>OX459007.1:10742285-12201356 GCA_949774965.1 Diarsia brunnea | reverse complement strand
CCTTGTTCAAGACATCCAAAGTTCCAAACCTAATTTCGACCACAACCTACCTCAAAATTGCCCAAAGAACCGTACAAAATGAACAGTGATTTAGCATTCATAGAATATGTGAGAAGAATAAGGAAACATGTACAACTATGTAAGCTTAACATGATCTTATCGAGTTTTATCGTCTAATCTCTTTTTATTTGTCCCAGTGTTTGGAAACTAGGCGGCATTACGTCGGGCACAATGGCTCATTAAGTGAGGTGTTTTGGTTTAGCTTCGAAAGTGGGTAAAAAGGACATCCAGTGATAATGTGCACGTGGCTAAACTGTGCCGGTTGATAGCGGGTTGTTTTTAATTGAAATTCTATTTTTTTCTTTTTTTTGCGTAAAACCTTCTCGATTGGTTACCTACGAATGTCTTGCGCCGTTTGTGCAGTGCATTTGATCTGAATCAGAGAAATGATATTCCAAAGTAACCGTAAAACTATTTGTACGAGTGGTTCCGCACTAGATCTGAAATCCGTCTTTACGAAATCAGAACATTTTCAATTTTGATTGGGCTCGACTCTCGAATTCAGGATGTATTGAACAAATACTCTTAGGTTCAGTTCTACTTTTGGGATTTTGACCTAGAAGCTTCAGTAGCAGCTTGGGGTTTGATTCTTTTGCAATAGGCATTCCTGACTAAAAAAAATATGAGTCGGTTTAGTCCGCCTGTTATCTATCTGACAGACTAATTAGTTTTTTTTTTCAACTAACCTATTCCTGCAGTGCAAGGTATCTCTACAATAGGGTAGTTGATAAAAAAATCTAATTAGTCCGTCAGATGGATTTTCAAAAAATATTAAACACATATTAAAAATTTTCTTTTTTCACGTAAACAATAAATAAAGACAGTGCTTTGAAAAGTCGTGACGTCACAAGCCCCCACTCATGATCTTTGACACGATTTTTAGTCGTCAATTTTTAATAATTTGATAAAACTAAAACACTTATATAATATTTTTCGATAATCTAACAGACGAACTAAACAGAATTAAATTTTTTTTAGTCTGGAAACTACCCTATTGGTAAATAATTTAACATTAAATGTTTCTCTTGCTCTCTATTTGGGTAAACCGCGAATTAATGCAGGTGTGTTCAGGCTGAGGCAGGCGCTTTCGTGTATTTCTTCAATATTAATTTCTTGCAAGTCTCTCCATACTCTTTCCGATGCGATAGAGAATTAAGTAAGAGCAATACGTCATTTAAAAGTCAGCGTGTTCGGCATGCAACTGTTTCCAAGTGAATTTTGACGTGAAACATGGAAAGTTTCATGGTTTATCTGTGCTGGCAGAGCAAGCTGAAATAGTATGTCATCTTTAATCATTCTCTTGCCCTCATCACCTTGTCTTCTTCTTCCATATTTCTCTATCACTCATCAATTTATTAGACACCTGCTTTCTTGCCAAATCATTCTTTACACAGTCCACTTGACGTTTCTTTGTCTTCTTCTACTCTTATAAATATAATGATTTGCATTACATCTCGGATTTAAGGAGGGAATTAAGGATGATTCGATCATTAATCTACCGCTGAAGAGTTAAATATGTAAAATATCAACCTTCAGGATTCTAGAATACCTACAAGGATTAGTTAATTACTTTACATGGTAAGGAAAACTAGTATAAGTAATATATCCCTATTACCCAAGCAACAAGCAATTAAACGTCCCTCCACATCCTCGCTATCAAACGAAAAAGTTTTATACTACTAGTCAAAAAGCACAATTCAAAATAACTCAACGGGGAACCGAACCTTATTCAGTCTGGCGGCTGGCGGCTGATGGCGGTATGCAAACCTGGCTAATAAATGTATCGGCGCTATCTTCAAAGGCGCATCGCTTTGGAGCGGCGCAAGCGCACCGCTGCCGTTCTGCGCAGGAGTGGCGTAGTGTACGATATGCGTTGCTGGAGATATATTTTGCAACCAGTATTTTGGGAGTTTGGGTGTTTTCTGGTTTGGAACGATTGGAAGCGATGTAGTTGACTGAATGAGAAACTGTCAAGTTAATTATGTGTTTTAAGTGTAATCTGCTTTTAAAGTACCAGCGGTTTAGCTGGGAAACCGGCCTCCTCTGTATAAGAGGAGGAACTGTTTTCTATCCGAGTATAGTTTTTTGTATGAACGTAAACAAAGCTAAAGGACTATGTACGGATCTTAGCAAGAGGCGTGCTATGGTTTCTGCATACCACCATGGGGAAAGGGAGTGAGTTTTAAATACGTAAATACTTAACCTACCAGCAAACGTATTCTCATAATCCAATTCATCATCATCAACATACAAAAACTATTTATTGGATTTAAGCCTCTCTAACTGCACTCTATTGAGCTGGATCATTGCCAAGTTAATCTGCGATTACGTGAGACTAGCTGTTGCCAGCGGCTTGGCCCGCTACGACTCGAAAATTATCCCATGGAAAGATTAAACCGGAATAAAAGCAATAATATGTGTTAACCCAGGTTATAAACTATATGTGTACCAAATTTTATCCAAATCCATTCAGTAGTTTTTGCGTGAAAGAGAAAAACATACACACTCATAAACTTTCGCCATTTATAATATTAGTGTGATGTGATGATTTATCGTCATCATTCTTCTGCGTTCATCCCGATTTATTTGAGGTCGGCGCAGTTTGCGTTCTGCTTCCGTCGTCATATCAGCCCGGAATCACACACTGCTGGCTATAGGCTTTTTCCCACTACATTTCCCATTCCTGTGGGTCCCTTATGCAGATGTTTCCCGCAACTTTGACAATATCATCAACCCAACAAGCTTTAGGACGACCCTGGGTTTCTATGGCCTAACCATGGCCACCATTCAGTCAAAGCCTTCTTCCATACTTCTCTACTATCTTCTCAATTAACTCATTTAATATCCTCGCATATCTCCCACTGGTTTAGAAGCACATTCCCGTGGTCAGTGCGCAAACGCATATTTTATTGGCTCTCTATTGGCCATTACGTCGCGAACGGTTTTTATGTGCATTCAATTTGATCGGCCGCCAGTGCTGCCACGCGACAGCCATTGGTCTAGCTTTGTCACCGTAATTGTCGCTAATTAGCTTATTAATTACGCTTATTGGTTTTAGAATTACGTCTTTATAATGTACGAGTAGGTAGGGAGTTCGAGTTATACTTAAAACTAACAAACTAACTACTAACCTAACTAGCCGCCCGGAGTCTGAATTTGTGGGATTTAGTATTGTAGGTAGTTTGAAGGATACTTAAGTGTACGTATTCCTCTAGATAGTAGGATAATCCCCTGTCTGAATTTGTGCTTGGTTGATATTAATTTAATCATAACTTGTGCAATGTGAGATTACTTAGAGGTACTTTTCAGCGCGAAATTCTGGTGTGTCTGTTATATTGTGTAAATGATATCGGCATCATCATCATCAGCCTATAATGTTCCCACTGCAGGAACTCAGGCCACCTCTCTAGGAGACGGATGGCTAATAATCTACCACGCGGGCCCAGTGCGGGTTGGTAGATGTGACATAATATGTCTTCAACTTTTGGTTATAAGACATGCTGGTTTCCTCACGATGTTTTCCTTCACCGTTTTGAGAGCAGCAGTGATGAAATAAATTACACCAAGTAATGCACCTGACTTGGTTTGGAAGAAGACATGCTGCGCCGACCCCAAATAAGAGCAGAATGGTTATCATCATCATTCTCTTGGCCTTATCTTGGCATGTCTTCCTCTTCCATACCTCGCTGTTTCTCGTCATCTCATGAGACACCTCCTTTCTTACCATTTCATTCTTAACACACAGTCCATCCATCGTTTCTTTGGTCTTCCCTACTCTCATACCTATCCACATTAATATTCAAAACCTTCCTCACGACATTTTCCAGGCAAGGCAAGGGCAGTAATATGATGATTCCTTTTTTTTTTTCAAAATAAAAAATTACGATAAAAATCTATCTATAAATTATGATCAAGCAAATAAAACATCAGAGATAGATATATGACAGGATCGAGATGTCCCCGAGGATTAAAATATAAAACAGCGAATAAAAACTTAATTATCACGTATTATAACAGCCTCGCGCCAAATCACGCCCGTTGGGAAACTGCACATAAGTCTGGCAATGAATGTTTTTGTGTCGTTCCTTTGTTGAGTTTTAACTAAATCTCATACTTACATAGACTCACACCTTTTTTCATGGAACGAGGCAGAAACATACTGCTACTACCTACGATCCTTACATACTTGCCCACCCTCGTATCATCATCTGCCTAGCCTTTTCCCAACTATGTTGGGGTCGGCTTCCAGTCTAACCGGATGCAGCTGAATACCAGTATTTTACATGGAGCGACTGCCTATTTGACCTCCACAACCCAGTTAATACTAGGTAATACGATACTCTTTGGTAAGACTGGATGTCAGAATTTCAGGTCACTGACTACCTGTAACGACTGCCAAAGATCTATATATAGCAGCCGGGACCAACAGCTTAACGTGCTTTCCGAGGCACGGAGGAAACTCGGTATGTCGGGCGGTCACCCATCCACAGACCGACCTAGGCAAGCACAGCTTTACCTAAAGATCGACCCGAGTGGCAGTTCTTATTAAGCCACGAGCTCCTCATATATTGCCCACCCTCGTATGTCATCAGTTAAATCTTATGTATATCGAGATGATTTTATGAATTATGTTTTGAATTAATGTGTGTGATCGGTTGGATTTTTTGATTTCTATGGAAACGAATAATTTGCTTTAATTAACATGGTATTCGTGCACATATTCTTATCCTTCTAATCATGAATACTTACTATGATGTGATCATCTCGTTGCTCTCAATAATTATAAGTGTATTGTAGCTTTTCTAAATGTTCACACATTTGGTAAATTTTGTGCGATTTTCATTTAATTGAATAAAAAAATAAAATTCCGTTAGCTCGCGGTAGAGAAGAACCGAAACCCATAAATAAAATTTGCATAAAAATCAATAGCGTGCAATGAAAAATATCTCAATTATACCTCCCAAAAGTTCCCCGAAATCATACTGCACAAACTCAAATCTTCATTTCTGTACTTATATCTGTGTTTTCTCCAAAACGTCAATACATCAATAGCCGTGGTTCTCTCTGCAGGGGCGTGATACCGCGGCCCGCTTCGTAATTACAGGCGCGAGGGCCCGCGGGCCGCACGGGCACACCCCTGCCTGCGCAAATTATTTAGTAATTTTAATTTTATTTGGACTTATACCGCTTTCGCTTTGTTTTTGTTGTGTTTAGCGTTTGGCAAGTGTAGTGATGGTAATGTATCATTAAATGTGTCATTAATTTGAATCGATGGCTATCGGGGGATAAAATAAATATGCGATCCTTTTGAATGCATCGAATGACTGACTGTGGTATTATGCAACAATTTTTGTGGGAGATCGGTTCGGATATTGAATGGTATGAATTTGTCAAGTTGTGTTTGCGTGTCAGAGGATTTTACCAGTTAATATTTTAGTCCTTTTTGTGGAATATTCCATAATGTGATGTTTATCATCATGCAGTTCATTCAGAATTCGTGGTGTGAGGCAAATA
The DNA here is from genome assembly GCA_949774965.1 of Diarsia brunnea. Lineage (NCBI taxonomy): Eukaryota > Metazoa > Arthropoda > Insecta > Lepidoptera > Noctuidae > Diarsia > Diarsia brunnea. Next base: position 12,195,782 of record OX459007.1, on the reverse strand, counting down.
ATAAATCAAAAATGCGTATGAATAAAATTTTATTGTTTCTTATAAATTTTCTTAATATTAAGAAGAACTTAGTTTCGCAGTGCGAGTGTTTCATTACTAAACTAAAGAATTGCAACATAAACTAAAAACAATTTAACTAGGTATAGTTTTAGTACAAATAATTATAACCTATGAGATATTTCTTTATTAAAATATGCTAACAGTTTATACAGAAATAGTAGTTCTATAAATTTTATTAACTAAAACAATATAAAATACGACTTAAAATATATATCTACAGGCTTATTGGAAGAACTTTATTTCATTTAATTCGACGCTCTTTTTTATTTTTACTTTTTATCTACGAAATATACAAAAATAGTTACAAATAAATAATCTTTTACATAGGAATCGCATTATTCGCTACCTCTATGGTATACGGATTTGGACGTACAAAAAATATTTTAGGACCTCTTCACATAGCACCAATTCACATTAACATTAGTTATTTTAATATATTTTCAAACTCTTAATAGTTATAACAGTCGCTGTCACAAATTGCTGCCGCTAACATTTCATATACTTTACAACTTTACAAGGCACAGACAATTTTGGAACTTAAAACGTGAGTACAAGCCGTTTCGCTTTTATAATTATAATTATTTTTTATTGTCCTACAAATCGAATAAATTCACTTAAAATACATTACCCTCTTCTTTAATTTATTCACAGTGTAATAAATAATTGAAAAGTTTTACACAAATTACAAAAAATCGCTAAGGTTGCGAACTAGTTAAAAAATATTTATATTTGAGTTACATCACTTTGTCAACACGGTATACAAATTTGTGATTTCATTATGTAAGGTTATATAACATTTTGTGTCTAATTTTAGTAAAAAAAATTCTTACAATATCACGGTATCCGCTGTGCAAACGTTTTCATCGTATATTTCATATACAATTAGGAAGGAAGTCAACTCTTTGGGCTACAGTTAAGGAAGAGTCCATTTGCTACCCCGTGTCAGTCCTTTCTAGTCAATTGCTGTAACAAGTCTGTCGCACTCCGGCTAATATGACGCTGAACTCATCCTCGGGTCTGGCGTCAGAGCCGGGAGCGCTGGGAGCGTAGTTAGTAGGAGGGGCTCCCGCGATCACGGAGGCGTAGGGAGAGGCATACATCCTCTCGGAGCAGTACTCGGGGCCGGGCGCCTGCTCCGGGCAGTACGGCGGGCGGAAGTTCTGCTGCTGCTCATACCGGTACTGCTGCTGCTGCTGGTGCTGCTCCATCGGCCCCTCCGCGCCATAGTCCAAGTACTTATCAAACTCCCGCGCATCCACGTCAGACTCGGGAGAGCCCGTCCTTATCTCTGGACGGGAATTCATATAGTTCTGTTCCCCATCCTGCTGCTGGTTCGACGGTGGCTCCTCAGAGAAGTAGCTGCCACCCGTGTCGTACTCAGTTTTTGGTTGATCAGGATAATGACCCACGTACGAGTCCTCAGTTTTATACATCTGTTCGTATTGCTCAAACGGATGATACTGGATCGTGTATTCCGTTGGCATTGGGCCACTGGGAGCGTTAGATACCCTCGGTGTAGATGTGCCAAGAGCTTGCTGGTCTTGCGAAGTAGCGACCGGTGGGAAGAACGTACCGGTCACCAGCGGCGGCTGCTCAGTCAAAGTCCTCTGCGTGCACATGACGTACATTCCGTTAGCCATGCCCATAGCGGCTACGGGCGCTGGCGAAAACGATCCTGGGTTTCTATAAGTTTTATAGGGTGAGTATGAGTCAGACATCGAGGAAGCATTGATCGCCCGCCTCCTCTCTTCATATTGATAATTTTCCTTTTCATTTTCGACTGGAGATGCATCAGGTGTAGGCAGGGGAGCTTCGGCGGGGGCGCTCCTCCTTCCTTGGGGTTCGGGAGACCTCGCGGGTGAAGATTCCGGGGTCTGGACGTGGCCGTTGAATTGTTGGTTATTTTGGAAGTCCGAAGCGAGGGGAGAGGTGCGGTAGGGGGAGAAGCCGGCGCCGGGGTTGTGGGAGAAGCGTGGGTCTGGTGAGTCAGTGCCAGCGGCGTAAGGCGAGCCGAGCGCGGCGGACGAGGTCGGCGGCGCGCTGGCTGGCGTGGCGGGCTGGTTGGGCCGCGTCTTGTTCTGCTTCCGTCGCCGAGGCCGGTACTTGTAGTTGGGGTGCTCAGTCATATGGATGACCCGCAGACGCTCCGCTTCTTCCACGAACGGCCGCCTGTCTTGCGGTGTGAGCGAACGCCACTTTTTACCTGGAAAATAAAAAATGAAAATGAGTCGATTGTGTTCGCCGGTACAATGTTGCTACACGTTTTTACAGAGCGGAGAAAATTGACGCGCCATGCGTTGTCGTTGTGATATTCCGATATTATTTACGATACTTTTTATCCGCCGTGTAACAGGGAGGTTTATGCGTTTAGCGTGAAAAGTTGTCACTGTTTTTCTGCAAAACAGCGTATCCAAGTTTGTTGCGAGTTTTTGCAAATATTTTATGACGTACTCAAATGTTTGCTCGAGGCACATAGGAGCAATATTTTTGTTGAAATATGTTAACATTTTTCCATAACAATATTAAAGTTATTTGCTATTTATCACAGTGAGACAGCTGTAACATTATACTCGTTGTTTATTAGTATTGCCTTTCGTATGTAGATAACATCCAAGAATAATATTAGTGGCATGTTAAATAAACAAAATAGATTCAGCCAGTCACAAAGTCAAGCTAAATAATCACGATAGTGTTTTATCAAATAACTATAAAACACGTACCTACTATGAGGGTATCATAAATAACTTCATATATCTTGGAGCAAGAAACGTGAGTCTGCTAGAGAATCTTAAACTTTATTTTTTATGTGATACGGTAGGTACTATACTGTAGGATAAAGTGTGAGGTTCCGAGAGAAATTATCGAGGAGTCCGAACAATCTTTAAGGATATTTATCAAGGCGACACTACTTGCTACCGGCAAAACAAACAACTTCACTTTTAGTGATGCGGCGTGTCGATATAAAAAATGGTAATTTATCAGCCGAGAATTTAAATAGGAGGCTGATTTTTTTACCTTTAATGGAATGGACCGAAGAATATGATTTATTTTTATGTGGTTTAGCATTTTTTGTGCGATTTTTATGATTAATTCAGGGTTACGACTTTAGTTTCTTTAAAATTACGGTAATATTTTTTTGCGACACTTATTACTTTTTTTCACTGTGATTTTTTTTTAGTTTTGTATAAGAAAGACTTTATTTTATATTCTGCTTCTGAATTGGTTTATCATTTTAGAAAATCTACACCACGTTAATTATTTTTTAAAAATCCACAAAAGTGGTACACAACATAGTCTAAAAAACCATTTTATAAATACGTCACTAAGGTATCAACTACTCGGTTGACTGATGTCAAATGTCATCAAGACAAATGACGGGAAAAGGCTTCCTGTAGTGCAGGTCTTACTCCATTAGTCGTCTAATACTTATCGATGTTTTTTCTATCGATAATTAATGACGAGTTGTATCGTGGTGATTAAGAGCACTTGTCAGCGGTCTGGGTGTGTCTTTTTTATTAATTCATTGGCAAACATGTTTTGATGTGAAGTTCACTTAACATTTATTTAAATGTATAAAACACTCGTTACGTGCGTGATACTGTGACTTTTTTGGTTGCCCTTGTGTATAAATATGAATTAAATTAAATTATTTTTGACTGCATACTAATTTGTGTATGTAATTATGGTAACCGATATCATCAATCAGATCAGATTTTAAAAGATAATATAGAAAACTTCAAAGCGATTTCATGAACAAGACTTGGATTTTGTTTACCTAACCATTCCTTAATAAAATCAACAACATGCGTAAAATCTATAAATGGTTCGATTTTGTACCAAACTGACAGTTAATCGATGGACACTATGATAGCCACTGACATTTAAAAAGATACGCAATAGCCCTGCTGGTTCACTAATAACAATAATTGTAATTTCTAGTAAGTGGTTTGTCTTGTCAATCGCCTAACGACTAATGAATTCGCAGCATGCGCCAAATGACAAGCCAATAATACATCATTACTACAGCTCCCAGTATCACGCTACACATTAATTCCTCAACATCACTTATTATTAACCACATAATTCACATCCTACACGCATAAAACAAAAATCATTATTTAAAACACATTTACTGTCGCTCGCGACATTTTTCCTATTAGTCATTTGTCGAGATTTGCGATAAGCATCGACTACTGGATTCCGTGGTGTCACCTCACTACGCAGTGTCGAGAAATATTTCTTTGTAACAACATCTAATAAAGCTTTTAGTGGGCACTTTATTACCGAGGTAATGACCTGAATGGCTTGACACCTGGCTAAACACTTAGGGGTTTAAGACCTAGATTGTTAGCGTGCTAGGTTTATGCGTTTGTTTCGTAAATATTTTGGAATCGAGTTTTGAAAGATGGAAGATAGTTAGGTAGTATTTTATCACGTATTTTGTAAAAAAGATTAGTCAGTTTATATTTCAGCAGTCAATTGGAGTTAATTCGAAATCTTTATAGTTTATGGTAAGTAATGTGGATACAATATTTCAAGTTTTTATGTTGCGTGTGCAAAAGGGACTCTAATGCCGAATATCGTAGACGTTTGGAAGAAGAACACATAAGATAACGGCAGGAGAATGATGCTAGTGAAGTTATGATAAGTCAACTACAGAACTTTTTTTTCACAAACCATGGGCTAGCCAACCTAATAGACAAAGTAAGTAAGAATCTGTCAAAAGACAGTACTCAGTGCTACCAACATCATAAAAATTACTACAGCTACATATAAACCGATTAAAACGAATCACTTTACCACACAATTAGTTAATACCTATCAGGGATAGACCACCGGCCTCGGCAACCGGAGCCGGGCGTTATCGTAGTGTAATTGAGTGGCCGCGATAACGTGGACATGCGCGTGCGCCGGACGGAAGCCACGGCGTCAAGTGCCTGTTTTGATACGGGGAGAAAAATGGGAGAGGTTCTTTTAGAGTTATCTAGGTGGAGGTGGAAAAGGTAACTTGCTGTGAGATGGCTTTTGAAAGGACTAATGTTTGTTCTACGATATAAAGAAAGAAAAAAAAAGGAAATTACTTGACAAATAATAAGTAAAAAAAAAAACAAATAAAGAATTCGTTTTATAACATTGTTTTCTAACGTGATTGTAACGTATTGGGACTGCCTAGTTGGTTTAGTAGTCAAACGCTTGACTGCATGAGGTACTGGGTTCGATCCCCGGGTCGGGCAGTGTTATTGGGTTTTTCCTTTAGGAATTTCTCTGTTCGAATTTGTGGTTGGTGGCAATGGGCTAGCTCCCTTTTACATGAGACTTAAACATAAATGGCGAAATGAGGGTGTACTATTAGATAGACCGAACTCATCGGGTATGGTATACAGGCGTGATAGTATGTTAATGCGCATATTATGATCTCAATATTTCAATTTTGTTCCTGTCAAACCCATCAAAGATTGTTATTGTCAGAGATATTGGAACTTATAACCCGAAAATCTAGTATACGTTAAGAAAAAGTTTATCGTTGAATCACAAACTATTATACATATCAATCAAAAACATTTCATTTTTTTTTTTTTCGTAAATCTCGATTTTAAAGCACTTTATTCTCCAAATATTCGTAGAAACCCACCCAAGAAAGTGGAATATCTCTCAATCGTAATAAATGAGAGTCCATTAACCAAAAATTGAGGGATAGAATGGTTCCAGTAATATTGAATGACAGGAATCAATCAACGCGGACAACGACATTTTTTGTAATTCTTGGGTTAGACCACTTTGTGCGTAAGATGATAATTTAGTTAAAACTTTTTTGAATTGACGATCTTATTTTGAAATGGTTTTGGGCATTTTTTTTTGGTTTGATAGCCAACTGTTTCATTTTGCGATAGGAAGATTTAGCTTTTTATTTGCTCTACGTAAACTGTTAAATACTTTTTATTAAATTCTATTAAAGATTACACAGACCTGACCCAACAATGATAACATAATTCCATTGACGTCATACCAATTAATTTTGGGGTCAGCGCAGCATGTCTCCTACCATGTTTAACCAATTTCATTATATTCTACACATTTGTCGTCATTTCAGTACCATTAATAGACTATTGAATTAAAATATTACAGGATTTATTCTAATCGACTCCAATCAAAAGAAACCTAAAATCAATAACTTCACAAAAACATACCATATAAATTCCACACTCATCCCAAAAGCTTGAATAAATAAAATAGATCATTCATTAATATCATCTGATCATTAGGCGCATACGATGCTGATCTAATTAATGACGTGCGCAGGAGTGGACCACCTCGTCATAACAAGCATGATCGATTGGCTCATTATGGCGGCTATCAATTATTTGTTTTTTTTTTGTGTTTTTCGATGGAGGTTACATTGCTTCTGGGTTGGTTGGTTTACCGTTATTGGTGGCTACTGTTTTAGAAGATATTTTAGTAAATAATCTAAGTGTGGTGTTTCTGTGTGTCAAAATAATAAATAGCTGGTGTCCTGACTTATAGGTCGGGTTCTGGCAGGCCACGAAAGAGATGTCAAGACGGATGGGGTGGGTAATGACAAAATGGCAAAGAGGGTGACCGGGCTTGCAAAAGATAGAGGAAAGGGAGTCTTTAACCCTGGAGATGATTCAGACGTCTAACATAGATACTATGCTGAACTGTTCACTTTGTTACTTGGCACTTTTATAGTTCTAGACACAGATGAAAGAATTAGCTCCATCCATTCGAAAATTACTCATACAATAGACCAAACTTTTTAAAGAAAAGTCTTTGTCCTGCAAACCATACCAAACAACTGCTTTTAATAAATGGAAATATTGATGCGTGCATGACAACAGTTTAATCGAATTCAGTCAGTAAATAAAAGCACACGCAGCAATGTGCTCAGAATCAACAAATACTTTTTATTTTTACAATGTCCAGTTATGACAAAGTTTTATATTCAAAACCAGGACCTGCCAAAACCTGCGACCTAAAACCAAATGCCCCCAATCAATCGTTGAACCCAAGGTAGTGTAACTAACAACCGATAGATGGCAGCATCGATTTTTTGCGCCGACGGATGTCGAAGAGCATGCGATGCATTCTAAATTTTATATTCCCCCTCCCTTTCCGTCACGTTCAACTTAAATACCGCCATCTCTTTCTAGCAAAATATTTTTTTTGCATTTCGATTCCAAGTGCGTGGTCAATTTTGTCGTTTTTTTTTAAAGTCTTGTCTCATAGTCTCCGGACAGTGGCCAGTTCGTTTTATTGTCGTGCGTATGTAGACTTTTATTTCGGATCGCGATACAGGGTCATGTTGAAATTATTGGCTGAATTTAAATCATATGGTCGGTCGGGGTAAAGTATGTTCTGTTTGTAAGTCTGATACGATTGCTGATTGTGGATATTGTACTTTTATTGAGCGTAAACCGTATTTGTCTTTGGGTTTCATGACGGGGATTTTTAAGAAGTTATGAACATAGGAAAGTAGTCTCAGATGTGATTAAAACCAAAAATGTACTTAGTTTTGAGATCATGAATGTTATGCGGCAAGTCTAATGAAATATAAATTAGCACTGAAGATGTAACAGTATAACTTAAGTAAATGTTTACTTTAAATGTTATAATTATCACAGGCATCGGGACTATGGGTTTGTAAAATCTCAAATGTGACGATCTGAATTCACATACATAGCATAACATCACGCCTGTAATCCCCGAAGGGTTAGGCAGAGGTGAACTTAATATTAGTACACTCACATTTTGCCAGTTATGTTTAAGCCCCATGTAATAGTGCTAGGAGGCGAGCCTATTGCCATCAACCGACAATATAAACAATAAATATGTTACCTTTCTTATTCACAGTAAGACAGCATCACGATCGTTCATTCCTTCTACCCGTGCCTTGGGCTTTAAGTCTAACAATAACAAACTCGCATCATTAAGCCTAGCCCTAAAACAGTTCGGCACACCTCAAAGGCCTAACATCGACACGAATGTCAAGCTATTCCATGTTCCTCCACAATCAGAAGCCTACTCTCGGGTCCAGTGTGTCTGCGAAAGGCATTTTTTCCCTCAGTTCTGAGAAAGGCCGCGAAATAAAACAGCAAAGCTGCCGAAATGCATAAACCGACGCTTTATTCGGTCGAGCTATGTTGGCGGAAACGAACGCTTATGGATGGTGGAAGAAGTAAGTGGTAGCGGGATAATCTGTAGGTAGTGGTGGTGATTTAGTCGCCTGCATACCTCAAATAAACATCTAATGGTCGTTCAAGTACTATATTATGTTAAAAAAAACTATTTCGGGGTATGGTTCTGACTTCTGCCTTTCATCAGACTACACTTTCTAACTTCGGTTTGATATTTAATTTTGAATGTTGCCTGTAGTATTTTAATGTCGTATGTTTTTGTTGGTGTTTAAGACACATTCATCCTCGTAGTGTCTCTATGTATTTAATAGAAAAGTAAACTCTGTCTCACAGCCACAGGTTGACACGTAGCTGTCACTAATGTCAACTGTCACTCACCACGATTGGCGGGAAGTTATAAGGTGAACAATACCCATAACTGGAACTTGGTGGTGTTGGTGACCGTGTGATATGATTAGTAAATTGTGTTATCAACCTATTAGCTCTGTAGTAGATACTACAATCTTCATTTCTTTAAAAGTTTTCCGCGTTAGCTTATCCCTCGCACAGTCTCACACAACGCAACGCATATGTTCATGTTTCTGTGTGTAATAAACTTTAGTATCTCGCCGTAAACGCTGGCCGACGGCGACGCATTGTGCGTGGCGTTCGGAACGCATCGACGACGCCTCTCCGACCGGCTTTATAATCTATTTTATGTACGAAGCTATGAAGCACGTAAAACATGGCTAACATACAGTTTACGGAATTCTTCGACAGGAATGTTGGTTGCTGTTTCCATGGAAACTTGGAAAGTCTATGAGGAAATGGTTGAGGCACAGTTTTGAAGAGTGAACCGTATTTTTCTGGCTAGTATTATGCAAACTCCCACCAGTAACTTTGGACCGTATTGAGGCAACCAGGACACTATTATATATAAGAGATATTCTGGCTAGTCAAATGAAATAAAATTATGAAATTATATATGCATTACGGTGAGATCCCAAACTAATAGAAGAGGAAAATTTTCTGCGTCGACTCCAAAGAAATTCCGATAAGTGTAACAGAATGATGAAACTTGATGTCATTACATCAAGTAACACTAATTTTCGATTAAAGAAAGGTCTTTCTTTTTCCTACCAGTGCCAAGTATCTTAGGTAATTCCATTTTTGAAATTACATCAAATAATCTAGTATTTATAATTCAAGGATGAATTTAAAATAGTTCCCTTCTACGTCGGTGTTATTATTATGTAGCAACCAGTAATATGCAAGAACAAAATTCACAGTACAGGCACATCTATGGAACCTATAAGGAATATATTTTTCTAGCTTCCTGTTTATATCGCAATCCTGACTGACATAATAAAAAGCAAACGCCAACTGTATACCAAGAACCATACAACATCCATTACATTACTACTTATAACCGTTTTCATACAAAAACACATATTTTTAAAGCATCAACTCCAATATTTATTTCTCCTAATTTGACTGCATTTCTTGGTTACGGGTCGTACTCATTAATCATATAGCTGGCTCTTTTTATCTCGTGAGGTTGTAATAGTGTTGTCTCTTTCTGTCTTGTTAAGATGCGGTACGCGTACGCATTCGGCGAGCCCGCGCGTGCCGGGACACAGTTGTTTTTTTCGATTACAAGAAAAAGCATAAAATGAAGTGATTGTTAAAAGGCTGGTCTATTGAATTAGTTTCCGTTTGGTGAGGGGCACTGGTGCGGATGATCGGCTGGACGAGCAATTGAGCTGTATCATACTAATTTACTTACAGTAACATTTTTTTGTAGGGATGGTTGTTCAGGAGTTTGATTAAAAGATTGATTAGGTTTAAATTAGCAGCAGATTGAAATTCGTTTAAAAAAAAGTATATTAAATTGTAAATTAGATGTATGGTCGAAGAGTAAGGATGGAAGGTGTCGTTATGTAGCTCTTGCCTATCCGCATGGGATAAAGTAATTAAAGTGTGTAAGTAGTCGAAGTAAACGATGAAGTTATTGAAATAAAGGAAAAGGAGAAATGATTTTGATAAATATTCTTGTCATTGGGATCAAGGTTCGCAGATAGATGATAGGAAAACAGCTTAACAACGGATAGAATATGATAATATTATAGTGAGATTCAGTGAGTCACCAGAATGCAACATGTGTGACATAACAAACAGTTGGCAGTACTGATGTAACGATAGAAAAGAAATTATTAAAGGACAGAAGAAATCAAATGTTGAGTCAACAAGAGTTCTCTATCTTTGAAATGTTTCTTTTTTAAATTGTGTCAAGCCTGCCATACTATTCCCAAACCACGGTAACTTCTGAAAGCCAGAATCAACAGTGGCGACCACCAGAAAAACACCGAGACAATGAAGCTCGACGAAGTCCCAGAGAAACAATTTAACTGTCTTGGATCCTGCAACGAAAAGCTGAATCTTAGTCAAACTTTACTTAAAATAGACTTAAATACTGCAAAATGCAGGAAAACAAAGAATCCGAGATTTAGGTAAAAGTAATTGTACCTGGTTGTATGAATTTTGAATTCAAAATCAATGAGCTTGCAAAAAACCATTCTACTGTAGTTATGAACTAATAAAAAAACCCTCAGGTTAGACATTTTCGTAGTATCGCCATCACGTCACGTTGAAGGTTAGCTAAGGGCGGCTCCACACGTGCTCATTAGCCGCGCGGGTATTCGCGCCGCGTGTGACGCGCGGTCACGTCGCCAGCACGCGCCGCCGCGCAACTCCATTGTTGTACGACACGATTTTATCTGTGGCTTGTTGTTACTTGTAGTACACGGGATTATGGGGCAGTATGGGTGGGAGGAACATGTTTATCATATTTTGTCTAGTTGTTTAGGTATGGAGGTTGCTTGTGAAAGGTTTGTTTGTTCATTCGTTAATTTTAAAGGATTTTCTTTGTTGCAAGAATGATTCTTGATTTAAGGCATTCTCAAATTTTGACGTTTAAAATGTTTCAGTTACTCCAACACCTTATTTATGTCGTGAATCCGAATTATACTCGTAGTTTTTGTTATTTAGGAACCCGTGTTTTTAAATCATTTTCAATCAATATCTTTAATTAAAATCACTCGCACAATTTTCCGTTCTCTGAATTACTCTGTATCCCACTTTTTGCCTCTTATTTGGGTATGGGGAAATTCATCTTCTAACGGGAAGTACGAAGGATTGCCTACATCGGACGTTTACTGACTGTAACCATTCCTTTTTCCACCTTACTATTAAAACAATGGAAACCTCCCCCCACAGCGGAATTGCACAGGTTTGCGCTAACTCCTATAGATATTATTATTATTATCGTTGCGACAACGTGGCCAGGCGACGCGACTAGTTCGCCGAATCGCGCGTCTCTGCGGAGGAAGTCGCGTCACGTGTAGTGGGTACTTATTGTATATAAATACTATTTGGTTATTTTTTAATCGATTTTTCTATTTGGAATTTTTGGAATGGAATGTGATAGATTGGTTGGACATGTTAATGTAGATGTGAGTTGTTACCGTTCGTTAAGTTAACGAATATTTTAATTTAGTGTTGTGTGGTTTCCGTTCGTAAGTTGATGTTGAAGTATGTTTTGGATTTTCACGAATAACTCATAGTGTTCTTTGAATTCTTTTGTCGTCAATGTGATTATGTTAAAAAAAACGCCTAACCCCGCGTAAGTAAAAATGTTAAATTACTTCTAATATTGAAGAAGATTAAAATAGGAACTACTACAACTTATAAGAAAATTACCCAAAGCGAAGCCTACTACCAGAGTGAACGACCTTAAAAAATGCTTTTTTCCAAACTGCAACGCGTTGATGTCTTTTATTTGGAAAAATTGTCTGTCGAAAATGTCCTCCAATTTGTTGCACCGGCAAGTATGTATCTGATTCTGGGATACGAAATACAACCACTGAGGGGTTCAAGTGCGTGTAGATGGATCCTCAAAGCTAAAAAGATGATAAAATACTAAGGTCATACGATCGGTCTCGATTTCCATCAGAAAAGTTACAACAGATATCCAGTGAGAACTGTTTGGCTGAAAATATGCAGTACTATAAAATTTTTAAAAAGAATTTTCACATTCTTTTGAAAGAACATGCCACTGAATTTTTGAAAAAAACATTTTTGAAAAGGTATACAATATTAATTTCAAATTGCGATATTACACAAACAAATAGACTTCGACAGCCCTGATTTGTTTACTTCACCTGATTTGTGACTCGGCCGTAATAACAGAGTTGTTGATTGCAACAACTTTGTTATTACGGCCGAGTCACCAACTCCTGCTAATCCTAGCTCTGTTTTATATTCTAGCCCTCATATATTAGCCGCAGACCGGCGGCTACGTCTCGTCGGCTCCACAAAGCCGCCGTTGAGCCACGTCGGCTCGACACACGCGTCGGCAGCACGCGGCACATTAACATGCGCGGGGCAACACTAACGGTAGCCACCTTACGTTAAACTGTATGAAGCGGTTATTAGCTTGCTATAAAGGCGAATTATTGAGGTATAGGGAACGACAAGGTTTTGAAGAAATTTTATTTCGTATATTTTTTTATTTAAACAAAGAGAGTCTATCAATTACTATTATAATAAACAGCTTTAACTAATTGTTCCTCTTTTCACAGGTAGTTAATTATGGCAATTAATAGTTATGTAATCAATAGTTGTGTGTGTGTGTTTCAGGATCATCTGAAAGACTATTGGACGAATATGATATGATGTTGCATTATATTCGTTTAATCGTCTTCCAATCTAAACCAATTAAGTTAGATTTCATTAGGCCAGCTGCAACTAACCGTTATCTAACATCTCCACAAAATCCTGTCACACGGTTTCCTTACAGCAGTCTATAATATTTTGACACAGCGCCCCAGCTCATATATAATGCATGTGGACAGGTGGCAGCCAGTCGCCAGTCACGACCTAGCAACGATGCTGAATTTCCTACAGCTCGGGAAATTGCTTGCACGTAGTTGAAACATTCATGGTGTTGGAGCGATTTGTTTAGGTTCTGTAGCTGTTGATATGTTGTTCGAGTATTTGTAATGTTTAAAAGATACGTAAGTGAGAAATATTGTGTTTTTTTAAGGACTGGAAATCATCGAATGAATCCTCTCGCTCTGGGTGGACAAGAAGTGAGTGTCAGACTCTTACTGATCTTCCATCCCTGTTCCTCCTAATGCCCTTTGCGTTCCAGGGCCACTCTGACAGGATAAATACAGTGCTGTAAGAATGTTTTAGCATTCCATTGATGTTGACGGGGTGGCTAAATATTTTTGGAATTGTTTTGTGAAATATATGGATTAAACACGCGGCCATGTTACGCTTTAGGTATATTTTTAATGTTGTTTGATCTATCAAGTTGGCAATAGATCTTATTTAAAAGAACATGGTGTTTAATGTATTCCTAAATTGCCAGTCATATCCCTCAAATGAAATACGTCCAATCCGCCCCTAAGACGACCCACTGACCAACTATTTAGTTACAAGAGTTTTTCCAAAAAGCACAAACTAATACCATAAGGAAAGGGCATAACACAATCTTTTATAAAAATCTTAAGTTTTAGCTGTCATTACCAACTTAATACCACCAATTAAAGCGACAGGCCGTTGAATCATCCCTTCACCTTATTTCTCACAGCCCAGATGTTCCCATACATCATATTATAACACAAAGTCAACGACCCTAAAAATTCCACAATTCCAAACAAAATTACAGGGGCCACAATCGTTCGTCGCCCAAATGACACGCCCGTGACGGCCAAATGACATAATTGTCAAAATAGTCACTGCACTGACAGCCGCACGTGACATCCACAGCAGAAAGAGACAAACATATACCACCCCCACAACTTTGACAGAGACAGAGAATGGCGCGTCGGTGTCAATTATAGGCGGGGAAAGAGAATTAGAGAGAAGAACACGCCGGTTTCAAATTTGGAACCGTTTTGTTTTAAATCGATAAATCGTTCGATTTCGTCTTCGATTGCGTGTGGTCGACATTTCTAAGAATAATTGAATATCAATATTAAGTTATGATTCTATACTATTAAAATGATTACCGTGGAGTGAATGAATTCTGATTCATTCATCGCTCAAATGCGAAAATATTTCACGGCGATATTTCATAATAAAGACCATTCTATTAAGGGACATTATTATTAAATATGGTCCACGATTTTATGTGCACATTTATTAGTGCGGTATAAAAATCGGTCATATATTTGCGGGTCGCAGTCCTGCCCTTTCGACGCCTGTCGTGCATAAAGTCCGTGATCATTTCTCCTAATTATACGTGTGGCGAAGAGGGCAGGGACTTTTGGTTCGATGTGGGTGTTCGAAATATGAAATTACGAGTTGGCGCGAACGTGTGACAATGTTTTCTTTTTTAATAATAAATGGAGACATTGATTGCTGTTATTAGGCCTAATGTGCCTACGTAGGAACTATAAAGTTTTTTAATCACCAAAGAGGTGAAGGTTTTTTGTAATAAAATTTACAACGATAAACGGGGAATATTTATGAGTTTTAAAATAAGTGTAACGTAAGGAGATGTCACGCATTCAACGGTGTGTCATGAAAGGGCGATAATTTTATTTATCGCTTTATAATGAGCATGTTTACACACAGTGTTAAAAGCGCAGTCATTTATTTTGTCATATAAATAATATGAATCATTTTGAAAGGTGACAATAATATATTTTAATTCTGATTTTCGGTCGATTGCGAATTTAAAATTGAAAAAGTATTTTTACAAGAAGTATGACTATGTTTCTTAACAAACCTTTTCATTTGACTAACTGCATGGTAAGGTAAATGAGTACAAATGGAACACGGATGTATATTTCATCCACGCTTCAATTCTTGCTTAAATAGCGCGCTAAGGTGTGTGAAATGACGTCAAAATGTTCCGTCTAATGTTCTATGGTATGACATTCTAGAACTTCTGAAGGGGTTAGAAGTCTTTTTAAGCACTAAAAGGGTTTTTAAATGACTGACAATGCTTAAATTACGTGAAAAGCTATTATGACGCCATATTCCGAGATAAGAAAATTTACACTGTTTTATTGACTTGTTGATGCTGATATAGAGCGGACTCAATTTTAGAAATACTTTACTAATGAACCTTTGTAGTGATATCGGAGAAAACATGAACGTTAAAGTTTGAAGGAAAATTCAAAGACATTCATATTCAGTTTAAAGTTTTTCATCAAAACGAACCGTCGTTTGTCTGGGAATGAGTAAGATAAATTTTAAAAACTCTTCACCCATAAAACCAGAGCATCTTTACTTAACAAAAAAAACATGATAATTAAACCTATTAAGCCACGCTGACCCGCCATTAATCGATTCAACGAACTATCGTTATTAGAATCAATTATTTCATAATCGATAAAAAACAAGACACACGGAAGCTACACCACGACCAATTATATCGAGAGACAAAAAATCGATTGGATACGATTATGACGGATCGTTTAATCGATTCATGCTTTCGACGTAAGTATGGAGGTATGGGAAAATTGCTTACGGGTCAACTTTCTTAATCACAATGAGTAATGTAGGCGGTTTTTGTATGTATGCGTGACTTCTTGTGTATGTGTGTGTGGACCTTGTTGGAAAGAGGTGAAGTGCTGCGATTATAAGAAAAATGGTGTTTACTTGAAGGTGGTCAACTGGAGAAAAATTGTAAGAACGTTGCTTGAAAATGTAAAATTACTTATGATTTTATAGCTTTTATTTATGTTAAGTTGTTACAAGTCATAATAGGTATCTATCTTGGTTTATTAATAGACTCTAATTGTATTTAAATTTAATTCTTTTTTAATTACTTACTTCAAGGCTATCTATAAAAATCCTTAGCTCACCCCAAAATTTGAGGAAAACCGTCACCCAAGCAGTTCAACCGTAAAATAACCATCGATTGTCCCCAAAAATACGTCCAATCAATTTCCTGTGCCGA
Source organism: Diarsia brunnea (assembly GCA_949774965.1). Taxonomy (NCBI): domain Eukaryota; kingdom Metazoa; phylum Arthropoda; class Insecta; order Lepidoptera; family Noctuidae; genus Diarsia; species Diarsia brunnea. The sequence goes on along the minus strand of OX459007.1, from coordinate 12,179,612 downwards.
CCATTAACTCAAAAAAGAAAAAAAACATGTATAAAAAGGCAAAGTTCGCCGTCTATAGACCATTTCTTCGGGGTCATAGCACCCAACAGGAAATGGCTTCGCGGGTCGGTGAGCGCGCGGTCGCCTCTTACGAAAAATAATACTCTTCTAGGTATAACACATACCCAGTGAGTCGTGTAACTGTACGGTTAAGACGTTTTTATACTTTGAATCTGAATACTTAGGTACTTATTGTTTTTTACCAAACTACGTGATATTATCCCGCCAGGAAATTCTGAAGCAATCTTTTTCTGCACGCCCTTAAGTGGTGCCTCAAATGAATGGCTTTAATGAAGATGAAAGACTTTGTGATTGATAAAATTGTGTTATACTTCTATATCGGTGTTGTATAAAAACAATAATAACTTCTCAGTTGACAGCTGGTGTTTTTTTATACGTTTTCTGGTTCGTGCACGTCGAGTGAGATCATTTGTTGAAAAACGTTGTAAATCCGTGTTGAGATGTGAATGTGACGTCTACACCGACGTTTTACTTTAAAGATTTAATTGAAATTGTTTAGTTGTTTTTCTTGTTATGACAGTGCGAAGGAAAGTTAAAAAAAAACGTTCCTGGATAAAAAAACTACGTTAGAACTCATTTGTTTTAGGCTTTCCTGGCTCTTGGGACACTTCTTTCTGCAAACCATCATCATCATTTCAACCGAAAGATGTCCACTGCTGGACATAGGACTCCCCCCAGTGTTTATCGTATTGTTTACTTATCGCTTGCTGTGAGTAATTTTTTGAGGGACCAGTCTGAAGTCACAACCAACTTTGTCGAGGTGGCAGAGTTCTCGTCGAAGATAATTTGACTCTAATAAATGAAATAGTACCTACCTAACTTGGTATCACTGGTCTCTAACTTGACTTTACATGCCGTCAAGAAATATCTCTCAGACATGCTGGTATCGTTGTATTCCTTCATCAACACAAGTGATAATGATACAATACTTATCACTTACGTTGATGAAGAAACATGCATCCAAAAAATCAGAGCTGCGTAGGTTCCAACTCGAGAACTATGACTTGACACTTCTTCAATTATTGTTGTTGTTTTTGTTGTTGTTCTTTAGTTGTTGTTTGTTGTTTGTTATTGTTATACATAAGGATATATTCACGCCTTTTTCCTTACATAAAATCCTTTTCCTTCGTCCACACATCTGGCCATTCACGTTTTTCTCCGTAACATTAAAAAAAAAAGTGAAACGCTCCCAGCCTTGAACCACCGCGTCTGTCCACACGCATGTGAACCCGGTACACACGGAAGTGCACGCTCCGTGGGCCCGTGGGCCCCTGGGTCACAGGCCTACCTTATGTTTACTCCGACGGTGACCCGCCTTCGCCCATAGCGCTAATTACAAACCCTTTGACAATTATTAGGAGATTTCCTCGTAGAGTGCAATCTGCGTGATTGGGTATAATTAGTTCTGGGGTTAAAGGATGTTGATGTACTTTGTTGTGTTGTTGTGAGAAATGTGTTGGAGCTAGCCTCATTGCTATGTCACTGGATATATGCTATAGTATGCTGTGCTTCTAGTAGTTCGGGTTAAACTAACATCTAAGTTAAATGTAATTTGAAGTCACGTATTTCAAGAGATACTTGTCAGCCAGCTTGCCAGATTCAAGTTCAGCTATGTTAGAGATACCTTTTGTGCTGGTTTAAATGCTTGAACGCATGTTAATATAAGTTTAAAGATGTATCATTATCAAGAATAGTATTAGAGAAAACCTTTATCTGCATCAGTCAACTTCAAAACGAATGAGTGAATGTAAAACACAAAACTTTGTTAGATTCGTTAAATGCTTGTCTGAGGCTACGGTACAGCCCCTAGATTTAAGTGGACCCATCTTTAAGACCCATACTTCTTCGCTAAATCAAATACCTTTTCTAAAATAGGAAGTCTCCTCTCAGGTCAAAGTCCAGTGACCTAGCAATCACTAAAAACCATATAAATATGTAACTCAATCAGAGTACAGTTATTGTCCGTCATGGGAGCCCGCACCTCATGCATATTGCACTACTTCGCCATAAGAATTATGTTTTATTGTCGTAATTATACGCTGGGTTATCATTAGCAATGCTGGGGGTAGTAATGCGTTTAACATCTTTGCTTCGCGTGTTTTTTTTTTGAGATGCTGGCTGGCTGGGAAGTTGTAGAAAAAAAGATTTGTTCGGTGTTCAATTTTCCGTATTAAAACCTGCATGTTGCTCAAAGAGTGATAATAATAAAAAAAAAAATTAAATTACTTATTATAGTTGTTATACGTATGTTGACCCCCAAGTCAACTTTTAAACAAGGAGATGCTTATGTTAGGTGACTACGCTCTTCCACTTTCCATTAAACACTGGTAAGGGAGAGGAAGATCAAACAAAAATTGATGGTTTGTGTGGGGCATGATATGAAAGAAAATGGAGTTAATGGTAGCGTGATGGCTGATACGGAAGAATGGAAGAAAAAAGTGCTGAGCAACTTGGGACAAGAGCAGGAAGATGATGATGGATCTAGACGCATGACGGATTTGATTGAAAACAGGTTTTTGCTATCAAATGTCTGTTGAATAACTATAAGGTGACAGTGTTGGTAAAAAAGATATATTTCTAAATGCCGATGTAGTTCCACCCGGTTACACTGAAAACCAACCTAAATCTCAATAGTAAGTTGTTCAAAAGTCAAAAGTGACAAGTAATTTTCCCCTTTTTTTATTTTTTTTGGGGGGTGGGAAATCACCAAATAACCCTACTTACTATTTGCTGTTAGAAAATGTTTTGAAATCAATTACAATTAGATCATCAAACGAATACAAAAAGTAATAATTCAACGAGCAATTAATACCTTGTCTAATTAACATAAGCTACATATCAACTGTTTAACGCCAGCACACTAATTTTGTTTGCCCATCGCCCCTTACCAGACAAAACACACTCGAAAACTAATCTTAGCACATAAAAAACAGAGTTCATAATCGTCTGAAAATCGAGGAGATATATGGATTTTTATGGTTGGTCATTTATGATTATGATTTCAAAGGAATTGGTACTTAGTTATTGAGCATTAGGGTTGTTTTCAGATTGTTTACGTTATTCAATGGGTGGTTATGCTCAGTTAAATTAATAGATGTAATTAATAAAAAAACTAGTGTAAAATACAAGCGATCATATCACACGGTGTTTGTTCGTTGTTTTATAAACAGCGGTGTTTAGACACATGTTAGATTATCATAATATTTTGTTTGTGATATGTAAACTCTCGGGCAGGTATGTTTATGATATCTTGGTGGATAGGTGCTACAGTTTATGTATATATCGTCACTAGTAGCCATCATTACACCCACATTTCGCCAGTTACGTTTGAGTTTCATGTAATAGGGGCGAGCCTATTGTCATCAATCGGGCACAAATTAAGACTCCGCGACTAGTTTTCTATTAAATATTATAGACAGTTTTGCAGTCGCTCTTTGTAAAATACTGATGTAAATACTGATATTCAGTTTTACTGGAAGCTGACCCCAACATAATTGTGAAAAGGCTAGGTAGAGGTAAACGTAAAGTACACCCACATTTCGCCAGCTATGCTTATTACCGTCGAGCGGGCGCAATATCAAATTTCGTGGCTGCTATTTAGAAATTCCTGATGGAAAAACCAAATAGCACCCGTCTTGGAAATCAAACCCAAGACCTCATGATCAGCAGTCGCGCTAGCGACCACTAGACCAAAGAGGCAGTCTACCACAACTTAGTTAAAATGATAAGCACACTTTTTTTATTGCAAAATGAGCCCGATTTTGATAGAAAGCGATGAATGAGTTCTATGATGGAACGAGCGTGCCCAAAAGTCAGAAGGCAGACGGTTAAATGCAGATTATGAAAACACGTCAAACGAGACTAAGAAATGAAGTTATCTCTTCCGCCATCCGCAACCTCAAAACATCTGATTAACCCGCAACGTTCATCGTCGAACTGTAATATTACAATTAATTTAATTTAAATTGGCGACAACGCAATTAAGACGGTCGTGAAAGTCAGAGACAATGGCTGCAGGCTCCCACGAAACATCTTGCCGTGTCACCTACATACTTCAGAATGTAGATCATGGCTGCTGGCTAGAATTTTGGTGCAAGCTTCGATGGCTGTTGCTAGATGCTTTTTTGTTGGTCTCTGTGAGGTGCATGAAAGAACCTACTATAGCGTTCTATCTGCAGATTTGTCTGACCTCATCTTTACTGTTCTAAAGATCTACACGTTTATGTCAAGTACTAAGGACCGGAACTCCGAAGCATGGTGGTTGAATTATCATAAGTAGTTCTGATGCTGGATGATTTATTGTTGCTCTCTGTGCGAAAGAATCTACCTTTTTTTGATATACAGATCTGTCTGACCTCATCCTCAACTATACGGTGTTCAAGATCTACGTGTTTATGACAACTTGGACCAGTGCCCGTAGCATGGTGTATGAACTTTGTTAGTTCTGATGCTAGATGGTATTTTGTTCGTCTGTGAGTTGCAAAAAAGAATCTACTATATGCTTATATCTGCAGGTCTATTATGATCAGCCTATAATGTTTTCACTGCTGGGAAACATGCCATCTCCCAATGAGAGGGAATGGGCCGGAAAATCCACAACGAAGACACAAAGAAGATAAGTCACAAGTCTTCGAATTTTTAGTTCCAGGACATGGTGGTTTCCTCACGATTTTCCTTCACCGTTTTGAGAGCAATGGTGGTCAGTCAAGTAGTATTTATATGCAAACGAGCAAAACTTTTTACTGCGATTTTGATGTAAGAAAAAATTTGCAAGACGTTCCCGTTTGATTTAAACATTTTATTGATAACAGCGTTAGGTAGGTAACCGTTTTTCATTTAATTATTCCCCTTAATAATGAAACCCATTAAGTACTTGATTAAAGAAAGCAATGTCTAGAATTTAAACTAATTCTCAGCAGTCTACCCTCCGATGCTATTTCATATTTGCATATTCTCACGTTCGACCCTTCCGAGGTAAGCAAAAAGAACGGTTAATGGCTACAACTAACGGTTCCAACAATCTACATAAAATATTATTATGTGATGAGACGTGAATTAAATCGGCGTAAAATCGAGACATTTATCATAATCTGCATTTAACTTATACAGGATGTATAGATGTAGACGCTACTGGAAGTGCCAAACTTGTCGCCAAATGGGTTGACTCAATTTAAATTGTAATTGACTCGCTAAGAAGAAAGGTGTATAGTAGAAGGAATGTCACATTTTTTACGAATTGTGACACCACAATTCGTAAAAAATGTGACAGTCATTGGTAACACAGAAAAGTTAATCTTTTCATGAAGATTGAAATAAAAAAGGTTACCTTAACTCAATTTTGCAAGCAAAAATGTGTAAAATATCTACAATGTCTAGACGCCTCCCCCCTTCCTTGGGGAAATTGTGACGTTAAAAAAAAATAGATACTAGTATAAGACTCCCACTATCCTTGGTAAATTGTGTCGGTTCGCCTTCCAAACAGCCTGTATAGAATGAACGCAGTATCGTGCGTATGACCCGTAACGTGTGAAGTTGAGTTACGGTTACTGTTATACCGTACATAGATTATATAGCTTGGTGTAAATGTTGTGGGTTCCTGTAAGTTATCAAACGGCAGTGGTTAAAAGAGCGATTATGGCTAGTATTATGTACCGATCTATGACCTAATATCGAAGAAGAAACGGAAGAGAATGGAAGATCCTGTTCAGTCCAAAAGAGATTTTTAAGGGAGAATCGCCTGAGTACCTCAAAAAATTAAAATATTCTTACATTTTTTTTTGCAATTTGCTGGTTACGACTGTAACACGCATTTGTTGAATTATAATCATTAAACGAACTTAGAGGGTTCTGTTGATGATTTTATGTGTATGAAGTTGATTATTGGATTGGTTTGGTTAGATTGAGTTGGATTTGGTGCTCTTAAAACTGCGAAGGAAAGAGGAAACATCGAGAGAAACCGGGATGTCTTGGAACAAAATATTTGAATACATGTGGCTGGTGATATTGTTGCTGGATTGGTTTTGGCTATTAGGTTAGACTGATTAATTGATTTAAAGAAGAACATAGAAGAAAATAATGTAGAGAGAGAGAGAGACTGCTACTTGCTGGTGACAGCCGACAGATTTGTTAAATTAAGGTTTTCGTCATCTTTATTATAATTATAATGAGGTTTGTAATTTTTTTATGTAGGGGGTAATCTCCGGTACGTATCTTCTGATTATTAAATATTTTCACCAATAGAAAGATACATTATTCGTGGGTGTTTTATGCTATACATTATATTTATATGACGCATATTATTATCTATCCATTTTTTTGCGGGCAAAGTGCTAGTTACTTAGATAGCTAACACCGAAGAACAATTACTACACACACCAGTAAAAGATCACGCAGCAAACTAGAAAACACAAGCGGAACGCAATTTTCATCTACATTTACCTCTGAACCGTTCATTATTCAACAAAAGGAAGCCATAATAATAAGTCATAGTATCTCAATCACTGCTGATGCCACTCTGGCGCAGCGCGATGGTGCGTCCCGTCGCGGGTGGCTGAGCGCGCAAGTGGAACAAAGGTGAAAGAACAACTGAACGGCGGACGGTGAAACTCGACGTAACGTATGTAGGCGGGACTACCTATGATTTGTGACGGTGGGTTTTTCTTAGAAGTAAAGTAAGACAGTCGATGATGATCATCGAAGGCTTGAGTACAATTTCTTGATTAACTGGACCATCAAAATCCCGAAAAAAGACAAACACGCCTGAATGAGACACGTCATTTGTAATTTTTTTTTAAATAGTATGCTTATTATCATCATCTGCCCAGTCTTTTGGGGACAGCTTCCAGTCTAAATGCAGCTGAATGTCAGTATGGAGCGACTGCCTATCTGACGTCCACAACCCAGTAAGTACTGGCTAATAAGATACCCCTTGGTAAGACTCGTTGTCAGACTTTCGGGCCACTGACTATATGTAACGACTGTCGAAGATGTACAAATGATCGCCGGGACCAATGACTTAACGTATTTTCCAAGGTAAGCAGGAAACTCGGTATCTACTGGGTGGTCACACATCCTCAGACCAACCTAGGTGAGCGTAGCCTAACCTTTTTTATTATTTTTTTTTCCCCTCTTGGGCAGAGCGAAAGGGAGTGTCACACTTCTACTGACTAAAAACCACCCATGTCCCTTCTTAGCCCTTTATGTCGAGGCCGCGGTATCTCTTGCGAACAACCCGTAGCCTCGACGGGGGGTGAGCTTAGCCTAACCTGAAGATGAATCCGACCAGCAGTTATTATAAAAAAAATAATTGGATGTTTATCCTGAGTAACATTGTGTACGCTACACGCATACACAGAATTGCCTGATTCTGCACAGGCTAGGCTGCAGAATCAAATGTAATATTTTGTTCTGCAAATCTAAGAGGTTTATTCAGCATACCGGCTGCTTGTAGATTTGCAGTAGCCAGAAGAATGTCTCGCGTGAAGGTAGGTTTCCTGAACAATCCTACTGTGTCTAGGCTCAATATCTCATTTGGTAAGTAACGAGCAACGCTTCGTGTGGGCGGCCTGACATGGTACCAATTATATTTTATATATGCAGTATTATAAACTATTCAATTTTACTGATAGCTTTTAAACTGGTGGGTCTAACTTCTGAGAGTTGAGGCTTGGAGGTAAGTGAAGAATGATAAATATTAGCAAGAGGAAAAACATAAAGGAAGTTTGTTAGCCTCGACGTTAAGAAGTAAACGTGGGTGAAGCATTGGACCGATAAAGTTGAAATGTAGCATTGAATCGCATGTGACTAAAAGAGTGATAAATATAAAACGGTTATAACATTCAGATACACTCTCACGACACCAACACGACTGTATCTTTTCACCCCTCAACACACCACACACACGCACACTTAACACTCACACAAATACCATACACACAGACACACAGCACACTGTTTTCTTTGTGCATTCCCTTTTTTAGATGACTAGTATATAATGTTTAGATAGTAGATTATTATTAGATTTAGAAATTTATTTAAACGAATATTATTTTGTCAGACATATATCAACGGAACGAAGGAGCCTGAAACTCACGACACAGGGAATCCTAGCTTGAGTTTCAGGAATCAATGTAACGAATGTAAGTTTTGGGACAATAAATTATTCTTATTCTATTCTAATTCTTATTTATATAAATTTTGATAGATGGAAAGGGAGAAGACGATCAAGGAAACGATGGATGGATTGTGTGAGGAATGATATGAAAGAAAAAGGAGTAAATGATAACGTGACGATGGAGAGGAGCATGGAAAAATAAACGTTTGTGTTGACCCGAAGTTACATGAGACATGGGCAGTAACATGAGTACCATCATCAAGAAGAAGATGAAAAGGTTAAGAAGATATATAAAAAGCAAAGATTAGACACAGACTAGACATGATTAACGTACAAGCACAGTTAAAGGTACGTTATCATTGGGATTATTTGCTTTATAAAGTTAAATAACGTGTATTACAAATAGCAATGTTCATCTTTACAAAATGAAGCTCAAAAACCGAAACCAAAGAAACGCAACACCGAAAGTTTAGTGAAACTCGCTTGCAGCGGCGCGTAGTAACTAGAGGCTGTAAAGACTCGTCGATACTTGTTCGTAGATTTTCTTACGTGGGCGGAGTCACGGCAAAGTGGGAGTATGATTTGTGTACGATTTCCTTTTACCGACCGCCGATGTAATATGAAATCATTGAGTTTGTCTGTCGGGAAAGTAGGTTTTTTGTATCTAGTGGAATATTATTTCACAGTAAAACTACTACCATGACTGCCTCATTGGTCTAGTGGTCGCAAGCGCGACTGTTGAGCATGATGTACTGGGTTTGATTCCGGGTCGGGTAAAGTGATAATAGTTTTTTCCATCAGGAATTTCTCTGTAGCAGCCATGGAGTCTGAATTTATGCCCGGTTGATAGCAATAGGCTCGCCGCATATTACATGGGACTTAAACATAACTAGCGAAATGTACGTGTATTAATGGATAGGTACACCTCGGTATTTTACATAGATCCGTGAGCATCCTTACATTATTGGACATCAATGACATAGGTCAAGGATTTATGTCAAGTTAATCAAATTAAAATACATAGTACGCTTTATTTCTTTATTCTGTTGGTTGCGTGACAGCTAGCAATAGAGGTAATCACTTTAGTTTTGTTTTGTAAAACTAAACCGTATTGTAAAACTTTAGGGCATCTACTAATATATTATCCGAGCTATTAACCATTGAAGAATTCCTTCATGTGAAGACGATCATGACTGGATTAAGACAAGGTAACGTCTGTCATATAAATGTATTGTCACCAAAACCAAAGCTGTGTGCAATATTTTAGTTCAATCGGTTGGGAGGAACTGGTTTGAAATTCAGTTGCGTGATTTTACCAACACATACCAAACTAACTAAGTGAAATAAAAGCTTATAAAAATACAGATAATTTTAACGATAACATTGAATTACTACTCTGAATTATTTGACGTCTCTATGTACTTGTATTTATTTATATACTGTGACGTTTGTCGTTGTTGACAACATCGCGTCTTTTGACGTCAAATAATGACGTCTTCGCATTAACTAATATTTTAATTGAACTAACGTAAGTAGGTACTCTTGAAAATTGTGCATAGTCTATAAGATACATTTATATTTTTTAATGGGACAAGCCCACCACACTATTTTCAAACCACTGTAACTCCTGTAAGCCAGAATCCACAGTGGCGACCACCAGAAGAGCGTCGAGATAAAAAAGCTTGACGAAGTCCCAGAGAAACGATTTAACTGTCTTGGATCCCGCAACGAAATTAATCAGAAATGAATAGCGGAAGAGAAGCAAATCTTATTCTTTTTAAGAAAGAATAAGAAGATTTCCTACTATCAGCAGTGATAGTCTAGTCACCACTATGATGAAGAGTTAAGCGGGGGTACACCCACATTTCGCCAGTTCTATTTGAGTTCCATGTAGGCGAGCCTATTGTCATGAACCGGGCACATATCCAGGCTGCTCCTGAGTAATTCTTGATGGAGAAACCCAAGGGATCTTCATCTTTATCCTGTGGTTAATGCCTAACCTGGTGTCAGAGTTTATATGCCGCCCATGGACCTCTGCGTTGGCTTTACATGCCGTCAAGAAATATCTCTCAGGCATACGAGTTTCCTCATGATGTTTTCCTTCACCGAAGTTAGTGTAACCCAAGGGATGACAAGTAGCCCGTCGGGGCTGCGGGTTGTTCGCAAGACATACCGCGGCCTCGACATGAAGGGCTAAGAAGGAACATGGGTGGTTTTTAGTCAGTAGAAGTCTGACACTCCCTTCCGCTCCGCCCAGAGCGGGAGGAGTCATTTGATGATTTCCCATCCTGCAAAAAAAAAAACATGCTAGTTTCCTCACGATGTTTCCTTCACCGAACCAAGAGATGACAGTTTATTTAAGAATATTTACTCAATTCTTCGAAACAGGTCATCTGGCAGCCTATCAGACGTGCTGGCTGCCTTCAGACCTCGTTTCAGCATAGAATACTAACAACCGTTTCTTGGAGTTAATGATCGACTTCTAACTTGTATTGTTAAGCACATCCATTGATGACCTATTTGGCCCTGTGCCAAGGAGTTTCCCACTACGGCACGGGTTCGATTCCTGAGTCGGGACAATGGGTGCTTTCATTTATTTGCATGATATGCTGTTGAGGTATGGACATCTAGGTATATTCAATTATTACCCCTTTTTACATCGTATTAGATGAAAGGTGGCTAATTTGTATAACTGTACATTAATGTTGAACCTGTATTTTGGTCTCTATTACTTTTTATCGTATGTAGAGGTTTACCTTCGGTCTCAGACCAAGATCTTATTCAAAGCGCTAAGGTAATTCGCGGAGTTCAAATTTTCTTGCGTTTTCCACAATTTGCAGGTTAGTGTCACGTTGTATGTTAATTAAAATATGTTTCAGTCAGTGAAAACCTAATTTATTTATACACTTATAATCGCATCGTGCTTCGATGCGATTATAAGTGTACTACGTGTATACTAGAAATAATGAAAATAACTACCTCAAACGTTTGACGTTAATTTCTCGCAAAAACGACCGCACAACGTGACTTTACATCGACGGCGACATTATCTTCACTTCACCGCTTACTTTACGAAAACCCGATGAAAATCGAAACAAACACACACAAGTATGTATTAGTAAAATGTAAAGCAACCGTCGGAATCAGTCCAGGAGGTCGGTTCGCGACTGGTTGCTCAACGTCCAGTAATCGTATTCATTGAAGCGACCCCCGACACTGTTGAATGCTGATTCATATTTATGAACATCTTCTTTTATTGCCTATGTGTACGTTTGTGTAAGGTTGGTTCTTGCTGTTGGTGTACCTATTGAATATTGTCTTTTTAGGTACCTACTTGGTAACTAGAAAATTTACTAAATAAATATGGTAATATCATTGCCAACGTCACCATATTAAAATGCTGATCAAAGCAGTTTCATTGGTCTTGGCCAATAAGAGATAAAAACACGCCCTAGTATGTATATATAAATGGGTACCTATCTATCGTAAAATTGAAACTGTAGTTTATGTATCTATGGGTCAAAGTTGCCTGAAAATAAATAAATGTTATGTTATGTTAACGAATTAAACCTTACGTGGGTCATTATTTTGTTGCAAGTTCTTGGTACTCGTACGTCTAAAAACCGTGTGTCCACTACTACAACTAACTAACACATAAAACCATGTGCTTTACCAATACAACATTAGAATTATCCGCTCCCAATTGTTCGTCAAATTCGGCCAAGGGTTACTAGAATACGAACTACGTAAAAACAAACCAATTCTAGCATAATGACAGTCGACAAAGCACTTCACACAACGCAAAACATAAGCCTAGGTGCACAATAACGCCCTTCTGGCGCAATATGCACTTTTTGCGCAATCCGTACGCTGCAATGATCGTGCGAAAAATGCTTCTTGTTCCCCAGTTTCATTGTCATGTGCCAACGATTTATGAATGTGTGTGAGCTCACCTAAATTGAGATTGGCTGGAGATATAACGTTGCGAAACAAAACGCTTAATTTGTGTGATAACTAAGTAAGGTCTGACCACTAGATCGGTCGATGACTTGGCTTGTTACCGACGTCATCTGAATATTCTCACGGTGGTTATTTTATTTCTATTTTCAGGCTTTTGTGGCTTGTTTTACAGGTGGAAGCAAATTGGATAATGTCATAATTTGATGTTTTATAAATAGAATTGATTGTTGAAACTTTGAGCTGGTTTTTGATGATGATATTCGGTGCATTTTGTTGGTTCGAGTCTGCACTTTGACCAGCTCCATATTATAAACTACCACTATTTTACTAGCAGTCCTATATTGCCACTAGAAACAACAATACTTTACAGTCCTTGTGTACACTATGGACACATTGGACACCGCACTTATTTTTCTCCAATTTTTTTCCTTGAATTTCAGTGTTCCGTGTCCTAAGTACGCTTGAAAATTCTCTGAAAATGGTACAGGTATGAGAGTCGGTCAGGAAAATTAGAGTGGTCTGTTAAACTATATTCTTTCGTTGAAACAAATTTTCCCTAATTATAAGAATGTGTAACTTTCCGTAGCTACAGGCTGTTGCCCAATTTAATTTCAAGAATTACCAAAAATTAAATCTCAACTCAACTAATCGGATTACAGTGCTGACCTCAACTTTAGAAAGGTAAATTACTGCAGTAATTAAGAAAAAACGGTCGGTACATATGGTCGTGCTCTAACGGCTATTGTCTCGGGAAAAAATATTCTTTATACGTACATAGAATAGTTTTTATCAGATTTTCGCACGGTCCGACACTTAACTGTTCATATATACAGTGTGCTTTAACTCGGTAAATTTACGGGTAATATGGCGAAAATATCGTCGGAATTACGCAGTTAGTTAGTTATTCTTAATTAACTGCTATTTAAAGTAAATAGCGTCAAGTTTCGAGTTGAATTTTATCTGGGAGGTGGTAATGGTTTATTTAAATTTTTAATGATGACAATGAGAAGGCTTTTTGTCCCAGATTTATTTTGATTTCTATTTTGAGTTTTGAAATCTCATAAAATGTGTGCCTTTATTCTTTAAATATTATAAATTGCATTTTTTAATTACATTTTAGTTAGCCCCAAAACGTAAAAAATAAACACGTATTACTATTTTTTGTCGAGTACGTATATACTCGTATTTTCATTACATCCGCGTCCAAACAACAGAACCAGCCTGTATAATGTCAGTGTGGCAATTAATACGTTTTGCGCCACCTCAGTTGCGCCAGAGTTGCCAAGCATCCTTGACAAGCAGGCGGCTCCCGAAATATGCCCCGAATGAACTGACCTTGCTACTATTTATTTGTATATTGTCTGATTACGATGTATTGTGAAATGAGAGCTTTGAATGTTGTTCTATGACATAATGGCATACTGTGATATGTAATTTATTCAACTAAATCCACATTAACGCCATCTTGGACGTTGGCAAAAAGGCTGCTACGCTAACATGGGATGAGGCGGGTCATGTCAGCCGCATGCACGATGACCGCTGGGCAAGATTCCACACGATGGTTGCCGGAAGACGGACAGTGCCGCTGTCGTAAGATAGATAGTCGCCCCATGTAAAAAAGTGGTATTAAGATTTTTCCGGTTATACTGAAAGCTGACCCCAACATTATTGGGAAAGAATTCGCCGATGCCGACATTTTTTATTACTTCAAAACTCAAAGCTATACGCAAGTACCTCATAGTCTCCTACGATTCATAGCGAAAAACATTTACACAAACATTTCAACCATTTTTTAAACGTCCCGTTACGAAATCCGTCTAGAATTTTATATATATTTTTTAATATCCTTCTTTGTCCATAGACCAAATTCGAAGTACCAGCTATAAAGGCGCGCGCACATAGGCCATGCATACCAAGTAAGGTGTAGTGTACACGTGCGAGACTTCCGTTCGGCTGGATATCAGCTGATGCATTCCTTTTGCGTTCGTTTGATTAGTGGGACTTTTCAACTTCGAACGAATTTATTTTGAAAAATTTATTTAAAATAGGTGTTTGAATATTTTGATTTGGAGCCTGTCTATGGTATTGTATGTTATTAAAGTTGATAAATCAGTAATAAGCAAGGCAATTTTGAAAAAAGAATGACGGACGAGTAGGTAGGCAAAGATATTCAAACGCATTTTAATTGTTTTTTCGTCGGTAATGAGTAAATGGCGTCCTTATGTGTTATGAAAATAAATTCGACAGGTCTAATAAAAATTAATTAGGAACAGATGCTTTGTTATATTTCGACACCTTAAGAATTTTAAATAGTTAATTAAGTAGATACAGTGCGTCATTTCGAGCCATTTTACTAATGCTTGTGTAAAATTAGCATTTTTTTCTAGAAAAATATTAACGAACGCTTACATTTTACACACGTGTAAAATTCTAAAATGCTTTCAGGAGAAAATGTTGACAGCTAAAAGTCAATATAAGGTTAAATGCAAATATGTGTATAGTATAAATAAGTTTTAGCTACTGATATTATTCATCTTGTTTTAAGAATAAGTTTTGCCTAAATACTATTATAGGATGAGTCAATGAGCCTGTTTTATGTTCGTTTTTCCCACTACAGCCACTCGGGTCGCTCCTTGTTTGTATAGTAACTATACATAAAGTGCCTATGACGGCATAGAATCTAAGCTTGGTTTTCATATGGATCGAGATACTTGTGTTGCCTAGGTATTTCTATATCTGCTATCCATAATAGCTACTTCATGAGAATTAGTTAGATTTTCAGTATGCTTTATATTTATTGCGAACATATAAAGGAAGCAGTTTCCTTGGTAATTTGTGCTAGTTGAAAGGCAGATAAAATGTGTTTGTAAAACGATTTTAAAGAACATAATGCAGTTTCTAGCCATAAATGCTTTTAAACGAAGTTATAACCTAGCATTTTCGCTTGATTATCATAAATTACATACCGTTAATAAACGACAACTATACCGCACCAAAACATAGCAAAACCACCCTTAGCTACACATAAATAGAGTCCAAACCGAATGCAAAATGTAAATTGGTAGTTTTCTACACATTAAGTTCATTGTGTATAGTGAAAAGATTTTCCCACGAAAAAAGGAAAACGTGTGTTGAAACGAGTTGCGACACTGAGTTGCGTGTTCTATGGCGCAGCGAATGGCATGCTGTAAGGTCATAGTGCGTTGACATATGAATAAATGTGATAAATAATACAAGCAAATGAGGTTTTAGTCGATTTTCTGGTCGCTTGTCTATGATTCTGGGATGTGGTAGTAAAAATGTAAAAAGTGATTTGAGAAAGGACCGTGTATCAGGCAATTTTTGCGGCAACCGTTTAACCACAGTAACATAGGTCGAGTTTTCATCATTTGACCGTAATTGTTTAGAGAAAATGAAGATTATAATAATATAATGAGATTTAATGAAGTAAACACTAAAAAAAGTAATTAGAGCCGTGAACTGAAAGGTACATACCAAACGAAGAAGTGTTTAATGAAATGGGGGTCAAGTAGACTATAAGTTGTACCTACCTTCTGAATACCCACCTGGCTTATAATTTATTCTAACTATTAATTTGCATACCTACTTGATATTCAAATTCAGTCTTCTACTCATAGTAAATCCTTGCTTGCATTTATGTTTGCAAGAAAATAATTTCAGCAAGTTAAATCCCCATCTACAATAAAAGTTTTTAAACTGACATGGTCACTAACAATGCATTGCACATGGTCATTAACACTGAAAACGGGCTATTTACCATGTTTACTTATACATACTTGATATGTAGATTCAGACTGACATTCAGTAAGTACTTGCTATTTACGTTGAAGAAAATAATTTCAGTAATTGTTAGAGCCTCATCTACAATGTTTTACCTATTTACGTTAAAGACTAGGTCGCAATTTATTTTTTTATGACTAACCACAGATAAAAAAATCTCATAAATTAATCTTGCATGACATTGAGCGATATAATTACGCTGGCGACGAAGGGCACTGGGCATGAAAAAACCTACCTCCGGAGACAAGTTAGCCGCAGTAATTTTCCAGTTTTCCTTATAATACCTATTAATTGTTGTTTATTCAGTAATTTTCTCGTTATGCTAATAGGAATGTTCATTAAGTATGCTTGTTAATTTAAAGCGTATTTTGTTGTATTTTTAGTCTTAAAAGGTTGATTTGAAACTAGTTTTTTTTTCATAGCCTTTTCTGTGTCCTATTGATGGGGAAAGACCTTTCCTTTTATGCAATGCAATGTTTTGTGCTATTTCTGGTCACGTTTGCCCCGTGAACCCGATAAAACTAGCTAAAATTTTTTTTTTTTTTTTTTGAGATGATTACATACGTTCATTCAAATATTTTGCCAGTCAACAATAGGTTTCAGTTAAAGCGTTTGAAGCTCTACGTAGGATATATATTAGATACAAAAAAAGGGAAAAAAGGACCCTACTTTCAATTATAATTTCTAGGACTATATAACATAACATCACCCCTGTAATCCCGGAAGGTTAGACAGTGGTGTACCTTATGGGAGCGAGTCTATTGCCCTCAAACAAACAAAAAAATTTTTTTTTTTAATTTTCGAATTTAATTAAATAAAACAAAAGAAAAAAACTTTCATTTTGAAAGCACTATTCCAAACACAACTAAATTAAATAGACGATTAACTACGCAAATACTATAACAACGTATACCTACCTAAGTAGCACAAAATAAAATAATTAAACCACACGTATGTACACACATTATGTATTGTGAAGAAACTTCATACTCTACGCATTGTGAAATATTCGTGGGCGGTACCAACGTGTATGTACAGATACGGCTATTAATCATAGACTGAAGTTTAATTGAAGATGATACGATTTTTCAAGGAGAATATATGGAAAATAATTACTTGCCGCCGCGGTTAACGAGCGGTTTGATTTTGAAACGGAACGCCTACCTACGGTTGTTGGTTGGTCATTGTTTTATGAATATGGTTGAAGTTAGTTTCAGTTTTATGAACGCTACTGTAAAGATGTGGTTCATAGTTAGTTAGTCGTTGGTTAGTTAGTTTAAGAATTGTTTATATGTAATCGTTTATATTAAATTATTATTGTGTAAGATAGTTGTACGCATTTTACATATGGGCCTCAGTAGCCTGATAATAAAATTATTGATTGATTGATAGTTAAGTTATCAATGTATTAATGTTTATAGTAAAGACAGCCTCGTTGGTTGAGTGGTTGCAAGTGCCGATGTTGTGCATGCAGGACCTCATGCATGGTTTGATTCCTAGGTCGGGCAAAATCACGCGCTTCTTAAAGAGATGTCAGCGACATGGATGGCAGGGGCTGACGCTTGACGGGGCTGCGGGAAATCTCGAAAGAGATACCACGACCCAAGGGTTAAGAAGGAACACGGATGGGTTTTAGTCAGTAGAAGTCTTAGACTCCGGAACATTTGATGATTTCCCATCTACCCAAAAAAAGGCAGATGATGATGATCTTTAACGCGTCTTTAGGACTCTCAGACTGACTTATAATACCTTGTTGCCCCACACTGAAACACGTACACGAAACCTTGCGAATAAGGCATCGAACAACGATGTATCGAGATGAAAATCTGCCAAAAGATTTCCCTCTCCTAACGTAGCGATGCGTACAAACGTTTGCTCACAGCACACCGCCGGACGGATCTTGCTACAGCCTCATTAAAGATTCTAGGTCGTTCTGCAATCGTTAATTAGCGAGATAAGTACTGTATTAATTGTGTACGCCATTGGAGCGGCTATCGCGCCATCTGTGAACGGCGTTAGGTTGGCTGTGGTGTAGATGGGAGGCTTTTTGGGTTGAAGGTTTCGTTTTGTGTTTACTTCGATGTAGTTTTTGGTAGGTATTCTGATTTTTGAAATTATTTATAAATTCTGTATTCTTATGGTACACCATTTTTACCAATTCATAATTTTTCAAGAGCGGGGGGTCTCTTAGCACAGTTGTATATTTTACTTAAAAGAAGGTCCCGATGTTAGATTTACTATAAAAGGTGGAAAAAGTTCTGCAACAAACCGTTTATATATTTATTATTTTCTACAATAATCCTTATAGTTATAGGCTGTGTGGTGGGTGCCTAACAATTTTCAGTAAAAGAAGACATGAGTTGGAAGCGGGAGACCCAAGGCCGTGTAAAGTGGTGCAATACAGGAGACGTACACGCACTACACTCAGTATTGGGTGAGTGTGAAAAGGGGAAAGAGTTTTCAGGAGGAGGTACCATTTACAATTTTTTTGAAATTTAAATAAGTAAAGCTTCTACTTTACGTAAGCTTTAGAGTGTTTATTGCTAAATGGGCCTGATCTTGACTTCGATCACGCCTGTTGGAAAGCGATGAAGTTTTTTTGCAGTATACAGTATTTTCATAGGTTAATATAGTTTAATTATTCTAAGTGATGATTTTTATTATATTTTATTATCATAATATTTTTTGTATTACATAACAAGATTTGTAAAATTGTAATGTAGTTCCTGTTTTGTTATAGATGTAGTTACTTGACGAGTTTTTCTATTTAAAAATATGATTATTTTAACTCGTTTAACTACAAAAAATATAATGATTGTAATTTAAAATAATAAATAATTAATTATATTAGAGCTGTCTTACTGTGGCGATGATTTAACGTAGTTCCTTATAGACGTCAGCTTACCTGAAAAAATAAAATAATAATGTTTAATAATGTGGAAGTAAATTAAAACATCAATTAAAATATACTTGTTAATTATATAAGTAGGTTAAATCCTTGAAAACTTAACAAAGTAAAACTTTATTAAAAATGATATACAGTTCAAGGTGCAAAATTAAGATAAATCTCAAAATAGATAATACCGATTCTCCAAAATGACAAATACGTAGAGTCAAGAAAGCTTCGCAATAATTTTAATACCCGGGGAAAAAAACTTAAAGTCATTTGCATTCAAAAAAATTAAAGTTAATTAAGAAGACCTAATCAAGATCATTAAATCTGCTGTCAAGCCTCAAGTTTTGATTGGATCAAGTTGTTGTTTTGGTGCACCAATCAAATAACTTGACGTGACATTACACGAAAATGTTCGCAGAAACCGGGTTTTTTAAAGCCTTTTCAATTTAATGGTTACTTTGACAAGCTACATAGAAATAACTACAAAGTAAGACCGACAAATAGGTAACAACAATATATTCACTTAGAAATAAAATCCATCGTTTCTCGCTGTCTTTTCGATTTTGAAGCACAAACATACATTAAGATAATATGAAGCAAAGCTTCAAACAAATAATAAATTATTGTAAGTACAATTATATTACTTTTTGTAATAGTGCAATATTACCAAGAAGTATTGAGAAGAATGCAAGAAGAAGACATGTTGGACCGACCCCAAATAAATTGGGATAGGGGGGGGAATGATGAATGTTGATGAATATTGGTTTTTGGAATGATCAATACCTTCACAATATTATTTTCAATACACTTCCTCGAGAACTAGCTCTTAATGCACTACGATTAGGTTCGAAATGCAACATATTTTGCACGCGTGCGGTAATCTTATTTTTCCGCAACCAAGGGAGGGAGAGAAAATTACCACAGATAAGTATAGCTTAAAAGAATCACCACCGACTGTATAGTCGGTGGTGATTCTTTTTTATGTTTTAATCGATTTGGACATATATAAGCTTTAGTTTTAGTCGGCAGTGTTTTTTTTTTTAATTTTGTCATTTTGATTTCCGTCTTTACAGCATAAATATTTTTTGAATATTAAATTGTGTTTGTTAAAAGAATACTATAAAGAAACATGATTCTTTTAATTAATTATTAACTTTTATGAACAAGTAAACATTTATTTGTGTTCTTAATTAAAAAATATTTGAATTTTATAATTTTCCTATGAGGCTGTTTAGCGGCTTCATACCTTTGTTCTTCTTATAGTCTCATAAAAATTGATGACAAAAATACTTAAGTATCGTTAATAGTTAATTTCTTCGAAAGTGTACTGGAAAACGTCATTTGATACACGTGGGAATTTGTTATTGCATTTCTCGACCCCCATGAACACCCTCGCCATACGGTTCGGGTGTTCAATCCGCCTCGAATGCAATAACAAACTTTCCGCACTTGTATGAAAATGTACTATTCTAATTTGAAACCTCGTCTGCTAAGACTGTCTTTATCTAAATGGGTACAGAACAAATATTTGAGTTAAATCACAGAAAAGCGAGAATAACTTATGGTTTGCAAAGATTTAATTACAGTTTAAAACCAAGGTAGTTTAAGTTTATGCATGTGTGTCTTTGCAGCGATTCCCATGTTAATAAAGAACATTTATTACTGACAAGCATAGAAAAAAGTAAAAAAACTGCAAAGAGGTCAGTTATCGGGTGATTAATTTTCAAACCGTGTATCCTATTCGAATCGCGTTCGGAAACGCACCAACGCTTACCATTTCGGATGTGTAGTGTTGCGAAATTAGAACGGATATTGCTCGTTCCTCTCGGCGGCTATTCTGATAGAAATTTGAATTTTGCCGGTTAACTGCCGCCGTCCGGCCTCGTTACACCTCTTTGTTATTTGGACATGTATCCGAACGGTTTGGCGGGAGGTGACGAAGCGTTAAGACGCCATTTTGTTTCGACAGATTAGATGCTAAATGTCTAATTAGCTGGTTGCGTAAGAAATTGCTACTTCGCAGAACGTTTTCTTTTTCAGTGATTGGCGGTTAAATTTCGTGGAACGAGCCGGTTCTCTTGTATTCTAGGCTTAAGTGGCTCTGAAAGAAAGCTTTTATGAAAAACACATGGCAATTTTAGTTCATGTGGAAGGTTACTTGCATCTAAGAAGGCAACGAATATGAGAAACTATGCTTTATCAGATCAGACAAAAAGCGGTGACTTTTCTTCTTCAAAAACCTTTTAGGCCGATGACACAAACGTCAAATTGCCTAAAACCCTTGTAACAACAGTCAACATTTAATACGATAAGTGAGGCATGCTTGGCGGAAATTAAATGTGCATTAGCCGCGCCTCCGAGCGTAGCGTAGACTTGTATCACTTGTATGAAGTTGTACGAAGCTCCAGCGGACTGATCCTTGTCCACACACTTATCTACAATCAGAGACAATTACTTATTATTTTTTTGGGGACGAAATAGAGCACCACCCATCTGCGACTTACGTTCAGAAATCTATGCTACAAATCAAGAAAAAACTTTTTCATTTCTTTTCTTTTTAAACACTGTGTGCCTCTTTTGTGTCGCGCTCCCAGTGAAATACCTAGCAAAATAACAGGCAACACCATTAGATCCATGTTATGTACGATCCAAAAGATTATTCAAGATGTTCAGGTCAGTTTAGATCAAATCGCCCAAATACCCAAATCATTATCATCTTCCTGCCCTTAACCTATTTGGGGTCACACAACATATTTTCTTTTTACATTCTTCCCTGTTAGATACCCAAACAAGACCCCAAAACTAAGAATCAGGTTGATTTTGATTTCTGTGAAGGAAAATATCCTAAAATCACAGGGAAAGATAACCTTAGAGAGTCTGTAGTTTTAGAAGTCAAAAAAACCTCAACGCTGAATCGTCATGCAAATTGCACAACTATGCATAGAAGAACCGCTCTCACAGCCCATCTAACCATATGAAAAGTGCCCTCCGCATCACTGTGGTAACCCCATAACCTCTCTAGCGTGTCATTCCACCATAAATCATAATAAACGAATCTGCATATAGAAAAACGGTATCCTCTTCGATACCAATACTTGGGTTATCACACGGCGAGGGCGCTCCCGTCTAACTGTAGTCACGGGTCGCGGAGCAGGCAATTAGCGGGTCCACCCACCCGCGACGCCACTTCGGACTAGCTCGGGCCACTTCGGGTTAACTCGGTTTTGGTGCTCGAGACTTTTGTTAGAGTTAAAGTTTTGTTACGTATGTGTTTTTGGCTGAAATAGTTCTTTTAAATGCCCAAATGCTTTGGAACTACAGCTTTTTGTGAGGAGCTTGTACGGGTAAAAACTACCTCTCCACCTCTGAAAATGCCATATTACGAAGAAGCATAATTTGTGTGATAAATCATATTTATTTCTGTAAATTGGTATTACATAGCACTTTTACACGTCACATCATGTTATGTTTTAAAACTAGATGGGGCCGGTGTTTCAAACCTGACTACTCTAACACCCGGAACACAAGCAACACCCGGAACTCAAAAGTCACTGTCTCTTTTAAAGTCCAGACATTGTTCAAGTCATATGAGGACCATGCAGATTAGACCAAGATATGGTCGTTTGAACAAAGAACCACACAGATTTGAGTGGCCCTGTCCAGTCAGCGCAAGCATTTGTCAGTGATCTTATAGCTCGACTCATAACCTGAAGAGCTCAACGATACAACGAACAAAAATAAGGTCCAGTAATGATATTTGTTAACAGTATATTTTTGGCCATCATCTGATGTTGACGTATTACGTTCAGACGCACATTTGAAGGTCACCCTCGACATGGGTCACCGCAGCCGTGCCCGGCTGTGTCACACACATGTACAGGATGGGTTTAAATGTCCACTTACATAATATTGACAGATAATTTATTTTGGGACAAGTGCACTACATAATTCCCAAATCACTGTAACTCCTGAAATCCAGAATAAACCAGAAAATCACTGATGAGCCAATGAAGCTCGACGAAAAATTTAACTGTATTGAAATTAATCAGAACAGAATAGCGAAAAAGTTGGAAACCATAATTTTCTACTTGATTGACAGAGAATACTAGAAAATATTGGTAGAGCATCTGTGACCAGGATACAAATGTGGGTAGATTAGTGTAGGCAGTAGCACTCCACTGAAACTTATGCAAGCTTTTGTTTATTCTTTTATTTTCTTTAATTGAAAATGTTATATCTATTGATACCGACCAAAATTTAAATCTTTCGAGTATCAAACAGGAAGGCAGACAAATCTGAAAAATACAGACTTGATTTTGTTCTGATTATTACTTAAAGAATTGGAACTATTAAAGTAGATTTAATTTTTGTATTCATACTTTTCTAATGAGAAATAAATCATTATTGTAATTAGTATATCGTACAGCTAAGTTTATAAACAAGCAAGCTATATTATATACCTATCCGTCTTCTAAAATAAAAAAGGTAATTAAACCTTTTCTAATTATAGCGTAATGGAAACTTCCTGTACATCGCCATGGTCTGAACACCACGATGTGTGTGAAATCAACCGCGACGCCGAAGGACACGCCGCTGTTATATTATTTATTGGAAAAATATAGGCTTTCCCACTAAACAGATTGTTTTATTATTGAATAGTTTTTATATTTTTTTTATTAATCACTTTTCGTGATTAGAGAGAAAGAGAACTTGGTATAATTTGAAGAGTAAAAACTACGGTTGCGCACTTTCCAAATTATGAATCAACATTAAATTACAAAAAATAAAACAGGCTTCTAAGAATACAACAAAAATCCAAAAAAAATAATTTTAACTTTAGAAATCGGGGACTTTAGTTTCTTTATTTTTTTGCCACCGACACAGAAAAAAACAGACGTATTGATAACCTCCTTCTTTTGAAAATGTTAAAAAAAAACATTAAAAAAAAACTTTAAGAACTAACACAAGCTCAGATTACCTATACATCTGTCAAACCAAACCAGCTACCACACACTCTTAACAAAATAAAACAATAATTCAATTCTTCTATCTACAACCGAAGCAGATGGTGAATGAACCGATCATTTGACTTTTCAAAACTAGTTGGTGTGGTCACCGACACGGCTGACATGACATCATTTATCAAAGATATCGACGTGTGATCGACTGGCTCGTGGTGCCGATTACTAACAATATTATATTTACACTTGCACCGTGCTAGTGTTGGTTAAACATTTATTTTATCGATATTATCGATAGTTTATTCAACGCCATTTTAAATAGCAACTAAAATGTAGCTAAAAAACAGTATTTTACATGGAGTAACTGCCTGTTGGACCTCCACAACCATTAGTAAAATTGTTTGAAAAACTAAATAGGCTCGTAGTAAGTGATGGTCTAGTGGTGTGACCGTAGGACTGACATGTAATAGATCTTTTTTTTTTTTGGCGGGTGGACAATCATTAAATAACCCGTCTCGCTCTTGGGCAGAGCGAAAGGGAGTGTCAGACTTCTACTGACTAAAAACCACCCATGTTCCTTCTTAGCCCTTCATGTCGAGGCCGCGGTATCTCTTGCGAACAACCCGCAGCCCCGACGGGCACATGTCATAGGTCCCGAGTTCAGACTCGTGACACGCACTTCTAATTTTTCGGATTCATATTTGCGTATTGTATGATTATTATGACTTGCTTCGGTGAAGGACAAATCGTGAGCAATCGGAAACCAGCATACCTGAGAGGTATTTCCCGACGGCATGTAAACCCAAGTCAGAGGTCAATGCGGCATAAAACTCTGACACCAGGTTAGTACTAACCACGCGAAAATGAAAAATCGACAATGTTTTTCTTCTATATTTAATTCCTGATCTTTCTCCTAGTTTAAATCATTAAATCATGTTATGACGGAACCTACTTTTTATACTTATTTACTAACGGCACTAACGATAAGGAACTAAACTTTAACCAACAGCAAATATAAGTTGGTACTAAAAAGTACCGGTTCATTTCATTCATATTGTCTCTGCGTGTGCCCGCTGATAATTTGATTGATTGCACCGCATTCTGACCTTTAATACTTATGCAATAGAGGTCATGTCTGTGTTGATGGCGCAATAACTGATTCATTCAGCTGTTTCGAGATTTTGAGTTTATCTCTTGATTGTAGAATGAGTAATCTTTGAAGTTTAGAATTTAACTTCTTCAACTATTGTTTGACCTAACTTTCCTATGTGCCAAATATAACAAAATAGAATCCATTATAATCGAAGATAGAGAGACAATTCAAAACTGCCAATGTCAACATTCCATAACAATTATGGCACTGACAGTTTTTTTTAATATTTTTAGATACACTGGTTTTGTTTAGTTTTCGTGACCATCAGATTTTAATTCCAGAAAAGGTAAAATCCAGAGGCAGATTTTCTTGTAAAAGAGGGTGCTAAACCACGAGAGCTTCTAAGCTACAGAAACCTCCTAACTATTCCCTCTACAAAGCCCATCCCTAGAAGAGCCCTGCGTACAAATAATTTCTCGTGAGCTTACTTCAGTTCAAGACCGTAGTACACCGTACTATGGCCTTATAAAGTACAATATATCACAGATGTAAGAACAAGTCCTGTTCTTGATAATTAGCGTTCGACCTGATACATTTAACCCTAAGCCAGTGCGTGTATATTTACGTACTATTGACGCAGAGCTGTTTCTTCCTATGTAATTAATTTAAATGGTGCGATATACTCTGTTGCTTGGAGCTCTTCCAGTAGTTTTAGAATTGACTGGCCAACGTCATCAGTTAAAAAGATAAGTCGAAGCTTGATATAAATTAAAAACAGTGTATTAGTTGCCTTATGAGGAATATGTTGTGAGGAAAGTTTTGAATGTGATGTGGAGGGGTATAAGAGAGGGAGATATGTCATGAAAAGAGGTGGAGGAAAATGACATCTCAAAATGCGAATGATGATGACCATATTAGTTTCCTGCCAGGCACCAAAACTCGATTTAAGTATGTATTAGTTTCCCTGTAAATCGGCCACTGAATTGTATTCTATAGTATTAAGAAAAAGATTTTTCGTTTTGTGAAGCTTTCAACAAAACTATTGAACAAAATTGATACTAGAAAACCAACAACTAGAAACCTTTCTAACGCTAAGATGTGACTCTGTTCCTTAAACCGTTGCATAATTCCGTGGTATTAGCCTACGTAAAGCAATAATTGTAACATTCGTGAGTGAAGCCCCAATTTCCTGCGACTATCGATTATAATGCGAGAGAAACCACGAATCATCTCGCGACTGTGGGCGGAACGGAACGTACCTACCAAAGAGTACTGTCGCGGTTACAAGTTTAACGTAGAAAGAAGATTTTTTAAATTTTCATTAAAAAGGGTTTATAAATGTGAATGAGTGAATTGCTATAAGGTACTGATCTGCAGGGCTATTGCGTATCTTTTTAAATATCAGTGACTATCATAGTGTCCATCGATTAACTGCCAAATGGTTCCATTTTGTACGAAACCATAACCATTTGACAGTTAATCGATGGGCACTATGATAGCCACTGACATTTAAAAAGATACGTAATTTTAGCTCTGCAGAATGTGAACTTACTACTTTCTGGAAAAGTATTACAAAAAAACTTGTCTTTTTTTCAAACGGCTGCGAGATGGGCAGACGACATAGTTGCCATCGCGGCATCGGGGGAAAACCCAAGATTAGGCTGGCAAAGGATGCGGGTTGTTTGCAAGAGATACCGCGGCCTCGACATAAAGGGCTAAGGGCATGGGTGGTTTTTAGTCAGTAGAAGTCTCTTTTTTTTTTTTTCGGGGGTGGGAAATCATCAAATAACCCCTCCCGCTCCCGCGAAAGGGAGTGTCAGACTTCTACTGACTCAAAACCACCCGTGTTCCTTCTTAGCCCTTCATCAGAACCCGTGTTCCTTTAGTCAGTAGAAGTCTGACACTCCCTTTCGCTCTGCCCAGAGCGGGAGGGGTTATTTGATGATTTCCGACCCCACAAAAAAAAAGGCTGGCAAAGGACCATGGAGAATAGCACAAAAGAGAGGCCTATACCTAGCAGTGGGTGAATTCAGGCCGTGGATGATGATTACAGAACAGCTAAATATAAGGGGAAGTTTCAGTACCTGATAAAAGATTTACAGAATTTTGTGTTGTACCCTGAAAGTTACTGGAAATTCGAAATGGAAACTTAAGATCTTGAACATGTTCGAAAAAACATACAATTCTTCTCTTCTCTTCTTCTTCTTCAACCTGTCACCACCCAATGCTGAGTGTAGGTCTCCCCTAATGCACGCCATTCTTCCCGGTTTTGCGCCTTTCGCATCCAGTCTTTTCCGGCCACTCCAACAAGGTCGTCGGTCCAACGCATCGGTTGCCTGCCTACATTTCTATGACCTACTCTAGGCCTCCACTCAAGCACCCGATTTCGAAGCATACAATTCTACCATCACTCAAAAAATAAAGTACCATACATTTTGTTAATAGTTACTTAAATATACACTTAATATTTGTTATTCTGTTTATGGTACGAGAAAAACAATATTTTAATAACCTGACCATCAACCTTCGTCTTTACCAGTACACGGTACAGTCGTAACAAAAAACGTTTTAACATATTCAATTTACGAAGAGGCGCGGCTGTCGCGTCCGTCCCGCTGCCCCGAATTGTCACGTGACACGGCGCACGCGCATGATGGCAGAAATAACATAACATCACGCTTGTAATCTCCGAAGGGTTAGGCAGAGGTGTATAGGTACCTACCCACATTTCGCCAGTTATGTTTAAGTCCCATGTAAAAGGGACAAGCCTATTGCTATCAATCGGCCACAAATTCAGACTCCGGGGTTGCTACGGATAAATTCCTGAACACTTTGCCCGACCCGGGAATCAAACTCGGGACTTCATGCTCAGTAATCTATCACCCTATTACATAGGACGTGAAAACCTAACGAAATGTGGGTGTACTCTAAGGTACACCTTTACTATAACCTGTGGGGATTGCAGGCGTGATGTTATGTTATGTAACGTTATGTTTTCAGCAAGAGGCTTGATTTAATCACCACCACGGTTCGCGTTGGATTGGTGATCGCAATGAGTCTTTGTTTTCAGACAGTGGTACTATTTACTATCTCCTAATCGTAAGCAGTATCAAGTAGCATTTACAAGACGACGAAGAGAGGTATAAACACATCACCATGACTTTCCTGCCCTTGTCCTATACATACTTGGAACTTGGAGTCGGTGCAACACGATTTATTCTGCCATTCTCTACTTTCTGACGTCACGAAGTCATTTACTTCTTTCTCTTACATATCACTCCTCACACACTCTATCCATCCATGAGGTCTAAAATGGCCCCGTCGGGGCTGCGGGCAAGATATACCGCGGCCTCGACATGAAGGGCTAAGAAGGAACATGGGTGGTTTTTAGTCAGTAGAAGTCTGACATGGGTTATTTGATGATTTTACTTTCCAACCGCCAAAAAAAAAAAGATCTAAAATGGCCACTTTAGCAGATCATCTGTAAAAGTGGCCATTTTAGACCCCCTGATGTTTAGCTAAACTTCAGCATTAGGTATAGAAATTCCTAAGCTTTTTGAGGTCAATTTCCACTAAAACACTTGGAATTCCCAACCAATTATGACGGAAAGGTTATGTACCAATAACAAGTTAACTTAATAGTTCTCAAGCGAAAATCAAAATTGTGTATTTCTTGAAAATTTGATCTGCACTCACATGTTGTATGCGAGAGCGTTTGCTCGTATTAAGTACATAGTAAATCACATAAAGGTTTTATGTGACTTCACTCAACTTTATTGCTTCGGTACCGACAGCAAGCGAGGTTGTGTAAAGAATTGGTATTTTTGTATTTTCTGCTGATGGTGATTTGGTTGGTTTATGTTTTGTGATGTGTGGCTATTCGGGTGTTGGAAATATTCAGTGTTAAACTTTATAACTCGTCCTGGAACTTAGTTGGGACTTAAATATGACCAGATGTATGAACGTGGACGAGGCAAAGGAAGGAACGTGGCGTTCTGTGGATTCTGCCTACCCATGGGAAAAAGGTGAGAGAAATAGGCAAAAAACTCTAAATTGAAGTGAAGTATAAGAAAGCTTTTAAGCAATGTACTTTCTCGCTTTTCTTGCCTGCAGGGCTCAATTCAATCCCAATTTTAATGATTGAAAACAAATTCAAAAACATTTTGTCAAGAAAACAGTTTAGCCTAGATTAAATTAAACGATATTTAAAGTAAGATTATTCTGCTATCGCCCCTGCGTTCGCGCTGGCTTGCGGTTACGTGCGAGGCTAACGATTTTTCCACCACCGTAGCACCCGGCCAGCCTCCAGACGTACATACGAACACAAACTAATACTTTCGAACAATATTCTGACTGTTATTCTGCCTCTAGGCAAAAGGTTTGAAAACAATTGAATTCAATACAGGGATTTCTGGCAGTATGTAAGCTGCGAGGGATCTCAAACAGCATATTTCATTCTGAGTGTTTTTTACAGAATTGTCAAGATATTTTTATGAGAAGGTTGATGAGAATTTTAGGTTTCATAACTGAGCCCAAAATACCGGAAAGTTGACTGAAAACTTTAACTATTAAAAGAAAAACACAGGGTTATGATTTTTTCAGTAGTAGGACTCTGCACAGGATCTAGTTTTAATTTGAACCGTAGTTGTTACCCGCGACTTCGTTCGCATGGAATTTTAGGTGTGTGAAAAGTATGCTATGTGCTATTCCAGACAGTTATCTATCTCTGTGCCAAATTTATTTCAGATCTGTTTAGCCGTTCTGGCGTGATTAAGTAACAAACATCCATCCAACCAAAGTTTCGCTTTTATAATACTACTAAGTATAGAAAACCTGATCAATATCATGTACAAATTCGTGCTGAAAACCAACGGTAAAACCTAAATTATTATGTAACTAACTCAAAGTTTGTCGCCGATTGTACCTCACGAGTGAAATGCAAGTAAAACAGTACTGTAACTGGAGCCCGGCTCGATCTCAATGCATACCCAATGCTGTATTTTTTGTACATGTTTCATGTGTATGTGTACACGTACATACTGGCTACTTAAAACGTTACACCTGATTTTAAAGCCGTACCCCGTAGGTACTGTATTTAGTCCTCCTTTGAATATTTGTTCGATGTATGCAAAGTGAACAGCGTGTTTTAATATTTTTAAATCGTTTCGTCTGGTCTGACGTTTATGCATGTATTGAAGTAACAACAAAATGGTGTTGGTTTTGTGTGCTTTTTGTTTCATATATACGATAAACTTCAGAAGTATTAAAAAAATAACTAATGTCGAATTATTCCTTGTAGGACGACAAGGTGGGCTATATCTGTAGGATGCATTCAGGACCGATGGGCCAGACTTGTCATGCAGTAGGTGCCAGAAGACGGGCAGCGTCGCCGAGGAAGGCCTCGAAAACGCTAGCGTGATGATTTGGAAGCGTTTGTGACAGACTGAACGTAGAAAACCACACAGAGAGAAGAGTGGAAGGGGAGGCCTTTGCCCCGCAGTGGGACAATATAGGCTCAGTAAAAAAAAGGCTCCAGTCTAACCAGATGCAGCTGAATACAAGTATTTTACATGAAGCGACTGCCTGTCTGACCTCCAAAACCCAATTTGTATTAGGTAATAAAACTGTTTGTCAGACTTTCAGACTGCTGACTACTTGTCAGGAATCAAGACATTACAGTACAATTATAATGTTCTGCATATTAGTAATTAACTATTCCTCTTTCAGTTAGTTGCACAACTGACTCATAAAATTGGTTTTCCTCATTTTTTATTATAAAAATAAGTTCATTTGCAATTTGTTTTACTTTGTTCTTTTATTCAATTGATTATGCAACTCCATACTAAACAATTGCAGGATAATTTTATGTAAATTGAAAAAGTAGGTGATGAGTAAGTATAGTTTGAACTTAGATAGCAATAGTGCCTGTAGAAAGATAATCTTGAATTTTCATCTCGTAACTTATTTTATACTAGTCTATTTTCATACAGTCAATTTAATAACACTTAGCGACATTCAAATGCAATTATCTTGGGGAATAACGATAGCATAGCATAGCTTTGAGATAAGATATATCTAGCAATGGGGTCTCAAATACTATGCTCGTAATCACATAAAGTTGCAACATTGAGAGTCTAATTATGGATTACACGCGTGAAATTATTTTATGTCGAACTTGATTTTAGTACTGTGTTTTCCCGCCTGCACAGATAAGTTGGTTGACGTGTATTTAAGCTAGACATTCGGTTGCCATGACACGCATAAAAATAAATTCAATAAAACACATTAGATATTCCGATCTTCTAAGAAGACAGACGGACGTTCTTTCTTTTATATTTCATTAACATTTTCACTAGATTACCATAACAAAAAGGTTAGAGAAAAAAAGTTAATTCATATTATCGATACGTCAGCGTAAAAGCGCTTTGTAATGCTGGCTTGACGGGTTGGGCCAAGACGGAAAACATTGGACTAATGCCATAATGTACTGAGAGGAACCATTGGTACATGTTTGATCCAACGTTGGAACTTCGTTCAGTGCTTAGCGATCGAATACTAAGTACTTAGATCAGATGGATCTCGTTTATAGGATCGTGTTTATCATTCTGTGTAGCACGTGTTTTTCAGATGAATTGATACAAAAGTAACCATCGTATCGTATGATGCAGAGATTTCCGTGCTAATCCGTCTTAACTATAAAAATAGAAATAAGCAGTTTCCCTATTTCTACTACATTAATACCACTTATACGTATCACTATTAAGACAAACTACATGATATAATGTCTACCCTGAAACTCATTTTAGCTAGTTATGCCTGATGACATATTTCAAATGGCTAACTGCCGCACTCAGAGAGCTTTAATTATTACTTAGGCCATCACTTAGTAAAGGTTTTGACAGTTTTGTCATACAAAAGTATGTCAAACCTTTACTCAGAGACGGCTTAAGTAATCATTAAATATCTCTGAGTACCGCAGTAAGAGTCATTTAAATGCCATTTAGTGTCCACTGCTAGACATTAATACAGTTTATTATATATTATTACATTATTTCTTTTCCGCCAAAACCTGAATTAAACTATGCTACTCCGGATATATGCGTAGACCCTTGACTCAAATCATCATTGAAAGTAATGTGGGACCGAGAGCAGTGGGATAGGGTTAGTTGCTTTTTTCGTGGAACGTTTAAAACAAAATTAGTTATTTGCGCTATGGCAAATCAAAACATTACCTATAGGAACAGGCTATGGTCTCCATAATCAAGGGCCAATGGTAAACGTCCCGGGGGTCGGCAAAAATGGAGAGTCATGCTCAGGTGTGTTCTCCAGCTAATGGATTTATTGGCGGGATACTGTCAAGATTCCTATCGCTTATATAAGTAGATTTACTTTTGATATTGATATGCTGTTTGTTGATCTGGTTATAAAGAGATGATGTTTTGGATGATATTTTGGAAATATATGATGAAAAAAATATTGTATGAAAAAGTGGATAGTTTTTTCTATAGTTACGTGAGTCAAGAACTGTGGAATTTCAAATTTTCAGTTTCTTTGAAAAGCACATAATTATTATCTATACTAATATTATAAAGCTGAAGAGTTTGTTTGTTTGAACGCGGTAAACTCAGGGACTACTGGTTGGAATTTAAAAAATCTTTTAGTCTTGGATAGTCCATTTATCTAGGAAGGCTTTAGGCTATATAACATCACGTTACGATCAAAAGGAGCGGAGCATAAATGAAAAATGTCCCAAAAACGGGAAAAGATATTTCTTTTTGAGAGCTTCCGTTGCGTGCGCTGCGAAAACGGTTTAAGTTACGTAAATATCATGTATGAAGGAATTTTTCCTCTTTAAAAGTTCTAAAAAAAAGTCCGCAACAGCATATGTCTATATTTTAAGATTAACTCACTGTAACCATTTTTTAATATTAAAATGTTATAAGAATGATATTTTGCGAAGCTTATTTAACCCATATGGTATTAATCTATATCAAAATAAATGTGTTTGTTAGGACGGAAATTTAATATAGAATATATGTGCCTTTTTCTCTATAAAGTTTAAACAAATATCTTAGAAGATAATTATCGCAATGTAAAAATATACAGGCGACAATATAATAATTAAGCGCGTGGCAGTCAATCGGTCCGGTGCGGTAGGTACGTGGGGATTCTGGCCTCTGGGGGCTCCGGAGAAATTCAAATTTAAAATATTTACTACACCATAATTTTTACAAGTACAAGGTGTTACTGTATATTAAACAGTAAGAGATACCTATAGTAATTGTTACTTTAATAATATAATCGAAGCCAATCTAAACTAATTAGGTATTATAAAGAGGAAAGGTAGGATTTTATGTTTGTTACGAGTACGATTTAACTCAATTTAATATGTTGGATAGTCGATTTATCGAGAAAGGTTGTAAGCTATATTATGTGACGCAGACGGAGTTGCGTGGGTCAGCTAGTAATATAATAATTATGTGCTTATGAGTAATAGAACGTATCTGAGGTTGCGTGAAATTTTAACCATAATAAAACCCCAATACAAATATTTTCAATTATTTTCCTGTATTTCAAGAAACGGGTGAATGTATATTTTACAATAGCTTTTCGATAGCTCAAATGCATATTTTACACAAAAAAAAACCGAATAGATCTAATACTCATAGGAAAATTGTTCGAAAAATTACTTGACGCACTTTCCCGCGTGGTGATTGGCCAGTTTTCACATGACGTACCGAGGGGCGCGCGAGCTGTGGCGTCATTGGCTGATAAGTGACCGAGGCTGTTGACTCACTCGACAATGACATTTAGTGACAATGAGAACGCAGGGTGTGTGTTGACGTCAGAGATAAGGCGGGAATATAGCATTGTTCCTATTTTAAAGTGGGACTAAGGGGAAATACGGAGTGAGTACTGAGAACTTGTTACTTATGCCATTTACCAGGTGGTGGTGTAGACTGCTTGGCCTGGATTAATGCTTGAGGTTACGCATTTGAGAGATTCGTCATAAATAGTTTCTAAAGGGTAATTCAGGAATTACCATAATCATCATTCTCCTGACCTTTTCCCAATTTATTTGGGGTCAGTCAGCGCAGTATGACATGCTGCAAGCCTGCAACACACTGTGTTCTTCATCCGTCCTACTTTTGTATTACTTGGTATTTCCCTACTCATAAAATAATTCTCAAGACTTTAACTTTCAGATTATGATTAGGTATTCAAGTACATAATTAATAATAGATACGCTCATTATCAATGAATGTTTCTTAAACTTGATATATCAGCAAATTTATCAGTGTTTAAAGAGGTTTTAATAAGTCTAAGCGCAATTATTAAATTAATTTTTGTGATTTTAGCCGTCATACCTATTAGAAATGATTAATGATAAATACTTATTAATAACGATCAACAGTTTTTTTCGCCAACGAAACTTGACTTTAAATAATGATGGCACAGTCAAAAATCAATACAAGAAGTACCAACCTCTCAACACAAAAATGGCACTGGCAACATTGTAATCGATTACAATATATTCAAGTAACAAATCACATTCTTCTATTACAAATGATGGAACGGCACAGTTAATAAGGTAGCGCGTTTATCTTATTAAACGTCTGTGGAGAGGCTGCGTAGTGATGGATACGCGGGGCGAGCGATACCGTCGACAAATAACGATTTGGGATGGGAAAAGTTGAATGATTTTGTATCGATGGTTTTGCTGGTGTAGTGGTTGAATTGCTTTTGCGACACGTAAAGTTTGAGCACTCGGCAGTTTTTTTGGATGGAGGTTGTAATTTCTTCAAAAAATGAATCATATAAATGAATAGTGATCTAATAGCAGCACACCGAGGAGCTGTATTTACTGTTAACCGCATAGACAACTGTCTAGTGCAGAAAGCAACTTATAAAAGTCTAAAGTTTGTAAAGTCATGTTTTCTGAAGACTTATTTTGTTTGTTTCAAATAATTATTATTTACCTATATAACTGTGATATAGGCAACCATAACCTCTTGCAGATGAGAAGTCTGTGTTCCAACAGTGGAGACATTATAGGCTGATTATAATATGCTATGTTTGTTACTTCCCCATCGATATTCAGTTCATCACTAATGTTAGAGCCAGCACACATACCGACACAATTAGTCGATATCGGAACATCGGTGGCTGGGTGCGCTAACTCAACGTTTACTACATTTGTCATAGCCTCCTCGCAGCCGTAGAGCTGCCTGTATCAATCATTTTTACAATGGTAATACTGCTCTTAGGAGTTCAAACACTTATAGGTTGAATATTAATTCAAATTATTTATATTTTTCATAGAGGAAAATGTATTGGAGTTCAGAGTAAAGTGAGTAGGAAAGTTGGTCACGGAATTAATAATAAACCACATGTTTGATTTAATAATTTACATAAAAAAGCTTTTATTAAGGAAGGAAATTTTGAAAAGGTAAAGGAAAATCATGTTAAATAAAGATTTGCTAAGAGCTAACACCTAAAGTTGAACTTAGTAACACAACAATTCAATATTGTACCTTCACCGTTCAAAAAGTAATATCAAACAAAAAAGTATCGAAGCTCGCTTAACTCCCAATATTACCAATGTCATATTATTTATAATACCTAATGTTAAACCACTCTACTGTCTAGAAAGCCATTACTGAGAAGTGTTATCTGTACGAGCCGCTCCATCTTTCATTTTTGGACCGCACGGGACGAAGCCATGAGGCGATAAGAGCGGATTAACTACAACTATTTATCATTTCATTCCACTTTTTTGTTCACTACCGTTCTAGGATGGATGAGGTTCGACCTCCTCGGATTGCGAGTAGGCTGTATGTCTGAGTGCCACTGACAGGTTCATTTTTAATTTGGAAGGTTTTTTAAGCTGTGGTGGCGTTCTTAGTTTGAATTTCGCGCGTTTTATTTTTATTAGCTCGGGAGTTTGGTTGATTGCGTAAAAAGACTGTCTGACGCAATGATCTATGTTGAATTACATAAGAACTTAAACTAAACAAAGCTTAAAGGAGTAATTGATTAGGTAATTTGCATAACCCAATTCCTTAGAAAGGAAGTGAAGCAATGAATGCGTGGTATCTTCGAACTTAGTTGCAGCATTCACTCGTAACAGACCGTCTCGTTCAAATGTTGTAAGGATTTGGAGAATAATGTTGAACACCTGTTAACACGATCGTCTAACAGTCTTACAACACAGACCTTGACATTGAAACCCACAACAATAAGACAGCAGTTCAACAAATAATCTACTAATACAAACGTCAAATGGACGACAGCTGAACCAAAGACATCCATTACAACATCATAGACTAGAAACAATAAGATTTAACCAGACGACGTCACACCAAACAATAATAAAACAATACGTACAACTAAGTTCATTGTTGCCATCTTTCACCTATCAACGGAGATATAATCTCGTGAAAACAGCTGATCGGAACAATGACGAAAACCAAATGAACCTATTTAAATGAAAGCTACATAGATGTGAATGAACTGCCTTGAGGAACTCCTGATGTTGGCGCAAATATAAAAGAACAATGCCCTATTGTTGTCGGGCTACGTCATAGGTCGGAATATAGGTCAGTAGAGGTCCAAATGTGGCGATCAGCTGATCCCACGATCGGCCACTACGATACTTTGAATGGAACAACTCCCGTGCTATTTAAAAAAAGATTCTTTTTGCGGCAACACTTAATTGTGAACTTTTGTTTTTTGTTGCATTTTTTTTGTTGGTAACATTAGCTTACGGTGTTTCCACTATGATATGGGAACGGAGAACAATGCGTTTTATCTGACGCACAGGTTGTAAATTGTCGGGAGAAAATATGAGCAGAATAGGTTCCGACAGTTGATCGTTTAAAGCCACCTATGTGCTGGTGTGAACTCTCTCTTTCGTCACACTTCTTGGGTAGTAAACTGAACTTTGAATGAGACAAGGTGAATTTAGGTCCTGTGCACGTTGGCTGTAGTCTGCCAGAAAATTTTGGAGATTAGCGCTAATGTCGCAATATATTTTGACATTTTCAGGGTACATTTTATTAGAGATTGAGAACACTTCGAATTTCGAAAGGGTCATCAAAGTTCAAATTTGCTTACTCATCGATGTATGATGAAATTGGGCCAATTGGAAATTAGATTTCTAAACGATATTGATAAAGCACGGCCTACGTTGGCCATTAAGCTTCTAGATGATATTCAGCTTGGCAGATAAAGTGAGGCACTAAAGGAAGTTCCTTTCATAGCAGTATGTTTGACATACTCGTAGTATCCACTATCTAAGCGTTCTTTATGGCAGGAAAGCAACGTAGAATGTGAATGTTGCCCTTGGAGTATGTTACTACGAAAGTTAACTGTTTAGAGAAGCTTGTCTATATTATAAACAACTTTTAGGGCACTATAGCTATTTATATATCAATCATTACAAATAGCACCATCAATAATAAACGACCTTCAAACAAATTCCGTAGAACTAGAAAATCAAGATCGATCCACACTCGTCGAAAAAACCGCGAGCACCCAATTATCATTTCTCCTATGAGAGCACAATGTGAACGGCCCGTAGGAATCCGTACCGCGACAAAAGACAATGGTACATTGTTTGTTTTCGCCGGTCGAAGCAATTATGTCGACCACGTGCGCAACTTTGTTTACCATTTGTTATCTGCCATCTAGCCCGTCCTTGAGATTTCATTGTTCTTACATCTGGTGACAAGTTTCCGACGCGATTTTCGTGTTGAACTTTCGATTAGTCTGTATTGACGTTTTGGTTCGCTGGTTTTGAATAACGAACTGTAAATGTGACCAAGTAGTGTGTTCATGTTCAAATGAAAATTCGGAAAATGAGACTAATTCAATAGGTTTTTAAGTAGAATTTAGCGACTACCAAACGAAAAGCACGTTAAGCCGTGTTGGTCCCGGTTGTCATTTGTGGATCTTTGACAGTCGTTATAGGTAGTCATTGCCCAGTGCTAACTGGCTTGAGGAGGTCAGACAGGCAGCCGTTCCCTGTAAAATACTAGTATTCAGCTGCGTCCGGTAAGCCTGGAAGCCGACACCAACATAGTTGATGTCGGTAAAGGCTAGGAAGATCGCGATGTACAGTTATATCTATAGAAAATAAGCTCTTCACCTACTGCAAACCACCATTCTCTCATACATCATATATCTTATACAATTACTTGCTACTATAATAGTTCAGTTTCTGATTAACAAGTTCATTTACTAAGTACTAGTCTAAACGTGCTGCAGTAGCGACAGCACCGTTTGTTTATTAAACAAGCGGGAATGACCTGAACTTAGCTTATGTTACCTACTTATGCTCAGTCTATAATATAGCCTTTATTGGATAAATATTGGTCATCATTACTTTCTTCCTGGACTAATTAGGTAATACGTGTATCTGTCAGAAGGCGTCGGCGACCTCGTAGAAGATGGCAAGACGATCTGGACAAGACCAGTGACCAGTGGTCCACATTGGCCTTAGATCTAAATAACTGGAAGTCATGGGGAGAGGCCTTTGCGTTGCAGTGGGATGATACAGGCTAACAGTATCAGCGTATCTTTCATAATTAATCATAGCGTTTCCTCTCATTGCGTCTTTCCATCTTCACGTTTTTTTACATAATTTCTGGAAATAGGCCTCCTCCCCAAAGTGTCGCCATATTGACAAGTACCGTGCGTCTCGCATCCAGTATTTTACATAACTCGACAAAGTATAGGGAATCGCTTTTTTATAATTTCCGGTTTGTGGTAGTCTCTTAACCAAAGTTTCTGGCAGTATTCACACTTTTGACTGTTTCTTGGAAGTCGGTTAATAATCTTCCGTATCACGTTTTCATTCCACGTCTGTTGCTACCCACCCAAGTTTTCCGGAATTTATGTAGTTTCCGTCGGTGTAACGAATAAATAGGTTTTTACTAAAAACAAAATAACGGTAATTCCATGTCACGAGAATTAATTAATGCACAAATACATAATTATATTTCAGTATATTTCTCATATAACCCGTACCTACGGATTATTTACAGATTTTTCCAAAAATCTTTCCTCAAGT
Organism: Diarsia brunnea; assembly: GCA_949774965.1. NCBI lineage: Eukaryota > Metazoa > Arthropoda > Insecta > Lepidoptera > Noctuidae > Diarsia > Diarsia brunnea. The sequence goes on along the minus strand of OX459007.1, from coordinate 12,140,654 downwards.
TTACCAGACAAATAGGTACTGGTAAATGAGGTGTGTGCACCGTTAGTCGGTCGGGGCAGTTAGAAGATAGTTGGTGCTGCAACCTGACAGGGACAAGTGATAGGTAATGAGTGAATGAGTTGTGTTTGAGGTTTCGAGGTAAACTTTAGTGATGGGTGGCACAAAGCATGCGCTGTAGCGGGAATTTGCATGAAACGGTACAAGTAAATTATGTCTATACAAGAAATACATAAATAAGAACAAATATATTTACGCCAGGAGGTCCTACAGCGTCTCCTACAAATACCAGTATTCGTCCATCAAGCGTGAAAAGCGGGAAATCAGATTACAAAATATTTGATGATAATGGCTGACACTTAGCCGTATTAGAAGGAATTTCTTAACTAACAACAACGCGACTTTTATTACGTACTATGCGTCTAGTCTGCAATTAACTTAATGAATACCTAGCTACCTACGTGTTAGCTCACTATTTCCTTTGCTTTATTACCTAACAGTACATTTTGCATACACGTGCCTTCGGTTGCGGGATGAGTCGTACGTCAGTCAGTCTTATTAGTCCCCTAGTTATAAATCTAACTACGGAGTCGTTAGGTTTACGACTTGTAATTGTTATTTACTGCTTAAGAGACAGCTATTTTAGTTTATATTTGAGTATATGAGGGAACTCTGTATCCCCGCCACTTTTCTAATATTAGGTAGGTTCCTGGCAACTTTAATTGTTGAAATGGTAAATAGTCATCATCGCCTGCATAACCTTTTCCCAACTATGTTGTGGTTGGCTTCCAGTCTAACCGGATGCAGCTGAATACCAGTATTTTACATGGAGTGAATGCGTATATCTGACCTCCACAACCCGGTTATAAAGGGTTATATAATACCCCTTGGTAACACTCACTGGTTGTAAAAGAAAACAGTAAAGCTAGGATTATAAATATCATATTTCACTGTGATTTTACAGGAACCCGTTACAGAAAAGATGAAAGGGAGTCGTTTGTCTTGGTATGGGCATGTAATGACGAAGGGTGGAACTCACAGTGACTAAAAGAGTGATGAATTTAATAGGGGATCGGACAAAAAAAAACTAATTAGTCCGTCAGATTTCCAAAAAAATATTGAACACATTTTTTCTCTTTTATCACATAAACTAAAAATGAAGACGATACAGTACTTCGAAAACTCGTGAACTCCTCGAAAACGTCACATGTCAGTACATTTTTTACCTACAAATGACGTCACTCATAATCTTTGACGCGTTTTATCTTCGTCAATTTTGATTAATTTGATAAAACAAAAAACACGTATCCAATATTTTTCGATAATCTAACTGACGGAGTAATTAGAATCATATTTTTTTGACTCAGTCCGATCCCCTATTGTTGACAGATGGAGAAATTCGTAAAATGGTCACAGACGCAGACTACATATTACGATAGGCCCATTTTACGCCTTTTAACGAAATTCATATTACGATTCGCTAAAGTGGCAATTTTAGACCCCCACATTTTACCACAGTTTGAAATGTCGTAATAAAAATATTGAACTGGGTACATGAAAAGGAAAAAAAATACCCAGTACCTACAGCCATGATAAGGAGCCGGTTATCGTGGCCACTTAATGTACAAGTATTATTTGTATTACTTTTATTAATACGGGAGTTACCCGTGACGTCAATAATATATTGAAATGCGGTTAGATTCTTGAGGGAGATGAAATATTACTAGTTAATGAGTATAAAAGACACGTGTATATCGTGGATTCAGTACATGATGTAATAGATTTTATTTGTGGTGTCTAAATAAGTTTGATGAGAAAATCTGAGGTCTGGCCATGTTTCCCGTATGCCCAACGAATTGTGGGCTAAAATAACCACGTTGTGGAGCCCTGACACAGGCTGAAGGCGTCGCGGTAGACCTTGTAGGAGATGGCGGGACGAGCAGGACAGAACAAACGGCCAGTGATCCACATTGACCCTGGATTGGAAAAATTGGAGGCCATGTTGGTCTTTTGCCCAGAAGTGGGATGATACAGGCTAACGGTAACAGAAAACAAAAAATGTACTTGCAGATGTAAAAAAAACGTTTTGGAAGCATTCCAAATGTCCTTTGCACTACAAACTTAAAACGCTTTTTTTTTTATTATTTAAAAAAAATCGTTGGCCCACACTAGGAATTTCTCCTGTATCGTGGGTGCGTTTACAATCATTTAAACTCACATACACAAATACCCAGACCCGGAACAACTACCTGTAGGCCATAAAAATATTTGTTCAGTGCGGGAATCGAACCCGCAACACGCAGCCCAGCAGTCCAATCGCTCAGCCACTGCGCCAACAGTGTCGTCAGAGTTCGGTTGTCAACTTTTAGAATTGACTGTATACAAAATAACAAACTGAACTCAGTCACTGCCATCAACCTAATAGTGACATACATACTCATACGCTTTTCATACATTTTGAAGTGTAGAAGTAAATCATCGAATTCGCTTTTACGATCAGGAGTGAACATAAGTTAGACACGAAGGTTATAACCATACGCACAAATTGGAGATTATACTTTAAAAAATCAAAATGATGTATAGTGTTCAAGGAAGGTGCGTTTTATGACTTGAGAAAAAGTGAGGGAACATTTTGTATGAGTAACGGTGACGTTTGTAAGGAGTTCAGGTAAAAGAGGTGGGAGAATTATGTTTTCAGCCCTGGATTTAATTTGAGGATTTAGTACAATTACGGTAAAAATGCTTTTCTGACAATAACCACGTTTATTGCGATATTTACGTTGTTAAATAGATAACATTAAAAACAAATGAATAAATAGATAGTGGACTAGATTTCCAGATTTTTTGTGTTTCCGACGATAACTGTATTTACCATAGACAGACAAATAGACTTTATTCAAATGATACTCTTTTACAGTAACGCCGTGTCGAATAGAGACAAATACAAAGAGTCTTCAGAAAGAACAATTCGAATCTTATTTTTTTTCATCTAGTGTAGCTACTAGCTATAGAACGACGACATTTTTCTGTAACAACCAGCAACAAACATCGCTAGCAAACCTTCGAAATCATTCGGGGAAGCAATCGAATTATCTGCGGGACGATTTTATGTGTCTCATCCGAGTTTACGATCCCAACACTGTTGCAAGAGGACCTCAAGTGATTTATTAAGAGTTGCAGACGTAGGGTTACGCGCAACGAAAATTGCAACTCATTTCGTATCGAAAGACATTGTTGCTAAAATGATTGATGTCTGTTTTTAATGCCGGTCTAATGTGTGAAAGGGGCGGCCATTTTTTATGTGGTTATGTTGTCAAAATTGGGAAAGTTATTGCTTCTGAACGAAGTGGGTGAATTGCTTGCTTTGAGAGGTCTATTGTGCACTATGGGAGTTAGTGTTCTGGTTGATGCGTCAGTACTTCATCATCTGTGTAGATGGCCATTTCTCAACTATGTTGGGGTCGGTGTTTTTTTCTTCTATTCGTGTTATTTTTATGCCGCACATGGGCTTCTAAATTGGTTTTACATGCCGTCGAAAAATATCTCTCAGGCTCACGATGATTTCCTTCACCGAAGCAAGTGATAATTATACAATACGCACATGAATTCAAAAAATCAAGTAAAATAGTGTTTAAGTTAACAGTGTTATAGATAAAACTCTAACACTTACAGGCACAAATAATGGTAAAACTAAACATGGCGTAGAAAAACAAAAAAAAAATTGACGCAAAATTATTTTCTGCCAGCAATTTCTCAGAGCACGGAAATCAAGCTCACATAAAGCTAAAGCATACAGAATAGTGCAAACCAGAGCTTGGGTTCAAAGTAATTTCTTCAGTTAAGGGGTCCGTACCTAATCCGTGCGTCAGTGAAAGGTGAGCGTTCACTGTAGCGCTGACGACATACGGCTGGGAAGTTGGGCCAGCATTTTGTTGGGCAACCAGTCTTACCAAGAGGTATCATATTATCCCGTCGTGGCTGCGGGTTGTTCGAAAGAGATACCGCGGCCTCGGCCTAAGAAGGGCAAGGGCTAAGAAGGAACATCGGTGGTTTTTAGTCAGTAGAAGTCTGACACTCCCTTCTGCTCTGCCCAAGAGCGGGAGGGGTTATTTGATGATTTACCAGCCGCCAAAAAAAAAGAAATAATGGTATCTTATTATCCGGTACTAACTGGGTTGTGGAAGTCTGATAAACAGTCGCTTTATATAAAATACTGTTATTCAGCTGCATCTGGTTAGACTTTAAGCCCACCCCAATATAGTTGGGAAAAGGCAGGCAAATGTTCTTCGTATCTTAATGAATCTACTATTTTACTGCACCTGCAACGGGCATTATAAAAATGTGTAGGCTGCAGGAAATGTATTTGTTATGCACTTATCACCTTAGCAAAGCGATGACGTTTAAATAAAGTTATATATTATTTTATTTATTCTACTAATAAGTGCAGTATTCTAAAATCTGTTTGTTTTTCCTTCACAAAATGAAAATAATGATGTTTATTTGTTTACAATAGATTTTTTCCCGTCTATTATAATAGATATTATTGAAAAATATCCACTGTATCGTTAAAAAAACAATTGACATTATGTTTATATCTAATGATCTATCATCAGATCTAATAGTACAAAATATTATTAGAAAAAGTATTTGTTGTTCTTATTTGTTATTGTTTTTTTTTATCCCTGGTCGTCGATCTAGCACAACGAACTTTTGTTGGCTGAAAAACCAGTCGTCTAATGCTACTTTAATATTTTTATAAAAAAAAGAATGCAACTATTCTTTGCATTTTCACGGTAATACCCAAATCTCGTGCTACGAAAACTATTTCGAAAAAAAAATAAAAAAAAAATAAAAAATATCAGCTTACGTGCCGAAATTAGTATTTGAAGGAATAATAACGGCACGACGACGGCACGTAAGCTGATATTTTTACTAACAAGGTTGCAGACATTATGTAAGGTATTTTAGACTAATATAGTAAATATTTAACATACGATTTTGGTCGCTTATTAAGCCGTTTCAAAAGTAATACGTATATCAAATTCAAATTATTAAAATTCATTTGGCACAATCTTAGAACTATTCCAGGCGAATTATGTGACTTATAAATATTTTGAATATATTTTTGGCCGTTTATTAAGCCGGTCCGAAATCGTGCCCGTATGTGGTCGTCATAAACAGCGTGAAACATGACGCTTGCCGCCGTTTTCGAGCAAAATATTGCACGTTAATTTAACTCAGTCCAGTCGGTCATTTGCGGCCAGTCGGCCTCATTCCACCTCTTTTTACTTATTGCATCTCGCATTTGCGACGATTCGTCTCGATTTGACGATGAAATTCTCTTTATTTTTGAAGAATTCGCTGCGGAGTCTGTGGAAATGTTGTTCGGGTTTTAGGGCCTTCGGTCTTTATGATTTGGGAGGTACTAAAGTTTTGACGAAATGAGTCAAAAGCGTTTTAGCGTTTAAAATTTCGGTACAAAAATATGCCCCAAATTGTGTGTGGCTTGTGGAATTCTTCATGTTTTGGTGGCCGTGCGCACGGGAAACGTAGACTTATTTGCGTTTTACTTCGATCTTTAACCTTTTGAACTCCGCATATTAAACGAGCACGAGTTTCCACGTTGCCGTCAATTAAAATACCTACTTAAAACTTTCGTAAATAAACATGACTTGTGCGAGTAACTCTTGGACTTCAATTAGCGAGAAGCCTTTACTGAAATTCGAATGAAGTAGTCCTCCTAGCCGGAGAAACTTGTATTCCTATTTCAGTCAGCATGTTTCATCGTCAGATTTGTGCAGTAATGACTATCAAAACGCCTATAGCAAGCAAGGCTGACTTACGAAAGGCTGCTAGATTATCTAAGACATCAGAATTTTTCTGAGATATTCCTATCCACGAGTCCATGCATCAAATGTCTCGGACCCAGAGGAGTGTCACTTTGACCAAAAATCATCATGCATCGTGGATGGATCAGTGGTAGTTACAGTTATTGCTTGTTCTGACTTCTGACCACCTGTAACGACAGTCAAAAATCAACATGAATGACTGCTGTGACCAACGATGTTCTACTTAAATGCCCAGTCAGAGACTGGACCCTTTTGTGGAGAAAATCACACTCTTCAATATCATAAAATACCCAAAATTATTCATCCACACTTGACCGTCACTTAAACAGCCGTTAATTTATATGTCACTTCCTCAGAATAATAAAACATGGTCTGAAAGTTGTATAACAACGTACCAATCAGCGATCAGCTACAGCCTTCTCACGGTCATATTTAAATATCAACGGATTTGTTTATAGCGCTAAAGTATAACAAGAACGAACTCGAGCTATGTTTAGGCTGATCTTCGATGAATGAATGAATGTAATATGATCGATTATTGTATTTGATTTTCGTTCGAAACGATTGAATGTGGTTCGTGTTGATGGTTTTTTTTTTACAGTACAAGTGCTATACTTACACCATCCACAGAAACGAAAAAACATAGGAGAAAAACAAATGACATGAGATGAAATCTAAAGATGTTTTATCAACTTTCTTCTAGTTCACTACGTGATCATCATAATCTGCGTACCCTTTTCCCAACAATTTTGTGGTTGGCTTCCAGTCTAGATGCAGTTGAATACCAGTATTTGGCATGAAGTGACTGCTTATGTGACCTCCTCAACCCAGTGCAGCCAACAATGATATGGCGGTAAAGCCCAATTTCCAAAAAAAAAGTTTCGAGTTCTGATACTGGTTTAATTTTCTATTATTTAATTATGACTAACACTTTTCATACCTATTTTATAGCCTGTCACAAAATTTACAACATATAAAGTTGTCTGTATCACGTAAAATAATATATTAACAAGAGCTATCTATTGACTTAAACGTAACAACTGAACTATTCGAGTCAATACGTATTTCGCTCGTATACAGTAGCTGTGGGCGAAACATTAAAATTAGTTTCTAACTACACATTGTTAAAAAAAAAATGTAATTACTCACAATGTAAAGAGCCATAACTCTTCATTCTTCGCTTCTTTACCACGGACAGATGACAAACAACAAAACACACTGAAGGCATAATATTACTACCTAGATATATTTACAGATACATATCACTTTGAATCTTATTTGATAAGTAACTAGGCCCCGGTTTATTGCCTTCTTGTTGCTGTGTATGTTTTTCTAAGACAAGGTCGTATTTAGAAAGCAAAGATACAATCTCTAAGAAATTGCCTCTGTTTAATGAGGTTTTGGACCCATCATGTCCTCGAAAAGGAAGTTCCTGTTGTGCTAAAAGACGTACAACATCAACCAACCTTTGAAACACGGCGTTGTAGCACAACCCAGTAGTACTAAAATACTGATTGACAGACTTTGCCGCTGACTACTAACAACTGTCAAAGAACTACAATTGATAGCTGGGACCAACGGTTTATCGTGCTCCGAGGTACGGAGGAACCCGGGTATGTAATGTGTGGTCACCCATCCACGGACCAACCCAGGCAAGTGCAGCTTAATCAGCAGATCGACCCGAGCGGCTGTTACTTGGCTTTACTAAGCCACCAGCTCTTCTAACATCACTTACTTTCCTCGTCTAAACTGTTCTATGGCCAAAGAGACCCGTGTCCCAGAGAAGACAAAATAGACACACTTTTTACCTATATCGCGAAAGACGCCTGTCTCCTATAAATTACTGCAGACTTGCGCTCTCTTTACAACAATTTAAATCACCGTTAAAGAAAAACTCGTAGGTTCATCAGGTAACGTAGACTGGAACAATAGGCTGGGAAAATTCCAAGAATATGAAGAAAATCAGCTCATAGTGGCATACTCAAGCAGCAATTACTTGCGTATGGGCAGAGTGGTATTTAACGGATACTGAACTTGGTATGCGGTGTCAATTAAGCTAGTAAGAAAGACTGTCTGCATGTTAAGTATCTCAATTTATAGTTATATTAGCTAAGCCCTGCGGCCTTCATCTGCGTGAAATTATTTATTTCAGAAACTTACGAGTAATTCAATCATAATTCTAAAGTCATTCATTATAGAACGTTATTGTTTTTTTCCCCGAAAACAGTACTTTTTTCTGGATGTAAGGTATGTTCCCTATGCCCATTCCTATTTCCCATTTCTGTATACCTGAAAACGCATACAGGGTATCGTCGGCACCACTCTGTATGTAGGATTTCTGGATGATTGCTTCAGTGGTTTAGGCGTAAAAATGTAATTCACACAAACGTAAGTTTTGATGTAGGAGGTAATCTCTGAAATGAATGATGAAAAGCAACTCCATAGCCGACTGCCATATAATGTGTTTTCAGGCGGTTGATGATAAGATAGTTTAATACTAAAGTGGTCATAAAGATAGCAAAGCCGAGCGTGGGATGTCCTTCGGCTAGGTTTGTTTCCACAAACTTAAAAACCATGGGGTCTGTCTCCCTTCTACATTGTTTAGAGCAGTAACGACGTCAGTTGTCATGAAATACAAAATATAATCCGATAAGTAACCACGATAATTATACAGCGCATTAAGATAAAGACATCGGCTCCGTTCTAGCAATCAATTGGTCGCGGGCTGCGGATTGCGTGTGTGTACCGTTTTATTGAACACTAGCTGTGTTTACAGACTTTGTGTGTGATTAAATGATAAGTCTTGATTTGTGCCCGGTTGATGGCAATAGGCTCGGCCCCTATTACATGGGACTTAAAACATAACTGGAGAAATGTGAGTGTGGTGTTAGGTACATCTCTGCTTATCTCTTCGGAAATCACAAGGCTTTATGCTATATAACTGATAAGTTGACAACTTGGAAAGTGACCGTACTTCTAAACATGAGACGGCACGAAAGAGATTTCTTCGTCTCTTAATCTTCTTCACTTCTTCAACCTTTAGCAACCCAATGCTGAGTTTTGGTTTCTTCCAAATCAAAGGTTTTATATTCATGATATAACAGCGAAGACGTCGTCTGCGTTTAGATGCGGATAACACGATTCAACCGTAACCAACCAAAAACTAGACGCGAAAAATAAAATACAAGTGTATTATCGGCTCAAGCTACGATGTGAGGTCCCTCCCTCATTCACGAATCTTAAATTTTAAACTTACGGTATAATAGACGTCGCCAACGAACTGCTCAGTAGTTTGGCAGAAGTAAAATGTACTGAACTTGACTTAATGTTCCAAATAAACACTTTTTGATATTTTTTTTTTAGATAAAAAACCTACACAGGAAAGTGCAGTTTTGTTTCAAAATATTTATATTAGTTTCAGACAAATTATAATTCGATTTAAAATTAGCTATACCAAAGACTACAGAAGAGGCTAATTTATTTATTTCATATTTACTGTCGATAAGTCAAGATGTACAATAACTATATACTTCTACCTACGTGAAGGCAATTAACCTGTTTAGGTGTACTATTTAAATAAGTACCGACAATGTTTCAAATGCTTATTAAATTTAAAAAAAATGTTCCCAATAAATTGTAAGTGATTTATTTAACATAATATAATTATTGAATGTAATATTTCATTTCAATTTATTTTCTCTTGTCGTTATATTTAAAACATACATCATTAAATACTTTAAAGATATGTTTTAGGTTAAAAAATAAATAATTCATTTGTCTTGGCTTGAAAATGGCTGATAAGAAAGGGGTACCATATCCGGAGGAGTTGTGCACGGTAAGTTTCTTAAATGAAAATTGTGAAGATGTCGAATCAGTCAGATTCCTCTTCTATTACATAGTAATATTCCTTAGATGTTTATATTTAGGTCATAGGGTACGATGGCGTTGGTATATCCGTGTGAATAAAAAGAATAAAAACCCCCTTTAGTTAAGAAAAATAAAAAGTGTCTTAAAGTCACAGCCCCAGCTAGACTTGAAAACTGAAAATCTGAAAGGTGTGTACCTTAACCTCTTTCATTTAATATATAATTCAATATTATATTTCATCAAATTCCTAGAATTCGTGGTATTTTCGTAATATTGTTAAAACATGTTAAAGGCCCGAGTGATGGCAATAGGCTCGCCCCATGTAATAGGTAACATGGGTCTGAAAGATAACTGGCGAAATGCCTTTGCCTAACCGTTCGGAAATTACAGACATATTTTTATGTTATGTTTATAGTTAAAACAATAACATATAACTCTAAAACTTATATTTATAATAATTTAATAATTATACAAACAGATTTTCTTCCCAATAACAAACCGTTACACTTATTTTACGTTTTAACAACGGCTCTGTTGCTAATCACGCGTCCATGCAATTATTTAAATTATTTACGAAATTTTACTGTAATTTAAATTATAAGCAAATTAGGTTCAACACCATAACATGCAGATTAGAGCGTGTAGATAATATATAGGTGCTTGGGAAGTAAGAAAATAAAGAAAATATTTTTTTTTTGTTACCAGATGAATTAATGCGGACGAGAAATAAGGAGTATTTAAGGTCCTATCGGGACTGCGGGTTGTTCCAAAGTTATACCGCGGCCCCGGACATAAAGGGCTAAGATGAAACATAGGTGGTTTTTAGTCAGTAGAAGTCTGACAATCCTCTCCGCCCAGAGCGGGAGTAGTCATTTGATGATTTCCCATCCTCCAAAAGAAAAAAGTAACGTAGCAGGTGGCGTTCTGTGGGTTCGGCCAACCCCCACGGGTAATGTGTGGTCTACCTAGTCTTTCAATACCTCAATTTTTTTTTTTTGGATGACGCCTGCCTTTGTCTTTGCTTTAACCTTTCAGTATCGCAAGTAGCTGGCATTTGGTACGCACTGGTCAAAACACTGGATTCTTTGTAAGGAGAAAATAAATTTCAATTTATTTAAATCGTTCGCGAACAATATTAATAACAATTCAATTATTTATTTAAGTAACGTAAAGTCCTCTGTGTTAAAAAATTAAAGAGGGCCAAGAGGCCCGCAGTCTCATGTTCACGAATGTCCATCGATATCTCATAAACCAAGTTAATGGTTCACAAACTGAGGAAACCCGTCCATTAACGGTCAATAAGATTATGAACGTGTAACTTAACTCTTCAGTGTTTTACTCGTATAGTCAACTGACACGATCGGTTTCAGTTTTAGTTCAATGGCCAATTTATTTACTATGCCAATGACATTATGAATGACATTCCTTTGTCATTAGCATTCCAATATATTTGCTTGCAAGAGGTCAATGGATTGTCAGTCTGGAAATAACTATGCTTAATACCTAAAAAAAAAGACGTTCTTTTTTTAAATTTTGAATTGACAATTATAGTGTTGTGCCACAATAGATTCAAGACTCGATACTGTCAACTGTAACATTAATAGAATAATTCATAAATCGAATAAACAGAATCGATTAAATTTTAAAACAGCAACATTAACGCTATATCTATGTCAATAAAATACGTTAAAAGTGCATTAATGAGGTGCATCAAAGCCACCGTATTGGTTCGCCTAATCGAGGCGGTGGGCTATAGTACTGTGATTTGTATGCGCTTCACACCTTGCGTATGTGCACTACGATTATCGAATCAAAACGGCTTAAGCACCAAATTACAGTAAAACAATTAGTGCATAAACAGACGTGTTATAGGTTTTAAATTGAGTGTTATGTGAGAGGATGATACAGTTTTTAATTAGTCGATTTATCAGCGTTGACATGATATTAAATGTATCAATGGAATACCGTAGGAAAACGTTTGAATATACTTAGTTTGGTATTATAGCAAGAAGTCTATCTGTACTTTTATTAATTAGCGTTATTTGCAAAAGCTTTTGCAATTGCATAAAGTTATTAATCCATATTTTTTTAACCTGGGCTCTTCATTAGATGTCATAGTCGAGTGTTCGTAATACTTCGTATTACCGACGATGTCTGCCGTAACGCATACTTTTCTTGGGAGATGTGTAGGTAGGAAAGTAATGGACATAATATTATAATACCTTCTTAAACCTCCAAAAAACCTTCAACTTTCCATCGACTACGTCGATCGTCTTGTCACACGTCAGAACGACGTGTTATACGTCAAATTGACGTGCAGATACTCGCGTCTCTTTGTGTGCCTACTTTAGTGACAGGTCTTTTGTATCGAGTATGACTTGTGTGTTAATTGTGCCGATCGAATCGCTCAGACATTCTGATAATCGATAATAATCGACTAAAATTGTTCGAAATCGAATCGGGGTGCGGCTCTATTGTGACGTAACTTGTTTTAATGGAACAGCTAGCCACCGATAGTGTTCATAATTTATTGAATTGGTCTATTAGGCCAGTTACAGACTTGTTTTCGCTTGATATTTGCATTCAATAAGTGCTCAAGCCCCAATCTACTTTTCTCTCGAGTAGGAAATAAAAGTAGTGATGACAGCTACTCTGATTTTAATTTAATTTAGAACCAGTATTTTGCCTAACGCCATTCATACAGTCGAGACGATTTTTAAAACCTTACATTTGCACCTGTTTTCATATCTAGATCTTCACATGTTTCCTCGCAATTACTTTCATGATATCTATGCTGAAATCTTGAAACATTTAATTTGCTGCTAATCTCAATCTTTTAATTGGTCGTTGATCGACCAATCACGATCATTTGCATGAGATCTTAGAGTTTGATTTAAAAAGTTTGTAAACGTTATTATAAGTTATCTCTTTTTGTTTTTACTAACCCATATTATGGATGTTTGGTTATCTGAAATAAAGATTACTTTATTTTATTTTTATTTATTTATTATTTCAGTAAACTGGAAGAGATTTAAGTTGTAGTATTTGCTGTTGTTGTTTGTACAGACGCCAGCACATCAAACTACTACAGTCAGGCAAATTTCTTTAACAGATTTTCAACTTTATCTCTAATAATGCATTGAGTTCAAGATTGATTGAGAAAATTTGTCAGCTTTGGGTAGCTTGATGTGCTCTGAACCTGTGGGAGAAACTTCTCCATACTTATTTGATACGTTATACTAAGAAAACCCTCTTTTAAAAGGCCAAGAAAATCAGGACCAACTCTGAATAAACTGTAATGAAAAATACGAAAAAATCACAAACCGACTTTATTTCTTTGTATGTAAGTATGTTCTCTCAATAATTTTATTTCAACCAAAATGAATAACACTCAGTACATTGACCTAAGTTCATTATAATATTAAAATGACATGTGGTTTTGGCGCAGCACCCAAACGAGGCAGTGTAGGACCAAATGTTTTATTGCCAAGCTAAATAAGCGAAACGAAATTATATATTGTATGTATATCTAATGTAATTAGTTGATTAGTGAGTACTTCGGTTGTATTTGAAACAGTAAAATTCCATCAACGTAATTCGTAGTGTGTGGAATGGCACGTCAATAAAAACGTTTTTAACGTTATTTTTCTGTATATTTGTAGTGGCGTCACTTGATTATTATTATATTAATAAGTATTCAATTCAATTTTTTTATTTCATTACAACCCTTTTGGCGTATTTTATTTTTTGTTTTTTAAATAATTATGTAGGTACTTTTAAGTAAACTAGATACGTGTCATGATGATGATGTTGATTAAAGAAGTATAAAGAAATAATTTCAATATGTGGCTGGCACACAACCTGAACTTTGTATTTTAGAGCATACCTACATGTACTAAGATAAAAAAAATGTTGTAAAAATAGAACAAAGAACACCAAAAATTAAGGAAATCATTTTATTTTTTTTATGAAAATAAATGATTGCTTGCTAGATAAGATTATTGCAATAAAAATAAATTCGAGTCTCCGAGATTTTCAGTCATTTCAATTCACCTCGCCTAACAACCATTACAAAAAGTAATTTACCATAAATCCTACCTACCTAAACCTTAATTTATTAATCATGTTATTTTTGATACGGTACTCTGTTATGTCAACAAAGCACTCTGTTTTAACTAAGTTAAACGTAACAATAACATGTGACACATGGCTTTAAGGGAAAAGAAAATAATAATAATAATAATAATTTATATTTTATAATAAAGTATAGTAACGCTTCTTTAAGTTTAGTCACCTATTGTTCGGCAATGTGCATATTTGTCACCTCACCGACCGCAAGGATTCATGGGGTCCCCAAATTCCGATGACGATTTTATTCTATTGTCAATTCGAATTTTAAATGTTCGTGATGCTATTCTATAAGTTTACTGCAATTAAAACTATTAGTCAAGTGGCCAGTCATAATATTTGAAAGGGAACTTATTTGTTTTTAAATCAAATGCATTCAGATTGGTCCTTCGAAGGCTCGTGTAAACTAATGGTAAATTCACATGATTATGTCATGCAAAATAGTTGTTACGAACATAGAATTACATAGTTTTAAGGCTTTTTTCTTTTTTGATGGTGATACTATTATAGCGAAAAATTAAAACATAGTGTTATGTGATTCGTATTCAAAATGATTCGAATTAACGATACATTTACGTTTCGTTCGGCTTAAGATATTTTCATTTATAACCAGTATTGTCTTCATCATGTTCCTTTGGTTAAACCATAATTAATTAAAATCATCCTAGTTACTGCTATTCGATATCCCATGAATGTCATCGGGTTAGGTACAACTAGGTACATAATTTAAAATAGGGTCAAAAAATGTCAGAACCTACTTAAAAGCAGTAAAAGGGTGTTCAAGTCCACTTATAGCCGGCAACGAGCGAATAAAACGATCTAACTACATGCAAACTACCCTTCAATTATCTCAAGAAGTCTGAATAGAAATAACTAGTTGACAACGGCAACGGTATCAACGAAGGTATCAACTCTATAATAAAGTACTGACGTCACCACCTGCCAACCACCCACCAACCTGTCATTGCTGAGATAATTTAATATCCGTAATTTATTAGCAAAACGTTCTAACCTTGTTACTAGTTAGTTTTTCAATCCTTGCACGCAACAAATGGATGAAAACGTGCAAGGATTTTACTATATTTTCTTGTAATTTGTTGTGTAGCAAGTTTTTGCTGTAGTTTTTTCTCAATTTGAAGGATAATTTACTTAGTTTTAGTCGATTGTAGATAAGAAAATAAATGATGGCTTATTAAAATATTATAATAATATGTTTTTAGATAAACACGTGCTTATTAAAGTTAAGGTTTCGTTTAGCGTTAAACAATTGAGAGATTAAAATAATTGACGTAAATGAATTGTACTTTTGATTATTTTAATAGTAGCTTGCTTCACTCTGACATGTCCATACTTTTTTGTCCGAGACAGATAAAGTATTTTTTTTTAACTGAAAGCAAAAAATGTTTTGAAAAACATACCACTCTAGAGACCAGAAGAATCGTGCATTAACTTACCTGTAAGAGAAAAAACATAAAATAAATACCTTTAAGTTGTTATGAAATATATTTTGATTACCGAGGTTATTATTCCCGAAATTTTCCCAGTAAACGATGGCAAGAAGAATTTTCAAAGATAACGGCTACCTATTTATTACACGAATAAATTATAAAATTGGATTCGTTTCTGTAGATAGATCTTCTAAGACATTTTATACGTCATTTTATACAATCAAATCTTGATGCAGGCATGTAGTTCCTAGGTGAGTGATATCTTGGAAACAATGCCGAAACTAATTCCGAGTTGTTGCTGCCGTTACAAATGTACATACGAGTATCATTTACTTCAGACATCTCAAGTAACCAGTTCATTCCTTCACACCTATCAATTCAACTCTAAAAATAGCCAATCCTTACTAACCTTTACGAGCCAGCAAAATTATTAAAGTAACAATAGATCACATACAACAAAAAGTCGATCAAACCATCGTACACCATTCATTCATGCCTCCCACTCTATAACGGTGGATTTTTTCATCACGACATACTCGTACACCCACGCACGCAAGTAATTCGCTTATAACAACGATTAGCATATCGGATTTTGTTCAAACTTTTTCGGTTCGCTGTATGCGGTTGGTGTTAGGTCAGATGATTTTAAATGCTTGGGTGATGGTTTCAATTTTTTAAGAGTTTTAAAACCGGTTGTGTTCAACAAAAAATTACACCAGTAATCCGAATTGTACCCTTTTGTACACCCACATTTCACCAGTTATGTTGAAGTCCAATGCAATATAGGACGCGAACCTATTGCTATCAACCGGGCACAAATTAAGACCGCGTGACTGCTACTGAGAAACTCCTGATTGAAAATCCCAATATATACACCATCTATAATAAAAACGTAGATAAGTTCTAACAACCCTATAGAATTAACACGAGGTGTCATTGGCATTATGAAAATGTCTGTCCCAAGATGGAACCTATCAAAATTTTAAGCGAAGATATAATTTATGATCCTGAGTCCTGACTGATTGGTACCTATCTATGTTTGGTCTAGGTATAATTATGTGTTGAATTATGTATGATAGTGTTGTATGAAGAATGTTGTTATACCTATTACGACGCAACACTTGATTCGTGCAAAATTAGTGACTATTTTTCCGACTTTTTGTACACAAGAGACGAAAACCAAATGCATGCACACGGAGGAAAGGGATTAATGCAAACAAATCAGTAAATAAGCTGAATTTAGAGTTCTGCCACTGTTGTCTTCAAACGATTAAAACACACGGGAGGATGTCTTAAATACATTTAGCATTAAATCTTTAGAGTGATTAATGGTGCAGATTCTTCTAAATTGCGAGATAATTAGTAGATAACTTAACTTCTTGAGTAACAATCATTATGCAACTTAGTACACTAAAGAATCTTAAAGACCTAACTAGGATCATAAAGACCTCCTTGCTGATCAGAAAAAAGCAATTAAACTACTTAAACATGGTGATGTAACCATACAAACATAATTGTTGGTCCTTCGAGACGAAGAACAAAAACCTGGTCTTTATGTCCAGACGAGTAATAAAAAGGTTACTAGATTTACTAGTAAGATCACTATACTAATGAAGACTCCATATTAATTGATAGCCGTGCATAAAATAATAAGAGATCGGACTGGCTGCAAAAATAGAGGATCTGATGAAAAAAGTTTACACAAATGAGGTTGTGAGGCGAGAATTATTTTAATAATTGCATTTGTGGCTAATAACAACTTATCACTAGCAGTAATTCATTTTGAAAGTGTGATTTTAATAGAAAAAGGTACTCATTAGCGATGTTTCAAAGACGCTTGCGATATTTAAAATTATGTCAAAGAGGTATGATATAAGAAAGAAGGTTGGTACAAGGAACTCATTTCCGGCAGGAGATCCACATAGCAGGTTATGTCCGATAATCATGGTTCCTAATATTGATGATGAAATGTATCTGAGTACCTAATAACCGTGAAGTTTTTTTTTTTTTTCTTCAATAGAATGTCGCAAGACCTGATTTTATAGAAGACATAAATATAATCAAGAATCATTTCTGGAAATGATTGTGTTCCTAATGAGCAACTACATCTTGTTTAATTAGAATTTTGAGTGTTTGTTCCAGTTCGTCTTTTTTCACCAACTCAAGCGACACGAGATCCGAAGCACAACCCAAAGTACGTAGTGGTATTTGAACCAGCAACCACCAAAAAAAAAACTAATTAGAAACCCGACCATCTCACCAAGAGCCATGGTTACAAGTCCCGTGGTACGCCCACGCTGCGTTTCGTGTTAAATCCGACAACATTTGCAATTCTAAGCAGGCCGGGTGACGTTGCAGGAAGCGGAGACCTACCTAAATATTACCATGTACGGTAGAATATATTAAATGACGTAGGCTGGTTACACTGATTCTTATATATTTATTTTAGTAAATTATCGTTGTCGTTGTGAGTATGCTTATGATTATGCATAAGAAGTCAGTATAGACGACGTCTTCCCTCTCATTTAAGAGAGGAGGCCTGTGTCCCAGTAGTGGGAACGTTAATAGGCTGATGATGATGATGATAGATGACGTTGGCTTTTCGTTGTGTTTCCATGAAAGTAACGCATAATCTACTACTAATAGAGTGGTGATTTTTGATGAAGAGGGAGAGGAAGAAAAGAAACAAAAAGGTAGATTGATTGTGTAAACAATGATAGCGAGACGGTTAACTGGGGAGAAAAGAAGATGAAATAGTATTTCATCGACCTCAAGTAACATGAAAGAGGGTAGAAGGACAATACTTTTTCATTAGCTACTACTGAGGTAAAACAAGAAATTACCTAAAGTACTTAAATTTGACAGTGATATCTAAAATTTTCCAAACAATCGGGTCCATTTCCATTGCAGCAGCAACTCCTAATAAACATGGAAATCGAAATCCAAGTTCAATTCAAATACCTTTAAAACACATTCCATACCACAAACTATTTAAACAACAAAAACAAAACAGCATCGACCGGC
Organism: Diarsia brunnea; assembly: GCA_949774965.1. Lineage (NCBI taxonomy): Eukaryota > Metazoa > Arthropoda > Insecta > Lepidoptera > Noctuidae > Diarsia > Diarsia brunnea. The sequence goes on along the minus strand of OX459007.1, from coordinate 12,122,341 downwards.
AAACAAAACACGGATCACCTTACACAAAAAGTACCTAATTTGCATGATTCAAGTGGCACTTTTTCGTTTTAGACTGTCGATAGCACACAATTAGTGTCGGGGGAGTCAAAGCCGGCGATGTCGATAAGCGAACGACATTCGGAGACAAAACGCGATCCTATCGAAAGCAGTGATTCATGTAGGGTTGGTTTTTTAGGGACCCCGTGAAATGTTGAGAGAGAATCTTATTGATTGAAGCGGAGAATTGTAAATTGTATTTGTGGTGTTCGTATTGAATGTCTGCAATTGGTGATTGTATATTTTAAGTTAGTGATGTTGGTTTATGGCTGAACAGTCGAAAATAAAAGATTTTATACGCAGGAGTTACATTAGAAGTTTTGTATAGCGTTTGATGTAAATTTTTGCTACTTTTTGTTATGGATGAATCCAGATCCTTTGAGTTTCAAGCAGAATTCTTAGCTATGTCGACAGCATCAGCGTTGGCTCTCAAATCCTTGTTTAGAACGTTTTGGTCAAACTACGACCATAAAGTTACTTCTGAGAGTGCAGTGTCGTCTTCATATGACTTCGTTCTTGTATTTGATGGATTGGGTATCTTTCTTTCCTGTTACTGACTATGTAGTCACACACATGTGATTGATTGTGCTTTATTTTTGAAAACATAGGTTTTTCCAGTGCCTGATTTTGGTTCAGGTTTTCCTTTCATGGTTATTTGTTATCGTCTTACTTCACAATCACTTTGAAATCTTTACGTTATTTCTCGTTAACCAACCACGTGATTGACACTCGCATACTAATAATATTATGTGGTTTCCGTCAACGTGACGATATTCCCGGAACAATACACCACGTGAAAAAAAAAGGAATTTCCATATTACAATTTTTTTGTGTTGGTTTTCAATAAACGTCGAGGTTTTCCTTCCGGATAAACTGTACCAATACTGATTAATTAGTAGTTTTAAAACGGATATATTGTGTTTGGTATTTTACACACCCATTAAATTTATTGACACGCCCATTAACGTGATTACGACCAATCGTATTCCATACTCATTTATGGTTTACTTAAAATGATTGCGCTAACTTAGGTAAAATCTCTCCAATTCGTAGAAAGTGTTCGAAACTTGATATTTTCTCAATAAACATCCAAAAAGCAGTATCTTACAGCTCTCAACCCTATCAATAAACAGTTTAAATGGTTTAATTCTTGCGCGCACGCACCTCGGCCATTGGTCGGCCTCGCGCGTCGCGATTGGCTGGCCGGCCGGCGGCGACTACAAAGCGGTTAAGAGGCGGGCTGTCCACGGTACAGCGGCTGAGCTGTCGACTGTCCGAGGCACTATGAATATGGATCGAGTGTATTTATGTAGTCGATAGTAGATGTTGAAAATCGTACGCAGGGCTGCAAATGAATCGGTGCTGGTGCGTGAGAGTAGTTGGGTTTTTGATGTGGTTCGTTCTGGTTTATGGTGATAGGTTTATTGGCACGCGATTACGGAATATTCCAAATAAACTATTTCATAAAAGTACCTACTTCAAGAAAATTCTCCAATAGACATTTTCTCCAAGAACTTGGAACGGCTCGGATATGATGCTACCCGAAGTTAGAGTGTTTGGCGTTACACGACCATGGATGACTAAACGTACCTACTTATTTCTAACAAAAACATTATTTGCTAAAGCCTTAATTAACAGTACTTATTTCTGATAAAAACAGAATTTGTTAAAAACCTTTGAAAACAGGACAACACGAAGTACAATTAAAAGTAAAAAGTCATCAAAAAAGTTGTCAACTTGAAAACATTTTCAGAAATACTTTTATAAGTATTTACTGTTATTAGTGGTAATGATAATTAGAAAACGTGGTTTAAAGTAATTGAGTTATTATAGTCCTTAGTAAATTACCGAGTCAATGGTGTGTTAAACGTGCCAAATAGCTCATAAGAAAAAAAAATCCCGAAGGCATTTGGAAGATCAAAATTGTTCTTGTTTTGCGAGCTCTAGATCCATATTAATTGCCTGTCCCTTGTTTAATATTGATAGCCTGATTAACATCACTTTGTATTGTTTCTTATTTGCAAATTAATTGGTTGTTTAATATGCAAAAATCTGGATGGTCCAGATTTAAAAACAACCTGAAAAAGTAGTCAAAGACTTTCACGAGGAGTAGTCTCGTGCTTAGTTTCAGCGAATATTTTAAAGGAGATGTTGTGAAATCTTGAATAGGCACATGTTTGACCACAGAATGCATCGCATCTGAGAAACTGTACACAATGACCAAAAAGTTTCATTATCATTCTAGGCTAGAAACCTAGGAACTTGCAGATGTAAAGACCCTAAAGAGTCCCAGCCTACGTAAATACATAGTTCTATTACGAAATCAGAAATGCATACATAGCAAGTTAGGAGTAGCCTTTTGCTTGTATTCTTATATTTAGTACTAGCTGACCCACGCAACTTCGTCTGCATCACATAATATAGCTTTTAGCCTTTCTCAATAAACCGACTATTCAACATATTAACTTGAATTAAATCGTACTCGTATCAAAATTTACCTTTCCTCTTTATAATACCTATTAGCTTAGATTTTCTTCGATTATATTATTAAAGTGACAATTACAAAAGGTATCTCTTACTGTAAAATATACAGTAATCCATTGTACTTGTAAACATTATGGTGCAGTAAATATTTTGAATTTGAATTTCTCCGGAGCCCCCGGAGACCAGAATCCCCACTTACCTACCGCACCGGACCGAATGACTGCCGCGCTCGTAATTATTTTGTCGCACGGATATTTTGATATTGCGATATCTTCTAAGATAATTGTTTAAACTGTATAGAGTAAAGGGCCCAAATATTCTATATTAAATTTCCGTGCTAACAAACATATTTATTTAGATATAGATTAATATCATATGGGTTAAATAAGCATCGCAAAATATCATTCTTTTTAATCTAACATTTTAATAGTAAAAAATGGTTACAGTGAGTCAATCTTAAAAGATATATATATGCTGTCGCGGACTTTTTTTTAGAACATTTAAAGAGGAACAATTCTTTCATACATGATATTTTCCTAACTTAAACCGTTTTCGCAGCGCACGCAACGGAAGCTCTCAAAAAGGAATACCTTTTCCCGTTTTTGCAACATTTTTCATTTATGCTCCGCTCCTATTGGACTTAGCGTGATGTGATATAGCCTAAAGCCTTCCTCGATAAATGGACTATCCAACACTAAAAGAGTTTTTCAATTCCAACCAGTAGTTCCAGAGTTTACCGCGTTCAAACAAACAAACAAACAAACAAACAAACAAACAAACTCTTCAGCTTTATAATATTAGTATAGATTACCCATGACTCGTGCAGTTAAATGCGATCATCAATGGCTGGTCTATCTGCAGTTTATCCCATCTGTCATGATTTATTTCCGAATCTACAGATATAAATAATATTAATATTGTGAAGATATACCAGTGACTGGGTTGTGTTGTGGAGGTTAGACAGATAGCCGCAACTGCATTCAGTTAGCCTGGAAGCCGACCTCAACATACAACGTAGTTTCGACAAAGAAGGCTAGCCTTTACCTAATGCGATTCGAGAAAGACTAGCCTTTTCACAACGCGATTCGACAAGGACTAGTGTTTTCCCAACGCGATTCGACAAAAGCTAGCCTTTTCCCAACGCGTTTCGACGAAGGCTAGCATTCTCGTAATTACATTGGGGTTGGCTTCCGATCTAACTGTCTAGGTAGACGATCATGATTCCGTAGTTGGTCCCTAGCATGCAATTTCACACAACTAATACACGTGACACCTGTACCCTAGAACTGTCGGTGACGTAACGTTACAGGAAGCTCTTCGCTATAACTTCCACGAGTTTCTAGTCAATTAGCAATTAATTATCTCAGTCGAGATAAGAGTGATCTACAAACATGATCAGGGCGAGTGCATTTTGCTGTAAGCAGTAATTATGGCGCGGCCAGATTAATTGCGGATTGATCAATGAATTAAACATATTTCATGAATAGTCTTTGATGTTTGCTTTGCTGTGATTTTATTTATTTGTTGAGAATTTGCTATTAGTAATATCTAGCGTTAGTTAATTTGGGTCTTGGCAAACATTATTTTAGAAATTTTCCTGGTGTAACCATCAAATGGGAACCTGGTAAATTCTGGACATTGAAAATACAAAACTCGAAACCATAAGGTGGTGTTGGTATAAAAGCCATTTCCTTTACAAATTGGTGGTAGTGCTATCTAAAGCCCCTGTACATGATACCTGCCAACCGTTATTGCTGCTCCAATCATATACTCACTCCAAGTACGAGTGATTTAACTTTATTTTTCCATTAGGATTTTCCCAGTAGCAGCCACGGAATCTGAATTTGTACATCAGGCTCGCCCCCTGTTACAGGAACTTTGACATAACTGGCGAAATGTCGGTGTACTTGTTAGGCACACCTTTCCCAACCCCTCGGAGATTAGATGGCGTGATGATGTTGCCAACAATATGCGCAAGATTCTGTACTACAGAGTATGCCACCAAAGTCTAATTAAAAAAAAAAAAAAACATACCAATCGAATAGAACCTCCTCCTTTTTGGGAAGTCGGTTAATAAGTTTGATTTCCTTCATAAAAATATTTAAAACAAACATTTTTTTCAACACATCAAACAGGGAGGTACCAGGAAATCATAAAGCCAGAAGGAAAATCCTGCGGCACTAGCAGGACGTGACTCACTCGACTGCGACGCTGTAGGTAGCCGACGTGCAATGTTAATGCAGAGACTAACATTCATATTTAATTGTACGAATGACAAGAGTGACTGATGACTGGATGTTAGGACACGGCCGGTTGGTTGGTGGATCATATTTTGTTTCAAGGTGGGGATCTTCAAGAGAGCTTGTAAAAGAAGGAAGGAACTTGTGAAGGTTTGGTGCTTTTGAGGTGGTGTCCATCACATAAAGCTACCCGAATCTGTCAAATTTTCTCAATCAACCTTAAACCTAATGCGATAAAGTTGAAAATCTATTGAAGGAATTTAGCAGACCGTAACTTGATGTACTGGCGTCTATGTACTATAGTTTTACTCACAGGGATTTTTCGACGCCTTACCAAAATTGGAACTAACTTCGCCATCTTCTTTATTTACTTTACAATACAAACACCCAGTCGATGTAGTTCAAGTGTCTAAAGATCAATGTATTACTATAATATTTGGTTTGCAAACGTCTGCAAGTCAAAGTCTATCGACAATTCGAGACTACGGTCATTCGAGCCTTCATTTGTCATTTGAGAAACAATTGACAGTCGACCTTCAGGGAATACCTTTTAGTAACCAAAATCTTATTACCTTCAAGTGGGTGATAAGATTCTGGTCGCAGGTACCAAACGGCATTCGATATGTCTAGAAGGAAACATAACATATCATCACGTCCGGATTAGTTGGTCTTAACCCTTTTCGGATGTTATGAAATGTACTCTGATATGTAATAGAACACCAATATTTTACCAGTTATGGTTAAGTCCCATGTAAAAGGGATGAGCCTATTGTGGCAATCCTCTGTGGTTGCTACTGAGAAATTCTTGATGAAAAAACCAAGAACACTTTTCCTGAATTGGGAATCGGATCCAGGCCATTATGGCAGTAGCGGTTGTGAACAATAGACCAGGGAAAAAAGGAGATAAAGACTGAGGTACACATTTAAACTAATATTATAAAGAGGAAAGATTTGTACGTTTGTATGTAACAAATTAACTTAAAAACTACTGAACCGATTCGAAAAATTCTTTCACCGTTGGGAAGCTATACTATCTTCGTATGACATAGACTACTTTATATCCCTGTATTCACACAGGAACGGGAACTACACGGGAGAAACCGAGTGACGTCAGCTACTATGATTTAAAATGAAGCAGAGAATTTTGTACACCAATTTCCCTAAATCTTCTCCTCCTATTTCAAAATACTACTTTTTACCGTATCCTGAAGTCCCGTAAGTAGTGAGTAAGGATCTATATTGGGGAATGAGCCATCCATTGGCGTAGTGTGCCAAACCGCTTGCCAAATGTGCCAGATTATCGGCATAATAGATAATGGAGGTTGTACGCATCAGTTGACATATTGGTACCTGGATAGTCAAGTGTTAGGTGTGTTTTCAGGGTGGTCCATGCTGTTTCATTACTCTTTGGTATCGAATAAGATATCACAGTTTGAGAGGATTTTGAGAAAGAAGATTCTGCAACTGCAGCCATCTTTTTTGTACCAAATCTGTACAGATCCCTTCTGTGTTCTACCTACCTTTTGAAATTCTCTATCTAGTCTATGCTTAGTGCGAAATCATCAATCTGCCTTGAGTGAACGTGGAAATAAACGCTCATATCTTGACCATATGGAAAGAGGTACCATATAGTAGGACAGTAATAACTTGGTATTCATGTTTGCCAGGTTAACATGGCCAAAATTGCACAGGATAGGGAGGAATGCAAGAGGAAATGGGGGGCCTTTTCCCAACAATAAGAAGCGACTTTAGTGATTGATTGTTTGTAACGAATAGGCCCCGAAACTACTGGACCGATTTCAAAAATTCTTACTCCGTTGGGAAGTTAAACTATCCCCGGGTGATATAGGCTATCTTTTACCCCTGTATTCCCACGGGAACAGCAACTACGCGGGTAAAACCGCGTGACGTCCGCTAGTAAAAAATAAATGTCTGGACTGGCCCGAAACCCAAAATTATTGTTCTACACCATGATTTGGTAGAAAATCCAGTACGTATCTTGCTACCAGTTTTTCTAATCTCAGTGTTCAATTTAGGGAAGAAATAAACTTCTTATTTTAATATTAGTGAGCAAGTAACAGTAAAATACTGTGTAACGGCAACATAAAATCCAGTTTTCCGCTGATTGAAATGTCTATGATAATGAAACGTGTAAAACTGAGTGATAGATAGATGAATAAAGGTTATCGGTGCACCATCAGTGTCGCTTGACTACTGATTGAACGTCTAAATTGTCTCGCAGAAAGATGTGTGAATGGCTAATGGCGGGGCAGAATAATATGTTGAAATATTATGCTGCTATTTAATATGACCAACTATTCTGTTTCTGTAATGACTTACCGTTTAGCCATTTCTGAACACTTTCAAAATGTTGGCACGTAAGACAGATACGCTTTGTCGGAGATACGTCGTCAAATCACAACTTTAAAACCTGTCTTCGGTTGCTGCTTGTAAATCACCATCATGATCATTATTCTCTTGACGTTATCCTAATTCTTTACAGCTCGATGAAACATGTCTTCTTCTTCCACTTCACACACTTCTCTATTACTCGTCATCACATCAGATAGGAACCTCCTTTTTTGTCATATCATGCTTTACACAGATCATCCATCGTTTATTTGCTCTTTCTCTACTCGTATCCCCCCTACTGCTCCTTGTAAATCACCCCACAAATAATTTTAAAATCTAAAATCATTCAAGAATTGTTTCTCATTCTTGTCACCACCAGGCTTCAGTTTCAGTAGGTGCAAATTGGAGTTCATATTTATATGAACATAAGATATAAAAAAGCTTGTTCACAGTTACATCAAGGAATCTGTTTTGATTTATAACAATTACGTATTTTGAAACAAACTTAGTTTGTGTATAATTTTATAAGGTGTTAATGAATGATGCAATAAATGTGTTTTGAGAATATGTGCTGTTTCAAGTACATTTCAATTTTATATGATAAAACTTCATCATTAGTCAGGCTATGTTCCTATCCTGTTGAATTTCTGATCATTCACCGTTTTTCATCTGTGCAGAAATCCTTACCATACGACTGTTTACTTCAGGCCACTCATGCCTGACCATTTAAAAACTAGTGTTATTGTCAAGCTCGCAGAAATTGATACATTATTCTATTGTACACATTTGGTACAAATGAGGTAGGAGAAATAAGGAAACAGTGAGTAAAAATTGAAATAGTATACCTAATTACTTACCTACCAATTAGTTAGGTATGTAAATAATACAATGTGATAACCAATGGAGGCTCAAAACAACATTATTGAAGGTACTAATTAGAACCAGACACCTATTGATGTTTTTCAAAAATTCATCTATGAAAGGAAACATAATTTAAAAAGCAACAGCTAAAAACCCGACTAAGGAAAGTCACCACTATTATGCTAGTCAAGAAAGGTAAATAATAATATGTGCAAAATGTCTATAACAACAAAATTCATTTATTTTCAGGCTACCTTGACCTATAGATATTATATACCTTTTTTTTAGAGAGTGGGAAATCATAAATGACTTCTCCCGCTTTGGGCGGAACAAAATGAGTGTCAGACTTTTATTGACTAAAAACCACCCATGTTCCTTCTTAGCCCTTTGCGTCCGCGGCCGCGATATCTCTTTCGAACAACCCGCAGCATAGATATACAGGGTGGTGCCGACAATACGACAATAAATGAAACCACTGGTAGTTCTAGTTCATAGGAACATTTTTAAACTACCAAATAAATCCTAACACCGTCGTGGTGCCGACGATACGACAATAACCTACCTAAATATCTTTGCCAAATTCGTTTGTTACATTTTATTTCCACACGTTAATCGGTGCAAATTATTCCTAAGGTTAGTAAACCAATATTTGTTTGTAAATTGTAATGTATTTCGTTTACAGTTTTATGCTACTTAGTTTTATTGTTTTTTTTATTTTTTTTTATTTTAGTGTTAAGATTTATTTGATACTTTAATAATGTTTCTATGGACTAGAACTACCAGTGGTTTCATTTATTGTCGTATTGTCGGCACCACGCTGTATACCTTTTTTTTATTTTTTTTGGGGGTGGGAAATCATCAAATAACCCCTCCCGCTCTTGGGCAGAGCGAAAGGGAGTGTCAGACTTCTACTGACTAAAAACCACCCATGTTCCTTCTTAGGCCTTCATGTCGAGGTCACGGTATCTGCGAACAACCCGCAGCCCCGACGGGAGGACCCTGCATACCTTAAAGACTAATATAAATGTAATAAAATACTTATGTCTTTGGGGTTTTCAATATGCAAAGCAATATGCGTGGTTTTATGTGGTTGCCCTCCCTACTCACCGGAAAACTGTTTTCCTAGTTGACATAAGCCATTTTCGCAGTACAATGAGTAACATTGAGTTGAAGTTTTCCTTCCGATTCTTAAGGAACAATCAGTCGTTTGTGGTCGCGTGCCTTATTATGACATAGGACCTGTTTATAGCCATTCAAGAAAATATAAGTAGATCGTGACTGTCGGCAGTCGTTACCTCATTAATTGTTTCTGTGTACACTCGCTTATTGAATATAGATAGAAATTTATTAAATATAGCCACGTGTATAAAACAACATGGAATTAGGAAATATAAATAATATTACGGCAGTAGTCAGCGAAGAGTTAGCCAGACGTGTAACTAATAGCCACCCACATTTCGCCAGCTTTCATTAAGTCCCATGTAATAGGGGAATATGGGGGATGTGTGGTTAGAAAACAACATTCTCTTAAACAATTCTTGATAAATATATGACGCATTTATTATTCTAACAAACTTTATTTGAATGACACAAACTAAACACATAAAAACAACGATAAAACATCCCTAATACGGCGTTACATTTCGGCATTCTTTCAATATCAATTTCCCTATGAATTTAATTAGCTTTTTATCTTCCCAGAAATCTATGACACCGCCATTACATACGTCAATTGTCACCATAAACTACCGACAGGACCCGAAGACGACCGAATATAGACGAACGGAATCAAGTATGGCCGCACGCATTCCGATTGCATCTAATAACCTCAAAATCGAATGCAAAATGGCGTATTGAATAAATGACGCCGCTCCGTTTAGCATTCCGACATGCCATATGTGTGTACGCATTTTCATTTGGGGCCATTGTCTTGGCAGATATTAGTATTGATTTCAATAAATAAATTAATCGTATGGCTTCGCGAATAGCATCGGTTTGGCACGCGACGACGGACAGACGATGAATCGATAAGTTCTCGATTGTGTGGCTATGGTCTGTCTGGTTATTACTGAGTTTATATCGTTTGACTCATGTAGCGTACGTGAGTCCGGCCGTTAACATCTATGTAATTTTCATTGTTAACAAACTAAGCAAATAGCTTGCAATTGTCTACTTAGCTACATGTAATGCGTGAGGACCACACGCGGCCTGCTCATACGGTAAATTCCTTTTTCACACTCGGTTTGGTTGTCACCGATTGCAATGCAACTGTAGCTACCCATCCTTATGGTTCAATATTGATTCAAATGACGACCAAAAGCACAACTTCAAAGTTTTCATTTGTAACAACGGAAATGGTCTTCAACTCTCATATGGACAAACTCACAGCAAGCAAGCATAGTCTTTTAGTCTCCAAATAATAACGATTCTTCAGAAGCTTTGGTTACAAAGTAATTTTTAAACCGCAACATAAACCAATTCCCAGACAAGAATTCACTCAATGAAAGTTTGACACACGCTACCAAAAAGTTCAGCTACGCTAAATTCGTTCAGGACATTAACTACTCCTATGATATTCTTTATCAACGAGACGACTGTTAAACATTAAATTATCACTGTTAAACAGATTCGAAATAAATTCAATAAACATGATCTTAACAAGTACTTGTAACAAGTGATACGGTTAGCACAACCTACTTTGGTACCACTTGAGCACTAGGTCAAGAGCACTTGATCTGGGCGATTTATCTAAAGATTGTATCCTAGGCAAACACCCACGGTATGTCAACACTAAGGAATAATGTTAAATGGGAGTTTTTTCGCTGTATCTTAATTTAGTAGTAAATTTGTAAGAGGTAGGTTCAAAAGGCAATAATGATGGCCAAACCTAAAACGAGTTATAGCTTTTCAAGAAAACCGCAACAGGGTCGTCTTTATTACATTAAATGTGGCAAAAGTACAGCCTGTGTATCCTCACTGAAAGAACTTCGAATGTTCATTGAGTTGATCGAAGTCTTTGAGGAACTATGAATAGGAGGCAATAAACACTAATGAAATACAGACAGTTCATCATCATCCGGCAACGATAATAACCGAATTTGTCAAAAACAACATCGCCTCAGACCACACAAGTTCACACAACCTATCTTTTTAAAACGTCAACAAAAAAGTCAAACAGCCGTTTCGCATTCAGCCCGCAATGACAGCTGTCAATTGCAATTTTAACATGGAATATTTGCGGGAATGCGGAAACTCTCCTTTGGATTTTTCGAGTTTCGAAAATACTTGAAAGACTTTTGAATAAACCGCGCGAGATCGAAATACAGAGGCGGTCACCTTTACAAGAGAAAACAATGTTCACGGTAAAGCTAAAAATAAAAAAAATATCGTGAAAGAGAAAATAACATCAATAATGTTGCTGTAAAAGCAATGGTTTCCTTACAAGATAAAAGCTTTACAGTGTGAAAAATGGTAGTTTGTGGCACATGATTGCGATCCTTGTTTATAACTCGAAAGTTTTCCTATCGATAACCCCGATGACACTGGCCGTCAAGAAATTAGAGGCGATAGTGTCATAGAGATAATTGAATAAGGATCGTGGTGTTCGATTTTCGAAATCGAATAAGTGTTGGGAAGTGTCTATAACGTTACTTTTCTTGATCGCATTTTAGAGTTCGTAGTGACAATCGCTTTAACCGAATAGATTTAATTTTCCAATAAGTCCATTACACATTATTCAATACTTTGAAAAACATATCCTAGGTTCTTCGAAATGAATTAAACAGATTCAGATTACATTATTAAGAAGACTAGACATTAGATTGTTTAGCAAAGTACTTAGTAGACTTACTGCCGTACTCAGAGAGCTTTAATGATTACTTAGACCATCACTTAGTAAAGGTTTTGACAGTTTTGTCATACAAAAGTATGTCAAATCTTTTCTAGAGTGACAGGTTAAGTAATCATTAAATATCTCTGAGTACCGCAGTTAGTACCTATATATTATTTGTCATTTATTTAATTTTCAGTACAGTAACATTTTGTTGTAAATTGGTTTTAGTACCTAAGTGCTTGGTTGCTAGGGTTATTAACAATGGTAAAGCCAGACTTTAAGACGCTATTAAGACTGCACTATCTGTCTCAAAATTAGCATACAACGAACCACATACCTAACTACCATAAATCACTAAACTAAATTAATATCAGCCGATTACTCGATTGCGGGGAATCGATTAATTCGTAATAACAATTTGTCGTCGCCAGTCATATCTATCGGGCGCTCGCCTACTTACAATAAAATAATGTATTCGTCGCTCGATCCTACGTAGCGGCGAAGCGTAGGCGCTCGCGGTGATTGACACATCTTGATACTTGAACTGTCAAATTTAACATGTGTTTAAATTGACAGTGATGGGTACACGAATCGGTTAAGGTAAAAAGTGGTTTTGTTGATTATATTGTTGGTGATTTATTGGAACGTGTAAGAAGAGATTGGTTGAAGGTCTTGGTTGCTGTAGTAAATATTGTCTTCGAGTTTAACAGACTGTACTGTATCGATTTATTTTTGCTAACATTTTGTAATTCTTTGTGACTGCCTCGTTGGCCTAGAGATCACAAGCGTGACTGCTGTGCTGTCTTGACTGTGGTTCTGAATTCGATTAACAGGTCGGGCAACGTGTTGTTGGGTTTTGCCATTAGAAATTTTCACGATAGCAGCCACGGAGTATGGATTCGTGCCCGTTTGATGGCAATAGACTCACCCCCTATAACGAGGGATTTAAGCAAGACTGGCGAAATGATGGTGTACAAATGGGTATATCTCTGCTAAACCGAATTGTAATTCCTTGCGTATTTAGAATTTTTGTTAGATTTATGACTACCATCTTTTCATAACGTCAAATGCTGTAGCTAAGAAAGGAAGAGTGGTGCAAGCAAAACTGTCATCTGGTATTAGTTATTGCCAGAACTTAATTACAAAAAGCTAATCTTTTTTATTAAAAAACCAACTATCAAAACTTTACATCCACAAATAACGAAACGCAATCAAAACTTGGTAAGCGGCATTTATATAGTTTCATACAAACTACATACTATAGTTAAGTATAGTAGGACCGAGTGTCGTGACCCTATTGCGTGTGTGAGTCATGTTAGCGGCGCGTGCGCAAGACTTTGAGGTTTTAAATTTCGAATATTCGAATTTGCATTAAGTTGGAACGATAAGGCACGCAGTGATTGTATTAGATTATATAAAATATGTACTGTAGGTAAGTACAAGGCGAAGAAATTTGTACTGCGAATCAAAAGGTAGACCCTTAAACGTGGTTGTTGAAATAAGTATGGGCTTTTATTTTCACCTCTTACCAAAGCTTTGCATACGAACTCATTCTATTTATTGCGAACTAATAGGCTTTTTTCGGGTAGCCTGTTCCATCGTCGACCTAATCTCTGTCCTCAGACTAAGATTGAAGTCATGAGTAGGTCCATTTAAAATATAAAAAGTCAAGTTCTTTATTTGATGTTAGAGAGAGTCAATTGTTTGAAACTTTTGTTACATCAAACCCGAATTCAGGGTTATGCCCTGGGTAACACCAAATCAAAATTTGTTCTACAAATAGTATAGACAGAAGATTTGAGAAAGCATTTGGCTTTAGCTTCATTCGTGGTAATAGAATGGACCTCAATTTTTAAAAGACCGTCTTTATAAAAAACATTTTAGTAAAACAATCTTTGCACTATGGTCTACAATATACACATAACTTGTCTTATCCTTTTCACTGACAAGAGAAAGGCCATCCATAGAGCACCAAAAACAAGGTTGCCAGTAACAATAATAATGAAGATCCTTAACAATTTATTAAGTACATCAAAATCCCATACATTTCATAGACAAAACAGAGGTGGTACAGAGTAACGAGTCTATTATACGCTGCGTGGGTTCTATAAGTGTTCAAAGCTAGTTGTTTCAGTAATTACATAGTACTAATTGAAGTCTACTTAGACCGGTTAGGGAATACATTTGAATAATTTGACAATCTTATTTATATTTTTGACGGTTCAAGGGTATTTTGTGATCCTGTCGAGGCTGCGGGTTGTTCGCAAGGGATACCGCGCCGGCCTCGACATGAAGGGCGAAGAAGGAACATGGGTGGTTTTTAGTCAGTAGAAGTCTGACACTCCCTGTCGCTCTGCCCAAGAGCGGGAGGGGTTATTTGATGATTTCCCACCCCCAAAAAAAAAAAAAAATGGGTATTTTGTGATTGGTGATATCACTAATCTTTGTTGTTTTTGCAAAGCTGTGCTAATTTTTAAAACAAAGCTTTTTTTTAAATACAGTGGTAGCGTAAAACATGATTTTCGAATACTGAATGCCTGATTGGACATGATTTAATAGGAAAAAACCGAAAAATCGGAAACTAGGGCAAAGTTTCATATAACATAACGTCACGCCTGTAATCCCCGAAGGATTAGGCAGAATACATACTACTACGTACAGACCCAAGTTTCGCCGTAATGTTTAAGTCCGATGTCCTGCTAAAGAATTATTCCAAAAACCGATCAATAGAACACCAAAATATTGAATTCTAATAAAAATTACTGTAACTAACGAAAGTTATTCCTTCAATAATATCACCATTTTTCTACCATGTTTCGATTCTGACTGTTTACATTCTAACAGTAATATAATTGCATACAAAAAACTTATCTACACTTAACATACAGCTCACGCATTCGCGAATTCTAATTACCTCAAACTAAACCTCAGGGTCACCACGCCATTTTTGACCGCGACAAGCGTTGCTTAACCTCAGTAAATCAAACTGTTATAGCAACTCAGCTGAGATGCGTTAAAATTTACTATCTTAACACTTAATATTTTAATTGTTTTTAACGTGGGTTTAACTGATAGATATCATAATAGCTGTTTTGGTTACATTTTGGAGGTTATTCTTTTTAAATGTATTTGAATAAATTCGAATTGGAATTATTTATTTAAATTCTGATGGTCATTTTAATGAGGTTCTAGTATACAAGTGATCCAAAGTAAAAATCGTGATGTTTAAATTTAGAAGTCTAAAATTATGCAACAAAGTTCCCAGCACAATTGGTTTAAAAACCTGTTGTTAAAACTAGTAGGTTGTAGTTAAGAATAGGCTATAATCGTGTAGTAATAAACTAGAATCATAAATAACCTTAAGTCTATATTCGATGTAGCCTTGCCGTTGAGATAATTTTCCGGGAAGAAAAACTATTGCAGACTCTAGTCCAAACTTAAAAACATTCCAACCAGGCTATCTCATTCTCATTTGTATCTAAGAACTGTGAACATGAAAGGTTCCTTCGAAAATGAAGTCGCTCTTGCACATTCCAAAAATACCTTTTGAAAAATTCTGTGTAATTATGAAGATAAGTTCTGAGACTTAGGTACTAGACGTACTGCCCGTTGTGTAAATACTACAGCCTACGTGAAAAAAGATTAAATAAACAATAATTACACTTATTTATAAGTAGGAAATCACATATGCGCAGAACCAATTTTCCCAATGGTCTACCTCCCATAACGTAGAGACCCTTTTAAGATTTTCTTTATGGCGACATCAATTTACCACCACACACCTAAACCACGTGAAAATCACTCTTATAGTCAACAAATAAAGATCAGTTCATCAGCAAATAGAACTTGGTATGTTGGTTATCTGATGTGACAAACGGAATTAATTGTATTATTATAGTTGACGTGTGGCGAATGCTAATAATTGTTCGTCGGTTCGCTTTTTGTTCGTGTTTCCTGGAATAGTTTCGTGTTATTCCGTCAGTGTTCGGCCATCGTTCGGGGAATTTGGCACGGCATGAATATGTCTAGGCTTCGAGTTAACGCGAAACGCTATCCAACTATATCTGTTACTAGTGTCATTTTGGTAGCTTTGAATTTTAGGTGGTCACGTTTTCATTGAAGAGGCCGATAGAGCGCAAAGCAACGGTTTGTTTACGTAATGGAATCGAAATTCGAATTCAGAATAGTTTGATCTATGGTCGATCATTAATATTGGTTGCAGCATCTATCACCCGCTGGTTTAATGTAACTGTCCGCATTCGCAAAAGACTGGGTGCAACCCATTGACTTATATATTACTGCGTAAGGACTGGGCGGACGGCATGTTAAAATGACGCCTCAAACGTGGTCCCAATATGGTCTTTCCTAAGCCGAAGTGAACTAGTCCACGATCGGCTCTCTTCGGGTGCGGTCGTAAATTTTATTAAAAGCTTTATTTATGTTCTTTATACCTCGAAAGTACCACGCCGCTTATAAAAGGTTAAATTAACGAGCAGACTACACCGATTCTCTGCATGGCGAACGCGTCGAGCAAATGTTCGGACGACCGTATCTTTAGTTTTTATATCAAATGTATTGAAATTATAAAATATATTACACTGAGTGAAATAGCAATATAAATTATTTGAACATTACCTATTCCAATGATACTGAGTATCCGTTTTCTTTACTATAGATCAAACTATTTGGAAATAATAAAAAGCAAAACTGAAGGACAGTTATATCAATACCTATATTCCTTAATAGCTTAAACACGCTCCATAAAACATACAAATTATCACAACAACAGATCATCAAGCACACAAAACAAAGCGATAAAGCGTCCAAACCCTTCATTAAATTCATATTTAATGGTGTCCACAAAAATATATTTATACATCAAGATTAATATTACCATTAGTAAGACCTAACCTTATTTAGAAGAGTGTAAAAACTTGTCTCTGGTCCCAAAATGGCGGCTGTACGAGATAACACCAAAAACAGTATCATTAGTTGGAAATATCCAAGATATGCCTTTTGAGGGGTCTTCAAGTGTTTTAATTATAAACATTATATTATACTGGGGTTTGGATTAGGAGTGAAAGGTGTACGGGACCCAAAACTCATTTATTTTATGTCTGTTTTTCCTTAGGAGGTGTGGTGCATATGCGTAAGCGTAGCGTGACAAAAGGAAAGAAGTGAAAAACGTCGTAATCCACTTGCAATACCAACTGGTTATTAACAGTAAAATGTATCAAAAATAGAACTATTCAATAGCTTTTTTTTTCTTACTCGAAAACCACAATTAGTATCACCCATGCATAATTTAAAGCGTGCGTTTTTAAAAACGGTACAGAAAAAAGTATTTTCGTTCGAATTGAAAATACTTAACTCCATGGTGAACCACTTTTTTTTTTAATAATCGACGAAAATTTCTATATGGGGGGTTCAGAATGATGTTCTGAATACGGTTACCGATTTAGCATCAGTGTCCCATCCACCATGTATAACAGAATCTTTAGAAACAAAATAAACGCTCCACGTATAGACAAACGTAAACCGTACCATAGATACCGATTTGTTTTCCCCATAAATAGTAAAAGTTGAAGTGACCACACCGGTAGCCTTGGCAAGCGGTAGGTAACCAATCACTCGAACATTCTATGCATCGATATTTTAGGCCAATTTATAGGTTATTGGTTCATTCCGATACTTGAAAGGCAATAACTGCACGGGGCAAGTAATTTTGAGTTAATAGACGTAATTTATTACGTCAGTACCGTCAGTTGCGTCTTTTCGAACAGTTATCATTAACACTGAAAACGGGATCATAGACACGAGACAACGGGATTTCAGTGTTAGTAACCAGTGTAGTCAGTTTAAAAACTTTTAACTTGACTGTTTCCAAGCTTGCATCCGGTTTTACACATGTGAATTTTGTCTCTTCGTAAATTCATCACTACTGCTCTCAAAATGGTGCACGAAAACATCGCGAGAAAACTGGTATGTCTAAGAACCGAAAATTCTTAGGCACGTGACGTGAAGGAAGTTTGCCCACACCCTCTCACTCTTACGAGGAGGAGAGACCTATGGACTCGCAAGGGGAACAGTATATATACTTATTATGCAACCAATATTGCTGGATCATCCAAAATCGTTAGAGATTGATACGTAATGTGATTGCAATTTATATCTTCTACACATCTAATAAAGTATACCTGGCAATAAACAATCTAAATTAACCGCAATTACACGAAGAATGCAATTTAATATTAATAAAAACGCAATCTCTATAAGGATTTCCATAATTCTTGTTATATATAGAGGAAGTATTCTACATAATAACTGTGATACATAATTGGTATCAACTGTCTATTAATATAAAGAAAAATGTCTTACGATACGATCTCCTTACTACTTTGTATTTGCGTGCTGTGAAAAATAAAATGTTACGTAGCCAACATAATATTACGGCTTTAGGCATTGTACCAAAGATACTGGAAGTTGCGTAGGAAATAGTCATTCTGAAAATATTTAATTTCAGGCGTGTATTGAGCTAACAGCATTTTGCACCAATTTTATATAAAAATCGTCATTAAGACAATGCACATATTCGAAAGGAATAGTAGTTAATTGATCTCTAAATCCTTACAACCTTGAAAATCCCTAAATCCCAGCAAATGTATTTACCCTGGTGCATTTTCGCACTTCGAGACACATACATAACAAATGCACATCCACTATTCGCCAAACAAAAGGCCACATGCAAAACCTTATCACCTCCCTGACCTTATCGGCAAACCAAAAAATGGCGGCCCTTAGCATACGAAGCGCACCAATAAAAAAGCAATTTCAATATCATAGAGCTTCCTGCACATTCAAATCATAACAACATTACTCACTCCTGAGTCAAGTCCAGCATCTGTTTAAGGTCTTCATTTAATTAAGTCCACTAAGTATGTACGGCGAGGCGTAGTGATACAAGGATGTCATTATCACAGTGTGGTGCCGCCTTAAAAGGCATGCAATTTAGCCAATTAACTATGGCAGCCTCAAGGTCGGTGCGGTTATTGAGAAAACGTGGTGTAACATAGCCTTAAGTGCGGAGTTAGGCTGTCTCTGGAGCAGTTTGATTGAAATTGATGTTTGAAAATTTTTTTGAGGTGACCCTGGATTTGTTTTGGTGATTATTTATTTATATGTGTCACTTGCCGAAAATCTTTTAGCTGGACATTAGTTGCTATGGTTGACAGATTGGCCGTAGTAAGGGAAATACTGTTCAGGTGAAGATTCATAGATAACTCTGCCTTGGAGAGTACATGTGGTGATGTTCCACAGAGGCTTTTCATATTGTGCTTGTTTTGCAAGGACTCATCGAGATTTAAACGGTTTGATAGTTTTCACAGTAGTTACATTTTAAATCGAGATTAAAAACAGTTCTCTCACGACTGTTATATTTAATCCAATTTTCAGAAATCAATCAATGATCAGGATCATTGGTATGGATACTAAGAAAGCTGCCATATATGGAGAGCCAGTTTTTGGGGATCGTCTGTGAACGCAAACAGAAATAGCCTTTGATGATTAGATGTTGTCGTCTAACGATGTAAGGACGGCTTTTAGTCATTTTTAGATATGTCCTAAACCTGCTTGTATATTGGAGTATCTCCTCTTAATCAATGTGGTATCGTGTTAGCTGGTAACTTGGTTGTAGAGGTCAGATAGACAGAGACTTCATGTAAATTACTGGTTTTGTTCGGGATCAACATAATTGCGAAAAGGCTACATGTTCATTTTTTCCTTACAGATATTGCAAAAAAAAATGTCAAATCCTAGATTCGAACGAAAATCTTCAAATTCTTAGATATTTTATGGATCTCTTGTGTAATTTGGGAAAATACAAAATAACCGGAGTTGGGTTTAGCATAAAATTATTTTCTTTTACATTATTTTAACACCAACTAACATCATTCATCATCATCAACCAATAATACACTGTAAAACAACCATATAAAAACCATTTTAGCTCACATCTCAACGAAGGTACAAGTTTGAACTATAACCTCCAGTAGGCACGAGTGATAGGATTGGGGAAATCCATGTTTTGTTTACATTCATTATGGTCGGTATTAATTAATGAAATGACGTCAAACTATGGTGATATTGCATAAATATAGAGATCGAAACCTATTTATAATGACGTAGTCATATAGATACGGGAAGCTGAAGTCGTCAGAGGAACAATCTACGTACGGAAAATGACGATTGTCGCATCAATATATGGAAATTGTTACATCACTAGTAATCTGACCTAAATAGGTCAATAGATTTGTCATAAGGTCATTATAAAAGGACATAAAAATGTATAAAACAGAGCCTATACTAGACTAGGCGACTGACTGTAATGAACTAATGACACAGACAGATGAGTGATGATGTATTACTAAGAATTCTATTTTCAAATTCAGTAGGTAATTTGTTTATCGATTCGTTTTTTGTTTTCACCAATATGAATCTTTTTCGTCAGTGAATACAAGTTCCGTGAACCGTCGTAGTAACAATTGACTGTGGTGCCACTTTTTTCTTCTCAGCTTAAGCACTAAGAAGCTCTACCGGTGACTTGACCTTGGAAATCCGGTGGATGTGAGAAGACAGGCCCGGGACGAGGCCACATTAGAGAAATAGAGAATAAAGCCATAGGAGGAATCGAGCGATGACTCGACATTGGGGGACTATGTCAAATACTGGACGTCTTTCGGCAAGCCAAAATATGCTAAGAGCCGTTCTGATTAGCAAATTTTGTACCACACGCTGTTTTGACCTCTTAGATATAGTTCTGGCTACACAGGAAACTGAATGGGTTAAACGGTTATTTTTAAATAGGAAAATCTGAGTTCGTGGAATGTAAACCGCAATCAAGTCCGGTACCACCAAAACAAGGAAACCCTAATAGTGACGACATGCGCATTACTTTATAGTACTTTAAATAAATGGTCTAGATGGGCAAAGACGCAAGGTTCGTCAAAGATCTTGGTGATGTGGTGGATGCCCAAAATACCGAGTACCTTTAAGTATTGGTTTGGTTTTTTCCACCTATGTATATCGGCTCAAGAACAGCGGTGGCCCAGTAAGTCCTGGGTTCGAACCCGGGCAGGCACATTACTTTGTGTTATTTATTTCATCACCACAGCTCTCAAAACGGCGAAGGAAATCATCGTGAGGAACCGGTATGTCTTAGAACCAAAAAATTCAAAACCATGTGACATCTACCAACCCGCACTGGGCCCGCGTGGTGGAATATAGCCCACCCCTCTCCTAGAGAGGAGGCCTAAGTCGCTGCTGTGGGAACACTATGGACTGATGATGATGATATCGGGTCGTAATCTAACCGGGTGCGAGTGAATATTGACAAAACTGGGAGACATCTATTGGTTAGATTAGTTGTTACTATCAGAATTGTGAGATGAAACAAGTCCCATTATTTTCAGCAGAGAACTCCTATAGACAAAGTGACATTCTGGCAGCGATACCGACAAAGTAGATGAAGAAAATGTTTTCAATGTCAATGAAGGTCGAACGTCGATCTACAAATCTGAAACGGTTTGATGGCGTTTACCATACTGAATAGACTAAGAAATCAGTGTCCCTTTCAGTGTTAGGTATAGTGGTTATAATATATAATGACCTAACACATTAAGGAAGTCCGAAACGAGAATAATAATATGGTAAATATGTAGAATGTAAGTAAAAAAAACTGCTGCATCATGCTAATTTTGCATGAAAGTTGCGTAGCGCGCAATGATTCTCAATGCAGTCATATAATATTATATCGATAAATTAAAAGTTTTAATTTTCATAACTAGTACGTCAACTTACTTTTCAACCGACTTCCAAAAAGAGGAGGCTATATTGGCTATAAGAGAAGGCTATAAGGCTCAATTTGCCTGAAAGTTATTTTGCACTTTGTTCATTTGATTCAGGTTTTTTTTTGGCATTGATTTGAGAGTCCGTAAGGTTGTGATAACATTCTGGCTATGGATGTAGGTGTGAGTCAGTGGGTTACGGAGTACAACCACATCCCTAAGTAGTGGTTGCTGTTCCTGGAGAAGCAAGTTTAGATACTAAACCACAATTGCATTTTGTAAAACAGTTTCCTTCCTCTATACTATACCTACTATATAGTTTGTTTTAATTCGATGAATGTTTGTGGTTTGGAAAGTCTTACCATCGCTAGATGAAAAAGAAAATAGGTGGTCCTTAAAGTGGGACCAATGTCAGATTCAAAATATCTGGCTGAAAATTATGCCTAGATTTGATGCAAAAGAGAATCCAAGCCGAACAAGATTTAATGTTAAGTATTTAATTAAAACCCAAACACGTGTTTTCTGTCAAGTATTTCATGTTAGTCTTCCACATAAATAACATAACATCACGGCAGTAATCCGCGAAGGGTTTGGTAGAGGTGCACCTAATAGTACCTACGTCTACATTTCGTCAGTTATGTTCTGAGTCTCGTGTAATAGAGGGCGAGCCTATTGCCATCAGCTGATCACATAATTATATACTGATATTATTTATTATGACCTTCTAATAAACCGTGTCATGTTAATCACGTGTATTATAAGCCTAAAGTCCTCATGTTTTGACTACATTATTTATTAACATGTTAAGATGATGTTTTAATTAATTGCAGGACGCGGGGTTTCACTCTTTACACGTCATACCGATAACAGATTATTAATACAGACCTTATTAGCGTAGGTACGTCTGTCACAGGCGTCTTCCTCAATACCTAACTGAAAATACCTTATTCGCCGCCGTTACGAAAACAAGCTTATAGAAACCGTTGAAAGTTAACGAATTTACGTTAATTTTTATCACGATACCTACTGGGGATTCCTCTCCAGTGGTAATCCCATATTTGACCGATAAAAATATATACCATTACTTACCAAAACAGTGAATAATAGCTTCAAGACTGGCCAACTTACTTTTGCGTATACAAAACTAAATGTCAATCGATTTGAGGCTCTGTCACGTGGCAATAGGTGAGCTAATTTGTTTTGATGGGTACTTTTGGAAGTTGTTAAACTGCTTACTATTTACTAGTACATGCTGTCTGGTATTATTTTTTTATTCGGGCTTTATTTCATTAAGAGCGATACCATCATACCACCCACGCTTTGGTATAATGACTTGCCATATCAACCTCGCCTAGTAAGCCCGTACAGTCATGAACACAAGCGGTACCGTTAATTTTGACCCATTTTTCATGTCTTAGTCACATGTGTTGGTATCAAGCGGAAGTTTATTATAATTATTATAGTTAATTGTTTAGGTTAAAAAGTTATAACAATGTCTTAAAAGTTTATTAAAGTATGTTTTGATAGCAATGGTGAAGGATATTAGTTGTATTTGTTATAGTTATAGGTTTGTTATATATATAGCCTAGTTAAATATTATTTGACTAGGTTCTACCTGCGACTTTGCACACGAGCGTCTACATTCAGCAGTGTTTTTTTTAATTGGATAAACAGTTTCATAGATTACTTCATACAAACAAACTTAAAAAGTTTACTTTACACATACACTTCAAAGCACATCAAGCTACTACAATCTGTCAAATTTATTTAATAGATTTTCAACTTTATCGCTTAAGTATTAGGTTCAAGTTTTATTGCGAAAATTTGTCAATTTTGAGTAGCTTGATATGCTGACCTGTTGGTTGACGATAATCTAAACTAGATTTTCGAAAGGTCCTACCTACGGTAAAACTTAATATATGAAAATAACTTGATGCGACCTTTGGCAAAGAAAAAAAACTTTTGGTTTTACTAAATGAATCTGAATTTATCTTGAAGGGAAAAGTAGCTTAACAATACTTAAAGTTACAAAGCAGGTTTTTTTAATAAAAACTTTTTAGATATTACTCGTTACTAACAAATTATTGAGGAGTAAGGAATATTTAAAAGAATAATGTTCTGAAACATTAAAAATAACAGCTGGAGTCCTGTACATCAAATAATTAAAATACCGAAATGTTAAGCTACTTCTGATGCTGCCCGTACTATTGATTATTTCAGGCCATTGCCAAATGTTGTGCAAAATAAACGGGAGGAAAACCACAACATTAATTACGGTTCAATGAATAATTATTATTTTTTTGGAAACAATATATTTTATTGATCATCTCATAAATGAGATGTTCAATAAAATATATTTTTGTTATATATTACAAGCCGGTACCTACCGGATAATAATATATGCACGGTAAAGGTCTCCCAAGACTTCTTCAATTTCTTATGTCATGGAAAAATCTACATTCCTACTATTACAGATCATCATCTACCTAGCGTTTTCCCAACTATGTTGGGGTCGGCTTCCAGTCTAACCGGATGCAGCTGAATGCTGAATGCTGTATTTTACATAGAGCGCCTGCCTACCTGACCTCCACAACCCAGTTAAAAATAAATATTAAATTATTTATAGATAATTAAGTTACTAATTAAAAACTTTTAATATCACTTATTTTCCCGACGATACCGCGTATACTCCGTTCATTGCGTCGGTCGTGGTGTATAGTTCATGTCGGCGCCTCCCGTGTTTTATATCTCGCAGAGAAAGTCTACGCGAGGTCACCGCGATTATTAGTCAGAATATAACAATTGACAAGCGCCAGATGGACTGTTTTATTCAAATTCGGGAAGTTAAGCTACTGAGAAGTGAAGCAAGTGTGAATTAATATGCAATATAATTGGTAAAGATGCATTTTTTATAGTTCAAACATTTTTCCTACAATACTTTACTAAAAATAGTAATGCCAAATAGACAAGGCAGTTTTTTTTCGTAGTCGTCATTTTCCTGCCCTTTTCAACATAGACCATGTCTTTTCTATTATTCGTCATCTCATAAGACACATCCTTTCTAGCCCACCACCAAACCAACTCCAGATTGTATTGCATAGTTTCATTGGTGGTGCGTACTACACTCATTGCATAGTGGCAACAACATAATGGACAAAGTTTGTATACAATAAGGCTGCAGTTCTGTAGGTTCACAGAACACCATACCAACAGTCCACAGATATAAGGTAAATGCTATATTGTATTTATTTTTTTATTCCTATTTTTGTCTTTATACCACGTCGTAGATTATATTTATGTACAAGTAAGGAAAAATACTTTTTCTAATAATGTAGCCGTAAACATACATATATAAAATTAAATTGTGTTTTGGAACGACAAAATGATTGAAAGTAATGAACAATAACGCTACACCTGAAAGGGGACAATGAAGAATAAAATTGACCTTGCTGATCCGATTCTATGTAGGAAGGTAACATGGGATATGCAGAAGGTTTGTAAGGGAATTTTAATTCGAAAACTTAATTAATATTTAAAACCACTCCTACCAAATGAAACATGGTAATCCCGTCAACTCACAAAACGTAAAAATCTTTTAATTATGTCCTACAGTACAGTCAGCAACAAAAGTCTTAAACTTTCCTTGCTTACCATACTTACACACGAGTAAGCTACTTAAGTTTAATCATCGTGATAGCTTCATTAACTTGCTTTACTTACTAAGTATCGCCTTTTAAACTCAGGAATGTTACATTACTAATAAGGAACAATATTGCAAGTTCCGAACGACAAAGTTTTTTTATACATCCACTCACATTTATGTATTACCAGTTTTTTATTTGTTTTGCTAATGAATCTTTGTGGTATTAATTGAATTCTTATTATGTGTTGGTAAAGACATTATATTAATATGGCTAAGTGACTGGTAATGTGTGCTGGGATCTGGTAATGGAGTTATTATGAAGGAGATTGACAAGAATGTGCTTAGGAAATACTTTATAGTGAGTTGGCAAAAACATATTAGAGAAAAAAACTAGTTGCTATTTATAGGTGCGTAGTGGAAGTGACTAAGTATTTTTTAATTTATTTTTATGAACAAAATTATTATGTATTTTTATCTGGCAATTCATGCTAAATCCAAAGTAGAGTCCCTGAATAGAATTTTAGTAAAGTAATATTTCATAAAATAATTAAGAAAAACCGAGAAGTTATTTGACAAGTCATGACGTCGAGAAATCGAATTAATTATGAATGATTTAAAAACAAATTATACGAGAGTCTGTAGGAATAGTACTGACTACTAATAATAATTTAAATTATTTAAATTTCGAACTGTGTTCGAGATTAGAAGTTTTCTGCTGACTCATTGTAGTTTCGATGCTCCAATGTTTAGGTCCATCCAATTTTTGTAAAACTTTAGTTAAGAATTATCAAATCTGTTTAAAATCACCAAATAATTTGAATTCTAAAAACATAGAAACTGCCTGATTTGAACAGTTCGAAGAAACCAGTAATGTGACATTTAATTAATTCTTATTATGAAAAATCACGCCTGTATAGTATTCGTAAACGTACACAATTAAATTCGTGAGTAGGTATTTAACTCGTGTTTCTTTATTGTAAGCCTAACTTATAATCATTTAATTTCATTTGTTACCCACATCAAGTTATAAGTTATTTTAAACAAGATGATCCATAAATCTTACATATAATCAGAATATAAATTTAACAAATTATTGTTGAACCTCAAAATAAATGCAATTTAGTATATACCTGATGAAAATATCATTTGTACCTAAAAATTGACTGTCCTACGCAATATAATCACCAAAAACAGCCTAAACAAACGAACACTTAACGTGCTGTTAATATAATTCAAAAACACTTACCTAGCATTTTACTCAGATCAGCATTATGCAGGTCAGGATTCTCGTCAGCCAGTTTCTTCCTTTCAACCTTTGCCCAAACCATAAACGCATTCATCGGCCTCCTTATCCTAGCCTCCTTCAACGCCTTGGCCTGACCCATCTTGGTAGTAAACGGAGCTCTAGCATATTGCTGAGTCGAGTAATCCCTGCCAGTATCATAAGGGCTTCTATAGTCATATTGCGCTCTATAGTCTAGGCCATAAGGTAGAGTTGACCATACTACAAGTTCGGGGCTGGTTTGTTCTTGCACTGAATCGCCACTGTTCTCGACGGCTCCTTGCACGTATTGTTCGTAGGTACGATGGTAGGTAGGGGGGGATTCTGCTATGCCTGCTCCTCCGGAATCCATCATGCTGTAAAAAGAAATTGAGCATGAATAAGAATGAAGTAAAAGTTTGTTAACGGACCTGATTCGAAATATTAATTTCGTTGCAGGATTCTTGACAATAAATTTTGTTTCTCTGGGACGTCGTTGACACTGTTGATTCTGGCTTTCAGGAGTTATAGTGGTTTGGTAATTGTGTGGCGGGATTGTCCCAAGAAAGGACCAGATTCGAGTATACTCTTTGGAATTTCATAGACCATTCCACAGTTTCTCAGTCAATGAATGTTTTTCTACGCATATATATAACACATCTAAATTAGTATACATACATTGGTCGATAATAATTTCCCCTTGTGCTTAGTTCAACATACATATTTTAACGACACACTATAAAAATACACCATTTTATTTAAATTATCAGTCACAACAAACGGAGATATAACACAAAATACTAAAATAAATAAAATATCAACCTGTAAATATACCCAATATATTTATAATATTTAATTTAAAATGCACACTGCAGAGAAGATGTCCTCATTTATATCTATCTATATATATAAAAACCCGCTGTAGTTATCATTGTGTCATGTGATACAAAAACATCCTCCTATATATGGGAGGATGTTTTTGTTTTATTTTCTTTCGTATGTTTTAGAAGATTTCTGCGAGTCCAAAACAACTGAATGAGAATTTGTAATAAAATCGATAATTTTAAAATGTCTAGAACTATCTTTAAATCGTGAGTTCCAGAATACTGTAACATCCTTTTACCTAGAGTTCTTTTTATGCCCTTCATCCAATTTCTTTTAGAGACGACGCAGGATGTCGTCTTCTTCTATACTTCTGTATTATTCGTCATCCCATCAGACACCTTCTTTTTCAAGAGTATTTGCGGAAAATAATTTCTTCATTCACACTTTATTACACAGGGTGGTGCCGACAATACGACAATAAATGAAACCACTGGTAGTTCTAGTCCATAGGAACATTTTTAAACTATCAAATAAATCCTAACACCGTCGTCGTGCCGTCGATACGACAATAACCTACCTAATTGTCTTTGCCAAATTCGTTTGTTACATTTTATTTCCACACGTTAATCGGTGTAAATTATTCCTAAGGTTAGTAAACCAATATTTGTTTGTAAATTGTATTTCGTTTACAGTTTTATGCTACTTAGTTTTATTGTTTTTTTTTTTCATTTTTTTTTATTTTGGTGTTAAGATTTATTTGATAGTTTAATAATGTTACTATGAAGTAGAACTACCAGTGGTTTCATTTATTGTCGTATTGTGGTCAGCACCCTGTATAAGTGTAGATTTAAAATATCCGTCCCCAGCACTACAAGTTACTGAGTCGTTAGGCTGTGTCAGTCAGATGTCAGACTGGCAGTAGCTCTATGTAAACTGGTATTTAGCTGAGTCTACTTTGTATTTATACTAAAAACCGACCCCAACATAGATAAGTAAAAGACTAGACGGATGATGAGACGTGATATTTCCTTCAGTCGTATATTAAAGGCATCCTTAATATTTCATGTAACCTATGAGAAGCTATCTTAATATGATTAAGCCATAGTCCTATCAATGACGGGTTGGGAAAATTCCAGGAAAATCATTGCAATCACCAATGGTGTCATGGTGCCATTTGTTGTTACCATCTGACAGGAGGACGATGCAGGTGACGCTATTGTTTTTTTGGGAATAACCTTTAATAATGGAAATTCAATTATTTCGTTGAATCAACATGCAGTAGCATTGTGTAATCGATGGCTGTTATAATAGATACGTTGCTAGAATATCTACCTGCATTCAGATAAAACAGATTTGGTGGCTGACAAGAAGATGGTGCAAGGTCTTGGATGGTTTCCTGATAAATTGACATCGGAAATAGTGGAGGAAATGTGGGAGGCCTTTACCCAGGAGTAGGACAGGCACAATACACATCACGCAAAAAAAAACAATTATAAAAAAACCGTTTAGAATTTGAACATGGAATATCTACTTACTAAATTTCAAGTGACCACTACAGCTCAGTTAATATCAATGCATTTGTTTAGTAAACTAAACAACTAATAAGCCTTTGACTACCACCAGACATGAAAGTCTCATCTTCCCTCCTCAAAAGGCCTCCCACATTGCCCATAAGTTTCAGGTAAAGTATCAAACTATGGAATTTGAAAAATCCACCCGTTGCTTTGGTGTCGAATGCTTCGATATCGCTTACCGTTTTACACCGCAATTGCAGGAAACATCGTAAGGAGAGCCGGCAAGTGATAACGATCGTGCTAATCAATCGACACCCGTAATGTGATTCGTCTCGTCTAGCGGTAGACTGTTGCTAAGTCTATGGCTGTCTGGAGGGAAGGTTCCAGTCGATAGTTCGAGAAAAAAGTACTGGATTTAAAAATGGAATATGTGTGGATTAACGTTACATGAGCTGAATCGATTCCACAAATATGTACATAATACTGGTGGTGGCACTACAAAAGATTATTTCTAATGACGTTGCAGAGCGGTGCATTCTGTAATGCCCATGTCATTTCTGATTTTGGCCATACGCACAAAGATCTTTTTACACACGACAACCAATCAAGCTATACGAATCCAGTATAAGGAAATCTCTCATTGTTCGGGAAGTCTTAACAAAGATAGGCCTTGTAGACTGGAAATGTACAGCTACAGTAAGAAAAGTTATTGAATTGAATGAAACCACACAGCAGAGAGTGTTGACAAATATAATTAAAATCAAAGAATAGATGGTGAGAATTACAGACCCATATTATAAGTACCATAAAACGATATATTATGCATATTACGCATGTTACATTTTAGTGCGCACTGAAAAGAGAATATTAGAAAACCGACCCCTACTATAGTATGTAGAATTAATAAATAATACCTAAATAGGTTTTACGCAAATGTGTTGGATTGAGTGAGGAAAAAGGAGTAAAACGTGCGCCGTCCCCAAACAATATGGGACGGACAGGAAGAACAAGTGAAGTGAAGAACTTTTGCAGTAAAATTTCCAAATAGCCAAGTTTGACATGTTTCTCTTGTACTATAAGCCAATTGATTCTTGCAGATAGAATAAGATTTTGTTCGCGTCTTTATTAAGTATATTATGTCTTTGGTTTTACAGAATTACCAGTCTGACTATTTAAGTTAATTCAAGCAATAAATATCAGTTCGACTAAGGTGTTATTAGAATCAGTCAAAGTGCGTGATTACCGAGTCAGTGCAAATTATCCTGTTGTCGAGTCTCAATGAAGGTTTCTTAGTTTTGATTAATCTTATTAATCAAGACTTAAGCAATTTAATTTAATTAAATATCTTATTGAGCCATTTTCATTTAAGACAATGCGAAAATTGCTGATTTAAAGACAAATTAAGGATTTTTCTGTCGTTTCTTTAATTTCAATTAATTTGTAAAAAGTATGTAATTGACGGTAGTTTCTTTTAAAATGTATTTACTCAACGTTTTTTTTTGTTACAGTCAAATTATACGTAATTATGAAATAAGGTAATTAACTTGAGTTACCACTTTAACATTTTCTTCCAAAAAAAAGTTACTTTTTTGTAGTGATCTTACAATGAACCGTTGTGGATACTTTTGGTAGACATCATTACATCAACCACAGAAAACCTAACATCAACTAGATCTTTTGCCTCTGCAAAATATGGAATTAAACAGATTATATCCACACAGTACTTACTTTTACCGTAGCAACATTGTTAATGCACCAACCAGTTAAGAAAAAGTTATAGTAAAAGTCCTCAAAATCCTACTGTTATCACGTTAGCGAAATGTTTCTCATCAAAGAGTATCACCTGAAAGCTTTAACAGAACCTCTATCATTTCTTACAAAAGTTAAATGCACGCATTACCCACAATTGCGATAACGACACTATTTGTCAACACGACGGTAACGCGATACAAATAATGAGTAATTCCAAATTTAAAGGAAAGCGCGGGCGCCGACTACTCGACACCGGAGTTTCTCGGAACGCCCTGTAGAGGCGCCACTGTGTGGGAACCGTGTAGCATTGTTCCTCTGATTTCACTTGAGACATGAGTCTCATCCGACATATGTACCTATGGTAACAGTTCATTGAGAGTGTACCGCAAATTGTCACGATCAAGTAGGGTTGTTCGAAAGAGATATCGCGGCCTCGACACAAAGGGCTAAAAAGGAATATGGGTGGTTTTTACGCAGTAGACGTCTGATACTCCCCTACCGCTATGCCCATCCAAAAAAAATAAAAAATTCTAGAAATGTCAAGAAGGTGTCTGTACCGGCTGGCAATAGAATCCGGACCCAGGTTGGTCGCAGCAAGGAAAACCTATCGAGGAGAAGATTCATAAATGACTCTGACCCAAAAGCGCAAAACTTAGTTCATGGCAACGTATCTATGATAAAGAGTATCCTGTAGCCGAACTCAAGTCTTGGTCAAACATCAAAATCCGTTCAGCCGGTTTGGTGTGAAAAAGTAACAAACAGATAGACCGACCGAGTTGATAAATATGGACGCAACACTGTCAAAAACACGAGCAAAGTCAACTAAAACTAATCTTATAAACCAATCACAAATTTCTTAAATAACCCGCGTACACCTAAAGAATTTGAACAAAACTGGAGACTTCTTACAACTCATGTAAAGTCAACGAAATTGAACAGGTTCAGGGCAGTCGGCCATATTTGGGACTGTTTTTAATTGTTGCGCGTTTACCCAATAAGGGGATAAAGTGTGGCGGCAATACTGATGAAGTTTCGCTCGTTTGGTTCGGAACATGTTTTTGGAGACAGTGATTTAGGAAGGTTTTAATCTAATATTGAGAAAGTAAGATTGGTTTTTTGTTACATTAGAGTGCTGAATGTTGAGCAGCTTTTTGTTATATTGGAGAACAGAGGTGGCCTGAAGAGAAATACCGACTTATGAGGTCTTTTTTTTTTCGGCGGGTGGAAAATCATCGAATAACCGAGGGGTTTTTCGATGATTCGCCGCTCTTGGGCAGAGCGAAAGGGAGTGTGAGACTTCTACTGACTAAAAACCAGCCATGTTCCTTCTTAGCCCTTCATGTCGAGGCCGCGGTATCTCTTGCGAACAACCCGCAGCCCCGACGGGACAACCCACAGCCCCGACGGGGACTTATGAGGTCTTAGATTCGAAACCAAACAGGCACTTTATTTTGTGTAAATATTTTCACTGATGAAATTATTTACACAATATAAACTGATTTTTCTTCTACCGTTTTGCCTAAAAAAAACCCAATCAACCTAGAACCTAATGCTGTAGCAAATAAAGTTGAAAATCTATAAATCAAACGACATTTTAGCATTGATTCTAAAGCTCACATCCTTGCCCTGATCAAGAAGCATGGCAGTACCTTCAAAGTATTCTGCTTCTTGTGAATAACCCTGAGAAGCATGACTGCACTTAAGTAATGATGATTATAAGCAATTAATTAGACCTTGATATCCTTGATTAAGTGGTGACGATGGATTAATACGTAGTTACAATGTTACACGCAACTTTATAGATGTTAATCACATCTTTAACTGATTTGAGATTGATTAGTTTAGCAACGAAGGGTCAATCATATAACAATTATCTCGATAGTAAGCGAAAATTGAAGAATTAAACTCAAGCTTTGCCAGCAGAAAATCAATACAACCACGCTTCCTACAAATCATCGTCTGCATAAGACTATCAAAAGATTCTAAGACGTCATCGCAAAATATCATCACCTGCCTGGTCTTTCCCTAACAATGTTGGGTGGAGTACCAGTACTTTACATGCAGCAACTGCTTATCTGACCTCCACAACCATGTTAGTACTGGGTGATACGACAACCTTTGGTAAGACTGGTTGTCAGACTTTCAGGCCACTGACTACCTATAACGACGTTCAAATACCGTTATAAATAAAAAAAATAAACTTTGATTTTAGAAAGACACAGGTGAAAACATCTATTGTCAAAAAGAAGTACTAAAATCGCGGGCAGTCATCATACTGGCTATGTCAACTCCGTAAGCAAAGAAATTCTTGAATAAGCATTGCTATACAACAAGTAACATCAACTATGACTTGCTCACGACCGCGATGGTGTAAACTGTCTATGTTCATTTGTTTATATCATGTCAAGTAATGATTCAGCAGAAAACAAGCAACTACATACGCAAGAGTTTCGAAACCAATACAAACTATTTTACAAACCGTTGCTTTACAGAAAAGCAAATTGTCAATGCCCTTGCCAGAGACACTAAACAGTTCCCAACGGTACCGACCAAACTAAATATTTCGAAGTCCCGAAACCAGAATAAGTACCTCCATAACTAACACACTTACGATGTTCCTAACGGAAATATATAGCGAATATTTAACAAACTTACAAGAAAACAATAAAAATAATATTTAATTGTCAACGCAAAATCGTAACATTCAAAACGTCAAATATTTCGCGCGTATTATTTGACAGCTGTCACAGCGAAATGTCATCTGGGATGTCAGTAATTCATGATCTTGCACACATTTGTAAAGATAGATGACTAGAATAATGGGTAAATGAATATTTGATTAGCTTAGGTATTAGGTAACAGAGGCATAAATTACAATGCATTTAAATTGTTTAGAATTAAAGTTCTTATTAAGGACACAAATATCAGCTACTTCCATGACAACTATAGAAGAGCCATGAACAATTTAATTCAATCATTTCTAGATACAGTGAATGCAAAGTCTATTGACGATTTCTTTCAATACCATTATTACTAATCTGTAAACTACGCTGTGTACATTCTAGAATTTACATAAAAATAATGACGGAATACAAAACCTTGACAGCTGATGATCCAATCACATTTGTTTACGAACTCAAACACACTTTCCATTTGAAATGTTTCACAAACTGAA
This sequence comes from Diarsia brunnea, assembly GCA_949774965.1. Lineage (NCBI taxonomy): Eukaryota > Metazoa > Arthropoda > Insecta > Lepidoptera > Noctuidae > Diarsia > Diarsia brunnea. The sequence goes on along the minus strand of OX459007.1, from coordinate 12,088,503 downwards.
TCCATTCCATCACCGTATTATTTCTAGCGAAAACGTAAATATATTACGCTCGAACGTATTTCTATTGTTTTTATCCGTTTTATTGTGTAAATATAAATAAAAACTGATTGACACAATCGTCTCTGTTAGAAATATCGCATTCCAGTCGATCTAAACAAATGCTTAAAGAATGAGAAATAACATTAAATGTTTTCACTGTCACCATTGTGATGTGGATTCTTGATTAGTAATGCGTAAAAGAATCTAAAACTGGGGTCAGATTATGCTTTGACTCATATTTGAGACGGGGTAACCGACAAATTGTTATTCAGAATTACACAACTGAAAGAGATGCCTAAGGACGTACTACCAAAATGCAATTAGTACACAATTAGACGAGCAATCATGCTATACAAATTCAGTTTATGAGTATCTCTCATTGTAAGGAAAAGCTATACAAAGTGAGGGCCATGGTATACTGGAAATGTGTAGCTTCATGTATCGCCGTGTGTACCACAATTGAAATTACGATTAACGATTATCATATCAATTTTCAAATAACTAATTTTGACTATTAAATGTGATGTCAAACTTAAACAAAGCATTTATCAAATAGACCAGATTCAGGCACTTTTAATTGTCAAAAACAAAAAGATGTGCTCTATAGTACCTACATATTGTTTTCCAGCCACAAGGGATAGTAACCAAATGATTGTACATTTTAGGAAGATATTAAAATGTAGCTATCCTTGAAAGATTCCTAGCATATTATCGAGTAACAGTAATGGTTATAGTATAAAAAAGAGACTACGGACACCAGCAGGCTCAACTAGTAACTAACTAAATCATCTGCTGATTAAACCCACATTTTTTGCAATAAAAACAGCGAATATATTTATGTTGCTTAGTTCAGCGAGAAAATAATTATTAACTCAAGACTTCATGGAGTTAATGATATAAAAACACCATTTAATATGTCGTTATAGAGTACAAAAAATTTAATCTAAGTAACATAATTCTACTTTTTCTTATTTCTCTGACGTCATCCAAGAAATTAATGTCGTCAACTACATGATTTATTAGGTATTTTAAGATATTATAAGCCGGATTTCATTAACCTACAGTAATTTTAATATTATGTTAAGTTTCTTATGTTTATTCAAATTATAATCAGGTTTATTTGAATGTAGGTAGGTAAGTGTACCTAAACATCACCTGAAACGATGCAGCTATTTTGTTCAGAATAACAAAGAGTTTATTGAATTTAGAGAAGAGAACGAAGAACAGATTGCATGGCTTTTTGTTTTTTTTTTCTATCTGTTGTACTATAATATAATAAGCATGCTAAGACAGACCCTAGAGGTCTAATTGTGTGCTTTGTTTAAACGAACCTGAAGGAAATGTAATTTTTAAATAAATCAAGTAGGCAAAAACCTCCGAATGTCACCTGCAACACTGCAACGATCCTTTATTCTTTACATACTCCTTTTGCCTCGTCCACGGTCATACATCAGGTCATATACGCACGCGGCGCCGCCGGTTGCGAGTACCACGCACCGGTCCATTCTGAAGAACCTCACTAATAAGGATTAAAAGGCTTTGGCTTAAATCAGTTATAAATCCAAGCCGGGCAAAATGCTTTGTTGGATTATGTCATTTTGAGTTTTCCAAATTAAAAAGTTATGAATACAATAGTACACAAAGAACAATTAGTTTTCCTAATCTAAGCTAGATTTAAAACTAACACAATAGATTATATCAATAATTAGATCATCTAATCATTTTTCTTAACATGAACATGACATAGTATCACCGCCTTACATAAAAATACCATAATTTCATAACCAGGTTATTTAGGAAGTTAAATAGTTAAGATGTTAGAATTAGGTTAGTAACAATCAGAAGTTATCAGAAGACTTTGTAGGTTATTTTTACCGCAACTATAATCTACCCGTGTGTAAATTCCTTGTTATTAAAATAAAATAAATAAATATATGTCATTTCCTTTCACAGTTTCCTTTTCCTCAAATGGGTTATTTGTTTGATGTATAAATAATTATATAAACTATAAATAAATTACAGTGTAAAAAACACAGGCAAAATGTAACTGCATTATTCAGGCCACCCGAGATCCTATGAAGTAGACCTCGTAACAGGCCAATCTATTTAACACTGGCAGACATTATAGTGAGATTTAAATTAGCTTAAAATGGCGCCACAGATTATTTTCTTTCATTCTCCTCTGTCAGACGTCACACTATTATTTACTCTATTTTTTTTCATATCATTCCTCACACAATCCATCCATCATTTCCTTGGTCTTGTTCTCCCACTCCACCCAACAACATCAACAATTATAATTCCTGTCATCCTATGCACTAGTAAAAACAAGTGACCTCAAACCTTAGATTATGTACAAGTCTAAATAAGAAAACATCAATGTTATTATATTCTCCACCAAATCAGTCCAATACGTGTCGCAAGCCTCATCAACGCCCTGACGTGTCGATCTTGAAAATTTCCTGCACCTCGGAAGGGTGATGTCCATATATTATTTTCAAACATCAGCCGAGACAATAGCGATTGTTGACAAAACGATCCGTCAGCGTTCAGAGGACCCCGCACTGAGATATCGATTAAAACTGCACACGGTAGCACTCGATTCTTCTCTCGATTCAATCGATTTTGATGAGCGGGAGATTTTTTTTTTGTTGGGTAAAAAGGTTTTCGCGAAAATGGTGTTTGAGAAAATGTGCTGAACTGCAAAACTAAATAAATAAATGATAACGGGACACGTGATTTTCTGTACTGAAAGTAAATAGTAGATATTGTAGGTATATCACTGTTTTTTATAAGAGTGGGATTTTAGAAAATTTACCAAAGTATAAGTATCTGTAGGAACCTTAACTCTCTAAGATTCTCTTATTTATTGAGGCACACCAACGAAATATTCATGAACATTTCCTTGCCAGGGCTCCTAGACCAACGACAGTAGCTTTCAAAACTTCTTTCAAATCAATATTGAAATATATTTTTTTACTTTTCCGTCATCTAGAAACTTGTCTTGGTTCTCTTGATAGAAGGAATTTGTTGTATAAAGTACTCATTAGCAAGTCAATGCGATTCCGACTTACAACTTGAAGACAAGCAAATCGTAGTCATAATCTAGCAAATCTCCATCAAATATACCTATTAATTTAAATCCGATCGTTGAGATTGTCATTATAATCGGCATTGAACACAAAATTATGACTAATCCAATTATATATTCCCATGCAACTCAATTATCTTATACCAAGCAAAATGCTTTGCCTTCGACCAAGTTTCACTTAAGCAGAATTTCGGCTAAAACTTCAAGAAGCCTGTGACTCATGTTAAAGCATTGTTAGGTCATGAAATGCGACATGTCGTTGTTAAGTATGATTCATTGTCAGTAATACTTGGGACTCCTGTATTTGTGTAGTTAGGTATCGAAAAAACCCGATGATATCGGTAAGGAATCGTGTCAAGTCATGGTTCAAGTCCTAAAGTGAGTATGGAACTGGTCATGCTCGTACTCCGAACACCGAATTGATATACGGTTAACTATCTAAAGTTCTTTTTTTATTATTATTATTTATTTTATTATCATTTATTTTTTTTATAAAACTCGACATTTCACAAGAATTAGATTAACAGGGATCGAATGAGAAACAATTTTAAAACAAATCGAAGTCTTCAGACTTTCTCTACAAGACCAACTAGAGCCAAAACAACTATATTATTATCTCCTAGAGTCTATGAGCTATACATGTATATATGTGTTAAGTGCTATGTGTTGTTGTGTTGTGTGTGTTATTTGTTCCAGGGCGTAGACGAAATAACATTCTAACAAACAAAAGTCATAGCTAAAATTCGTGGTGCTTTAAAAGCGAATGCATCTAATCTGCCACCTCAGAACTACGACATGATTTTTCATATTTTTTTATATCTATTCTAACTAAGTAATAACAGATACTTTTATGCAAAAATCGGATTGCAAATATAAGCCTGATAATGAAATCTAGAAGTCAACCAGAACCTAAACGGAATTAACGGAACAGAGCCCACGTACACCTATATTAGAATACAAATAAAACCATCTAACAAATAAGTTGACAAACCAACTTAATAGCCGATCCACGTGCAATATTTAATAACATCAGTTTCGTGATTAGTCCTCCACTCGTAATATCAAATAAATGTTAGTTGCTTACTGAAACAATTTGATTGTGGAGCCGTCGTGGTCTGTTGCGTCTTAGATAACGGAGATCGCATCACTGATAAGCTATCAGCAATGCACATTGCAGTGCGGCTGATATGGGCGCATGTGTGGGTATACGTTTTGACGAGATGTTGGGAATGGGACAAATAATTATTTGAGATAATGAATAGTGCAAGTATTCTGGCTAGATTTTTAGACAAATAATTTAAAAAAATTACAATTTTCGAAATATTTTTACCAAAAATATTTTGGAGCTTTCTTTTTTCGAGCAACGCCAAGTTTTTGGTAAGAAAATCCACCGTACTCTTTTTTGAGTGTACAAGAAGAAGGCGCCAGTAACATAGACAATTATCACGTGCTGTGGCTTCAAACATGATGTCATCATAGTTTGTAGAAGATCTTCAATCACATGGTGTACTGAACTAAGTTTAAATAGTATCCTTAGCTGTATGCAGCTGTAGATTGGAAAAGCATAGGATTGGCTGAGGAAACGACGCTCTGTGGAGGCCAATGGTCATCACTAAACGTACTTTAGGAGAACTGATGATAAAGCGACATTGACACAAAACTTTCTGACTCACCTTTGAAACACACATAAACTACAAGACGAAGAAATGACCACTAGTTCTCAACTCAACATCACCAATATCACAAACGACACAACTTCTAACACATATATCTGTTAACACATCGTCATATGAAATTCTCGCGGATCAAAATGAAAAATACCGTTTTAGTTTACAGAGTCGATCGTGTAGGAGAAACATACGGCATTGTGATCGTCCGCATAGCACAACATTGTACGTAAACATACAGTACTCGGAGACGGGAGTACAACAAACAGTTCGGGGAAAGCCGGCGGACGAGGCTAGTTCATGGCTACCTAGAGTGTGTTAAGGGAGGTAGGCATTTGTTTCAGAGGTAAATGTAGTTCATAATCAAAGCATTTATTTCAAGTAGGCTAGTTACAGGCTCTATCAGGAATAGTCGATACAAATACCAACAATGAAATGGTGGCTACAGTACCAGTCACAAGGCATACAAACTGTGATAGTACTGTAGTAGCTCAGTCAGGTCTTAGTTATTCTGATATCCTGGTAGCAGAGCTAGCCATTGATGACAAAACCATAAAAAGACTGGTGCTATTAGGAAATTAGTTTATGATGAACGTCTAATGCTTCTTGTGATGAATAAGAGAGGAAGATTGGAAAGTAGTTGATGACTTAACCATTTTTGAAACTCTGACTATATATATATCTCTCTCTGACTATATCTAACTAAATCACAGCGAACTTAAACCGCTACAGCTCAAGAAAATGACAAAGATGTACTTAAAGCTGCCAAATTATTAACGGTAAACACTAAACAGAGACAAGAATAAGACCAAAAATATAACAACGAGCATTTATCTTCTAGTAGAAGAATAGTACAACATCATCTGCCCAACCAGATCTTTTGGACCCCATTTTCAATCTACCCGGGATCAGATGAATACGAGTATTTTACATGGAAAGACCTCCTACTAAACCTGGCACAACCCTGTTAGTAGGTAAAACGAAACTTCTTCTTATAACTAGTAAAACAGAAAAAACTGCAACTCCAGTAACTCCAAAGCGTTTGGCACATGGAAACCTCAGAATCAACTTGAACCAAACAAACAAACGTCATCAGGACAACATACTAGATATTGATAAGAATGATAAGGGCAATGCACGTGCACTCCCAGTGTTAGCATCAAGTGAGGTTAATAGTACAATTGTACTCGGTGATACTAGTTCAGCCAGTTCCGAAGATTTATGTACCGGTATATGTATGCACATATATTATGTCACGTTTGAAATAACTGGGGATGGAAGACCTGATCTTCTTGAAGGGTTTTTAATAATGGTGGAGACGGCTTTGGGTTTAACGAAAGATCAATAAATATTAAAGAATATTGTGAGACGTCCTCTAACTTTAGCATCTAAGGTACACTACATACGAGGTAATTCAAAAGTGTGAATCTTAAAAGTAAGGTTATATTTATGTAAAGACTTCTAGGCAGGTAGAACAGAGTGCTAAATTATTTAATTCTGTGAGATGATTCTTGTTTTGGAAATTAGCCTATATAGGCTAGTTTCGGACACAAAGCAAGACCTATTCATGAACTGAAACTAAAAGAAAGAAACACAAAATATGTACTTCATTTTCGAAGAGAAAATTATTGATGAAAACCACGAGTTATGTATCGCCAACGCAAAATATTAGAAATATTTTGCTAATACACAACATAGGCAACAGGTTGGTCACACCACTGTTGACCGTAACCGACAATATTTATAAATAATCAGACGATCAATATTTTTCTTAGATCCCGCCTGGGGCGACGGCCAGCACGCGTTAACTATAGTTAATTAAACTACTGTTTAACTTTCTATGAGTGTGGCTCACGATTCAGACCGGTTCCAAATGTCGCGATACTTGAGTTGACGAATCTGATTTAGAGAGATGGTTCCGTACGAAAATATTTGGAAGCATGCAAAAGATGTGCTGTCAAAAACCGAAAAAGATTTGCGAAATTAATGTTCTCATTTGATGGAAAGTTGCTGCTGCCAACTGTGGACATTTGGAACCCAAATTGTTTTAATAATGTGGAGACCACTGAACTCCTACTGACTGGAAGATTTATGTCTAGGAGACAACATTAGGTCGGCTACGTTCCACAGGTCATAAACAAAACTGTCAAGGACCAAAATAATACAAAATGTATGCAGCACACGCACCTGAAAGCCATTCACAAATATAGTGAGATAGTCACTTCAAGTCAGACTTATGTATCCACTTTGCCAAAGAAGTGTCTAGTGCTTATTAGGGTATATCACAGACTACGTCAAGAAGGCACAATCGTAAGAGGATTAATGCTTAGATAAGATTATTGATAGTCACTTGTTTTTGTAGTGATGTTCGAATTTTGACCCAACATAGATCTATAGTTGCTGCCAGTTAAGATGTCAATAGCGGTCATTGCCCTTTTTCGTAATATCTCTTCGTACAAACCAAAACAAATGAACCATGCATCGTTTTTCATTAGAAAAAATGTTGAGGATCACGATAGATGACGATTCAAGACATGAACAAGCTTATTTTAGATTTCAAAGTTATGAACTTTAATAAATGTAGGTGGGTCAATGACCACTATTGACATCTGAACTGGTAGCAACTCTATTGTAGATAGTTATCTACTTTTAACGACTTCCATGGTTAAAAAGAAGGTATCAAGACATTTACACACATTTACATATCGTAACTGGGAGCATTCGAAATAATCACTGTACAAGAAAAGGAATAAAATATATTTCAACATAATTAGTAATACAAAACTTACCTTATGGAAATAAATGGATTTTTTTAAATATTGGGAGTGGTGTTCCACAAAGTATTGCACAACACGTCGGAACCAATACCCTGGAGTTTATAACAATGCCCACCTATACACCATGGGTATTATCACTTTAAACCTATGCCTGGGTTTTTCGTGGCTAAGGTGCATAATATCCTACTGAAAAACCCAAAAATAAATATTTATAAATGCAGCTTTAATATATATAAATATAGTAGAAGTGTTAGTATTGTCAACTGCCGTTTATGTTTTGAGATCATTGGTTTTTTGTCATCAACATCTCTTATAAGATCGAATGCAGACGATTAGTGACTTACCAAGCCTGAATCGAGATTTAGTGATCGTATTTTGTTTTTAGGATATTGTTCCACAATTTCTTCGTGGCATTTAATATTGTTTCGTGAAAGTTGAAATAACAAGACTACATCAGCGGTTGAGCTGTGGTGTTGCCAATAATATTGTTTTGCCCATAATCCTTTTTCTTTCTTCTACTATGACTTATCTAATTCTTTACTGTAAAAAAAAATTATAAAGCCGAAGAGTTTGTTTGTTTGGTTGAACGCGCTTATTTCAGGAACTACAGATTGTTACCTATTAAAAAAAAATTGTGTTGTCTATTTATCGAAGATGTTGAGGATAAAATTTGAAATCGGTCTATTATTTCAGGATTTTTTGAGGTTTGGCCCTCGCCAGTGACGTATTTTCCTAAACCATACAGGGATGTTGAGACGACATCAATTTATATGGTCTTAACTAGCAACAAAATATATCGAGAAACCGGAATTTCCTAACAGGAAAATAATACGAAAGAACGTTTCCTGCCTAACACGAAATTTTTACCTACAATACACGAAAGCATTTGTTCAAGCCAAAATAAAACCTAGCATAACATTTCTTTATTTACAGGGAACTTTGACCCATAGATATACAATACCATAAGTAGACTGACATACATATGAATATGATATAATGCAATTTCTGTCACTTTTAAATTATATCAAAAGTCAATTAATTAATAATAATTATAAATTTATTTAGCAACACTAAACTTGCTTGCAACTATTGACAATTACATGAGTACCAAAACGAAAAGTGAACAAATTTCTTCAAGAAGTATTAAGGTTTTATATCTCAGCATACGGTACCCTAAAAGCAAAGCACAACGTTCGTTATCGAGGCCACGGAGCTAGGCTGGCGATTTTGACAAATCGTTATTGATGCGTCGTGATCTGTTCTGACATTATGCCACCAATTATATTATTTAAACTAGCTACACTGTTACCAAGTACCGGAGGATTTATTATTTTGGGAGTAAAAAAACAAATCTAGATAATAAGAAACTATTAAATTGCCTATAGAGTATCAAAGTACCAAAAATTATGCACAATAGATATAATACATTTCGTCTGGTTTTTTTCTTATTTTTACTTTTATGAAATTTTGTTTTATAATCTATCCAGTTTTTTGGTTGTCCTGTGCGAGAGTAACATATACCTACTTATTTTTTCTATAATTGCTTCGTAAGTTCAACGATTTGTTTTAGGCATTTTTGAAACAGAGTAGTTTCTCCCGCTACGTAAAAATATTTACAAATATGCAGCCATCTACGTCGTAAAACATATCTTTGGCACTTGGTAATATTGTAATTACCTTTTTATTTGTAAATATTTTTATGTATTATAGAAAGAAAAGAAAGAAAGTAAATTGTGTTTATTTGACACATTAAATTGTGATCTGATATTTCACTGTCAGTCTCAATATTGTTAACACGTAATCCTACAATAAAGTCACATTTATTAACTTTCGCAGCGAACCTTACTTCAGTACAAACAAGTTACACAAAAACCCTAATCGGATTATCTGTGCTTCTGACAGTAGATTAATCAAATTAAAACGACCTATCAAAACATTTTGATGTGATCCTATCAGTTATTGTCAGTCAGGGTTACTGAACCCATTGTTATTGAAGATGATTCTACATTATGTTCTGTAAATGTCTAATAGTCCTACGAGACTTAGAATTTTCCTGTAGGATCCAGTGAGTGATTTTAAAATAATAATGTTTATTAATAGACAGAAATATTTATTTCCTAATACCTATTAAGTCACCCAAAGGGCAATGGAGAGAGCTATGCTCGGAGTTTCCTTGCGTGATCGACTTAGAAATGAGGACATCCGCATGAGAACCAAGGTTACCGACATAGCCCGAAGAATTACCAAAATTAAGTGGCAGTGGGCAGGGCACATTGCTCGCAGAACGGATGGCCGATGGGGCCGGAAAGTTCTGGAGTGGCGACCACGAACCGGAAGACGTTGCGTTGGAAGGCCTCCCACTAGGTGGACCGATGACCTGGTGAAGGTTGCGGGGATTCGCTGGATGCGAGATGCACGGGACCGGTCAATGTGGCGACACTTAGGGGAGGCCTATGTCCAGCAGTGGACATCTTTCGGCTGAAATGATGATGATGATGATGATGACCTCTTGTTTTTTTTTGTTAATCTTTTATTATTGATTTCTTGTCCTGTGTGAGACCAATAAATACTTTTTCTTTCTTTCTTTCTTTCTTTCTATTAAGAAATAAATATTTCTGTCTATACTACTCAACATCTTCATAGTTTTAGCCCGGAATCACAAACTGCTGGGTATAGGCCTCCCTATACCCAGCTTCCTATAGAAAGTCTAGCAGAGGAAAGCCTCTGCTATACTTTCTTGTTCTGTGCGTCCCTCATTTTCGATATTGTCAACCCAACGGCTCTGGTTTCTTTAGCCCTTTGGCCACCACTCGTACAAAGCCTTGCTTCATAGGCCATCTTCGCAGAAGGTACTATAGGGAGACAACTAAGTCTTCCTGAACAAGACTTAGTTCATCTAGCCATCAATCAAAATCTTGAACCTGAAGATATTAAAGATAGAGGAACTAATCATGTCATCAAACAATATGAAAAAAAAACAGTTTTATTAAAACAATATGCCAAACTTAGCTTAAGTGTCTCAAATAAAATAAAAATCTTATGCCAAAGAAAGTTTTGAGCTAAACGACATAATTCAATCATTGAGAGCACGTGCATACCATAGACGAGCCCGTTAAGGAGCTGCATTACTCATTGACTCATAAGGTTTGATCGTGTTACGTAACAACTCGGTTAGTCGACTCAGTATTAACTATTTAGCGAGAGGAAACCTAACTAATGAGAACTAAGGCAAGAGGTTACTAGGATTTGATAAACTTCTAAATGTTACCGAGATAATGTTGCATTTGCTAATCGCCCACGGTGGCAGTGTGCCGAAAGGACCAGTCATTTGTAGAGGCAAATATTGGTTCTTCTATTTATCTTGTCTTGTCTCATGTTCTATTTGAGTTGTTCTAAAACCAATACCAACCGACCCTACCTAAATAATATAAGTGTGTCCATTAATTTTCAAGTGATGGTAATAAAAACATGTTACATAATAATAATCATGTACGTAATTAATAAAATCTACGTCATAACATCTCTTCATTGTAGTATTGTATAATTTAATCTCTAGAGACGTCAGTACATACGATAAAGGACCTTGAGTGACAACCGCCATTGATGGTCTTAAATTATAAGGGACTATTTCAATGAGTATTAATTCAGAACGAAACGCAAATGAAAATGATACGAGAGGCAAAAAGTTAAAGCGCAATACGCTGCAGTGGCAGGTGGATCAACAAGCCTAGCACAAAATAAACTGAACTAATGTACCGCAGCTTCACAACCACCATAACTCCACATTGCGACAAAACAAAAACACAAATTTGCAAACGTATAAAGAAATTGAAAGGTACCGGCGTGCGCGATGCTATCGCGAAATTATTCCAAATTTCACCGTTTTGCCTCTCTGCCTGTTGCGTTTTTTACTTTTTTCATACGATGGCAGTCGCGGGCCAACTCCCATAAATTATAGTTCGGTAGCTCTGTTAAAGGGGTTTTTGAGTATTTTTTTATTTTTGTTTAGCCCTTTGAAGAATTTATGTCCCCGTCTTACTTAGTAGCGGCGGTCAGCGAGTTGCAGAGTTGACCGGCTCCGAGAAATGTTCGGGCCTTTCGATACGCGACGCTATAAGTATTTTGTACTTGCAGTTTTGTTTGTGAGCTTGTGATACGGCTTTCGGGTTATTTTATATTAGTTTAACTGAAGCCTGCTTGAAGTTGGGAGTTGAAGCACTTTAACGACTAACATGCGACGTTTGGGATCAAAGAAAGCCGCCAGAATCACCAAAACAAAATTATTTTTAGTACCCTTTAGTAGTAAGGTCCCACTGCTGAGCGAAAGCCTCCACCAATTCCTTCCAAGCGGTCTATTCTTGTAATAATTTCACCGCCTCGGAAATATCCTCACCTCTATCTACCTGTATCACAAGTGTCACCTCTCTAAACCTATCACTCAGTTCTCCAGCAACCAGTTCAAAGTGCTACAACGCACAGCATTACGCAAGACATGATGACGTAGGGAACAATGGCCATCGGAAGCAGGCACGTGTCACCAAGTCGTGACAGACTAGAGTAACTTGCAATTGTGAGCCTGTCATAATGTACTACGGTGTGGTGAATGGGGGGGACGGCCATTTATGGATAAGGAGTATTTGTATGATAGGGTAAATGGGGGTTGTACATTTGTGAAGGGACTGGTGTACCTAAGGCTATTTTGTTTAGTTCAACTAAGTTTTAGGCTGTCAATTCAATAACCTGACATGGATCTGCAGATGCAAAATATTTTAGAATTATATGTATGATAGTAATTTTGATCGGTTCCTATAGTATAGTGACTAGTAAAAATGGGTCGTTTTTGGGTGGAGGCTTGACTGGTTAGATCTAAGGTTTGCATCATCCAAGGACGCAGCGACAATCGTACCTTTTCCAGTTGTGTAGTAGTATCTTCCATACATTTCTAAGGGTCGATTGGGTAAACAGAAATGCCGTAATGTTCACTTATAATTAAACGTTGATAAAGGAAACGTATAAGACATGTCATCATTTGCCTGTAATGTGCACAAGAATATGAATACGTTGAATACATTCATAATAAGACAGGAGAATAGGAAAGTTCGTAATGAAACATCGTGAGATGCAAATGATGTAAGACCTTAGAAACCAATTTGTTAAAGGGTATTCCGAGTTTATTGAAAACCCACCGCTAGAAGATCGATCTAGCAAATTAAATACAAACTACATAATGTCGGAAACGTCTAGCAAACAAACAAATCCCTTAAGATTTGGATTCTTCAAAACTTGGATAATCGAAAGAAACTGGGATCAATGTCAAAAATCCGGATCACATGCGTAAGAAGTGAAAAGGGACATTATGATGGACAAAAAGCAAAAAATACAAATATTCCGTAACCGAAATAACCTTAAAACGCGATAGCAGACAAAACGGATTCCAAATACTGGCAATTGGAATAGTTTTCAGTTTTTTTTTCTCCGTTTTAAGTTTCGAAGGCATCCTAACGGTATTCGGGAGACATAGCATCGGGACGGACGCGACAACACTTTTTATGTTATTTTTCTACTGACCTTAGTCGTTTGCGATCGATTTCGGATCTTTTTAATCGGTCCTCCTTAAAAATAAATATGAAAGTTCGATTTTTGTTTTGTTTTCAGCCTGAGTTATGACTGAAATGCGGATTTCTTGAGTTTTGTTTCCATAATTTCACAAAGAGGTGGATGCCGTATTGATTTAAATTGAAAACCAAGTCATGTCACTTCCTTTGAGATATTAAAATCTTACTTGCATGCAGGTACTTTAATCAGAAGAATGGCAATAAATCATAGGAGTGTTCCCGGATGGAGACGTCAATAAAATTTTAATCAGCATTATAGAATTAAGATTTTGGTGAGATTCTTCAGTACCTAGTATTTAAAACTAACGTTATCGCCGCGCGGTGATTATGACACAAAAAGCTATACTGCCAGCTCTAATTGCGTTCAACGCCGGCCAAAATTAAAAAGAAAAGTCGCACAGCAAGAATCCCGCCTATTTTTAAAAATGGAACCCGACGATGATTCGCCTAATTAATAAACCAATCACGTACAGTCGAGACGCGGCGTCGAGGCGCGGCGGACGTGCGGGCGCGGGGGATGAACGCTCGGAAATTCGAATACTATATTTTTTCTGCACTCAAAGCATCGCAATGTTACTTGTAATTGGCTTGACGGCCAATGATAACGAATTTAGAATGCAATCAATTATTTATGAGTTATTACTTTTGATAACAAGAAATTAGCACTTTGTATGAAAAATGTGAAACTAGTTACTATTAATCATTAAGAAATATTTGCGAACGCCAGATGTTATCTGTCTAAAGTATTCACCATGCCCACTAGTTAGAATGTGTCGATACAAAAAACTTCAGCTCAGTTAATCTTGTCAAATCAATATGAGAAGTATAAAATTAAAACTTCTGATCGGATTCTCAGAACACTGTTATGAGAACGTATCGGATTATATGACACAGCATTATGTTTTCTCTTTTGATTGAATGGACATGAATGGAGCACACATTATTAACAAAAGAATATGTCCTCCAGTATTGACACCGAAAAATTAGTTTAAAAAATTTCCAGTTTGGGGTTTTAGGCAAAAAATATCATTTATCAAATAAATGCATTCTCTGTTATGTCTTTGCGCAGCGTGACTGTAAAAACTAGTTGAATAATAAATGCGTTGGTTGGCAACACTGGGCCCGAGGAAGCCCGAAGCACGGCGAAAAAGGGCGAAGATTAGCGAGCGCGCGCTTTTTGTTTGCATCAATCGATGCGCTCGCGCATTCGCACGATGAATAATTCAAAAATTGACATGAAATGGCGTATGGTTCTTTTTTTAAATGAAAGGTGCCCGATTGAGGACTGTAACCGCCTGACGAATTCATTGGTCAACGGCTTTTTGCGTTCGGTAATTGCTGTATTTACTTTATAGGTTATGAAATGAAATTAATGCAAGCGAACGATCTCGTTCCGTTGTCCCAATGCTGCAATGTTAATAGCACCGTTTTTACTAAACTTAGATTATGAATCCATTTGGAGAACGGCAACAGTTTATAAAACTGACAATAAAATATGAATTTATAGTCAAACCGCAAATAAAGCCTCGCCTTTATGTTCGTAAAAATGAAATGTCATAGGGTACTTTGCACAGTGTTACATAACCGCTCAGAGAAGAAATTTAAAATGTTTACGCGTCTCTCTGTCCGTGTATCTAGAAATTGGTTGTCATCCAAGCAAAAAATGTATAATTAATTCGAATAATGCTGTTAATGATGCATCGAAAACTTGTGTCGATTTCCAAGTATAAGTAATCTGGTCATCTGAATTCTGGCTGCGATTGGTCGAGAGATCCCCGGCGCAGTTTTTGGATAAATGGCTTCATCCCGCACTACGGGATGCTGTCAAGACCTCTTCGAGTTATGGTTATGACGGCTTTTTACGTGTTTCATGAAGATAATTTCATTATGTCGTTACAAAAAGTATGCGGTAATTTGCCTGTCTCGATTGTAGCTAACGATATTTGTAAGGCAGGATCGATGTCATTGTGTACTGTGAGAGAAAACTCGGCTTCTACTTGTTTTTCTTTTCATTTTTTGTGCTGACATACCTAGCTGTTATAACGGTGGACATGTGCATGATATTTGAAATAAAATAATAACAGTAAAGCGCTATTTAGAAGGATGTTTTGCTAGATAGCTATCGTGTCAAAAGTCAACCATCAATTTGTTTCTCAGCAAACAATTTACAGTTACTTGGCCTTTGTGACTTTTGTTGTCATCATTGTTAAGTGTCGTATTGTTACTAATTAAAAAATATTGGCATTATCCTAGATTTTTTTGTTTTTATCATTTTAAGGTATTACCAGACATACCAGGCCCTGTAACCTGCAGTACTACTTAAATGTTATTTCAGTGTGGGAAAGAGAAAGGGCTATACAGAACGTCTAGCTCTATCTCTTGCAGATTAAACTAATATCGAATGAAAGATGGTAGACTCAGACTTCAAAACCAGAGATCGTCTTTTGTTTATTCACTCAGCCAGGTCTGCCAACATTCCTCAATAAACCCAACCACTTAGTCTAGAATACATTTATTTCGTTCTATGTACTCACTTATAAGAAGAAAACGCCATGTTGTTGTCTACACAGGGTTGATCGTCCACCGCTCCGCCGGTTGTGAGCATCAGGGTGTTCATTCGTGTTCAATTCTCACAAGGCGATATCGATCACTTTTATCGATTAAAATCTATCGGTACACGCACTTCACTATTGGTTCTTCAAAGTCCGCGCGTGCGTCACTGTGACGCGTTCGTACATTATGTACGTCACATCACTAGTGTTTGTGGCATATCTGGAAAGGAAATGATACCAATATAAGCAAAAAACAATATAGGAAATGCAGATCTAAAAAATAATATCTAAAATAAACGAGTTTAACCAAAAGATCAATTTTCCTAACTAATTATGTATGTCATCATCAAATCCCCTTTTCTTAGATAAATGACGTTATGTCACAAAACACTAGTCATTTGCGGTTACTCCCAGAAGTTACATATACCTAATTAGTGATTTACCGTCTGCAAATTACAAGTTAACAGTATTGTACCTTACTGAATTTGTTCAGTCGTGATAGTTTAATAGACTTCGTTAGATTTATCATTGAAAATCAGCGGGTATGGCAACAGAAAGTGAATTAAGTTGTGTTAATGAAAGAAACTGCCTTCGGGTGACATTTCAAACTGATTAAAGAGGTCACAGTTTGTTGGCATAAAAACATTTCTAATCTCATGAGAGCCCTGCGTCAGATTTGACGGAGATAGCGAGCCGTGGTTGTAGCGACGGAACCGGCCGGCCGCCATCTTGGCCCTGATTGACAGCTGTCAATGTTGGCGGCACTGCGACGCGTCGCCGCGCCTGCGCACTACGGTACACCGCGCGTCACTAATTCGTTTTGAAAATAATGTTCTTTTTTTAAGTGCAATTGTTTTAGAGTTTTTGCTAGTGTTATGATGTTTGTTTTAATTGTGAAATTCTAAGTGATAAACTTATTAAAGCACATTGATAAATCATAAGTTATAAATACATATGTTTTTTTTCTTTCTTTCATATTTATTTCTGTAAATTGGCTTTAAAAACACTTTAAACGTTACATCATGGTTTTAAAACTAGACGAGGCCGGTGTTTCGTACCCGACTGTTCTCAGAAGAAACAGTCAAAACAAAATCGGGACTTTATTTGAGTAAATAAGCTTTACACTATTTAATAAAACCAACATAACAGCGTTATACTTCCAAACTCCATATTTATGGATATAGAAAGAAAGGAAATATAGAAATAAACAGTATTTATTGGTTTCACACAGGACAAAACAAATTGACAAAAAAATTAAAGACAAAACTAACTTAACTAAAAAAAAAAGTAACTTAACATCTCACCTGTAATCCCCGAAGGGTTATACAGAGGTGTACCTAAAAGTACACCCACATACTACAGTTATGTTGAATTTTTTTTAAACCTCATAAACGTCATCGATGACATTAGGCGAGCCTAATAAGTAGTACATAATATGTGGTCATTCATACAGCTCCACAACAAAAGTTATACGTATAGGAATAAACACTTCCTCATAGTAGGCCTGTGCTGCTAATTATTCAACTGGCGGGAAAGTCGTAGAAATTCTTAAAGCCTATTATATAATGGCGGCAAGCCGAGGAAGTTTATAACTTCTGCATTTAATCTGCCAGTTCCGTCTATCGTGCGTGATTGTAAAGGGACTGTTTACATTATTTTTATTTTACTGGGAGATATTTTAAAGCTTCTTTTTCATTTCATTTGTCTTTGATTTTCGATTTGAGAGCACAAATGGCTCTCGTAACAGAAAAAAAATATTAGTTCGAAAGTTTTTGTCATTCTCTTCATACCGAGATTAGGTTTCTGAATTTTGGAAGTTGGTACCTATGTTCTTTAGTCATGTATTTTAGTTTCTATCAAGAAACTGTTAGGTATCTAAAAACACGGTTTCAGAATATCAACGGACATTTTGAATAATAAAAATTGTTTTATTTTGACCAAATGATTTAGCATTAATTACAAATTGTTGTACAAATGAGAATAGGACAGCAATAGGATACTACTATTACTATTTGGTTCCTATTCATCAAGACATGACACAATTGACATAGTAGGTAGGCACATTATAAGTCGCAATGCCTTATAAATAATTAATCGGTCAAATAATATAAGTGAAACCCTGAACTATCATAGCCTTTACAAAATAAACTTGTACAGTTAATCTGAAAGTATTATTTGTAATTTTATTTAACTATTTAAATTAACTTGAAAACGTAATAGACTTTGATTAGATAACATTTTAAATTTGATATTTTAACAGACTTATGGAAAAACGAGGAAAACCGCTACATAAATCATTAAAATGGCATCGTATAGTAAATCTTATTTTATAGTGCACTGACGTCATAGAGTTGTCGTAAAATGGCAACATTATGCAGAGGAGATTAATTGTTGAAACTTCTTGCATCTACGTTAATCGTTTTTAGTTATACTTGTTTAGTTTTAGTGTCTACATTTAGTTTGTTTGGCGTCGTAAATAAATGTTAATGTCAACAAGATTTCAGTATTTTCAAATAAATAATTTACTCACACCTAAGTACTGGTTTAGAGTTTAAGTTTCTCGATCCTTGAACTTTATTTTATTTACTCTCAATTTCAATCATCGACAAAAACAAAATTTTGAGTCATAGTTTCGTCCTTTTATCGTAGGTAGCTACTTAAAGCTACGATATAAAGTCTTAACTTTTATTCTACAATAAAAACCACATTCACTTAGCTTTTAAAATATGTAGGTAATTCATATATATAAATAGATCTTTTTTTTTCTAATGGCAGCGCTAGCAATTCAAAACCTCAAAAAATACTCCGAAAAGGTTAGCTGCTTATGAAGTTTTATAAGTTTACTCAGCCAGTCACCTCTAATATTTATGAGTGGTAACATTTATTTCCGCCGCGGCTGGAGCGTGTGCTTCCGTGGCTTGACGATAAAGGAACAGATTCAGGAATGCTGTCTGGCTCAGCCGGAAAACGATCTTATTAAAAACCCGCACAGGCAATAGTGGAAAAGTTAAATATGTTGTCAAAATATTTAATGACGTTTTTGGTAATTCTGGAAGATGAAGATGATTTGTCTAAATATCACCTTTGATAAAAACTTGTGATTTAAATGTTTATGTTGTTTGGTTTTAAAAAAGAGTGTTAATTTGAACCCAACAATAACCAACCTGATTGGCTATGCACTATAGTAATTACTTTGAATTATAGAAAATGTTCGCCCCTGTGTGCTGAACATTGCAGAAAGATTCTTTATCAAAATGAAAGTAATCATTACCCGCTTTCTAATTTCAGATCCCTGCGCGAAAGCTCAAAAAATCTTGTTTTGACATTTACCAAGCCAGTGTCGTTCCAGTTTGGATCAATGTATCGATAAAAATCTCGCTACCGAACTTATCGATAATCACTGAGTGTCACCGCTCTAGACGTAGATGGTAATCTAAGTGGACGGCTTGACACAACACTGTGTAAGCCGATAAAAAAATAGCAGAGTACACGTTGAAAATAATAGCTAGAAAAAGGTTAACAAAAAGGAGGCTCAGCCTACCTTTGAAACCTATAAGGGGTAAAAAAATACTTGGGCCTAGTAAAAAAGTTGAAGACTGCAATATAATTAGTTTTTATTTTGTTGGAGGCAGATGTAAGAATATAAATTCCTATTTTTGCTCTAATGAAGGGAGATAGCCCTAAAAGTGTGTATTTCTTTAGTGATTAAACTTACGATAAAATGCCACAGGAAACAGCACCTTTGATCAAAACAATGACACTTGGAACTTTATGCAAAAATTTCAAAACACTAAAGCTTGTGGTACTTCGTTGTCACTTGAAAACAGCCTCACACCTGTAATCTCCGAAGGGCTGTGCAGAGCTGATCTGCAAACCCAGTTTGAGTTTCGCCAGTTTAAGTACCATGTAATAGGGAAGTAGCCAATGTCCATGAACCGGGCCAAAATAATAACAAAAACATTCTTCCTATCCATTTCGATACCATTTCAGTACCGTCCCTTCTACCTTGGAGGTACAAAACCGCGCACATAACACCTGACTAGAATGGCAACGAATCAGCTGTTAACTAAAACAGTCGCCATGTTTTGGTTAAGTACAGTTCGCATAAAAAATAACATCCGGCTGCAGCCGAGATATCAATGAACGTAAGCGATTATACTATACGTCGTCACGCGGATATGTCTGTGTTCAATATTCTCAGTAAAATTGATTATTATTAAATGTATCTAAGCTAGGGCGAATTTAACCATTAAACCCGGAGCTGACCAGTACGATTGAACTGCGTTTAAGAGTCATTTTAAATAGCTTTGCTATAAAATATTAATACTAATACCTCTTAAACGTTTTTTAGATATATGCTGATCGCTTACGTTTCATTTCATTCAGTCAGTTTCATTTCGTAGTAATATTTTGTGTTTTGTTATTTCATAGTCTACTATTATCATCTTTTTTAATTCCATGTTCAGCATGTTTTTAAGCAACAACGAGAAAATAAATGATGGCCAGGTATTTGAATGAATATTTTTGCACATAATAATATACTTCATCATTTCAATTATTTTCTGGTTCTCAGCCAAAAAAATGTCGCCCGATAAAAGTCACTAACATGCTCACTCTTTTAATTATCGACTTGAAATGTCATTTAAACTCCAAACCGTAAGTAAGGTGTGTAGAAAACTATTAAAGAAATACCACAGTTACATATAATAGTGCAAGATATTTTTATGGACATACCGTGAGGATGAATGGTCAGTTACCGTTTACAACTCAGTCACTGTCAGAAAAAAATTGTGACATCGGTGTAAAAACTTAATTAGTGACCAGTACCTTTTGCTCGGTGTATGATGATTAAGGTAAAACGCAATTTGACATTGAAATAGTCATTTATCAAGCGGCTCTGTCCTTCTCAGGTAAGAAATACTTGACTAAGAATAACAAAAACCGACGTATTTGATTTGAAAGCGTAATAACTTGACTTTTAAAGTGTTTTTGAAAATTATTTCACTATTCCGAAGACATACCAAGAGTCGTGGTATTTGTTGAAGGCAAATAACTTCGTATTATATATTATATCGTCAGAATTTTTAAAACACGAATAATTATTTTTTAGGGTGTTGATTAGCCGTCAAACGGGAGCAGCAAACTAAGAAATATTATTTCTTAGTTTGCTACACAACACCATGCTTTTTTTTATTATATTATTTGTTTTTTCTTCTGCTCATTTCTAAAATTGTATAGTCCCATCTCATCTTATTAGCATCAAATATGATACTCATTAATTCTATCATCTTCTCTCGTGTTTATTATCTACCTCTATCAAAATTAACCTTTGGTAATTGTGTAGTAAATAGCTATAGGTAATCTCTTAATAATCAAAGATCACAATACTCCGATGCCTTTTAACAGACCGTTTCCACAATTCTAATAATCTTGTTTATTTCGATCTTGCGCTACTTAATATCAAATTAACATTGTACAGTCGAACAAGGTATTAAATATACAGCCAGTTAACTTACATTTACTTTTAAGATTACACAGATACATTTAGAGACTCATTTAGAGACTTCAGTCGCTTAATTCCAAACGGTTTATAGAACAAAATTGCAATCAATATTTTCAGTGTACTATAAATTACAAAGATTTCTGCCTGTATACTTAATAGCTTGTTCGACTGTACTAGAACAAGCAGTTACTTGTAATACCGATAACTGGGTTGTAGAATATTCGATGCTAACTAATTGTGCGATCAGATAGAGGTCCCACGCATATTGTTCGTAAATCATATTAATATCTTGTAATAGCAAGGTGTATTGCAGGCGGCGTGTTTTATGTAGATCCTGACTACTGAATTGATATCAATTTTGATATCAGTAAGCTTCGATTATAACGGTGCTGAGTAATTCTGGATAAGTCAATTTTATATTAAACTTCTTCTCTAATTGGGCCTGCTTGCACCATGAATTAAACTGAACTAATTTATCGTTTAGTCGTTTGAAGACGACAAGAAGTCGAATTATGTTTTAATTTAATACGAATAGCGTTAAACGGAGTTAGACAAGTATGGTGCAAACGGACTTTAGTTACTTTAAAAGCTTTTTGTAGTAAACAATGTGTTTAAGCGATCCGATGTGGAAATCTTTCTATTAGGCTCCTCCAGCATCTATGTGGGTATGTAGCTATGTAGTTGCCAAGCAGCGACCTAACTCCACTAAACACCAAAGCAAAAGAAAGTCAATAAAATGTTGGGCGTGATATTATGCTGATATGCATAATAATATGTTTCTTTTTTGCCTTTTCGAGAAAAGCAAACACAATGTGGGTACTTAGTTTGTTTCCGAAGAAATGTTTCATGGTGATTGTCACCTTTTCACCTTCGTTGACGTGCACGGACGTCAATGGCCGATATGTCCCTACTTTACTGGGTCCAATGTCGAGACAGGGCGTCGCAAGATCATATTTTTTTTTTTGCAAATATAATACCGTGCCGTTTACGTTCTTTTTAGATTTTAGTATTTTTTTGATCTTTTATTTCTTACAAAACTAGTTTTTCAACTGGTATTATCTTTTTTATATAATAACTAGTATATTATTTTTTAGGTTGAAAATTAAAATATATTATGTTTATGTTGCAGTCAAAGAGTGCGATTACGTCACTTATAAAAAGTGCAGTAGACAAGTGGACAATCTATAATTTTCATATTTTCAGGTTCTTTGAGAACCTATAGTTTCTGAACACATTTTTAATTTACTGCGGAAAAATATGGATTTACAGATTATTTTTTCATCTGGCACTTAATATTTTAGCTTCGCTTTTGTAAACGTTTTTTTGATGACTTCATCTAATATCCTAATTTCACAGCAAACTGCTTGCAGTTTATTAACATTTTGATTGTTTTAACATTTAAAATCAGTTAAAAAATAATATAAGCAGTAACAAAAGTACGTATTTAAGCCGATTTTCATATTAGGTACCTATAAGGTGCCAACTATTCTTTTACATAGGTTTTAAGCATCAATATACGCAAGTCAGTGATTTTACATCACTTACTTAGTACTTAAGTCTTGGCTTAATTTGATAAGGCTTGTAATAAATCAAGCCTTTAGACTTGTGTTGCAATTTCATAATTTTGTATTTTTATGAATGAAGTGTCGAAAAGTTAAAAATGAGCTAAAACTTTTTTATTTTCTGTTTGTCTTGATTAAGACTTCCATTTTTTTCCATAAAAATATTAAATGCTTTGTTGTTTTCTTTCTTGTAAGTTTTTTATAGCTTTAAGTCTATTTTATTTTCAGTTACTCTTGATTGGTATTTATTTGCGTAGACAATTGTTATAGATAATTAGGTACCCATTTAGATACTAATTAGATCGAAGTGAGATTAGATATTTTTTTGCCAGACAGTTTGGTTGCATTTAATCAGATTTGTAAATCAAATTAAAGTAAAAATCTAATTAAAGTATCTTTCTAGAAGTATGAGGTAATCCGGGTCGTATACATTAAAATCCCTTATCCGTGCTTACCTATAATGTGTATATTAAAATGGAAACGAACCTTATCATTTTACTCAGTTTATGGTGACTTAAAGATGTATATTTTATTATTTACCATCGTATTTAAACTTACGACCTAAATAATGTGACTTGGACTTTTTGTTACTTGAAGTAATGACTGCATAAAATAGAATTGAATGGTTTTCGCACATTTTTCCTTTTTTTGTGTTAAAACTGTCATAAATTCATAGAAAATGCACTTGTTCAATATCTGTAATGTACATCAAGATACGTAAGAAAACAAAACACACAATAAACCTAGATAAGTAAGATACTCCAGTATTTCCATCAAATATTTATCTAGACTTCAGCAAATAGTACCAATAAATACGCACCATTAACAAACTTGTATAACAAACGTGTCGTTTAATAACGTCAATGTATAAAGTTATTAATGTACATCACTGGCCAAAAACAATAAAAAGCACAATATTCTTGAAAATTCAGTACATCCAAAGATTCGAACTTTTACCGCAACTTGGCACTATACCTTTTCCACATTCGCAAAAAAAAAATAACAAAAGAACTATGCACTTTGACACTTTCACGTTTTTTTTATTAAATTTGAATGTCTGCAAAGGTACTCGGAGGTGGTGTGTAAAAAGTTCGTAATAGTTTTGAGTAGACGCGGCGAGGCACTGCGCTGACGGCTGTGCTCGATCGACTGGAGTCGCAAGCGCACCTCTACACGGGCCGCCGCTGAATGCAGGGGTAAGCAACAGTTTTAAACACTTGTGCTGTTGGCTTTTAACTTCCTTCTTGGGTTTTGGTTTGAAACATAACTTGATCTAAGTGTTGGAAATTTTTCTGGGTCTTATCAAGATTTCCCTTTTCACATTATTTATCTTCTTATGGTATTTTATTTTTTCCTTCAACCAACCACTACTCACGCTAGAGATTTTTTTATACTTTTCATATGTAGAGTGTACATAGTTGTTAAATAAATAAAATAAAGGTCCAAAAGAGACTCAAACTAGTCGGTAATTTAATGGAAACGTTTGCTCAGCATCAACATTTTAGCGAGTAGGTACCTTTGTATAACTAGTTATCCTTCCTTCCTTTGTTTATCTTTTTAGGATCAGCTGACCAATATCACTGCAGTTAACTTATCAAATAATTCGACGACCTCCGATTTTTAATATTTATAAGTTAACAAACTGTTGATTACTCCACTTGAAAACCTGTTAAGTCAGCGATTGAGAACGCAAAGAACCTTGAAAGTGCAAAGGAAACAACATATTTGCCTCTTTCCCTCACTGAACAAACGAGCATACTTTAGAAAGAGATGTCACTAAATCTGTAAGTGAACTTACATAGATCTAGCTTAATTGATACTGCTTCAATAAGTTGTAAGTAAAGTTGGTACGAGTCATTTAAGTTCAAGCTTTGTAGCGGTTGCAATAAGATGTATTTTCAATAGTTTTTATCTCCAATTTCACAATTTTGGAAAACAACGAGCTTAATATGTGTTAATTTTAGCAATTTAATACGTTTGACTGTTTGAATTAAAACTAAGTAAATACATGAAATTATTTGGTGAATAAAAATTGTGAAAAGTGCAACTGGGGGCTTCAAATGATAATTTCGGCGTGGGATGCGTGCGCGCACCGGACAGTGGACACGTCTGATTAGTTGCGAGAATACATCTTTTCGTGATGTCCCTCTCGCTCACTGCGTCCGGCAGAAGGTTAGAGGGGGACAATATAATGTTTACATCTTTGTGGACCGAAGAGACGTGGCTTTAATGGGATCTTCCCAGATGTAGTGATCGGTTAATTTTAGTAGGTAGGAGGAAATCGTCAGTTACGACAGTTTTACATAGCGGCCTGTTTTTATTTTATTTATTAAGCGCTGAAGAAGACTGCATTTTAATAGTCATCGAGTAACATGTGGAGTATTTTAATTTATATCTTTATTTATTTATTGCGGTTTTTTGTTACGTGCTAGTAATTGATTTTGTTCTTAACTGTACTTGTTTTTTTTCTTTCTTTATTTTGTCTGTCGGTCAAATGTCTCTGTTTCGTGGTTATTTGCTTGTTTTGAGTACTTTTTTATTTTGATTATTTTTGCTTCATCATTTTAGACTTTTTTCATAGATATGTAGATAATAAAGATGCATATGATGATGATTTAGATAAAAAAGTTGTTACTACGTAGATTTATTTAATTTAACGTAGATGACGTAAGCTACAACTATCATCATTATTTGCCCAGCCTTTCCCAACTATGTTGGGATCGGCTTCCAGTCTAACCAGATGCAGCTGAATACCAGTATTTTACATGGAACAACTGCCCATCTGACCTCCATTACTTATAGTACTGGGTCGTACGATAATCCTTGGTAAAACTGGTGCCACTGACTACCTAACAACTGTCAAAGACAAATGAACGCCGGGACCAATGGCTTACCGTGCGAGGCACGGATGAAACGCGCCATGAAAAGGGTGTTCGATTATCCATGGATTAGTAAGTAAGTACGTAAGTAATATTTATTTGTTTAAACATGGTGTACATGAAACATTGCATGCAGGATAATAATGAGATACAGAAAGTTCTAACATGTTCAGCCACATATCGCGGCGTACAAATCGGTAGGAAGAGATGGTGCGTAGACCGTGATAATATTCATTAAAAAATGACATCATATAAATTATGTAGACACATTATTCATTTACTCGTAGGATTAATTAGTCCATAGTCAAGCGCGGCTTAACCTAAAGATCATCCAGGGCGACTATTATATTAAGTCATGAGCTCGTCCGCACACACACATCATCATCATTCTCTTGCCCTTATCCCAATTCATTTGGCGTCGGCGCAGCATGTCTTCTTCTTCCATACCTACTCCTCTGTTTCTCGTCATCTCATGAGACACCTCTGTTTCTTTAGTCTTCCTCTACTGTCGTCCGCACACACAAACACCTTAAACAAAAAAATACTAAAATTAAGAAAACCACAACTATTACCTCTAATAAAGACGCGGCCTGTGTCCCAGCAGTGGGAACATTACTGGCTGATTATTCATGTAGCGGTAACATAATTTAGTCACGGGAACAATCTGCGACTCCCGCATTCCCCTTAAACTAAAGGGGAAGATTTATAAATCAATGGTTAGACCTGCTGTCGTGTATGGATCAGAATGTTGGGCCTCAAAAGGCATGAATGAAAGGCATTTACACGTGGCTGAAATGAGAATGCTTAGGGGGATGTGCGGTGTGACTGAAAAGCGTGGGGCACTAGCTGCTTGGCACTTTGCTGAACTGGTCCTATTTGGCGCAGCCGTGAGATACACACTCTTTTTCGTGTTTAGTTCTTATTTTTTTTTTTATTATTATTTTTTACTTTGTTGTGTGCACTTGTGGCATGTGCCAAATAAATATGTTTTCTTTCTTTCTTGGATAAAGGCAAGAGAATGATGACGGTAACATAATTTAGTCTTTTCAGAAGCTCTTCATAAATTTAATCTGGGAATTTAATATGTTTTCTTTTTTCAGTTCGGTTACTATTTTCAGCACAATTTCATTAATTACCTCTTTACCCCTTAAAAGTTATTTTAAGTATTTGGGTATTTACAAAAGCGTCATAGAAAAGAGTACCTACCTAATAAATCATTGTTTGTTTTATATTTTTATTTTCCTTACCGATTCTTAGGCAAACGTGGATAGTTACCTACCTACATTACCTATTGTTTGAGACTTTAATTAGCAATTTAGTTAACACATTGGTTTCAAAGCAATGTGTCATATTCTGTGCCTCTAGTGAAAAAAGGTATAAGTACGATTTCACAAATCTAACTGCGGTACTCAGAGATATTTAATGATTACTTTAAGCTGTCACTTAGTAAAGATTTGACATACTTTTGTATGACAAAACTGTCAAAACCTTTGCTAAGTGATGGCCTAAGTAATCATTAAAGCTCTCTGAGTGCGGCAGTATGTTCTTTATTTTAAGAGATAAGTTAAATCCGTTTTCACCAGTTATACCTTTTTCCCTAGAGGCACATGGGGGGGTCTAAAATGGCCACTTTAACAGATCATAAAATTGCGTTAAAAAGTGTAAAATTGACCTTTCATAATGACCATTTTACGAATTTTAACGCAATTCGTATTATTTTCCTATTAAGTACAGTCTGTTATAACCACTAACCACTAACTACGTATGGACTTAAGGTCTGAAATAAAGATTTTTTTTTTTTTTTATTTTTTTATTATGATCTATTTTCCTAGATGGTCATTTTCAGTAGCAGTGGCTTGCCGAGGGCCAATACAGCAAGCTCTTACGTTAAGTAGCCTGTTCAGAATTGAAGAAAAGGTAGGTAGGTAGTATGGGTAATAAGTGCAAGCCAAGCTTAAAGGCTTGTATTGCTTGTTGAAAGTACTGGACAAGGATCCAAATTTCTATCCCTCGTGAACGGAAACCGTGATTCTCTTATGATAGTCAGATCAAAACTTAAATAAAACTTAGTTTTGAACTGCTGTTTAAAAGAGGGTAAGTATTCATTACTTACTCTCTTTTTTTACGGTTGAGAAATCATCAAGTGGGCGGACTGGAAGGGAGTGTCAGACTTGTACTAACTAAAATCTACCTATGTTCCTTCTTAGCCCTTTGTGTTCCGGGGCCGTGATATCGTTTTCCAACAGTTCCGCAATTAGTGATACTTACCTTATCCGGATAACCTTTATAATATAAAGGGTTTAAACTCAGATCAAAATTATTTGATCTTTATTTTTTTTTTTGGGGGTGGGAAATCATCAAATTACCCCTCCCGCTCTTGGGCAGAGCGAAAGAGAGTGTCAGACTTCTACTAACTAAAAACCACCCATGTTCCTTCTTAGCCCTTCATGTCGAGGCCGCGGTATCTCTTGCAAACAACCCGCAGCCCAAAATTATTTGATCTGAGGGTGTGAACGAAGGGCACTTGTTCTTCCCACCACTGCGATTTTGTTTTGTTCTGGACTATACCTGGGAACCCCCTAGTTACGGTGATATTGGGGGTCAACGGTCCAAATTTTTTGTAAATACTAATTTTTCAGGCTATAAGTTTACTTAAATTACCTCCATGACCCGTTTATTATGCAAAGCATCCACTAGCACAATGTTTTAAGAGTGCTACTTTGAGTTTTACCGTAAAATTTTATTTTTGACCCCAAAAAAAAAATCGTTTCAAAAGCAAAAAGTTTTGCGTAGGGGTACTTAGTTTGATGTACAGAATGCTTGGTTGACGGCTGTGTGATGGGTTGATTTACACCCTGTTTAGCTTTTTCCTTTTTCTCATCTCTATAATATTACTATGATACTATGATAGTGTATGATACCGTAACGATGATCAAGCGAGTGGCGACGAGTGTGAAACCTGTCGACTCGAGGTGTACGCCCCAGATAACATCTTGATTGTGTCAACTGCCTTGTTCAGTACAGGTACACGACACAGTGGTGACAATTGAAAAGTGAATATATTTTAATAAGTAGATTTAAAATGTATAGGAAGAAAATAGTTAAAATAAATCTTTCCTTTTCTCATGTACAAAACCCAGACTCCACCAAAGCGGAGAGGAGAGGTGTGGAAATCGACCAATCACGTTAGGTAAAACGTACATCACGTCTCTCGTCTGTCCGGTGATAGGTTGAATCTTGCACATCTATCGCTCTACTCGTTACCGCTTTGTTGGAGTCTCAGCTGAAACGCTAAGCACATGATCTGTCGAAAAGGGTGAGTTTAGCACCATCTTTCTGCCCTTGTCCCATATTGCTGAAGGTCAGCGAAACGTTTTATCCCATTCTCCTCTGTGAGCCGACACCATCCATCGTTTCTTGGTCTTCCTCTCCCTCTCCACCCATCAACATTCAAATTCATCACTCTTTTAGATACAAGCGATGCGAGTCGAACATAGTTCTTAAAATACCATTAAAAAGACTCCAAATTGTCAATAACGAAAACAGCTTATTCAACTTCAAAAACAAAAGATCTTTTTCAAATCGTTTAAGCCTTTTTTAAGCCTTTTTTAAGCCTTTCAGAGTTAAAATAAAGTCAGCTTTCCCTCCAAGTGTACACAAAAATGCGCGCGCATGTTTCGAAGATCATGAAAGTGGAAAATCACCCATAATGGACGCGCAGTTCTCGGTGAACGTCAACATACCTACATAATACCATGTAGGTGCATCAGAAAAGAAAAACAACGGGTACCTTAGTACATAATGTTTCCGAAATTACAGGAAAGCTGGCGTATGTGATGTTTGTAGACGGTGTTATGTCATGCGAGCAAAATGACTGCTAAGTATTTAAAGTTTAAACATGCCTAAATCACGTCCGCACTGGGCCCGCGTGGTGGATTATAGCCCCTCCCTCTCCTAGAGAGGAGGCCTAAGTCCCTGCAGTGGGAACATTATAGGCTGATGATGAATAGTTAAGCTTGAAGTATAGCTTGACTCAGCTGGAGATCTAAAACACTCCTATAGGAACGTAGGTGCTGCTGGAATAAAAAACATCAAGTAAGATTGACTGCCTCGTTGGTGTAGTGGTCGCAAGCACGACTGCTGAGCATGGGGTTCTGGGTTCAGTTCCCAGGTCAGCCAAAGTATTATCCCGTCGGGGCTGCGGGTTGTTCGCAAGAGATACCGCGGCCTCGACATGAAGGGCTAAGAAGGAACATGGGTGGTTTTTAGTCAGTAGAAGTCTGTCACTCCCTTTCGCTCTGTCCAAGAGTGGGAGGGGTTATTTGATGATTTTCCACCCGCAAAAAAAAAAGCAAAGTGTTATTGGGTTTTTCCATCAGGAAATTCCAGCAGCAACCACGGAGTCTGGATTTGTGCCCCCTATTGCATGGGACTTAAACATAACTGGTGAAATTTGGTAAACCTACTTTCAGATACACGTCTGCCTAACCCGTCGGGGATTACAGGCGTGATGTTGTGTTATGTAGGTAATCGTAAGATCAGCGTTCGTAATTTAATCTTTAGAACTGTCAATGACTAAGCAAAGTAAAGTTAATCGTGTGCCGAATTTTTAAAAGTAAAACATAAATGCCCGTATTTGAAATTCAATAGATCACATTCCGATTTTAGATCAATACATTATTACAAGACAGTTGTCGCTTACAACTACAGTAATACAGTTGTAACTTAGCTTTTGTCCGCGGTTTCACTTGCATAAAGATCTCATCCAAGTAGAATTAATAACTAGATGTTTTTTTTTAATGGGCACTGGGTTTTTTTTAAAACGTTGCCCCACACTAGGAATTAATCCTGTATCGTGGGTGCGTTCACAAACATATAAACTAACATACACAAATACCCAGACCCGAAACAACTATATGCAGGCCATACAAATATTTGTTCCGTGCGGGGATCGAACCTGCGACACGCAGCGCAGCAGTCCAATCGCTCAGCCACTGCGCCAACCGTGCCGTCGTTTGCCTAGTTTCTATGGTCAGCTTCGAAATATTTTATCAAATTCATACAAACGTGCAATAAGACCATACATTTCCAGCCAGCGTTCATAGCCAGCTTTTTCATTTTACACGCTGACTCCGCTAATAGGAATTAATCTAAACTGTCTTCTTTTACCAGAGTAAAATTAACTTGCAATAAAAAAAACCATCATACTTTAAAAGCTTCTCCGTAAAACTAAAACGTAGCAAACATATATTATATATTAATTTTCGCATATATAATTTCAAAATCGATACTTAAATGATTAAGCTATTACCCGATTCACATAAAGCTATGTATCACAGTAGTTTGACAACTATCTCAATAGATATACCTAACGAATTACCTATTTACTGTTATACTGTCTATGTACAGTCAGTACCCAGCATTACCTGACCCCTCGTATAAAAGAAGAAGAGGGCAAGTCGTGTGAGAAGAGGGGTCAGGTAATGCTGGTCATTGATTGTACTAAATAAACTCGTTGACGCCTATAATTGGACTCTTGTAATATGACCAGCTGCTGTAATTACCTACAGTCGTAAATTATAGTTCAAATACTATACTGAGCTAGACAGCGGTATTGATTTTGAATTGCTACGAGTAAGATTTATGGCCGAAATAAGTATTTATTCTAATTCAATTGGTAAAAAAACCAATTGAATTAGAACTAATTACTAATTAGAACAGGTATACTCGTACATTATTTAGAAATGTGATGAACGGGAAGTCTATTGATTTATCTGTCAGTTATCACAGAAATACGAGTAATAGTCAACAATTCGTTCGTAGATTTACCAAGGAATATCGTATCGTATTAGCAGGGCTGTAGAGGTCAGATTTTCAATCGCACCATGTAAAATACTGGTAGAAGCCGACCCCAACGTAGTTGTGAAAAGGCTAGGTAGATGATGAATTTGTTTGTAGGCGATGCTTTCAAAAAATTATTAACAATCATGCAAAGCTCAGTCATTGCATGTCCAAAATTGAGAAAAGATTCCAATATTACTATAAAATAAGATATTTACTCAGATCACGATGAGCTGATACCAATTCGGATACAATAATATTGAGAACTTGTCTCAATATGAATTGGTTTTAGCTGTATCCGAATTCTAGAAGGTCGCAAAAGAAGAATTACTACGGCGTAGCAGTCTCGTAGCACGTTACTGTAACTTCACAAACACAATGTACCTTGGTGTTACGCTGGTCCACACAACAAGGGATATAATTTTCGTAATAATACCAAAATCAGAAACAATAACTGTAAGAATAGTAATGGAGAAAGAAACTAGATTGTCGTAAAACTTCGTAGCCGCGTAGCAATTTTCGTAGCATTTTTTACCTATTTCTACGTCTTTTAAACTACAATATACTCGTAACTAGAACTTTCACCAAATACCTTTAATTTAGTACATACTTATTTGTTTGGGATAAGAAGTTATAGTCAGGGTTGAATAATGTATTTATATTAATCTATAAACTTTTTTATACGGCTATAGGTAGTCCCCGAAGGGAGTGGCTGACCTGCAACAATAATAGTACAAACTTATTTTGCCGTTTATGGTATCCAAATATCATGAATTTGACTGCTGTTCCAATTCTAGACATTTGTGGATCATCTTGAATTTCTCAGTAGCTACTAAGAAATTCCAGTCAGGAAACCGAATAACACTTGCCCAAACCGGGGATTGAAACCAATACCTCGGTTAACAGTAGCGCTTACAACCACAAGACCATTGAGGTAGTGCAACTTTGTAAACTCACATTCACGCAACGACATAAACTCTAGATCTAGAACCATTAACCATTAAACCATCATGACAGTTCAGGGACCTGGCAGTAATGATGATTTGTCGTAATTAAAGCGAAAGGAAGGACGGTCTTGTGCTATCGTGCCATCGAGAAAGTAAGAGTGTGACAATTTCACGCTGGCGACTCACGCGCACTGAACTTCGCGTCTAATGCGATATTGTGTAGCGACAGCAGGTGATCGCTTTACGTAGTTAAAAAAACTAGATAAAGACGTAAGAATAGATGAATGGATAAAAACAAATGAGCAACAAAGTTGAGAAATTCTGTCCTCAAAAAAAAATACACATAGTCGAACATAGAACCTCCTCCTTTTTGGAAGTCGGTTAATAAAATTGGACCACAGCAGGCAGAAGATGATTGTCTGCCAATTTCCGATTTTCGTATTTGACCAAACTCTTCTGCTTTTCTTTCTCTCAGGAAATTGCCAAGCTGTTGGTTGTCTCCACGAGACCAGAGGGCTGGCCTATCTTTGGGCAAAGAATTAGCATTGAGATCTAACGTGGGAATACTGCCAGCCTTCTGGGCACTTTTCCTGTTTTTGATACTTGTAATTGTATACCTATATTTTATTATAATTTTAGTTCTATAAATTGTAGTTTGTAAATATTGTAAATAAAGTGGTGATTTGTTCAAGTTAAATTTACTCAATTAAGAAACCGGTTAATTATGTCTTGAAATAGCTCTAGTAATATTCTTTTTGAGCTAGACTTTTTCTGACTTTTTACTTTGCCTCAAATTTGACTGTGCATGATAAAAAAATTCAACAAGACTTGCTGCTTGTATGTAAAGCATATTATTATGTCCTAACCACAATATCAGTACATAAGTAATGTATGTGCATGTTTTATCGATTTGTTTGAAATGTGTATTGATAATTTGGCGCAGGTCAAAAGAGTCGAACGTGGCCATATTCTGCATCTGAATGTGTACGACATTTTGCACGTCTCGTCTTCTAAGAAGTATGTAATAGAGTCGTTTATATACGCAAAACATTTTTCCTAATAATAATATTCGATTGTTCATACCTGCTACTTGGGCAGTTTGAGGTAGATTTGAATTGTAACAATACCAAAAGTGTTTCGTAATTTCAAACTGAAGAAGACGAACCTGTCGTAAACCCAAAAAAAAGGTTTTGTTTTTTATTTTCAATTTAGATTGAGAATCAGAACTTTAAAACAATCTCCAAAATATCTGTTCTTCGCTACTTCCTAGAGTATTTGTAAAACAAACTCCCCAGCAAAATGACTGACCACAAATAACTTTTCCAGCAAGCTATCCAATAAGAAAAAAGTAAGGAAAGCGCAGAAGATTGGATCGCCTTTGCCCAGGAGTGGAACTGAGAAGGCTAGAAAAAAAAAACCAAATCGAAGAGGTTCCGATTTACAAATATTTTGTGGACTTTAGTTGGAAGCAGTGTTTATTAATTTATTTTAGGAGCATTCAGAGAAAAAAAGCCGGCACCGCTCCAGGTCTCTTGGTGAGGTACTGACTCACGACCACGAACTACAACGACGTTCGAAGCTTAGGAACAAAGAAGAAGTTGGCTGTTTTGGCTACCCTACCCGCTTTAATTTACATAACATAACATGACACCAGTAATGCCTAAAGGGTTAGGCAGAGATGACGTACCCTAATAGTACACCTACTTTACACGTCAGTTATATTTAAGTCCCATGTAATAAAAGGCGAGCCTATTGCCATCAATTTAAACATGTTTCTAATATGGGTATATTAGAAACATGTTTAAATTGTATACCTGAAATAAATGAATTTTATTTTATTTTTATTTTATCAATGATCAACCGGGCACAAATCTAGACTCCATGGCTGCTGAGAAATTTCTGATGGAAAAACCCAATAACACTATGCCAAACCTGCGAATCGAACCCAGGAACATGAACTCGGCAGTCGCGCTTGGGACTACTGGACCAACGAGGCAGTAAGTACTATTTATGTGCTCCAAATAAAACCTTTTTCTGCAGTCACTACCCGACTCGAGTCGATGCTTGCACAGATCTCGCCGAAATTGTCTCTGCGCAATTTCCCGCCACTTTCCATATTGTCTACGATTGTGTAACGCACACATGTTCGGTAATTCAGTTACCTAACAACCAAAGTTATCCACATGCTTGTTAAATTACTAACATTTCTCAATATTGCTTCGGATTTCATCGAGACAGTGTCAATCAGCTGTTAGTCGTAATTTTCGTAACATAAGACGAATGATTGGCCTCATATACGGGTAGCTGGAAAACTGTCTGTTCAAACTCCACGATGTCCGACTTGGAGTTCGAACATGTAGTTTTAAGTGCGATGTAGGTACATTGTTGATGAGGACTTTCGTAAACATTTTAGAGCAGTTTCTTGAATTATACCAGACCAAGATTATTAAAATTCATACATGCAATGTTTTGCATTGGAAAGAATACTTACATAACATCGTGCCTGTAATTCCTGAGGGATTAGGCAGAGGTGTATAAATAGTACACCACACCCATATTCCGTCAGTTATGTTTAAGTCCCATGTAATAGTAGGCGAACCTACTGCCATCAACCGGGCACAAATTCAGGTTCCGTGGCTTCTACAAAGTTTTCTTGATGGAAAATCCTAATAACACATTGAAATCCAATAACACTTTGCCTGGTTTGAGAATTGAACCCAGGACCTCATGCCCAGCAGTCGTCTTTGGGACCACTAGACCAACAAGGCATAGACAAGTAAATGGTTAAGTTGTGGTTTACTCATGCTCAGTATCTTAAATATTAAAGATTTCTACCAGTGGTCCCTGCCGCCAAATGGCGGTCGTCAAACCATGTAAGAGACTCTTTTTTTTTTCTTTGGCGGGTGGAAAACCATCAAATAACCCCTCCCACTCCTGGGCAGAGCGGAAGGGAGTGTCAGACTTCTATTGACTAAAAACCACACATGTTCCTTCTTAGCCCTTGCGCCGAGGCCGCGGTATCTCTTTCGAACAACCCGCAGCCCCGACGGGGTGTGAGAGGCCCTTGAAGTGGTTTAGAAACTCTGACACTAGGGTGTGTGGGGTAGACCTTACTGCTCACACGATAAGAAGAAGATGCGGATTATTGGTGCCTCTCTCCACCAGCCACACTTTCCATTTAAAAATCCTAACTTAATCAAACCTACTTGTGTATTCTATCGAATCTTACAACATTACGACATCATGCTACCAAGTTGCCAACTTTATAAAAAAACAGTCACCGGTAGCATGGGGTCGCCACGGAAGGCAATATCCTGTTTCCTGTTAACCCCTTTTTTATTTTAATGCACAATTATATAGTTATTCGCTTGATTTCGTCAGCACCACTCTGGTGCATATAAATTGACTTATAAAGGCAGAACCTGGGGTGGTCCGATATTTGTTTTACGTAATTATGCAGTTTTGTTTAAGTTATTGCTGAGCAGTCGTGGCCCAGTGGTGACGGCCCCGACTTACGAACAGTGAGTCGTGGGTTCGAACCCAGTCAGGCACATTACTGTGTGTAATTTATTTCATAACCACTGCTCTAAAACGGTAAATCATCGTGAGGTATCCAGCATGTCTTAGAACAAAAAAATCGAAGACATGTGACATCTACCAACCCGCACTAGGCCCGCGTGGTGGATTATAGCCCATCCCTCTCAGAGAGGAGGCCTGAGTCCCTGCAGTGGAAACATTATAGGCTGATGATGATGAAGGTTTTAAATTATTGGTACAAAGTTTTCACCACGGGTTCGTACCGGGCTTAAGTGTCCTATGACTGAACCCTATCAGAATACTAGCGCTGTAACATTTGTCATAAATGTTACAGCACCATGCTGAGATAGTGGCCTTTTGGCCCCGTACATTAGCAATTTTGGTTTAATAGATGTTTTTTGTAGGTTTTCTTATGTTTACTGTTTTGGGTTATTTTTTATCAATTTGTGTTGTCCTGTGCGAGACCAATAAATACATTTTCTTTCTTTATTTCTTTCTTTCTAAGACTTAACCCAGGACTCACTTTTACATTTTTATAATATGTAGGGTAGAAGGGATACTGACGTGAAAACGGGTACCACGGACGTAACGTAGTCAGTACATTATTATGAGCGGCCACATAGAAAATTTTCATCGGATATTAAAAACATATTTTTCCTGCAAAAGTGCAGTACACTGTCAAAAATGTATGGAACAGATGTTTTTTTTTTAACAAAAAATGATTTTTTTTACATATTATTATTAGTAGTATGTACGTAGATACCTATCGTAGGTACAGACAGACACCCACATTTCGCCAGTTATTTTTATATATCCTATGTAATAGGTATGTCACCATCGGGCACTAATCCAGTCTCCGGACTACGAGGAAAACATTGATGGGAAAACCGAGGAAGTCATGCTCAGCAATCTAAGTATAAATCATATAAATATGTAGAATTGCAATAGAGTTGAGGTTCGTCATCTAACTGACCTCTTAATATTATGCCTTCTCTGAGGGTACGTTAGGATTTGCCTTACGTACCCTCAGAGAAGGCTAATAAACTCAAAGTACTGTACTAAATTGATTCTCAGTAATCAATTTATCATGACACTTACCAGAATTAATAATTAAAAAAGAAACTCCAAATAAGTCTTTATTGTAGCTTAACATGATCTTTAAAATGTCAGCCTTTCAATTACTGGCAATATTTTACGAATTTAATCCGATAGTATTTGATATTAATATTTTTAAGTTAAAGAAATGCAATAATAAAAGTATTAACAAGATTCTTGAGGCCGAATGACGAATTCCTTTAATTAAGTTTTTGTAATTAGCTGACTTTTGTATTTCGAGGAAATTCAAGCAGCTGTTGATTCAAAATACGGAAACAAGAAAAAAGTATTTGTTTGTCCTACGTGAACTTTTTATTGATGTGAAATGGAAGGGAAAGTTATATAAAAATGGTGAAACCACCACGTTCAACCATTAACTCCAATCTACTTCTCAGTGTAAAATTAGATATCAGCACGTCTATAAATTATCTCCAAAGGTTTTGACAGAATAAGTGACAGTCCCATTAGTCCCAAGGAATGGGGGCGAGACTATGCATTGCATTTTTTTTTGGGATATGGGAAATAATCAAATGACTCCTCCCGCTCTAGGCGGAGCCGAAGGGAGTGTCAGACTTCTACTGACTAATAACCACTCATGTTCCTTCTTAGCTCTGTGTCCGGGGCCGCGGTATCTCTTTCAAACAACTCACAGCATCGCCATACATCAAGCGCTAGTCCACACTCCAGGTGCTACTGCCAAATTTAATAATAACTCTCCTTGACCTAGTGATCAAACTAAGAAAGCTAATAGTATGTCAGTATGCAATTAGTAGCCTAATGCGTAATTAGCTATACAACCACTGTTTCATAGACACCATTAAAGAAACTGATCGTCGTTCCGCCCAAATGACATTAATTTCAATAAAATCAACATCAAAAAAAAAATATTACATAGGCCTACATCACTTATAAAAGAGGAACATCGAGAAAGTGTTGTTCGTTTACCTTAGTTCTCTAAGGGAAACGAACAACCCTTTCTCCTTTTTCTTCAAGAAACTCCATGGTTACTTGTCTTTCCAATCAAACTCTAACGACGCGGAGTTGGGTATCGGCAACGACCTTAGTTCGTTGTCGTTACCCAAATTTCACCAGTTTTGTTTAAGTCCCATGTAATAGGAGCCACAGAGTCTGGATTTGTGCCTCTCCCGCACAAATCCAGACCCCGTGGCTGCTACTGAGAAATTCTTGATAGAAAAACTAAATATCGGTTTGCCCGACCTGGGAATCGCAACCAAAACCTCATGCCCAGCAGTCGCGCTTGCGCCACTAGACCAACGAGGCACTCCAAAGCGAGAAAGTTGTGCGATTCTCAAGTTTTACTAGCCCAATGTCACCCATGACGGCACAAAAGTTGCTTCAGACCAGAGGCCCAAACAAAGAGCATATCCCAAAGAGTAGGACAGTAACCGAGACAATGGTTTGACGGTCAATTCCACAACTACATTGCATCCGCTAGCTGTTTCGACAGATTAGCTCCGGTTTCTTAAGTACCTATACTTATTAAAATTTCTTAATACTGATCTTGGTAATGCCAAATAGGTACGGGTGCGGTGAGGAGGTATCTCATCATTAGCGCACCTGAATTCAAGGAGAGAAAACGATTGAATAGATTCGGTAAGAAAGGTTTCACATAAACATAACATCACGCTTGTAATCCCCGGAGGGTTAGTCCCATTACTACCAACACTCACATTTTGCCAGTTCAAGGTCTTCAAAACTATAAAAGTTCTTGCATTGTGA
Organism: Diarsia brunnea; assembly: GCA_949774965.1. Lineage (NCBI taxonomy): Eukaryota > Metazoa > Arthropoda > Insecta > Lepidoptera > Noctuidae > Diarsia > Diarsia brunnea. The sequence goes on along the minus strand of OX459007.1, from coordinate 12,049,658 downwards.
AAACGCCTACCAGTATATTCTTGCTAGCAATTGCTTGACAAACAATGTTGCCTTTTAATTTGGTGGGTGGGAAATCATCAAATTATGACTCCTCCCGCTCTGAGCAGAGCGGTAGGGAGTGTCAGTTGCCTAACTCTACGATTAGTTCGATAGTGACCTGGTTCTTCAATCTGTTATTTTGGACTAACCATTGAGGAAAAAATTATGTACTATTAAAAGCTCTCATCACACCTAACATTTTCTTCCTTGCTTAGTTATATATGAAGCAGAGTGCCATTGCCATGTTATAGTATCTTCTCTTCTCGGTCAACTGTCTAGTCTGGTGTTGAGGATCTGCTCGCGTGTACTTCGTCCTCGACATATCCTGCCTTTCCTTTAGCGATTTATATATACGCTTAGGTAATTTTCCAATCTCCTATTGATGTTGTGCGAAGTATCTTGCTTGCATGTGACGTTAATTCACAATTACGTGTAAAGCCTTTTATACAGTCTCGGTTACGAAAAATCATCATCTGCCTAGCTTTTTCTGCTTTTGCTACTATGTTGGGGCCGGCTTCCAGTCTAACCGGATGCAAATCGCAAGCCAGTAGGGGGAAATACGATAGCCCTCGGTAAGACTCGGTATGGATGGGTATCAGATGCATGAACGTAGCCGACGTCCATGCATCTGCGGTAGATTATAGTGACACGGGGCAAAATAATAATAAATCAAACGCCAAAATATTCAATAAATACTTTAATTTTAAAACAATTCGGGTTTCATCTTACATTATACATTTTTGAATGTATTTTTAAACATTTTTACACTTTTCTCATTAAGCTTTTTAAGTCACATGGAGCATCTTAATTTAAGTATGAGGCACCTATGAAAGGTTATTTCATGTGTGTATATTTTATTTACATGAAATATTTTCTCTGTGTGTAACATTAGCATGATTAAAAATGAATTAATAAAATGTGCGTTTCACGCCATCGCGTCAGTGTTGCAACCTTCTTGGGACATTTGCGTATTTACTTAAAGAATCGCATTTAGGAATGTTGTAACCATAAAGAAAGGACTTTATAAGTGGCCTCGACTTTAAAAAATTTCCAAATAAATAATTGAGATTTCAAATCCGAAAGTACAGTCAACTTAATAACTTTGTGACTTCATGCATTCATTTTGCTCTTGTCCGTATATTTAAGTAACATTAAAGTAAAACTATGGTTAACTGCTTGAAAATACTATGTATTATTAAAATAAGACTGTATTTTAAATGCAAGAAAAGTATGTTTACACCATAGGAACTTATAAAATGCATCCTGAAAATGTATCAATGTATCCTGTGAGATATTTCTAGACGGCATGTAATGCCAAGTCACTAGTCAGAGGTTCAAATGCTACATAAAAACTCTGACAGCTGGTTAGCCACCAATCACACGATAAAGAAGATAATCTCTGTTCAGGTTGCGTCATAATCAGTGATGTATAAATGCAAAACGTTTTTTGTCTCTACTTGTAGGCAATAGCAGTAACGCAAATAATGTGATTTCAGTCAATATTGCTACAATTCAATTGGCAGGCATAATTAAATCACCCAGTCCATACTGGGCCCGCATTGGTCTCATCAGAAATGGAACATAATAAGCTGAGTTTGGAGAAGGCATAATACTTTTCTTGCATATACAATTTAGTCTAGCATAAACACTTATCACAACTTTGCAAAGTACCGTTTAATTGTAATAAAACAACAATTTATTAAGGTAACTATTCAACTAAAATATCTGTCAACTTGTTCAAAACATAATGATCCCATATTTATATTCGCAACCTTTTTTTACAGTCGATAATGCTGCTGCCGTAAGCAAAAAAGGTGCTTCTAGTACTAAATAAGTAGCCTTACGAAATATAGAACACGCATCTAGAATATGACAAATATTTGCTGATTTTCTTTTATAAGACGCGCGCGTATTTACGGCGGCATAATGGGATTTTCTATTATTTAAATAAATGTTAATACCATTGATTTGTTTATAACGATTAAGGACAAGTTGACAGCTATTTGTTATAAAAACTAATCGTATATTTAAATTATAATAACCACAAAACCTAGCTTGTGCACCAACTATAATTAAAATATTTTCTTAGACGCTGATAGTAAGTAAAACATCGATAACACGTCACAAACAATAAGAAATATTTGTTTAAACTTTTGAGTACTACAGTCGGATATAGCCGACGAATGTAAACGTGTCCAACACGCCACCGTCGGCTAAAGCCGACTGCTTTGAAGCTACTGTTTTATGATAGTAGAATACGAAGAAGTATCAATTTAAATAAAGGAATGACGTTAGGAGTGATATTTTATTATAAAATATAAGACGAAATGCAATGAATAATTGATATCGATAAGATGTTGGCATTCCTATTTTTTTCCTCTGGCGTTCAAAAGGTTAATTATAATACTACGGTGTTCCAGTCATTTCTAAATTCGTCTTAGTCTCATAAAAATGATCATCACCGTCTAAGAAAAATTAAGTATCAATCTAAGTACATACTGTAGTATGTTTACATAGTATATCGTACTATATCACAATTTACGCTATTCACAATGATGAGTTTATTTATCTAAAATGCATTGGTAATCGACGGTTTTTTAACATTATAGGCTAGCTTTTGATATATTGCATAATACTTGTATTTTATAGGAATTTCGTTTACAAAGAATACATACATAGTTCGGGTGGACTATCAAGTCCTTTCACATTTAATTCTCCTCTGACAACAAAAGACAATAGCAACCTTATGACGGTTGATATAAAGACTACTGTGATTTTGATTGCCTTGTCAGTGGTAACATCTCAATATCAAGCTTGTAGCAACGTCAATAAAGATCACTTTACTTTTTATAAAACTTCTAAAAAAAGGTTATGAATTTATCTTTTTTTTTTAAGTTGTTAGCTCTGAAAGGATTTTATGTGTGTCTCGGTTATGTTTTATTTTAGAAAGACATACAAAATAAAGTGGATGCAAGTCAATAAACTAGTTTTTGAACTTCCACCATCCAAAAAAACCAAATAATTCCTTTCCAAATAAATTAATAATGATTTAAAATTGAAAGAAGCGAAATATTGCTTCACATTAGTTGTAGGCCAATAATACTTGGAATTAAAAAGTATAATTGTCTATAATTTGTAATGTTCTCTCCATAACATCCAGTCAGTCATTTATTTTGCATTGCATTATTTTTTTAATTCCATCGTTATTTGCTATACCAACCTCTGTAAATTACGAGTTATCGGTTTTAAAAATCGTTGAAAATCACGCGAGTAAGCAATGAAAGCTATGGTAACCTGTGTCACGACTGTACCGCAACATCTAAGTGAAATGCTTAATAAATACCTTACTATTAACAACCGTTCTTCAAGCTATATTGTATCGATCTTCTCGATAACCTTTTCAATCTTCTCCGTTTTGTTCCCAAGTGTGCCCTTACAGACGTACCCTTTTAAAGCGAGCACACCCCTACATTTGATGTGCACCTGGTATCGAGCGCACCATTCTAGGTTGTTGCAACCGACGCCCACGTCTGTTAGGGTCTTTACTGCGGCTATTGAGAGTAGATCTGTAAAGAGGAAATTGTTATAGTTAGTTTTATTGGTTTTTAAAGTAAATACAAGACACTTCACTTTGTGTCAAATATTGCCGAGCAAAAATTGCTAGGTGCTGATTTCGTCTTTCCGAAATCATCTTGGATGTGCAGCAGAAGGTATTAAGTAAAGAAAAAAAGGCACTTGTTCTCCCCACCACTGCGATAATATTTTTGTTCTAGACCATGCCTGGGAACCTCCTAGTTACGGAGATATTGGGGGTCAAAGTTCCAAATTTTTCACAGCTGTTTTTGAAAATACTAGTTTTTCAGGTTATAACTTTACTTAAATTACTTCCGATCCGTTTACTATTGAAAGCATTTACTAGCACAATGTATTAACAGTGCTACATTAAGTTTTACCGTAAAATGTGATTTTTGACCCAAAAAAAAGTCGTATCCCAGCAAAAATTTTTGGGTAGGGGTAGTTAGTTTGATGTACTGAATGCTTGGTTGACGGCTGTGTGATGGGTTGATTTACACTCTGTATACATTACATAAGTTATGTGTACAAATTGAAAACAGGGTAGGTCCATGGACACTACCCTGTGGAACTCCATAGCTATGTGACTAGAGTACTTTGTGCTATAATACTTTGCTATTTAGATCTTGATACCAGTTTGTTTAGAACCTTCTAAAAATATCAAGACCATCTAATGATGATGATAATGAAGATATAATGTCAATTAGTTGCTGTGTAATGAGAAAGAGAGGTATAGAGACAGTGTCAAAAGCCTTAGAGAAAGTCCATAAAGGTTCGGATATTACCTGGTGGGTCGGCGTGTGTGAGGAGCTGCACGTCATTGGCGCGACAGAAGGCGTGCAAGGATGGCGGTACTACACAGCAGGAAGCGAGGTTGATCTGTGCGATGGAGGGTCGTACTCGAGCCCAGGCGTGGAGCTTCCGAAGGCAGCCACCACCTACGTCGGCAACGCCTAGTTGTCGGACGCGACCTGAAGGAAAGATAGTGGTTAGGTACCTGTCTTTAAGATACTTTCAGAATTGCAAATAGCTTTAAACTTCACTAGATTCGAAGAATTGCTACTAACTGTGATACGAAGACTCGATGAGCATGAAGTAGTAGTTCTCGTTATAACTTTTGAAAGTGCCTATTTTCCAACTATGTACTCGTAAGTAGAAGCAAATGTGTATTATTTCGAATCACTACATGTGAGAACATGAAAAAATATAGCAAACGACTTTCCGAATCGAAATCGAATCGAACTGTTTGTGAATAAGGGGCCCCGTCAGGACTGCGGGTTGTTCGCAAGAGATACCGCGGCCTCGACATGAAGGGCCTTATGGGTTCCTTCTTAAGGAACATGGGTGGTTTTTAGTCGGTAGAAGTCTGACACTCCCTTTCGCGGGGCCAGGTGCATTTTACGCGCTAGGCACACTACGGTATTGCAAAGAATATAGAATTTACCTTCTTTAACATAATCCTCGAGTACGGCCCACAGGATCTTAATCCCGGGCAGGATAGCTTCGCACTTGCGAGCGTCAGCCTCGTTGTCGGCCTCCAGCTCTGTCGTACTAGGCACGCGCACTGAAATATAAATCAACGTCACTGCTGTGGATTTAATGCGAACAATCCTAACTGCAGGTGAAAAGTCTGTTACCGTATCTATGTTTAACAAAATAAATGATTGATCGATTCTTTCCAAAACTGTACTATCTGTATAAATAACTAGCAGACATCACGCGGTTTCACCCGCGTAGTTCCCGTTCCCGTAGGAATACAGGGATAAAAAGTAGCCTATGTCACCCGGGGATAGTGTAGCTTCCCAACGGTGAATTTTTGAAATCGGTCCAGTAGTTTCGGAGCCTATTCGTTACAAACAAACAAATCTTTCCTCTTTATAATATTAGTGTGTACATGAGAAGTCTTGACTGACTGACTCATCAACGCCCAGTCCAAATACTTGGACCTAGAAAGCTGAAATTTTGCACAGAGAGGAATAAGGAAGGATTTTTAGAAATTCAACCACTAAGGGAGTTAAATTTATGGGGAATGAAAGTTTGTTCGTATATTTTTCGACATCCACGCGAGCGCAGCCGCGGGCAAAAGCTAGTTCAGTATAAATGTATTCACCATTGCTTCCCAGCGAGATCGGTGACGCCTTGGTACTGTAGGTGGTCTTAACGTTGTTGTCATCGGTGGCTTCATCTCGGTGCAAGTCAGGGTTGTAGGCTAGGGTCACATTATCGATGTACGTTGTGTGCAGAGCGGTGAATACTGGAAATACATAAATAAAACTGGTATTAAAAACAGAGCTATTCAAAATCACGACGTTAGCTTTTCTTGTTACACACGGCCAAACATCACATAAAGCTATACATTCCTAAGATAACGTGGTCTCGCTTTGTTTCGATTTCCAATACAATGAGAGATCCGTATAAACTGGTTTTGTGTGTGCGTACTCGTACTAGCAAGGTCGGGTCACTGACGATCTGCCACTTTTCACTCTTATGGGCGCCCTTGTAAGGGTGAAGAAGTAATAAGGTTGAAAAGTGGTCAACCGTATGTGAACTTGATAAAAAAACCTAAAAGAGAGTGGTTTGTGGAGTATATTCTTAAACCAAAGAATATACTCGCCATCACTCAAGGTTAAGAGGCTTTATCCTTATACCTACATATTTAAATATAAGCTTTACTAATACAGTGAAGAAGGAAAACCAATAGAAAACGCGGAAAGTAATTTTGCATACAGGGGTTTCCAACAGGAAAGTTCGTGTTATGACAAAAGTCGATCGCGAGAGTCTTTTGTTTTTTTATATCCCTGCAGGATATTCAAGACCGGGAACTACTCGAGTCAGTTAGAAAGAGTCATCTTCATCATTCACAGCCTGAATTTCACAATTGCTGGGAGAGGCCTCTCTTTTCTTGTGCCAATCTCCTTGGTCCTCTGTCAGCCTCATTTGGTTTTTCCCTTAAGGTGGAACCTCCAAAGTAGTCCGCGAAATTCAAATTTTCAGGTAGTTAGTCAGGTTTTACGAGTATGTTGATTAAAATATGTTTCACGCACGTAATGCGTCTGTAAGTATTTATAGAGATGTAATCATTAAAATCATGACTACAATCCACTTGATTTAATTCTATTGAGTGGCTGGCTACTTGATGAAAAAAGCATTCAAGGCATGAAGGAATTTATATGATAATAAACTCAAAAAATACTGCACCGATTTTCATGCTGTTTTCGCCAATGGTAAGAGTGGTTCTCGAGGAAGGTTTTAGTACATAATTAGACGCGAGCGAAGCTGCGGGCATCAGCTAGTTACATGAATAAAAAATACATATCCACGAACACAGAACGTACTCCTTTTTGGGAGTTAATTAAAAAAGAAAGAAGACTCCTCCATAAAATGTCATCGACCCGCTACGTTTTATATACCCACTAATCAACGAAGTTTATTTCCAGTTCTAAACAAACTATTAATAATAAGTTAAGTTGACTATAACTCATCATGTTTACTATACATGCCTTGTTCGGCGCCACGCATAATTTACATGCTACATAAATAAAAGATTAGATGGATGTATGACGTCACAGTTCATAATTTTATAGTTCTTTATCGCAGTTTAGTTTCAGTGCAACACACCCATTTTTTATTTTATTTTCTTCGGGTGGCTTACAGCTAACAATACATAAATTAATAATGAGATGTTACACGACAAGCCATTTACAAGCCTACACAGATGGCCAAGATCTAAGATCTATTTTATCTAAGATCTCGGCCTGACACTACTCTCCGTGTATTTGTCAATCTTGATGATTGATTAATTGTAGCATAAACTGTAACTTTGCGGAACTCCATGCCATACATACTCAAAAATATATAGATTTGGGTGCATTGCTTGCTAAATGATATTATTTTTTTCAAAATTTTTGCGGGCAGGACACCGAAACTGCGTCCTGGATGTTTTTCGCAGAATTAAAGCTAAATATTTTGAATAACATAATTTCTTTAGATATTTGATTCCAAAGTCAGGGGCTGCGGGTTGTTCGCAAGAGATACAGCGATCTCGACATGAAGGGCTAAGAAGGAACATGGGTGGTTTTTAGTCAGTAGAAGTCTGACACTCCCTTTTGCTCAGCCCAAGAGCGGGAGAGGTTATTTGATGATTTTCCACCCACTCAAAAAAACCCCTAATTTTTCTGAAGAACTTCGCCAAAATCGATTCAAATTAATCATTGTTTTTGCGATTTATTTTCGTACTATGCAGGGAGGAACTGACTGATCAAACTACAGTTAGTATTTAAACGTAATCATTCATTTAGATAACAGTCATACCTATCTCAAACATCGTTTCATAGACCTAGTGTTTATAGCTTGCTAACTGATAACAAGACCTATATTTACTTTATTAGGGTTGATAGTTCTGTTTCGACGACTGCCCCGTTGGTCTAGTGGTCACAACCGCGACTGCTGTGCATGAGATCCTAGGTTCTATTCCTAGGTTGGGTAGTGTTATTGGGTTTTTTCATCAGGAATTTCTCAATAGCAGACACGGAGTCAGGATTTGTGCCCTTTTGATGGCAATAAGCTCGCCCCCTATTACATGGGGCTTAAACATAACTGGCGAAATGTCGGTATACTATTACGTACACTTCTGCCTTACCCTTGGGAGATTACAGGCGTGATGTAATGTTATGTTTAGTTCCGTTTTGTCGGATTTCTCTTATCACGTGTTTCGGTTTTTTTTACTTTGTAATAAGAATTCGCAGTCTGGTGTAGACCAGTTGTGTTCAGAGGTTATCATCTCATAATAAACATTAAATAGTTTCATTAATGCGCCATTTCAGGAATACTACAGATAACATTTTATCACACATGTTTCAGTGAACAGTTTCTTCTAAAATACGGCGGAAAAAGGAAGCCTATATTCTTTAAAAGTTCGTGAGTGAAAACTTCAGTTTTATTACAATAAATTGTTCGGGATCCTTAAAAGCAGTTTATCAGCAGCAGCTCCTAAATTTCTATCAGGTCAAGCCCGCCACACTATTCTCAAACTACTGGAATTCCTGAAAGCCAGAATCAACAGTGGCGACCACCAGAAAAGCGCCGCGACAATGAAGCTCGATGAAATTCCAGAGAAGCAATTTAAGGCCATTGCGTTGCTAAAATCCCAAAAACGACGTATGTTTAAAGAAATTTGTTGAGGAATCCTTCCGTACGATTTCCATATAAAAAATATATGTTATACTTAAAGTCATCACAAATAATTCGTATTGTTTAAAATTTTAATAAACCTTCACATTATTTAATAAAAAATCGTAGTATGTCTTAACCTAAATCGAATTTTGTCTCTGTAACGGCTGAATAGTTCGGTATGAATTTTATACCCAAAAATACGTAGTGATGTATTTATCAATCCGTATTGTTTATTTTCTCTGATTTGTAATAAAATTTTAAAATAATAAATTAATTCCCGACATTTTGAGGCAAATGCGGCGCGAGACCCGTCGCGCATACTTGGAACGCGCTGCGCCAGTGTCTCGATGACTGTTGTCACGGGTGGACTGCACGCATGTCATTACTTCACAAATAAAATTCAAAAGTTCACGTTTTCAATGTTTTCTAAATTAAAACATATTGTAAATTGTATAGTTATCAATATTTCGTAAAATAAGAACAGAAAATAAGTTTGTAAATATATTTAAAGTAGTTTGTAATTTCGTTTTGTTGTTTGCACCTATCATAGACTAAGCGGACTGTGCCTAATAAACGTAAAGTGACGCGTGGCCGAGCTCTCCAAAACTATTGGTAAATTACCTACGTTTCTTAGTAGATATTTTGGTATATAGATATATCTATGATATTATTTTAATTTTGGACTGCCTCGTTGGTCTAGTGGTCGTAAGCACGATGCTGAGCATGAGGTCCTGGGTTCGATTCCCGGGTCGGGCAAAGTGTTATTGGGTTTTTCCATCAGGAAATTATAAGTAACAGCCACGGAGTCTGGATTTGTGCCCGGTTGATGGCAATAGGCTCGCCCCTATTATATGCGACTTAAACATAACTGGCGAAATGTGGGTGTACTATTTAGGTACACCTCTGCCTAACCCTTCGGGGATTACAGGCGTGATGTTATGTTATCTAACTACTTTGTCTTGAGATTTTCGTTTGATGGAAGATGGAGATCTAGATGACTGATGATGTCGTACCTAATGATGGTCTCTCATACTACATGATACATTTTGAAGGTCTGATGAAGACCAGGTAACTGCTTATCGGTTCTCAGTCACGGAAATAGTCAGAATGCTCCAACTTTCAGCTTTTATCTCATTGAGCACGGATGCTACTACATGATACATTTTGAAGGTCTGATGATGATCAGCTAAGTGCTTATCGGTTCTCAGTGACGGATGTAGTTAGAATAACCTAGCTTTCAGATTTTATCTTATTGAGCACGGATGCTACTACATGATACATTTTGAAGGTCTGATGATGACCAGCTAAGTGCTAATTGGTTCTCAGTGACGGATATAGCTAGAATGACCTAGCTTTCAAATTTTATCGATCTGAGCACGGATGCTACTACATGATACATTTTGGAGGTCTGATGATGATCACCTAAGTGCTTATCGGTTTTAAGTGACGGATGTAGTTAGAATGACCTAGCTTTCAGATTTTATCTTATTGAGCACGGATGCTACTACATGATATATTTTGAAGGTCTGATGATGACCAGCTAAGTGCTTATCGGTTCACAGTGACGGATATAGCTAGAATGACCACCATCAGGTAAATGGCACCATCAGTCTCCAAGGCCTCTTCGAGCTTTTCGAATGAGTCCACACACGACGGTTCTACGTGGTGCCATCAATGAGATCCTATACCCACCTTCGGAGTCCACCATCAGGTACGAGACATCATCAGTCATCCAGATCTTCACCTTCCATCAAACGAAATTCTAAAGACAAAATAATTGGCTAAGTGCTAATTGGTTCTCAGTGACGGATATAGCTAGAATGACCTAGCTTTCAAATTTTATCGATCTGAGCACGGATGCTACTACATGATACATTTTGATTGTCTGATGATGATCAGCTAAGTGCTTATCGGTTCTCAGTGACGGATACAGTTATGATGCTACAGCTTTCTGCTTTTATCTTATTGAGCATGGATGCTACTACATGATACATTGTGAAGGTCTTATGATGACCAGCTAAGTGCTAATTGGTTCTCAGTGATGGATATAGCTACAATGACCTTGCTTTCAAATTTTATCGATCTGAGCACGGATGCTACTACATGATACATTTTGAAGGTCTGATTATGACCAACTAAGTGCTAATTGGTTCTCAGTGACGGATGTAGATAGAATGACTTAGCTTTCAGATTTTATCTTATTGAGCACGAATGCTACTACATGATACATTTTGAAGGTCTGATGATGATCAGCTAAGTGCTTATCGGTTCTCAGTGACGGATGTAGTTAGAATGACCTAGCTTTCAGATTTTATCTTATTGAGCACGGATGCTACTACATGATACATTTTGAAGGTCTGATGATGACCAGCTAAGTGCTTATCGGTTCTCAGTGACGGATGTAGATAGAATGACTTAGCTTTCAGATTTTATCTTATTGAGCACGAATGCTACTACATGATACATTTTGAAGGTCTGATGATGACCAGCTAAGTGCTTATCGGTTCTCAGTGACGGATGTAGATAGAATGACTTAGCTTTCAGATTTTATCTTATTGAGCACGAATGCTACTACATGATACATTTTGAAGGTCTGATGATGATCAGCTAAGTGCTTATCGGTTCTCAGTGACGGATGTAGTTAGAATGACCTAGCTTTCAGATTTTATCTTATTGAGCACGGATGCTACTACATGATACATTTTGAAGGTCTGATGATGACCAGCTAAGTGCTTATCGGTTCTCAGTGACGGATGTAGATAGAATGACTTAGCTTTCAGATTTTATCTTATTGAGCACGAATGCTACTACATGATACATTTTGAAGGTCTGATGATGACCAGCTAAGTGCTTATCGGTTCTCAGTGACGGATGTAGATAGAATGACTTAGCTTTCAGATTTTATCTTATTGAGCACGAATGCTACTACATGATACATTTTGAAGGTCTGATGATGATCAGCTAAGTGCTTATCGGTTCTCAGTGACGGATGTAGATAGAATGACTTAGCTTTCAGATTTTATCTTATTGAGCACGAATGCTACTACATGATACATTTTGAAGGTCTGATGATGATCAGCTAAGTGCTTATCGGTTCTCAGTGACGGATGTAGTTAGAATGACCTAGCTTTCAGATTTTATCTTATTGAGCACGGATGCTACTACATGATACATTTTGAAGGTCTGATGATGACCAGCTAAGTGCTTATCGGTTCTCAGTGACGGATGTAGATAGAATGACTTAGCTTTCAGATTTTATCTTATTGAGCACGAATGCTACTACATGATACATTTTGAAGGTCTGATGATGATCAGCTAAGTGCTTATCGGTTCTCAGTGACGGATGTAGATAGAATGACTTAGCTTTCAGATTTTATCTTATTGAGCACGAATGCTACTACATGATACATTTTGAAGGTCTGATGATGATCAGCTAAGTGCTTATCGGTTCTCAGTGACGGATATAGCTAGAATGACCACCATCAGGTAAATGGCACCATCAGTCTCACACACGACGGTTATACTCAGTGCCGTCAATGAGATCATATACCCACCTTCGGAGTCTACCATCAGGTAGCTGGTATCATCAGTCTCCAAGGCCCCCCCTCGAGCTTTTTCAAATGAGTCCAAACACGATGGTTCTACTCAGAGCCGTCAATGAGATCCTATACCCACCTTCGGAGTTTACCATCAGGTACGAGACATCATCAGTCATCCAGATCTTCATCTTCCATCAAACGAAATTCTCAAGACAAAATAATTAAAAGCGATAAAACAATTAACACCATTAAAATAATAACATACATTACATAACATCACGCCTGTAATCCCCGAAGGGTTAGGCAGAGGTGTACCTAATAGTAGGCGTGATGTTATGTTATGTATCTTATTATTTTAATGGTGTTGAGACCTCGAGGACGCCTTGGAGACTGATAATGTCATTTACCTGATGGTGGACTCCAAAGGTAAGTAAAGGATCTCATTGACGGCACTGCGTAGAATCGTCGTGTTTGGACTCATTTGAAAGAGCTCGAAGAGGCCTTAGAGACTGATGATGCCATTTACTTGACGGTGGACTTCGAAGGTGGGTACAGGATCTCATTGACAGCGCTGCGTAGAACCATCGTGTTTGGACTCATTTGAAAGAGCTCGAGGAGGCCTTGGAGACTGATGGTGCCATTTACCTGATGGTGGTCATTCTAGCTATATCCGTCACTGTGAACCGATAAGCACTTAGCTGGTCATCATCAGACCTTCAAAATGTATCATGTAGTAGCATCCGTGCTCAATGAGATAAAATCTGAAAGCTAGGTCATTCTAGCTATATCCGTCACTGAGAACCAATTAGCACTTAGCTGGTCATCATCAGACCTTCAAAATGTATCATGTAGTAGCATCCGTGCTCAGACAGATAAAATTTGAAAGCTAGGTTATTCTAACCACATCCGTCACTGAGAACCGATAAGCACTTAGCTGGTCATCATCAGACCTTCAAAATGTATCATGTAGTAGCATCCGCGCTCAATAAGATAAAAGCTGACAGCGGGAGCATTCTAACTATATCCGTCACTGAGAACCGATAATCACTTAGCTGGTCATCATTAGACCTTCAAAATGTATCATGTAGTAGCATCCGTGCTCAATAAGATAAAATCTGAAAGCTAAGTCATTCTAGCTATATCCGTCACTGTGAACCGATAAGCACTTAGCTGGTCATCATCAGACCTTCAAAATGTATCATGTAGTAGCATCCGTGCTACAAGAACGACTACAATTGTTTTTTGCTACAATTGTTTTATCGTTAAAAGCGATAAAACAATTAAAATCATTAAAATAATAACATACATAACATAACATCACGCCTACAATTAGGTACACCTCTGCCTAACCCTTTGGGGATTACAGGCGCGATGTTATGTAATGTATGTTATTGTTTTAATGGTGTTAATTGTTTTATCGTTTTAATTATTTTGTCTTGAGAATTTCGTTTGATGGAAGATGGAGATCTGGATTACTGATGATGTCTCGTACCTAATGGTGGACTCCGAAGGTGGGTATAGGATCTCATTGACGGCATTGAGTAGAACCATTGTGTTTGGCCTCATTTGAAAGAGCTCGAGGAGGCCTTGGAGACTGATGATACTAGCTACCTGATAGTAGACTCCGAAGGTAAGTATAGGATCTCATTGATGGCACCACGTAGAACCGTCGTGTGTGGACTCATTTGAAAGAGCTCGAAGAGGCCTTGGAAACTGATGGTGCCATTTACCTGATGGTGGTCATTCTAGCTATATCCGTCACTGTGAACCGATAAGCACTTAGCTGGTCATCATCAGACCTTCAAAATGTATCATGTAGTAGCATCCGTGCTCATTCAGATAAAATCTGAAAGCTAGGTCATTCTAGCTATATCCGTCACTGAGAACCAATTAGCACTTAGCTGGTCATCATCAGACCTTCAAAATGTATCATGTAGTAGAATACGTGCTCAGATAGATAAAATTTGAAAGCTAGGTCATTCTAACTACATCCATCACTGAGAACCGATAAGCACTTAGCTGGGCATCATCAGACCTTTAAAATGTATCATGTAGTAGAATACGTTCTCAGATAGATAAAATTTTTATGTGAATGAATAAATGAAATTTGAAAGCTAGGTCATTCTAACTACATCCGTCACTGAGAACCGATAAGCACTTAGGTGGTCATCGTCAGACCTTCAAAATGTATCATGTAGTAGCATTCGTGCTCAGTTAGCTGAAAGCTGGAGCATTCTGACTATTTCCGTGACTAAGAAGCGATAAGCAGTTACCTGGTCTTTATCAGACCTTAAGAATGTATCGTAGGAGTACCTGTGCTCAGTGAAATAACTAATGAAAGCTAGGTTATTACTTCATTAGTCAAAATGTATAATTTATTATTAAATATTTTATTCATACATTATGACGTAGGTACTCCAAGAGAAACAAAATATGTTAGGCAAATACGATGACCACTCTGCGACACATTTCTGTTCTTTGGTACGTTTTTCTGTAGTACAGTCGTTTGCCGGTAGGGGCCGAAAAATAAACAAAAGCCAGTACAGAGGTCAAATCGTCAAAGTCATCCACTGCTGTGATCCCCTTAACTGTCTCGGATTTGGCAACAAAATTAGTCAGAAAATAATATCGGAGGAGTAGGACAAATATAATTTCCACTTCCCTTCATATCAGCAGGAGACAAAACAGAACAAGGCCAATAGGCACAAAGAGACGTTTACAACTGGGATAAGCAGGTGCAAAAGTTAGCTGCACGATCACGGCGAGTTGTGGTGATACGTCGAGAAATTTCAGCAATCATACCTCAGAAGACGTTGCGTTAGAAGGCCTCCCACTAGGTGGACCGATGATCTGGTAAAGGTTTACGGGATCCGCTGGATGCAAGACGCACGGTACCGGTCAATGTGGCGACACTTAGGGGAGGCCTATGTCCAGCAGTGGACGTCTTTCGGCTGAAATGGTGATGATGGTGTCCCCACTGACGGAAGTTAACACCCCTCCCGCAGACCTCATGTACCGTTTCAGTCAAACTTAAGTAGTAACAAAGAGACTGGAAAACACAAACCACGGGAGAAAACCCTGAATGATCAAAACTGTCGTGAATGATATGAGAAAACCCTGAATGATCAAAACTGTCGTGTATGATATGAGAAAACCCTGAATGATCAAAACTGTCGTGTATGATATGAGAAAACCCTGAATGATCAAAACCGGACGGATGATGTCACCGCCGGAAAAAATACAATTGTACTCGTATTACTAAGCAACGTAAGTTATCGACATACGTGGTACGTATACACAGACATCAATCATAATATTATGGCTGGATGGGTCGGACCTATGAGTTTCGTCGTATGTTGAAATCGATGAAAATCTCGAATAGTAAGTTATTGAGTAGTCATTTTCAGTCATTTATAGATTGTCATGGCTGCTAAGGACAGGAAAGGTTATGTGTCGTGTGCGTCTTTAACTCACGTGAGGTTCGAACAGGTGGGTGGGGCTCAGAAATAAATTGTGGGTGTTGTGTGGTCGGTGGGTTCATGTGAAAATCGCGTGTATTTTTTGGAAGCCTCCAGAACTTTTCTGTACGACCATAACCGCAAACCGCAACCCAACCACCAGCCAAATCGCTGTGATAGATAGACCAAAAATTGGCAAACTTAGATCTGGCAAAATAAGTGTGTTCGACCCTAATAGACTATGAATAGTGCCATGCGACAAACCAACATAAACAAATACTGTAAAATGTCGTTGAGCTCCTTAGGCTATGAATCGAGCTACACGATAACTGACTCAGCCTGACTGAACAGATTCATTAAAATCTTTGTAGTTCTTTCTTCAAAAGACCATTTCACACTAATCTGCATAGTCTTCATGTGAGTTGACCTCTGTGTATGTTTCCGCTGTTTCTTCACAGAGTAGTCAGGTACGGCACACCTGCCCCATCCAGTATAAAAGATGATGTGCAAAAGCGTTTATAAAAACTTATTTGCAAAATAAACATCACCTATCATTTAGTATAGAACACCCACACGGTCTTGCCTGAAAACGTGATGGTAACACAAATCACGCACAAGATCTTAATTAGCTCGCATTAATCAGAACTAATATGTAGATAACAGAACTCTTTCGTGTTAACTTATTACGACTAACAATGTTTGTAGCGGTCATCAGTTGATAATGATAAGCAATCGCACAGATCGCAAAAATACTTGACATCATATTTAGCACAACACTGAGATTCGATCTGATTAGTTAGATTACACACTGTTTTTTTCCACAGTTTATTTG
Source organism: Diarsia brunnea (assembly GCA_949774965.1). Lineage (NCBI taxonomy): Eukaryota > Metazoa > Arthropoda > Insecta > Lepidoptera > Noctuidae > Diarsia > Diarsia brunnea. The sequence continues at coordinate 12,033,045 of OX459007.1, read as the reverse complement.
TTCATCCTCCCCAAAAAGTCCGAGACCCTGGAAACTAATGGGACTGCCTTGTTGGTCTCATGGTTACAAGCGAGACTGCTGAGCGTGGGGTCCTGGGTTCGACGAAAAAGTGCTATTGGGTTTTTCCTCTAGAAATTTCTCAGCAGTAGCCTGGAGTTTGGCGGTGTGATATGCCCGTGTCTCGGATAGCTACGTTAAACCGTTGGTTCTGCGCCTGATCTCTTTCCGGTCATGTCGGATTGCCGTTCCATCGGACTAGTAAAGGAACAGAAAGTGCACCTGTATCTGGTCAAGTGGTCACACACTTATGCACTTTAATATCTCCCGCGCGGATAGCTAATCTGCGCTAAGATTGGACGCCATGACCAAAAACGATCAGGAGGGCTATTTCTATGAATGTGCAGACACATTATAACCTTTTTATCGCAGTAATTTCCGCATCAAAGTTAACATCGGCGCGTCTCTATTGACATTTTATCAAGTTCCGTAAAATATTTTTTGTGTGTCCGAGCAATTAACGTAACCACACTAACTGAAAAATATTTTACGCCTCACTGTGTGCTGCTACTAAAAAACGATACGGCGCGTTTGGTACTAACTAACATATTCGTTTTATTTCTGAGGATTATTCAAGAAGCAATGAAGCCCCGAGTGTTGGAGTCGGCATCCAGTCTAACCGGATGCCGTTGAATAACTTGAAGAGATGTCCTATCTGCTCTCTAAAATGAAGTTGCTGGGTAACACAATAGCCTTTGGAATGACTTTCGGCGGATTTCTCTATTCTTTATGAACGGTAAAGAATGAACAAAACTCACCATTATCCAAACATTCAATCAACGCCGAAGTACTGTCTTCATTTATAAAAATCTTGACGCCTATCTTCAAATTCTTCCGTTCTTCCTCCTCCATTTTGTGTTGTACGTCATCGTGTGGCCTGGTGATGTTGATCACGGCTTCAGGAGAAGGGGCAGTGGACGCTGACACCACCATATAATCGGAATGGTGGAGGGAAGTCTGGGCATTTCCTGGAGGGCCAACGCCGTTCTGGATGGGGACGGCCGCCGTGACAATACCGTTCTGGGTCCCCCATTCTGTAAGCGTTAGCTTGATGCTTTCTGAAAGCTGGAGCAATAGAGATCGTTAGTGGATAAGAATATGAATGTGGAGGGGTATAAGAGTAGAGGAAGACCAAAGAAACGATGGATGGAGTATGTAAAGGATGATATGGCAAGAATGGAGCTGTCTCATGACATGACGAGTAACAGGGAAGTATGGAAGGCGAAGACATGCTGTGCCGATTTCAAATAAATTGGGATAAGGGACGAGAATAATGATAGTGACAAGAATATAATGGGAATAACAGTAAGTCCTGGATATCCGGGTGAGCATGCTGATTTGTCTCCTAAAACAAAATCACAGTACACGTTTGTGGAAGCTATGCTATCCCATAGCATCGGCAAAATTTTGCCTTAAGTTGTGGATGCAGGTCTGCAGGCGGCAAACATTTTGCTTCTGGTTGACCAGAAGGGTAGACCCTCAGGTACTTTGATCTGTTAACGGAATCAAAAATCGAAACTTGTTTATGCAAGTCATAAACATGTAATAGGTGTATATCTGTTACCATTTTCCCGTATGTGATATACGACTTAAAAGTCAGTTGGACTCGGAAATCAAAGATGACAAATCAATATCAGTTGTTTTTCTGCACAATAAGTTAATCTTTTTTAAAAAATACCTTGCACAACTGATTAACTATGTAGGATGAGTGGACGAATAGTTAAGGTAAACTTTTCTTCCGCAGGTACAGAACAGTAAACTAGGATTCAAGACTCATTGAAGGAAGGAAGTAAAATAGTGAATTACGTCACTAAAATCGAACAGTAGCGCATACGCGCATTACCTTGTATAGTGTTAACAAAGTTTACAAACTCATTCACTGAAAATAGGTATTCGATGCGGTGTTACCTTTCAGCATACGGTTACCGTGAAACATCTGTATGTGTGAGTTAGATGCTAAAGTGTATGTGTGTGTGACAATGCATTTGTGTTTCAGTATAGTCATTAAGAATTGTTTTATATTTAAAATATGTACTGTATGGTTGTCAGTTCATTACATTAGGTAGGTACCTACGTGTTTGTTTTAACAATGTAGTACTTTTGAGGTCTTTATACAAATCATTGTACAGTCGTTAGCGCATCAAGTTACTACAAACTGTCAAGATTCTCCAAATGATTTGAAACCATAAAATGTTGAACGTTAAGTTCATAATGAATGAGAAAACGTGATAGTTTGCGGTTACTTGATCCGCTAGCGACTGTACCAAGTTGTAGGTTATCCAGTAGATCGCACTTCAGTGGCCAGTGGCGACAAAACCAGAATAAGATTGCTTTTAATTCAATTGAAACCTTCAACGTGAATTCGACTGTATCTATAGGAAGCACGGTATCACTTTGAATTGATTAGATAGTGCATAATGCGATATTGTTTACCACCAAGTGAGCTACTTCAATCGTTGCGTAATTTTTATCGATTTTCACAAGCGGCGTAAAACAACACGTTTCGTAGACATGTGCACAAAATTGATTTTCATTTTGAAGCTTTGCTAATTTCCCTAAACTAGGATAACGTTAATCAGATATAATGTAGATACTGGCTGAGGCTGACTTTTGCCTAAAATCGGAATACTGATAGAGGCTGGTTGTCGTATATTATAGAATATCGACTCGAAGGACCAATGGCGATGGGGGGTTTGAGAGGTAAGAATACTGGAGAGTGAAGTTTAGGAGGTTAAAGAGAGATAGTATAGTCCTAGACTAATCTCCGCTGCCGTGACCCAAAACGGTCAGGCCGTTTTGGGTCACGGCAGCGGAGATTAGTCATCGGCGCTGGAGACATGATAGTGCACTCTCTGTTCCTTTTCTCTCATATTCCGATAGGACGGCAATCCGATACGATCGGAGAGACATTAGGCGCCAACCAAGAGATTGACTGTGCCGGCTAAGCCGTTAGCCCTGCTGCCTTTTGCAGACCTCTGACAATCGTAACAGGTAGTCAGTGATCCGAAAGTCTGACAACCAGTCTTACGAAGGGGTATCATATTTCCCGGTACTAACTGGTTTGTGGAGGTCAGATTGGCAGTCAATCCATGTAAAATACTGGCATTCAGCTGCATTGGTTAGACTGGAAGCCAACACAAAATAATTGCGAAAAGTCTAGGCAGACGATGAACGTGAGCCAAGCCCCGGATTAAAAGCTAGTCGCAAGTAAATGCCGTAAAGAGCTAAGTAGGTAAGTATCTAAAGTTTAATTATTGTGGCACTTAAGTTCAATGAATTGCGATAAGCTCGTTTTTTACGAGCATTAGGTAAATCAATAATGGATGAGTGTAATGCTGGGTGATAAGATTTAAGATGCTTGCTCACTTTACGAGTTCTATTTAGATAGGGAATGACAAATCATTACTTGGACTTAAATAATTAACAGTCATTCATCGTATTAGAATACTAACTGGTCCTACATACCTAGGTGCATGATTATGAAGTAAAATAGTATAGTCACCGTAGTCATTAAGTCATCGATTTAAAGTTCGTAAGAAATGCTGTGTAAGTATTGGAACTGTGAACGAAACCAGTATTTCGGTCGACAGATGTATGAGCATGACTGGCAAAAAATACGATGACCGAAACCTACGTTATGTGGATCTAAAAATAGCATATTAACATGATGCCTGTAATCCCCGAAGGATTTAAAATAAAAACAACTACAACTTTTAACTGGCTGTATGTGGATGTATTTATTAGGAACAGCTCTGCCTAACCCTTCGGGTTTATAACATCCATATTTGTTTCAGTTAGAGTTCATTTTGCTATGAAGAAAAACATACTATGTGATACAGGCTTATTGCTTACGTGGCTGTTGCCATCATCATCACCCTATAATGTTCCCACTGCAGGGACTCATGCCTGCTCCCTAGGAGAGGGATGGGCTATGATCCACCACTCGGGCCCAGTGCGGATTGGTAGATGTCACATGTCTTCGAATTTTTTGGTTCTAAGACATACCAGTTTCCTCACGATGTTTTCCTTCACCGGTTTGAGAGCAGAGGTGATGAAATAAATTACACAAAGTAATGCGTCTGACTGGGTTCGAACCCACGACTCACTGTTCGTAAGTCGAGGCCGCTACCACTGAGCCACCACTGCTCAGTGTGTGCTCAGTTGCCATCAACGAAGACGTAAGTCAGACACTAAGTTGTTACTGAGAATATCCTGATTGATAAAGTTAACACTTTGCCCAACATAGGAATCAAACCCAAGACCTTATGCTCAGCACTAGCAATTAAGACCACCACACCATCATCATCTTCCTGCCCTTATCAATGATACAGTCCGAATTTTTATATCCCTACTTTGAGTAAAATGCAACATGTTGTTTTTATTAAGTCATAAGTACTTGTTCTTCTATAAAAATCAATAAAAAACACCTAGTCATTCACAAAAACTGGTACAAGGTAAACCAACATACAAGCAAAAGTATGAGTCATTTATAAAGCAAATAAATTCTACTTTGCTAGTCAAGAATCTGCAATTTTCTTGCCAGGATGAATTAGTTACTGTAATTCATTTTCCACAGGGAGCAGTGGTAGCCTAGTGGCTTTGGATTCGATCCCAGTCAGAAGCGTTATTTTGCGTATTTTATCTGATCACCACTGCTCAAGAGTTGAATAATTTTTATGAAAATCTCCCAACTCAAAGTGAAAATCCCCTGACTCAAAGTAAGTAGTTATCGAAACCAACATTTTTATTGTAGTCGGACCTGCAAAGATGTGATCCACCAAACTGTCCCCTGATTGCAATAAAAAAATTGATTTGGTAACTATTCACTTTGAGTCAGGGGATTTTCACACTGAGTTTTTTTTCTTAAATTTATTGTTTGTTAAATCTTAACAAGTCTTCATCACTAACATCTTAACAATATTGAGGCATTATATATTAACAAATCTCAGGAAGCAATTTCTACATAAAAGTTTTATAGTTAATTTAGATATAATATATCAGATAAGGAAAACCTCAAAACATGCCAGTCATCATGATACTAGCCACCGAAGCATGACATAGTATTCTAAAATAGACACGCACCACGTGAAGCTTGTTATCTCAACAATTAATTATAAAAGGTTCATTGATTATCGTAGATATGTTTTATTCCATTGAAATTGAAATATTGTGTGGGAACCGTTTGTTATGGTGTAGGCATGTGATGCAGAGGAATAAGGAAAATTATGTTGAGAAAGTCTTGAGTATGAATGAAAGGCAAAAACGAGGAAAACCTAAGAAATTATGGATGGATTTTACAAAGGATGATGTGGCTACAAAAGAGGAGACTGCTACGATGACAAGTAATAGTGAAATATTATATGGAAAAAGAAGTCACGCTACAACGACCCGAAATAAATTAGGATTACAGGAATAAGATGAATCACGATGATATTTTAATTCATAATGGATCTTAACATAACTTTATTATATAATTTACTGTATTACTGCGGCATCATGCAATGGTTTAATGTTATTTTACAGTTGTTTTTGTTAGATGCATTTTATAGGATACTGCAAGTATGTAAGTAGTTACTTTCTGAAATTATCCTGATTAGAATTATTTACAATTAAGTTCAATGAGCTTAATAATAAGCTTAACCACTTGGTAAATTTAACATTAATTTAAACATTTGGAGTGTCTATTAAAGCAACCCACTTAATATGATTTCAAACAGTATTTTACCCATTTATTATTTTTATTATATTTTCTTTTCAGTTAGTTGTTACTCTTTATGTGTGTGCGAGTCATTTGTATTAAGACAACTGGCACTCAAACCATGTCTCATTAATCTTAGTAATAATAGGTAATAATTAATAAAGTGTTGCTTCCAGATCAACCACAATCAACACAACATTATGAGTTTTCCCTCCAAGCTTGGAATGTGCTAGACTCAAGAATGGTTTCAAAAATAAAATAGAGCTTGGTAGGTATCAGTGGTATGCAACTGGCTGGCTTTAGTGTACATTGCAGTAAAAAAACTGCTCATAAAAAACTTGATTAAGGATAAGAACATGTTGTCAAGTCAAATAGATCTTATGATATAAGAATAATCTAAATTTTGATTAAATAAAGTATTTTTGATGATGATAACATAGCCATACATTGAACTTGAGTAACAGTGTGATGTAAGTATAAATGTAACAACAGAATAACTACACAACCAACCATAGGTACTATGTTATTCTAGGAATTTGAGTAGTTTGGTACTAACCTCCTCTGTGACATTTTGTGCTGCCTTCTTCTTGATATCGATCAAGTTCAGCACATTCCCAGTATTAATTGTCACTTTAGACGCACTCTTCATCATCGTGACCAAATAGATTAACTTTTTTAAATTGTTCGAGGTAGCTACTCCGTCTTACACTCAGTCAAGGTTACCGGCCAATATCACACACACAAAAAATACTTCAAGCGCAATATTTGAAATGCGAACGCGCTGCCGACCGCTATCGGCGACTAAGAACGACTGAATACTGGCCTTGCACGCGGAAACTCATAATTTTTATACACAATCAGCTGGAGAAGTTATTATCTGTGACGTATTGCAATGTATGACGAAATCGTTCAGTCCGGTTGAGACAACATGTTGTAAGATAATTTTGTAGGCTGCCGAAGATATGGCATCTGAATAGTGAGTCAGCAAAACTAGAATTTCAAGGAATCTTCATATTTCTCACTAAATATTCTATCACGAATGAAATGTCAAAAGTTCAAAACTTTTTATGAATGACATAATTATGACAGTTGAATACATATTTATTCTGTGGTTGAAGGATTCGTGCGGTGTGTTTTACTTCCCCTATGTATATAAGTTGTTGAGTCGGGTTGTGTGGTACTAGCTTTACATTGCGTTTCATTGTGTACATCCATAGACACCACATACAACCTAATCGGCAGCTTTGCCGATTTGTGGGGAATTCCCCAAACTACGGGGAATTTCAAGTTGATTGGGGATTTATTGGGGATTGGCATTATGTGGGGAAAATGTGGGGATTTGCGTCGGTAGATTTTCATCATTCATTATCGACATCGACATTTTTAGAATCAATAGCACTTTCCTAGTTTAACAATTGTTTGTGTTCTGAAAAAATTAAAAACTTATAACCGCAATCGATTAAATACAGATAGAATAGATGTATCATTTATGGCTGCATGGGAAGGGATTAAAAACTGGGCGGCAGTGTAAAATTTAAGGTTAACCCTTCGAACAAAATGCTTTCGACAAAAATATGGAAAAAAATGTTGTAAGAAAAACAAAAAAGATTATTTAAATAATTGAATACAGTTTAATTTCCTAAGAAACTTTTGAGGGGAATTCGTGGGGAATCAGCGGATTTTTGTCCCCAAATTTGGGGATTTCAATCAGGATCTTTGGGGAATTGGAAAAATTAGCATTGGCAACCCTGCTAATCGGTGTGCGTTCCCATCATTTGTATAAACATTCAGCCAGGGACTGAATGAGCCTAAAATTACGGTACATTTAAATTTCAGTATGACGTCATACCGTTAAATAAGGGTTACCGAAATATTTCGATACCGTTATTTTTTTCGGTAGCGGAATTTTGAGGTTGGAAATGCAAACCTGTATATTTCGGTAGAAGTACCTACCGTAACCGTTATAAATGTATCGGTAGTGGTATCATCATCATCTGCCTAGCCTTTTCCCAACTATGTTGGGGTCGGCTTCCAGTCTAACCGGATGAGTACCAGTATTTTACATGGAGTGACTGCCTATCTGACCTCCACAACCCAGTTAATACTAGGTAATACGATACTCTTTGGTAAGACTGGATGTCAGAATTTCAGGTCACTGACTACCTGTAACGACTGCCAAAGATCTATATATGGCAGCCGGGACCAACAGCTTAACGTGCTTTCCAAGGCACGGAGGAAACTCGGTATTTCGGGCGGTCACCCATCCACAGACCGACCTAGGCAAGCACAGCTTTTACCTAAAGATCGACCCGAGTGGCAGTTCTTATTAACCTTTCGAATCGGAACGTAGATCTACGCGAGACACAATGGCTTTTTAATTGTGTCTAATTACACGGCATACGAAAGGATAACAACAAAATATAATTATATTTTGACCATCATTGGATACAGACACATCTATTGGATGACGGACAGTTTTCTAAATTCATGATATTTTATCAATAGAGTGTGCTTTTTCATTGTATGATTATTTATTCGTTCCTGTACCTTTATAGTTATAGGACTATGTCTCTGTGTATGTTTGTAATATTCCTGTGTTTATTTTGTCTCCTTTAAAAAAATCCAGAATGTTTTGGTCGTCACCCGTCGAAAAAAAAAACACTTTTTGTGCTTCTATAGCTTATTCCTCTAAGTGTCATGGGGCGGACCAATGCCTATTTCTATAAATACAGCTGTCAACTGCAAATTGACAGCCGTGCATGACAAAGTCAAAATGACAGGCTAAAATGTGAACAGTGAAACTGAAATTGTGAACAGAAACTTTACTTCAGCTGATTGAAAGCACGTCCAAAAGATTGTATTTATACGAAAAGTATTCAACTTATTGTTTAAGTTATAAAAACAACAAAATGGGTGTCGATTTGATAAGTTTTGCTTACGCCGCTACGGTTGCTGCGGGTGGAATTATGGGTTATGCTAAAGCAGGTTAGTTTATAGATATTTTTTTTTTACATTCATGATTTTGTAACACAAAAAAACTAATGTAACTATTGATGGAACTACAAGAGAGAAGATTCACGCAAAAATTTGAGGACTAGACAGTAATTTTATAGCTTTAAAATGTGTAACCAATAATCTTTTATGTAATCAGACCAAAATGAATTTGATAAGTATTGTATCTATCTTCTCGTATACTCGGCCTAGCCAATAGGCGGAAGCGGACATGTCAACCGAATCATAAGTGGCTTCTCATGCTTTCTTGTCGATTTTATGCCAGTAACACTTAGTTGTGTATTTTTCAAACATCTTTTCATAGCATGTTTGATTAGTGCAGTAGGTAGCAGCAAAATAATTAACTACCTATTGATGACAATCACAGTGTTATTACTGTTATCAAGGATTTACATTTAAAGATAAGTGAGAATCAATAAAATTTAAACAATTTGATTGAAATGCTATTTTAGAATTGCTAAACTAAAATCATAGACATAACCCATGAACAATGGCCTCTCAAGAAAAGGCTATAATAAATCAACTTAATTGAAATCTTGAATTTCGATTATATTCTAAACAAAAAAATAACAACTAGGATCTCCTTTTGTGCCGTATTACTCAAGTATTTCTGAATTATACTAGAAGATTCCATGAGTAGTTCGCCATCCCATACATTTTAATATTCATGTTTTCCTATAACATACCTAAAGAATGATTAATGTTGTCATTGAACTTGAGAAGTAGATTCTTAAAAATTGTCAAATTTGATGGAGGTAAGGGCTCATTTACGGAGACGAGGGCGTCGCGCGGCGTGTTGTGGGTTTTTTATTCACCCACATGGCGATCTGTGAAAACGTTAACATCGATTTTTTGAGCTCTTATTCGCTCGTTAGGTACTTTAAAATGCAGGGTTTGTTGCGGTGGACCTGCCTCATTAAATGGACAAAAAAGCACGCGACGCACCTTTTGCACGAGCCGCGCGACTCCCCGCGTCTCCGTAAACGAGCCCAAAGATCTTTTATTAAGTCACAAGGTCAAAAGATAGTGAATTAACTACAAGATAAAAACATAACACAGCAATATGTCAGTGTAGGTTAAATCTACCAAAACTATTGTATATAATTTGAATTTGAATGGCCGTGTTTACATTACCACCACCTGCAAGTATATGAAGTTTACAATTGTCTGAAGTTTTGTTTGATTATAATTACCATATTAATACCATACCATAATAATTGCTTGTACTCCACTTACACTACCTCGCTGGTCCAGTGGTTGCAATCGCAACTCTGTGCATGAGGTCAATGTTGTTAAGTTTTCCCATCAGGAGTCTCTTAGTAGCAGCCATGGAGTCTGGATTTGTTTACCGTATGACCCTCGAGGCTCAGACCCTTTAGATGAAATAATGTAAACATAACTGGTGAAATGTGGTTGTGACACACAAGACACACCCCTGGGATTACAGGCATTATGTTTTATGTAGAAAAATGTGTAGCTTTTAGTGAAGTATTGATGCTGTACAATTGTCTGCTACAGATAAAAGATTTTGTGGAATAGACTTTTGCCAGTGTTCACTAACACCAGATGACAGTTGAGTTAATGTATTCCACTGTTGGATTCTCAAAGTTTGGCTCACTGCATAGAACTTAAAATCAAACAGTGCAAGGCAAAGTTTCGCTTACTGAGCATGGTATAATGGGCATAAATAACTGTTTTCATTGCTGTATAATGAACTTAAATGATATTAAAACCCATAACTGTGAACAAGTCGACAGTGATAACTTGAGTAAGTATGTTAATGTAAAAATGTTTGCATAAGTATTACTGAAACTCGAGTAATACATAGTTTAACTTGACTAAGATAATTATGGGTGTTAGTGTCTACTTAAAACTTTCTTGTATTTTTTCATTTCAATTTATTGATGTATTCATTAAATGTTAATATAATTTTTTGTTTTTTTCAGGTTCTGTGCCTTCTTTGGGAGCTGGTCTCATATTCGGTTCAATTTTGGGTAAGATATGACACTTTTTCAGTTTTGTGCTACTTTGGTATAAAAGAAACATCAAACTTGCTAATTTGGTGTTAAATGAAAATTAATGATATTCTAAATCATTTATTATTTATTCAAACTGTATTAATATCCCACTGCTGGGGAAAATTATCTTCTCTGATCAATCTTCTACAAATATCTTCAAAACCATTTCAAAGTAATAACGCAAATCTTATTGACAATTTGTGTCTCATTTCCAGGAGTTGGAGCATACCAGCTGAGTCAGGACCCCTCAAACTACACACTTATGTTAGGAACCACATCAGCTCTCGGAGGTCTTATGGGCTACAGGTAATTATAATCCTTAATTGACCTTCGCAATCATTGACTGTCAAATAGTGTAGTCAAATGGTTATTAGAAATAACAACAATTAGCATAGATCTGAAATTTGGTACAGGACTTGAATAGACCATTATAAATAAAATGACAAAAATTCCCCGATCCACTAATGCTGTCCACTATAATATAGACTTCCTTCATACCTTTTTTATGGAAATGGATACTGATGTAAACCATCCTCAACCTCAAGGCAATAACTTTTTCGTTATGCAACAACACCTGCATTTCCACATAATTTTTGCCAAAGGAAATATAATTTTTTTTTACTTAATTACAGGTATTACAACGGCAGGAAGTTCATGCCAGCAGGTCTTGTATTCTGTCTGTCTGTCGGTATGATTGCTAAGATTGTATTCAAACACGTTGGTGCCAACTCCCCGATTGCCACGAAAGGGTAATTATGGAAAGAACCTTTTTATTTAGAAACTCTTTGAACAATAGTTTTTTTTTTTATAAAAACCAGAAAAAAGTTCCCAGAGTGAAAATAAATCGGTTCTTTAGTATAAAAGTGAAAGTGTGAATTACATTTATAAAGGTTGATGGAATTTTATTTTTTCCATTTTCAAACTATTTTCCATTCTGTATCAGTCGAAACTTCTTTATTTGTATTTTTTTTGTAATGGCTGCTATATTCCATTTTTCAATTTACAGTGAAGAAATCAATGAAGTGAAGTTTACATAATGCATTGAAAAGCTTTTATTTTAAAAGTGATGATTTTTTTGTATATTTTGTATTTGTATGTAAGGTGGCCGCACAATTCTTAGTGCAATATTTGTGTTCATTGTTTGCGTTAAGTAAACTACTTTAGTTATGACAAAGTTAATTTAGTTGAAGTAAAATGTGTTTTTTTACAAGGTGGCAAAATAAAAGGTGTTGGGAAGATATTGTTTTTATTTTAATTTTTCTCAAAAATAGTAGGTTTTGTGTAAAAACGAGCGGGTAACTCTTGTAAGTGTTGCCAAGTTACTAAACTAGGTTGGTACTTTGTCTCAAGTGGTAGAAATTCAGAAGGGTAAAAGTAAAACAACATAATTCCGTATTCATTATTTTCTATATTTTTTCCTTAAAATTTAGAAGTTTTGGAGGAAAAAGGGATTTTATACATAAATAGTTTGAATACAATAAATAGTTATATCAACGGCAAGTGATGTCAAAGTTACAATATCACTGATCTCCTAGGCATGTTCCATACAACCGAAATTAACTGTAAAGTTTTTTACACTATTGGTAACTTTATTATAGATTTAATATCTCTTCATAAATAATTTTAGACATTAAAAACAGCTTAAATTATAACAAAATTGAATTTTTCATAAGAACAAAAAAAACCAATTGAAGTTTTGTAAGATGTAGAATTTACTTAAAAAATAAGAAAATAAACCTAATTTCAGAAGACCGCGAACCAGTCGCTCTTGAAGTCAGTTTAAAAAACAAAAAATAAAATAAAAAAATAAATCTTATTTTAACATTTCTTAATAATTACTGTATAAAAGGCACTTCGTGGCAGTTTCTTTTATGTAGATGATATTTTTACAACCTTTAACTCAAACCTAAGAGTATTTCTCGTTGTCCAAGACCGCAGGACACTTGGGACTATTCTGTTCCTAACGTTTTCTAATATTCTAGTGTACTTATAAGTTCATTAATAACACAATCACATTGTAATATCACTCACGGAACTGCATCCGACACTTTCATAAAGCATTGTCTTCGGACACAATTTATTTCACACACAATTCGCACACTTCCGAACCTACTAATTATTTTGGATGTTTGGAATAAAACCAAGCAAATAACAGTCTGCTTGCTTTTATTGCTATTTCTTATAGATACGATTATTTTCGAGATTACCTATCGAGTATTATCGGATATTTAAAATTATACGAATTATCGAGGGGATATTCGTTGTCGGGTAGTGTGCGGTTCACAATCTGTAATGTGTTGGAGACTGGAGAGGGACTGGCCTGTGCCCTGTGCCGGGCGGTAGGCGGAAGTCGCGTCGCTCCAGTGTGACAGTCTTCATTGTTCGGCCCGCTCTTATCGTTAATGGCGGCTGTCAGAAAAAATACCAGATTAAAAATTAAAAAATATAAATTTTAACAGCGATGTTAGAAGAAAATGATATCGAAAATTGTATACAATAGTAGGTAAAAGTTTTTTTTCAGTAATACAAATTATAGGTAGGTATGATATTCAGGATTAAATCCTTAGGTAATAAAGACTGAAAAACACATGCTTATGATTATAGGTAGGATTCGAAAAGACATTATATAACAATAGTAATATGTATAAGAGTAAGTAAGTAATATTATTAACATAAGATATGGCACAAAAACTTAGAAGTAAGAGTATATTATGTACAATGTTGATGTAGGTAATGTTTTCATATGTTTGAAGTAGTTTGTGGAAGATATGTATGTAGAAGTATTTATGTACATAATATGATGTCATTCCAGATCATGTTTTAGAGTCAAGACTTAGGAAATATGCATTTTTTGTTGTAATTTAAATGGACTCATCATCATCGTGTCTATTATACAGGGTGTAAACGAACCCTTCACGCATCCGTCAACCAAGCATTCTGTACATCAAACTAAGTACCCCTACGCAAAAATTTTTGCTGGGAAATGACTTTTGTTTTTGGGGTCAAAAATCACATTTTACGGTAAAACTCAAAGTAGCACTCTTAAAACATTGTGCTAGTGGATGCTTTGAATAGTAAACGGGTCATGGAGGTAATTCAAGTAAAGGTAAAACCTTAAATACTAGTATTTTCAAAACAGCTGTGAAAAAATTGGAATTTTGACCCCCAATATCTCCGTAACTAGGAGGTTCCCAGGTATGGTCTAGAACAAAAAAATGATCGCAGTGGTGGGGAGAACAAATGCCCTTCGTTTGCGTTAAGGGTACTTTTACACCCTATATTTTATGATGATTTATTTTGCCTGTTTCTCAATCTATCCAAATAAAATATAAAATATTTTAAAAATTTTATGATTTATAAAAAAGAACAATCTGCATACCGGAAGTATAATGGTATATCAGGCAAAAGATCTCTAAAAGGAAGCTGACTAGGTCTATCCTAAGAACAGAATACAATCAATGACAAAATTCACAAGTCAAGACATGAAATAAGAGATCAATGTCGACGTATGAAAGAGAATGATCATCCATCGTCCATTCCTTACCAATAATTGGCAACTTATTGTCGAACTAACTCGCCGCTCGTCAGATTCCTTCGATAAGAAAACATGAATCTCGCCGGCTCGATTTGTACTTGCTGAGAATTGGCATCAGGCCGAATGGAATTATCACTCGATTTCGCTTGAGAGTAATACGTTCCAATTTTAAATACGGGCTTAACGCTCTTGTCTTGGTAAGGACTCTTTGTCGTCGACCTTCTAAAGAAGCCATCGAAATCCTCCTTGTTATAGAAACCTCTTTTCTCTGTGGTCGACTGTGCAGTTGTCGATGGTTTTGTAGTGAAGTCTTTGAAATCGTAAGGAGATTTCGTTGATGTAATAGAATACTTGTTTATTGAAGGAGGGTATGTGATGCTCGAACTTGGCTGTTTTGTAGTCGTCGTTGTTTTTTCAGTGAAGAATTGGTGGTAAGGTTTTCTTGTTGTAAACTGGAAGTATGGTTTTTCTGTTGTTGTTGTTGTTGTTGTTGTTGTAATTTTTGTTGTAGTTGTTGATTTTGTAGTGTATGCTGTGCTCTTTTGATAGTATTTTGTGGTTTGTGCGGGTGGCGCCGAAGTACTAGCTACGTACGGCTGTGTCGTTCCATCGTTACTATGTGTTAAAGAAATACAGTATTAGTTATGTGTGCCCCTGTATGTACACAGGCTGGTTGCAATGAGAATGTGCTGTGTTCTCATTGGCTGGGCCAGTGCTGTGGCTATATTTGAGTCGGTTTGTGCGTGGTATGGTTGTATAAATATTAATTAATATTTATTTAGCCATAATATTCAAAAAAAACATAATTACAATTGCTTAAAACTAAAAATATTTATCACAAATAATGTAGTAGCTAAACAATAATAAAAAAATACAATGTTAAACAACAATAAAAAATCAACTATCATACTGATAATATAAACTATCACATTGATAATACCAATTATCATACTGATAATATTAACTATCACATTGATAATATAAACTATCACACTGATCACACTGATAATATCAACTATCACATTAATAGTATCAAATATCACATTAATAATATCAACTATCACACTGATAATATCAACTATCCCACCGATAATGCTAAATATCCCCATCATATTCACCTGGTAATGTTTCCGAAGAACGGGCTCGTTTCAGGACGCACGTAGCTCGGCGTGTGTTGCGAATAGTCGGGGATTATGTTCTCGTGTTCGGTTATACACCGCCCGTTTATACAATACTGGAATGAGAAAATATAGTATCACAGTAACTTTAATAGTGTATGTTAAAATAATAGTTTCGTTACAAGTTCAAATAGAATGCACAAATCGGTCTGGAGGTTAGTTTGTTAATGTTTTCCAAGTGTCAAATGCATAAGTCCATTCTTGTCTCCCAAGTTATATATATCCAGCTGTCAATTTATAGTTAGACGATAGATGAGCTAGCTTCATATCTTGGACTACGTGAAACAAAGTATCCACTCTTAGCATTAACAGTAGGTGATCCTGGCAAAACATTGGTCATAGAATGTCCATGTCCAATAATGACCATCTCCGCATACAATAGGGTATTTCACCTAAAAAATCTAATTAGTCCATCTGTTAGATTATTGAAAATACGTGTACGATGGTGATACGTGTTTTTGTTTTATCAAATTAATAAAAGTTGATGAAAATAAAACGTGTCAAAGATCATGAGTCCCGGTTTGTGACGTCACACGACTTTTCGAAGCACTGTATCTTCATCTTTTGTTTACGTGAAGAAAGAAAAAATATGTGTCCATTATTTTTTGGAAATCTATCTGACAGACTAATTAGATTTTTTTGGTGAAATACCCTATTATGATGATTATAATGTAAATGATGAAGTGTACCTGTCCGTCGCCACAAGGCGAGCCCTCAGCGGCCGGTCTGTATGCGACGCAGTACCCGCTCGCCGCGTCGAAACAGAACAGCTGAGCGCATACTCGCTCATCCTTGAAACATGCGCTGTAAATGGAAGGGGATTATATTATAAAAAGTATTGCTACATTATTAGGTCAAGACGAGCATTCCTAGGTTGGTTCGTGGATGGGTGACCGCCCATTACATACTAAGTTTCCTCCGTGTTTCAAAAAGCACGCGGTGCTGTCGTTTGTAGATATTTGACAGCCGTTACGGGTGGCCCGAAAGAATGACAACCAGTCGTACCAAGGAGTAACGTGTTACACACTACCTACCTACTAAGTGGGTTATGGAGGTTACATAGGCAGTCATCATCATTTTTCAGCCATAAGACGTACACTACTGGACATAGGCCTCCCCCAGAAGCAAAGCAAGAAGATTTGCCATAATCGCCACGCTTGGCAGGCGGTTTGGCGATCGCAGTATGGTTGTTACGAAGGTACAGAGAACGCTGCTGCCCGGTCTCTTAGTCGCCTCTTACGACACCCACGGGAAGATATGGGATGGTGCTATTCTTTACTTCCGACACCATACGGAACCCCATAGGCAGTCGTTCCATGTAAAATACTGGTATGCAGCTGCATCCAGTTAGACTGGAAGTCCACCTCAACATAGATAGGAAAAATTTTAGCTAGTCATAACTCAAATGAAAAATAGAAGAAAAACAAAGAAAAGAATTTCCATAGCGTAACGTAAACCTCCTACGACATAGGCAGTGCATATTTGTAAATGCAATGGAGCGGATGTTGAAGAGGATCTGTTGCTGCTAACGAACTGAAACCTTCATATTTTATGAATAAGAAGAAAACTAGATTATAAGTTATACCTAGTAGACCCTATATTACAACGTAGGCTTACCTCGTCCCTCTATCCTTCCTGCACTGCGCGTCCAACGTCAACAGACGTCCGGGCAGCACTCGCGGTAGAGAGTCGTCTTCGTGCGGCGAGTTGTATAGACAAGTCGCTGTGTCGCCGCTGAGGAATGAATTGTTTAAGTTAGTTGCCTTGATACATATATTGTTGCTGTAAAACATGATTATTGCTGTAGATTGTAAGGATTATATTCTTTCTTTATCATGAGGTCATAGACTTTATGTCGCCTTGGCTTTACATGCCGTCGAGAAATATATCTCAGACTTGATGGTTTCCTCACGATGTTGACCTGATAGGGGTGATATTTAATAGTACAGACGTGATAGTCAAGCGCAATTAACAACATTATAGAAGTTCTCAATAGGGATGTTTACTGACTAAAAAAAATATGATTCTATTAGTCCGTCTGTTAGATTATCGAAAAATATTGTATACGTATTTTTTGTTTTATCAAATCAATAAAAATTGACGAAGATAAAACGCGTGAAAGTTTTGAGTGGGGGTTTGTGACGTCACTCATCGGAAAAAATGTCATACTAATGGCTTAGAATATGACGTCATACGAGTTTTCAAAGCACTGTATCGTCTTCATTGTTTGTCGACGTGAAAAAAGGAAAATACGTGTCCAATATTTTTTGGAAATCTATCTGTCAGACTAATTAGTTTTTTTTGTTAACTATCCTATTATTATAATATTATTATTAATCACAAGCGTGACTGTGCAAAACAATATTAGACGTTACAGTGATGTAATACGTGGAATACGATTTTCTAAGTAAACTAACTTGAACACAGTTCTGGTGACGTCTAAAAGCAGCCTTGTTTTATTCATATTCTAGTGTAGAAAAGAGACAGAGTGTGAAGCGCCATCTCTTTTCCACACTAGAGTAAGAATAAAACCACCCCATATTTTTTAGTAGCTATAGGGGGGGCTAATAAACTGTGATCCCTATTTTTTTAGTAGGTATAGTATAGCCCCCCCGGCTATACCTACTAAAAAAATATGGATCACAGTTACCTGAATTTAATAAATTATTATATTATTTATTAAAACCAAAACTGCTAGAAGACGTCATAGTTACTATCAAACTAGTAACTGCTACCTAATATCGTACCTATGGCAGCGACTATCACCATGATAATACCAACTATCACACTGATAATAAATGGTATTTTGTTCTCAATTTCTCATTTAGGTAATATTTTTTTCAGAAGCAGACATGGAGCCTGAATTTGTGTGCGACTGCGCGATTGATATTTAATTTTTTTTATTTATTAAGATGGCAATTGGTCTCGCCTCCTTAGGTATTGCAAGGGAGTCATGGCATTTAAATATAACTAGCGAAATGTGGATGTACTAGTTAGGCCCGGTTTCCACCAAAGCGGAGAGGACCGGAGACGAGAGATGTGCGGAAATCGGTAAATCACATTAGTGAAAATTTACTTTTTTTTTGTTTTTTGGCACATCTCTCCGCTCTGCTCGCCTCCGCCAAAGGGTGGAAACCGGGCCTTACACCTCTGCCTAACTCTTCAGGGCTCACAGACTTGATGTTAAATCCTCTCTACTCACTTCAAGAAATGATGGAAGCTCTGTACACTGCAGGGTGACCACCGGAATCCCTTCTCGGTGTGTCTCAAGTCAGACATGATGTAGCCGTCTTCCCAGCGGCATTTCTCCGCGCCCGGACCGCCCAGGTACGATGGCGGGGGGCTGCCGTCGTGGACTGCTCCTAGTCTGGAAGGTGAGGGGATATGGTGTTAGTTGGCGATTTGTGATAAGTATAGTTGCTATGGCATAATGGAGTTATGCATCTATCATCTTGAGAAGGCTTTTTGTATTTACTATTTAAATGTAAGTTTATAAAGTATTTATCTATGGGTCATTGTAGCCTAAAATAAATGATGTTGTTATTGTCTATCTATACACATTATGTGAGTCATCTAAGTAGGTAACTGAAACTATAGATATAGGAATGGTCCTTTAGTGCCCACCTCGGCGACGCCCTAAGCTGAGGCGTACCCCACAGAGGAAACCCTTAGCGCGCTGTCACATATTTTACAAGTTGCTGGCTGGAGCCAATACACTCAAGGCACCAACAGGATAGCCCGGTAAAGCAGAAACTAGTCTCATAGGGTGACCTGCAAGAAGTCATTAAAAAAAAAGGTCGATTGGTACAAATACTTACAAATGTCCGACTTCATGAGCAGCAACAATGATACCGGAGAAGCCACCGGTATCTTCAATGATGGCGACAGAGTTCACCTTCTCGAGTCTCTTGTTCACCACGCAAGCGCCGCCGACGTACGCAAAACCTTCGCATTGGAATAATGTGTGAGAATATTGAAGTTGGAACATTTACAATGTATTTGATTGGTTGAAAATTGAATTTACTTGGCATAATTGATTGGCTTAATTTATTTAAAACTTTATGCTACTAAAAAATCTATCGTTTTTTAATTAGATATTATTAAGGGGTGATTAAGTGAAAAAGGGTAAAAAGTTTGAATTAGGTAGACAAGTAAAAAGAACAGAACTTTAAAATGAATGCGTGATCGTAGGACTAAGGAGTTAGGTAAAAAGAGGATAATAATATAAATATTCATAAAGCTAGGCTACTTACAGTTCGATGATCGATACGTGAAAAAGGTGGAGAAGACGCAAAAATACTTAAATAAAATGCTTAAAATACTCACAGTGAAGTGTTGGGGGAAAAGGAGACACAAAACATGCATTGTAAACTTAAATAACATGCAGAAGCGTTATACCTAGAATTATAGTCAATTTTGCTATCGTCGTCATTATTAGTACCTATTAAACCATTTTCAAAAGCATGCAAATAAGATTAGAAACAGTGCATATTACCTATTAGAGCCTAATAAAACATACAACTAGTCTTTAGAAAAATATAAAGTAGAAGCAAGAAGCGTAACATAGGTATTAAATTTTCCCGCGCTTATCTACAAATTGACGGTTGAGATTTTTTTTTACATCCAATCACGTTAGTGACGTGATGACGTGAATATTACTAAATCGATATTATTTCTGTGGCTGACAGAATATGAAAATATAGTTTGATTATAAACATAATCAAGTTCCAAGATATCAAAATTACCAGAAGGGATCAAAACAGTCAATAACTACAGAAATAAAGTACATACCATGCTATTAATTGATTTTTAGAAAGCAGTTCATGCCTAAATTATAACTTTATTATTTTACGTACTCAGGCGTCATTTTAATGACGATGAAGTCAGATAGTATCTAGAAAACAATACATGATGATGAAAATAAACGCTTAAATATTTTAGTCAAAATTATTAAGAATAAGTAGAGACAGACAACGTAGATAATAAAATACAATAAACTTTTTATGATCAAACTACATAAAATGGAAGAAGATTAATATTTACAACGTCATCTAGATAGATATCTAAAATGATGCATTCACAAAGATTTACAATATATCTAGAAGAAAATAATTGCAGAAAAGACAGAATATTATTCACAAGGTGCGAATATGACAACACGGAATTGGGTATAGGTATATTCAAGTGGAATATGGATCCATAGTGTATAATCGTGAACATATAGGTGAGGGACTTTGATGAAAAAGGCGTGCTTTTGGAAAATGTAAGATCTCTGTAACACGCCTACCTGCTGTCCCTCTATTGCACGCATCGTTCGGAAATTGTCTTCTGCACATGTCTAGTCTGAAATTGTATGGAAAGAATAAAACTCAATACATTTTAATTTTCTTGTTGTCCTACAAAAACCTACCACGGCTCGACGTGGAACTTTTTTGGTTCACCTCATTCCTTGAACGAAATGAAATAAAACTAAAATGTTCTCATACAAGAACTTCGTCTTGTGCAAGCGACTATTGTATAGTGTAACTTTTTTTTAATATTCAGCGCCATTACCAAATCCTTTACCTCATAAATAATAATAATGAAGCAAGTAATTAATGTTTCACTCTTAAGCCTCGGTTAATGCCGCGCCGTTTGACAACACCATCCTAATGAACGCTTGTTTTAAAATTTAATTTACCAGCGGTGCCTTTTGTACAGCGACCACCCTTGCGACGTCGGCACATGTCATACCTGTTGGTCAAATTAGTTTCGTCGTCTTCATAATTTATCCTTGGCCTTCACCTTACTTTGACTTAAATCTATATCGAGACCATAGTCCGTACTTTATACAGTAATTACTTTGAATAATGGCGCTAAATTATGATTTAAAAGCCTTGATATTATACTATACTTACCATCTTACCTTTTGTCCTGTTATTGTTGCAAGGACAATAAAATATTAATTATAAAATGCTGTTGAGTGTAAACAGAACACAGGGCCTCGTATGACTAAACACAGGTCAACAAGGATTCAGCAAAATCTATTACATTACAAACTATCGAGCCAATGCAACTTTTATTAGCACTTGAAACTACAAAATTATACAGATTTGTTGTGTTCAAATTGAAAACAAAGTTTGTTGAGTAATATAATCGTCAGTTTTGCATAAAGTTGTCTTCGCATGTGTTTGAATGCAATAAAATTTGAATAGCTATAATCTTCACACGAGATGGTATAATCACACAGTTTTGAAATAGTTCTCCACAATTAATTGTATTTCAAAACTGGTAATGCCTCTGACAACTTCGATGGCTACATATTGTTTAATTTTCTATTGTCTGTTGTTAGTAGACGTCCATAATTTATTTAAATTAAAAGTTTTTTAATCAAACACAATGTGTGCAACAAACAGTTTATCACTATCAAATATTAAGAAACTCTGCACTAACTGTCGACATACAAAACATTGAATATTATTCTTTCTACGTTTTGTTACTAGGATTTCCACAACATTAAAGAAGACTTTTTGTAGAAAGTTTGGCTGGAGTCCACCATGCTGCGATCACTTATCCGACCCTCTATCAAGGGTAATCATAAATGCCGTCGGCACATCCTCATGACCGATTTTAGCAATAATTGAAAGAACTAAACATAATCAGCAATGCTGTTTTCAACTTAAACCACAATTTATGGATACCAGTTATGAACTCACTTGGTGATGGCAACAGCTATGTCGTAGACTGGCAACCGTCGCTCCCTGAACAGATACTTGCCCATATCAGTGAGCGCTGCTGCTGAGTCTATCGCGTCCCGACCAACACGATTTCTTTCAAGGTACGGTGTCGCATCCCGACCCTAGAATACAGAAGATTGGTTGGTCAATCAGATTCCTAGTTATAAACTTAAGTACACATATTAATATGAAACAATACTAACTAGAAGACGCTGTAGTAGGATAAAAGAGGACAGTATTAGATAATGTCGGATGTCTAAAGTTACATTATGTCCATATTTCCACATAAAAGTGTTAATTATCATCGAGACTTAGGTATAAAAATAGGATCCCACCCGCGTCACGCTATTACAATAATCGAAGAAGCAGCGCTACTTGAAACACCCAAGGAGACTTTATTAGTCACACTAAGCTTAAAGGTTTAAAGGTGAACATTTCGTGTCCAGGTAACTTTCCTAACCTTGAATAATCAGTTTTTTTGTAATCAAATCGCAAGTTGGTAACCAAACTTGTTCCATTCGCTGTCTTATGTTTTTGTCTTCGTTAGGTATTATAAATTCACTTGATTTTATACCATAACAATTAAATAACCACCATTCATCTCATTAATATTGCAGGTGTTTTTAATTTATACAAATTGATTCTGTGTTTCTTGCTTGCTCTTATAGTTGGTCAGTTCGGGTTTTATTGGTCTAACTGACGCACTCAGAGAGCTTTAATGATTACTTAGGCCATCACTTAGTAAAGGTTTTGACGGTTTTGTCGTACAAAATTATGTCGAATCTTTACTAAGTGACAGCCTAAGTAATCATTAAATATCTCTGAGTAGGTACCGCAGTAAGACTTAGAATGTACTTTTCTCCTTTAGTTTAAATATAGTTTGCATTTATGGGAATGTAGGTAATATGAAGATATTTAAATGTTTGACCTATGAAACTAACATTTCTTTGTCTCCAAAGCTCGATTGTAGTTACCAATTTATTTGCAAGTAACTGGGCTATTGTAAATACCTAATCTATTATTATAAGGTAAATTCCAGTTACGCAAGAATTGGTTATGAGATATTTAGACTGTGTAATATAAAACAAACCCTAAACTTGGTTTTTATTTAAAAGCGAGTCACATAAAATTTGCATAATCTTGTCCCAAAATATTTCCAATGCAAAGGTAAACTTTTTGTTATTTCTACATAATTTATTGCTTTATGTCATCACTCACCATAATTTAAGATTTAAAATGTCATAATTAAATCTTTATTGATTTTACATGTTACTAAATCGATATTATACACATCACTATTATTCTTTTGGCAAAGACAATATAAAAATAACTGTCAAAATCAGACTAGAACGGCGGGATTTTGAAAACAAACAATACGAAAAGTTGTTTTTGAATATTTTTTTTATTAAAATGGCAAGTGAAGCAGTATTCAAATATTTAGTGGACACGAATCGCCCGTACTCATGCGCGGATGTAACAGTTAATTTACGCGGGGCCTTTCCTAAGTCAGCGATACAGAAAGCGTTAGATGCATTGAGTGAAGCCGGGAAAATTAAGTGTAAATTGTATGGAAAACAAAAGGTTTTCGCTGCTATACAAACAGAAACTGTGGCAGAAGATGGAGATGCAACAGGTTCAGTATATTTCACAAATAAGATATAAATAGTAATCTCAACTAAAATTGATCATTTTTTCTATTAAAACCTATGTATAGTATACCCCAAATAAAAAATAATAATGACATTCAATCAAATATTTTTTTTAGATTATGATGCTTTATCAAAAACCATCACACAAGAATTATCAGACAAAACAAATGCTTTGAAAGCCGTTGAAATAAATCTCAAGAAAATAATTTCTACACCAACCACTGGTCAAGCCCAAACAAAAATAGATGAAATTAAAAACAGATTAGAAGCCACAGAAAAAAAGCTGGAAGTATTGAAAACCTCCACGGAGGTTATGAGTGCTGAGGACAAGAAAATTCTAGTTACGGAGCATGAAAAATTGTTGAAGGAATACAGGTACTTTTACGTAAATGTTTTATGATTCTAGGATCTATTTAAGTACCAGAAGTTGCTTATTTTCCTTGTCAAGTTGCACTGCCTAACTGCCATAACTATTTTTTTAATTTAGTTTTTTTTATAGTGTAATCTTCTTATAAGTGTATTCTGCCATAACAACACCATAGACATACACATTTTTTTTTCAAAGATTTTTGCTTTTTTATTTTAGAAAACGTAAGAGAATCTGCAGTGATATGCTGGATGCAATACTAGAAGGCTATCCTAAATCTAAGAAGACTTTGCTGGACGAACTTTGTGTGGAAACTGATGAAATGGTTGGTTTTAAGTTGATGGGAAATTCCTAATAATTGATTATTGCCTTCAACTGTTTCAAAACGATGATTTTGCTGATGATAATAAAAAAAATGTACAATGCGTGTTTGTTTTTTTATAAAATGTTTACCGTACCAGTCTAATTCTTTTATTTGACTAAAATATACAATTTAGTACCTCATCATTGTATTATGTGTTAAAACTATATTTCGGTACACATTCAAAGAAACTGCAAAATATATCAAACTTATTTTGCCAAAAGAATACCAGTGTTATTCAAAACATATAAAGTTAAATTTTACAAAACATTTAACTCACCCTAGAAATAATGATACCGGCAATGGATATCCGAATTCTGGGTCCTTTTAGCAGTTTGTATCGGAGGTCCACGCCGTTCCAAAACGACACGAAGTAACGTTTGATCTGAACGTTGTCGCCTCCGTGTAACCTGCAAACGATATAACATCACGCCTGGAATCACTGAAGGGTTAGACAGAGGTGTATAGAAAGTAGGCCCATATTTCGCTAACTATTTTAAGTCACATAAATAATAATGGGCGACCCTTTAGATCCCGCCGCGTTATTTATAAGCCGTAAGAAACGGGGATGAGCTTATCTCTGGCTGGAGGCCTTACCCCTTACGGTACGCGTACACCGAATCCGTCGTCGGCCGAAGTATGCTCGGGCGTCATGGGCCGATCAAATAAAACGTAAGTAAATGGAAGAGAGCGCATACACTGCTACTACCGACGCCGTCCGATGACGCCCGAAAACGGACGAATCGGTTTTAGTGTACGCGTACCGTTACGGTACGCGTACACCGAATCCGTCATCGGCCGAAGTATGCTCGGGCGTCATGGGCCGATCAAATAAAACGTAAGTAAATGGAAGAGAGCGCATACACTGCTACTACCGACGCCGTCCGATGACGCCCGAAAACGGACGAATCGGTTTTAGTGTACGCGTACCGTTACGGTACGCGTACACTAAAACCGATTTTGTCGGCCGATGGCGGACAGAACTATTCGGACGAGTAACTCGGACGTTCAACTGAATACACTGCAGACGATAACGGCCGTTGTCGGTGGAACTTATGAAGTCTGAACTATGCAACTACAGAGTACAGCCGGTAAAACTGACAAAAAATCCAAACACGTTCGGACTCGTCAGTTGATCGTCCGTTTTCGGGCGTCATCGGACGACGTCGGTAGTAGCAGTGTATGCGCTCTCTTCCATTTACTTACGTTTGATTTGATCGGCCGAGTTCGGCCGATGACGCCCGAGCATACTTCGGCCGATGACGGATTCGGTGTACGCGTACCGTTACACCTAAGGTGCCCACAGGATAGTACGGCTAAGCAGACGACAACCTCCTAGGTTAGACTACGAGATGCCATTCACAAAAAAAGGGTGAGCCTATAGCCCTCAACTGGGCACAAATCCAATAAACAAGTTCCTACTGAAATTTCTTGTGGAAAAACTCAATAATACTGCCAAATCTGGGAATTAAAATCTAGAACTTTGCTTAACAGTAGGTACGCTTGCCACTACCACTAGACTAACCAGGCAGTAACCTGACAACAATACCCACAACAAATTTAGTTTTTTTTAACGACTAAAACCTTACCTATAGCCATCATAATCTACGATGACCAGAATCTCCGGGTAAATGACGTAGGGTGCCTCTCTCTTCCGCCTAGAATGTGTCTCCGTCGAGCGTTTCCGCCTGAATCGCTTGCCCAGGTGATCTGGCTCCATGTATGCTGTAAATAATAAAAGCGAACTTTATAAAGTGTAGATTGTACTAAGTAATAACAAAAGTAAGACAGCGCCATCCAGTGGCCAGTATAAGTTACTATTCAGGAATGTTTCTAAAGAGAAGCTATAGATGGCGTAAGGTTACTCAATATTATTTTTCTTATAGATTAGATATTTTCCTTACAGATTATCATAAGCGGATTAAAGTCCTAGAAAGGTTTTGTTAACTTATAATAAAACTATACGTAATTATTTTAATAATTTTCCGTTCCAAATAAGAAAACTTTTTAATATTAAAGCGACATGAATAATAATTGTATGCTTTTATTTTTTTGTACATTCACTAGACTGGACTGGAATAAAAGTAGGTACCTATTAAAACTTTTTCTATTTTTACGAGAGTTTTAATTTAAAATGCAAATGATTTCGATAACAATCTTCTATTTACCTAATACCTAACCAAAGCATGAAGAATGGCTAATAAATTAGGACGAACAAGTTTTCTTTTGCCTATTAATTATTGTTATGTTTTTGATCACATTTAAATGCCTGACCTTTCAGGGGCCAATAATAGTAACACCCTATTACGGGTATAGGCAGAAAAGGGTGCTGTTGGTAAACATTTTAACCGGAAAATATGTTTAATTCTGTAGCGGCGCTACAAAAAAGTAGTAGGTACTACAATATCAACTTTACAATAACTACTACAACGCCATCTATGACTCAAATGAAGAACTATAATTATTTATTTATCTAATGCACAATGTCCACAGCATGGTTACACGCTAGGCTAATTAGATTCTCAATCGCCCTATTTAAGTTATCCTGGACTTAAGAGTTTATAGAAAAACCCGACCACTTTCGTCTGGTCAGAGGACCTTCCCTTTCCATGGGAATGAAGAACTTTACACCCTGTTATTCACACCCCTGTTCCGACATTTGCCACGGGCCTAAAATCCATGCGACACTACTATGGATCCAGAATTTTGATTGATCTTGGATAAACAATTGAAGTAGATTCCTAATCGATATTGTCTTAATAAAACATAGTAGTAAATCAGATATCCGCCGACAGCGTAGCCACTCCCAAAGTAATTAAGTGTTTCGTTGAAGAATTTGAATTATGTTTTTTTGTTATTGGTCTAATATAATCTAACAAAGGATTTATATTAATTTCGGTATCCTTTATGTAGGCAATGGTAATTTACGTAGTACCCTAATGACATGCAGGTAAATATTGTGGTCAAATATCATAATGTACAAAAGATTATAATGATTGTCATGACAGTGCTGTTTTAAAAGTATTACGCTTCAAGATGTGTTTCTACCAGTTCATTTTATTGTCCAGAAGCCTAAACTTTTTCATTATCTTCCGAAGGAAAACGAACATTTGGAACAAAGTTTCTTTGTTCTCACTTGAACATCATCCCATTTGTCATTCATTTTAACCACGAACCTCGAATAATTAATTTCTTTAGTCGATTTTTTTGCGTTAGAATCCCTAATCGATTACAAATTAGTTAGTCGACATTATTAGACAGCTTGTGACCATAAACAAGTTATAACTTGCACCTGTGAGGCCTTTGCCCAGCAATAACACTTAAATAGGCTGCCGTCTCGTCGGTTTTCCCAAAATAGTGGATTATTCATGAACCGCAGAATTATTATAAGCTTTTTTCTATCGTGAATTTAAAATAATGGGTGACGTTAGAGTCTGACCTTATGACCCCATCCAAGACGGAATAACGAACGAACTTATTAGCAAAACGAGATTTGTCTCGGAAATCTATGATAACATGACATTATGCGAACGATTTTATAATAAAAATATATAATGGTTATAAATATTAATCTGGACAATTTGTTTTAGCATGTTTTTGCAAAGTTTGACGTTAAAATTGGTCTGGAAGAACTGGAATTTAGGTCTTATTTATTTAATTTAATAAGGTACGGGCGGTACCTTATTAAATTTAACAAGAAGTGGTTTTCATCAATATGTATAAAATATATACACCAAAATTTGTATATGCTATGCAGCAGTGGCAAGGCGTGAAGGATAAGAAAGGGAAAGCCGATGAAACAAAAAAAATGAGTTTTTTTTCTATTTATTTTAGTTTTTTTTCTGTTTGTTTATTTATTTTTTCATTTTAAGTTGTAATATCCTATACAAATATATATATATATATTTACTATGCATTTAACATTCAACCAACGAACCTAAACCTTAACCTTCAATCAAGATTATTGCTTTCAACTCCTAACCGTTGAGGAGTTGTACCTTCCTTCCATACTCAGCTCACCTAGATAACCTAAAAGAATACCATTGTATATACGTCCCCATAACAATTTATTTAAGAATTATTCTCCAACTTCTAACCGTTAAGGAGGTATACCTTCCATCACCAGCTCATCAATATGAGATGATTACTGCCCGATGCGAATACTTGAAAAACTTCATAAAAAACACGAAACACGTAATACGTGCCTATAAAATTTGAGGGTTGCCCTTGATTTCCCTAAGATCCCATCATCAGATCTTGACATGGTGACAATGGGACCACCTCGGGAGTATATTCTTTCGAATCAAAAAAGAATTTTGAAAATCGGTTCATAAATGACGGAGTTATGACGATTCTCCCCTACATAGTCTCGATTCCTGCCCGTCGTAATTCGATAATATGCGGCTTACTGAGTGCCCTACAAACCGTGCTAATAGTCGCGATGTCATGTGGTCTAATTTCATACGAATTTAGTTCTGAATTCTGATACCCGAGCACCGGGTTATTTGGCGCTGGCTGTTGCTTTCCTTGTTCACATGAAAAATTTTGGCATTTTTGTAATACTTTTAAATCTTATGCTGCATTAAATATTTTTATCCACAGATCTGATAATATACTATTGGTCTAAATAAAGTACATAATAATAATAATATATATATATATATTTTTTATGCTTAATTTTCAAAAGGGAAGCCGGTGGGAATGGGCTTATAGGTACCTACGCCTTGTCAATGCTACGCAGTTAACATGTCCAAAACGTTTCACAGTTTATTAGAGGTTTGCCAGTAGGTATGCCTATGCACTAATTTGGGTTACCTACTTAATTTGTTGGGATATCACCGTGAAACGCGTGTAAGAACAGGAACTCAAACAAACACAGTCACGAAGAGTAGCGTGATTGGCACTAACTGCGTCCGGATCATCAAAATTCTTCATCCATTTAATTGTTTAATTAAAAGAATCCGCAAATCATTGGACGTTGGGAAACATTGGTAACAAAAGACAATCGACTTTTTTTGTTGATCTTTTACAGTTCATAGTTCAGAGAAACAAATGTTAGCTTCATTATTTTTTAATTGATAGCTTGGTCACGTCGATACAGACTAGAGGTGACATTTTATTGCAAACCAGTTAGGTTTCCATCTTGGACTTGGATACCTGTTGTAAAGTTATGGGTAATAGGTCGTTTCTCCTATCATGTCTAAAATAACCACACAAAGTAAAGACCTAGGTATATAATAAAAATCGTCTTGTAATAATGTAGCCATGATGACTACACAGTTGTATAGCTAAATACAATGTTACAGCTATGAGGTGGTAACAAATCTAGCAACTTTCTGTCATGGCAGAAATATAGTCTAAGTATATAACAACAACCCTCCAGGATCTCCTCCAGGGCTCAACCTAAACTTCACCAATCCTAGAGTAAGACCAAGAACTCCCTCTCTATACCTTACCTTTAAAAGTCAACTAGGATAAATTGGGTGCAAATGTTGGGAAACTAATAGCTTAGGTGCCAAATTGGGGAGAACTATTTTCAGTAATAGACAAAAGTTAAGGGCGGAGTCAATATATATTAGTTTGTATAATATGTCCTTCTATGACCAGATTTTATTAGCTACTGACGAATAGTTTACCAATACTTCAGGTCACGTGCAAAAGTTCAACGAGTTGGGTTATACGCCAACGAGGAGTATATTAAGATTTTAGCGTTAACACTTGAGTCTACAAATTAATACGTAAAATGGTATAAATATGATAATCTTAGTAATATGTGCGATAAGATCCAACTGATATTTAAATGATAATTAGTCTAACTGTATTAAATTTTATCTGCCTATACACCTGCTATGAAATAGTGCGACTATTCAGCCTATATTTACTTAATAACAAGCTCTATTATTAATACTTTTGTGAAGACACGTATGTTATCTCCCAAATCTATCGGTAATCTCGCGGTAAAATGTTACAGGCTCACATTCCCAATACTCTTTTGATAATTTAACAACATTCATTAAGTTTTTTAAGATATCGAGCAGACGAATATTTCAAACGTTTGAAGCAATGCATAGCGGATTTCTTAAAAATTCTTTGAAACACGATGGAAAAGTATGTTACGCAATTGGGGTGCTGATCACACCCCAACGGACTAAAGGACAATTTATTTCATCCACGTGCTTAGTTAAATGAAAATATATGGATTTTAGCAAATAGATAGGCTAGTGTAATAATAAGTGTTTTGTGTACCTACCCGTTTGTGTTATTTAATACATGACCGAGCTTCGTCTGATTTATAATACTTAGGTATCATTAATCAATTACTATCTTTATTTTTGTAGCGCACCTGTGCATTTTGGTTTTTTAAGTCCAATATTAAGATTATAAATAAAAGGACTTACAATATGCTAAAATTAAATTCTCGTTATGTAAACAGCATAATTTTCGATGATAAATTAGTGACTAACGAATTATTTTAATTTGTCACTAGTAGCCGATGTTTTGACTAAATCGGCAAAGTTAAAATCATTTGTCACTGTGATTGGAACTTATAAAATTAATTATACGGAAGAACAACACAATACAAATTAACAATAATGAATGTATTAAAATTGATAATTTTAAAATAGTGATGACAAATCTGGTACTCAGAATACCTACTGATATAAACACTGCTTTGAATTTATGCGCCATCGCCGTTTTAAAAATGTTTAAAAGGTATCACTGGGGATATTTTAATATCTATTTCTGACTCTCTGAAATAACTCAAAAACTAATTCATTCATTTGTGATCGCTGCCCGCAGATTCATCGATTTAAATATTGTCATAAGGGAATTATTAAACAAAGCTGTTAACTGTTCCATTCAACGAAAACTTATTCCTTAAAAGTAGCGTTACCAGTTATTTTGCGTCACACGTCATCCTTATGCATGTCTCATTCATTAAAATAAAGCATAATATTTTAATTATTAATAGAAAGAATAATATTTCGAAATCATAAATAACTCAGTGCCACACAAAGCATTTGACGTAACCCCTAACCTAATCGACTAAAATAATCGTAATCAGATTGCGTACTCTATAATTTAGTCGAGTCGATCAAGATGTCAGATTCCAATGTATAACGTTTTTATGTTTTAGTCTCAGCTGTCGTTATTATATAATTATTGTTGGCCAATTTGGTTCAAAAGTAGGTGACGGTGAAGGTGAATGTTTTGAGTGAATGAAATTGTATGTTAAAGATATGTTACGTATAGTCTGTTGTCATTGATAACAGTTACTTTAATATACATTTCAAGTAATTTTCTGAAAGTATTCACTTTTTTTAATCAGTATTATCTATACAACACATGAGCTTAATCATTCAAGAGTCATAGAGATACGTAGTGGCATTCGGAACCGGTACTATTACCATAATCAATTATCTCTTATAAAGTATATGTAATCTATGGATGCGCAATGCACGTGACAACTCTATGAAACTGCACGTGTAACATACAGCCAAGTAATTATGGGGAAATGTCGCTACTGTTTCTGATTTATTAGATATGGTACGAATGATTTACTGGTTAAATAATTTTATGAGGAGTAAACATGTTTACGAGTTCGGAAAATCGTGTTCTAGATGACAGACACAATGACAAGTGATGAAAAGGCTCATGAATCTCTATTTATGTTCACTTTTTGAATGCAAAAGCAACTACTTCTTTCCTATATGCGATTGCGAGTTTTTAAAAGCTATTTGAATCACGTTTAGTCGATTATTGATCGGAAAAAAGTTTCGTTAAAAACTTTTTTGTTTAAAAAGTCGTTTTATTAAGAAAAAAACGTCTTCTAATGTATCTTCATATTTTTTTTCTTTTAAAGTAAACTGCGACTTACCATAATCTCCTAAATGATCGTGTTCAGCTTCTCCGGGGTCTCTCTTGATGATTACGTGTTGGGCGCCATTTAGCGCCTGTGATAACCTCTGTTGATCTTCCCTTTTTCTTTTCACTGGAATTTTTTTATGAAGCCATTAAATTTTGTCCCTGATACCTTAAAAAATGCAGCATGCCGTTGCTTATTCAATATGATTAATTATCTGGTATTAGGTCCGATAAGCTCGCATGAAAATTCTGTCAGCACTGATGTCCGATACCGACATTCTTCTTTTGATGTACCTACCTACTTAATAGGTACTGTTTATAAGATAGGTCAGGTGCGTACTCTACACGTTGACACACATAAGGCCAGGGATGGCGAACCAATTATGGCACGTTACACAATATTTTAGGCACACTACCGATTTTTTAACCATATTTTCATCTATGCCTACGAGTAATTATTTTCAGAGATGAATAACATAAGATTCGATTAAAAACCGTTTGGTAAATTACAAAAGTAACGTCTTACAACCCTTGTCCCTACCTAATACTATTCATATATTGTAAGTTACCATCTAATCAGCAACAACAGAAGTTGATGTCACTTTAATTTGAATTACACTTAGAATTTTATTGAAACATTTATTACGATTTTGGTAGTAATAAAGAGTTTTTAGTTGAAAATATTTAGTTCAATTATCTTAAAGACTAAGCAATATTATTGGAACGTGCAAGGTCTCAATAAACATTGCTTTAGAAAAAATGGCACGGTGATCCATAAAGGTTCGCCATCCCTGCATTAGGCTATACAGTTCCAGTTTAACATAACCTAACTTTTTATAGATTTCCTGTACCTACAGTGTGAGATCCTCATAAACTGCTTTTATAAAGCTTGATTCGTCGTGAGTACGTAAACAAAACTAGCGTGCGTGTATGAGCGTAAATGAAGCAAAACGAGCAACACTTAGCAGGTGGCGTTCCATATAGTATCTCCATAATAAGAAAAAGGCGTTACTTAATCATTTTTACTGGAAAACTCACCTAAAGGCAGTCCAGTGTCGATAGAGACCATATCGACCATGCTGGAAGGGTCCATGAACATCTCGTCGTCTTGCGCCGTCGATGTCATGGAGTCTGGGATGGGCCGGATCACCAGGTCGTGA
Source organism: Diarsia brunnea (assembly GCA_949774965.1). NCBI lineage: Eukaryota > Metazoa > Arthropoda > Insecta > Lepidoptera > Noctuidae > Diarsia > Diarsia brunnea. The sequence continues at coordinate 11,999,428 of OX459007.1, read as the reverse complement.
CCGATTGATCCCTCCTGTGGAAGAGAAAGAAGGATGGTTAGGTATTGATAGGAACTCGGAGTTATGGGAGATCTGCGGTCTTAATTGATGTAGGGTGACTGGTAATATAATTAGTGACCGATACTTAAACACTTGATTGTACTCACGATAACAAACAACTTTTACTATAGGACCAATGCTGAAATCGCGAAAAATAAATAATATGTTCAGTACATTTTGACCAGTTAGGCATACATAAATAGGTCACTAACTACAGCAATTACTAGTCACCCTATATAGTTTCAGTGGTGGCCCAGTGGTTGCGGCCCCGACTTACGAACAGTAAGTCGTGGGTTCGAACCCAGGCAGGCACATTACTTTGTGTAATTTATTTCATCACCACTGCTCTCAAAACGGTGAAGGAAAACATCGTGAGGAAACCGGCTTAGAACCAAAAAATTCGAAGACATGTGACATCTACCAACCCGCACTGGGCACGCGTGGTGGATTATAGCCCATCCCTCTCCTAGAGAGGAGGCCTGAGTCCCTGCAGGGGAAATATTATAGGCTGATGATGATGATGATGATATAGTTAAACATATTTAAAACCCAAAACCTTCAGGCTGATACTAATCGAGAATTTTGGGAGCGAACCCGGGGAAGTTTCGCTCACCAGTTGTGCTTGCAATGCAGTTATGTTCCCAGTCAGTAAGTAGGAGCTCATTCACCTGGCCATGTCACAGACAGTTTTTCAGGTGAGTGTTTCAAACTATATAACGATTTTATATTTCGCTCGTGCTGTATATCTTAATAATTTGCACGCCAAATTATGGCAGGGTATGCTGTAACTTTACTGTAACATCTTATGTACCTACCATATTTTAGCATTTAAAATATTTTGATTTGATTTGATTGTAGATTTGTAAAGTAGGCCCAACACTTTCATGTTCACCTATAATAGTACGAATGACAACCACCCAAGATATTTGAAACCAGTTTATGCGGATTCCTCATTGTACGGGAAATCCATACAAAGCAAGGCCATGTTATACTGGAACTGTATACCTTGATGTGTCACCGTGTATACTTTTAAAAGGCCTAATAGCAGCAGTCGGTTTTGTTCAAAGATTATTTTGCTGGCTTTATTTTAATTGTGTGTTTATCAGCGTCGGTTATCACTTTGAATTTCCAAATAAAGTTCAAATAATTGTTTGATTTCCAGCCTGGTTGGTTTCACTTCGCGGGTCACGAATTCGGTGTCATTAGGTACCGTAAAATGGAGTGAATAGAAACTCACGGGTGAATCGAGACAGAACTTTGAGAAGGATTTTAACTTTGAATGAATGTGGTAAAACAAGCTTTGAATGTGTGTGGATTAAATAGAAACCATTTTTGCCGTGGCAAAAATGGTTTCTATTTAATAAAATAAAATTAAGTGGATACAATAGAGTACTTGTTGGTAACATATCGTATTCATTCAATGTTAAAATCCCTTTCAAAGTTTTGTTTCGATTCACCCCTGCGAATCTATTCACCCCATTTTACTGTACCTAACCTTTCCAGCTTAAATAATGTAAACTTGACAAATATTATAGAGCTTTTAAACAAAATGTTTTTATATTGGCAAGTTTTCAGTAGCACGGAGATTCGATTACATTTCGCCCGCGACTTCTTCCGCAAAAACTGTGATATCTCGGATAATACCTATGCATGATATAAATATAATTTTGCCAATAGCACCTATGAATAATACAGCTTTCTGCCTCTGAATGACTTTTCAGAATTGGGTTATTAGTTCTGAAGAGTATCCCTTACATACATGTAAACACACCTCTTTATGATGTTAGTATGGATAAATAAATTGCGACAACAAGATGAGATACTTGAGATAGTAAGTTGCATTCACAAAGTCATCATCATAAATAAATACAACATCGTAGATCAGTACCTATAATAATTTTACGAGTTGTCTTGGAAAATAGAAGAAGATACGTACTTAATAACTTCCATGCAATCAAAAACTTTATGGTCCCAACAATGTAGCATCGAATTATATTTTACGATTAATTTTTCACAGAATTATAATGCAACATTGTGAAGTATGCCTTCAATCCGACGTAAACAACAATTAAAATGCATTAATTTCACAACTTACACAGCTTTTATAGTCCTTGACTAACCATTGTATCATTTTGTGTTTATAGTCTGTCAAAACTTCAGAAAGAGTAGAAAAATTGAATCAAAAGGCCGACTTTTTTCCAATGTAGATATACGACCACAGATCCTTACAAATTATGCCTAATCTACCGTCTTGTTCTTTATGCAACTCCACCTGCATATTGAGGGATACAGATCCCTCTCCAGCCACTCCTCAAAGTAGCCACCAATAACGAGGTTGAGGAGGGCGATCCTCGTCTAAACGACGACGAAAAAGGAGAATGTGAGAATGAGAATACCAAAACTTGAAAACACATAATAATCCGTTAGATCGTAATCATGTCCGGATCGTTTTACAAATCGATTCTTTGTGAGTACTTGACAGGTTAACGCTTAACAGAAGCTCGATAAAGTGTTGATGAAGTTGTTAATTTTATACAATAAAACCTGATAATTATACTAATTAGTAAACTCGTTTGTTCATGTAGATCTTCTAATTTAAAAAAACTTTTTTGCAAAAAATAAAACCGACTTCAAAAACACAAAAAAGTGAAAAATAACTTTAGCTTCTGAAGTCGGTGACTTTTGTTTGTTTTATTCAGTTTTTTTGTCACCGACTTCAGAAGCTAAAGTTATTTTTCACTTTTTTGTGTTTTTGAAGTCGGTTTTATTTTTTGCAAAAAAGTTTTTTTATTTTTCCATTTTTAGTTGTAATATCCTTTACAAATATTTGATATTCATTAATTTTACGTTGTTAACAATACATGTCACGGTAATAGGCTTATCCGCAATAAAATGGAACTTAACATACCTAACTCTCGAAATCTGGGCGTCCTGTACACATCTGCGTACCCCGTCCGAGCATACAGGCGTGATGGTAAGTTAAGATGTTGCGTAAACAATAAACATCCAAGCGATTGCAGCAATCACGACAGATTTGCCGTCTATTTTTGAAGAGTTCTATTGTATATCTCCGAAGATCAGGATCAGATCTTCACCAAATTTAAATGGGACCACCTCAGGAGTATACTCGAATTTTGAGAATCGGTTCACAAATGGAGGAGAAATCAGGTAACATACATAAAAAAAAAAAAAAAAAAAAAAATATATACACACGAACATATCGCTGGCCCCGGGCAATATAGCGGTAAACGCCGGTTACGCCCTTTTTAATGTTATTTGATTTTTGGCTTCTCGGAGTATCAATCTATCACTCTTATTTTTTTCAAATTTTTTAAATTAATATTTCTTTAGAATAAATGACAATAACAGCTTTATTGCATGGAAAATTCTCTTACGACTAAAAATGTATTATTGCAATACTCTAAGAAACATAACACAAAAAAACGGTGAACATCTTTACACAAAATTTCTAAACAAATGGTAACAGTAATAAATTTAACCACCTTTTTGGAAATAAACGTATTATATCAATAAACTGTAAACACTTAATACGAAGTAATCACAAGAGATTTTATTCTGTACAAGCTATTACGCCTTTCTTCCCGGAAATGTATTGTAACCCCGGCGCCGTACTGTCGTGTTACGCTAAACGCCACCCCTTTCACTCCTACGCATAAATGATTACCGCATGCTTTCTAGCATCATGTTTAGGTAAACAATTGATACAAATAAATCAATGAAACATATTTTTATGTAACCATTGTAAAAGACCGACCTTACAATGTTATTTATTTTTATTTTTAACCATTTTGACAGTATTTTATGAAATTTATACATATTTTTTTTTAATGTTACTACTACCTAATTTTTGTTTAGTTAAATTTTAAATGATAATAACTTTGTATAAAAAAAACCTTTCAAATCACATAATTTTTATTGAATACTAAACTTTGGAAACAAACACACAAAAAACTCTTAAAAAATAAAAAATACTATGCTACCTTAACAAAATCACATTTTTTTTTTATTAAATATTAAACTTTGGAAACAAAAACTCTTAAAAAGAAAAAAATACTATGCCTTAATTTGAAGAAAATCACATAATTTTTAGGAACTGTTTTATTAGGGAAACAAAAATAAAATGGTCAAAACCAATGGTAAAAGGAAAAAAAAATATGCTGCTTTAATCTGAATCTTCGCTTTCAATATCGATTTCTGCTTCAGAGTTCCTAACACAATGCAAATTGTTATAAAATGTATGATAATGTTTCGGGATTGCTTCGGTTTTGCAGAGACTCATCAAATCATCGTAAAGTGGTTTTGGTAAGGGGATTGGCTCTCTGTACAGATTTCTCAGTTTATCTCCTGATACATCAGTCACTGGCGTCTTTTTGGGTCATCCTCTTGAAGATCTGGTGTTTGATGCAGTATTTAAAGAAATATACTCATCGTCAAAGTTATACTTTAAATAAATAACATCTGGATGAGCTAGAGTAATCTTGATTTCGTGAATCTTTGTCCACATAACTTTTTCATTAGTTTGGTCTGCCCGTCTTTTGTCCATTATCTCCTTCAAATTTAAGAAACTATGTTGTTCCATTTCCTTAAGATGAAATTTTTCACCATTGATCTTAGCATTCATGATTATGCCATACATTTTATCAGGAGTATAAATCGTGTGGTTCTTTTTTGCGCGTTCGATAAGAGAATGCATCGAATCTCCTTCAGACTGGCTATGGTCAGTTTCAAAGTACCACATGTACATGTACAGTATTATGTTAACTCCATACTTTTTGGACAAATATAGATACAGAGCAAAGATAATCCTATTTTTATTCTGCCCAGCAAAACCATCAGAATAAAATATAAAATTCTTGATACCACGTTGGCTCTCAGTTTCAATGAAATTTAGGACGCAACTGCAGATTTCATTAGCACCCCTTTTGGCCACTTGATAGTGCCAAAGATAGCAGTAACCTCTTCCACTTAATGAGTTGTAAATTATAAAGTTATAGTATACTTTCGCTTGTAATGAAAGATTCCTACTTCTGATTGACGGATCGTCAAGACTTTTCAAGATCATAAATAGCGACGACAGTAGTCGTAGAATCGACTTCTGTTTTATCTTTAGATTTTAGTTCACGAACACATTCCTTGTTTCTAATGTGCTTTGTGTAAGCTTCTTGGAGTTGGCTTTTTGTTTTACCATCAGCTTGACGATACAATGTACATTGGTCGCACATATATTATCATTTTTAGGTTTGTGAAAAGAATAATTGAATTTTGTATTAAACACAGTTTCATACTGTCGTTTTGTGGCCATCTTTACATCATTTGGATAATTTGCACTCTTAAACCATTCATCAGAATACATAATGCTTAAATTATAGAATTATTGCAATCACTAGGTTGCGGTCAATGTACATTGTATCGTCAAGCTGATGGTGAAAGAAAAGGCCAACTCCAAGAAGCTTACACAAAGCACATTAGAAACAAGGAATGTGTTCGTGAACTAAAATCTAAAGATAAAACAGAAGTCGATTCTACGACTACTGTCGTCGCTATTTATGATCTTGAAAAAGTCTTGACGATCCCTCAATCAGAAGTAGGAATCTTTCATTACAAGCAAAAGTATTCTATATATAACTTTACAATTTACAACTCATTAAGTGGAAGAGGTTACTGCTATCTTTGGCACTATCAAGTGGCCAAAAGGGGTGCTAATGAAATCGGCAGTTGCGTCCTAAATTTCATTGAAACTGAGAGCCAACGTGGTATCAAGAATTTTATATTTTATTCTGATGGTTGTGCTGGGCAGAATAAAAATAGGATTATCTTTGCTCTGTATCTATATTTGTCCAAAAAGTATGGAGTTAACATAATACTGTACATGTACATGTGGTACTTTGAAACTGACCATAGCCAGTCTGAAGGAGATTCGATGCATTCTCTTATCGAACGCGCAAAAAAGAACCACACGATTTATACTCCTGATAAAATGTATGGCATAATCATGAATGCTAAGATCAATGGTGAAAAATTTCATCTTAAGGAAATGGAACAACATAGTTTCTTAAATTTGAAGGAGATAATGGACAAAAGACACTGGTTGCGGGCAGACCAAACTAATGAAAAAGTTATGTGGACAAAGATTCACGAAATCAAGATTACTCTAGCTCATCCAGATGTTATTTATTTAAAGTATAACTTTGACGATGAGTATATTTCTTTAAATACTGCATCAAACACCAGATCTTCAAGAGAGAGACTGATGTATCAGGAGATAAACTGAGAAATCTGTACAGAGAGCCAATCCCCTTACCAAAACCACTTTACGATGATTTGATGAGTCTCTGCAAAACCGAAGCAATCCCGAAACATTATCATACATTTTATAACAATTTGCATTGTGTTAGGAACTCTGAAGCAGAAATCGATATTGAAAGCGAAGATTCAGATTAAAGCAGCATATTTTTTTTTCCTTTTACCATTGGTTTTGACCATTTTATTTTTGTTTCCCTAATAAAACAGTTCCTAAAAATTATGTGATTTTCTTCAAATTAAGGCATAGTATTTTTTTCTTTTTAAGAGTTTTTGTTTCCAAAGTTTAATATTTAATAAAAAAAAAATGTGATTTTGTTAAGGTAGCATAGTATTTTTTATTTTTTAAGAGTTTTTTGTGTGTTTGTTTCCAAAGTTTAGTATTCAATAAAAATTATGTGATTTGAAAGGTTTTTTTTATACAAAGTTATTATCATTTAAAATTTAACTAAACAAAAATTAGGTAGTAGTAACATTAAAAAAAAATATGTATACATTTCATAAAATACTGTCTAAAGTGGTTAAAAATAAAAATAAATAACATTGTAAGGTCGGTCTGTTACAATGGTTACATAAAAATATGTTTAACTGATAGGATTCTAAAATAGCGATTAGTGGATGATACAGCTAAGCTTTGGCTATAAAATTTCCCTGAAGAAGGTGGTAATCGGCTGGTACGCTCCAGATCTAAAGCGGAAATTACGTCGTATTATATTCTTACATTCCTAAATCTCGGTGGTCGGTGTGTTTATAAAGTCATTAATGATGTTGCAATTGAAAATGTATCGTCTATAATTTGTATTATACATTTTTTCAATTATTTCCTTAAATATTTATTTTATTACAATTATTTTTAAAAGGCTAGATTGGTAAAAAAATTAACTTTCATTTGAAATTTTGAACGTCTATTTTGGATCAGTGTACGCTGCACTATAAACAAATTAGCTTCTTTTATTTCTCCTGTAAAATTCGATTTTTGATATTACCGCTTTATTGCCCGGGCCCAGCGATATAACCTCCTCCTTTTTTGAAGTCGGTTAAAAAGTGAGAGACCTAACTACTTTAGATAATTTATCTATGGGGGCATATAATTTACTAGCTGGTGCCAGCGGCTTCGCCCGCCACAACTCGAAAATTATCTCACGGGAATATAAAATCGGGATAAAACCTATCTTATGTGTTAATCCAGGTTATAAACTATCTGTGTACCAAATTTTATCCAAATTCGTTCAGTAGTTTTTGCGTGAAAGAGTAACAAACATAGGTACACACTCACAAACTTTCGCCTTTATAATATTAGTGTGATTTATTTTCATCATTATAATCTTGCCAGATGTGTTAGTCTTAAGAAAATGAGAAACTAAAACTCTATTCCATAAAGCATAAAATGTGATTTTCACTGCGACGCAAGAGCAAAGGGGCGGACATAAATCAACTACTCTATACTTTATGGTCCTCTAACTTTAAAAAATGGAACGCTACTAAAAAACCTCACAGCTGAAATATTCTCGTTCACACCTACGTACCGCAGCGCGCAGGCGGCTCAGCGGCTGTTGAGCAATCGACCTTAGTCTTGTTTGTAACGCCATTGTGTCTCTATGGTCTCACAGCTAGATGTGTTCTGCGGATACAGTATGAGTGACTTGGTTTTTTAATAATTACTTGATAGGTTGTTGTAGTATTTAGCTGCATCCAGTGAGACTGGAAACTGACATAAAATAGTTTGGAAAAACCTTGACATAGTATGTATGACAACTAAGGAATAAAGTTTTTTACAGAATCAGGATGTTAGTGTATTTACGATTCATGTTTTCCAAGAATACGACAGGGGCAAATACTATCATTATTTTTCAAGAGAAAAATATTATGTTCGTTTTGAAGTGCAAACACTCATCATAACGGCCAGAATAAGATCGTAAACAGATGACTGAGTGACGACGTGAATAACACACTCAACGTCATGGAGTCGACGTCGGGCTGCGGGTTGTTCGCAAGAGATACCGCGGCCTCGATTTGAAGGGCTAAGAAGGAACATGGGTGGTTTTTAGTCTGAAGAAGTCTGACACTCCCTTTCGCTCTACCCAAGAGCAGGAGGGGTTATTTGATGATTTTCCATCCGCCAAAAAATAAAAATAAAAAAGGGAGTCGACGTCATGTTGTACCGGCGACAAATAATTATTTGTCACCGGTACAAATACCCTGCCTATTCTGAATTATAATTTGGAATAGGGCAAGGAAAGGCAAAAGCGAAAATTCATACAATTTAGGTACTAGTCGTTAATAAAATAATTAACTTCTATCCTAAGACTACTAAAGACTGCAAGAACGCAATAGTTCAATGGCTAAAAATGAAGACCTATGATGACATTGAAGTATTGCTGCAAACATCGTCAATATGAGTTGAAGACACACACACACACACACACATACACAACACACACACACACACACACATACACAACACACACACACACACACACACACACACACTGACACATACACCTAGGCACTCACACACACTATTTTTGGTATTCATTTTTAAGTTTCTTTTATTTAGTTATAGTTCATGCCTTGTCTTGTTGTATTTGGATATTGCTCTTTTTTTTAATTTACATACTTAGTTTTAAATATTTTTCTTTGTTTAAATTCTGTTATCTTTTGTACACTACTTTTACTATTGTTTTTTAATTTGACATTGAAGAGTGGGATCTCCTAGCACAGGTATATCTTTTACTTAAAAGGAGGTTCCTATGTGAGATTAACTGTAAGAGTTGTGCAAGTTTCTGAAATAAACCTTTTATTTATTTTATTTATTATTTATTAGTCAAAAACGAGCATAAACCACAACTAAACTTGATTATTCAAAGTCATTGAAAGATCTACAGCAGACATTTAAACTTTTTACAAAGCTTTTTCTGTCAATACCATCGTCATTCGCCCTTGACTCAAAAAATATGAACCATTCATCAAGCAATTTTCGCGCCATGTCCGCTACGCCATTCATGATTCGTTTATCTATTTATTTATTAGTAGGTATGCAAATATACTAAAATAGTAAACACGTGAATAGCCATTTTAGTCATTTCCTCTAACAATATTATATTATTTTCCGGTGTTTAGCTAAGAAATAATGACGAAGCCTACTTGTTGACTTGTTCTTGGTCTAGTGGGTAGAAACGTGACTGGTAAGTCCTGGCCCTGCTCCCGTATTCACAAAGGCTTCGGTTCGAATTCGAGAAACGTATTAAGTCTATTTTTTTGCCATTGCAAGAGCGAGCGTGATAGACATACGGCTTTCCTAACCTAATCAAAATTAAAGCGTTTGTGAATAACCTGGTCCTGGTTACGACCCCCAGGCTGGGTAAAGAGCTGAGAGAGAAAAGTGGCTTAGTATCTATGACCTCGAAGACCCTGATTTTTACTGACTCTTTCCTTATTTCATTATATTTTTTTTATTTTATGTTAATAACAAAGTTTATTAAAATCTGTACGGAACAAACGTCATACAACAAATATATTAATGCGGACACTTAACCTATACCTACTGGTTTTACATATAGCTAACTTACGACTACTTACCTATATCTGATATAACTACTTGAACTACCTACTAAAATAGTTCTTCAATTTTATGTAATCAGCGGTAAATTAACAAAGATTGTCAATATACATAACCGAGTAGGTGTATCTGCTACACACGTCCCGTCTTTCGAGGAATAGAACCGCGATGTTGTAATCTAATATAACACGCCCATAGTAACATAGTTTCTTCATAATTTTTACTAGTCACGTCTCTAGTTTCTTTAGTTTATGGTTAGCATTGACATTGGAACGTGTCCGAAATCCAGAGATTGTCACATCCTGTTGAATGTATGACGTTTTATGTTAATCGCGTCAAATATTTAGGATCTTTGGCTCTTGCTGGGTTTTCTATCATTAAATAGTCCAAGGATAGAGCAAAAGATTAAGTTGTCAGTCAATACTATTGTAAATGTCACGACTGTAATTGTTTATGAATTTTGAAGGCAAAGGGACTTCTAACATTCAGCCTATGACAGGGCCACTAACAAAATATCAATTACACTATTAATCAGACTCAAACTTTCAATAGTTCAGTAGTTATTAATCTTTCAATTAATACGACATAGATAAACTACCCAACCACGGAATATATTTATTATTATTATATGTGAACTTTGGCTTCACCAAACAGCAGCAGTTTAAACTATGACGTTTTATGCAAATGGCACCAAATATTACAACAGCTGTTAAAATTATTAATAAATTCATTCTTGACACGCATCGTTTAACAATTGTGTTAAGGCCCTTTAATAAAGTTGGCGGTCTCGCTGCTTTAATTTTGTTCAGTGGAGTAACTTAGTAACATTATACCTTGATTCGCAAATTATATCGAGCCGATTCGAGCCATTTAAAATTGTAATAATGGCGGCATATTGTCGATGACTTCGGATTTTGAATTGTTTCTTATTCATTAGTGGCCAGTGATTATGATTTCGTCTATGTTGTTACTATAATCGATTGGATAGAATTGTTTTAATCGATTCTAGTAACAATAGGATGGAACTAAATAATTATAGCATAGGATATGAAAGAAGAAGCTGTCTTACCACAACCAGCTTGCCGTGTTTGGGGTGTCTTCTGATAAGGAGCGCGGCTCCATTCTTTTCATCCTGGTATAATTCACCGACATCTTCTTCATCTTCCTGCAGACAAAAAAAAAGAAAACATTACAGCATTGCGTTTTTCAAATTCAAAGAGAACAATTCGGCGCAGATAGATTTTTTCGATTGGATGTTGCCGTTGTCAAAAACACTAGTTGGTAAAATGACCAGTTGTTCAAAATCTTACAAAACCCTTACAAATATCTCCAAAATGCCGTATAAACGGTAACTTCTACAACACAATATGTCTACTCGTATTATATGGGTACGTAAGAAAACCTACCGATTCGGTGGACAAAATTCCAAATGCATAACTATCTAGTTAAAACGTGAAATAGCGTGGGAACTCACAAATCGTGATCTGAATGGCCGACGGAGGCTGGGTGTGATAGCATATTTATTTACTTATCTCAATCTAACATGCGTTTGTTAGGGCTACCATACCGACAATTTTAAAGTTCCCGTAAAAACCAGACTTCCGTCAAAAAATTTGGTTATTTTGCTGCCCATCGTAATTTTTTTGTTATTCATTTAACTTTTTTTTTCATTAAAATCTTCGTAATTAAGTTACAAGTTTTTTTTTTATATTGAATATGCCTTTCTCTAGACTTCAATCTTGAGATGAGGTCGGCGATGGAACGAGCAATGAAGTACGAACAAGGCTGTACGTACAAAGTCCCTGTCTCAACACAGATCCGAGATGTCCGATTTGGGAGGACGAGTCCTGAAAGGACGACTAACATCCTTTTTTTTTTTTTTTTTGGGGGGTGGGAAATCATCAAATAACCCCTCCCGCTCTTGGGCAGAGCGAAAGGGAGTGTCAGACTTCTACTGACTAAAAACCACCCATGTTCCTTCTTCGCCCTTCATGTCGAGGCCTCGGTATCCCTTGCGGACAACCCGCAGCCTCGACAGGCACGACTAACATCCTTAGCTGGTCGTTATTTATTTACTGTAGGTACATAACTTACTTTAACATGTGCCTGCTCAAAAATATGCGTTTTAACTTCGTGTTTCTTGTTTAAAACAAAGGATTTCATATCACTTTTACTTTCATTGTTTTTCCGTGAGCATTTGTGCTGTTATGGCATGAGCCTTGGCGAATTGAACGAGTGAGGCCTGTTTCGAATCAATGACGTTGAATTAGTTTCAAACAGTAGCCTGGTTTCGGTAAGTTAGCAGATCTTCTATACAACATTTCATCCTCTATTAGCTTTAAAGGAAGAATTTATCGCATCCTTAATCGTAACCATACTCCTTTTGCTATGAAAGCATTTTAGCGGAAAAGTTAATGTTTTACAGTCAAGAATTTTATATGCACGTCACGTATGCATCTGCCTAAATATTTTCTTTTCTTTCTTTTTAGAACGTAAACTAATCATGAATTTTCCAAAATAATTTAATAGCGGATGCCCACGTAATAATAGCTATATATTTTGAGCGATGCATTGATAGTTAGAACAAACGATACTAGTGAAATCTATACTATAATCTATGCTTATAATATTATTATAAGTATAGATTTCACTGAATAGGTAGTAGGTACATAGAACTTTATCTCAAGAATCTCAACATAACGCAGTTTGCATCACCTTCAAGCTAGTCATACATGCTAATTTATGATTGCCAGACCAACAGTCTTGAGGCACAAAATAAATATCGTGAAATCAGGAAATTCCCGGCGGTGGCCACAAGATTTATAACTTCATTCTAAGAAATGAACCTTCATGTTTTTTACTTACTACACTGTCAAGATGTTATAAATGCTTCTTCCTTAAACGCAGAGAAACTGCAGAATGGAAAAAATAATAAATCTCGTTTGTCAATTTTCCTCCAAAACTAAGATGCTAAGAGATGTAACCTGGTGCTTACATCAGCAATAAAAATAATACTTTTCGGTGGAAGTTTGGAAGAAACCTATTACGAAATCGTATGTTCCAAGGCAGAAATCTTTTCCTCTACACCTGCAAATATTCGTTCACTGAACCTACCGAGTACCGACATGCATAATTTACTAGCCGACTGCGGCGAAGCCCAAAGGGAGGGTTACTGCAGATCAATTTGTCGTCTAAAATAGTGATTGTGTGAGGAATGATTTGATGGAAAATGGTGATGTGAATGAGTGACAGGTGAGAATGGAAGAAAAAAAACGTGCTGCGCCGATCCCAAATAATATGGGACAAGGGCAGGACGATGATGAATTTGTCGTCTAAAATAGTAAATCACACAGTCCTAGCGTATATTTTGAGTCACCATAGTTGACATTGCTCACTCAAACAGCGGAGGTCACGGATTCACCTTACTCCGTGAGTTAATAGGAAAGGAAGTATGTTTTTTTAAGTTTAGAATAAACCACAGGATTTTTGGGCTTTATCGGGTGTAACAGTAACTGCCAGTGACAAACGAGCGACTGTCTTACTCTATCATCATGTTGTATCTTGCGTTTTTTTAGATATTTCTCGATGTTAAGTAAAGCCAAGTCAGAGGTCCCATCGGACCACGTGTCCATAAAAACTCTGACACCAGGTTAGGCACTAACCTCACGATAAAGAAGAATAAGAAGATATTTTTTTATGTCACAGGCTTGGTTTTTTATTTCCATATATATACTTTCAACGTCATCTAACCACAAATGAGTGAACCCCAAAAATATAAAAACCACAACGTCTTGCATAGATTTGCAACGTTATTAGTTTAAGAATAGGTTCTCTCAATACACAACAATTAATATTTACAATTTGCAACGAGGTCGTACTTACAATATGCAAAGTATTATTAATAAAATAATATAATAACTTATATGAAGACATAAATAAGAATAAGCTTCCGTGGTTCATCCCATGATGGATATCAGCTCACGATTATTCACATACAAAGAATTTTATGGTACATGACCATGTATCATACAGTCACGGAGATATTTTTGAGTTATTTTCACGATCTTTGCATAAAAGGAAGTAAGTGTAAGCAAGGAAATAATAATATTGTCTATGCCTGACACATTAGCCAGCTTATGATATAGTCCTGTTGTCCTTTCATGATTTCCGCAGCCCTTCGATTTGACAATGAGAAAAGATTGCGCGGGATAACTTGACGGAAAAACAAACATGGCGGATAATCGAAGATGGCGGCTTCAAATCAAATTCATAGTAGTACAGAAACTATTTTGGGAACTGATTGAAGATTTGTACCTCCCAAATAGTTACACACATAAATCATAACATCACGTCTGTAATTCCCGAAGGATTAGGCAGTCTACCCAATAGTAAACCCACATTTCACCAGTTATGTTTAAGTCCCATGTAATAGGGAGCGAGCCTATAGCCATTAAGCGGGCACAATTTCAGACTTTCGAAGCTGCTACTGAGAAATTTTCGATGGAAAAGTCCAAAAACACTTTGTCGAAGCGTGGCCCTCATGTTTAGCATTTGGGCTGTTTCTAAGGTTTTCGAATAGGATGAAAAAGATGAACCTCTATAAAATATGCAATTTAATATTTCAATAAGGAAGTGAACAGACTATTTATTTCACGGTATCATTGCTGCGTACCTATATGTTGTTTGCCACTATAACCTCTACGCAATTATCCATTTTATATGCTGATACGGTAATAAAAGGAATGTGGTAGACGCTTCCTCCTATGTTTATTATATTAGTTTATAATTGCAGCTGCAACACGATGTACCATCTGCCATCATTATCTGAGCCTAGCATGAAACATTGTAGACGCCTATATATTATTGCATCTTTATACTAATGTGAACTGATATTTATAGATTGGATTTTTTCAACCTCACCTAAAAGTACTCTAAATACTGTAGATGGCAAATTTTACACAAAGGCAACATTCATTTATTTTTAAAAGAAATAAATCTGCGTTCGAAGATTTAAGAAAATTCGCTTGACACACTCGAGAATCGAACTAGCTATAATTAAGCATGATATATTATAATGAAATCTAAACTTATAAATGAAATGAGACATGCTCAAGCACTTTAACTCGAAAATACATACAACCAAACAACCGTCACTTGGATTATGGAGGACTTACTTTAATATCTGCCTAATTCTTGGAGGATTTTTCTTTCTGAATATATGTTATATGTACCTAATAACTATATTTAAATTGCATTTAAAACTTTTGGGGGTATGTGGAACAAGGTGTAATGTTCCTCATCCCCCATGATAGAAAAGGGAGGATCCTCCGACCAGACGGGTGTTGTGTCTGGTGGGCTAACGGCTCGACATAATATATTATGTAAGTTGGGATTTCATATATACGCTAATGTCGCGGATAAAGTTGATAGCGCGATGTAGGATTTGCCAATCTAGTTCGCTTGTGTTGCGATAGATGTCGCTGTCGCCACAAACTTATGAATGCACTATTATGTAATTTAATACGAGGAATAAATAACACCATACTCATGTTGTGTGAAGTCTTTATTACATTAACTATTATCGCACAATAGTACGGCGCTTGATTATCACGATCTTTTTTTCAATGGGGAATAATATCACATTATTTACTGCGTTTATTTCGTGTGTATTTCTATAATATGCATATCAGTACACGGAAAAGGTCCTCGTATCGGAGTTCACTGACAAAAATACACCCATTATGTACTGCACAATACCGATTAAATTTTACTTAAATAAATGACCGTAGGTTTTACGTAAACTTGACTTTCCAGACAATATTTGCTTTCGAAGGACTCTGTTTACAGAAATCAGCAAATACTTTTATTATAAGACAAAGTTTGGTCCTGTCGAGGCTGCGGGTTGTTCGCAAGGGATACCGCGGCCTCGACATGAAGGGCTAAAAAGGAACATGGGTGGTTTTTAGTCAGTAGAAGTCTGACACTCCCTTTCGCTCTGCCCAAGAGCGGGAGGGGTTATTTGATGATTTCCCACCGCCCAAAAAAAAAGAAAAAGTTTGGTTCTGTAAAATATGACACCTTCTTTCTTGCCATATTATCCTTCACGCATCGTTTCTATGGTCTTCCTCTATTCTTCCATCCACATTCATACTTAAAACATTCCTTAGGTATGATGTTTTAATAATTCTTCTGCATCACATGCTCATACCACGAAAACCGATTATCACACACTGTCGCGCCACTTTCAGACTTCCTCTTATGTACTCATATCCTATTTTATTGATACGCGTAACACCACACATCCCCTCTCATTTTCATCTGAGTTACATGTAATTGCCTCAAAAACATGGGATAAAAAAAGTTAAAGATTTGGATCTAGTTCGGATAATTTAAATAGTTCCAAAACACTATTCGAAGTCACGTCTGGCATAATTATTTGAATTAAAACTCTATTGAATTGTTAAAACCGTAACAAATACATACTTAATATAACCAAATCAATTGTCTATTAAGTGTAGGTCGTAAAATATAACTACACTTCTGAATAAAACATCTGTTTATAGGGACATTAAATTCTTCCAGTACTCAAAGAATTATAATAATAATTTTATCTGTGGTTGTACTCCAATTCTGTCAGTTCATAATTGAAGTGACACCTTTAGAAGGCAATTGGGTTCATTCGTATTTTATTGATTGTCAATTGTTTTCTTATTTGTGGCCTCGGCTACCAAATATATCGACTGTTTATGTATGTAGCTATGGTTACCCATACCTTAATAGTTGTACCTATGGTTAGTTAGCCTTTGTGCATAAGCCCTTATATTGCAATTTCTAGGTGTTGTTTTCTGTGTGTGCAATCATAACAATAAAACATAATAATAACAGCATTATTTCATCTGCATTACTGCTAAAAAAATGCACTAAACCTACACTCTTTCTTGTACAGAATAAGGAAATAAATTAGAAAAAATATGAAGTTTCATATTGCCCTATTTCTGCCATACCCATCTAAAAACTTAGATAAGTTCTTGTACTTAATCTCAAAACAATCAACCATAAACAAGCCACATTCCAACACGAAGATACAACAATCATGAAACTTTTCAAGACAAAAGGCGAACTATTAATATCTACTTAATAAGCATAAATATATACGTACATTCTGCATATCTCTGACATCTGTCACGTGTTATTAAACCAAGCTTGTTGACAGGACAATGATCTTAAAAATATCAATAAATCAAAATGCAAGTATCTCCGGCCAACCGTGAGAATAATGTGAAAAACAAACAATTTACTAAGAGGATGTTCCTCGTTCACATGCTAATTGTTTACTGTGGCTTGTTTATTGCGATATTGCAATTATTATTAATAATAATGTGACGTCAATCATACCTGTATTACCTTTGATATGTCGGCTTTTGAAATAAAAAGAAAATATCTAGATGAAAAACCGGCTAAATCCATGTCGGACCACGCACAATGTAGGGTTCCGTAGTTGCCCATCAAAATATGTGAACTTACTGAACTGATTAACCACCGAACGACGATTTTTATTGTAAAAATAAAACAAACATGCATTTGCAGTTTTGAGACCTGCGCTCCCATGTATAGGAAAATATTTCATACAAGTACATTTTATAAGTTGGTCGACTATTACTCGTAAACTTGTAAAGCCTATAGGGTTCCGTTTATTTTCGTTATAATTATAGGCTACTACCATGAATTTTTTCACACGTCCAAACACAACCCGTATATGGACTTTGCGAGAAAAAAAAATCATCAGCATGTTTTCTTCTTCCATACTTCTCTTTGACGCATTATCTCAGTATTGACCTTCTTTTTAACCATATCATCCTTCATAAACTTCATCCATCGTTACTTTGACCGTCTGTCGTCTACTTACACAAATAAAAAAAAAACTTTCGATGAGAAAACCTTGTGCAACGTAAAAAAAAATTGTATGGATAAGTTTATGAAAATCGTCAGCTTTTGGCTGATTCCATCTCAGTCATGGCCCATTAAACGCAGTTGTCATAAAACTCAAATAGCTTTTAGCGGACAATAATCAATTTCACTGGGTCATAGAGCTATGTAATTGCACTCCCATTTTTACGTAATATGGTCTTGTCGCGTAATTTACGCGTAAATAGGTACGAATACGCTTCAGTGACGCTATTATTTTTTGAGAATCAAGTTTGACTTTAAGCTTGGGAAAAAGTACGATAAGATGGTTTTTATACCTTTCTTCCAATGGCTTATAGCATACTTATTTGGGTATTTCTATCAGATATTTCTCAGTCACGGAACCGGCTTAATTCCCAGTTACTGGTAACAGGTTTTTTTTTGGAGGGTAAGATATTATCAAAATACTCCTCTCGCTCTGGACAGAGCGGTAGGGAGTGTCAGACTTCTACTGACTAAAAACCACCCATGTTTCTTCTAAGCCCTTTGTGTCGAAGCCGCGGCATCTCTTTCGAACAACCTGCAGCCCCGACGGGCGTCGGCCCTTGCGAGCCCCTTCCATGTTGCTGTTACCTCTTTGAGGCACGCGTGGAATACGAACGCGCCGTCGACACGGCCTGTCATCGTCATAAGACGGACGGACGGCGAGCTAGCCCATTACTCACCGTCCACAGGTCCGCGCCTACGGTGGCCGGAAGCGGTCACGTAACCCCCGACGCCTAGAGCGTCTCCCGCGGCGGCTGGGACGAGAGGTTCTCTCCCTCTCAAGTTCCGCCATCTCCTTCGCTAGCATCACTGCTTCGCAGAAGGAGGGGAATTCCCTCTCGCCCCAGACCATGGCTTAAACCAGGGCCGGACGCGAGAGAGGAATCAATCTCCTGCCCTTATCCCAATTTAATTGTGGTCGGGGTGCAAAATATCTTCTTCCATACTTCTCCATTACTCAGCATCGTCGTATTACAGGCGTGTACTTATTAAACTATTGCCGCGTACCTAAAGAACACAAACAAATACATCTCAAAAGCACGTGGATGACGTCATCAGTCAGCCAGTGTCACGCACGTGACCGATATCGAGATGATATTAAAATTTCTAATCATTACCTTTTTATGTTAATTATTTAAGATATGGTTTTATTTCAACAAAATTGTTTGACCTCCACCTGTTGATCTATTCCCATCCAATACCAAGAGCTAATACCATTTGGTATTAGTTTATTTCCGAATTAATTTTCTATTCCCAACGAGTACCACATTTTTTAAAATAAAAAATCTATTACTAACGAATACCAAAACGAGACTTTTTGTACACTCACCTACACAAATTACATACTATACTATCGTAATTGAATGCTAAAAGTCTAAAACTTTTCAAACTAACAAATAAGTAGTTCAAATAAATCATTTCTCTTTACCTGCGAAAAAGGGTCGATTTTTGTCTATTGTTTTGAAATTCGAAGCAACCAATCAGAGTTGAGTGCAAAATAAGTCTTGAGACAGACAACTCAGTTCAGTACATTTCCGTGCTTGCGGCGGGTAGTGTGCATACTCAGTGATCAATATGTGATTTAAATTCCAACCCTAATCTTGATTAAACATTACTTAAAATCACTCAAAGCATTTTAATTTTAGTGAACCTGACTGTACCTAATTTCTTCAAACTTGTTTTGGTATTGGTTTCAAAATGTGGTACTCGTTGGGAATAGAAAATAAATTCGTAAATAAACTAATACCAAATGGTATTAGCTCTTGGTATTGGATGGGAATAGATCCACCTGTTAACTATCTTTTATTTTTTGTCATTTCAAAGTATACGTACCTACTGTTTAAATTAAAAGTCTAAGATGTTCAGTGCAATTATTGCAAAGGGCCAGATTCTATGAAATTACGTCATTACAGTCCTTTCAGTTACTTTACTTTTGACAAGGCATCACTGTCTTAGTGAAAGTGATGTTTGTTGTTGTAAATATAGGATTGGTGTTGAGTTGTTTCCCTAACAAGTCTATCAAGATGGCACTGATCTTGTCATTGCAAAAAGGTTGTTGTTGGGTGGTAATTGTGAAAGGTAGACTTCAACCAAGTTATCTGTGTAGGCGGGAAAACACAGAACAAAATGTCCTGACAAGCGGCTCCACCTTGAACTGCTAACTTAAGGTGGTCATACTGTAACATCACTGTTACAGGACTGTATCTATGGTAGCATTAAAAACACCAATTAGCAACGGACCAAAGACAAATAGAAAAAAAAATACCATAAACAACTCTGCCACGTGCCGATGCCGATGGCGCAAAACGTAAATATATGCTAAGATAAAGTAATAGCCTATCTATATTGTAAAAATATACATAATGGAGGATAATCGTACACATTATTGGGCATAAAAATCTATGGTGCTACATAAATAAAATTAAGTTACGTTTTGTATGAATTAATTGTTTCGGCAGAACTTCGCGGAAACGTGATAATAATATTTGAAGTATTTTTAAAAATGTTATTTTACTGTTTCAAAATAATAATAGAATGATACTGTTTTCAAATATGAAACCAGTCTATTATTATTTTTATTTATTTTCTAGTTTTTTACGTAGGTTCGTAGAAATAATAAAACCAATTGTTACATAAATTCAATATTAAATTACAGATTTTTGCAACAGAAACCTATATAACTTCTGGATTAAAATCTCAATAATAAACACTTGTTACGAGATCAACAACAATAAAGTATGGATTTCGCTCAAAAGTGCACAATAAGCACTTGAAATGTTGGAGATACAAACATTGTTGTTGTGCGTTTTTGTATTGAATTGACCCATAATTTGTGCTTTACTTGATTGAAAGACCTATAAACTTGACCAAAGATGGCACATGTTGGCAAAAATAATATCAAAATACTACAAAGAAGGATTTTTTTTGAAACTTGCAGAACTATAAGGATTTCAAACTTACAGAACTATAGAAAAAATTATATGTCTCACTTCCAATAATGAAAGGCATTATAATCGATACATACAGTTTTTCATTGTTATACCAATGTGTTACGTTGGCTAATCTGATGTTCGGTTTGTGTTTGAGGGAAATCATTCAAACTCTAGGTTAGCCCAACATAATAGTTAACGGTAAAAACTTTAACTGCGGTACTCAGAGATATTTAATAATTACTTAAGCCGTTACTAAGTAAAGGTTTGACATAATAATGTATGACAAAACTGTCAAAACCTTTACTAAGTGATGACCTAAGTAATCATTAAATCTCTCTGAGTACTGCAGTAAGACAGAACGGTACCAACTGCCAGATTTTCTAGCCAGCTATTCTTTTCTCAAATTACAAGAAATCGAAATTGTCATGCGTAATAAATGCACGATCATCGCGCAAATCAAAGTTCTCCATTCCATATTCACCTCATATCTATTCAGCGATATCGTATTTATGTAAATTCATATAAATGTATGTTTTTGGCTGCCCCGGCCACGTGTGTGAAACGATGGCGGAATAAAAGCAAGCTCATTATAATAACTAGCTGTATTTAAATTACAAATAAGCTTTATGATCGTTCGCAAATTGTGACCAGATTACAAAATTATTATTTTCTAAGTAGGTATGGATAAATAATATGGTTGTACATTTTTATGAGGCTGGTCATGTTTTTGGAAATTAGTTACATGGGTCAGGAATTTTTCGTTAAACTAAATGCAGTTAGTAGCTAATTTGCCAGTGCCTGTTGATTTTTGTAATGACCTTAGTGTATGTCTTTAGAATCTAGAGACAAACACAAACACAAATTATTGTAATCATCTAGCTAAGGTCTTGATGGTTACAATAATTAAATACTTAGCATAACTTCTTGTATAGTTACTGAACTACATAGAAAACTACTTTATACACTCAGGGGCACATTTAACCGGCCACCTATATTTTGTCGATTATTTCAAAATTCTATCGGATTTTAACTAATTTTGTTACAAAATTACTTTGGGTGAATCTTTGAGAACACAAATAAAACATGTGTAAGTTGTGAAATTGTTTAATCAAGATAAAAAAAATCAAAATGCGAATATGCAGTTTTCTGATCAAAAATCCATTTAGCAAAATTTTAATTAAAAAAAAAAAGCATGCTCTAAGTTATCGCACTAATAACGTGTATATCCTCCTCTGGCCCTAATCACCTCTTGTAATCGATTTGTAAGCCCGTCCATTATGTCTTGGATGTCGCTTTGTGGAATTTTCCTCCACTCCTCAACAGCTGCAGTTTTCAGTTCACTGATGGTCGTAGGAGGTGGTGTTCGACTCCGAATTCGTCTTTTTAGGTTATCCCATACATGCTCTATCGGGTTCAGGTCAGGACTCCGAGCTGGCCATAATAATCTCTGAATATTGATGGCGTCCAAGTACTCTATGACAATTCTCGCGGTGTGTGCACGAGCGTTGTCGTGCATTAAAACAAAATTATCGCCAATTAATGGAGCAAATGGCATCACATGTGGTTCTAGAACTTCTGTCACGTGCCTGTGAGCATTAACGCTGCCTCTATCGAAGACCACCAACTCTGTACGGGCCTCGTAACAAATGCCACCCCACACCATAATCGAGCCTCCCTCGTAGCCCACTGTTTCAACCACAGCACATTCAGCAAACCTTTCACCACGGCGTCTATACACCCGCTGACGTCCATCAGGACCTCGTAAAGCGATTATTGATTCATCAGAGAAGAGAACTGCTTTGCATTGCTCTGACGTCCAATTTAAATGTTCTCGAGCAAAAGCAAGTCTCGCTGTTCTGTGAGTTGTCGTTAGCTGTGGTACTCGAACTGGTCGAAATGATCCCAGATCCCTCTCTGCTAACCTTCTTTTTATTGTTTTTAGGCTCACACTTACATTTCGTACCTCAAATAAGCGATTACGAGCCACAGAAGCCGTTGTGAACCGATTTCGAAGAACGTTCGAGGTGATGTAACGGTCATCTCTCTCTGATGTACACCGTCTACGACCTTGTCCTGGTCTCTTTGTGTAGGAACCGGTCTCTCTGAAACGCTGGATAGCATCTTGGATAGTGCTTCGTGGATATCCAAGCATTCGTCCAATCCGACGCTGGCTGAACCCAGCGTCTGCAAGTGCCACAGCCCTAGCTGCTCCAGCTGCGTCTAGTGGCATTTGTTTGGTGTAAATAAGGTCACAACACTTGAATACCTCGGTTTTATTCGAAACAATGGTAAGACAACCTTGTAAAACAAATTTATCCTTCACACAAAACGAAGGGAGAGACTGTCAAATTTCTACTGAACTGATTATTGTTGAATAAAAACCACAAAAGTAAAAAAAAACGCGGGTAAATGAGTTTTCTTTATTTCAGATATACCACTTATAAAGTTACGCCTAGTAGTCAAAGCGCAAGTTAACATAAACAAACGATTTGGAATTTCGAATGAGTGGACGGTTAAATGTGCCCCTGAGTGTATTAGAATAACATTTAGATTCTGAACTCTTAACCTTTGAAATTCAGTCTTGACCTTCAGAAATAATTGATCAGTTGCTAACTCAATTAAGTTACAGAAATATTTCACGACCATTAAAAGCTTTCAATACAAGCTATTAATAAAACTAGAGCAGTTTTTGGCGGTCACCTTTATAACACAAATTTATTGAATTTGCATATTAATAGTATACTAACAGCAAAAGAGTCATCCTATCTCCTACATAAAATTTAATTACCAGCCAATATTAAAATAATTAAACAGCAGAATTATGAACTTGATATAGTTTTATTTCAATCTATTAACATACTTGCCTCACCACAATTAAATAATCTGTGAGTAAAAATTATAAATTCAATAATTCGGATCATTAAACTATTTAAAGATAGAAATGTTTTGATTATAAACATCTCTTCTCTATGGTTTTGCACGTGAGTTGACAACACACACGGGGATTTAAAAATAAAATACACTATGGATTCAATTTTTAAACGAGTTTTAGATTATCTTTATCTAATTAACATAAAGGCAGCCATATTAATATTAAGATAAATAAAACAAAACTCTACCATGCACTAATAAAACTGAATACAAAATTAAGTTTTATTAAATAGTTGACATAAGCTAACCTTTTTTATTGTTGATGAAACGATCTTAGGTAATATTACCGAATTTAAAAAGAAAAAAATAAACGAGAAGATCGATGATTATTATTTTGTCATATTTTGTACTGATTACAATCTAGGGTCCGTATTCATTAATAAAAGCTTTTATGGGCTAATAAAACAAAGAATCATTTGCAAAACTAAAAATAGGATTATTTTATATTTTACAAGCCCAAGGATGTAAAAATAACTAGTTTCTGTTTTTAACACATTCACGATCTTTAAATGACATAACAACATCCCATTTTCTCTGAAGAGTTAGCAATAGGTTGATTTATAGTATATGTACATTTCAGCAAATATGTCTAAAATAAACCTTGTAATACAAAATCATTAGAAGCTGATGAGGTACATCTTGAGAGGGTGGGACGAGCTGGATAGAACCAACGACCAGTGGTCCACATTGGCCCTGGATCGAAATGACCTTTGACGCCTTTGCACAGGCTAACAGTAAAAGTATGTAACAGTACCTTTATTATTTCATGTAACAATACGTCTTTTGAAACAATATCTAGAAATCCAATCAAGCCGATACTCGTTATACAATCGCATATTCAAATATGCGTTCAACAAATACAGTTAGTTATAAAATCTGGGCGTGGTCCAGATTAAAATAACGACTTTATATCTTGTTGATGGACATTGAGAGGTTTCGGTTAAATAATATGTTAATACTACGCAATAGTTATGTAAGTTATGACTTTACTGGTGATTGCTCGGGTAACCGAGCAACTAACTAGACTAAAAGAGAAGTACTGCACCGACACCGACTGCGGTACTCAGAGATATTTAATGATAACTTACGCCGTCACTTAGTAATGATTTGACATACAAAACCTGCACGTCGCGGGCACGGTCGGCGCAGTGGATCAAGCAGTTGACTGCTGCGCTACGTGTGTGGGTTCGATCCCCGCACGGAATAAATATTTGTATGGCCTACAGATAGTTGTTTCGGGTCTGGGTATTTGTGTATGGAGTTTAAATGTCTGTAAATGGACCCTCGATACAGGAGAAATTCCTGGGGCAACGTTTTAAAAAAAATACCTTCGCTAAACTGTCAAAATCTTTACAAAGTAATGGCTTAAGTAATCATTAAACGTCTCTGAGTGCGGCAGCTAGTAAATTAAGTTAAGGACAAGAGTATATTAATGATTGTAACCGATACCGTTTGTCTCCATTTTATTTAACTTCGTTAAAAAAAAGCAATAAATTATCCATGGTTATTATCATCTAATAATTGTTTATTGAGTAAGATTATTCGCCCTTCCAAATCCGGTAGACTCGAGTTGATTCGGATTGTCCCAGCTTAATGCATGGTTTCCACCAAAGCGGAGAGTGAACCCAGAATAGACGCGAGACGTGATATGGATTTCAGCCATTATGACTAGCATGTGATTGGTACATTTCCTCAAGTCTCCGCTTTGGTCGCCCCCAGGCTTTAGGTACACGACCTCTTCATCTTATAATCTCCAATTAGACCTATATTACTGACCCAGCATGTTAAATCTCCACTGCAATTAATATAATCAAACAGCCATAAACACGTCCTTCATCATTTACAACAGGTTATCAAAAACAGCTTTAAGACATCCATCGACTTTAATATAATATTAAAAAGCAACCTTTTTTAATTTAATCATAAAAAGTTCTAAAATAAAACTGATCAAGAATATTGATATGCAAATTCGTCTCTGTCCAATTCTTTGACAATTATTGAGGAAATTTTTCGATTTATAATTTTATTTTGGTTGTATAATTAGGAGAAAATTTAGTATAATATTAATATTTTTCCTGATTCGGTTTTACAAATACCTATTTAGTTTTGTCATTATCGGTTAAAATACGTCTGAAGTAATCAATCTTAAAAAAAATACAATCACTGATTCTGCTACTTTCAATAATGGCTTCTTCATGGCCGTCTTCGTATTTTCATCTTCAGATTAACAATCGTGTTTGAATTACATTTCGTTCAGTTTCAAGCTCCGAATAAACGACAATGTTTGCGAAGATAGGTACCTAATGTCAAAGACAACTTCAAAACCTAGAATCTAGAATCCAAACACGAACCCTAACCTCGATCTAGGTATTTGAATTTATCTAAGTGCATTTGCGATCAAGGTAAGGTAAAGCAAAATATATATGTACAACCAAATGTACATACAAACTTGTTCTAGTACTTTTGACACTGTTATATGTACAACTAAATGTACATACTAACTTGTTCTAGTACTTTTGACACCGTTTTCGGCTTCTGCAGTATGCATTATGTATTTATGGTAATATAATCTATTAGCTGGAACTAGAACTAGACCTAGGCAAGACATCTCAGACGTCAATATCTAGATAATATGGTAATTTTATTATGAACTGTGATTTGGTTGACCATGGCTGCTTTTAGGGATCTCATTGGACGAACAAGATTGTTTTTTTTAACCGACTGCATGGAAAGGGTTATGTTTTTATAGGTAAAGGAAAGTTTCCTTTACCTATAAAATTCTTTCCCCTATATTTTCTAGATTAAGAATGAAACCTTTTTGGTGTACTCCGTATACCCATCTGTAATTCTGTATGAGGTATTGTCTGAGTATGTCACGGTCTATGCTTTCTATTTGTTATACTGACCAATCTGATACAATTGTCATTCAATAGTGTTCTCCGTTACAAATTAAATTGTTAACCGACTTTTAACATTAAAAGCGTTCGTATTTCTGTTTATACTATTACCCAAATGGTGTTATAAAACACTTGATAATAATCTCCAGGGTCCATTTTCGAGGACAAACAAGCTTTTAAAGTCAAATATAAATAAACCACAATTACAATAACAAAACTGCTCTAGTTCACAAATTAAACAGCGTTATAGAATACAAAACAGTAGCATTTTGTTTACACTATAAGTTAGGCCGCATAATGGTTCAAAATCAGAGAAATTCTTTGGAAATTGCGAGGTGGAAAATAGGATGCTGTGGCGCAGCTTGGGAGATAAGTCCGTTGGGAGTGGGAGGAAGACCTAGGTATATCTAGTAGAGGAGGCTAAGACGATTGATGTAGGTACAGAAAACTTTTTTTTTTTGGCGGGTGGAAAATCATCAAATAATCCCGCTCTTGGGCAGAGCGAAAGGGAGTGTCAGACTTCTACTGACTAAAAACCACCCATGTTCCTTCTTAGCCCTTCATGTCGAGGCCGCGGTATCTCTTGCGAACAACCCGCAGCCCCGACGGTATGTATAGAAAAATCTCAAACCAATATTTCTACACATTTTACGTTTAATGGTGTAGTACCTGGATGACCGTGCTTTGCTCGGTTTTTTTTTTGGTAAAACGTATCTATTGGAAATTAAACCTAGCTAGATTGATTTATCACTCCCGAAACCTCCTGTGTACTAAATTTCATGAAAATCCTTGGAGCCGTTTCCGAGATTTAATTGCTCGTTTAAATGTATTATTAGATTTCACTCAATTTGCATTTGATTGACTAGAGAAAACATCGTCTTTCAATCGTTTGTTCAGCGTTTTCGTTTTCCTATCACCGGTTGGGAAACTTCCCTGATTAACAGATTATTATATAAGCAACTGACGAAATGGTTAGGAACATCATTTTGCTACATTATGGTCAATGTGGCGACACTTGGGGAACAACTGTATCCTACTGTAGACGTCTTTCGGCTGAAATATGATGCTGATGACGATCCTACATTTCATACTAAATGTAGAGTTAGTAGTATGACCTACCTTCTTAGACCGGTAAAATATCTTCTGGCAAAGAAAGGAGCAAATTTTGTTAATTTCAAAAGTATTTTTTTGTGTTTAGATGTTGAGTGTGTGCCTCATCTTATCCAAAGCCCTCGTCACAACTTAAGGCGTCAAACATAACACGACAAGGTCCTTAAGATCACTTCAGATAAACCCAACAAGCCGCGATCTAGACTGCATTGTACACGGTTTTAATAACAATTTATTGTCCAACTTTTATACACCACCATTAACTTATGTAACCAGCACAAGTTATGTATTCATTACAGTTTGACAAGCCGGTTTATTTGTAATCATTACATATTGTGTATTGGTAGAAGATATTTGTAATAAAAGTTGGTTTTTCAAACTTGTGTCGGTTGTGTTGCTAAATCATTTCAACAGTTCTATTGAGGGTAATGTTGCCATATTTGTGTTGTAGAAATGTGGAATGATTTTAATGATTGGTCAACCTCTGTTTATTGTAAAACAAAATTTCCTGTGTGTAGGCTTCATTAAACAAGAAATTGTGTCTACTGTGCTATCAAAGAAAGTCTGAAAATGGCGCCGGTGACCGAAAAGTTGTGTGGTAATTCAATATCGTCGCATGGAAGTTGATGCGGAGGAATGGTATTTTGAGTGTAAAGCTTCCAGCCAGGGGCAAAAAAATGATAAAATAAGTAATTATAATATTTACATTTAACCTGTTGTTGTAACAGTGATACGGGGTCGCGACAGACCACAAAAGAGATGGCGAGACGAACGGAATGTCTTCCTTGAGAATTGGATAGAACTTGCAAAGAACCGTGATCGTTGGAAGGAATCGAGGGAGGCCTTTGTCCAGCAGTGGGACAATATGGGTTAGCTATAGTAATAATAATGTTAGAGCAGTACTACTCCAGTTTTCTTTCACATTTTCCTTTCCAAACTCTATGCCAAAGAAGTTAACGTTTTTATTACTTTTTTTCACCACCTTTTTCTTATTTCTTAGTAAACAGAAGACACAACTTCACGGTTAGATAAGAGCTGCGTGGGAAGCAGCTTTCACCGCCACACGACAGGTGCACGCGTTTTTGTATCATCCGCTATAGAACAATTGCGTAGAATAGGGTTGGTACTCAATGGGTAATTAATGGTCTTCTATTTAATTGAGCTTCTTAAGATTAGATAATTACACTGCAAGTAATATGGTACCAAGGGTAGCAAGTTGATGAAATCCACCAGAAGAAATAAATCTTCTTGTATTCTATTTTATTAAAATCTATCTTTTATGTGCTTCAAGCAGGCAGCCTTAATTAAATCATGAAGATTGACATTTTCCAACTCGATTTCTAAGACGTTGACAAATAGTTTAATTTAGCTCATTTTTGATCGCCTTTTAATGTTACTGAAGTGATTTTATCTTGCAATGCAACTTATTTAGTGCTTTTTTAGTGTTTCTCTTGTTTTCTTTTTTGTCATTTTTTATTATTATTAATTTCTTGTCCTGTGTGAGACCAATAAATACTTTTTCTTTCTTTCTTTCTTTCTATTTGCAAGTCTCTGGAACCTATTACGGTTTAACGGATCTTTAAAACCAAAGTCACGTTGTCCCACAACAGAAAGCATGCTCCTCTTCTGGCTTCGATTCATTGATCCCTAGTATTCAAGTTCAAGAGTCAGCCCTAATTGATCCGACCTCTTATTAGTCGTGTTAGTTATAATTAGTGTTGTCACTTCTCCGCATTGTTTGTCATTTCCGAACGATATCGATTCGATTTTCGCTTTTCACTCGATAATAACCGTATATGGGTGAACGATTGTTATCTCATGGGAATGTGAATCGATTATTCAAATCGATTAATTTGTTGAGATTAAAGGCAACAACAACAATCAATCCTGCATCTGATTAATATAAACTGATTTGTTTAAGCAATAGACATAATAATATAACTTAGAATGATTAAATTAATATGTATAACGTGTAAGATTTTGAACAACTTTTAAACTGAGATCTAATACCTACTTAGTGAAACGACATTTAAAATTGTACAACGTCAGTATATCAAGCCGCATATTTCCAAAACTATCAAACTTTCCTCAATCAACCTTGAACCTAATGCTTTAGCCATAAAATTGAAAATCTATTAACTGTACCTAACCCATTGACCAAATCTTTCTAATTTATACAACACTATCAACTGAAAAAAATAACCATACAAGCATAACGACTTAAGAATCAAAACAAAATCACTTACCGAAACCAATTCCTCATACTCCACTCCATGAGGCTGGGACTCATTCTGATGCGCCTTCCACATCCTCAAGCCATCCTTCTTCAGCAGGCCCTCCTGTTTCTTCAACACCAGTTGGAGCTGCCTCCCGAACGCCTCCAGGTCAATTTTGTGCACATCCAACTCCTGGGCTTCGACCAGCCTTTCAAGATCACTCAACACTGCACTGTCACTATTTTCACTAGATTTAGCCACGTCAAAGTTGACACTCACTGTGTTGTTCAAGTCTCCTATGATGTCCACATCTTTGATGTCTTCCTTTGCTTTCACGAACATTTCATCGTTTAATAATGAAGGTGGATTTGTCTCTGTCTTCCAATAGTTCTTTGAGGGCTTTTCATGGGGGATTTTGGACTTGCCCTGGGTTAAAGTGTTACTGTTATGGGTCCCTGGGATATGCCGCCTGGATAGGCGGTGTGTGAGGTGCACGAGATGGTACTTTGGCACCAGGTCGTGCTGGTCTACGTGGAAGACGCGCTGTAGCTCTTCGGGAGTCATGTGCTCGTGAATCTGGAAAGATTGAGAAGGTTCGGTTAATGATTTTGTCAAAAATGGTATACGTTTCAAATTCTAAGAGTTAAGGAAATAATATATCAATTAGTTTCTGGTTTAGGGAGTACGCGGGCCCTCTAGACCATGAACGCAAATATAATTGACGGAATGTGGATGGGGTTATACACCTAGGTTATTACATATTTTCAAAAGATACATAAAAAGTTTTCTGGAGTAAATCGAGATTAGGATTTGATTTTGAACCCTATCTCTTTTTATCACATTTGTCGTAACATCAAAGTTCAATCTTGTTACTCCATTAACAAAGGGATTTAGATAATTATAACATGCGGCTTATTTTGAACCTTAGGTACTTTTAAACTTAACGAGTTATCAACGAAACCCAATCAAGGATAATTTGTTTCTGCACGCCGAAATCCCCCACGATAAACATTAAGGAGAGACTGAATGATAACCTTGTATTAACAGAGAATTTAAGAATACACGTTTCGGAAAACTACTAAAGGGTTTTATATCATCATCATCATCAGCCTATAATGTTCCCACTGCAGGGACTCAGGCCTCTTCTCAAATATCACAGAGGGTTTATTTGTTTGATCAAAAATAAGAAGCTCTCTAAAAAGGTAGATTCGCCCCCTATTACATGGGGTTTAAACATAACTAGGGAAATGTGGGTGTACCAATAAGTACTGCCTAACCTTCGGAGATTACAGGCGTGATGTTATGTTATGTTACGATCCGATATATCTTGTAAAGCATGCAGTAGCTACATTCGCCGATCAATCATGATTATTGAACATTGGTAAAAAACTAGTACTTACAACGTAAAGTTACGGCAAGTAGAAACAGAAAAACCAATAAAAAGTTAACTCGCCGAGTCGCCGTTGAGTGAATTGTTTTTTTTTTTATCAATATGAATATTGTGAGTGGCCAGCAGTAACATGATTTGCGCTGTTAACTAATCTTTTTGATGTGAGAAATAATGTTTAGGGCCTACTTTGGGATGTACTTTGTGTAATTTATTTCATCACCACTGCTCTCAAAACGTTAAAGGAGAACATCGTGAGGAAACCGGCATGTCTTAGAACGAAAGATTCGAAAATAACTATGTGATCTACCAACGCACGATGCCCGCGTGGTGGATTATAGCTGATCCCTCTCATAGAGAGGAGGCCTGTGTCCTAACAGTGGAAACGTTTAAGACTGATTATGCTATGCTTATGATCTCAAAACGGTGAAATAATCATCGCGAGGAAACCGGCATGTCTTAGAACCAATCATTCGACGAAATGTGACATCTACACGCACTGGGTCAGCATGCCATTCCATCTCTCATAGAAAGGATATCCGTGTCCTAGCATTATCTATATGCTGATTGTTCTTATTTAGGCCATACCCGATACGGAAGTAGATATCGCCTTTCAATCATTTAATACCAAAGAGTATCTATTTCACAGTCTATGACATATTATTATCTACAACACGATTATTGACATATCCCCAACCACCCACATTAGCACCAAACAATAACTGTAACACCACATCCGTATCGCTGTGTGTTTGAATGTCACTGGTGCGAAACTCGAGAACCTTGGCGGAGGTCAATAGTACTTGGTCCAGTCCTTTCACGATAATATTTTCAGATTTATTTATACGGCGTATTTAACGATGTTTGTGGCTATAAAGAAGCCATATTTGGAGCATTTGTGACTAAGTGGAGCGGTTGAGTAGGAGTTGAAGTTGTTGTTGATTGATATTTTTTTTAATTTTAGTTTTGTGTGTTAGAATTCTGTGGTTTAGTTTTGTTGACTAATTCTTCTTTATAAGCTTTTAATTAAATTGCCTTGTTAGCTAGTTAGTTTGCATATATTAGTCAAATCATGAAATTTTCAACACACCTTTGGTTCTGGTGATAATACAATTTTTTTCTATGCTACCTGATTTATTAGTGCACTAGTTTAGTATTATCTCAGAACGAAGGAACTGGGAGTCATGGGGTGTACAATAATACTTTACTCGACGCGGGAATTGAACCCAAAACCGGAGGTTTTCGATTTACCACTGAGTCAAATATCAGTTTGATTTTTGCTCTTACTGTATGTGTTTACTGGTTACAAGTAATACTATTCCTACGTCTTTTGTTACTAACACCACATTTACATATTTAGCATAATAAATTGTTTTATTCAATACCTAAACGCATAAAAATACCACACCGACCCACTGGTCTGCAATAATAAATTAACTTAAACCATAATTGCTTAACGTTATAATTAACGTTAAAAAAAACTCTTACTTAATTTTGCTCTCATTTTCGTTACGTCACAAGATAACGCAGTGTGTCAACTGTATCTAATCTAGTTCGACTGTTATGTCAGAATTGGATCACTAAGTCGAGGTTGACCAGCCGAAGAATGCCGAACAATGGCCGGACTTTGCCGAAGATCACCGAAGTTGCGTCCCACGTACGAATGCTGCCGATTGCTTCCGATTTGGTGGAATGTGACGGGATTGAAGGTGGACTTTAGGTTTTTGGTGGTAGTTGTATAGCAGAATGTGTAGACCTAAAATTACCTCTATAGCGTAGTCATTAGGATCATAATCTAACGGCCTTTTTTCAACTATGTTGGGGTCGGCATCTAGTCTAAAGATACAGCTGAATACCAGTATTTTACATGGAACGATTGACTATTTCACATGAAATCATAATAGCACAATAATATTAATTTATAAAAACATAGGACTGATTGAGGCGGCGAGTCTAGGGAGGAGAAATATCTTAGTCTTACGAGTTGGCTTCCAGCTGAAATGATGACATTTTTTGTATATTGTAAGAATGGCTTAAAATGTGCTCATTTCATAAATCAAAGCTTAATTTCCTATAGAAAGTATATTTTCATAAATAACCTGACCAAAAGAGTAATTTCCTAGAAACCACTCTTCCTTTCATTACTTTAAAACCAAGGAACTGAATCGAACCCACGACCCAACAGTTTGCATTGTTATTACAAACCGCAGCCTATTCGCTACACATTTAATTACATTTGTACTAAAATTTTGAACCATTTTTCCGTAAACCACTTCGGTTTACGTTCACTTCCACGACAACCTTTAAAGAACAACCAACCTTTATCAAACACAAATAAAGTAGAAATTCCACTGAGGAATAATTTATGCAATTCGAAATATCATTCAATCAAATACCACCCATAGCTTTGTAAAGACAAAGTTCAAATTCCATTTGACGTAGATTTCTGAAATTAGAACAATTGACGTTAAGTTGTAATGGGTTGGAAACAAGGTCGGATTTCAATTGTTTGTGTGTAAGGGCATGTACAGTCTATGCCCAGAATTACTTGACCCCGCGTACTAAGAAAACGCGGTGAAGTGGTGAGTAAAAAGGGGTCAGGTAATGCTGGGCTGACTGTACAGGGTGTTGCGAAACTGAGGCGATGTTGGTCGTAATGAGTCACGGAATGGTAAGACTTAACGTGCAAGGTTACGTTAGAAAGCTTTTGTGATTGTTATGTAAACGCGCGTGAGCTTTCATTAGTCAACGTTTTTAGATTAAAAAAGGCAAGTGCGGTTGCTGGAGCGAGTGTGGAGTTCCGTACTGTTGATAAAACACCAATACCTGATAATTTAATAATCTATTTTTTTTTCACCCGGTCATATATTTTCTACTAGGCATTGGCGCATTGTAGACATTGTTGCCATCGCGGGAATATCCTGAATGAGGCTGGTACAAGAATGTGGAGCTTGGCATAAACAAAGAGAGGGCTATACCTAGCAGTGGGTGAAGTGGGGCTGGGGATGATGATGATGTCAAAGTCAAAGTCAAAGCATTTATTTCAATTAAACCATTACTAGGTACTTTTGAATGTCAGAAGAACAATTCATAAAACTAAACTACGAGTGCAATACGTCATCCCGAAAGCCGATGATGATGATGATTGCCGCAATTTCTAGTAAGATTTTCCATAGAACTATCTGAGTGATGTCTTTGTACTTCAGCTCTCGAAACTGTCAACTGAGTGCTAGTACTCTGCTGCTGCTAGTAACTCGAAAGAATTTTTGTTCTGAGGTAAATGAACATCCCGTCGGGGCTGCGGGTTGTTCGCAAGAGATACCGCGGCCTCGACATGAAGGGCTAAGAAGGAACATGGGTGATTTTTAGTTAGTAGAAGTCTGACACTCCCTTTCGCTCTGCCCAAGAGCGGGAGGGGTTATTTGATGATTTTCCACCCGATAAAGTGTTTCCTCATTCTCACTACGCAACTCTGGGTTAAAAGTCACGATTAATTTAGGCTAAAATACGTTAGTTTATGTCAAAAGTCGCTATTTGTTTTCGTCAAAAGAAATGTTATATGTTTTGAATGTTTTGCGTAACTTTAATATATCTTGTGGAATACGTAACCGGTTTATGAAAAAGTGATGTAAACAAAGGTCAGGATTGAATGACAATGAAAACATTGGAATGTTTACCTTTTCTTAATTCTTTTAAACTATAATTATTTGGTTATAAGTTACTTTGTCATCAGTACAATATTGGAGTAACATCCTGTATCTCTATTAATTTCTCAGTAGCAGCCACGTAGTCTGGATTGGTGCCCGGTTGATGGCAATATGCTGGCTCCCTTTAACATGGTATTTAAATATAACTGGCGAAATGTGGAACTGGTTTTATATAGTTTTGTATAATATTTGGTTTAAATATATGTTAAAAGCGAGAAGAAGTACTATTCGGTACACCACTGCCTAACCGAAGTGTTAGGCAGTGGTGTAATAGTACTTCTTTTTCTTCTATATTTAAACCAAATATTATACAAAACTATATAAAACCAGTTTTACAACACACCTCATCTTACTTCTTTACAGTCTACAAATCATCACCGATTTATTTGCTGACGCTAAAAGTAAGTGCGCTGTATTTGCCGACGCTACGCCACGACGCGCGACGCGTGCACCAAGGTTGAGGTGCGTTTGCGCACACTGTTGGCTTAGCGAAGGACACTCGCATAGATTTCGTCGTTGATACATAATATTATAAGTTTATATGCAATGCATTTCTTAGAACTGCTCTGGAATTAATGTAGGTATGATAGACAAGGGCTTTTGAATGTAATTTGTTGTTGGAATTATAGTCATTTAGGTCAAAGGGTTTCAATAACAGCTTAGGAGCCAATCTCACCTGCTTGTGGTACTGTTTTTGACCAACGAGGCTCTGGCTGCGAGTCACTGGACCAGCGTGGCGGGATATGGTACAAACCAAAAGTAAAACAACAATAAACAAACTTGAAAAGCCACGGGGAAGGCCTTTACTCAGCAGTTGAACAGATTGATTAGTCTAAACAAAAAAAATAAATTATTCCTTAGGCAAACTGTCTGAAAGTGCTTTTTTTTGGTTCGTTAGTGTAAAAGACATCAACGCGCGCTTAAGTTTTTTGACTGTTGTTAAGTCTTCTTCCTCTTCGTCGTGTTTAGTTAGAGCACATTTTGTTTTGGAGCCAAATAATAAAACTTCATTGAATTTCGCTCTTGTTGAAAGAGGACAAACGAACTATATCCAATACATGCACAGTTCTATAACCTAAATCACTAAAATACAAGAAACAGCTACATTTCTCAACGCAGATTAACTGAGGAAGCTAATCCTTAGTTAACATTACCATTAATTACATAACTCCATTTATAATTAACTGCGTTAGGAAGCCGCCTGTCACGATTATCACGAAGTGCCGCAGTTCTGATGCTGAGTTAAATAACCATCTCGGAGTAATGTTGGATGCTCACGAAGTTATGGA
Source organism: Diarsia brunnea (assembly GCA_949774965.1). Lineage (NCBI taxonomy): Eukaryota > Metazoa > Arthropoda > Insecta > Lepidoptera > Noctuidae > Diarsia > Diarsia brunnea. Next base: position 11,963,089 of record OX459007.1, on the reverse strand, counting down.
TGTAATTGTATGTAAGAGTAATCTATTGTGAAATGTTCTACTGGACTGTTTATGAACGTGGAAGCGAAAAGGGTATGTAAAGATCGTAGTACGCGGTGTCCGGCAGTTTCTGAATATTCCAAATACATATATATAATTATATCAAGAACACTCCTGGGAGAGATTAATTTAAAGAGATAATATAAAATTCGATCGAACGATCACTAGATTCAACCTTTAGTAATGTAAATATAAAACTGAATGTAAAGAATTTCAATCAATCAAAATATTTTATTTCACATAGGCCTCCATGGCCACTTATAAACCGTGTAATAAGGTGCACGGTTCGGGTTGGTCGTTTCCTAATGGAGAAGAACCGGCAAGGATTTGGTTTAACAATATTTTTATTCTACAGCATTAGTACTTAGATAGGGAGGACAACGTAGGCCCGACAATAAGTCTTAGGATACTACACAATCCCGTCGGGGCTGCGGGTTGTTCGCAAGAGATACCGCGGCCTCGACATGAAGTGCTAAGAAGGAACATGGGTGGTTTTTAGTCAGTAGAAGTCTGACACTCCCTTTCGCTCTGCCCAAGAGCGGAAGGGGTTATTTGATGATATTCCACCCGTCAAGCTACAATGAATCTAAAAGTTAACAAGCTTTAATGAATTTAGAAGGCCTAAAAATACATATCTAATACCCTGATCTTTACCAAGAATTCAAGAATGCCTGTCTTGAGCAATTGTTAATATACCGCTTAACACATTAACGATACCGACAGTTGCCATGCACAACAAAGGCACGCAATTTGCTCACAATCGATACACAATAGCAAATCGATACGAAATCATTCGATTAATTAAAACATCATTGAATCGATTCCGGTGTCGGTCCGGTTAGAAAGCAGGGAACAATAGACCGATGAAACAATTGAATTTTCAGCTTTAGTTTGAAAGTGTGAGAGTTGAATATCGTTTGTTGAGATAGTGTTAATGATAAGATTTTTATTACATAATTTGAATAGATCGCTTTTTGATTGACGAGTGAATTGTTAGTAAATAATAATGTTATAGTAATGTCTGATATTTAAATGAGAAGAGAGATTCATTGTGGTGTTCGAATAGATAATATACTCCGTCGATGTTGGTGTTTATTTGGTATTTTTGAATAGATACCTACTACAATCGACATTTGTCATAAATGTTACAGCACTACGCTGAGATAGTGGCTTTTTGGCTTCGTACGGGACTAATTTAAAAATGTACGAGTATGTATGTCCTAATTAGTGTTTCTCTTAATATGTTCACTTTTTAATTTTTTTTTGACACATTTTTTGTCCTGTGTGAAACCAATAAATATTTTTTTCTTTCTAAGTAAGGATTGTTAAACAGATGAGAATGGAAGAAAAAAACATGTTCCGCCAATCCCAAGTAACATGAGATAAGAACAGGAAGATGATGATAAATAAAAGTTAGGATTGGTTAAACTAAGGTGCCACAACAAAATTTTAAGGGAACTACGAATTTAAAGCAAAATATTTCAACTAGAACCTCTCAAAACGGTGAAGGAATACATCGTAACCGACATGACCTAGAACCAAGAAATCGACAACATGTGACATGTAACCTGCACTGGACCCGCGCGGTATATTATAGCTCATTCCCACTTATAGAGAGGAATACTGTCTCACAGCAGTGAATTTAAAGCAAATATACTCGCTAGTGGAACGGGAAAACGGATACAAGGCACAATACTAGACATTCTATAAAACGTTACTGATTGCTGATAGTTCCCACTTCAGTTCCTACTAACTCATTTAGTAGATCGCTATCAATTCACACATTCAATTGATTGATAAGGGCAGTGTCAACGTCCGAAATTCAATGTAGCTCCAAACAAAGATAAATGAATAGGCTCGGTATTGAGTTACAAAATATATTTGCATGTAATATGACACATTCCTGTTGATAGTCAAATAAAAAAAATAAAAAAAGTCGGGTTCTCATTTAGAAACCCACTGATACTTTGTAGGACCCGGGAATTGTACCCAGCATCTTATGCATCGTATGCTCAGCAGACGCGCTTGCGACCACTCGACCAACGAGGCATTCCTCGTTAGAAACATTACTACAAAACAGTTTAAATAATCGAATAAGCTTACACTGCTGACCTACGGCATGGTTTAAGTAATATCTTATTAATGTAAGTATATACCATTCAAAAGTCTTACTACAACATTGAGAGTATTGTGGGTATGGTGCACATAAGAAAATGCATAACATTAGAGATGGTACTCATAGAAACAACAATACAATGTCTGGTTACATGATCAGCGAATCATCATGACAAGCCGATGCATTGTCTTTATAGGTAGGTAGGTAACACTGCTTTTATGTTGAGGCTAAAGAATTTAGAATTGTTAAGCTTAGAAAATTACTCATTAGTAATAGGTTCGATAACATTCCTTGAAGCTCTAAACAGGAGCAAAAAACAAGCTAAAACATCAAATTTTTGTGGCAGTAGTTTCTCTGAACATGACAAAAGCCGACAGTAGCAGATAGAACCGAAGTTACGAATACAAAGTCTCAGTTAATACCTTTTGAGATGCCTGAAAAAACCTGCTAATAGATTAGTCTAAAACCAAATCCAACAGCTATGGTCAGTTATAGTAATCGAGTATAATCTTGAACCAGACGAGAAAGCATATAGTAATATGGTAATAATGTGCGGGGAACACATATACTTATGTCAGAAATACTTCATAGCTTCAACTAAATCCTGACAAAAGCTTCACCGGCCAACCCAATCAAATGGCACATCGCACCATCAAACAAAGTTTACATAATGTATCACACAGTCGCTGAGAATTTCATTTGTATGTAGATATATGAATTGCATGCAAAAACCTAAGAACAATGACCCCAGAACAATGATACGGTGCACAATGAAAGGAAACGCCTGTTGCTCCTACCGACGGAATATTAAAGGAATAGGTTCGATGCATTCCTTTGGGTAGACGCGGTTTGAAGTACAGACGGACAAATAAATCGGCTGGCATTAATAAATGAGCATTTTGACACTAAGCTATCAATTTTAGAGCGTTCACGGGCGCCGCTCAAAAGAAAGACACAAGCTGTGAAAAAGTGTTTCCCATTTGTACCACTTGCTGAAAATCTCCCATCTGGACACGAGTTGCCATGGATGACCTGGATGTCTTTGAGTAGACTCCGGACACAGGTTAGCCAAAGGAAGTAAAACCTATCTAGGTGGAAATTCATAGATGACTCAGACCTGCAAGTTGTCTCTGCGCTTTTCTGATGGTTTAAGGACTTGTTATGGATAGATGGAGACCATCCATCTTTCCTGATATTCTTCTAGCCCTTCAAAACTTTTAACTAACGAAATTCCCATCTGATCTTTCCTGTTGCGTTGACATCTTGAACTGACAGATACAGGTGTTACAGTAATTTAAACTTTGACATTAGTCCTGATGACTTTATCAATCAAAAGGATCCGGTTGCAAAAAAAAAAATGAATAGATCAGCGTAAACACACCCATTATAGTCACGTCAAATTAAAAACAAGTTGTAAATCACATATCGATTCTGTCTATTTCCATTTTTATGCTAAACTTAATGAATTAATTCCACGTCATACCTATAGGTTTGTGGAGAACTATTTAATTTAATTCGTTGTCAAAACTTTGTCGCTTTCAATGAATTATTGTTATTTTATGGTGAACCTACCACAACAACAAAAAAAATGTTTTAAAGGTAAATTCAAATTGGAGCCTTATAAGTTTGGGGAATAATGTCTTTAACTATTTATGCATTAAATCCTTATTTCAGCAATCCACCATGATGTAATTAAAAACATCGAATACCGATGGATTTTGAAAATGATTAGCAGTTTGTTTCAAAACATCATTACTTAATGACTTAATCCACTTCACCAATACAGCTAAGCGGTAAAGTCACCTTACAATAAAAGTTCTACCATATTTACGTACCGCCTATTTCCGTCCACCTAAACTCAGCTTTAATAAACATTCCTTAATTGGAGCCTAGTTCAAACCTCGAATTTACAATCTAAATCAAATATTCGTAGATTCATAGTACAGTCAGTAACCAGCATTACCTGACCCCTTCTCATATCACTTGCACTTTTTTTTAGTGTGGGAAATCATCATATTATTATGACTCCTCCCGCTCTGGGCAGGGAGTGTCAGACTTCTACTGACTAAAAACCACTCATGTTACTTCTTAGCCCTTTGTGTCGACGTCGTGGTACGTTTTCGAACAACCCGCAGCCCCGATACCACTTGCCCTCACCTTTTTAATACGAGGGGTCAGATAATGCTGGGTACTAACTGTACAATCTTTGTCTTATACCCATAGCTTGTTGTATGAAGCATATTTTCCCAGCTATTTGCGAAACACTCAGTTACTGGAGCAAGGTCGGCTTCGTGGCCATGTCGGTATCATGCCGACCGATGTCGAATGTCAGCCGGCTTTCCACTCGCATCGGAACGTTGTACGATTATCGATAATCGGATACCTTAATCGATTTTAGCGAAAATGCGAGGGGATTATCGGTTTGGTTAATCGATGGTTTCAAGGTTGGAGTTGTGTCGTTTGTTTGGTTTGGATTGATGAGTTGGATGTGGTGTGTTTTAGAAGTTTTTGTGATAATGTATGTAGGTATTGAATTTAAAATTATTTATTGCGTACCATCTACACTATAATATTATTATAAAGAGGAAAGATTTGTTTGTTTGTTTGTAACGACTCCGAAACTACTGGACCGATTTCAAAAATTCTTTTACCGTTGGGAAGCTACACTATCCGCGGGTGACATAGGCTACTTTTTATCCCTGTATTCCCACGGGAACGGGAACTACGTGGGTGAAACCGCGTGACGTCCGCTAGTAATATGTAAAGTTGGTAGGTAAATAGTTACATCTCTCTCAAATATAACCCTGTCGGGCACAGCATAGATCAAAGTAGGAGAGAGGAGGAAGAACGCCGGGTGTTTAATATGGTACATTTTATTATAAGTACTTGGTAAGTTAAATTAATAGTTGAAGTTATAGTAACTTGAGTTATGAACTTACAGTTAAGCACATCTTCGTAAATCACTTTTGTTCGCGAGCTTTTTTAGAGCGGTCTCGTGCTCAAAGCGATCAGATTACTGAGAATATCATCATTCTTATTCACATTTAAGCTCACTAACAACGACGTCGCAAGTCCTTTGTAGATACTGTGGTCCGTAAGGAAACTTTACACTAAGATATTCATCATAATTATTATTACAAAACGATATAACCAAAATTACATAGTTATCTAAGTGCTTAAAACTTAAATGTCCTATCTTATCAATGAATCTAAATCATGGGTTCCATTTTACATTCACACCACATACATAAACATCCGGTCTTGTAACAATCTGTAGGCCATAGTCCATAAAAAGACTGCCCATAATTATAAAATACAATTAGTATGCAGGCACAGTCACAAACACTAATATGTATACACGTCATTACACGTAGCAAACTTTAAAAAAATATTTTCTTTCTTTCTGCTTTGGAAGGCCTCCCACTAGATGGACCGATGACCTGATGAAGGTTGCGGGGATCCACGGGATGCGAGACGCACGGGACCGGTCAATGTGGCGACATACACCTGCGGGAGGCCTATGTCCAGCAGTGGACGTCTTTCGGCTGAATGATGATAATGAATGTTGTTACGAACATGGCTTTTGAAATTTTCACAGTGTATACTTATTAAGCTTCATGATTATATAACTGCTAGGTACATACAGTTCAAGATATTATGAAGAATATCATTCTATCCAGTCTATAATTATTCCTCTTCATTATTGATTGCCGAAATCGAATGAGTGATGCATGAGGCATCGAATACAAATCGATTATGTATCGATATGAGTAATACTGTGGAACGGACACACCAAATTACAAGAAATCTGATTCCATACATTAATTAAATTATGTAGTTTAAATATAAGAGCATCTGTTTCATTCGGACTATGCTGTACAGATGTTAAGCCTACGCTACTAGGTTCTTCTCTATTGCTAATGAGTTGTAGGAGTACAATTAACCCATATTTACTCAGTTATGTATAATTTTATGGCATGGGGTGGGTGTAGGTTATCTAAGAACTCGACCTTCAAAAATGTATCATAATCGGCCGAATGTTGATGCCATAACAAGGCACCAACATATTAAAAGGCTTTTATCGACCAGATCTGAGAAAAACCAACAAAATGTTCCATTCCTCAACGGTTAAGCTGTGGCGCTGTCAGTTATCGAATCAGTCATTCACTTACGGAACCACTTTTCACCGCAAAACGCTGCCAAAATGACCAACAAACAAATCGAATAAAAGTAAAAGTTAAAACAATCAATTATAATTGTTTCGCGAGCGCTATTTCTCAACAACAAGGTCGAAACGAACGGACATACAGCATTACAGTGCGTTCGTGTGAAAAACTGCAGTACTTAGTGGTTTGCAAGGAAACGATGCATTAGCGGGCTTGTGAAATATGACGGTTGCTGTACAATTTGATAGTAGTGTAATTGAAGATGGATCGGGAATGATTTATTGAATTTTGTTAGTGCTCGATAGTTACCTATATGGTTATCGAGCGACGGTAGAAGAAGTGTTGGCAGGCCAACAACCAGAAGATCGTTCTTAAGAACTGGTTGAGACAGACCAGGGAAGAATGACACAAAGGGTCAATGATAATAATGACCAAATAGTGTTTGTAGGTTAACGCGTTTTAATACTAAACTAGGTACTTTAATTGAAGTCAAAACCATGTTCCGTGTTGACTTTAACAAGACGACGATGAATTAAAAACCAGTATCATCATCCATCGAAAGCATATAATATGAAACATACAGACATAAACTCACACCCCTTTCCCATGGGGGTGTAGGCAGAAATCACAGAACGCCACTTGCTACGATCCATACATACTCCTTTTGCCTTGTACACATTCATACATCTGGTCATACACACACGCCGGTTATGAGTACTACGCACCTATCTTTTCTGGAGAACGGCACCAATAAGATCCGTGTATGTCTTTCTAGGGCGTCCCCTCCCGGCGTTGCCACTCACATCTGCCTTGTAAATACCTTTTGTTAATCGATTTTCATCCATCCTCTCCACATGACCGAACCACCTTAGCATACTCTTTTCAATTTTTGTCATAATATAAAACCTCCTTTCTATAAACAAACAATACACACTGGCATTATAGAAATCATCAAATCACCTTCGAAGCGATCTCCCATAGCCTTGCAACATTTCACAACGCATAGACAAACTACTCTACATTATAACATAACATTAATAAGAGTAAACAATAGAAAGTACTTATATAATCTGTGTGAAGTTCTCGCTTGTCTATGCTCTGCTGTCAAAATGTCACTTTTAGGTTGGTTGGAATAAGCTATTATGAAGAGGTTGTTTTAGGATGAATACGCACTTTCTTCGTGGTTTTAAAAGGAGGTTTTCTTATGTAATTTTGTAAGCAGATGGTAGTTGAGTCATTTAGGAAGCCCAGTGTATTCACTCTTGCTTAGACATTGCTTGATGAGGATTGTGGCTTTAATCCAGTCGATTTAAAATATTTGATTTCAGTCAATGTAAAAATAGGTATCGAAAATAAATTCTAAAGCGTTCATATTTCGCAACCTAGGGACCAATATTATATTGAGCTTGCAAAGACAATTGCGCAGACAACCTCCATTTTAAATTAAGATTATCAAATTGCAAATCGAAATATTAAATATTACTAACGGCTTCCGAAAAAGCCGGAACCCATTCCAATGATTGACTTTTAAAACAAGTACCCAAAAACCTAATTTAAAATTAATGACTAGGACATTGTAACGGAACAGAATAACTTCGAACAATACCTAAATCCGTTTCTTATCACGCAAAATGTAATTGGGCACAGATTATAAAAGGCCACTGAACTAATCAAGTAATCTCTCATTCATACATTCGTTCGTTCATTTCCTGGTTTATTTTTAATCACGCCAAGGCCGTTGCGACATTCTGCCTTGTTCAATTAAAAAAAAGCTGCCATATTTTGAATCCGGAAGGAAATATATCAAAATTCTTTATGGTTTATTGTTGTCATTTCCGAAAACAATTGTGTTTTTAATGACAGTGTTAATTTTCTTGGTTAACAAAGGAGCGTTTAAGATCGCGTGTGAATTGTTTAATCGTCGGTTAAAACCACGATTAGTTTGTGGTTAGAGTCGGTTTCCGTTAATAAAATAAAATGTGTGTGATTTATTTGAGTGTAGAATTAATTATGCGCTGCTTAGATAGGTAGTGTTTTTATCCATTTATAGTTTGATTGTTATGACGACGTTACCAATGTTTGAAATTAGCGCAACCAGCCTCTTAATAATTATAGACTAGAGTACGTCAGTTTTTTTTTAAATAGTGTGTGCACCTAATTTAACGGCGGACATGCCAGTCATTAAAATTTTAAACTCTTCATTGGTTTACCAATGTATCTAAACTAAGGAGAATTTAAATCGACAACACACAATAATCTTCTACACAAAAGACACAGCTGGTAAGGTTTATTTTTATCAAATTTCCGCTCCTCACATGCGCCCTATTTGAGCCCTGATTTGGGTAAAGCCAAAAATCTACAGCAGGCAAATATATAATTTGTAGTAGTAAAGAGTAATTCATAACAGATAAAAGTAATTTATTCTGATAATGTCTTTGCCAAAACGCCCCGCGCCCGTCCGAAGAAATGGCGGAACAAACTCCCTAGCAAACAGTAACTACTCGTAGTAGCGAGCCTAGTACCTACTTGCTTTTTTTTATTTCTTTTTTAATTAGCTAATACTGCCCACTGCTTCCAAAGGCTCAATTCCTTTCCAGCTCTCCCGGTGTTTTGTCTTCTCTGGCCTGCTAAGAATCAGCTGTTTTTCGCAACATTACACATGGGCTTCCCCAAAACGGAGGAAAGAAGTGGTGGAACAAACTCCTTGGCAAACAGCAGCTTTAAACTAGCTAATTCCACTGGAGCAAGTAATCCAAGCTATCAGTAAACCAGCTCAAGCATCCAGGTCAGTTCGCCACGTAACATCGTATGTAGCACGCTACGCTCGGCACACTTCGGCCACTTTCGTTCTCCGTCGGACTTTCGTTTTCACTGAGCGTTGTGACGTCACGTCTTGTGACGGCGGAGGTGTGATTGGAGTTGTTTGTTTTGAAGATTTAGTGCTGATTGGTTTTCAGGAAGAGACGGAGGGAGAGAGGACGAAAATGGTATTTTTTTATTGATTTTGAATCTTTTGTCCTTTTCTACCTCAGGAAGATATTACAGCACGTTTTTTCAGTAATTAGTGTCGGATAGATGATTGATTTTACAGACAGAAAGCCGAAGAGTGATTTTGTCATGGATTTTTTTTAAGGAAACTTAATAAAGTTATCCAAGCAGGATGGATTTGGATCGGTGTCTGTAGCGATACAGGAACTACTCTATTGATTTATTTTTCATGCCTTTGAAAACCCTTGTCACTTTTCCATGACTCGTTATTTTCGTATCATTTCATTTATTTTTGATTCGTATATTTTTGATTCGTTTGTAACCAATAAAAATAAACCATTTACAAAACCAACGCTACATAATTACTACACCTCCTTAAAACTTAATGAAAAAGAACTTTTTATGAAACTTTTTCTGCTTAATGTTGATGAACTTTTGAGATCGTTATTATTTAATAATGTTCGGCAAAATGAAACACGTATCAATTAGTATTTCAATCAGCTTCTACACAATTATAAAGATTTTTTGGTTTCGTTTGTTTTTTAAAAGTCATTAATAACAAAAAAATGTTTGAACCCTTGATTTTTCCGAAATGTAAGTAATAGTGTAGTAGTGTGTGTGTTGTGTTGTTTGTAATGTAAGTTTACAACTTATATGGAAATAAACTTTTAATAAGACTACTTATGTTTAATATTCGTAAAATAATAATTGCAGATATTTATTATTCATCGTCATGTATGCCAAAGTATTCTAGAATATATTTGAAGATATAATTATTATGTGCTAGCTATAATAATAAGTTTTTACCAAAAATAGATGTTGTAATATAATTCAGGTTCAATTATGACCATATCGCTTTAATTATAAACTGTCAATTTGTTGAAATATAGCACTTAATTGAGAAAACGCTTTTAGCGAAAAAAAAACAATAATTACACATTATTTATTAAGTTTTCAAAACATGCCACCAAAAGACTAATTCATCAAATATAGAATTTTTAAAACAAAATTATCATAATTATTACATTTTGAATAAATAATTTATTAATGATTGGTTTTTAATTAATTTCATAATAAGTAAACGCCGGCTGTGTTATACTGGCGCCTTGTTCGGTCATAGTGGATAATATGTGTTACGCAATATTGATAAACCGGGTAATATGGATAGCAGTTATAATTTCACAAACGGGTTTCTTAGTACATAAAATAACATAACATCACGCCTGTTTTCGCCGAAGGGTTAGGCAGAGGTGTACCAAATAGTACATCAACATTTCGGCAGTTATGTTTAAGTTGCATCTAATAGGGGGCGAGCTTCACCATGAACGGGGCAGAAATCTACTGAGAAATTTCCTATTGGAAAAATCAAATAACACTTTACTCGGGAATCGAACCCAGCATCTCATGCTCAGCAGTCGCGTTTCCAACCAATAGACCAACGAGGCAGTCGAGTAATGTGGATTACAAATATTATTTCTCAAACGGGTCTCTAATTAAACAGAGGATAATTAGATTTTTTATTCGTTTAAAACTTCGTAAGAGTATTTAGATCATAATATTAAAACTAGATTGGTAATCTGATCTATAAAGGAAGTTTCCTTGAATAAAAACGACGTCAACGTATTAAATTCACCAATTAAAAAGACATGATCAATAAATTACGAACGAAATTATCGTAGGTGCTTTTATTCTTTTAATAATACGAATAATACGTAACACCGGTTACGGGCACTAAATGGGGAAATCCCATTACCACGATGACCTTTATCATCACCGGGCACTTAATTAACCGCTCATAATTAAGCATCAAATAATACCTAGATTAAACTCGACATAGAAAAACAATCAAGACTTCTAATCATTTTATTACTACCACTTTTGTATCTAACTAGCTGTTTACAGCTCGAAAATTATCCCACGGGAAAATAAAATCGGGATAAAAACTATCCTATGCGTTTATCCAGGTTATAAACTATCTGTGGACCAAATTTTATCCAAATCCGTTCAGTAGTTTTTGCGTGAAAGAGTAACAAATATACACACTCACACACGAACTTTCGCCTTTATAATATTAGTGTGATGAACAAATCAAAGACGAACACGTGGCTAGATGATATTAATAACAGACTCTTAGATTAATCTTCAGGTTAAGCTGCGCTTGTCTAGGTTGATATGTGGATGCGTGACCACCCATTACATACCAAGTTACCTCTGTGCCTCGGAAAGGGTTGGTCCCAGTTGTCATTTGTAGATCATTTGACAGTTGTAACAGGTAGTCAGTGGCCCGAGTCTGACAACCAGTCTTACCAAAGGGTATCGTATTACCCAGTACTAACTGGGTTGTGGACGTCAGTTAAGCAGTCGCTTTATATAAGGCTAGGCAGATGATGATGATCATATGAGCACGAAAATAAAACATTTTCACAGAATCACTTTTAACACAGCAATAAAAATGTGTCAGTATATCAAGGGGTACTGTGCATAAAAGCCGGTTGACAGCTACCATAAAAAGTGCGATATCAACACAGTGAAAACAAATTGGTCACTATGAAATTCGATTGTCAAGAAAAAAACTCTAACAGCATTGTAAATTTTAATTTTCGTGTATTTTTCCGATACAGTAAACCAATAAAATACTTTTAATTTATTTGTCATACGTTTTAAAATGTCATATAAATCTTCTGATTAAGAAAATAATAAAAGTGGCAGATGACATAAACGTCTAATAATATATTGTTGGTTAATATATGTACATATTGTGATATTCTGAGAATTAGAGAATTTTATTATATTGTTTTTATTCAGAGGTCGAAGAATATTTTGATCATGTGAGTCATTCAAAAATACAAAAAATTACGCTGCCCTGTCTTTTTTATCAATTATGGTAAGTGCCTAACGTGGTGGCAGAGTTTTTATACCACCGATGGGCTTCTGAATTGACTCTACACAAGCATGCTTGTTTCCTCACAATGTTTTCCTTCACCGAAGCAAGTGATTTATACAATACACACATGAATTCGAAAAATCAGAGGGACTTTTTTTTTTTTTTTGGTGGGTGGAAAATCATCAAATAACCCCTCCCGCTCTTGGGTAAAGCGAAAGGGAGTGTCAGACTTCTACTGACAAAAAACCACCCATGTTCCTTCTTAGCCCTTCATGTCGAGGTCGCGGTATCTCTTTCGAACAACCCGCAGCCCCGACGGGCCCCCCAGCCCCGACGGCCAAATCAGAGGGTCTTGGGTTCGAACTCGAGACCTAACACTTGTCAGTACGACGGTTACACCACTATAATAATAATAGTTTATTTTCAAATAACTTAGTACTATTTTACAATGGAAGTGTGGCAACATATAATAGTCTATCACTTGCTAAACTGTCCTGTTTCAGCCTCGAATGATAAATACATCCTCCATTGTTTGCTAATCATTTTCCTAAGCACCGGATTTAAAATTTTAAACAAGTTCTGCATTTTCCAAGAACAAAATAAATTACATATATTATTTCACCGACTATGCTATTCAAAAACCAACATATTATTAAATTTTCTCATAGACATAACAAAAGCAACTCACATGTGTGTTTACATAACATAAAAACATAACAATTATGTGAAATTACAATTGCAAATTAATGAACGACCACCGTAAGTTCTACTTAGAAGTAAATGTTGGAATCCGGTACTAAAGTACTTTTATTTTCTAGGAAACCATATGTGAAAATCCGGTTGCGAGAAAAATCCGGGCCAAAAGATCAATCATATTGTAACAATATCCTAGAACATTGCCATTGGCTCTGGATTTGTGCCCGGCTGATGACATAGGCTCGCCCTCTATTACATGGGACTTACACCTCTGCACAACTCTTCGGGGATTACAGGCGCGATCTTATGTTATGATTTCTTTTCTGCGGTGTTAAATTTGATCATCATCTTTACTTTCCCAACTATGTTGGGGTCGGTCGGGGTCTAAGTTCTAAGTTTTTTCTAAGTTTTCTAAGTTCTAAGTCTAACCAGATGCAGTTGAATACCAGTATTTTATAAGGAGCTACTGCCACAATCCAGTAAGTTCTGGGTATTATAGATACTCCTTGGTAGGACGGTGTGTTATTACCACGTTTATGTGTTGTAGCTGTTTGAATAAATTGCAATACTGACAGGACTGTAACATTGTCATGTGTTGGCGAAAATAACACCAAAAAGCATGTATTTTTGGAACAAAAAATAAAGCGATATTGTTTTGTAACTTGAGCTAACTTTAGGCTTGCGTCAATTCGAAACTCAACTTTTATCCTACCATTTACGCAAGATCCTTATAAAAAAAAACAATAAGTGAAATCTTTACACGTCATACGTTCTCATATAAACACATATCTTTTAATTTTCTATATACATGTCACTGGTTTCGTAATACATAGCTCTAATGACCTCCTACAAGACTTGATGGGAACTTTAAACGAAATTTTCCCATTATTATGATAATTATATTGTTTTCAGTTCGTGAATAATGTCTGGGTATTGAGGAAGGTAAGTAGGAAGTAATTTAAGATGGAGTAAATGATTTTGTTGTAAAATGTTTACAAGCCAATTGTCTTCTTCATTTGCATATCGTAATGTGACTATGCCTCCGTGGTCGAGTGGTTTAGGCGTTTGCCTTGTGACCTGGTGGTCGTGGGTTCAATTCCCACGGGAAGCATACTTTGTTAAGTTGTTTCCAGTTTGGCTAAGACATTGAAGGCTTGAACCACCTGATTGTCCGATAAAAACATGATTCTAAGATTCGCAAGGCACGTTTAATCCAGTGGTCCAGGTCGCCAAATGGCGGTCGTCGAACCATAGAGTCAGAGGCCCTTGAGGCGGTATAGAAACTCTGACACTAGGGTGTATGGGGTCGTTGGATCTTACTGGCCACACGATAAGAAGAAGATCATGTATTCGTGTTACTGGGTTGTGGAGGCCGTATAAGCCGTCGCTCCATCAAAAATAAGTACGTGGTATTCAAATGCAACTGTGGAAGCGATACTATAAAAGTTTGGAAAAGGATTGGCAAATGACGGTTTTAAGATGAAACCACCAGGGTATAAGCCTCATAATAACTATAGTAATGTATTTGGACAACTGGAAAACCATTTAGAAAATGACGCCAATCTTTCTTTTAATTTGCAACTTTCTGTTATACTAGTGTATAACAGAAAGTTGCAAATACATACAACAAAGTCAAACTTAGCAGTTTACATATAGCTTGCTATAACGTTTCCAAAAAGGGAAAACGAAAGCAAACTTCGAATCCTTTGATATCTTCAGAATCGTTTGGTTGTGTTCAGATTGTGCAAATAATTTATAAAGCCAACGATTTTCGACTCAGCTTTAGTATAAGTTTACATTCTGGTTTGGTCTTTTCGTTTATTTTCTAAATGCTCAAAGGTTACCTGACCTTGTAATATCTCACTAAAGGGATCATTGTCCTCAACATTATGAACAACTTTTACTGAGGGACGAACCCCGGACTTCGTGAAAGAAAAATCAGCTGCTTCATGCATTTTTGTTTGCAGAACTCGGCAAAATGAAAAACAGCTGTTCTCGCGATTTCATGACTCATAATGAAGAGTAAGTGCAATTACATAAAATCACAATTGTATTTCAGGTAGGCAGAGGCGTACTTAATACACCCACATTTCGCCAGTTATTTAGAATTTGAAATCTCATGCAGTAGCTGGCTATCATATAGCCATCAACCGGGCACAAATCTAAATTCCGAGCTGCTACTGAGCAATTCCTGGTGGACAAAAACTTATCGACACTTTTTCTAACCCTAGAACTGATTCCAGGGTAACTTCAGCAGTTGCGGTTGGAATCACTAGACCAATGATATTGTTCATCTCTAAAATTGAACTCACGATAAGACCTACACTTACATACATCACCAACAAATATGTAAAAGTACTAAAACAATAGCAGCACAGTGCGTATCGTACACGCAACGCCTAGTGACGCAAGCGCAGTTCCCACTTCCGAACAGCCACTCTTACGCATCGAACGACATCGTAACGAGGGTGTGGAGGTGAGCGATCAGTGGATTAAGTAATGTTTTGTGGAACAAGAACAAATGAGGTAAGAGTTAATATAGAGGCAGTGGAAATAATCGTGTTTTTTATATTTGACTTGTAACGCTTGTTTGTTTGTTTAGGTCAAATATTGCTGCAACTGGATTTGATTGATATATTATGTGTTTTGTATAGGTACACCTTGACTTTGGATCACAATGCATGGTTAGCTAAGTAATGTCATTCTAAATTTAATAAAAATTAATTCCCAAAGATGGCGGACCACTACTGCTACAAGAACCAGTAGACCTCAATGGTTGGACTCCTAGTTCTGGGTCTCTACTATTATAAATCTGGCCGTTCAAAGAAATAAACATGGAAAATACAACATTGCAAATTCAGACTTAAACAGTAAGACATGAACCATGTAATAAGAACAAAGAAATGAGATAACGAACAGATATCATATCTACAACAAAAGAGATCAATTACATTCATAAATGCCAAGTCAGCAACAAATAACAAAAGTGCATGATCTGCATCAACATTCATTCTTCCATACAAAGTCGATTATATCACCGAATCGTCAAATTACAGAAAAAAATCGCACACAATCACGTTCCTTCCCGTTTCCGTTCAGTGACAGTTGACAGCTGCGCTTACGCCGATGACATGACAATACGTGTTATGTCATAATAACAGTGATAGATGGAGTGGAAGTCTTTCACAGAGTAGAAATTGTGATTTCTTGTACATTATTATGTAGTGAATGAACCGTGACAGTTAGGTAAGGTTGGGACTTAGTGCTGCTTGCGACTACATGATTGAGGACTGGGTCTGCGAAAGGAGGTGACGTACGAAGGAGTATCTTTTCTGCTGTTCTTTAAGAGGGGGTTGTTCCTTCATGACATTTGCATAATAGGGTAGTTAAAAAAAAAAATCGAATTAGTCCGTCTGTTAGATTATCGAAAAATATTGGACACGTATTTTTTCTTTTTTCACGTAAACAAACAATGAAGATGATACAGTGCTTTGAAAACTCGTGTGACGTCATATTCTAAGACATTAGTATGACATTTTGTACCGGTTAGTGACGTCACAACTCAAATCTTTGACGCGTTTTATCTTCGTCAATTTTTATTGATTTCATAAAATAAAAAATACGTATCCAATATTTTCCGATAATCTAACAGACTAATTAGAATCATATTTTTTTTAGTCAGTAAACATCCCTATTCAGTGGAGTAACTTGGGAATTAATGTATGAGATTCTTATCTTTTTAGAACAAAAGAATGGAGTACTTTGGGAATAACCCTTGCAGAGTTTGTG
Source organism: Diarsia brunnea (assembly GCA_949774965.1). Classification (NCBI taxonomy): domain Eukaryota; kingdom Metazoa; phylum Arthropoda; class Insecta; order Lepidoptera; family Noctuidae; genus Diarsia; species Diarsia brunnea. The sequence continues at coordinate 11,946,411 of OX459007.1, read as the reverse complement.
TCTGTTTTTTTTATAGAGTACCTATTGATTTTTGCGAAAGAGTATTTTTATTTCGACACTGAGTCTATCAAGACCCGGGGATTCTCTCTTTTCATATTTATAAGGGTTACTCGCATATCTTTAGTTGTGGTAAGGATTGAGAATTTGAGATTGGTCCTATTGTTGTTCTTAGCTGGTATTTGCCTTTCCAGAAGATTTTGTATTCGAATCAAGGTCAATGTCTTTGTCATGTTTTCTAATGACATGACCATCATCACACACTAGTTATGTCACCAGGCGCCACCCGACCGGTTCTAATTTTAAATTTAGCCAGGGATCAGCTACCTGCGCCTACGCATAATGTCAGGCGTAGCGAATCTGTAATAGCAGTGTGATTGAGAAACGGACACATTTTCACTTTTGTTATTAGATTGAAAGCTCGTTAATATACTTAATGTAGAAATTCTGTAGTTGAATTTTCTTATGTCGGTGTTAAAAACGGTTTTTTTAAGCACAGAGCATTGAGCAGTCGTATTAAACAGGTAGTCTAGTGGTGTGAACCTCGGACTGCCAAGTAATATGTCTCGAGTTCGAACTAAGAGACGCAGTTTTGATATTTCGGATTCATGTGCGTATTATATAAAACTAGCTGATGCATGCGGCTTCGTCCGCGTACATATCGCGACCAAAAGTTATTGTTTCATCCCCCCTTTTCAACCCTTTTATCGCATTAAAAAGTAGCCTATGTCCTTTCTCAAGGTCTAGACTATCTGTGTACAAAATATCATTCAGAAACCAACCTGCTCTGAGAGATATTTCTCGACGACTTTTAAAGCCAAGTCATTCAGCCAGTCCTTGGGGGGCATACAAATTCTGACAACAGGTAAGGCACTAACCATACGATAAAGTAAGAAAAACTTAATCCTATAAGGAAAACAGCCGAGATTTTAAGATATTTTAAGTATGTGCAGCGGCAACCGCGGCATCCACAATAACAGCTCCACTTATCCAAAAGTAATAAAACTTTATCCCACTTCTGAGAGTGAAAATATCAGGTCGGGGCATTACGACCCTCTCGCGACGACGACCTACACCAACAACAAAGTATGTAAACACCGTCTTCAGAGGAATCGCACATTAAATACAATACTTAGTTGTTACAAGGTATCTAAAATAAGCATTGACGTAAGTGCGACTAAGTTACGGGCAGTTGTGAAAAAAGATGTGTATTTTTTATTACACAAGATTATAGCAAGAGAACTGAATTTAAAGACTGCCTCGTTGATTGACAGGCTTTCTTGAAATGAAGTGTAAGTTGGTTTTCTGGTAAACCACCTCAGCTCACGCAAATCTAAATATAGACTTGGCTTAGCCCAAATTACACTAATACTAAGTTCTAATTTAAGGTTAAGATTTCCAAACCAAATATTTTGAGAAATTGTTACGATGGTCCATCATATGACGAAGAAGTGCAGAAAAACTGAAGTATATGATTATCAGGTCGCTGACCGCCTGAGCAGATAAGCCAGGTAACCGTCACACTCCAGATGGCCGACTAAGGGCCCGTGAGTAAGCACTGGATCGCGTAATATGGCGCCTCATGACTTTCGTGTTTCATAACAGTGACCAATTATAACAAGGTAAGTCAAAGAAATACTTATGTTCAATAGTCAATCAGGACTATGCCAATTATTTGTAATATCGAACAATTTGGGACCCGGACGTAAATAAACTGCTAGTGGGACTGGACTGGCCACGTTTGCCGCCTCTGGGACAAATACCCACTTTCGGGAGCCCAGACACAGCCAGAAGAGTGGCGCGCAGACCTTTTAGAAGATGGCGGGACAAGTTAGAGAAAACCAACGACCAGTGTTCCACATTAGCCCTAGATCGAAATATTTGGAAGTCAAGAGGAGAGGCGTTTGCCCAGCTGTGGGATGAGTACAGTAACAGTTACCATGGCTACATGTCAACATATTTGTCCTTTATAAAAATCCTCTATATGGCCATCAATATCACAACACATAATAGCTTATAGACAAACAAATCTCCTCACCTGATGGACCATTACGAAACCTACAACCAAGACACCCACATATTGCTCCAGTGACCTTTACAGACGCACAGAGGAGCATTAAACCCAGAATGATGGCCAGCCAGTGATGAAGTAACAGATCGTGATCATCTTAATGTTCTGTGCAATCATAATGCATGCAGTTTTAATGATTCGTTGCTTTCTTAAGATGCTTTATGATTTACTACTAGCTGGGTAGAATTGTGAGGTAATCGATGTAACGAGATTAACCTTGGTTAGCTGCGAGTTGTTCAAAAGAGATACTGCGGCCCCGGACACAAAGGGCTAAGAAGCAACATGGGTGGTTAATAACCAGTACAAGTCTGACACTCCCTAACGCTCCGACCAGAGCGGGAAGAGTTATTTGATGATTTCCCACCGTCCAAAAAAAAGGGTCTTGCTGAAGAGTCTTCAGTAAGTGGCTTAAAAGTTCTGGTCCTAAGGTTTTATTACTAGAATTTTATACAGTAAGTGAAGCCGGTTGAACATGTAACTTCTTAACGTCCAGCAAATAAATTATCTGGAAAATTTAAGGAAAACTGTATACATGTATTCCTTTAAGAATCCGATGTTGTCTTTAATAAATACATAAGGAAGTTTTTCGTGTGACAAGAAAGATTCGCAATCAATGCATAAACAACATAACATGAATTATGGAAAAATTCAAAGATATGCGAATAATTTCTAAATCTTCTGCTGTCATCAAAGGTCAATGTCCTGCAGTGAGAGTTTGGGTGGTGACGACAATGATCAAGACACCAAAAATACAACTTAAAGAGAAGAAAAAAAAACGTCGATATGAAAAATGTTGCCATATCTGTGTTCTGACCCAAGACGAACCCCTTGCGTGACTCATAATCTCACTAAAAAGGAGGTTTCATACTTTTTTAGGACATAAACTCTAAAATGTGCAGAAAGAACAAAACTTTAAGGTGTCCCTTCCATAAAATACGCACAAATATACACATCACACACGTATTCGCTTTAAAAATGCATTCACTTTATTTTTATTTCGGGGCGAGTAAACGTTGAGGCCTACGATTTTCAATTTACCCAAGAAACGAAGGTAATGTTTACGTCGATTTGTTTTCGTTAAACTTTATTTTTGTTCGGAATATTTCCAATTTTTAAATCAACATCGTATCAAGTTTCTATTTATTTTGTCTTTTATAATATTTACAAAAACAAAGCTCTATCATAGCATTTCCACAGACTAAATATAATAATTGTGAAAAAACTGGTATTTTAGTCGAAATCGTTCTTTATTCCGAAAAACTTGTCTTTTGCTTTATGCAAAGTTACTGCTCTTTGACCTCCCGTTTCACAACGCTTAATGGTACTAATGACATATCGACGCAAGAAAGCAATCTTGTAGTATCTCGAAAATTTGAACTTTACACCAGAGCCAAAAAACTATTTCAAAAATTCATAACTCGTAAATTAGCTGAATCAGAGTGGTCATTTTTGGAACACATATTGCCTATATTGAAATTTATCAGATTGCAATAATAATAGCATTCTAAAGTTAGTCTAACATGTGTTTTATATTAGTTACAGCAATTGGAATTTCAATTTGAAGCAGCAATATTGCTGTATGTTGGTAGTTGTAACATAAGGCACAACGAAATAGCTTTAAAATTTTAGGCAACGGTTATGATGTATCTAAAATGAAGTAAATTTGTAAGTCCTTGCATTTCGATGTACCTAATATACTTTTTAGGAGTACATCTTTAACTTTTGTGTTAAATATAAATAAAACAAAAATTATGTTTAATTAAACATGCTGTATATTTATTTAGCAATGTTATTTTGGAAATAATGTTTGACCTAGTAACAATCACTTCCATTGTCGACGTTTCGCCATCTTTAAGTCTTCACGATACTAGGTAAGCGATCATTCGATCTTAGATGAAATTAATAACTGAAAAATAAAATAAAAACAAAATGAGTAATTAAAAAAAATTAAGTCCTTCATACCGCATTTCAGCCACGGTGGCCAATCTCAACGAAGACTAGCCTTCGTCGTGACTCGTGGGAGATAGCATTATAGTGCACAAGTGTGCGCGCAGACACAGGTTCACCCCCTCTTCCCTGACTCTCATACTCCGTTGGGGCGGCAATCCGACGCGACCGGAGAGAGATCAGGCGCAGTACCAACGGCTTAACGTGCTTTCCGAGCTACGGGGGTATCACACCGCTGACTTCCAAACTCCAGGCTGTATAATAATAATTCGCGACCGGGAATCGAACCCAGGACCCCAAGCTCAGCAGACGTGCTTGCGACCACGAGACCAACGGGGCAGTTACATTAAAAAAGTAGGGTATGCAAACAAAGTCATGAAACACGAAAACAAACTTGAGATATCGTGAGACGTGAAAACAGGACAGATAGTTCTGATCTTACGTCTCAATCGATTGTTGATTTAATAGGAATACTTATTAACAGGATTGTCGATTTATTAGGATAATTTATTTTCTAAAATAATTGTTTTATATTAGGTTAGGTTTAGAGATAACCGCCAATTTGCGAGTGTAATAAAATAAGAAGTGCTTTGGTTATCTTTTATATCCGTGGTTCGCAAGGCACGATAAGCCAGTCGGTCCCGGATAACAAGAACTAAGTGTGAAGGAAGCTAATTAGCTTAGCTCCCTATTATCTCATTACTGTAGGTACTACAAAACGAAACATCGCGAGATCTCAGTTCGGAGCAAACTACTAGTTATATTGTACCTATGTTCAAAAATGAAATGACTAGAATCAATTTATCATTAACATAAAGTAATTAAAATAGTTAAATACCATGACTTACTTGGGATTCACTTCAGTTGAACACGTAAAACACACCCGAATTTCGCAGACTACGTACTCGCTTTCTTGCTTGCGCGCTCGCGCATCGACTGCGATACGATCGGGAAACGGTGTATCCAAGGGAAGACACGGGGGTGGGGGTATGCTTCTTTAGCGTAATTATAATTTTGTGCAAATTAAACTCTATTATAAATGATTTATGGATAAAATTTATGATAAAATGGGTAGAATAAAAAGTAGTAAGTCTAAAGCACATTCAAAATCCGAGCGATAGAATTGTAGTATCTCTAGCTAGTATAAAATAATCAGGCGGCGAAATTGCTGTATCTCAGTAGAACCTTATTTTGTGACAAGTACATACTGCTGTAAGTGTTTCGTAGCATACAAACGAGGACCGTGTATCTTGACTGCGAAAAAAAATACTTATAGCGTTTTTGTTGTATCTATGTATCATTTAAAAATAGTTGATTTTATGGTATTTACAGCATTTTGAAGTATCTTTTGTGAAAAAAGTTTAGAAAAAGTCAACGTCGTATCATAAAAAAAAAACATCGTAGGAAAACGTTGATCAGACCGTCCGACGCAGTATTTTTTTCTGGTTTGAATGATGCAGTAAAAAGAAAAAGTCATTTTTCGAGATACGACAAAATCGCTTTCCAGCGTCGATATAGAAACCAAGTATTTATAAGTTAGTAAACGATTTAGGAATAAATAAATAGTCTGATAAACGTGAGGACCAAAACATAAATACCTATACAATAGAAAATTTCCGCAGATCAAAGAAACAGAATAACCCAGTAGTTTAAAAAACCTGTTAGTGACTTAGTTAACCAACACGTCTTGATAATGGTCTTATTTACCCATAAAAAACCGGCCATGTCAATTATAAACGCATTTAAGTTACGTGGACAATAAACTTGCAAATCATCATCGCAATCGAGTCGCAAAGGTTCGAAACATCGAGGTCAACCAAAGGTCCCTTGGAATCGATTACTAAGACATTTGTAATCTATAGAAAGCTAGAAACATCCGATATCTTGAGCAAACAATAAAAATTTTAAGTTGCGACATCGATTTAATCGAATGCAATTTGAATCTAATCGATTATTGTTTGAACAGTATCGAATCATTTACCATCTTTCAATGTAACGAGAATCTAAGTAGTAGGTTCGAAATTTGAACCGTGATGAATTAAAGTTACGACACATCTTTTTTTCCTCTTTTTACATGGCTTTGCTGCTCAGAAGCGGTTTTTTCGCGGTATCATAATAGATCGTTTTACTCAGCACGTCTGCCCTTTACCCAGTAACACAAATAGTGGCGCGTGCGCCAAAACCTTTCATAATCATACCGTGCGCTGTCAAACGAAAGACGATACTTGACAGCTGGATTTAAATACCAAATTCGTACGTATACAAGATGGCGCTTATGTCAAAATCGGTGTTAGAAACATGACATTGGACGCGATCGACGAGACAATGCGTGGTTCGAATTGGAATTAACACTAGGTTTATCAAATTATTGTTGAACGTTCCGGTCATAATCTATTACAATATCTTTTGTTTTTTTGGCAATTTAATTATGTCTTCAGAATCCAAGGTTAAAACTATGTCTTTCCGCATTGTAAGGACAATTATAACACATTGTGGTGAATTGAAGAAAGTGTTGACTAGACAAACGGAAATAGGAAGTTCTATTGTTTATGTTATTTAATTTCCGGTGACATGTTCCATGGAGGTCAATTTTAAAGAGGTGGAACTTTTTTGATAGGCTTTAGAGACCACAAAATTGATCCTTGGTCCAAGAACTAATGACTAAGTTGCTTTTGTTTTGGTGGCTTAAATATTGCACAAGAATATTTATATTTGCTATGTGGGCCACTTCCGTGTCACAAGTACTTAAGCCACTTTTGTTTTTAAAATATTTTACAATTATAATACAAATAAAAGAAGAAAAAATTACCGCAGCGGTCTTGAAAACTAACGATCTGGTAAAATTATGCGGAGCAAATTCTCAGTTCGCCATTGACACGATTAAATTTACGACGTAACTGTTTTTGTATGAAACACTATGGTATATAATTAAAATCTAAATTACAGATACAAGAACCGTAATAATGTCAATGTTAGGAGCAGAAAAAATACAAACTTTAATTCAACATGGAGAGTCGTTGAACGATTTATTACTTTTTATTTTAGAACTTAGAGCTTCTTATGCCTTATAAAAGGAATTTTCTTTAGTGAAACACACTCCTTCTGTTTCGCCCGCATTAAAGCATACATTTTCAGATAATGTTCATAAAATCACACTTGTAAACAAAGGTGTGCCTCTGTAGTTCATCCTCCCCAGTTCTTTCTAAGTCGCACATAACAGGGGGCGAGCCTATTGCCATGAATGGCTCACAAATCCAGTCTTCGTGGCTGCTGATGAAAAGCCCCAATAATACTTTGTCTGACCTAGGAACCTAGGACTCCATACTCAGCAGTCGAGCTGACGACGACTAGACCAATGAGGCAGGTTTAAAAACATACCCCACAAAACCCTTACTAAAGACGAAACCAGGTCAAATCCCACAACAAACCATTTGTCATAACCAATAAAATCCCACAATTCGTCATCGGAACCAAGTCAGTATGATTGAGATCAATCACCACGGCTCGCGATGCGCACACGCACCCACTCCGCACTTACATAACGCATCTTCACACGAAACGATGGCACGGCTGTATCTGTGTTACACAACTGACTTTAATTGCATATTGTTCTACTTTACTGTATTAAGAATTAGAAGAACAAAGAATTATGAAGGTAATGACAAATGACGATCGATTTGTTGATTGAGATTCATTCTTAGCTGATAGAAAAAAAACGTGTAGTATCTATCGGTTGGTAAATTACTAAGTATCAAGCCGAAGTCGTGGGAAACATCTGGATAAGGGACGCGCAGAATCGGGTAGCGTGGAAGAAAGGGAGATCTGCTCCTGGCAGTGGGTGATTCTGGGCTGATTTGATGTGATGGAGCCAAACGGTCCGTGTGAGGGACTAGTGAGTCAGAGAGATAGACAGATGTCTTTATTCATGTGAATAGAACATCATAAACCATGTTAAGGGTGCTGCTGAGGTATTCCACTGCAGAAATGACAAGAGGAATTATTCGAAGTGGATGGTCAACCTTCAGTAATTGGAGACAAGGCACGCACCTATGATTTTTCGTTTTATGATTCATGTGCGTATTGTATAATTATCATTTTGCTTCGGTGAAGGAAAACATCGTGAGATAACCTTGGCTTGAGAGAAATATTTCTAAACGGCATACAATGTAAAGTCAGTAAAAAATCACACCAGGACACCAGGTTATACACTAACCACATGATGAAGTAAAAGTAATAGGAGAGGCAACAGAAGAAGAAAGTCATTATGCCACCTATGTGGTGTGGAGGTTTATTGGCCCATTTTTTGGTAAATCTCATTGGTCTAGTGCTCACAAGCGCAACTTCTGAGCATGAGGTCCTGGGTTCGATTTCCCGGTCGGGCAAAGTGTTATTTATTTATTTACTAGCTGTGCCCGCCGCGACTTCGTTCGCGTGTTTGTCGGAAACTAAAATGCGTCGCTTAGATAAAAGTACATTAAATCATTGCCCTGCGTTAACTTACTGCCGCTATAGAAAATAAGAAGAGGGTAATGCAAAGCACTGACTATGTCTAATACTAAAGTTTAGATGGATGGGTGTTTGTTAATCAACCACGTCAGAACGGCCGAACGGATCTTGAAGAAATTTGAAACAGGTACATTATAGTCGACAGGTACTGTCGTTGGCGCGTTCGTGTTCCACGCGCGCCTCAAAGATATGTCAGCAACAATTAAGGGGTCCTTTGGGGCCCCTTAATTGTTGCTGCCGTCGTCTGCCGGGGCTGACGGTTGTCCGCAAGAGATACCACGGCCCCGAAACACAAAGAGCTAAGAAGAAACGTGGGTGGTTTTTAGTCAGTAGAAGTCTGACACTTTCTTCCGCTCCGCCCAGAGCGGGATGAGCCATTTGATAATTTACGAACCACAAAAAAGGGGGGATTAGAGGCTGTTTCGAGAGGGGTACCTGTACCGAGTCTGGGACATCGAATCTGAAATGGAACGCCGTCACCTCCTTCTGCGAAGCAGTAATGCTAGCGAAAGAGGTGAACGTAAGAGGGACACAACCCCTCTTCCCAGCCGCCGCGGGAGACGCTCCGGGCATCGGGGGCCACGTGATGGCTTCCGGCCACCGTAGGCGCGGGCCTGTGAACGGTGAGTAACGGGCTAGTTAATCGTTCGTCCGTCCTATGACGATGGAGGCGCGTTCGTGTTCCACGCGCGTCTCAAAGGGATGTCATCAACATTGAAGGGGCCCCCAAGGACCGACGCCCGTCGGGGCTGCGGGTTGTTCGAAAGAAATACCGCGGCCTCGACACATAGGGCTAACAACATACCACATCTATATAAGGACATGTTTGGTGCAGTGGCTGGACGATTAACAGTAGCACTGCGTGTCGCAGGTTCGATTCCCACACGGTACAAAAAAAATATGTCGTGGGTTTTATCTAATTTTAATTTAGTTTAAAAAAATAGTATTTTTATACTGTGTAATTGGTAAATCTTTATTTGTTGACTATTCACGAAACATATGTTTATTTAATAACACCGCGGTTAAGAAAATGACATCAAATGAAAAACGCCATCTGTCGAAGACGAAGATAAACTGCTAAAAAAGAGCGATCAAACACACTATAGGGTTTAGGCTATGTAGATTATGAACGCAGCGTCATTTAGACTAATATCTACGTACCTTTTGCTATCATAACTTATTTAAAGTTATCTTGTGAAGGCATTTATTAATAAGTACCATATTCGTTCAATAGATGTCGTTGCTTGTCTCATTCTTGACCATAATGATAAGTTCTTCTTGAAAACTATAAATGCATATATCTTTTGATAGAGACCACCGATTACGATGAAACAAAGCCTAAGTAATAGCCCAAGTTACGCACAATATTTATGTATAAAAGTTACCTACATTCGTTTCGTAAATTTGACGTGATGCTTAGTCATCGAAACAGACAAACAGATAAACAGACAAACAGACAAAAATTCCAAAAATGCTGGAAATGTGTTCTGTTGGTTATACTTTAATACCCTGACAATTTTTTTTTTTAATTTTTTCGATGTACAAAAAAGATTTTTCTACAGATTTATTATATGTATAGATATATAGAAGATATAGAAGATAGATAGATATAGATAGATTATACTATTTATGTACACACAGTAGACAACACAGGAAAAATATCATAATATAACATATGAGTACAAAGGTACTGCTTATGCTTAGGTGTTATTGGGTTTTTCCATCAGGAATTTCACAGTAGCAGCCTCGGGAACCTGGATTTGTGCCCGGTTGATGATAATTGGCTCGCTCCCTATTATATGGAGTTTAAAGATACTCGTAACTAGTAAAACATGGGTGTACTTAACGGGTTCACTTCTAAATAACCCTTCGGGGATCACGGGCGTGATGTTATGTTATCTTTTTTGGTAACTTTGTCCCAACCTTATTTCACCACAACTGCTTTACACAAAAACTAAAGAATTTTTCTCACGAACTAATTGCATGAAGTTTTACAAAAAATCAGCCAGGAAATGCTTTACATTAGTATTTGCCAATAATTAAGGACCATTTGTACTTGTGCTGTAATTCGAGCAGGATGTATGACTTGTCAAGCGTGATTTAGTAAAACAAATATAAGTATTGTTTTTCTTAGAACTTTTACAGGAAATCTATGAAAATGATGAGTATTGAATGAGTAATATGTTTTTGAAGTAGGTGTTAAACTTATCTAGATAAATATACTATTTTTATGAATCACTGACTCATAAATACGGTTCTTGGTGTTCGTAAATCTTACAAGATTGAGATGCAGAAATAAGATTTTTTAAGAAGAGTCGAAAGATGTCCACAGCTGGACATAGGCCTTCTCAAAGTGCCGTTCCATTGGCCGGTCCGGAGCATTGATGACCATGTTTATACTTAAAAGAGTGTCCATGGAGTTTCTTTCCTGTTGTTCTCCATATACATCAACGCTTTAGAATGGGAAAATACTGTACGTTTACAGTTTTTGTGCCTTGTGACTGAAACTGTAGTTACATTTCATTGTTGTTATTGTTTCGTCAATGCAAATATGCCTGTTACTGGCCTACTTGAAATAACTGCTTTGGTTTTCGTTTAAGTAGTTAAAGTTTGATACAGTCATCTTATTATCCCGTAATTAATATTCCTGAGTTGTACTTAACACTACGAAAAAAAGTAATACCAAATATCATATTTACGCGAGTGAAATAGATCCTCATTCACACACATTATTACCAACTTTAATTGGCACAAATATTTGTCTCAATTTCCATCCAAACCTCATACAAATGTAATTCAAATCACACAATTCGTGGGAAACTTGTCGAATTTCGTAATTCATTCATTGCAATAACTTCCTTGAGGTGGAAATCAAAACCGCGACCCACATGCGGCGGTCAGCTTTCTTAACCACTGACCGTAAATGTAGAAAACACATTACTGTGTGATTATTTAGCTTAGGATTTAGAATTAAGTTATCACTGCTAGATTGACACAAGAATTTCAAAGAGTTTAAACGGAATTTGACGTTATAATGATCATTTTCCGATGACTTTCATGAAGGATATACTTCATGAAAAATATTCCTCGTAGCGTGTCAATGACAATATAAATTGCATTCGGCCCAAATTCGGGTATAAGTTTGGTGCCTGCAGTAGCGTTCATCAGTAATCTATTACATTAATTATCAAAAACCGAAAGACAATTTTTTCAAATTAGGCTGACAATCAGTACTTTTTGGACGTTAAACTTTGACGCACAGTCCCCCAAAACGGCCACTCTTCGACACTATACCCATAAGGTGGACTGGTGAATTAAGGTCGTGGAAATCCATTACATACAAGAAGGACAGGATCTGCCAATGTGGCGACGCTTGTTCAAGCCTAACTCCAGCAGTCTATGAATTTCGGCTGACCTAATGAAGATATCAAAATTTCCCGACTACTTTCAGAGTCAAAAAGGGTAACCTGAGACCTGTTTTACAATAAGATTTTGGCGCCTAACATTATTAAAACTGTGCGCAATAAACTCACGGGCCGACGATATAAAACCCAACTAATCCATTTATCGGCATTTTATCGTACGTAAAAAAGTTGTTTGATGATTTTGTTCTTTTACAAAAAGGAGGTCACAAGAGTAGTCGACCGACCTGGCTGGATAAATACCTACTTGGACAAAATTAAGGAGGTTTCACTGTCTTCTGCGACACGCGTACCGAAAGACCGGTTTCAAACAAAATCCCTAAAACTAACATGTATTTTTTTTGTAAGCCCATAATACCTACCTGTAAAAAATATATAACTTATTTTATTATTGTTTATATTAAGAGTTTCGGTGTATCAGATAATTCAATATTTAGTCTACAAATCAATATTGTCTTGTTTGTTAATCCAGTAAAATGAACGGAGTCCATATAATAAAATAATGTTTATACCATACCTACTCTAAAAAGCTTATTTTATTCACGCAAAACAGTGAATAAAAAGGCCTTTTATTCACTGTTTTGTTTTTATTCACTATTTTGGTGTTTGAATTTGGAACACAAAAATATATCCGGTCTCTATTTCAATGCTTACACAAACTCCTTGCGCTAAGATTCGAAATTCAAAACTCTTTGGTGCAAATAAATTCTCGAGATTTGATTGGTCGATATTTGCGACAAGGAGTTTGGCATTAAATTAATAAATATTGTTTCACAAGTTGACCACCCTAATGATAATAATAAGAAAATTACGCTTAATTTCAGTCATTGCTCTAATTTTAATGTCCATTTCAATTAATGTAACAATTCTTATTTCTTGATTAAATTTCAATTTTCGCTTAAATTATGTCTTTTCTCGTAGTCATGATATAAAGTATAGTATGCAACTCCTGAATAAAGTACGAATTTATATCGAGGGCCATGAATCACTCGCGTCGTTCAGGATTCTAACAGTTGAATCACTCGCTGCGTTCGTGATTCAATCATTAGAATCCTTCACTTGCTCGTGACTCATCTACGGCCCTCGCTTTAAATCCGTCCTTTATTCACTCGTTGCATAATATACTATTTTACTAGGAACCCTCCACCATAAGAAGCATTTTATTCCTGTTATTTTATTATCAGAAAGCAAATAAAAGAAAGAAAATAAAAAGTATGTTGTATATTATAATATACAACATGCTTTTTATTACTAACTAGCTGTTCCCGGCATGCGTTGCAATGCCCTTTTTCCTACCTACTACCTGCCTGTGTACCAACTACCTACCTACCCTACCTACCTACTACCCTACCTACCTACTACCCTACCTACCTACTACCCTACCTACCTACCTACTACCCTACCTACCTACTACCCGACCTACCTACTACCCTACCTACTTACTACCCTACCTACTACTCTACTGACTACCCTACCTACTCTACTATCCTACTTACTACCCTACCTACTACTCTACCTACTACCCTGCCTACCTACCTACCACTTTCTCACCTTTTAAACCTTCCTTGGACTTCCACGAATAATTCAACACTATAATTAGCCAAATCGGTCCAGCCGTTCTCGAGTTTTAGCGAGACTAACGAACAGCTATTCATTTTTATATAATATAGCTGTACCCCGCGTGCGTTGCAATGCCCTTTTACCTACCTATTACCTACCTACCTACATACTACTAATTTCTCACCTTCTCTGGACTGCCACAAATGTTTCAAAACCAAAATTAGACAAATCGGTCTAGCCGTTCTCTAGTTTTAGCGCGACTAACTAACAGCAATTAATTTTTATATTATACGCAATCACCATTTGAAAAATCATTTTTCCATTGGGAAAGAAACAGTAATTATTTGTGATTATTGTGATAATGTCGTATGGTCTGTTTGAAGTTGTCATTCGTTGACTGAACAACTGAACGTCACTCAATTGTTTTGCCTTCCCGGAACCTCTCCACTAACACTTGAACTTTATAGTACGGTATTAAAGCTCAAATTGATTTGACGTTTTAGTTAGAAAACGTTTGTATGGGAAAAAGAAAAGGGCTGTTTTTAGGGCTTTTCCGGCCATTATTCGAATTTTTCTCGCCGTAAAAACCATCCTTGAACTTCAACGAACATTTAAAAAAAAAAATCAGCCAAATCGGTCAAGCCGTTTTCATGCCAAGTCGTGACAACGAAAAACGGGTTTCATTTTTATATATATAGATTAAAGATCGACAAGTCAATTAAGATGGCTTAGAGCATTTTTATTACCAATTAAAGATCATCATCATTATAGCATCACGCCTGTTTAATCCCCGTCAAGTCAATTCAAAGGGATCTTACATTAACAACCTATTTCTTTCTTTATCGTGTGATAAGTGCCGAACCTGGTGTCGGTTTTAATGCCGCCCAAGGGCCTCTAATTTGCTCGTCGGGGCTGCGGGTTGTTCGCAAGAGATACCGCGGCCTCGAAGGGCTAAGAAGGAACATGGGTGGTTTTTAGTCAGTAGAAGTCTGACACTCCCTTTCGCTCTGTCCAGAGCGGGAAGGGTTATTTGATGATTTCCCACCCCCCCCCCCAAAAAAAAAGGGCCTCTAATTTGGCTGTAATAAAAACTGAAAACGTGTTTGTTAATGGTTCAAGAATAGTAAGGTAGCGCCAGCCAGCTATTACTTTTGACATAAATTATGTTACCCTTCCGACCTGAAACCTGTTGACACGATGCTGTCAAAAAAGTTCCTTGTCTTTGGTCAACCAAAAATCCAAAAAAAGAGCAAATTCTCTGTTTGTTTTGCATTCAATAACATGCACATTTTTAAAAAAACAAGATGTCACATGAGAGGTCGGATAAGAATTAGTTATTATAATAACTAACTAAACAAACCTCACTAGTTTGTTTAGTTTTGGGAAAGACCCACCAATATTGCATTGCCGTAGCATTAAAATACTACCTATTAGTTCATCAGCTGACTCAGGAATGTTTTTTTTTTAATTTAAAGCCAGCCGTTACGCTCTGTTATGCAAAGATTTCTAGACCAGAATAAAAGCGCCAAAACTCTATTTACTTTTCAAATTCCGAATCTTAATTCGGCTAGTTAAAATCTTCAGGTCATTGATACAACTGTCTATGGTTTATTTTAAGATGCATTTAAGACTCTATGGTGCTAACGACTATGAAGGTCGTACTTTGACTTTTGTTTGTCTATGTTTTTAATGTTATTTAGAGTGGTACATGTTGTGTGTGAGTATAAAATTAGCGGTACCTTATGTGAGGTCGACTGTGTAGTCTAAGGTTAAACGAATTTTAGTGGGGGACTTGTGTATCTTTGAAAATTTAAAGGACGTATGACATAAGTTAAATGCGTTAGTCACTCTTTTTAAGTAAGGTTCATAGTCTTGATTCTATTTCCATACAAGCCTTTAGATGGTACCAATTCTAATTTTGCATCTTTCGATGGTTTTTTGGATTTCGTTATTAAAACCTTCACGTAGAAACTAAATAACTGCAACTTTTTAATAATCTTAATATTTTCTATGTATGTATGTTAAAAACTTGAGATACAAAGGTAAAAATCGAGAGACATCATTACCTTTTTAATTTTATTCATGTCACGACTTTACACTTATAAAATGAGACGTAGTCTCAAGGACAGATAATAACCTTTAGGGTCTTTGGCCTACCTGGTCAATGGCCACCGCATGCTGGCCACTTTTCCCCAACCATGGAAAGTGTACCATCCTACAGCCATACATAAAACCAGTTTCACATAATCAACAAATGCAATTTTTCTCGCTAATGTGAACCCACTTTAGAATAGTGCTGTAACTACAACTTAAAATTTAGTCGATTTTTTGTCGATTGAGAAAAACTCGATTAATTTCAAAACTAATTTTAGTTGTGTAAATGACCATTTTGTTGCCGAACTACAAATAAGCAATTTTAACATAAAATAAATTGAGTTTTTGCTAACAAAATTGTTAATACATACTAAAAAGGCCATAACTTTATACAGCACTAAGGTCTGTGAAATCGCAAGTACTTTTAAAGCCCACTTTAAGTAGACCTCTGCAGTACTTCAGGATGAATCACTTTTACTTTAAATATTGAAAAAGGACAGGTCAACATGTCGTAGTTATGTGTGTCTGTTTATTTTATGTTTGTTTGTACACCACTTATTTAAAGAGGAGAGTCAATACGTCATTACTGAGGCAAATACATAAACGTTATGACTTCTATAAATAAGTTCTTGAATAAAAATGCATATGAATCATAATAAGGCTTCTCATTATGTAGTTTTAATAGACTAACCACTCTTACCTTGAGGTAAGTAAATAAATTAGAATCGTAAACTAAAACTAGATTTGAGTTAAGATTAATTTCAAATCTGGCAAATTGAACTCGACATGCAAGGCTAAATATCGTTTTAGAAAAATCCTTTAGCATCACTTATAAGAAGTATAAGCTATTCTAAATATCTTCTATTTTTATTGCCTTACACGGTCAAATAAGTTCCATCTTTAATTTCAACCTTCAACGGCAAGACAAAACACGACAAGTCCGGCAAACTATTCCCAAACCACTGCCACTCCTGAAAGCCAGAATCAACAGGACAATAAAGCTTGACGAAGTCCCAGAGAAACAATTGAACAATTTCGGATCCCGCAACGAAAATAATCAGATAAGAATAGGAAAAACATAATTTCCACACAGACAAAAAACAGCAGAAATCTTTCATTCATGAGTAGAATTTTCTCTCAAATCAGCAACGCCTTAAACACCTGACTAGTAAATGTGCACATCCTGTATAACTCCCCGGACGACTTTCGACGCGACATTAAATACAGGACGTCACATGACGACGCGATTATTGTGATAAAAACGTGTTATGACGGTGTTTAGAGGTACAGCCAGGGCCCAGCATTACCTGACCCATCTTCTCACATCACTTGGCCTCTTCTTCTTTATACGAGGGGTCAGGTAATGCTGGATACAGGCTGTGCTAGAGTTACAGTGATGATTCTATTTATATTTCCTTTCGATGGTTTATGTTTCTGAGTTCTTATAAAGTCAGGGACTTTTAGTAAGTGAATATCCTACGTCAATTTGTTGCCATAGAACTGCCAGAGAATGATTAATATTTAGGGACTATTTAAGTTTCCGTCAAGTTACTAAACATTTATTTTTGGCTTATATTTTTCTGTTACAAGGTGTTTTCCTAAACTTATTTATTAATTTATAAAATATACTTAACCCAGTGATGCACTGGCAAAGCATATTATGTTCATTTTTAATAATTGCCTAAACCACTACAATAAACGACTAAACATATTATAGTTAGTCAACAAACATAATCGCCAATTTTCTTTTGCAAATAAATGATTGATGACTATTAGTAAATGGTAAAGTTCATCATTTGCCACATCATTAGTAATAATACATACCCAGAGGCAAACCTTAAATTCTAATGTATATTATTAAATCGTCAACTAAAAGACACTAAATAGAGAAAAAAAAATTAAGCAATATCTGTGGAGTCTTGTGTCATTGATAAATCACAATTTGAATAAATAGTTCAATTCTGCATTCTATTTTTTTAAATACAACAAGCCTATTATTCCATGGATATAATTTGTCAATGCGACTAGTGAACAAATGTGTAGTTATTATAATAATAATCAAGGAATGACAGAAAAGGTCAAAATCTCGTTAAAAACGTAATCGACTACCAACTGTCAAACTTCACATTAAATAATCATTTGCAGCGTATTTTATTTAAGGTGATAGATTGAGAAAAATGTGGTTTTTCTAGGTCTACGAACTTGTTGAGTATGTAGAATAGGGATTTGACATTTTGGTGAATGGTTTTTGACTCTTTGGTCTAGTATCGACGAAAATGAATACACGATTCAATGAATTTTTCTCGATACAAAAAAATTGCAAAGTTATATCAATTTTTTTACTTTCTTAGAAATCACGGTGTAACACTTAAGAATTATTCAATGGAATTGACTTTGAAACATAGAGAATTATTATATCAAGTATCCAGGAAAGTAATTTAAAATTTTATTTAAATTTTCTGTTAAAAATGGAGAAAATTCTTTTTGGCACATACGTTGTTTTATTCCGAGCAGACGCACATTATTGCCATCTCTTCTTTTGCGTTTCAAAAGTATTTGCATCACTTTCGCTCGCTTGTCAGATCAGTCGCCCGGTGGGCTTCATCGACGCAGGACCTATGACATTTTTTTACAAATCTGTGCCATCAGATTTTCGTGATTATAATAATTGATTATTCGTAAAAGATAGTAGATTGTTACTTAATTAGTGTTGAATAGGTATATAAAGACTATTCTTGAGATTTAACAGTACCTATAACGTATCGTTTTCCATTTGTGATGAGTATTTAATTGTTTATAAATAAAAATATGAAGAAATATAAAACTAAATAAAGTACAACGTTTGAAGTTCCTGAGGGTGAGGGCTCAGAAAATGAAAGAGAGTAAGAAGTAAGTATGTTATTTTTAATGTTATTATGTACTATAATTAATAGTTTCTATTTTATCAGTAACTATGAGCACGTTTTTAGCTGCAATCGAAGTCGCCACCTCTGCTCATATACTTAGATAATCAGCTACAACCTATATTTGCCTCGCAAAGTAATATTGGGTTAGCATTCTATTTGCTAGAGCAAAATATTTATGAAATAAAAATAAAACAGGCTAAAATGATCATTTTAGGTTAGACATATGTCAACAAAACATCATTAATACGTCAACTTCTATTACCGCGTGTGAAGAGCACATAAACGAATGGAGTCACATTTGAAATGCAAAAAGAGGTGAGTTTAGTCGAAATTATTTTTTTGGTCTTTAGTGAGGTATGGATTTGGAGTTTATTAATCATTTCAGTTTTCCTTACAAGTAGAGTAATTTTTTTTGTGATTTTTAAAATAGTCCAGTCATTTGGTAGTTTTACCTGGAAAGTTTTCCGGGAGTTTTGAAAATTGGTGAGTTTATAGATTTCGACGTGCTCTTTTCGAAATTTCACTTTGCCACCTCGTAACTGTGCCGCTCGCGCCGCCATTTTGGAAAAATGACACTCAAAAATAGTTTTTTGAGAATAACTTCGTTCCGACTCAATTTACGATAAAAATAGTTCAGAATTAAATTTAACTAGAGAAAATTTCCTACATTTATGTCCTAATAACGTTTTTCGTAAAATCAATAGTGACGGCGTACGAGCGCCGCAAATTGTAATTTAAAATGTGTTGGCGCTAATAACGCGTTTCCACACCACCTTGAGGTAGAGTTAGAAGCGCGTTTTTTAGGGTTCCGTACCTCAATAGGGAAAATCCCTTAAAAAGGGAACCCTTTTATGATCACTCTCTTGTCCGACTGCCGTCGTGTGTCCGTCTGTCCGTGGTTCACCACCGATTTTCTTAGGAAGGGGCTATGCTTTTACTACTATTGTTTTATAACGTTACAATTTGTTCTACTATAGAATAGATGTCCTGAGAGCATAGTCAACTGTCTAATGGTATTCAAAGTGATTTGCATTTCTGCAAAACTTTTAGGAACGACCTAAATGACTTTCAGTAGCTTATGTCGGTCGTTGTATTTGTTGTTGTGTTTCAAAGAAAGAGAATGTTAACGTAAGTAGTAAGTTAATAAAGGCTATTTTTATTTTATTTTATGTCGGTCATAGTCCAGCACCCCCTGGACCAAGACGTCCGCATGTAGTAACATAACATCACTTCTTGTGAACACTGGACACCCCACACACATTTCACCAATTATTTTTAAGTCCCATGTAATAGGTGGCGAGCCTATTGCCATCAACCGGCCACAAATTCAGACTCCGTGGCCTCTACTGAAGAATTCCTGATGGAAAAACGCAATAACACTTCACCCGACCTGGGAATCTAACCCAGGATCAAGCAAAGTAGTCGCACTTGCGATCACAAGAATATTCCCTTTTTTTTTTAGCGTAGTTGTATAATGGTTTACGGCGCTCGTACGCCGAAACTATTGGTTTTAAATAAGGAAAAGAAAGGTTATGACATAAATTGTAGGAAATTTTCTCTACTATTATTTTGTATAGATATGTTTTTCTTGTAAAATGCGTCGGAAAGGAGTTATTATCAAAAAACTGCTTTTAGGCGCCATTTTTGCAATATGGCGGCGCGAGCGGCAAAGATACGAGGTGGCAAAGTTAAAATTCGGAAAGAGCACGTCAAAATCTATAAAATTACCAATTTTCAAAACTCCCGGAAAACTTTCCAGGTAACCTCTATTTTTTCGACCAAATGACTGTACTAAAAGCCGTAGAACAAAAATTATCAAAGATAAAAAACAATCTGAATGTTATTATGCTCCACTTGAATGTTGATGGTTTTTATTCCAGAAATAAAAGGAAGCAACAACATGATATTGATAACGAATATAAAGAAGTTGAAGAAAACGTGAGTTCTCTCATTTTATTTACTTCTAGCTTTTGCCCGCGGCTTTGCCAACGTGGATGTCGGAAATATCAAAAATGACGATTTTCCATACTACAAACTTGTATTCCCTGTTTCCCCCTTGAGAGTTGAATTTTGAAAAATCTTTTCTTAGTGGATGCTTACGTCATAAGAGAAATACGTGTGCGAAATTTAACGTTTCTTGGTCTAAGGGTTTGTATCCTCGGTCAGTCAGCTTTGCATTAATTTTATATATACAGATATATTAAGATCTTCCCAGTACTAGAGCTTGGCATAAATAGTATTTTTCCAAGTTGATTTATACTTCTTTCAGGGTTCTAAAACTGCCGACATCAGCGGAATAATAATATTAATAACAGTCATCAAATAATTAAATTTCCAAAATGTCCAGCTACTTCTGTTGCTGACCGTACAAATAGATACAAGATGTAGTATCTGACGAATGGGAAGTGATGGCATGGTAAGAGATGAGAAAATCGGGGGAACGGGAGAAAAAAGCGGCAGACAAAGTAGGAAAGGTTACTAAAGATGGTTACCAATAAGAGATTTGTAAACTTAGATGGTTGTTGCGGTAAACGTTCATACAGAACTAATTATGCTGCACTATTGGCGATTTCGTAAAGTTCTTTTCATGGAAGTTAAAAACAAATACTGATGTATTTGTGCTTGAGTGGGAAAGGCAAATGAGATAGTAAAACAACATGAGTGTTTTAAAAATTATAGCGGATCTTCAACAGCTATGGAATCCACTATTATCGCCGAAGGATTTAAACAGTCTATAGAAATGCATTCGTATCTATGGAAGATCATAGCTAATGGAGACAGTACCACTTAAACACAAATACTTGACAATACTGTATCTCTCAATCACGGTCGAAAAGATTGGTTGCAAAAATCATATATTTAGAAAGAACAATGTGCAAAAATGTATGGACACCGAAAACGAAATCAGTCACAATAATAATAGGGTAGTTCACAAAAAAAAAAAAATTAGTCCATCAGATACATTTCCAAAAAATAATGGACACATATTTTTTCTTTTTTCACGTAAACAAAAGATGAAGACTATACAGTATACAGTGCTTCGAAAAGTCGTGTGACGTCACAAACTTAGTACTTTTTTACCCTGAAAGTGACGCCCCTCATAGTCTTTGACACGTCTTAGTTTCGTAAATTTTGATTAATTTGATAAAACAAAAAATACGTATCCAATATTTTTCGATAATCTAACAGACGAACTAATTAGATGTTTTTGGTGAAACACCCTATTAAGTTACCGATCCCGATGCTTGTTTTTTTTAATTATTACTGTGGAATGATATCGTTCGTAGTGTTCACACCTCGGAACCTCGGAAAACATAATTTAAAAATAATAACAACAAATAAGATTTTAAAGATACGAAAGTACATAAATGTATCGCCATAAAAAATCATGGCTTACAAAATCTGCAGCAATCAGACAACATAAAAAATCTGCACCAAGATATTACGAACCCTGCCATTTATCATGCATTTGAAGCCACCTCAAATATTTTTATTACAAGAATCACCATGATTCTTGTAATAAAAATATTTGAGGTGGCTTGATACAGGTAAAGGTCGCGCCATGTAAAAAGAACGCTGGTGGTCAAGATTTATCGGCCTATTTGGTGGTAAGAGGTGGGGGTGGTATTTATGTTCTTTCTATAAAATTAGTTTACTGATATGTTGCTTTTTTTTTAATTATTTTGTGTTATTGTATACTTTTGTCATTTCGTTCCCATTACCTATTGTAGAAAGGAGGCCTGTGTCTCAGCAGTGGGAACATTATATAGGCTGATGATGGTGATGATGATGATGTAGTTTAAAATAGGTTCTCTTAAAATAGGTTTTCTTAAAATAAAGTTTTTATTTTATTTGTTGTGTGGAGCTCTGTCATTTTTCGATTTTATAGTTATAAGTCTGTTAATAAGATTGACATCTTAATATTATGCTGTACACTAAATCTATACGTCTTGGGCTTCCTAGAATATACCAGAGAATGAATTAAGTATTAAAATCGGTTCAGTAGTTTACGCTGAAATTGCGAACAAATATTATTATGCATACAAATAGACGAGTTTTTGAAAAGTAGATTAAATATAGATAAAAGTAAATTAATGTGTTTAAAATATTGATAATACATGCACCACGTTTTTATTATAAGAACACAAAAAGAATAGAAATAATAATTTGTTATCATACCTTCATTACTTAATGAATTCGTATTACATATTAAAAAATGGTTGAAAATTAATTATTTGTATTATTTTATATTTGTCTACTCCATACCTCCTGTGTGCTAATATTTCAAGAATTTCAAGTAGTGCGTGACAAGGACAACCGCGTAAACCCTCGTAAACTGCATTGCGCGCGCGGGGGCGCCGAGGAAATCACGCCCATCGAGCTATGACTTATTTTCGGCATAGCCCGTTAATAACGTTCTTACATTACTTACACCTGACGAAACGGTAAAAATAAACATCGATAAATAACTGGCATGGGCTACCAAAATAGAACCAAACATTTTAAGGAAAATGTCACATATGATACGATGACGAGTAATAGCATGGAAGAAGAAGACATGCTGCGCCGACCCAAAAAAAATGTGGTAAGGGCAGGAGAATGATGATGATTCACCAATTGTCGGTGGTTTATGTTCCGAGCAGTGAAAAATTGGCCCGGCTGATTGATCATGACTTTTCCTACTTACAAAGAACAATAGCAAAAAAAATATAAGACTCAAAAGTATTCGGAAGTAACTCGACCGGTTGACCATCACAGGTTGTAGGCACGAGAATCGATTCACGATATTGATACACACTCGATTTCCGATTACCGATACAATCGACTAATGTTGACAGGGGATTAAATAGTCGATTAATTATTGATATGCTATGCTGCTGTTTTGTTTGTAATGTGACATGTTAGACCTTCTCAGGTCTTCCTTGTACGGTAGCCGTAGAAACTGGTCATTTTAACGTCTTAATTAATGAGTTATTACGTTGTAGCCTATAAATAAGCTAAATGCAAAAAAAGACAAAAGTTAGTTCATCAATTTATGACTACGGATACAGGATTCCTAAATCTGATATTAACATGGCCGATATTGGCCTAAAATGTTCCCTTTTCTTTATGAGAAGCAATTGTTAATACTGGTAATCCATCTCGTGGGTCCAGTGCGGGTTGGCGATGTCACATATTTATGAACCATGATAATATAAAAATGATGATTGTCTCACGAAGTCTTCCTTTTATCTTTTGAAGAAACACAGGATATCATTGTGATGTGACCTCATTTCTTGACGAAATTGAGCAATATCGCAACATTTAACAAGCCCTAATGACCACAAACATGTTATAACCATATGACATTACATTACCCAGTAATTCAATCAATTTCAAAGCGGAAATTGGCAACCAATCAACCAATAGCCAACAGGCCAACATCACGTATCACCAATACACCAACATTGGTTACGAAAACCTTTATTTTTTAACTTAAAAAGCCTTCAAGTTGATCTTGGACTGGATTAGAAACATTTTGTCATTGTAGTTCTCACGTCACGTGGACATTAAGTAATTTTTTGCTGGTATACATAATTCATTGCAAAAAGCTTTAGTACCATAGTTCTGAAGTCATAAAGGTGGTTTTCGTTTAGCATTCTCAATGGGTGTAGTTTAAGTGTGTAGCTTAATTGCCAAAGCATGTGTGTGCATTTTTATTTTGTGTTTGTTATTACGTAAGTGTGTGTTGTTGTGTTTTATCTGATAACGGTGTCTGAGGCTGTATGAAACGATCGTAGGTAGGTGTGAAACTTTAGTTCCGGGTCCTTATCTTTGTAATTGATTTGAAGATCTTTGTGGGAGGGAAGAAAAGAAACATGCTGTAAATTGATGCTTTGATTTTCATTGGACAAGGGGTGTTGTTTTATTGCATGTATTGAATTCAATGGTATTAAAACTGTATCTTTCATAGCTAAGGTCATCATCCTTTAATTTTAATGAATACTTGAATTTTATTGCTCCATACAAAGTTTTCTAAAGTCTCAATCAGTAACTTGTTTTCTCAAACGACCTTTTTCGCTTGGCTGAACGAAAGGGGCGCGTCTCAAGTGCCCACCAGACCAAGAAATAGTGTTAGTAGCCCAAGGGTTCAACATGGTTTCAGACAAATTAAAGTAGGTTCTGTCATCATCATCATCTGCCTAGCCTTTACCCAACTATGTTGGGGTCGGCTTCCAGTCTAACCGGATGCAGCTGAATACCAGTATTTTACATGGAGCGACTGCCTATCTGACCTCCACAACCCAGTTGTTACTGGGTAATACGGTATCCTTTGGTAAGACTGGTTGTCAAACTTTCAGGTTTACTGACTACCTGTAACGACTGCCAAAGATCTACCTATATATGGCAGCCGGGACCAACAGCTTAACGTGCTTTCCAAGGCACAGAGGAAACTCGGTATGTCGGTACTGTCATGAGTAAAAATCAGGTGTTTTGCAGTTAGCAAGTTGTCTGGGACAGATCGGATACGGAAGACGGAGGATAGGCAGAGAGTGTGGCGGCAAAGCTTTGGGGATACCAATGTCCAGCAGTGGACTGCATGCCTAATTGAATTTAATAACATATACAACAGACTACGAATATTAGATGTAGAATGTAGGTAAGACATGCTACATGTGAAAAAAGAAGTTATTCCCATAATAAAAGGCTAGCAGGTCGATGACCGACGTGAGGCCTATTCGTAACGATTTTTTTTGACAGATTTCCAAATGGAAAAGAAAATTACAAAATACGTCTCACAATGTGGTTAATCAAATTCTTACACAAAACATAATGACACATTTAACCGCCTATCATACAAATCTAAGTAACATTAATAATATTTTTTGTACTTCTTCACAAGCAAGCGTCCATCTTTGCGATGCTGTTGACGTATAAGTGTCATGGCGGTGACCGTCATATTGACAAGACATAAAGTATATATCTCTCCACCAACTTAACTGTGCAGGCGGTAAAACAGAGAACTAAAATAAATGGAAGAGGCTTTGTATTTGTCATGACCAGTAGCGCCACACTAAACTGCAAACCTAAACTGGTGGTACTGTGCCTGTATATTTATTATCTTTTTGAACCCTGCTCGACCTGTCATACATCCTATGAATATTGATAATCATAAAAGATCAGCACAAGATAATATTCCTAACTTATCTGTCTGTCTGGATGTGATGTTTTTCTTGCTAAACTGCTAAGCTGATTTTGATAAGATAGACTTAGGGGGAAATAGTTGCTTATGTTAAAGTTTTCTCGCAATTTAGCCGTTGGCTGACCTCGTTTTAGACTACGTTACTTTTAAACCGAAGGTTTGGACGGGATTAACTGGTAGGTAATAAGGCTCAAATCTCCATTACTAGCTAAACATCGATACCCTTTGGCCAACTTAACGTTTGTTTTGAGTCGGTCAATCAATTGTCACACTTATTGACCTTCAGACTGACCGTTAATGTTGCCATTGTTTGAAGACTACCTTTTATTTAAATAATTTCATATTTTTTTGTGAAGTCGTTTAGCATTAAAGTGTTAGATTGGATGATTTATATTGTAGCGAAATGTGTAGGTAGAGATCTTTGAACGGCTGGTGTAAAGTAGGCATGTATATTCTTATAGTTTCACAGTTTCAAAACATCGCGTCTATAATCCCCGAAGAGTTAGGCAGAGATGTAACTAATCGCCCGTCGGGGCTGCGGGTTGTTCGCAAGAGATACCGCGGCCTCGACATGAAGGGCTAAGAAGGAACATGGGTGGTTTTTAGTCAGTAGAAGTCTGACACTCCCTTTCGCTCTGCCCAAGAGTGGGAGGGGTTATTTGATGATTTTTCACCCACCATAAAAAAAAAAGATGTAACTAATAGTACCTACATTAATATTTCGCCAGTTATGTTTAAGTCCCAAGTAATGGGGGCCAGCAACTCGGCACACACCTAAAGTTCTAGACTCTGTGACTGATTAAATACTGAGAAATTCCATATATGTGAGTTAAGTTTTTGTAGACTCTTAAACATTTGGCAATCTAGGCTAAGATCCACGGATCAAAATCATTTACTGACATTCCATACCTTTGGCTCATCGCAAAGCTTTAAGTACATTATAATTTTAACGACTCTTATAAAATTATTAATATCTTAAGAAAGATCGCAAAGCAGTAGACAATTAGATTAGTTAGCGTTTACCAGCGTTTACCACATGATACTTAAGTATTCTCATTTTCCAATACTATCAAATACTTTAAATGAACATAGTGTATGATATGACTGGCCGTTTTATTTTTGTATGGCATCTCGCCGTTCAGCCTAGGTAGGATGTTATCGTCTGCTTAACCAGACTGTCCTGTGGATGCCTTGAGTGGAAGGCTTAGAGCCAGGGCAAAACGCTTGGTCGATTTGAATTAAGTAATAAATTGAGAGTCGGCGGAGGTCAAAATCACCTGCTTTCCGATTTATTACAGCTACAATCTTATCCTCAAATAACTTACGCCACATTGTATTTGTAAAATGATGTGTGTCCTTACCTGAAATGACAAAATATCACATTAATATAAACAAACAGGTATAAGTCCTAGACCTGAGGATCTAGCCACCATAAGTTGACGCGAAGGTTTCTATCAATCATATTGCGATGACAGGAAAACGCATAAAAGACATAATTTGAAGGCGACTATGCGACCGCAAAGTTACCCAAACTCAATAGCAATGTCGAATGATTTGCCATAACTAATAATAATACTAAAATCTATTATTATTTCCAAAGATACAGGGAATAGGGACTAGGATGTGATATCTTTAATTGTTAAAGTTTTCGCGAGAATACATACTTACATAAACGCACGACCTTCTCCCATGGGGGTAGGCAAAAACCACAGAACGTCACCTGCTACGATCCTTATAAAGGGTGTAAAAGTACCCTTAACGCAAACGAAGGGCATTTGTTCTCCCCACCACTGCGATCATTTTTTTGTTCTAGACAATACCTGGGAACCTCCTAGTTACGGAGACATTGGGGGTCAAAGTTCCAAATTTTTCACAGCTGTTTTTGTAAATACTAGTATTTCCGGTTTTAACTTAAATTACCTCCATGACCCGTTTACTATTAAAAGCATCCACTAGCACAATGTTTTAAGAGTGCTACTTTGCGTTTTACCGTAAAATGTGATTTTTGACCCCATAAAAAAAAGTCATTTCCCAGCAAAATTTTTGCGTAGGGGTACTTAGTTTCATGTACAGAATGCTTGGTTGACGGATGCGTGAAGGGTTCGTTTACACCCTGTATACTCAGTTTGCCTCCTCCACATTCATAAATCTGGTCATACACGCACTACGCACCTGTTCTCTCTGAATAACCTTACCAATAAGGTCAGTGTATCTTAAAGGATGTCAAATATAATTACATTTTATTGGACACACAAGTCAAAATCCGGGCATTTCCCGACCTTGACCACAGAATATAATATACGCCTTGACCGAACAATACCGTCGCCTAAAACGATACAGTCATCAAACACATTATATAGGTGCTCATGCATATTAGCAATATCAAAACAAATTGGTCAACATTCATAAAGCACCTAACAAAAAAGGTCATTAACCCCACAAATAATTCGGCTCTTCCTGCCCATGCGTGAATTCGGCAACATTCGGCAATGTTCGTGCGATCCGCCATTTTGTTTCAGAGCTGTCAAAATCGCGTGTCAAAACTAACGCAGTGTTGCGTAAAAGTAGTGCAATGTCGGGTAAGGTCGAGTACTGAATGTTAGCAAGTTGTAAGTGGCCAGCCACGCGTAAAGTACTCAGTACACAATAGGGCAATAGAGCTAGAAAAATCGTGACGTTTGTAAATGTCGACTTCACTAGAAAGCATTTATTGTAATCTAGCTGTTACCCGCGTGTAAATTATTATATACTAGCTTGTGCCAGCGGCTTCGCCCGCTACAACTCGAAAATTATCCCACGGGAAGATAAAATCGGGATAAAAACTATCCTATGTGTTAATCCAGGGTATAACCTATCTACATACCAAATTTCAACCAAATCGGTCCAGCCGTTTATGCGTGAAAGAGTAACAAACATCCACACATCCATTCTCACAAACTTTCACATTTATAATATTAGTAGGATGGAAAATATAGCCCATGTCCTTTCTCGGGATATAATCTATCTCCTTGTCAAATTTCATTTCGATCCGATAAGCCGTTTAACCGTGAAAAGGTACAGAAAAACAGAGTTACTTTCGCATTTATAATAATAGTGTGGATAGTCAGTCGAGAACATCATCTGCCTACCTTATTCCCTACTATGTTGAAATCGATTTTCAGTTTGTCAATGTGCAATTGAATACCAATTTTTTCATGAAGTTTCCATTTATCTAATTTCCACAATCCAATAAAGGACTGCGCACGCATTCCTGTAATCACAAAGTATGACCTTATATCACCTATAGTGCGCTTAATTGAACGCTATATTATACCTTACACCTCCCAACATGAATACATAAATTATTAACAACGTTATAGTTTACAAACTAGACATTTCAAGACTTCCTGAAAAGGTTGTTGGTTTTTGACATTAATTGACCTTTGTTTTTACAGACTTTAACAATCGGAACTAGAACTAAGAACATCATCATAATGTCTGTCTCGGGTTCAGAAAAATTCTGAGCAACTGGACAGTTGGAAAGTCAATAAGCCTAATGCAGACTGCTGTAAATAATAAGTGTATTTATATGGCTACATAACTATTCAAACCTTTTACCAATATGCCCAACACAGATACCTTTAAACATAAAGACAATTGTCTCACAAACCACACCCAATTTTACGAACTCAACATACACAAATCTAATCCTTACTCCCAATACAATAAAGTATACATCAGCCTAATCACCTATCTGGTCTAGAAAGGTTCAGTGGGAGGTATGAACCATGACCTGGTAGGCCCTAGTTACATTTCCTGGTTGCGGTCTACCTGGCTCGACCTTGCGATAAGGCCGGGAGGCCGACAGCGAGAGATTACCGATAGATTAGAAATGATGATGATGAATGATATTTATGAGGACGGTGTAAGGTAGGTACTTTTATGGATAAGTATTGACAAATTAATAACATTATGTTCTATGCAAGTGAACTGAAACAACTCTTTTGATAAAAGAACTTCAAAATGCAAAATTCTGAGCCGTTTTGAGATTTCTATCAATACGCTCAGGAAAACCCAGCTATTACTGGCAAAACTCAAAGAATTGATAAAGAGACTATGGCTATTGCACTTGACCGGTGTATATTTTGGTATGCAACTGAGGGGGCTGGTGATTGAGGGAAAGAAAAACACGTGTTTTATTAAACACGAGCTGTTTAATAAAACACGTGTTTTTGTTTTAGTTAATGACGTCACTTATTTGACAGCATACACGCAGTGTTTGTAAGAATAAAACATATAAAAATGGAATGTTTGGGAAGCCACCAACCAGACAGCTGCTGAGAATCGGCAAAGTTTACTTACAACTAATTATTGAAAGTACAAGGAGACAAATACTGTGAGCTCAACAGTAGCCAACTTCGAGAAAATAGCCATTTACAACGTTTTAGACTTGATCTGCCCCACATTAGGCGGAAGTCCTGCATAGAAATGTTGCCTAGTCGTTGCAAAGCTCAACCCAAGATTATTGCCGATTATACTAGTCCAGCCATTTGTTGCATGGACTTGTCAGCTTGTTATCATAGTTAGATAGTGTCTGATAAGGCACTGTTAATGGAGTTAGTTCGCTTTGTAACATGGATGAGGAAGTCATTTGCTGGCGAAAGGGATAGAAATAATTATATAAGTTTTTAATCTGACATGGTCAGTAACATTATCATTATGAGTAAATATGGTCAATGTTTCGTTTTCTGTACTAAATGATAGAGATAATTATAAAGTTCGTTTAGCGAAGTTCGTAAGGATATTTACTGCTGTACTCAGAGGTATTTAATGATTACTTAAGCCGTCACTTAGTAAAGATTAGACATACTTTTGTATGACAAAACTGTCAAAACCTTTACTAAGTGATGGCCTAAGTAATCATTAAAGCTCTCTGAGTGCGGCAGTAAGTGTCTTTATAAATTCCCTGCCTGTTTAGAGTAGCCTGCTCTGTCCCTTTCCGTGACCCTGTGTGACCGCCTTCCAGTTTGGACGAAACCTATCCAGTTCATTCCTTCAATTCCTACGTGGCCTCATGATTCATAACTATTTCAGAGCACTAGTTCCGTTTTTTTATCCACAGTTTATCTAGTTACGTCTTATCTTGAAAAAACTCAACATCGAAACTTCAACTTCAACTGCGAAGCTTATTTCTTCTTTCTAATTATTCTTTTGTTCGCTAATTCCGACACACACACACACACACTTGGCAAATTCTGGAATTTGAAAAGTGATTAGGTACTTGTCTAGACAAGGCCACAAATATAAATGCCTATATATTCAACGAAAGACATTCCTTTAACCTAACCAGCTACACGTAGGACATTGCATATCAAAGGTAAAGCTAGGAACATTCCTGCGCGTCGCCATTTGTACAAAACCTCATTACCGACTCGACGTGTCAGACATCTTAATAAGTAGACAGACATGTGGTGTTACTAGGTAATAGCCTCATAGATATTACATGCCGAAAGTATAAGGGGAATTAAAGTCTAGGAATTCAAGATAATACAGATGAAGTAGGCGAAATACCTACATCTTTTCTTCTAGAAGACTTGTCAAAGATACAGTAGTACGGCTGTTAAAGTTGACTTTATGTTGACTTGAATGTGCTGGTTAGGTAGTTGATAATTTACATTTCCGTAATTTTCATTATACTCGCATTATTAAAACGTCAAAAAAAAAACCCTGTGGATTTCTTAGACAAGTATTTTCTACAATTTCTAAGAAACAAGGCCCATGTTAATTTAATTCAAATATAGCTACAATAAACACTTAGTAGTTAGAATAATGTAAAATCAAAATAAAAAGCAGTAGACACAAAAAATCGTTCTATTCACCTACATAAATTGACATAACATCATTGACTGCTCCAATACATGTAAATTGACGCACGATACATCACTAACTGAACCAGAACTGTCAGTTTGACGTTTGAAAGTAATTAAGTGTCAAAATGAAGCGTGACCCACGCATGTTTGCGCAAACTTCTTATGAATATGCAGAAACATGAAAGTTTATCATTGCTGTTATACATGCTATGGACATTATTTTTGGATTGTCATTGCGAAATAAAGTAAAAATACTAAATCTTAAGGACGTCTTATAAAAAATCCAAAGAAGAAGTAAATAACATGAAACCTAACTGTAAACACCCTTAAATTCTATTTCATTAGAAGGAAAAAATATTACCGTTGGTTTACTACGTTTCATTTAAATACTAATGAATAATTTCAGCCGCATGCAATGATTAAAAGGATCAGATTGACAAAACTTACATTTAACTTATGTTTACAACATCTCATCAAGATAAGAAATGATAAATCTCTTTTACACTCCCGGAAAATGATAAAACTTAGGGAACTTTCACACACATCCCGATCTGGATTTGATACTCAGTTGTAGGAACCTTGAAACGAATGTTTTCTTTTATATTACGAGCTGCAATGACATATCTATTACCCGCCATCAAATCGGGTGTGGAGTTGCCATCTAATCTTCCATCACTTTCCATCACACGTGATCAAGGTCAAGAGCAGCCCCATTTAGCAGTAAAAAAAGTGAAAAACTCTTATACGAATTTAACATTCGTAAGGTATAGGAAGGGATGTTTAATAATACAGGTTCCTCTCACAAATAAACAACATAGTGACCTTGCACATGTCAACAACAAAGAATGCAGTACCCAGTACCTAAAATCAGATACCGGTCTATCATAAAATTCGGTTGGTCACCCGCACCCGGATGTGTACAACCGCCCTTACCCAACTTATGTCCACATTTTTGGGACAAACACATCAGTTCTGCGAAACAACTTTATTGACCAATTATTATTTTAAACACTTCGACTGTAACGGATCTTCTGCGGTCAATATTTCGACATTACCTTTTATATTTATTTGTAGTTCAAAGATTTTGCGAAGTTTTAAATTACTAGCTTTTGCCCGCGGTTTGGTTCGTGTTACGCACTGAAATTATCTCAAGGGAACGTTTTCATTGTAACTTTTGACACTCAGGGATTATATAGCTTCCCATTCGTATGGTATATAGTTGAAATAATATCCCTAATCAGATCCTTATTTTCGAAGATTACGCCCTACATACAAACTAAAAAACTTCACCCCTCTACAATATTAAATTAATTATCGATTTATATTCACTTGTAGTTCAAAGGATTCCGCGAACTTATAAATTACCTAAGTTTGAATGGATTCTAAGAAAACTAAAGTGTGAAACGGGTTTCATAGATAAATCAGAGGTTATATTAATTAGTCTAGTTTCAACAACACCTGTGTTTGTGGGAACTGATCTGTCTATGGTGAAGACCATTCACGGGTCAGTAACACTTTAACATGCTGGAGTTAATGCGGTCTCAATGACAGCCATCCGTCTTTACATTAGCCTTTTCTAAACTAGAGGATCGGCTTCTAGTTTGACTAGACGCGAACTGCATTGCAATGTGTCTGATCATACTGATGAATACCTTAGTCCCTTGCATGCTTCAAATCATTACCTATTCTAAAAGGAAGATGCTGTTTTACTAGATAAGGTACAGTCTAGGCGAACTGAAAAACTTACTTAAGAATATTATGTACATTCAGGAGTATTATTTTTATTTTATTGTATTTGGGTGGCTCGTTGGTTCTGTCCAGCTCGTCCCGCCATCTCCTAAGAGGTCTACCGCGTCGCCTTCTGGGTATATCAGGAAACCACATCGTGATTATTTTGGCCAACAGTTCGTCGGTCATACGTAGTTAACATATATACATAATTATGTTACACACCCTATACCCATGAGGGTAGGCAGAAACCACAGAACGCT
The DNA here is from genome assembly GCA_949774965.1 of Diarsia brunnea. Classification (NCBI taxonomy): domain Eukaryota; kingdom Metazoa; phylum Arthropoda; class Insecta; order Lepidoptera; family Noctuidae; genus Diarsia; species Diarsia brunnea. The sequence continues at coordinate 11,912,885 of OX459007.1, read as the reverse complement.
ACCTGCTACGATCCTGACATACTTCTTTTGCTTCATCCACATTCATACATCTGGTCATGAACGCATGCCAGTTACGAGTGCCACGTCCTTTCTGAAGATCCTACGTAATTAAATAAAAAATAAATATAAAACAATACAATTTTGTATTTTTGGCTTACAGTTAAAATCAAACCTGCCAACAGTTAACAACAACCCACCAACAACTGAAACATACAGCCAACACCTAAACAAGCTACCTACTTAAATCTCCAACATTTACGATGCGCAAAAGTTGATTGATTCGAACTTTATTACCCAAAGTGTCGTTACCTCTGTGAGTCGGATTTACGAGGTTAATCGTAAAATTACTTATATATAGTATTGTCGGTTTTTTGACATCTTAAAATCGTTGTATTTTGTGTAATTCTTGTTAATTTATTTTTCAGATGTTTTTCCTCAACATTCTTCTGGCTATATCGGTCAAAGATGGTGGTAACCTGGTTGAGAATCGCGTAGACCAGAGAAAAATGGTTCAGACCTGGTTGAAACTTACGCAGACAAGCATGATACAAATGGAAGGAGGATACCTAGCAGTGAGCGAAACAAACGAAATGATGACATCGGTCTCGATATTAAAGCTCATTATTATTCGCGGTTTCATTTTCTTAATTAATTGGATGAATGGGTTTGAGTCTTGAGTCATATTAAAATGGGAATTTTATCAAAGGTGTCACGTATGTAAATGAAATGATTTTCCGGTCTTATCTTAATTATTAGTTTCCTCTATACCTTCCTGTTTCTGTGTCATACTCATATTTAGATTTTAGACTCATCTGGATCAATTACTAAGCTGATGACTTACTTAAGTACTTCGTTAGGTACCGTCGAACAAGCTATTAAGTATACAGGCAGAAATCTTTATAATATTCTAGTACGGTCAGCAGCAGAAGTAGCTTAACACTACTTAAAGTTACAAAGCAGGTTTTTTAATAAAAACATGTTAGATATTACTCGTTACTAACAAACTATTGAAGAGTAAGGAATATTTAAAAGAATAATGTTCTGAAACATTACAAATAACAACTGGAGTCCTGTACATCAAATAATTACAATTCCGAAATGTTAAGCTACTTCTGATGCTGACTGTACACTGAAAATCTCCGCAGGTAAATCAGGTGGTCAGAATAACATAACGACAACACGCCTGTGGTCTCCGAAGGGTTAGCCAGAGGTGTCCATGTAATAGAGTATCAACCGGGCACCAAATCCAGACTCCGTGGCTGTTACTGAAGAAATTCCAATAACTTTTTGCCCGATCTTGGTATTGAACCTAGGACCTCACTTGCGACCACTAGGCCAACGAGATAGTTAATGCAAATTCAGATTGAGAATAACTGTGAAAGAATTGTTAAGTAATGATCATCAATTCATAGTTACCACAAATCTAACATTGACAAATTGTAACATTAGCTACAACGGTTACCGAGAAATGACCATAGACAATAAGACTTTACATAATAACTGTAAGGCCTGCATTCGGTGTCAAAAATAGTCACCAAAACTCTTAGGTCAATATCCTTTACAAACATTAGAGACCTATACATTACATTAGAATTATAAGTATCAAACAAATAGTATTTGTTTGATTAATGATTTTTTAAACCACAATAACGGTGTCTTAAGTTATCCTCTTATACGTAAGGTAAAGAGGTCAATATACTGGACAAAACTCTTTGATTTATATTGTGTTGTGGTAAGTCTATGATCTATGGTGCACATATTTAAAAACATGGCTGCGTCATGGAGTTCTGGGAAAAGATGCGACTTGAAACATAACTGGTCAATTAATCATAGATTAGCACATTCTACCATTATAATTAGTAAACTCAGAATGAAAAAAAAATCAGTTTGCTAATTTATAAAGATTTAAGAACCATTGGAGTGAGCATTTGAAAAAAAAAACCGGAAATTGATTACATTGGAGAAATACACCACAGAATAACACACACCCTCCTTAGTATTCTTATCTTCAAGTGACTGACAAAATATTAAGATTAAGAAAGGTATTAGTTACCCATAGCTCATTATTTTTTTGCAAGATTATAACTTTTTAATCCAATCTTAATCTTCAAAGCAAAACCGTGTTTGACATTCGATCAATTACCCGTTAATGATGATTTAATGACGGATTAAAGTTAACGGCATTTTTTCCCATTATCAAGGGAATATAAAAATCCCATTAAAAACTATATGACAGGTCATTATTGGGTTCATATGTCAACGCACTAACATTTTATGAGCCAATATTAACGGCATGGTGATTGAACACAATCAAACGATGATTTGTGACTAAATCTAACGGCCCATTAGATAATGTCTGTGAGATAGTGTTTGGATGAATGAAGTTCAGTTTCAAGAATAGACGAACCGGTGTTGACTTTCAAGCAGTCCTTACACAGTCCCACTGGTCTTAATTTGAAGCGTCACATAAAACAGTTTTCCTTTTCCCAAACTTAGTAGATACGTATTATAGAAGCCATGCTATTACGAAATAAGTACTATCAAAGTAAAAACCGTTATTTCACGAGGATATCGCTTTTAAACTTTGCTAAATGTAAACATAATAGTGCTCTGTCGGTGACCGTTCACCATCTTCTCCATCATTAATTTATTATCTCTGGTACGAACTAACGACCCGTCGATATTGACCCCACAGATACCGGCACCATAAATTAAAGTATGCAAATGAATAAGGAAACTTCTTTTAAAGAAACCCCCTGACGTCTGCGATACACATTAATTTGATATAATTTAGAACGATACTCCTGTTATTAATATTGCTAAAGATTTATTCGAAGACATTCGTGTATTCTTTGAAATTAACGGGGTGAGAGCTGTTGGACAAATTATTGTATTGACAGATGAAATATTTCGGTTTGTATGTGTTGAAGTTTGCGGTTCCATAAATGTAAAATTTCATGTCAGGGTTAAAGATCGTGAGAAAATTAAAAACTTGGGTATATTATATTACGGGTAATATGATAGGATGATAAATGGAAGGAAGAACAAATCTAAAAGTATAAGTATGTGATGCTTAGGAATGAGGAAAATATCGTGAGGAAAGTTTTAAGTGTGAATGTGGATGGGTATAAAAGTATCTAATACCAAAGAAGTGATGGATGGACTATGCAAAGGATGTTAAGGCAAAAAAGAGGTGTATGAGATGACGAGTAATGGACGAAAATGAGATGCAGCGCCGACCTCAAATGAATTAGGTTCAGGGCTAGAAAATGTTGATGATGATATAGTGAACGACAAACACTTCATGGAAAAATAAGATATGACCACCTAGATAAATTATAACAAAGCTGAGATGTTCCGAAACACGCAAGCGCAACACAGGGGCTCAAACAAAAGCGTTTGGAGTTGTGAATGTGTCAGGGTCAAGGCAGGTTAAAGGAGTGTTTATAGTTAGACCTTGCGTTACAGAAAATAGCATGGTATTTAATTTTTTGTCTAATAGTGACCTGCCCGGTATATTACTATGTTGCAATGAGGGAGAAAATAGTAAATGATGCGGTGACTGAACGTGACGTCTGGCAGGGGAGAATGACACACAAACAAGGTGCACGGACCCCAAGTACATAGAATGGGATAAGAGCAGGAAGATGATGACGTATCTGTTACAATATTATAAGTAACCAAAACTCTAGACTCATCGACGTACATTAACTAAATGTAAGTGTCATCAGAAATCAGGTGTTCAAGTTCAAGCTAACATGGAAAGTTTTCTTTAATCCAGTTTGAGCCCCATTCTTAATTAACCTACGCACTTCCCTCGCAGGTCACTGAACTATCTCAGGTTCATATTAAAATGGAATATATTATTCATAAGAAAGACCGCTCACCTTGCTACTAATTTAGTATTAAATCAGTTTAGAGCTATAATCACAGTGGCCTCATTCATATCTGTATCTATTCCTATTAAACTTAGAACCTTATTAATAATTCATTATTCAACTACATTTGTTATTATTTTTTGTTCATACGCATCGGTGTTTAGCGTAGCAACTTTAGTTGCCATGGCAACAGATGTAAATATAACACAATATTCATGTTCTGAGTCATCATTTGGCAGACTAGAATGAATATGGGTTTTTCAATGACTTAAAGTCCTAATGGTGTGAGTTGAATAGCGATATTAATGGCTAAATGCTACTTTAGAACTCATTAGCATATATTACATCAATTTTGTAAGCCTATCGCATAACCTAGGCAAAGATGGAAATATACATAATGATGATAGTTATATTATAATTTGCACTTTGTAAAAAAGGTCATCGACCCATTTGCCAATTTCTCTTTCAGTTGCCACGGAGACTGAATTTGTGCCCGGTGGATGACAATAATGCTCGCGGGCTTACATAGGACTTAAATATAACTGGCGAAATGTTTTTGTAAATAGACCCGTACCTCTACCTTACCCTTTGGGGCTTACAAGTGTGATGTTATGATAGATGTTGTATAAAAACAGATTTTGTGAAAGACATGAAGACACTGTAGAAATTGTAATTTTATGCTCTTATTTTTTAAAAACAAAATGATAATTTTGGGTTTTATCTGCGTAATTCTTAAAAGTCACGTGATACATATAAGTTCAACTTCGTTTATGAATGGAGGCCAGTGTTGAAGCAATAACTTATCGAAACCCTTAATAAGTCTCATGTAAGTCTCATGAGAATGGCTACGCTCGAACAAAAGTCAAGGAAAGTATTGTCCTTCAACTTTACGATCCTGCACTGTACTGTGTGTGGTAAGACCGGATTCATAAACCCTTATAACAAAGAAACAAAGTTCAATTTTCAATGTCATAATTGTAATAGCTCCTGCAATATTTTCTGCGGGCATTGGGCTGTCAATATTTAAATGAATTATTGCACTGGACTTAAAAGTTATCGAGGAGTAACCACAGGAATGACGTATGAAAGTAGTTTTGTTACTCACATATTCAATTTTGTACAGAGTTCGAAAGGAAGTGTGCATTCGATTTGTCGCAGATCATTTTCATAGTCGTTTTGATTTGAATATTGTGTAGTGAATGCTTTTAAAATTTATTGGTAGCACCATAACTAGCGAATCTTAAGGTTATGGTCAATGTTTGCGATATTAAACATTGCTTTACTGTTTCACTTACAGCTCACTTTAAAAACATGCTCTAAAATTGTTATTTTTTGTACTCAAGGAATCAAAATATACTTGCATTACACACAGTGAATAAGGTTGTATAGTGAAGACATTAAAATGCGAACTTCTATCTCTTAAACTAGGCCAGGAGCCTGTGTTTTAGGAGCCAATGTTCATTAGATAGTCAAGGAGCTACTCTAAGCCGAATTCCTTTCCAATCCTCACCAGATGTGTCTAAAAATCTACACGAGAATCTCGCTGCACCCAATAGCATCAGTAGCTTCTATGGCCTTTTGCAACCCAAGATGGCCACGATGTACGATGGGTATGTTACGTAAACGATACAAAAACTTGTACAAAACTGGGTCACCATACGACATCTTGATTGATTTAAAACCTACAATGAAGCGATTTTTTCAAATTAATCGAAATCACTCGCCAATTATCAATGGAAAATGTCAAGATGAACTTGTGGTTTCGAAAAAGAGGTACGCCTTGGTAAAGGCATAAGGTTTATGGTGAGTAAGCCGTAATTGTGCAAGGAGGTTGACGTTCCAAGGGCTGGTTTTTTGACAGACAGCATTCTCTTTTTACTTGAGTGCAGAATAATGCATGAAGTTATTTTATCGTTTGAGAAAATCCATCAATACGAATACCTCACATTTATTGACAACACAAAAACTCAAGCATAACCTTGCTAATTTCTCATGCAAAGACACACACTCAGACAAACAAATTTTAATCTCGATTTCCCAATTTTAATTGCAAACCTTCAAAAACTGATTACGGTATCAACATGCCATTGCAATAAATCTTTCAAGCATAAGTACAGGCAATTTTATAATGGCAGCGGAAAAATTACTGGGCAAAGTCAACAAAATTAATATCCACAGACTTCCGATCAATGCAACTCCGCCATTACTAATACAGGAATCGAACCTACAGCAATTAGCAAACGGAAGGCGCTAATCGATTCGGTCATAAAATTAAGTATATTTTATCGATTGTTGAAGAAAATTGTATGAGAAATATACACGGTTTCTGTACTATTATAAGTGTTTGTCATTTCCACTACGACTAATGAATAAATATTATATCTACTTTTGAATCCGGTATAATAACTATTAGATGGTTAAATGACTCTTCCGTATACATCGCCCAGAATAGTACCTTGTGGTACTCTTTCAGATAATCCCAGCGTTTTCTACATCTAAAGTCCCATTTGACAATTTTCCCCATAATTACAACTACATACTGCGGCGGTAATACACAAACAAAAAAGCCCCACTTACAACTAGTCAAGAAAAAAAATCACAAAAGTAAGGTTGCTCTACCATGTCGAAGGCTCTTGTTGATTCAATACTACAATGTAGTGAGATATTGCACGTTTAGGTATGCTCTCATCTCTTTAGTCCAATTTCCCTGATCTCGAGCCAACAAAGAGGCAGACTATCAAGTGCTACACGGAATCACTTTCCTATTCTTCTCACGTTAGTTACCGCGAATAAATCTATTCTAATGTCAGTGAAATAAATGGCGTCTTATTGCTATTCCGTTCAGACTGACATCTTATTTAGACTCATCTTGTTTAGACAATGCTGAACTGTTTATTGTTCGTCTATATTTAAATGTAGTTGATACTAATTTATTACTGTTTTAATAATCGAGTACATTAACACAGTGGCTTTGGACAAAGTTAACTACATATACAGGGTGTAAATCAACCCATCACACAGCCGTCAACCAAGCATTCTGTACATCATACTAAGTACCCCTACGCAAAATATTTTGCTGGGAAACGACTTTTTTTTTGGGTCAGATATCACATTTTACGGTAAAACTCAGTGTACCACTGTTAAAACATTGTGCTAGTGGATGCTTTGAATAATAAACGGGTCATAGAGGTAATTTAAGTAAAGTTATAACCTGAAAAATTTGGAACTTTGACCTCCAATATCTCCGTAACTAGGTTCCTAGGTATGGTCTAGAACAAAAAAATATCGCAGTGGTGGGGAGAACAAGTGCCATTCGTTTGCGTTAAGGGTACTTTTACACCCTATATAGCAGGATCGATATAAAATTCCTAGCCTCCTCCTAGCTGAAGGCTAGCTGGTTATTTTCATGTTATGGTGTGCAGTGGGAAGAGCTATTCTCTATTTATTTGGAAATACAAAATCTCCGTGGTGCCAATTGCCACAGGACTCCGTACTTGATCACCTTAAATATGCATCTTATAAGAACAGACAAATCTTGAACTCCAAAACAGACAGCCTCAGTATCTCTCAACTCCTTCCCAAATCCGCTGACTCAACCACATTAAAAGGCATGAACACACTAGTAACAATAAGTGTGCCGCAAGCTTGTCACATTACTAGCAACCGGTTGCTTATGAAATCGATCGCGGGCGTGGCAACCAAGTTTATGCCTACTGGCGCTTGATTCTTGATATTGTGTCTTATGCTGACTGTTATGAGTTTACGACTCAGTACGATTTGTGCAGATTATATCTCGGCTCTGCTGTGGCGTAATGTGATATAATCAGTAGGTAGGTATGTTAATGTTTGTGCGAAATGTTTTATTTGCTAAATGAAGACATGAGAGGTGTACGCTTGTGGGTTTTGCAAATTAAATGAGTCAAGTGATGAGTTTCGACTTGCAACTTTTAATCAAAATCATATGTTTATAAAGAGTTATCTTTCATGTAATTAACTGCGTCCCGGTAACTAATTAAGCAAAAACTGACACTATTGATGAAGAAGAAAAAGAAACAACTACGACATACTAAAAAGAAGTCGCTTATTATAAAATTACTAAAGCACCACAGGCGATTAATAAAGATGAATGAAACACACGTCTAGACGAATCACATTCATAGATATAAATTAAAAATCGATCGCATAACATGTTGCATCGATAAGTGTTAATTTAATCGAGTGATTTACAGATACTGCAATAGTTATAAAGTCAATGAAAACTAGAGGTACTGCCTACTCATCGTAATAAGTAACTTTGAAAAGACTCTTTGAAGTGAAATACTAATTTAAAAAAGAAGTTAAGACGCAACAATGGCGGAAATAGCGGTAACAACCAATTGCTTCTTTCAAAAGCTTATTTTTACTCATTCGCAAAAAAACAGTCAATCAATCAGAAGGTGTATGACCGATGTTATGTGTCCAAACATGATAAAATGACAATAATGCCGTGTGTAAAGGTTTTTCAACTGCTCAAACGTGCGTCAGAAACATCAGTTTGTGTTAACGACTCATTGATGCCCGCTCAAAAGTCAAAAGGCCAACAGAAAGTATCGCCATATTGAAATGAACTCATCTATTACCACAGCTTTGCGGTTTGTGGCCATTTAAACTCACAACCTAACGATACTCATTTATTCTGTAATAAAATATTGAAGATTTGCAAAAATTTTGTTGTTGCCTTGAAAGTGGCAACTCTCTGTTAACAGTTTTGCAAAACATCTCGCAAACTAACGTTTAATGCCTCAGATAGAGTGAAAGTAATGCGGTAACTACATGAATTATGTATGTACGTGCGAGCTACTGGAATGCCGTATAACTTCCGAAAAAAAACCGTATTACGCCAACAACTGCACGGCAACCGATAAGTCACGTGGTTGAACAATATTACAAGCATGGCCGCCATACTTTGACAGCTGTCAAATATTACCGCGCTTTTTGGTACGTTTTATTATTTTTGGGCGTAAAGAAGACGATCTTTGTTTTAATTAGCAAAGTTTTGTTCAAGGTGAGAGGCACAGCACGTGGTAGACATTGCAGGGAGCCAATCAATATTTTATGATACTTGAAAAAAAATCATTGGACAGGTGTTCATTAAAAATTTAAGTATTTATATTTATAGATTATGTCTATAATAAGACGTTTAATTAACACTTCGCGCTCTGTAACTTGCGTGTAATGAAATAAAATCTCGATTTTAATTATATTTTTTAGGATACAAAACTTGATCAGAAATTATTATAATGCGAATTCGTATTTGGCTTCAAGACTTGTTTCGGGCTCATCAGGCGACTAATAATTTTACATGATATTTGCATTTATAATGAAGTATACAGAGAAAGAAATCCGGTTTTTGATAAAATTTTGTACAAAATAAACTGTAGATCACGCTTAAGTACTTATAATGTCAAACGTCGGTTTCGTTAAGATTTTATAACTTTTCATAATATTTTTATGGGTTATTTATCGTCTAAACTCTGATAAACCCGAGATAATGGCAATTAATTTCATCCATTTCATCATGTTTCTATTCATCCTCAATGAATCGAAAATAGTACGAGAGGCCATTACATAGTCAAATAGCAAGTAGGTGAACTGATGTTCAAATAACAATTTAAAAAGTTGTTTTATTATTTCGTAAATTGACATTTAAGTGACATAAATTGTGCGGAGAAGTTCATCTTATGAATATATAACAGTTTCTTTAGTGTTGGAGTGTAGTGTTGTTACTTTGGTTACCCAAGTTGCTTAAACAATTTCTGTTCTACAGCCAATACTTTGATTCCATACCTATAAGTTTGACAGCTGTCACTTTGACAAGTATCATCATACTTTTACAAATCACTCCCAGCAATGAATGTAACATAACTAAATTGCTGATTTCAAATGAATATCGAATGCCAAATATTTTATTCTTCCTTCTATAAAAATAGCATAGTTAACTAACCTGAGTATTAAGTGTGTGTGTGGAGAAGAAGGAGCAGAGAAGAACAAATGTGGACAGCCAATGGGCCGACACGAACGGCGTCGACTCCATAGTGAATCTGTAACAAAAGAGGGTACACGTTAATACATCATAGACATAAAGACAACTTCACAGCAGTAATCCCCGAAGTGTAAGGTAGCTAGGTATGTGTAGCCCCTAGTAATACTGACAGGGGAAATCAAACAATCAAAAGAAGGAAAATATCTTTATATTTGCGATACAACAGCAATTAGAAAAAATCCAATAATGATCAAATAATGGAGCGACCACACTTGTCGACGCAGGAACAGCTCGTGCCGACCACATTTGTTACATTGAGTCGCGCGTGCCGCTATGTCGAGTCGAAGTGATTTTTCGCCTTTATTGCATTGACATAAAGCTTTTTCGACCGACTGCGTGCTCTGAAATTCTGTAACTGTGGTCACTCTCTATGGTAGACCTATGCCGAATTGTCCAGCAGTAGTCTTCATTGAACAGACTGTATGCAACCAATATGCTTATAAGTCAAAAAATATGTTCAATGCCAATGTGTGTAAAAGGAATAATTTCAACACTATTTCTAATGTCTAACATTTTAGAACGAGAATATGTAAATTTAAGAGGTGCATCTAATGAGAAGGTCATTCCTACTTATCTCTTTATTGATCACAAACTTTTTATTGACCTTCTGATGAAGCATTTCCCAACATAACATCACACCTGTAAGGGTTTGGCAGAGGCAGTGGTCATTGTTTAGTCCCATCTAATAGGGGGCGAGCCAAATAACACTGTGCCCGATCTGGAACTCGATTCCAAGACCTACTGCACAACAATTTTGCAACAACTTGACCGTAAAGAAGGCAGTAAAACATCAAAACATTACATTATAACCAACAACTTTATTCATAAACAAGGACGTCAGTGTTGCCATGCAAATAAATCCCGCGTCGGGGTTACCACTTTTCCCTTAGCTGGTATTCTCGGTACCAGCTTAGATCAAGAGATAGGCTGTTATCATGTGATCACAAATTCTGTTGCAAATTATACTTGGTGTAAGAAATTGTGTCCTTATTACGTGTAGCGTTAAAAAACAAAACAAACAACAAACAAACAAAAAACAACACAATTACCTCTGTCCTAATACTGGAATGCCACAATGCACTCCAATCCATTGCAACCACGAACAGTGTAACCCTGCAATGGATTAAAGGACACAGCAACTCGCTGGGCAACGACGCAGCAGATGAGCTGGCCAAGAGAGGCTCAGGTGATACAGTATTTGGACCGGAACCACTACTGCCCATACCTCAGGCCCAAATAAAAACATGGCTGCGTTTAAGAACCACAGAAAAACACCTCACCGAATGGAGAAACAGTGAAGGATGCAGGCAAACAAAAGATGCAGTTCCGGCGGCACCAATGAAGTTTACTCGCAATCTCATCAAACTTAAAAGGGACAAAATCCGTAAAATCATAGGAATTTTAACGGGTCACTGTTCCTTAAACAAACATCTACATAACTTAGGTGTAACAGACAGCCCACTGTGCAGAGGATGCATGGAGGCGGAAGAAACGCCAAGGCACGTACTCTTAGAGTGCAGGAGCGTGGCAGATCACCGGGCACAAACTCTACGATCCCCATTAACTCTCCCAGAAGCCTGCAGCAGTCTGGGAAGGCTGCTAAAATTCTGGGACGACCTATGTTGGTTGGAGTAGGTATTCTTTAAACAGCACGCACAATGGCCCAATCAAGAGGCTAAGTGCGGACAAAAGCCCAGTTAAACTAAACTACGTGTAGCGTTATCTTGTAAGGACAAGATACTTATTGTTGGTATGTGCTGTGATTTTTGAAGATTACTATCAGTACATTTTTATTATGTGCAATATTACCCGGTCGCGTCTGCCTGTCTGGCTGTACTTCGGCAATAACGGGAACTACAGGTTGACTTTCGGACTTTTTTTGGCAAGACTTGTGATTCAACCGCAACAGGTATATTATTGTTGCAGGTTTCCTTAATTCTATCTACTCCATAGGACCAGAACTGCCGAAGTAACCCGGCTTTGAGCTGCTAATCTAATATTTTCTTGCTTTTTTTAAATAAATATGATTTTAAGTTTTATTTAAACATATTATGATAGGATCTACGAAATAGAATAAGCAAGTACCTACCTGCGTATTATATTTCGAAGATCATTTATTGCTCAAATGCAATAGAAGTTAACTTTTGTTCGAATTCATAAACATGTTTTAAAATGATCAATCACCAAGTCGCATTTCTCTTCAAGAACATCTTGACTCCCAAAATCCCCATGCGTGACCAACGGAGACAAAATCTTTTCATTTACAAGTCGACTCTTTATTTTCTTTTTTAACAGCTTTCGGTACTAAAGAGGATTTATACCAACATTATTAAGGAGGATTTATGTAAATTGTTTTTACCGCTAACCAAGTGACCTACCATGACGTCTTAAACCAGGACTGTTTTAATCTCCAGTGTGTGAAAGCGACAGAGCTATGCAAGGTGTCTAGCGCCATCTTTTTTCCCACACTGATATAAGATTAAAACAATCCTGCTTTGAGGCTGGAATACACATGCTACTCAAAAAGCATGCTTGTTTGCTACTAGGTAGTATGCTCATTTCTAGCATGCTTTTCGAGAGTGTACATTTGCTTTAAAGCACAGACCTCAAAAGCATACTAACTACGACCATACTTCTTCTTAGCACGTCTGAGTGACAATATCTTCCAGTTTTTTATTAGACACATATAGAAAACAAAAAAGGTGATAGCACGATAAAACAACTCATAAAATAGTAAAACCAAGAAGAGTAGCAAAAAAGAGGTTTTATGCGTCGCCAACACACCGTGTGCTAGTTAGCACGAAAAATAAACCGGCTTGCGATTTAGTAGCGTGCTTAATTCACAAGCTTGCACTTTTCGTATACATTCTGCTACTTGTATGCTACTAAGTGACAGCTGCTCAAAACTAGCATGCTTTGGTGCTAGGTACTATATACACATGCTACGAGCATTCCAGCCTGTAAGACGTCATGGTAGGCCACCTGTACTGAAATCGCTCAGATTGACACATCAACGTGTCATGAGATCGGAAGTGAGCGGCGATTGTGAACAAGATTGAGGCGACCTTAGCATCATCTGATAGCTTTCAGTGTTGCCATTATTGTCCTCCGCCTGAGATTTTTATTAAGATTACAGGGTTTATTTAATTTAGTGTTATTAGACTTGTGATTGTGTAGTTGTGTTGGTAGTTATTTTTGACCCAAATATTGGGTGAAGATAACGACAAATTGCCATAGCAATGTTAATGCAAGTGAATGTCAGCAAAACTAATTAAAACAAAATTAGAACGTTCTAAATTGTACTTGGTTTTAGAGGTACGTAATGGTTAGCGTTGGGTTCAAATGTTACGTCAATGGCAAATATGGGTGCACTTTTTTATTATAGATACGATAAAACATAGAAATATTTATTGTAAGTAACATCATATCACTAAATTACGCCTGTAATCTCCTGAAGGTTAGGCAGAGGTGTACACTGGCGAAATGTGCGTGTACTATTAGTAGTACACGCACATTTCGCCAGTTATGTTTTAATTTCCATGTACCTAATAGGGAGGCGAGCCTATTGATAGCAACCAAGCAGAAATACAGACTACGTGGCTGCTACTAAGAAATTCTGATGGAAACACCCAATATAATCATGCTACGTAGTCGCGCTTGCGACCCTTAGACCAACAAGGCAGTTGAAGTATTTTATTAATTTCAATATTCTCCTCTTCTCTTCTTATCGTGTGCAGCAACTTAAACACTAGACCAACGAGACACGCACATACTCACTCACATGCACAACTTTTACAATTACACACATACATCTCACAAACACAGACACACACATCCTAGTTCATCCTACACAAGCATACATCCCGCAACACACATCGCATTATGTCCATATCACATTACAAACACAAAACGCACATTAAGTTATTTTTATTTAAAATCTACTTTCTTAAAATTGTATAAATTATAATTATAAATAGTAAACTGGCATTGCTTGTGTACATTACATAAATTTAAGTCACGGAAGAGGGGAGTGTCCGAGTACAGGCATTTAATTGCTTAAAAGGCCACTTCTATCACTAGTATGTAGTACAAACTTGGTAAAGAAATAAACTATTTGTATTTTGTATTTGAGGCAGTCAATTATATAATGTCTAATAAAGTAAATAAACACAACCCGAGGTGTTATAAACCTTTTAATTCAATTATCTACAATAGTTTTTAACCCTACCCAAAAATAAAGAATAAGATGTTCAGTGAATTGTATAGGTATGTAAAAAACATAACTAAAACAACTCAAACGAAACTTTTTGTAATCTTCCACACTAAAAGTGAATCATTATATGCGACATATAAAATAAATGTTTTCTTTCTTTCACCTTGAGCTATTCATCATCTTCCTGCCCTTATCCCATGTCATTTGGGGTCGGCGCAACACGTTTTTATCTCCCATTCTGCCCTGTCAGTCGTCACGTTATCATTTATTCCTTTTTCCTTCATATCACACCTCACACACTCCATCCATCTTTTCTTTGGTCTTTCTCTCCCTCTCCATCCAACCACATTTATATCCATCATAAAGATATCTCTGGCAACGTTAATATTTTATTAATCAAATATTTTCCACAAGAATAACGTTCATGGCATGGCAAGAAAGAGGCTCTGATGGAAATGGTCCTCCTAAGCCAATCAAACTTTATAGGTTCTAAACACCTGTTGAGTTTACCCCATTAAAAACCCATATGATTATCATAACGATAAGTAAAGCATTAATTAATCCGTGTGAACATTATGGTAATATTTTCCCCATAGGAAATGTTCATGATGATGGCACTATTAATCGCTATTCTATGGAGAATTTCCAAGGTTGACATGTTCTTTATTAGTTTGTACATGTTTTTAGAGACAAACAAAGCTTTACCTACCAATATGACTATTCAAACTAGACTATCTACGAATTTAAAACTCTCAATCCATGACCTGCTCAAATCTCGCAAATACAACTTACAAAAAAGAAACAAAATAATACTGTCCTTTATTTCATTAATTAAAAAAAACAACACAAAACCATAGATTAAAAAAATTCCTTTCGCCGCCAACAGTTCTGACCATAAACAAACAAAAAGTCTCTGAGGTCGACGTTCGCGCTCAGAAGGACAATGTCTTTTCTGAGAAACGGACGCCGCCGCAAAATATTAATAAAGCTCCGTTTGTGGCCGGGACACGTTTCCGCATTGGTTTGCAGACCGGTCCAGGACAGGTGAAAATAAAGCAATGGTTACTGTAGTCCGTATGGGTAATTAAATCAAGTTTAGTGCGATTCCTCAAGAGCTTTGTGAAAATAAGTTCGTGTTTTAAAATTGCGTTAATGACTGAGTTCATGTAAATTTTCCGTGAAAATCTTTGACTTTCTTAAGTTTTATCCAGTTTTGATTCATTTTATATTAATTTTCAGTTTTTTAAGAACTGTTTAAATTGTTTCTTTCCCTAAACATGACAGGACAGCTATCCTAAAAATATTCAGCAGTCAGACCATCAGTTCTGTTTGCCCAAAAAGTAACATCATTCTGATCTAGATTAAACTCGAATGAAGTACCTATTGATTTTACTTGGGGACTTTCCTCAACTAGGCAGTAATTGTAAAGAATAAATCTAAGCTTAGCAAACAGTACGATATCCACAGTATGAAGTCATCCAAAGTCTTCTTAAAAATGGCCTTCTTTTTTAAACCTCGTTAATTAGTATTAAAACTGATACTAAAGTTGAAAGCCAAGTTTAATGAGCTGCAGACATTAGCACTCCTCCTAATTACGATGTGTTCTGCTCATTTCACTTAAGTTATACTTGAACTTAAACGTAAAAGGGTTTCCTTGTTACTTTCTTTATGGGCGCTTGTGACCATGTCATAGTAAGTATTTGTGGGAAATCAAATCAATTAGGATTTATATGCAAAAGCACGCACGTAGTGCATTTTTGACTGTTATATAAATCCTTTGTTTTATTTTCCTACTATTCCGCTATTATTTCCTTATTTATTTTATTGCGGGATCCAGTTTCTCTGGGACTTCATCGAGCTTAATTGTGTCGGCGTTTTGCTGGTGGTCGACACTATTGTTTCTGGCTTTCAGGAGTTGTAGTGGTTTGGGAATAGTGTGGCGGGCTTGTTTTAAAAATCATGCTTATTTCGATCTTAAATGGTTTAAGCCTCGTGCTGGCTGCTGTCCGTCTGACTGTATATGTGAAGTATGTTTGGATGTTGAGGTAGATTACTGAAGGTTTCAACAAACTTCATTAGAGGACAGCGGCGTGCGAATAAACATTAAAATCCTTTTGATACTGACATTTAAACTTACGTATTCGATGTTGACTAATTTAATAGTCTATGGCTCGAAATTAAAACCTTTAAAATGATCATGATGACAAAATATCTATTAACTCATCACAACAAAAAAAACAGTTTAGAGACTTCTTAACCATTTTGGATGACAACATCCAAGAAAACAACCATTAATTTTAAAATTAATTACGTCACCAAAATGGCCTTTTATCACATTAATTCACCTTTATACATTTCACAAGAGTCGGTTTACCGAACACAAAACTAAAATACTTTAATATGACATACGCACGTCGTAAATTAATTTATAATGGCGTCTTTTATCATAAAAATCAGAGATCTAAATGGGTGTTTGGTGCTTTTGTAAAAGTTTTTTTTTGTGTTAACTTTTTCCAAGATAGGCAGGACAAGCCATCAGCTATATCATATTTTATGAACATCAGAATGATTAAAAGACAAAGAGCAATCTATATTTCTATGCTAGCTATACAGGGTGTAAATCAACCCATCACACAGCCGTCAACCAAGCATTCTGTACATCAAACTAAGTATCCCTGCGCAAAAATTTTTGCTGTGACTTTTTTTTGGGTCAAAAATCACATTTTACGGTAAAACTCAATGTAGCACTGTTAAAACATTGTGCTAGTGGATGCTTTGAATAGTAAACGGGTCATGGAGGTAATTTAAGTAAAGATATAACCTGAAAAACTAGTATTTCTAACTAGTGTTGTAAAAACAGCTGTGAAAAATTTGAAACTTTGACCCCCAATATCTCCTTAACTAGCAGGTTTGGTATGGTTTGGTATGGTAGACCATACCTGGGAACAAAAAAAATGATCGCAGTTGTGGGGAAAACAAGTGTCCTTCGTTTGCGTTGAATTTACGAAATACGTTTAGTATTTTTTTATACGAATTCCTGTAAGAAAAAATCATAGTACTCATAGTAAATATCAGTGGAATCATCATTGTTTCAATACGTTTTTTTTTTTCACGAAACTATCACTGTCACTGATTTTCCAGATTTTCACATAATTATTAAGATCAAGAAAAGCTGCCGCTTATTTATGTATGGCTTAAAATTCTCATTGAAAAAGTTGGTAATCAAAAATGCTGTAAGGTAGAAGTAGCATCATAAACCAAAACAAAATGGATGCCTCAGCCAAATAAATCAAGCGAAAACCGTTTGTCCAATTACGTTCGTGTTTAGGACCGAAAAATATTGCATCAAGTTTCAATGGGCGTAAATTATTGCAGTTTTGTTGTATTCTTGTAATAACATTTATTAATATGCCGTGCAAGTACGATTCGGTTTATTTTTAGATGTTTTATTAATTGGCAACGGTGTTTTGTTTGTTATGCATTTTAGTTTTATTCACAAATCATCTTTTTACACGTTTTTAGGTACAGTTTGGGTTTACCAAATGCGCCTGTGATTGCTGCGATAGCTGCACATTGCAACACTTTGACTAAGGCCCTTCTAGCTGGATAAGAAGTTGTTCTTCTTGCTGAAGAGAAGAAGAAGAACACGCGGAAGAAATATAAGAATGAGCCCTAGAAATATTTATATAGAATGAGAAAGTTCCACATTCGAAAGATAGAATGGTGTAAGTGAGAACCTGTTAGCAATTTTTAACCGACTCCCAAAAAGAAGGAAGTTCTATATGTGTGTGTATGTATTTTGTATGGAGTATGGACAACGTGTGTTGAAATAAATAAGTTTGGTGAGACTCATAACATAACCAATTTAAATGTAAACAACAAGAAATTACTTTAAATTTAAACACACCAACACAAACCACTTACGTTTTATCGTAAAACAGTAACATTTTGACACAGATGTGTTTAAGCAAGTAACAAGTAACCATAGAGTTTTATAGCTAAGCCGCATTGTCTATGCGTTGCGAAACGTAAGTGTTTAGGACCATAGACTAACTCACTACTCATACATACATGATTGTTCTGTGTTCAACTTAGTAAATCGCGAGTGTTTTGTGCAAGAGGCAGAGGTAAGGTGTTCTGCTTGTGAAGTTTATTTTATGAAGCAATGTTTCGTTAGTTTTCGTTCTTTAACGAAGTCAAACATCTTCTTGACTTTTAAAGTCAGGGGCACCCATAGAAATATAATATGGGGGTACCTATGTTTTCTTCAGTACCCATCGCATGTCCAGTTTTAAGACACAATTATTAAAAAGCCATTGTTACATGTACATAATTATGCTGTACTTTTGACACGCGAGAGGTTAAGTTCAGGAGGCCAGTTACGTGGAAGTCGCTTTCAAAGTGTTTCGTACTTTTACAAAGACTTTCAACGGATTGATAGAACCTCTTCCTTTTGTTTAGGTACCTACCTACTGTAAATATTTTAGTTTTAGATCTACCATGTCACATTAAATGTGTAATGTGAAAAAGTAATGTGACATGATGGAGGTTTCCTATGAAAATTCCCAGTATAAAATGGCATCGTTTTGTATAGATTTCCAATACAATAAGGGAGCCGCATAAACTGGATTTGTATAGTATTGATTAGTAGTCTTGCGTACTTATATAAAATCAAGAAGACAGTGTTTTATACAATCCTTTGTTAATTTAGTTTTGCATCAATATAAATACAAACTTAAACAGGATATTGTATAGTTGTCAAATTTTACGTGTTTCTATTATTACCGTATCATCATAGCAATCTATTTGATTTACTACATTTTATAATTCGTTTTATTATATTTAAATATGCATACTTAGCACTGTTATTAGCGATGAATTTATTTTTTATTACAAAATATACGGTTCTATGCAAATTGTAGACAAGCGCACTACCTTTTGACCACGACCTGGGGCCGTATTTTTGAATCAATAGAATTCCAAATCGTGTACGAAATCGCAGAATTCGTATGAGAATCCCTAAAATCGCTATTTTTGAATATTCATACCCGTGAATTTTGCAACGAGTGGTCCGACCCACTCGTTTCCGATATTCTACCAGTAGAAATGAGAATGACACTGACAAGTGAAGATTTGTTGACAGATACGTTACGTTGACTTTATCTAACCTATTAAATCAGTGTTTTCTTTCGCCTTTCTCGATGGTTAGCCTCGAGGAGTATATCCTGATGAATTACATCAGCGACAGAAAAAAATATGTAAATACTAGAGAAAAAAATATCGAAATCCCAATGACAGACGTCAGACAGTGACATTATAACTTTTTAATTTACGTTCCGTTCCACCGTAACTCATTACCGGTTTTTAAAATCAACGAGTTATGGCTTTCCGGTTTTTATTTTTCTGCGTGAAATGAAAAATGTTATAAGATTCGTGTTTTAGGGCAACACTAATTTCTATTACTTCAAAAATACGTAAAATTTGGAGCAATCGAAATTCATTTCGTATACGTTTTGCTTTCGTGCATGAATTTAAGATTTACTTCGAGTGATTCAAAAATACGGCCCCTGTACGCTCACGCGACTCGCGTCTTGCGACAGAAAAAAAATGAAATTAGTTGTGAGGAGCATGGCACGGCCACGAGTCACTGTGATGCGACTTGTGACGTCATGTCACTCATGCGAAAGCAACAAGTAAAGTGCGCTTATGTAAAGATGCTCGACGCAAGTCGCATCTACCGAGGTCGTGAATCAGGTCTTATAAGTTACAACAATATAATATTTCGTTACAACGATCCAAAAATAACCAGTTGCGTTTTTAACGCAATCGCCGCTAAGTATTGAGGAAATCGTCTCTCCGATAATTACATAATTATTTAATGTTTGTTTTGTTTTAATTAATTAACTAAACCGCCTTGAGGTTGTAAAAAATCTAAATAATGTTAGTTATTTATTGATATCGATATTTCTTACTGTTATTATATATTTATGTTTGTTGCACTGTAGAAAATTATGTTATAAATAATAGTCTATAAAATTGTAGGTACATACCTTTTGGTGTTTATATATCGATCCTTTGTAATTGTTGACTTTATATTTTTGCCCTTGTCATATGTTACTTGGGGTCGATGCAACAGCTTTTTTCTCCCACTATCCTCTGTCAAGCGTCACGCTAAAATTTACTTATTTTTCTTCCATATCATTCTACACAAAATTGATCCAAGGTCTTCCTTCCATCCATCAACATTTGGCCTATAAGGTACTAGATTGAAAAGTAAAATTGAAATCTGCCACAAATATCTTAACTTTTTGGGTAGTTTTTTGATGAACTAATACAATAAAACAAAAAATTGAAAAAACAAAGAATTTCGAAAACTTTACTTACTGCCGCACTCAGAGACGTTTAACGATTACTTGATTAAGTCATCACTTATTAAGGATTTTGATAGTTTAGTGAAGGTTTTGTATATCAAATCTTTACTAAGTGCCGGCTTAAGTAATCATTAAACGTCTCTAAGTGCGGCAGTTAGTTAGAGTCATAACTTTACATCCGTAACAACAGTGGGTGTCATTTTAGAATAAAATCTCGATTGTCGGTAAAGCATGACATTATTTTATTTTAAGTCTAGGAAGCGGAATTCAATATTAATTACTATAGAATTAATATGTGTTTTCAATAAAAGCTGCTTTTCCTGATACTCAAAAGTGATAATCGAACTTGCCGGAAAAATGTTGATTATGGGCAAGCCCCTTTTTCATCAGCGTTGTTGTCTAGGCGATTGTTATTTTAATAAAATTATCCATTCTGCACTAGCATTAAATTATTCGTAGTTTTTATTTTATGGGGTATGTAATACAGTTTTGACCAAAAAATAAAGTCAAGAAACCAGTTATCACCTTTAATGGTTTCAGAGGGCCTAAAATAACCGCTATAGCGGTATAACAATAGGATAATATTTATGAATCACGTTAAAATTCTAGGTGGTAGCCGCAGTTAACAATATTTTATTTACGAATTATAATTATTGTGTTTTTAGACCTCATGCCAAAGAAAAGCCTGGAAGCTTAATTATTAAAAATAGTCAACCCTTTTTTTTCGGGGGGGAGTCATTTGATGACTTCCCACACACCCCGTGTGGGAAATCATCAAATGACTCCCCCCCTCTGGGCAGGGCGGTAGGGAGTGTCAGACCTCTACTGACTAAAAACCACCTATGTTCCTTTTTAGCCCTTTGTGCCGAGGCCGCGGCATCTCTTTCGAACAACCCGCAGCCCCGACGGAGAAACAAAAGACACGCTCTATAATACTAAAACCATTTAGTTCCCAAATCGTCGTAAAATTAGAGAGACCTACAAAAAAGAAACCGCGTTATAATATTACAAAATATCATTGCATAGAGCGTGTGAACCGTAGTTAAGACATATACACACAAAATGTCTGATTTTACGAAATACCTCCAATTTTGTTGGGAGACGAGACGATTGTAATGATTCCTCATAATAGAAACAACAATATATTTATTTAGCTGCGAAACTATAAGACGTCGAGATGAAAACAGAGATGTCACACTTATTGACTTAACCCATACTTGTCCAGAATGTCGGTAAAGAGCCAAAACTTCTTGAATATTTACAAATATTCAATAAGTTTGACACATGCCTAGTTGGCAAAAGGTTAGGCAGATGAAATAGATAAAACAGAAGAGAAAGAGACAATTAGACATGTCTTCCAGTCAACTTACGATCTGTGACAACGTTTCTAACAACAAAACTTTTCGTGAGCTTTAGTGCATATAAAATCGTTTTTCTTTGGAAGATCTTTGTTGTTCCTAAAAAGCTGTCGGAAAAATTGACAGTTTCCATGGGCTATATAAGTGTTTTGGTAAATTATGTCTTCTAGTAGTTACGTAAAGATCTTCTTCTTAGCGTGTCGATGGCAATCTAAATTGTGTTGGCCCAGAATTGAGCTACTAGTTTGGCGCTTTCGGCAGCGTCCATCAGTTCCTGTAGTGAACAACTAGCAGGACAGGCAGGGCACGATATTAAGTGCCCCATTGTTTGAGGAATAGCACCACATTTACACTCCAGTGCAGAGTCATTCATGTGTCCCCACCTCAGCAAGTTTTCTTTGCTGCGACCAACCTGGGTCCGGAGCCTGTTTAAAGACTTCCAGGTCAGCCACGGCCACTCTTGTCCAGGTGGGAGATGTTCAGCAGGTGGAACAAATGGGTAAGGTAAGGATGCACTACCTTGCCGCAGCTTCAATCTTTCCGTAGACCGCTCGCCAGTGAGTGGGGTGACACACTTCAGAAAGCTGTTTCGGCTTTTCAGCCTTTGCAATACAAGGCTGTTTAGGTGTAATGGGTGTCGTGTGTCTGAAGCCATTTTGGCTCTTTCGCCAGAACTTGCCACTGTTCTGCGAACTTCAGGCGGCGCTATCCCTGCCAGTGGGTACAGCATCTGTACCGGGGTCGGTTTAAGGCAACCAGTGATGATCCGGCACGTTTCGTTTAGAGCTGTATCCACCGACTTTGCATGGGCTGAGCGGCTCCACACGGGGCACGCAAATTCACCAGCTGAAAAAGATAGCGCCAGCGCTGTAGTCCGCAAAACATGAGGCGAAGCACCCCACCCTGAAGAGACTAGTCGCCGTAAGAGATTGTTGCGGGTGTGCACCTTCTGCTTGATGTTATAGCAGTTTTTGCTGAAGGTCAATGATCTGTCCAGAGAAACCCCAAGATATTTTACGTAAAGATAAAGCCTTTATACAAGTAGGATGTAATTAGTTACTTATTGTCGTACAAATTGAAGTGTCGCTCATCACTATGAGTTCCTTCAGTGATTAAAAACAAAAGACTGATGTCTATGCAAAAGGGCTCTTTATGGTCTCCTTTTCAAAAGCGAAAGTTATCGTTCATCATTTATCTTGTCATACTTTAAATAGCTGTGCTTATTAGATATAGCTTTATTACCTAGCTTGCGTAGAGCCTCTGATTTTTCGCATTCAAGTGCGTGCATTGTGCGTGTTGTTTAATTATCACTCGCTTTGGTGAAGGAAAACATCGTGAGGATACAAGCATGCCTGAGAGACATTTCTCGACGGCTTGTATAGCCAAGTCAGAGGCCGTTGGGCGGCATAAAATCTCCGACACCAACGACACGATGAAGAAGAAGAAGCTACCTTTTATTGGCTAATAGGGTAGTTAACTAAAAAAAAACTAAGTAGTCCGTCAGATATTCCAAAAAATATTGGACACGTATTTTTTCTTTTTTCACGTAAACAAACAATGAGTGCTTTGAAAACTCGTGTGACGTCATATTCTAAGACATTAGTATGACATTCTTTACCGGTGAGTGACGCCACGCCCCCCCACTCTAATCTTTGACGCGTTTTATCTTCGTCAATTTTTAATGATTTGACAAAACAAAAATACGTATCGAATATTTTTCGTTATTCTAACAGACGGACTAATTAGAATCATTTTTTTTAGTCAGTAAACATTATTGTCTAATAGAAGTCATTTGATATAATAGTTAGAAAAAATAATATTCTTTCAACAATTTTCAAACGTTAATTGCTTTATATATTTGTTTTGCTTCGTAGATATTTGACTAAATATTTGTGCAGTATCCGAATTGAAATAAATAAAATAGCTAAGTTTCACAATTTATCATAGTTTACATAACTTCTACGCGGACATATTTTTTTTTTTTACAATAATTTTTGCAATAAAAATAACTACAAATAATTATGAAGCATGTATGGAATTGTGAAGTATGTGAATAGTTCTAAAGAATGATTTACACAAGAGGAAATATTTTAATTGCAGTAATTAAGCATAGTCGCCATTACTGAGAAAGGTATTTTCTTGTAAGACTAGTTTTTATGTGTTATAGTTATTTATGTTTACCAAAAAACAGCCCAGTGCGAGCAGTACTTGCGTACTAATGGAACCATTAGTACGCAAGTACTGCTCGCACAGGCTTTTCGTTTTATGTCACGATAGATACTTTACTAGAAAAAAAACAAGTATGGTGTGAAAAGTGGCTGTCATGTTAATGTTTCGTTAAAAACACAGACCGGTGACTAGTGACGCAACCTTCACACAAGGCTAAAAGCTTGGCTTACCTTTATTACATACTCTTCATGATGTTTCATGGATTCTGAATAGTGTTAGTCGTATCAAGTAGTGTAGGTCCTGCACTGCCTCGTCGGACCGTTAAACCGACGAGGCAGTGCAGGACTGCAGAGAGGCAAGTGCAACTGCAGAGCATGAGGTTTTTCCATCAATAATTTCTCAATGGCAGCCACGGAGTTTGGATCTATTCCTGGTTGATGGCAATAGACGGTGCGACCCCTATTACATTGGACTTCAATATAGCTGGCGCAATGTGTGTCAGTATTTTACACAGAGCGACTGCCTATCTGGGGAACTTGACGGATTCACCACTGTTTATTAATTTTTGAGTGTTTAATTAGGAAGTAACGTTTCTTTTGAGTATCATACAATTTCCGCTATTAACCAAACCTTTTTTAAACAAAACTCCTTATTTTGTACAACCAAAAAGCCGTCACCTAATTAAGAATAAAACACCAACGAAATAACCATCCTCAGTACATTTCATGCCTCTCGCGCCGAAAACATTTTCTGCTAATTGGGCACCAAGATAAAACCTCTTTGGCGGGCGGCTGAACGACAGAAAACATTAAGTATGTACTTTCCTTTGACGATTATTTATTCGAGAAGATTTGAGATTAAAAAAAATACAGGACATCGAACTTTCAAGGAAGTAAAGTCCCGATATCCCGAGGAATGAATTTATGGAGATAAAGTAACGATGTCATTGTTTTCAAGGCAATTAGAGATATATTTTATGGTTGTAGGGTGTGATCAAAGAGTGTTGAAACGATATGGGTAGTTACGCATTTTTAGAAGGTTTTTGTTGTGATTGCTTCATCATCATCATTCTCTTGCCCTTATCCCAATTCATTTGGGATCGTTGCAGCATATCTTCTTCACCAATACTTCTCTTTTGCTCGCCATATCATGATACACCTCCTTTCTTTCTTGCTATATCATCCTGTACACAGTCCATTCATCATTTCTTTAGAATTCCTCTACTCTTATTTCTATTCACATTCATACGAAATACTTCATGAATTTTGCTTACGTTTTTTGTTGAGATTATGCTTACTTCTTTCTGATGTCAGAATCCTGACCATTCTAAGGTCTTACAAATGTTAGTTACGTGCCAATCATAATTTATTTTATTGCCATCACGACCCACGTGTGAATTACTGGTCATATATTTTAAAAGTTAGAGATAAATACAATAATTTCCGATGAAATCACAATCAATCAGATACCAGTAGTTGAAACCTAATCACTGTATTTACTATCAAATTAATGATGAATAAGATATTGCAAATATTATCTACCGTGATTTACCGAACACAAAATTACACAACACAGAAGGTAAATTTACAACAAAACCTTAGTACTTCGTAAGTCTTCGATGGAATATCATCATCTGCCTAGCCTTTTCCCAACTATGTTGGGGTTGGCTTCCAGTCTAACCGGATGCAGCTGAATACCAGTATTTTACATGGAGCGACTGCCTATCTGACCTCCACAACCCAGTTAATACTCGGTAATACGATACCCTTTGGTAAGACTGGTTGTCAGACTTTTAGGTCACTGACTCCTTGTAACGACTTCGATGGAATATGATGTTGAAAATTTTACCAAGTACGCAATAATAAAGTTATCAAACCTATTAGTAAAGTTGTAAAAGCTTTTTTAATACGGAACCAAAATGGGAATTAATATAAAATGTTTACCAACAGTACTTACTTCCTATCAACGAAGAAAACATCATCTTCCTGCCCTTATCCCATTCTATTTGGGGTCGGCGCATCACGTTTTCTTCTTCCATTCTTCCCTGTTACACGTCAAGGTGGCATTTATTCCTTTCTCATTCATATCATTCCTCACACAATACATCCATCTTTTCTTTGGCATTCCTCTCCCTCTCCATCCATCAATATTTATATCCATCACTTTTTTAGTAACATAGCATCAGTATTACTTCCTATCAACGAAGAAATACCAAATGGTATTACTTTAAAATGAAGCGACTGATCGCTACAATCCAGTCAAGAAAATGATCCCTACACCGTTCCCTTTATTTTCATCGTCTCATCGTATCGTCAATTCTGTGGACCTTCTGTAACTAACTTACACTCCATCTACCACGACCTCTGCCCTCTTGATCAACACAACACAGAAAGACTTTTAGAAGTGATTGACGTCCAGCTTGATTAAGCTAGTAAATAATAAATAACTTATAAGTATGTACAAACACCTATATTGCATTACGACTTAGGTAATCCGTAATAGATTCTGCCGGTTGCGATCACACTTGCATAGTTTTAAACCGGTATATTAACAAGATGGGAACTTGAAGAAAGCAGTCGGCTGGAGCGAGCTTGGTTTATGTCAGCGGCTCTGCATAACTGCTAAGGGATGGCCACTGTGGGCAGTAATACAGATGATAGGTATGTTAATCACAAAAACTTCTGAAAATGGATACATTTGGTTCAATGTAAGACCATCGGTTGTTTTAGGAAAGACGGTCTCTCTCTAAGGTCATCTGTTCATCTAGTGGGAGGCCTTCCAACGACAATTATTGTCCAGACATAAAACGTACTCTTCTTCTTCTTACCAAATCGATGACCCAGAATTTGTCCGACCAGTATTTAGTAACCTGAACAGATCTGTCGTTTGCCTTATTCAAGTCCTAGAAGGTGTAGTTAGTTTTACACGACGGGCAGGGGAGAAGGTATGGCATATTCTGTGTTAGGACTCCGCACTCGCATTGTGTCCGAGATGGGTCGGTTATAACCCCATCCAGCCAAAAACAAAACCTATTACGAAAACTATTTCCTGTACAATACGCATTCACAAATATGCATTTCTCGAAATATTTATTGACTCAACCAACCGTCAGGTTCAAAAAAGGAAATTCTAAGAGCACTTTCACACAGATTCGAATCGGACTAAATAGACGACAAAAGTGAATGAAAGTGAACTTCTTACCAAATGCCTATTAAGGATTCTTCACACGACCATGTTTTCACATGTCCGAGCATCGAATATTATAAATTCTGTTGCCTCGCTCGCCTTGTGAGGGGAATCTAAAACTTTTTGACCACTTTCTTTATTTTATTCTTCTCCTATGAAAGTTTGTTTATTTGTGATTGCCTTTTTTCTGATGAGGAAATGGGAAAGATAGGGCATGTCTTCTTCTTCTATACTTCTCTATTACTCGTTATCTGAACAGTCACCTCCTTCCTAGCCATATCATCCTTCACACAGTCCATCCATCGTTCCTTTGGCCTTCTTCTACTCATTGGCGGATGACTATAGCCATCTACATTCATACTTATATTTAAACAAACATATGATGTGTTTCAAGTAATCCTGGAAATTCCCTGACTGACTCACTGCAAAGCCGGTGCAACATCCAACAGTGAATGTACTGTCCATAAAATACATTATTATAAAAAATAAATATTAACATATTCACAAGATAACGTTCTTCCTTCGACAAAATCCTCACCATTCAAGATAACAGTTTAAAAAGCGGCAACATTCGGTAATATCACACAGTATTACATTTTGTGTACCAATCATAAATTCCTATCATCATATTATTATTGCTATAAAGTATCAAATTTAAATTAAGCTGTACGAGTGCTTGCCTTTGACTCTCTGCCGCTTAAAAAAAAAGGAAAGGTAAAATGGCGCGGAATAAAGTAAATATGGCGTATTCGTTTAATGAATTTCGTGTCACCTCCATTATTGCATAACGGGATGAACAGTTTTCTGTTAAGCAAACTCATTGGGGATTTTATCAAAGGGTCAAGAAACCTATAATGAGAATCCGAACAGTGGGGGGCACAAGAGTGTTGATTCGATTCGGTATTTTGACAGTAAAAAATGCGCGGGCCAACGGCCAGGGTCACACTCACGGTAGCTATGGTATCGGTATAATAACATCTGGGAGCTCGGATTTAGCATCTTTAATCGAGATGATTTCATAAATCGAGATGCGTGACTCAGTTTGAAAAAATAAATGTGGAACCGATTTCAGCTTGGAGGAAGTTGGGACCAGTATTTATGACGAAAGATAAACATTAATAAAAACAAAATTATGGTGGCAGTGACAATTCGATCAATTAGAGCTAGTTGATGATGAAAATAATATATTGTTTTATGCAAAAGTATGTAACAATAGTAACTATCCATTATGTATGTGGAAGCAATAAACTGGAAATACATAATAATATGGAAAAACCAGACCAACTCTATGCAGGTGAAAGTCTACGTTTTATTACTAAAAAGTTAAGTAAAAACTAAAGGTTGACATTCGACCTTCAATTCAACTGATTTTGCCTTCTGTCCATCGTCACCGTAATTACCGACTGACGAAATATTTATTTAAAATGTTTTTTTTAAACAGCTCATAGACAACTATTTGACATTTTCAAACTTGTTCGAAGTGACATAATTTTACAGGAAGTAACGAAATTAAAAACAAACAAACCGGCTATTGTCAAGCTTTTAGATAATTTTAAAAATAATAAACATGTTTTTATTTCCTTAAATATTGCAAAAAAAAACTCTACAAGAAATTATTAAGTAGCTTTGATAACAAAAGTTTTATAAAGTAACCTTGAATTTTCCTATCAGCTGTTAAAATTATCATGTGGTTGTAAATGGCATATTGTCTATGTTGTGAACGAATGATGCGGAACAGAGTCGATGAGCCAGAAACAAATCGAATGAAATGGGCCTTAAAGTGAATGAAATAAAGCGTGAATGAGAATGAAAGGAAAACGCAGCCATATTGTCTGTTCCGCACGAAACTTAGCATTATTGAGGGGAACGGTTACTTAATTTTGTTGTTGCCGTTGGATTTGTAAACTGTTATAAGTCGAGTTGTATTATATTATTGCAATTTCAGATATCGATTTATAGAAGTTTGGGTTAAAATGATTTTGTTTTAATAATTTACCAAGAATTGGTTCTGAATTAAAACATCTCTTTCCTAGTCGATGAAAAGAGATGTTTGTAAATAAATTTTCATGTGGTTCAAGTTTGTAGAAATATTTTTTTCTTTTAACGGGAATTATTATTACTTTTTGCCATAATATTTGGGCAGGGGAATTTTATTCTTCTTGCAAATCATACCTAATACCTATTAGACTTAAAGTAATTTAAGCAATAAATTAATTATATTTCAGGATTTTGACTGTTAGTCAATGCACCAAAGACCATAGACAATTAAAATTAATCACACTTGTCTAACTGTCAAACCCTGACAAGCTACTGTGATACAAATTGCCAAACAGTTTGTCAGAATGTTCATTAGAGGTCTTACTTTTTTGTCGCAACGGAGATATCAGTTTTCGTACAACAATTTACAAAAAGCGTTAAAATCACAAATTGAAAAACGCCTTATCTTTGACATTTTATCATGATTATTAATGGTAATAATGGTAAATAATTCTTAAAACTGAGGACTTTTTGACGTAACGTGAGAAGACGCCATATTGGTAATAATTGTGACAAATGTCAAAGAGGTTTTGGCGCGAAGTTCCTGTTTCTTTGGTTGTAGCTACTTTATCGTTGACATAAGTGACTCGTGTTAAAAAAAATATATTTTCGCAATTAAAATTGCCCTTGCGCGCCTTGTAGGGTTTAGTATGCAGTTGTTAAATAAATAATTCAGTTCAGAAACGGGATTGTACCTAACTATGATATCACAATTTAATTTTGTATAAGATCTTTTTATTTACAATATAAACATAAATAGGCGTATAAGCTAGCATTGAATAGACCTGGATAAACGTTGACTAGACAGAATAAGATCAACTTTGAAGTAAATAGGGCCAAGAGCAACAATAGATTTTCAATACCTACGTTTGCGTCTAATCTCAAGTCGTCATGGAAATTCTGTCTCACTTACATAAAATTAAATAAACTAAAGAGCCACACAGAGAGACATAATTAGAATGCAACGAATTCTAATTATTTTGTATTGAACAGTGAAGAACAATAAAAAAACGTTGTGCAGAAAATAAATTAGGAGGATTGAATTTGCATTCAGGGAATTATAAAATTCTCGATATCTTATTAAACTTGTAACGAACTGAGGTAGTGCTAAGGTCCCGTCGGGGCTGCGAGTTGTTCGCAAGAGATACCGCGGCCCCGACATAAAGGGCTAAGAAGGAACATGGGTGGTTTTTAGTCAGTAGAAGTCTGACACTCCCTTTCGCTCCGCCCAAGAGCGGGAGGGGTTATTCGATTTTATGATTTTACGACAGCCAAAAAAAAAAGGTAGTGCTAAGGTCTGGTTACCACCACAGCGCAGCGGAGAGGAAACGAGAGGCAATCGACCAATCACAATGGTTCAAATTGACATCGTGTCTCCTGACTGTCCTGTGATTGGGCGAATCGGTAGCACATTGCTCGCTTACGCTTTGGTAGGAACCGAGCCTTAGAAACGACCTACAGCGAAGTGAATCCTTTCAATAAGACACGAATTTGGTCCTTTTTTCATATGCCAGATTGGAGAAAAAGAGACACAATTTTTACCAAATAAATGTATTTTAACGATTAGCGTTGGCTTAAGACAGTTTTCATTTTGGAAGAACAAAAATAACAATGTTTAAGACAACATTCGAAATTACACGTTTATTTCTGTCGAGTTAAATAAGAGACGTAAGTTTGACCACACACTAAGGTTCCAAACATGCATGTAGTGTTAGCAGAGACAAGTTTTTTCAACATAGCCTTCTTGTTTAGTTACCAAAAATACTTTCGTATCAGCAGAAGATATGAGAATGTCATCGTGAAAAGAGTAAGTTAGCAATGTACCCCGGGGTAGGAAAACTATAAAACCACTATTTCTTGTTGCGGAAATGTATGGCCCTATTCCACTTGTGTAAGTCAAAGGGAAGAATGGGCACATGCACAAAATTTCCCTCAGTGGATGAGTTTTTTTTGGGGAAGGCTTATTTTTCTTTACATTTCTTTCGTAAGTTTTTCTTGTAAGTATATCGTTGTATTTATATGTATTTGTTGACTTGAACACATAGACAGATATTAAGCTATTATATTGTATTTAATGTTTCGACCGTCCACCCATCGTCTTCCAACAAAAAGCAATCTATCTGTTAAGTCATGCAGATCACGGCATAAACTACTTCCTTATTGAATTTGTTCATTGTTGCCGGTGTTGCCACACACAAGCTGCAATATTAATCGTTATTTTAAATTGAAAATAATAATTTATTGTCTATGATTATTGATTTTGCACATTCTGTGCACATTTTTGTATGCGTTTGGATTATAAATAAAACAAAAACTTAAAATAATTAATTTGGTTTTCCTGTATTACCAAAAGTTATTGAATGGTCTTCGATTTCAGAAGGCCGACTGCCATAATATGCACGCAACAGAAAAAAAAACTAAATATTGCATTACAATATTTGCGGATATAATCATTGTTTATATCCAAAAATAAATACGTATATCCAAAACTGCTGAGCTGAATTAAATGGGTTTAATCGGATTACGTGAATAAAATCATTCAAACGGAGTTTAAAATGGGAATACAGATATTAGAGGAGAGCCATTAAAAGGAAGTAACTTCGGAATCTCTTAATAAAAAACGAATAAACTTTTTGTTAGTACATTTTGAGAGCACAATAAAGTTGTTGGTATTTATGTATTAAAATAACTTGCTGGTCATATCAACAATCATACGAATATTTTTGTATTTTACTAATCCTTTTATTTCTTCTAAAACTCAAACTGATGGATGCGATGAAGTAGAAGTAGGTAGCTTATATGGGACTTACCTGGAAAAGAGAAAAGATTAATTAGTTCGACATAATTATCATAATTATGTTTTGAAAGTAGAATAGTGAACTTAGTAACCACGAAACGTGAAAACACAGACGTAAAGACGCCAAGCACATCAAGCTATACGAAACTGTCTTTCCTAATCAACGTTGAACGTAATGATTAAGTTATAACTACATAGAAACAACCAAACTTAGAAAATAATTCGCCGTAACAAACAGTGGCATCTCTTTCATTAAATCGGAGAAGCTTTCCTAAGTTATGTCAAAGATTTTGTAAATTAATTCCATGCGCTTTTCATCACAAAAAGTCTCCATTACAAAAACTCTAATGAAATGCATCACGGAAGCCACACAGAAAACATAACCACAAAGAATTGCAATTTTTAATTACTTATTTATTTCCTGAGACACTAATTTTTAATACGAAATTATGAAACAACAGAATATTAATTTTTAAATTGAAACTTAACACCAATATTAAGATGTTTTAGTGGTTTAGGAGGTCATCGCCCTCCAAACACGGATAAAATATCAAATGATTACATCAGTAATTGTGTAAGATAGTTTTCTGGGCCCTACTAATTTTTAGTACAAATACTGTGGTGACATAAACGCCTTAAGCACAATAGTCATGTGCAATGCATGTTTAAAAATTGCGTAAATTGTCTATGAGTGAAGTTTCCTATATGCAATGAGTGGACTGTCAAGTAATTTGCATTTACCGTCCCTTTTAGAGTCCTTGTGTTAGTGTATTAGGCACAAATAAATCACCGATAAAATACTAACAGGACTGGCTGACTAGTCACAGGAGAAAAACGAAAAAAAAACTATCGGAATACAAAAACAGCAAAATAAAGTGACAAAAAACCATTATTTCGGAAGTCGCTGGCTTCGATTGATCGCTTCAATATGGAAAATAATTATATCGGTTAAACATGCTGGGGTTTTTTACGGCGAGTTTAAAATATAAACACTAATTCAACACTTCTAGTCCACTCCATTCTTACCATACACAAAGACAAACTCACAGCAAATTACAAAGATTCTAAGAAAAACTTAGTCGTTCTTTAATACCTATCATAACATTATGATTACCTACGTCAATCAAGACGAAACTATTACCACTATATTTACCATTTTAAATGCTCAGTTCATGGTGGCGCTGCTTGTCAACAAAATATGCATCGATACGTCAAACTTGGTACATTTAATTTAGTTTCCAGTTTTCCCACCTGCACAGATACATTGGTTGCTCAAAGTGTACTTTGTACCAAAACATGGTGACTAACAACTAAATACTCGTACGTCAATCAGTGCCAATGTTTTTGTTTATAGGACAACAAATAAAGATTTGTACGACAAATACTGCAAAGTAATGTGTTTCTGTCTTCTCGGAAAAGTTAATAGATACTTAAGGAGTGCTACATCGGGTCGGCATGATTCGGTAAACGTTAGAGAAAAAGTTATTTCGACTTTCCTCGTATTCTGTGGAGGCAACCCGAACATGATTTAGCGATGGTAGATATATCATAGTTTTCCGATCGGCACGAACCGAATGGAAATCGCTTCGAGTCGGCTTTTTTAAACTGAAACAAGTATGTAACACCCCTAACCGGTCAATGTGTGTTTGTTTTCTCAGAAAAGTTAGTTTAAACTTATAAGTTTACTGTTTAGTAAGTACGTCATATGTAATTCTGGCAAATCGTATGCCCAAAAGCATAGGTACTGTTTCTTAAGAAATCAGAGGGCAAACAAGGAACAATAATATTTGGTCAGAGTAAAAAGTTTTAGAGGAAAACTTATGATTACTTATGAATTTATGTACCGCTAAAGTAAGCTCATAAATACATAGCGAAGGAGTAAGGAGAGGAGAGGT
Source organism: Diarsia brunnea (assembly GCA_949774965.1). Classification (NCBI taxonomy): domain Eukaryota; kingdom Metazoa; phylum Arthropoda; class Insecta; order Lepidoptera; family Noctuidae; genus Diarsia; species Diarsia brunnea. The sequence goes on along the minus strand of OX459007.1, from coordinate 11,878,899 downwards.
ATACAGAGATACTTAGGGTAGCTTTTGGTATAAAATTTTGTCGTAAATCTAGGTTTTACAATCTTTATAGTGTTAAATGTTGACACAACAAATGAACACATACACATTTTCAATACTTCACAGAGTAAGGAGCCCGACCCTACATAAGAAGGTACACTTTTTTTTTTTTTTTTGGGGGGTGGGAAATCATCAAATAACCCCTCCCGCTCTTGGGCAGAGCGAAAGGGAGTGTCAGACTTCTACTGACTAAAAACCACCCATGTTCCTTCTTCGCCCTTCATGTCGAGGCCTCGGTATCCCTTGCGGACAACCCGCAGCCTCGACAGGCGTCGGCCCTTGCGGGCCCCTTCCATGTTGCTGACATCTCTTTGAGGCGCGCGTGGAACACGAACGCGCCGTCGACACGGCCTGTTGTCGTCATAAGACGGACGGACGGCGACCTTACCCATCACTCACCGTCCACAGGCCCGCGTCTACGGTGGCCGGAAGCCATCACGTGGCCCCCGACGCCCTGAGCGCCTCCCGCGGCGGCTGGGACGAGAGGTTCTCTCCCTCTCACGTTCCGCCACCTCCTTCGCTAGCATCACTGCTTCGCAGAAGGAGGCGACGGCGTCCCATTCCTCCTCGCCCCGGACCATGGCTAGCAGGGCCGGACGCGAGAGGTCGCCACCGCCGATCGCCGCTACGAGAACACGGCGGGGCTCCGCCCAAGCGGGACACACCTCCACGGTGTGCTCCACCGTGTCCTCCGGCCGATCCTCACAATGGTGACAACCGGGCGTTTCCTCCCGCCTGATTCGGTGCAGGTACCTCCCGAAACAACCGTGTCCGGTGAGTACCTGCGTCAGACGGAAGGTGAGGGCGCCGTGGCGCCTCTCCAGCCACTCCTCAAAGAGGGGACTTACCGCCACTATCGTGGCGTGCCCTAAGAAGGTACACCTTACGGCATATTTTTTATTAGCCTGTACTATCCCACTGCTGGGCAAAGGTCTCTCCTAATTCGTTCCGAGAGCTCTGTTCTTGTGTTTCCTCAAACCAGTCCTCGCGCTATGCGATCGTCTCGCCAACTTATTCTGGGCCAATGGCATATAAAAATATATAAAAATAATCTCGAAGGTTTTATACAAAACACAATGGAACAGTTGCGTAAGTGCGTAAATAATTACCATAAACGCATTACTGATTTTCTATACAGATGTAAAAAAATCGTCGACCCTCCGCCATTGGTCACGGCATGGAAACACAATGCCTTGGACAAAAACTTGGCTGTCAATCTGATGTACCATAAGGTTAATTACTATGTTGTTTGATGCTAGTTAGTTAGATTTTCTTAGTAAGATGACTGATAAAATAATTTGTTTTACTGTAGGGCAATGGCACCTCTACAGATAATCGAATGAACAGTGATCACCAAGTTTGGTTATGACAAGGCCCTTATTTTTAAAGCTTATTTCTAGTTGGGTTGAGGTCTGCCAACGAGTATGGAGTGAAGTATATACTGTCAAACTTACGGACCGTATCAGCAACACCATACTTCGCTCCAAAACCTACACAGCTGATGCAGGCCTTACAGCTGCTAGGTTGAAATGGAACTGTGCTGGTCACATCTGCCACATGGAGCAACGGCAAAAATAACTACTCAGTGGTTTCCAAAAAGCAGGAAACGACCACGCGGGAGGCCTAGATGGGGATGGCGGGATGAGCTGAACTCTTTCATAAAAAGATTGCCATACAATTGCAATAGATCACAAAAAGTGGAAAAGGCCTTTGCCTCCAGTGGGACCATAATATAGGCTAATAATAAAAATAGTTGGAATGGTTGCCCTCACCTTTCGAAATTAGCCAATCAAGAGATGCTATATTTTGTACGACTGCCCAAAAAAAAAGACTTATGTTTTTATGACTCTAAAGCTGATAATAATACAAAAGAGAATCACTTTCATGATAGTTTGAATCGTATTTCAGCATTTTCATTACAATTTCATTACAAATGACCAGTAGTAAAGACAGTTTTTTGGTCAGTCATACCCACGAAACGCATCCATATGCTAATGCCGAATGAACAACAAAAGAAACATTCATTTCCCTACTTAACAGAAGTCAGTGGCAAAATTTATTAGGGTTAGCAACGTTTAGAAAGCGCGCATAAACTAATTATAATGCAATTTCGCTTCACATTACACTGGCGCTTGGGCAACGGCGCGGCGGCCATTTTTACTAAGATTTCGAATGTAACGCGCCGATTTGTAAAGTGGGCTAATTGTCAAACTGATTGCTATTGATATTTCGGTTATTATTTGAGTAATTACTTAAGTCGTTTTGGGTTTTTAGGGCTCGCTGTGACGGTTTTATTTGAGCAAGTACTGCGTTTGAAAGAACGGTTAAGGCAATCGTCTTGACAAAATAATAATGTCGTACCAAGCATTGCTACTTAACATTTTGTGGGATTTTAATAAAACACGCACTATAGTTGTTGCACTATAAGTGAACTACGAGTAAGTGTTGGCAACATAATTCAAATGATGCCACTTGTAAGAGTAAATCTAACTGAAATTATATGCTTTCAATGAGGTGAAGGAAAATTCAAAATTCAACTTAGAATTTACTCTTGTTACGTCACTTTCAACTATATCCTGTTGCTTAGCTGTTGTCTTTGTCAAATGAAACTTGATCGTTCTCTTCATTGATTCGTAATCTTTGTCCCTGCTAAAGTAACGATTTTCAACTTTAATAAAGTAAATCACACTAAATGCTATAATTAACCTTTCGATCACGTAAAAGGCAATCTACTTTTACTCGAAATATTTGCATGATTCGTATCAGACATTGAACAGAAATAATATTGGCGTTCAAGTATCAAGTTGAACCAATTGGTGTTTCCGGGATATTGTGCCGACAAACATCGAATTTATTTTATGTGTTCCGTTCACACAGGTACGCGAAAAATGTTTCGAGGACTTATTATAAATTTAATATAATTTTAACATTTTTGTTTCAAAGAGTTTATGACTTGTCAAAAGCGAAAGAATTTGCAAAAACAGGAAAATTAAATGGTAATTTGAAAAAAAAAATCCTTTTGCAGGGCTCAAAATAAAACCCCATGGGAATTTAGCCAATTGAAATATTTTAGTTTTTACTATTTGTTTTTTTCTTACAATACATTGAGTCATGAATCTGAGTGAGACCTATAAAGTAACCCTGACCTATTTTTCTGCTAATCAGTAAAACAATCAAGTCCAAAATCTGTACCAAACAGCACCCATTTCCCACTGATTGAGAACGTCAAGTTGCCCTACGTATTAATTATTTATTGTAACTTTTAACATCTACAGATCAATATACAGCTGGTTAACTTAAAACGCTCGTTAAAACGTAAAAGACCATTCACAATTTCCTCTGAACACGAAATGTATGATTAAAATGGTAACCTTGGTACTACCATCAGTGGATGGTAGGAGGTGGTAGGGAGGTAGGCAGGTAGGCAGACAGTGTGTCGTTTCTTGCCCAACAGACGTAATTACGGGACAAACAATGAGTTTTGTAACCGCGCGGTAAGACGGTGGTCGCACGATCTTGAGATCTGGCGGGGGCGCTAAAATGACACTTCGGTTTTTTTCGTGAAAAGTATTTTGTGTAAGTGTGTCTAAGTCTCCTCTTAGATTTATTTCCTAGCCATTCTGTCCATCTCCTGGACCAATGCTTCCCTCTACTCCCTACTTCTAAAGATACCTATTCAGATCATCTCCTTCGTAGAGTGCCGCGACCCCGTTTTCTGTCTCAGGGCGGCTGTATTGTGCTGTTCTGGCCCACATGCCTGGATTATAATATTGTATTTACTCTTATAATAAATACCGATTAGATAATAAGTTACCTACTTAACGGTATAAAAACTCTACACTAATTACATGGATGTAATAAATATTATCGACACTTCCATCTCAATTAAAACCTCGTTTAAATGCGAATTAGGCCTAATAAATCAATAACAACAACATTCAAAACTTCATGCAAGACACACTACTTACAACACAGTCAAGCTCTATAAAGCAAGTGTAGAAACAAATTATTTAAAAATAAATTGCCACTGTAAATGAACAATGTACTGCAAACTGCATGATTGACTGGTAATGAAATAATTTAGAACGTAACTTACTATCAATAGAGGCTTGTTACTATATCAGATTTTATTATTATACGTTGACATAAGTTATAACTCAATTATTTGTTAAATACGTGGTAGGAAATGGGCTTGGTTAGGTTTTGGAATTTATAACCTTCAGACTGTTTTAGAATAGATTTTCATAGTTTTGTACTTAAGTTCCCAGTGTATTTTCTTTGTTTACCTAAGATCAACATTGAAACTACGTAGCTGTTTATTTGTCAAAACCAGTCTCGCTGGAAAACATATTTCTAGATACCAATTTTTAGCTTTAAGTTTGTATCATACATACATAGTTACTTCTCAGATTTTTTGGATGGAACACACCACCTCATTATAATTATAAGACAATTTTTATACGAATAATAAACAGTGTTCTATTTGAACAATTCACAAGAATGAATACCCATAACCTTGTTAAAATACTGGTCAAACTTTACCATAAACTCAAGCAACATAAAAGTACATCAATTACTTAACCCTAAAGCATCATCTTAGCCACCCAGATGTAACGAAACATCGGGGTAAAGGTTGTGATAGCCAGCCATGAAAAGCCTCAGCTTACTGCACATTTTAGCGGCGCGGACTAGATTTCGCTTTTCGTAATTGATTTTTTGGTCTTCATGCTTTTTTACAAGATTTTAGTCGGTCATGGCTTGAGATTAGCAGTTATTATAGATTTTCTATTGGTTATTATTCTTCACCTGATGAAGACGAAATCTTCAATTTCGGGAGTAACCCTGAGTTTTTTCATCGAAATTTGCATGTTGTGCCGCTACTTTTTTACTACAGAATGTACAGGCAAAGGACCTGCGTCCTGAGGTGACGACTAACAGAAAAGTATGGAAGAATATCATACTGCGCCGCCAGCTCCAAAAAATAGGGGCAAGGGCGGGAGAATAACGGCAAGAATGACAACAGACAGGATAGCTAGAAAACTGTGTTCCTCTAACATTTAGTAAGTACAAGAACCAACGATCTAATTTTTTGAGGTCAAGCCCGCAAAACTATTCCCAAACAACTGCAACTCTTGAAAGCTAGAATCAACAGTGGCGATCACCAGAAAAGCGCCGAGACAATGAAGCTCGACGAAGTACCAGAAAACAATGTAACTGTATTGTATCCCGCAATGAAATTAATCAGAAAAGAATAGCGAGAAGTTAATTCCTATGGGTCAGTGTCCAGTAGTGTAGTACAGATACAACATCAAAGTCTAAACCAAGTTTAAATAACCTTGAACGCTTACCCCAAAGACTTACAAGTTTTCGAAAACTTTGTACCGTCTTTTAGCACTCACACGTTTATTCAATTTAAAGCCGTTTTGTGTCCATTTAAGTTCAAAATATTCAATATTCGCTTTCTCCAAGTTGACATTGTTATGACATTTCTTGTCATTTGCAGGACATAGACGTTCTGTTTAACGACCCTCTTTGCTAAAATACACTAGAAAAAACTTCTTAAAAGATCTTTGGTTTATGATTCATATAATTACGTTGGCCCTTAGAATTGGTAAAACAGAAATACTATATTATCAGGTATGATAAAGATAATAATTATCATCATTTCAGCTGAAAGACGTCCATGCGCTGAACATAGGCCTCCCCCAAGTGCCACTACGTTGCAATTGACCGGTCCCGTGCATATCGCATCCAGCGGATCTCTGCAACCTTCACCAGGTCATCGATCCACCTTGTGGGACGCTTTCCAACGAAAATAATAAAAAACATACAAAATAACTACGGGTTTATATGAAACGTAAATATAACTGACGTAACGTGGGTCTACAGTGTGTTTCCCGAAATGTACCGTATTTTTCTCCGTTTTAAATGTAGGTCAGTATCCAACAGTAAAAATGAAATTAAATGTAAACTTTATGAAGTCCAAACGACCTGACATGGTTACAAACCCAATATCATGTACAAGCGTTTTGATACAAATCGTAATTTTAAAACAAGTTCCGTATATTTACTTTCAAACAGTTCTTTGTAAAATCCAGGCAGATGTTACAGTATTGAGGGTCAGTAGAAAAAAGAAGTCAAAAGAAGTACATTTTACACAAAACTGCTTTTTGATCTAAAAGTTTATGTCTTGTAGGTACAATCCAATTTAAATGCATCTCTATTACCTACATTGGACCCTATTGCCTGGACGCAAAGATAGAGCTTTGACCGAAAAGAGGGTAAAAACTAAGTGGGTTGACCATACCGTCAGAATCGCAGGCAAAATATGCGATTCCTTTATATTTCTCATAATTTATTTTCTGCCCTTGTCTCATATTACTTGGGGTCGGCGCAACACGATATTTTCTTCCATTCTCCTCTGTCATTTGGCACATCACTTATTTAATGCAGAAATACCAAAACTCCTGCTTAGCAGTAACTTGGCGGTTAGCGCATCCTTCGTTTGATTTTATTGTTTGACCTTCTACCACCGATAACGGACGGTAAGTGAATACTCAGTAACATTGTGCTGTAACTGTAACTTGATCCAAACATATTATTGTAAGATTTTGGACAGACTGGCAGGCATATTGGTTACAGCATCGGTGGATGACGTCAGAATTTTTCTCACGAAAAAGTATATTTGGTTTATGTACTTTATGATATCAGCTATAAGGTAATAACAAATACTGTATATTTATTGTAGTCATAATTACACTGAACAAACTATTACTATGTGACGAACGCAGAAATTGAGAAAAAAACAGTTGTTCCATTTATTTTATTGAGTTACGAATGCATAAATGTACAGAAAATTAGTTTTTTTTGGGAAGTCAGCGTTAGATAGCATTTAAATTGAGACCAACATCACTTGCCAGCTCTCCTATTTTATTAACTAGTACACACAAAATTCCCTGGCAAGCTATATTACTATTATCGAGCTTAGCAGGGTAGAAGCAAATACAATTTTAGCGTTTTAATCTTCAGTGTTACGTTCTGTCACACGTCGTCAACTCATTGTGCAATACTAGTTGGTATCGCATGTGTACAAGGCATAAACACCAGATCTGATCTCGCAGTGCATTCATATTTGTGTAAAAAGTAAGTAGATACGTCGACTTTGTGTAAAAAGTAAGTAGATATAGTTTAAATTTACATAATGTCACGTCATCGCTCGTGAGATTGTTCGTAAAAAGTTTACGTATTGACCCAGTAGTCTAGATTCAGTAACGAAAGGTTCTCTGCGTGATTTTACTGAATTGGATATGTTGTGTTTTAAAGTCGTGTTTACGATTGATTTTTAAGTTATTGGTGGTTTTATAGTGGACCTTTATACAACATACGCTCTCGAATAGATCATCGGCATACATACCATTACACCTGTAATCCCCGAAGGGTTAGCCAGAGGTGTATCTAATAGTACACCCACATTTCGCCAGTTATGTTTAAGTCCATGTGTAATAGGGGGCGAGCCTATTGTAATCCACCGGGCACAATAGGGTAGTTAACTAAAAAAATCTAATTAGTCCGTCAGATAGATTTCCAAAAAATATTGGACACGCTTTTTTTTTTTCACATAAACAAACAATGAAGACGATACAGTGCTTTGAAAACTCGTGTGATGTCATATTCTAAGACATGTAGACATTAGTATGACATTTTATGCCGGTGAGTGACGTCACGACCCACTCAAATCTTTGACGCGTTTTATCTTCTTTAATTTTTATTGATTTGTTAAAACAAAAAATACATAATTATCCAATATTTTTCGATAATCTAACAGACGAACTAATTAGAATCATATTTTTTTTAGTCAGTAAACATCCCTATTCCAGAGTTTGTAGCTGCTACTGAGTAATTCCTAATGGAAATCCCCAAATAACACTTTGTCTGACTCGGGATTCGAACCATCTCATGCTCAGCAGTCGCGCTTGCTACTTAGGAACAATGTGTCACTCCAAAACAAAAACAACCAATCCTTAAATGCAAAATAATTGCACCGACCTTGCACCTTCCTACCTTCACAATAAAGCCGTTTAGTCTATCCTCGCAAAGACACGCAAAATTCTTTAGCAGTTACCCACTCGACCCTGATGATTGTCAATGTTATGACGAAGGTACCATGTACATGTATTTCTTGTAAACAATAGGCCTACTAGGGACATTAGCGTCACATAATTTTATAAATTCGCATTAAGGCAACCTTGCATAGTTCGTAAAGTATGTGTGTACTTGCGTTGAGTAAAAATCATGCAGTCTTTTAAATACAGCATTGATAGTTGCTACTTTAAATGGCTGAAAACAAGCTCGGGACATCATTGAGTGGGTCTTTTTTGGTATTTTTGTTGGTTATGGCTTAGGGCAGTCGCTTCACGTAAAAAACTGGAATTGAACTGCATCCTACAGTTAGACTGGAAAGTGGTGTCAGTCTATTGCCACCAACAAGCCACAAGTCAACAATCCTGCCGCTCGAATCCGCTAGAAACCTCAAAATCACTTCCCACAACCTAGAAACTGAACTCAAGCCCTTAAACTCCCCGTCGGGGCTGCGGGTTGTTCGCAAGAGATACCGCGGCCTCGACATGAAGGGCTAAGAAGGAACATGGGTGGTTTTTAGTCAGTAGAAGTCTGACACTCCCTTCCGCTCTGCCCAAGACCGGGAGGGGTTATTTGATGATTTTCCACCCGCCAAAAAAAAAAAGCCCTTAAACTCTGCAGTAACACACGCGACCACTAGACCAACAGAACAAGTAGCGTTATTGCTTAATCGTGGATAGACATTTATACCTAACCTAGACTATTTAAAACCATGTCTAATTAACACGCCTCAAATTAACCACAAATGAAGCCATCAACACATAATTGTTGCGTCTATGAGAACCTCTAAATGGCAACATTAATGAGCGTTTTCACTAACACCAAAAATAACACCTAGAAATTACAGAATTGTTGGAAATTCAACTTTCAACTGTGAACTGAGAGATGAAAATTCAGCAGCAGACCTTAAATTAGGTATTCGTTTAGTTGTCGCCTTATTTGAGTAAAAATGGGCATAAGAAGAAACTTGAAATGATATGTAACGCCTGTATTACCTAACTTATATCACAAAGCGTCGTTAAAACTTCTCACATTGTAAAATGCAGCAGTTCCGTGGTTTTGGTTGGTGAGTGTGTAATTATTGTATTATATGATGAGAGTTTTAGATAATGAGCGGGTTTTAACAGCTGATTTTGTTAAGTAACACACAGAGATTAACACAAATTCATCATGTTCCTAATCTTGTCCCTTGTTACTTGGGGCCGGCGCAACCCGTTATTTTCACTTAGCGACCAACCAAAAAAACATCGCATTCAAAAATTGCAAACCATTGAGAAGAAAACGTCAATAGCTTTAAAACAAACGAAGCACCAAGCAAGCGAGCGTTTTATGCAGTGATAGCCTAGTGGTATAATGTGACCGTCTGTCTGCCAAGTTATAGGACTCAAGTTCGACCGAAGGCACACACTTTTATTGGCTTTGGTGAAGAAAAAACATCGTGAGGAAACCAGCATACCTGAGAAATATTTCTCGACGGCATGTGAAGCCAAGTCAGAGGTCCATCCTGTCGGGGCTGCGGGTTGTACGCAAGAGATACCGCGGCCTCGACATGAAGGGCTAAGAAGGAACATGGGTGGTTTTTAGTCAGTAGAAGTCTGACACTCCCTTTCGCTCTGCCCAAGAGCGGGAGGGGTTATTTGATGATTTTCCACCCGCCATAAAAAAAAAAGAGGTCCATGGGCGGTGTGGCGACAGCGACATCTATCGCAACATATGCGAACTAAATTGGCAATTCCTACATCGCGCTATCAACATTATCCGCGACATTAGCCTATATAGAAAATCCCGACTTGCATATGTCGGGCAGTTAGCCCACCAGACACAACACCCGTCTGGTCGGAGGATCCTCCCTTTTCTATGGGGATGTGGAACTGTACACCCTGTTCCTCATACCCCCAAACTGGTGACCCCGAGCATGAACGTCAGCGCAGCCTTCGTGCAGCTACTTCAAACGTCATCATCACTTCCTCAAGCCTTCGAGCAGCGAGTCATACCGTCAGCCAGCAACCACGGCTTCAAAGGGTATCCTGACCACCAGCATGCAGCGGAAGAGCATACCTGGTCATCACCCTCAGCGACCTTGGCACAGCACACTGCACTTCGGCCGGTCAGCAAGCAGAGACGCACTTCTCTCCTGGTCGACGCAGCAGCCAGCCACTACGCAGCACAGCATCACTCCGACTCACTGGAGCATAATGCAGCATCACCCCGACTCACTGGGGCATCACCGCAGACAGTTCCGACTCACCGAGAACTACGCGGCATCCGGTTCCGACTCACTGGAACCTTCCACTGGCCTGGCAAGCATCAAGACTCAGTCTGCTATCGACCTCCGATCTCGGAGGGGAGTGATGTGGCGACAGCGACATCTATCGCAACATATGCGAACTAAATTGGCAATTCCTACATCGCGCTATCAACATTATCCGCGACATTAGCCTATATAGAAAATCCCGACTTGCATATGTCGGGCAGTTAGCCCACCAGACATAACACCCGTCTGGTCGGAGGACCCTCCCTTTTCTATGGGGGATGAGGAACTTTACACCCTGTTCCTCATTCATCCCCCCAAACACGGTAGCCCCACAGGCGGTATAAGAACTCTGACACCAAGTAGGCACTTAGGTACCACGCGATAAAGAAGAATGAATTTTTGAAACCCATTGGTTCAGTTTATGTGATCTTCTGCCACATTATCATCCTATATTTGCCATTGCAATATTCTAGTTTCCATAAATACTCATTACTGCCACCCAGCACACATAAACTCTTCTATTTGCATGTACCTCTTGACATTAGAATTAAATATATAGGTAAGTAATTGTTTGGTTCAGTGTTACTCATTGTGCGTTTGGAAAGTGCCTGACGACGCGCGTCTGAATGTTTCATTGTCATTGTGTCGCCTCACTCGCCTCCACATCTACACATACGTTGGTCACATCCTATTTGACAACTTAGAATACACGCTTTCGTGTTTTTTTGTGGTTTTTTGTTGTTACTACATTGAATGGGCCAGTAACAAAATTTTTTGATAGAAGCCCCCCCGAATTGTGGGAGTGAATCACGGCCAAAAATATAAATCCAATCAACTATTTTTAGAGCATCACTGGCAAGGAACATCATCATCATTATCTTGCCCTTATCCCAATTCATTTGAGGTCGGCGCAGCATGTCTTCTTCTTCCATCCTTCTCTATTACTCGTTATTTTATCAGATGCCTCCTTTTTTGCCATATCTTCTTTTACAGAGTCCATCCATCGTTACGTTTATATTGTTTTGTTTCGCGGACTCATAAATAATCATCAGACATCAAATAATACAAAAGTGTATAGGGATCAACTAAACATATTAGTTCGAAACCACATCTTTTCTCTACGTACCTAAATCTCTGTTTATCAAACTCCTCTAAATCTTTCTTACACCCGCAGATTCCATTCAACTTAAATGTATACGAAAGAGTCGCTCTATTAAAATAAATAAATAATTTAAGTGAACATCAAACCCTAATAACAAGTTATTCTCCAGTACAAAACAGACCACACTCATCCCAGCGTTAGAATCAGTAATGTATGCTAAGGAGTTAAAGACAAGCGTGGGCCATACGCATTGTAAACAGGCTTTGAATGCGCGTACGCTGAATGAGGCTGTTCATGCATGTACCTAGCATTTAAAGAGGAGAAAGATTAATAGGTTGAAGGAGGGAGTTCTTTTCTGTCTTTTGTTTATTGGACGGCCAGTATAATCAGGCATCTGGTTGAAATAACTGATTTAGTGATTACAAATAGAGTCCAGAGTCATTGAAGCGCCAAAATAACCAAGCATACAGGATATATTGACAGTTCGTTCTTCGCCACAGCAAATTATCAATCAGCATCCGTCCTATAAGGTCTGCTCATCATCCTGGGCTGCGGGTTGTTTCAAAGAAATACGGCGACCCCAACACAAAGGGCTAAGAAGGAACATGGGCGGGTTTTAGTCAGTAGAAGTCTGACACTCCCTTCCACTCCGCCCAGAGCGGGTTGAATCATTTGATGATTTCTCAACCTCAAAAAAGGGTATGCTTATCATAATCATCATCATCTGCCTAGCCTTTTCCCAAATATGTTGGGGTCGGCTTCCAGTCTAACCGGATGCACCTGAATACCAATATTTTACATGGAGCGACTGACTATCTGACCTCCACAACCCAGTTAATTCTGCGTAAAACGATACCCTTTTTGGTATGACTGGTTGTCAGATTTGTTATGGTTGGTTTGGTTTTGGTTGTTGTTTTTATTTTTTGGTGGTTTTCTTTTGCATTTTTTTTTTTTTGTTATCATAATCACGCCAAAATATTTCCCCAGCGTCATAATACTCATCAGCTACGGTAGCCCAGTGCAAGTTAGTAGATGTTAATGTGACTCGATTTTTTTCTTTTTATTTTCCAGGACATGCCGGTATCCTCACAGTATTTTCCGTTACCGGTTTGAGAGCAGTTGATGAATTTACTTAAACAAAGCGAAGCTGTTGAGTTGGAATCTACCTATAACTAAGCCGTTTCTACTCGTTTACCACTCTTTGCAGATCAACTTAAGCTGGCTATATAAAATAGTGTAGTGGGTAGTATGACATTTATATCAAAGGGACATTATACAGGGTGTATTATGAACTCAAGCAAGGTCGAGGCGTCTTACTCTGCGCCCACGCAGGCTTCGTCTACAAAAGCTTTTTAACTTTGACCTCCTTACTGCTAAATGTGATATTCTTTTTGTAGATCAAAGATAAGATACAAGATCATCTCGTACATAAGATCTAACTAGGTCACAAATAGATACTTAAATAAAGTTTTAAGTGGGAAGTCTGACGGCCATTAAATTGTTAGCAGAAGTCGAAACTACAAAAGCTTTAGAGAACTTTAAAATAGATTCGCATAACAATTTATAGGGTATCACAACTGTTAACCCTCTAGGGATGACAACAAACTGCCGCACTCAGAGAGATTTAATGATTACTTAGGCCATCACTTAGTAAAGGTTTTGACAGTTTTGTCATACAAATGTATGTCAAATCTTTACTAAGTGACGGTTTAAGTAATCATTAAATATCTCTGAGTACCGCAGTAAGAGAGGTGTACTTAATGGTTAGTAAAGCATTTTACTGGATATGTTTTAGTACCATGTAATAGGGGGATGCATGGGGATGTGCGGGAGGGATATGTCGCCATCAACCGACCAGGCTTGAATGAAGACTGCGGGCTGTTTATGAGAAATAAAAGGGACAAAAAAAATAGCACTTTAGTTGGATTTAAAAATTGAACTCTGGAACTTATGCCGAGCTAGCTTAAGTGTACTTGTTCAAAAAACACCAAAGACCAATATTTTCATTCAAGCCTACTTTTAACCAATACACTGCCTCATTGGTCGAGTGGTCGCAAGTGAACTGCTGAAAGTGAGTGATTCACAGGTAGAGCAAAAAGTTATTGTGTTTTGCATCAGGAATTTCTCAGTAACAGAAGCAACCACGGAGTCTGGATTTGTGCCTGGTTATTGGCAATAGGCTCGCCCGCTGTTACATGGGGCTTAAAGTTGTGATGTTATGTTATGTTATTACACTAAGATCATTGGGAACACTATCTCATTATCCACTATGTAATTTATGGTCTAAAATATTACGATCTTACATAAATCTTCGTACACTACCAACATGCGTAGTCGGCCGGTAGCGATCAATGTCACTTAGTTATTTAGACAAGTTATTGCTACAATGGTTCCGCTCTGATTTACTGAGATTTAGGACCGCTGTGCACTGAAGCGTAACATTTGGAATTCCGTTGACTTGTGAATATGAAGATATTTATGCTATGTCAGATTAGGTAGGTCTTAAAATAAAATGGAAATAATTATTTTTTTGTGCAAGCACAAAGGTTGAATGGGTTTCATAATTTACGCCTATAAAAAAGTAAACCCATATGGTTGTTATGATCATCATTAAATGACTTATATTAGGTACTTTATCAATGAGCACAGGGCTAAGCGTATACCGTGACCTTTATTTTTCCGTCTATGTAAGAGGGAGTGGGCATAATCCACCTTGTGAGCCCTTGGTGTACCTAGGGGCCCACAATACGGCAAGCCCATAAGGCAAGCAGACTGTTCAGAAACCATAACATCATGAAGAGTAGCTTTTTGATTTGTATGAAAGTAACGCCACTAATGTGAGCCCATTGCAGGTACACATTTGAACACGTCACATATTTTTGATTTATTGGTTCTAGAATATGCGAGTTAAACAGAAGTCAAAATCATCAAAAAAAGGTACACCTCAATGCACAAAGGCGCTTCTTTATGACCAACCAGTTTCACACGGCGACGTAAGCGCTTCGTAACCACGGTATGTTAATGTGCTAGAACTTAATTTATTGGCCGCTATAAGGGTGCTATTACAAGTAGTTATTCAATCAGATAATATGGGAAATACAGCTTGAATGATATGTTATTGGAAGCAGAACTGCGTTGGTAATTAGTGCATGTTACAACTTTGATCGATGCGAAGTCACAGCTGTGTTGGATTCAGAAAATAATTCCTTAAGAAAAATTGTTGGTGTCAGAAATAAAACGTTTTTTGTAGTGAACATTTAAGGCTAATGACTAGTTAATATTCATGCTCCGCCCTAAACGTCAATATATTTCAGATATGCATCCCCAACCGAACTTCGATTTCGATTTAACATCATTAGAAAACATGGACTTAGTGGTTTGTTTTCAGCGTTAGCTAAACAAGCTAATGATCCAACTTGACTCTTTAAAAATACATACTGTAATCGGAAGTACCTTATTTTCAAAAGTACTGACTATTTTGTGACCTACAAAAGTTTACCAAAGACAAAACAGTTTATTTTCGTAACAAAGGAAGCTAATTCCATAGCATTCATATACACGGAGTATATATATTTTTTTTTTAAAAGCACACTAGGAATTTCTCCTGAATCGTGGGTGCGTTTACAAACATATAAAATCACATACACAAATACCCCGACCCGAAACAACTACCTGCAGGCCATACAAATATTTAACTATAACTAACCACATACATAAAACAAGTACAATATAATAACCATTCAATTACATATGTCCGTCACCCACTTGCTCACTACAGTTGGGACATTAGGAAGTCACCGCGCGCGAAGGAAATAGTGTTGTCACACCGCCATTTTGTTGCAACTGTCAGATGATATCTGTCAACACTGTCATTTTTGAGAAAATTGGCGGTTTTATCGTTTTATAGTGAGATTGTGTTGACAGTATTTTTAAGACAGGATATGGCCCAATTTGAAGGCAATGATAAAGTTGCAGCTATGTCAATTAAAGTTGCATGACTTATAATGCAATGGACATTTGCGCCTTTCATGATCTATATATCTTCAGCAACCATTCGTACAAATTATGTGAGAGATACAGTAATTTGATACGTCTACCAATACATTGGATATTTATTACTACCACTACTGTCACTAATAAGTTGAGTAGCCGATTATTCTATTGATATTGAATTTACAGCCATTATTCAAGCCGCATAAAACCAGACTGACTCACAGACCGCGTATGAAATGTTGTCAATACACAAATGGCTACGATTCTCAATTCATAAACTTTTCTTATGATTTCCATTACAGACTATCAAATTGAATGGGCTGAATATAATTTCATTAAATGACTGGAGATAAAGGCATGTTTAATACCTGAAATGCTGTAGATGTAAACTTTAACCATGAATGTCATTATGTTGGGTATCAAGGTCAAGTGTAGATAACGTTTAGTAAGATTTTGCATTGACGCTCTTTTATTTATATACTTTTTGTAATCGCTACGCTATTGCTGACTATGATCGTAGACCACAAACTATGATTTGTGCCGTTCCCACGTTGAATGACGAGTGGTCAACCACTACTGTCAGCAGTTGTACCTAAGGACGTATTTTATTAAGGGGATTAGCCGCACAATGCCACATTCGCAAAATGAAAACTGCATCCTGCACGTTTAATCAAGACCTGTCAATGTCATAATTGCTTAGGAATATTTGACATTTAAGTCTAACATTTTTATGCATGTTCATATTGCTGCGGATACTGAACCATTATAGAACAGCCTGTTCCGGAAAATTAATAGGAAATCATCTTTCCGACGATATTTCTTCCGGATTCGGAAAGCAAAATAGACGAGTAACATAGGATATTATGAGATGAAGAGTGTAAGGAAGTTAGTTTCGTAAGTGTGATGTAATTAAATCTTGGTTTGGCAAGCGATCGGGTATAGTGAGTGATGATGTTTATGGGGAATTGGAAACCATCATTTAATTTGCCAAAGGTGGTTGTTGTTTTTGATATGCAATTTGTGTAACAGCAGGTTAAATATTGATTACAAAAAAAAACTTATAGTAAGGGTGTTTGTTTAGAGCGCCATCTAGAAAATGTAATCTGCATAATTGTTTTATCTGCTACTCACTTTTTTGATTGATTAATGAATTTAATTGAAACATGAACATACCGGCTTTCTGAAGTTAGGTCGATTTTTAGATCAACCTATTTAGTGACATGTAGCAACGAGATAACTCCAGCGGAAGTCTCCAGGAGAAGAAAATCACTACAGTCTAAGTCTTTGCAAAATTCCTTAAATTATTTATACTATCTCCTACTATTACTTACGACCATTATTCTATATTCGATTAAATTTTCAGATCTTCTAGACGTTAGATCCTACCAAAGTCCATGTGATATCATTCTGACAGCATTTTGACAGCTGTCAATTTTTGCAGTCCCTATTTTATTCATCATTTCATTCATTTAGAGTAATGTCTTCTTTTAGTAAAACTAAAAGGTTGTTCTTTCCTTCGTGTAAAGTATCTAGTTAAGTTATTATTTGTTCTCGTTTCTACAACGCTCGCGATAAATTCCTATGTACACCTACCGAGATCATGGACATACCTAGTTCAGATAGTACACACGCAAGCAACTATTGTTCTCCATTTTGTAACAATGTGCCTCATGGCAACACTATTGTATGGCTTTATTTACTAATAAATATCTATCAATACACTATTAATTAAATATCAATATTGTACCGGATAGATTTAAGGTTTAATTTTGCTTGTGGTAGTGTGTGTTTCTTATTTTAGTTGCATTCTCAGTAAATGTTATGAAGGAAATGCCATCGTATTCGTGTATTGTTATGAGAATTTGAATTAAGAATATTGGCTAAGTTTATACGGTAATACCATTGTTTGTTAAAAGTAAATAGGCGATTTGAAAATCAGGAAATCTTCTAATTTCACTCGAGGTTCATTCGCTTCGGTGATCTTCGCATAACAGAAAATCTGTTATAAGTATGTTAATAAAAATATTAAATTATTTATTATTAAAATAATGAAAATATTATTTTTTTGTTTGTAATTATTAATAATTAAATTATATTATGTTTAGGTACTGATTGATTGACTCTAAATGAAATAGCAACTCACTTGATACAAAGTTTAACAGTCTATTGGCTAAATATATGTAAATAAATGGCGTTTCTTGACAATAAAAATGTAGAACAGAAAAATGTGTAACACATACATACCTAACATAAACAATGCTGTTCTAAATACATAACATATTTAAATTAAAACTGCAGTAAATGGTAACAAAACATGGTTTTTTAAAGCAATAACAGATAGTAAAAAAAATATAAATGGTCCAAGGATAGGATAAAATTCTTAAAATCATTTAAAAATACCAACTTTGTAGACAGCAATTAACTAAGATCGCAATTATAGTGTTATCTACTCTAGATAAATATTACATATTCATATTTATAAATTATTTATAACTTTTTATGTGGTAAGTTGAAGAATGTTGATGTGTACCTTGACCTAGTCTGGCAAAAAAAACATATGCCCGGAGGAGCTCGTGAGTTAATAATAACTGCTGCTTGGGTCGTTTTTTAGGTTAAGCCGTGTTGCCTAGGTTGGTCCTTGGATGGGTGACCACCCACACACATACCGAGTTTCCTCCGTACTACGGAAAGTATGCTAAACCGTTGGTCCCGGCTGCCATAATATATAGATCTTTGGCAGTCATTCCAAGTCATTAGTGGCCAGAAAGTTTGACATTCAAAGGTTTCGTATTACCCAGTATTAACTAGGTTTTAAGAGATCAGATAACAGCAGTTGCTTCACGTAAAATTCAAACCACAAGCCAAAAGTTACACAACTAGAAGTAGAATATGATGTTAATTGTTGTTTTTAAATTGTTTACTCAAAGCCAGAGTTGATACCAATTACCAAATCAATTTTCTAACAAAAACGACTCAACACATGTTACTTCATCTTTCGAACAAAAGTTCAACATGCCAGTCATAAATCAAGTAAAACCATCGTACAAGCTGGCCCACGGTTATTAAGACGAGATAAAAGTGATTATGTATGTATGTGCACCGCCCACTTCTGATCACAAGGCTGTGATCAGAAGTGGCACGGAGGCTGCGCTTATCAGTTTTGTCAAGGTAACCCTAGATTAGCTGTTTAGTTCTATCATAGGCTTCTAGGTCTGTAAACTTTAATTCTTTAGTAAGTACTGGTAGATTAATAAATTCTATGTGAAAGCAAACTTTGTTATGTACAAAACTTCCAAATTATTTGTGACCATAGTTATTCCTGCCCTTCTGATATTCGCTTATAAGTTAGTATAAAAGAGATCGGCTTACTCTTCTTTTTCAAAGCCGCTTATGGGAATGCAGGAAAATACTTGGTGATTCTAAAAACATTTAGGAGTGGGCTGATCTTTTCTTGGCTAAAGTACCAGTATTGACATTCAACGTGGAATTGCTGCCAGCCTTTAAGTAACTTACTTACACTACTATGTTATAAAAATCTACGCATAAGACAATACTGGTCAGTTATAACAGCTACTTATGCTCATATTAACCTTTAAAACTAAGTTTAACGACTTCTCACTGATTTAAACCTTCGGATTTCGAAATCATTAGTTTCCTACCGTCTATTTTCTGACAAACTGCTGCTTGAGAACTTGAGATCTTTGTCTCACCGGTCACTTACCTGTAAAAAGAAAAAAAATACGTAAGTACTGTATTTTATGTAAAACATTAGGTACACGTATACATTTTTATGTACTAAGCTGCAATACATAATAATAACATAATGGCCACTGTTTTATCTTCCGACAGACTTTCACAACTAGAGTTTAACGTAATTATGGATTAACATCGTTTTTGTTTAGATAACTGCAGTTTTGCTATTATATAACAAGCGTATTACATGATTTGGACCTTTCAAACCTATATTATTAGTTTTTTACACATAGATCGAACATTTTTTTTGCAAACAATATCAACAAAACTACATTTACCCGACCGACAAAAGGGTTATTTTTAACAAAACAGTTGTAATTTAATTAGTATTATAGTCATACGATCTTCAACCCTGAAATGAGGTACATAGAAACTTGACAACAACAGGACGTCCGATTAGCCGCGAGAATTAACAATATTAACAATAAGCAACCCATAACATAACAAATTAACCAATCAACGGAAGGAAAGTAAACATTTTTACTATAAAACACAACATAATACAATAATAAAATAAGATCACTGTTGTGTATTATTACTAGTCGCGATTAGCTTGCAGTCAATGATCGAAAGTGAACGTAGACGCACACATGCGCGCAACCGTGTGTATCTCGACACGTACTGTGTGTATCTGTGTGTGTACATCTACACGTGCGGTGTATATGTGTACGGACATGAACACGTGTTGTGTGTATGTGTGCGTGTTGCGTTTGCGCCGCAAGGAAGTAGCGCTGGCGCAGAGACGGGGACGATGGAAGCGATCTTGTCACGTAGTGATTTCTCCCATTTATTTTATGGTTTTAATGGTACTTTGTGTGGGATTTGTTTGGTTATTATGCTTAATTTTTTAATATCTCTAAGACTTCTGAGTCATTTCTATTTTTAACGCCGGAATTTCAACTCTAATTCTGATAAATTGCAAACGGTAACAGCGTTGGCAGTTATGGAATGTCTACTCACTTTCAGTTTTTTCCCCTATTTCTCCATATTTTTAATTATTATCTCTAAAATGACTAACACATTTTATGCATGCTCAAGATAAAATCATGTAAAAGTTCATAAGAGATAACAACTCACTATCGCTTCCAGTGAATACGATATAAATCGTTTTATGAAATGGCTGATAGATCACGACCGACAACAGTTACGGTGAAAATCTCGACACGAATCGAATTAATATCGATTTTATACCGATTACGTCCGCAGAAAATTGTCAAGGAAACCGCAATACTACAAATTCATTATATTTTGAGACACCGGGAAATGGGAAAAATTGCAGAATCGCCCACTGAATTTGTTGACTCTATTTTTAGCTGCTTAATGTGCATATTGAAGTTTTATTTGTAAATCATTTTTTTATGCAAATGGTTGAAAGATTAAAATAATGATAAATATTATTAAACAACGTCTCTCTCTTTAGGCCTTGAATTTAGTCTGGTTCGCTGAGTTATTTCATATAAAATTCTGACTTTCGTGAAATATTTGTATTTTTGTAAGCGATTGAACACCGTCAAGCATATTTGATTTAAATATTCGATTCTAAAAGAATCAAGAGACATGAATTAAAATATAATTTAGCACTAAATAGAACAACCAGCCCCAAAATAGAGATACTTTTGAAATGTCATTACTATATCTCAAGAACAGAATGCCTCGTTGGTCTAGTGTCCACAAGCGCATAATAATATACTGAGCACGAGGTATGTTATTGTTTTGTGAGTTTTTAAATAATTAATTTGTTTTTCATATATAATTTAATTTTAACTTTTGACTGTGTACGACTGACATTTTAACTTCTAAGTTAAGTATTTTGACATTTATATATTTTTTTGTTTTTCTTGTTTTGTTTATCAAATTATTCAGTTTCATGCATTGATATAAAAACTAAAGATGCGGTCGTCCGAACATTTGCTCGACGCGTTCGCCATACAGAGAAATTGGTGTAGTCTGCTCGTTAACGTAACCTTGTATAAGCGGCGGCATTTTCGAGGTTTTATAGAACATAAATAAAGCTTTTAATAAAATTTACGACCGCACCCGAAGAGAGCCGATCGTGGACTAGTTCACTTCGGCTTAGGAAAGACCTTATTGGGACCACGTTTGTGGCGTCATTTTAACATGCCGTCCGCCCAGTCCTTACGCAGTAATATATAAGTCAATGGTTTCATGTATATTTTAAATGTAAGCATGTAAGAATTAATTTTGCTGTGCCCTGGCAGTGTCTAATATGGCTCTTAGCTCTAAGCCTTTTTTGTTAACACCATGCTTTACCTTGTGGAATGCCAATAAATGAATATGAATGTGAGGTCCTGGCTTCGATTCTCAGGTCGGGCAAAGTGCTCTTGTGTTTTTCCATTAGGAATTTCTCAGTATGAGCCACGGTGTCTGGAATTGTATTCGGTTGATGTCAATAAGCTCACCCCCTTTTACGTGGAACAAAGTATGAGTGTACTATAACGGACACTTCTGTCTAACCCTTTTTTTTTGGAGGGTGTGAAATCATCAAATAACTCCTCCCTCTGGGCAGAGCGGTAGGGACAGACTACTACTGACTAAAAACCACCCATGTTCCTTCTTAGTCCTTTGTGTCGAGGACGCGGTATCTCTTTCGAACAACCCACAGCCTTGACGGGTTCTGTGTAACCCTTCGGGGATTACAGGCGTGCTGTTATGTTATGTTATATCTCAAGAATGACATCAGAACTATGTACGAGTAAGTACACTTAAGATCAATCTTTCTAAGAGAGCTGTCAGCGGGGGTCTAAGACCTTAGAAATCAAGATCACTTGCTACAGTTGTTATCATTACTGCTGCAAAACAGCTATTTCTCGTATTTATTATAAATGGTGGTTAAGAGAAATGGTATATTACTCTTGTTTAGAGTTCTGTCTCGTACAGAGCGATGAACTAAGTTGTGTTTCCTTGTTACTACATATTACATACAAAACTATAGGAACAAAGCAAGCAACCGTAAATATTTCACAAAATCTTTCTTTGATGTCGAAGTAATAAAACAGATGATGTAGGATATTCTTTCTTATCAATATGCGGTTATAATAATTAAATAAGAACTTAATAAAAAATATTGTGGTTTAAAAAAACTAAAAGCGCACTTTAGAATGTCTTCATTTTATTTCACAGCTGTTTCTTCTAGGTAAACTTTATCACTTCATCAAGATACCTAGATTTTTTTCTGCATACAACATATATGTTGCATGCAGAAAAAAATCATCTTGGGCAGGACGTCATATTGAATTGAGAAATACACCGCACATGAGAAACACGTAATTAGAGAGTTAAGTGTCAAGCAGGAGTCTGATTTATGACTGATGATTTTATTGGTCTAGTTAATCTTACAGCGTATTCCATACGATTCCATAGTTACTTCTCGCCAACCAATATCATAAAACAGACACTTAAACAGGATGTTTTATTAGCCAAACAAAACTAATTTAACTATCGATTTTACGACCCATTCACTCAATAATATAAGTTGACCTATACAAAACAGACAACCTATCAAAACCAAACTATGCCAGACATGCCAGTGGTACAGTCAGCATCAGAAGTAGATTAACATTACTCAATGCATTTTTTTTAATAAAACTCGTTAGATATTACTCGTTGCTTATAAGTTATTGAAGAAGGAGTAATATTTTAAAGACTACTCTGCTGAAACATTAAAAATAATAGCTGGAGCCTTGTACACCGAATAATTAAAATTCCGAAATGTTGAGCTACTTCTGTTGCTGACCGTACAACACAGCGGTCAAGTCTCATGCTCTGTTGAAACAGTGCCGCGGGCGTATTGGTACATTTGCAGTTAGTAACCTTTTGAACTGGCTACTCACCTGTGGTGCTGTGGTCACCTTGTCTCGTACTTTATGCTAACTAATATAATAATAGTATATTATGCAACTAGTGAATAAAGGACGGATTTAAAGCGAGGGCCGTAGATGAGTCACGAGCAAGTGAAGGATTCTAATGATTGAATCACGAACGCAGCGAGTGATTCAACTGTTAGAATCCTGAACGACGCGAGTGATTCATGGCCCTCGATATAAATTCGTACTTTATTCAGGAGTTGCATACTATACTTTATATCATGACTACGAGAAAAGACATAATTTAAGCGAAAATAGAAATTTAATCAAGAAATAAGAATTGTTACATTAATTGAAATGGACATTAAAATTAGAGCAATGACTGAAATTAAGCGTAATTTTCTTATTATTATCATTAGGGTGGTCAACTTGTGAAACAATATTTATTAATCTAATGCCAAACTCCTTGTCGCAAATATCGACCAATCAAATCTCGAGAATTTATTTGCACCAAAGAGTTTTGAATTTCGAATCTTAGCGCAAGGAGTTTGTGTAAGCATTGAAATAGAGACCGGATATATTTTTGTGTTCCAAATTCAAACACCAAAATAGTGAATAAAAACAAAACAGTGAATAAAAGGCCTTTTTATTCACTGTTTTGCGTGAATAAAATAAGCTTTTTAGAGTAGGTATGGTATAAATATAATTTTTACAAAGTAGGTATATAAAATAAAGTCGTTTCTACTGTTTGTACGCTTGGATTTTAATTAAGTTTTCAGCCAAAGATAGAGTGCTTCAAGAGGAAGGTTTATATCTAAATTGCAATGGCTAGTAAATATTATAAATGCGAAAGTAGTAGTAGCTAGTAATGATGTAGTATGCATTGGTAAAAACAGTATGAAAATCGGTGCAGTAGTTTTTAAGTTTATCGCGAACAGACAGACATAGACGCAGCGGAGGACTTTGTTTTATAATATGTAGTGTTATGAACATTTTCAAATTCTAAATGAATCCAAGCGAAGCCGCGGGCAAAAGCTAACTTGTGTTGTAGCTAGTCAGTTTATACAACATCGATGTTTCCTGACTAAAAAAAACATGATTCTAATTAGTCCGTCTGTTAGATTATCGAAAAATATTGGATACGTATTTTTTGTTTTATCAAATCAATAAAAATTCACGTAGATAAAACGCGTTGAAGATTTGAATAGAGGTTTGTGACGTCACTCACCGGTAAAAAATGTCATACTATTGTCTTAGAATATGACATCACACGAGTTTTCAAAGCACTGTATCGTCTTCATTGTATGTTTACGTGAAAAAAGAAAAATAATGTGTCCAATATTTTTTGGAAATCTATCTGACGGACTAATTATTATTTTTTGTTAACTACCCTATTATATTAACTTGTCAACTTCCAATATAAGAAGACCTCTTGTTGTACGGAAAACCTTAACAGTGCGAAGTCGGCTTAAGCTGGAACTAATATTATTTTGATCCAGCAATCTTGCATATAAAGTGCAAGATTGCTAATTTTGTTTAGTTTTAATTTTATTACTATTGAGGAAGTGTCTCATTTATAGTCTGCATTTTTTATTAAAAGCTTAAAACTTTTACTTCCTTTTGTAACTTATGGAAATTTACGAAACTGTCAATTTTTATTAAAGCTGATTTATAGAAAAAAAACTTGTAGCATTTTTTTTTAAATACAACTTTTGAATGTTGCCTGAACCATTAAAATGCCATCAGCACAATGATTTGAGTGCGTTACATTGCGTCCTACCATAAATTGTAACGCAAAAAAAAAAAAAAATCCTAGCAAATTTTTTTAGAGTTACAATTTCATGTACAAAATACTTGGTTGACGGTGGAATGGCTATCATACCAGAATCTTCACATCTTCTTACTTTCTCTATCAATTCATCAACCCTGTTCTCAGAAAACCCGACAAAGAATCGAACAATGTGTTGGTGATATGCAAAAAGATACAAGATATAGTGCGACACTCAAGGAAATGATTCGTACACGCAAAGTGGGACTGTGTGTGTGTGTGTATGAGTTGGGTGTGAGTGTGTGTGCGAACAGCTGATCGACGAGTTTCGTGTAGTAGAGAAAGATGGAAGTATAAACTGTTAGTATATGTTTTGGAGGTTATTCTGTTTACCTTTCTTGTTATAGGGATTTTTCCTTTGTGACGTTTTCGTTATGTTCAATGTTGTCGTCACCGGGCATGTTTTTCGAGGCCATGTTTATTTTTATATACATTTTTACGTTTTCACTTTATTCGATGTTGCCGAATTTCCAGCACTAGGTAGCAACGCATTTAATTCGCGACGACGTATTTTTCATTACATAGTCGGTTAACGTCTACTATATTACTACTATATTAATTATTATTAATAATATTATAAATGCGAATGTAACTCTGTCTGCCTGTCTGTCGCGCTTTCACGCGAAAACTACTGAAACGATTTGAATGAAATTTGGTACACAGATAGACTAGAGCCTGAGAAAGGACACAGGCTACTTTTTAATGCGAATAAAGGGTTGTAAGGGTTTAAAAGGGGGGACGAAAAGATTACTTTTGGTCGCGATAACCAACATCCACGCGTACGAAACTGCGGGCATCAGCTAGTGCATAATATAATGTTATTGTTGCAGATATTAAAGTAATCTTAATCTA
This sequence comes from Diarsia brunnea, assembly GCA_949774965.1. Classification (NCBI taxonomy): domain Eukaryota; kingdom Metazoa; phylum Arthropoda; class Insecta; order Lepidoptera; family Noctuidae; genus Diarsia; species Diarsia brunnea. The sequence goes on along the minus strand of OX459007.1, from coordinate 11,853,097 downwards.
ACATAGTTATTGACTTTATTTTAATGTACGATGTTCAGCAATTTTAAATCTGGCAACAAAACATACCACAAAGTTGGCAATATTGCACACTACAACAACGGTATCTTCTTACTTGGCACATTGACATAACTTCTTAGCGATCCTGCCTACGCGGCATTTAGCGAATACGATTACATAGATCATAATTATTGATATTTTTAGTATAATATTTTGAAATGTGTAAACAGAGTAAGAAATGAAGTAGGCCAAAATAAAGAAAATATCCTATAATCCAAATCATATTCGATTTCAGCCAAGAATATCAATGTCTGCAAACTGTGGGACTTACTACACTTTACTGAAACTTACTAACTTTCCTCGTAGCTGAGTACTGGGCAGACACGAAAAACCGATAATCATCACAAATTCAAAATATTAAGAGAACACCACACCACACACTAAATTCGAAAGGGTAATACAATGAATACTTCACGTGACGACGAAATTCGACGTAGAGTTACAGAAAAAAACGACTACTCGCAATTTGGTCTAAACAATAGATTACCTTGGATTTCTAGATTAGATTTCTTAAGAAGTTGTTACTGTAGTAACAAGTAATCTAAAAAATAACCTAAGACAACAATGCGTTATCTAAATCTAAAATCAACGTATGTCTCGAAATAGTAATATGAACTGAAAAAGTTGACAATCTGACTGTAGATCATTTTGTAATTACAGTCGCGGTAGGGAATTATGAAAGAACAAAATATGTTGCGTCCCCAAATAAATTGGGATAAGAGGCAAATAATGATGATGGCGATGATAATAACAGGGAAACCTGGACTTAAAACCAAACTCACAGTTAAATCACTCAAAAACTCGCTGTTCCACGCAGGAATACACTGGGAATTGACAATGTTATAAACACATTATAAAAGCAGCACTCGCAAAAGTCCCACGTCAGTTTTATTACAGTTAGACACACACACACAGAGTTCCAGTTTACATTTAACAGTACCTACAGCTGAAATTTCGGGGGCAATAAATCTAATTTTATAAATAGAGTACCAATTTTTAACACAATCAAGAGTCACACACTACGCTAAACTATTTTTAAAAGACTACAAAAAAGGAAGTTCACAATTCACGACTTGCCTTTTTTCACATTCTTTCTACTGGCAACGCTACCGATATTTCATAATAACGTACTATTGACACTGCAAATTGAAAAATGACGATGACATAAGAATCAATTGTTGGCTCTCTTAGTTGACTTATTGCACGAAATACTCGCTCTCTTGGAGATGTGTTACATAATGTAAGTAAAGATGGAGTGCTGGGCATCGGATGGAAGCGAATTTGTGTTTGTTTGTGTGATTATGTCTCACTGGTTTGGCAATTGTTTGTTTATATTTGTGTTGCCATGGTAACGTGCTGAATTTTTTGCGTGGCGGAAAGGTTCTGCCTTCTTCTTCATTTTGAATCAATGACTCAGATTATTTCCGACCAGTACGTAGCAACATGGACATCTCTGTCGTTTGCCTTATTCAAGTCCTGGGTGCAGTAAGTTGTGCACGACGGGCAAGAGAGGAGGTGTGGCATATGGCCCAGTTCAGCAAACTGCCAAGTTGCTAGTGCCCGACGCTGATTTTGAACTGGACCTGAGATGGTGATAACGATGATGGTGGTATGTACGTAAATCAGTTTTGTTCTTTATGTTAATAATAATTAAGAACCAATTATGAAGAATACTCCTCCCCTATAACATTGGTTTCCCGATCGGAACAGCCGTTTTAACTTTACATTATACCTTCGCCAGTGTAAAAATCATCTTCACACCAGCCCAGTCACCGGATCTTTCATAACCTATCATCTTGGATCTAACTTTCAATTTATTGAAAGTCATTTCTCCTTGATCATGAGAGACCACGGCCGCTGTTCGCCGGCGCTAGTCGCTTGCGACCACATTGCGACACAGTGAGAGGTCAGACGAAATCTAGGGTTCGCAGATATAAAAACAATATTCCTGGAGAAAAATTCAGGAGTTTTAATAAAATTCCGGATTGTTTTAATTTAGATTTTTTGTTCTGCGTTTTTTGCAAATGTACAATTAAACTATTAAAACTACTCGCTTTATATATTATGAGTACAACTGATCATGTTGATTCCTTTGTTAATTTTATGAAAAATAATTTATTTTATGTTGTTTTCAAATTCCCGACTTATCAGGAAATACAATGTGGGTCAACCCTGGCTATATCAGACTGATTGTTGATCGCTTTTAAATGCTGGCTTTCTTTGTTCTGACTGGGTTAGTGTAGGGAGTGTAGGTACTTGAACTTGGGTTAGAAATGCTAGTGAGTCGGTAATAATAGATGGACACTCTAGTGAAGAAGCCAATAAATTTCTTCCGAATAGATTTTTTTTTACAAAGAAAAACAAAAATGTTTTGCAAATTCCATTGCCAACATTTCCAACAACTTTTACCAATTAGTTCCACATTGATACCAAAGACGTATACGACAAAACGTGTCTGAACACGCCAGTAACCACAAGCCACAACTATCCTATTGTATCACTGAAAAAAAAGCTTATTACCAAGTACCAACCAGTTAACGATTATGTAAACTAAATAGTGATGCACACTTTAGAGTCGGGCAAAAAGCGGTAACGTTACACGTAACAGGTAAAATAGCGGGTGAAATGTAACGCGTTATTGAGTAACGGTTACGGAGGACAGTGATTCGATCGTCACGGTTTGTTGTTGTTGCATCATATATAATTAGATTACGAGGTGATCGGTATGCAGTTACTTACTGATCATTTTTTATGGTGGATTATCCAGTGTGGATAATGCTAGGTTGAGTACGGTTATCGATAGGTCAAACACAGATGTTACATCTCTAGCTGGCAAAGTAGCAACTCTAATGTCCATTCCTAATTCAAAATTGGAAAAGAAAACAACATTTTCTTAATGTTCTTTTTTTGTTAAACAATTTGTGCAACACATTTTAAAATCGTTTCTTTTTTTTGCACTCAATATTTATTTCACAATACCTCCTTTTAAATTGCCTATTTTCCGATTTGATACGCATATAACCACTATTTAAAGCACATAATATAAAAAAATGACATTGAACCATGAAAAAAGCTAATTTTATGCTAAACTAAATCGTTGAGAAAAACAAACTAAACTGCATTGTGAAAACCTAACTTTCAAATCCGTCTGGTATTCACTAGAGGACATTTATTCAAATGAATTTGATTATATTTAATTTTGATAATTGCTATGACTTCCTGCTTCTACCTAAGTGCAATAAATATGTAAAAAACTATACCTACGTATGTACTTATTTATATGCAAACATGCAGTCAGTTGTCTACCTGGTAGTTAATAGTCACCATCGTCTACTGGCATTTGCAACGATGATGATGCTATCTAGCCGATGTCAATTTCGACAAATTTTTTTGCAAAACAGTGCCAAACGAGTGTGAAGTAATGTGAACTTATAATTGCAATGCGATCCTGTAGACAAAACTAAAATTGTATGAAGTCGTTGTAATTATTGAAAGGAACAGGAGACACTATAACTTTCTATGATAGCAACTTACTGCCATCCAACAGACAAAGTGGAATCTGGAATTATAGATAACGAGTTGAGGGATGTGACACTTCCCGTCGGGGCTGCGGGTTGTTCGCAGATACCGCGGCCTCGACATGAAGGGCTAAGAAGGAACATGGGTGGTTTTTAGTCAGTAGAAGTCTGACACTCCCTTTCGCTCTGCCCAAGAGCGAGAGGGGTTATTTGATGATTTCCCACCCCCCAAAAAAAAAAAAGGGATGTGACACTTGCTTGATTCGATCCTACTTATTGGAGGTTCTATATAAAAAAAAACTTGGTACTACGACCTACTGTTTCCGACAAGTTACTAGTAGTGTTGAGTGTGTTGACATAGCAGGTGGTAGGCCTGACTCGGACGAAACAAGCCAATGGCCTGACATTTGCTACAGGTCACTCGAGGTTAATTGTAAATATTATAATCTCAGCATTAACATTATGAACTATAGATTTATTCGTATATATTATACTTGTTGATGTTTGTTGTTAAAAAGTTTAAGGTAGGAGAAAACTACTGATTAAATAGGTTTATAAATAATACACAAATAATATACAAATCTTCATCTGCTATGCTATTATGATTACCTATTGCAGCATTTTTACCTCTTGCAACACTAATTAATTAATTGTAATTTAGGTTCACGGTCAATTGTTTTATTTTACGATTTTTCAGAGACATGCTTCTTACGTACTTTTTTTTCGTTAATTAAGCAAGATTTTTACGTTTAATTAGTGAATTACAATTCCATAGGCGACAATTTTATTTTCTAGAAGCTTGCGAATTTTCATTTAAATTGCCAAATCAAAATAAACTGATAAAAAAGTACGACAATGCAATCCATCAATGAACGCAAAGTGTGAACTGTAAGAAAAAAAAGACAACAAAATAATCTTTTAAGTTTATTTCGAACGTGACAACACCGAATCGGAACTGTCACCAAGAAAACAAATGAGAGTGGAAAGACGGTGTGAATCCGAGCGATTCGCAATACAATGCCGGTTGCGCAACACCGTTATTTACTACAAACTTGTTATAACTTGCATTGGAATTGCAACATATCGTTGTGCACATCTGCGATGCCCACGCTGCCCGCTCAACCGTACGATTGCACAAGAAATACGCTAAAAAAAATTATGATAATAAGGAGTTGACGTAAATTAATTCATGTCACTATTGTTTTATCTATTTTTTCAGTCGATTTGTTTCATAACTGGTATTTTCAATAATCTAGCCAATCGTTGGAGTAATATTTTACTTTCGTTCAACAACAGTGTTCTAATACTTTCGATACATTATTTAATGGGAATAGAATAGATGATGAACTAGTCATAAAACTGTTCATAATAACTATTCTAATGACGTCCCATCACTAAAGTCAAAATTACGTCAAACCAATTTCATAGACAAATCAGAAGCTTCCAAACTTAAAACGAAAACCGACTTGTTCTACCGTACGTAAATGACCTTAAGTTCGCCAGGGCTTTGTACTCTAAAGTGACTTATTCATAAGACAGACGTACATTACATTACCGTATATATTCATAAAATGAGTACCTATGCTGACAAAAAGTATGTAAAGTAAGTCTCGACTTGTAAGATAACATCGATTAAACTTGGTCGGAGCAATTCTTTCACTTCAGTATTTATTCCGGTCCGTCCAGGGTCTGTTAGGTCATAAAAAAAACTGTTATTGTAGGGACAGATGTGGCTATGAGATTCTGTAGTAACTTGTATTTTTAACCGACTTCCAAAAGTAGGAGGTTCTCAATTCGTCGGATCTTTTTTTTTATGTATGTTCCTAGATTACTCGAAGATGGCTGGACTGATTTAGAGTTTTTTTTTGTTTTGTTTCAAAGGGTATACTTCAGGTGGTCCCATGATCATCAAGTCAGGATCTGATGATGGGATCCTGGAGAAATAGAACTTTTCAAATTTTATAGGCACACTTCAAGTGATTTGAGTAGTTTTTGGAAGAGTACCTTCTTGGAGTGATCCCATTTCAATTTGGTAAAGATCTCATGAAGAACTTCGGAGATAGCAACTCCTCAATAAATGATAGCAAATGGACTGGGATTGCTAAAATCTCATGTCTGTCTATTGTTTACACCAGTTCATAACATAACATCACGCCGGTACGCTTTGAAGGGGTACCGTCGGGGCTACGGGTTGTTCGCAAGAGATACCGCGGCCTCGACATGAAGGGCTAAGAAGGAACATGGGTGGTTTTTAGTCAGAAGAAGTCTGACACTCCCTTTCGCTCTGCCCAAGAGCGGGAGGGGTTATTTGATGATTTTCCACCCACCATAAAAAAAGGGGTAAGCACACATGTGAATCACTAAAAAGTGAAAAATAAAAACTTTTTAATAAAAAATTAAACTCAAAAATAAACTTTAGAACAAAAATCAGGTTAAGATAAGATAAGATAATTTATTTATTTGCTTAAAACATGGTATACATAGGTGTTATTATAGCATTTAAGATCATACATGTTTTGCTTAAAGTTAAAGCATGCAAAGCGATGTTCTAAAGTCGGTGGCAAAAAAATTAATTCAAACAAACAAAAGTCACAGACTTCAGAAACTGATTTTTGTTCTAAAGTTTATTTTTCACTGTTTTAACCGACTTCCAAAAAGGAGAAGGTTCTCAATTCGTCTGTATGATTCTTTTTATTGTGTTTTATTTTTTTTTGTAATCGGTTTTATTTTTTGTTAAAAAGTTTTTTTAGTGGAAGACAAGACACCATTTTTCAGTTTAGTATTGTGTCATAATAATGGCTCTGTTTGGGTGGATTGAGTCAGACTGAATGCGGAAAATGCAGTACAGGGTGCAGTGGTGCAGATTGCAGATTGGTCAACAAGGCCCATCTCCACTCCAACAGAGAACTGCAATGGCCTGAGCGAATTTGACAACGACATAAATTATATATTTATTTCTTAACTACATAAAATACTAAATATTAACAGGTAAACCAGTCAATGGTCTACAAACTACAAATCACCAAGTTAAATAACAAAAACAAAATCTGAATTCCTTGTAACCAAACAAAAAAAAATTACAAAACATACAAAGTTTTGACGTAAAAAATGACATTGTAATCTCATTTTGTCCAATTAACATTTAAAAGTAATACTAAAGGCAAAGGTCAGGGGATCGGAAGTAGGGCCGGCAGTAGTGTTACGTCACTAGATGGCCAACTTTCGTCTTCGTGCGCACGCAACTAGACGTTACACTTACTACTGAGATATGCTGCCCTGGTAGTTGAAATCGTGAGTGAAGTATTTCGAAGTTATGTGGATTAGATTTTTTAGGAGTTTAGATACATATTTTTGATGTTATTTTGGTGGGAATGAAAATAATTGTAAGTAACTTTACAAATGTGTTTTTTTCTCCGTGGTTTTTGGCGGTTTTTTTCCTCTGATCAAAGATAACAACGCGAAAAAGGCCCATAATAATAATAGAGTAATTGTCCAAACGCACTTTGATTATTGTTTTAGCTCAATGGCAGCAGGAGCCTGGATTTGTGCCGTGTTTACGGCAATAGAGTCGCCCTTTAATTTATTTTTGACGTGACAACGTCTTATAAATTGGTTTGCCGGGTGACACTTCAAGAAACTGCGTTACGCTCCGCTCACGTTATGCGCTCACAATGAGAGCGAGTGAGAGGCACGCGTCCAGAGCGAGAGAGAGAGAGTGAGAGAGATAGGCATACACACCGGTTCATGTCTTGCGCTTCTATTTTCGTTATCACGTAAAACTTTCGCCCGTATACCGACTTTACAGGCAACCAATTTTTTATTTTGCACTCGTTCCTATATTATGTTCTTTGTGAACTACTAACAAAAAGTGCCATAAAAATATATTTTTATTTGACATTGAACTTAATAAACATTACTGGCGAAATTTGGATATTGGGTACACCTCCGTCTTACTCTTCGCTGATTACAGGCTCGACATAAGTCCCAATCTCTTTCACAGCGTTGTACTAGGTAACGTTAAGAAAACCACCGTTAATATTATGTTAATATCCTACATCAGCTAACTTTGAGACTGATATCAATCAATGCAACTCCATTTAGATTACAAACGAAAGGCAAAGTAGTTACAAATGCATTCAAAATCTTTTCAGAGATAGCCTAATAGATTTCATGCAAACCAACATTACGCAATAATATTCGTGTACTAACCTACTTTTCAGTCACGAGAGCAAACAGACAAACAAAATTGAACTTTAATGAATTCGGAAGTATTATAGAATGTCATATTGACCAGTAAATGCAGTAAATGTAAAATTTGCTTGTTAAACAACTAAGGCTTTATAAAATTGTAGTGACCTTTAGTATGTTATTGTACGAATTCTGTAATCGTATGTAATCATGTGAAGTGTAATCAGAATGAGAATAAAATAAGGGAGTGATGCAATTCGTGACTTGACATGTTTTGATTTCGATTTTTAGGGATTTTATAACATTAAACGTTTGGGCGCTTCATTAGACGTAATTACTTCATTAATTCGATATATAGAATAGGAGAGTCGTCCAAAGTTTTTAAGTTTGTAATTATTTGTTGAGTGTTTTAATTTTTCGTCCTGTTCTGACCCACTGCTACTTCCTCTGCTTCTCTTCTTCTTCCATACTTCTCTATTACTCGTCATCTCAGCAGCCAACCTTCACACAGTTCATCCATCGTGTCTTTGGTCTTCCTCCACCCATATTATAGTCATCTACATTCATACTCAACATTTTCCTCACTACACATTTTTTTGTATTGTCAACAAACTCTTTACACAAAACAATCTTACAAACTCATTTTCATCACCTACTTAAAAATAATTTCCACATTTTCTATTACTAGGTTCTCATCAAGATTATCCTCAAACATTTCAACAATACAAATCGATTAGTGATTACAAAGTGATTAATGAAATCTCATATAATCGTACAATTACCGGTTCATTGAGAAACATCGGCCTGTCGTCACGAAAACGATTTATTTTTCTATACTAGCTTCCGCCCGGCTTCACCCGTTTAAATTAATTTTGTTACGCAGTCATCATCATCTGCCCAACCTTTGTTTGGTATCGGCTTCCAGTCTACCCAGATGCAACTGCATATTAGTATTTTTATTGGTATTGGCTAACATGATACCCCTTGGTATGACTGAAGGTCAGACTTTTGGGGCACTGACTACCTGTTACAACTGTCAAAGATCTTCAAATGACAGTCGGGTCCAATGGATTAACGGCTTATTTTTGTTACACAGTATCTTTATAAATGATAGCCAGTATATAACTACACTATATTACTTACACTAATTCACTTTCTTTCTTTCTTTCTTTACACGTCTGAAAAATAAGTTTGTTTATTTTACATCTAAGAAAATTTAACTGAATAAAAAACATTAAAATACATTATTACATTAAATTACAAGTCGGGAAACTCTGTCATTGCAGGCTAACGGGAGAGATTTGAGTCTTCATTTTTTTTTGGACATTGGACAGTCTACTTTTTGCTGTAATTACTTTTTTAGTAATCGATACCTCCGTATTCTAAACCGATATCTAAGATTTCAAATTAATAAATATCTCTGCTAATTATTCAGCCATGACCATAACAATAAACTAGATTCAGAAACATATGTCAGTACAATTAAAGGTATCACATACAAAACCTGTATCACTGGTATTACATTACATTATATGACCATAACATAGCTATAATTTCTTTGTTACCGACCTCCATTTGCATAAATAAGATACAATCATTAATATTGTAAAAATATATTTAACTAGCATTATAGTTGGTTCATTATAAAAATATATTTAAGTAACGTGTTACTTTTCAACTAGCTTATGTCCGTGGTTTAGTTCGCGTGGAGTTCGGTAACTGTCCCATGGGATTGTTGGATAAAAAATAATCTAAAAATCTGTTAATTCAAATTATATTATAAACCATCTGTGTCCCAAAATTCTTCCAAATCTGTTCAGTAGTTTAAGCGTGAAAGAGTGACAAACATCCCCACAAACTTTCGCATTTATAACAGTAAGTAAGATGCAAAGTGGAGGGCGTACTAAAGGTACTTGTGCTTAACCCTTTGAAGATTGTAAGCGTGAAGGTAATGTCATGTCACGTAATAACTGTGTTGCATTTTGTTACACTAATGTAAAACGTGTGTAATGTTGTGAACTATAGCGAATTGATTTGTAAAGAACGATGTCCGGTGATATAGTATTACTTTGCTGATAATTAGAAAATACTACACTTTTCAGGTTATTTTGAATACGAAGATCTTACATGGATAAGATATATTTTATTGTTCATCAAAATTGCTACATAGCATTTTTTATATATTTTTTACGCAATCATAATCGTGTGTTTGATAGTGACATCTTTCAGGAACCTTTGGATGGATTGAACGACATTTAAATAAAAAGAAGAATAATTAATACTACACCCAATGTATCAAAAAAAAAGAAACTATAAACACAAATCCTTCTCATGAAAAAACATAAATATTTTTCCTTAAATCAAACTACTTACTATAAAAACCGTATTGTTATAAACATGAAAACCAACACAATACTTGAACAAGGAAGTGAACAGATTGATTCATAGCTTCAGTATCGGAATAACCGTATTTTCGCACAACGACAACGTATATACACAAGTCCAGTTTAAACTAACCTTGCATTGGATAAGCTTTCAATACAACTACAGGTTAGTTTATATTAGACTTATTAGGTTGATGTTGTCTCGCGTATATCGAATCTAATAATTATGAATGCATTGAAAGCCATAGCGAATGACCGTAGAGAAAGGTTATACGATGTATTCTTATTTATTTATATTTATTTTAAAGAGTTATTGATACATTTTAAATGATGGCATTGAATTTATTTTAATCTGAGAGTTTTATGATGTGATCGAAATATTTATATTTGTAAACATCATCATCATCTGCCTAGCATTTTCCTAACTATGTTGGGGTCGGCTTAGTGTAACCGGATGCAGCTGTATAGCATTTTACATGGCGCAACTGCTTATCTGACCTCCAGAACCCAGTTGGTGCTGGGTAAAACCAAAACCCTTTTGGTAAGACTGGTTGTCAGACTAACAGGCTACTACTGCCTACCTGTAACGACTCCCAAAGGTCTACAATAGGGGATCGGACAAAAAAAAACTAATTAGTCCATCAGATAGATTTCCAAAAAATATTGAACACATATTTTTTTCTTTTTTCACATAAACAAAAAATAAAAACGATACTCATAGTGCTTAGAAAACTCGCGAACTTCTCGAAAACGTCACATGTCAGTACATTTTCTCTCACTTATGATCTTTGACGCGATTTATCTTCGTCAATCTTTATTAATTTATAATATTTTTCGATAATCTAACTGACGGACTAATTAGAATCATTTTTTTTTTTACTCAGTCCGATCCCCTATTGTCAGCCAAGACCAACAGCTTTCCACGCCACGCACTACGCTTCAGGCACTTTCAGTACCTACATTAAAGAAAAACATATAATTTATACCACCCACATACAAACACGACAGCCAAAATTTTACAAACAATTATAACGTCAATGCGTAAACTTCAAAATTTACAATAAACGCGTAGTAAGTCCCGTTACAGGTTACTACAGTACATTGTACTACCTAAATATGTAAGGTCATAAATATATTCAGTAGCTTGGATTATGCATAATACATGGTAGATAGAAGTGCGAAAACCAACACTTCTCTATTTGTGATCACCGTTAGGTACAGGTAAGGGAAACACTGGAGTGTTAAGAAATTCTTAATATTTACTTATGTTAATTTTACGTAATATCGAGTAGGTATAATAATATAGTTTTGTGCATACTCGTATCACTTATTTTATACAGATAACTCTAACTGCTCTTACTTTTACAGTTTGTTGCAAAACGGTGATAGGGTGATATGACAAGAAAGGAGGTGTCTGTTGAGATAACGAGTAATAGAGAAGTATGAAAGAAGAAGACATGCTGCGCCGAACCCCAAATTAATTGGGATAAGGGCAAAAGGGAATGACCACACTCATTTTTCTTACTTGCAAGTTGGGACTAATTTGTCGTTTGGTTAAAAGTAAAATTTTATATAAATAGATATCAATACTAACTCGGAGTACACTACTATGCCTCTCCCAAGCTGTACCATGTCACCTTGTTCTCTACCTACCCCAGTCATCTTTTAAACTCGCCGTTCCCCATTGTTTAGTACACCTAGCGCCATCTATTGCATCGTGTTTACCAACTCGCCGACCGGTCAATACTCGTAGATACAGACGTCGTCGCGATCACAGATATTATAAACTATCAACTTCCGTGGTTCCAATCTGTGTTACTTTTTTATCTGTATTTCTGTTTCTTGATTTATTGTTTTTCTGTACCATTTTATGACTGATGGGAGTAAACGGGTTGAAGAATGTTCTCGTGATTTTTATTGAAGAAACCCATTAAGAAGCCCTAACATAATGGTCCCTCCGAGCCAAATTAAGAACTAAATCTTCGAGCATTCGTCGCATTACATATACGAATATAATTATTGAAGAAGAAGTCACCCGGCCGCCCGGCCCCATTGTATGTACTTATGTACCTACGAACACGCGCCAACAAGACTGAAGATTCAAGAGGACATAAGAGGAGTGGCAGGTGTCGAGTTTCCTATCCATTTCCCATCCCATCTTTCGTTCTGTGTTAATATTTGTGCTGTGTTCGTAGTTATTGAGCGGCGGTGCCCGGCTGGTAACGTGATAACCCGTCGCCGTGAGTTATACCTACCTAATCTCGCGGGTCTGTGCGGGCGGTACGAGTCGCACGCACGTCCGTATCATACAGGAAGGATTACAGTGAGTACTCTTGTGTTCTTATTTTCCCTTAAAAATGAGTGAAGCTAAGATGTCGGAATTCGTTAAGAAAAGAGCAGTGATCAAAGGACGGTTAACTATTTTGGAAAATTACATTAAACGATGTGTGTGCCCGTTAAGCGAACAACAATTATTAGAGATAAAGTTACGCGTAGAAAACAGTTCTAGTTTGTTACATAGTTACACCGAGTTACAAAATATTATTGAGGAAAGCTCAGATGAGCTCGATATTCCAAAACAACTGGAAGACCGAGATCGTTTTGAAGGTCAGTACTATTCGGTTGTAGCTTCCGCCAAGCTCTTGCTGCAGAAAGAGGTACCTGAAAATAATAGTAATGTAGTCAATAAAAGTAAGATGTTCAGTGTAAAGTTACCGGACATCAAAATACCTACCTTTGACGGTTCGTTCGATAGCTGGTTAGAGTTTAAGAATTCATATTGTAGTATGATCCATGAGCGTGAGGATTTAGATTGTATTCAAAAATTCCATTATTTACGATCGTCACTAACAAATAGTGCGTCGCAAGTTATTAGTGCATTGGAATTTACGGCCGACAATTACTCTCACGCATGGGAGCTGCTCGAGAATCGTTATAATAATTTACGGCTATTGCAACATAACCACGTCAGATCCCTTCATATGATTCCTTCTTTACATAAAGAATCTGCTTCACAATTAAGGAAAGTTATTGACACGGTGTCAAGAAACCTACGTGCACTTGCCTCACTGGGGGAACAAACGCATGCGTGGGACACGTTAATTATTTATTTGGTTGTTTCGAAGTTAGATCCCAGTACCGAACGTGAATGGGAACAGTTTCAAGGTACACTTTATAATGCTAATACCAAGCCGCCATTCGTGAAGTTAGATGATTTACTTAAGTTTCTCAAGGACAGGGCGGACATGTTAGATATGATTAAAGTAAACCACAGTAAACATTCACACGACAGCAAAAGTAGTGAACAAAGTCAAAATAAAAAACAATCGACTCAAAGTTACGTTGCTACTGGAGTTAATAATAATAACAGCTCGAAAACAACTAAGCGTGGTCCGCGCGTATGTGTAATGTGCAAAGGTAATCATTCACTATATACGTGTTCTAAGTTTATTAATTTACCTATGCAAGAGAGGATTAACTTAGTTAACACAACAAATATTTGTAAAAATTGTTTACGGTCAGGTCACTCGGTCCAAGACTGCAAATTCGGTCCGTGTAGGCTGTGTAATCGTGAAAAACATAACAGTTTAATTCATATAGATTGTGTAGAAAACGTGGTAGGTGCGAGTAATACACAGTCGCAACCAGTAACCACTAACGACACCAATATCTCTACCTCGTTACATACGTCAGCTGATAGTTCTGATTCGTGTAATAAACAAATATGTTCCGTGTTACCTACGGTCCTGCTGTCCACCGCGCTAGTGGATATTGCAGATAATAATAACGAGTATCACACTGCACGCGTGCTCCTTGATAATGGTAGCCAACAGTGTTTTATCACGAAATCCTTGTGCGATAAGTTAAACGCACCTATAGTACAGTCCACTTGCCAAATTAACGGTGTGGGTCATTCTATCGCGAAGTCGACCCACACTTGTAAAATATTAATTAGATCAAAGGTTAACGATTATCAAACTAACCTTAATTGCTTAGTGTTGCCGTGTATCACCAATAGGTTACCGGCATGTAATCTCGATTTTGATAACTCTATTATCCCAGACAATATTCAACTAGCTGACCCGAGCTTTTATTCGCCGTCGGACATAGATATCCTGATAGGGGCGGATAAGTTCTGGGACTTGTTAATTAACGGTAAATTTAGGTTGAAAAATGGGCCCTATTTACAGAATACAAAACTAGGGTGGATAATGTCTGGACCCTTGTATAATCATAATAACGGCCTAAAAATTAATCAGGTTCATTGTTATTACACACAAAAATTAGATGAACAGTTAAAACAGTTTTGGGAACTCGAGGAGGTTCCCAACGTGGGGAATGTCCTCAGTGCCGACGAACAAACGTGTGAAAATATTTTTATGGAAACAACAACACGTACTCAAGAAGGTAAATTCTCTGTGCGTATCCCTCTTAAAGAATCGCCTACGGTGTTAGGTGAAAGCTATAATACCGCTGAGAAACGTTTGTTGTCACTCGAAAGAAAATTAAATCGTTTGCCCGAATTTAGGGAAAAATATATAAATTTCATGGATGAGTATGAAAAGCTCGGTCACATGAGTCGCATAGATACATACGGGTCACCGCACTATTTCTTACCGCATCACGGTGTTATGAATGAAAATAGTAGTACCACTAAGTTGCGCACTGTGTTCGATGCTAGCGCAGCGACATCTACAGGCAAGTCGTTGAACAGTATACAGTTTATTGGGCCGCCGCTTCAAAACGACATTTTCTCCATATTATTACGCTTTAGGCAGTATAAACACGTAGCATGTGCCGATGTGGAGAAAATGTACCGACAAATTTTAATACAACCAGATCAGCGGGAGTTACAATTAATTCTATGGCGTAAAAATCCATCGGACCCAATAGGTATATATCGTCTTAACACCGTGACGTATGGCACGGCGTCAGCGCCTTATCTAAGCATGAGGTGCCTGAACCAACTCGCGCGTGAATGTGAGGATGAGCAGGTAGCTACCGTGATTAAGGACGACTTTTACGTGGATGACGTGTTATTAGGAAATGATGATTTAAATAGTTTATTACATATGTGCGATAAGGTAACTAATACTTTAAAAGCGGCATGTCTTCCATTACGTAAATGGATATTTAATCTGGATATTAGTGCCCATGACATATCAAAAAGATTGGCATTAGGAGATCAGTGTCAAAATAAAACTTTAGGTATGGGATGGTTTAATAAAGATGATGAATTACACTTCACTACACGCGTAATTGATAGTACGGACCCGCTTACCAAGCGTACCATGTTGTCAGTGATAGCACAGGTGTATGACCCTTTGGGTATGTTAGCGCCGGCAATAATAATAGCAAAAATTGTTATGCAGAAGTTATGGCTCTGTAAAATAAATTGGGACGATCCAGTTCCTAGTGATGTAATGTTACATTGGGAAAAGTTTATTAGTACGTTACAATGTTTACGGTTATTGCGCATCCCGCGTCATGTAATGAGCTCTCACACACAATACATAGAATTACACATTTTTAGTGACGCGTCGCAATGTGCATATGGCGCATGCGCTTATGTGCGTACATACTCAGATAACTCGCCTGTTACAACTAGGTTACTCTGTGCCAAAAGCAAGGTCGCGCCATTAAAGCCGACTAGTATACCGAGACTAGAGTTATGCGGGGCTTTGGTTAGCGCGCGATTGTATAGAAAAATTATTAATTCACTACGGTTGACTTTTTATAAAACTTTCTTTTGGACAGATTCAACCATTGTCCTTGGGTGGCTTCGAATGTCGCCTCATTCGTTGAAAACCTTTGTTCAGAATAGAGTAGTAGAAATAAATGAACTTACCAGTAATACTATATGGTCGCATGTAGGTACTAAAAATAATCCCGCGGACTTAGTCTCACGCGGGCTCAGTCTTGACTCACTCAGTGATAGTAGCCTATGGTGGAACGGCCCACTGTTCTTACAGAATCCTGAGTCGATGTGGTCGCAACAAGGCATAATTTCACAGTGTGACTACGCTGCTACCGACCTACCAGAATTAAAATCACAGACAACTGCTATGGTTTGTGATGTTACACAAAATAAAAATATAGTAATTAGTTTTGATAGGTTTTCTTCCTATAACCGAATACGTCGTACAGGTGCTTATGTATTGCGCTTCATTCGTAACTCACGCACACCACGACACGATCGCACTGTAGGGCCGTTATCTGTGAATGAGTTGTGTGCGTCCACACAGATGTTGACAAGACTTGTACAACGGGAATCTTTTCCTGATGAATATAATAAATTGAAAGGAAACTTACCATTGAAAACTACAAGTGCAATTCATAGCCTTAACATTTTCTTAGATAAAAATGATATAATAAGAGTAGGCGGGCGCTTGGGTAATTCACCTGACTTTGAGTATGATAAAAAACACCCGACCCTACTTTGCTGTAAACATCGGTTAACATTGTTGTTGTTTCAGCACTTACATAATAAACTTCTCCATGGTGGGCCCCAACTGCTGTTGGCTACTATGCGTGAGAGTTGGTGGCCATTGGGGGGGAGAAATCTGGCCAGAAAAGTGGTCCGTCAGTGCGTCCGCTGCACGCGACTGAGAGGAAGGACCGTTTCCCCAATCATGGGTAATCTACCTGCAGAGCGGTTGGAACCGGGTTTTCCTTTCATTCGTTGTGGGGTTGACTATGCTGGACCCGTATCTGTACTAAACCGCAAAGGTAGGGGAGCTAAGCTTGAAAAAGGATATATATGCCTATTTGTTTGTTTTATAACTCGAGCTATCCACCTCGAACTAGTCAGTACTCTTTCTTCACAAGAGTACCTATTAGCGCTTAAAAGATTCATATCCCGGCGTGGTAAACCGGCTCAAATTTTCTCTGATAATGGGACAAATTTTGTCGGAGCCATGAAGGAGGTTCAACTAATGTTTAATGAGCACTCACATCAAATTATTGATGATTTATCTAACGATAATATAGAGTTTAAATTTATCCCGCCTTATGCTCCTCATTTTGGGGGATTATGGGAAGCAGGAGTTAAATCCTGTAAACACCATCTTAGGCGTGTTATGGGCACCGCTAATCTTACATACGAGGAATTCAGCACGGTGTTATCACAGATCGAAGCCGTCCTGAATTCCCGTCCAATGTGTCCTATGTCCGCAGACCCACATGATCTCCTTCCACTTAGTCCAGCACACTTCCTGATTGGCCGGCCACTCCTCTCACCAGCCTGCAAGGACCTGACAGAGGCGCCCATGAATCGCCTGACGCGGTTTCAGAGGGTTGAACAAATTAGACAGCAGTTTTGGAAGCGTTGGTCGACCGACTACATTTCGGAGCTCCAGATAAGGACCAAGTGGAAGACCCCTAACCAGGACTTGGCTCTCAACACCCTTGCCGTCATTAAAGAGGACAATTTACCACCTCTAAAATGGCGCATGGGCAGAATTGTGAAGTTGTTCACAGGCAGCGATGGTGTCAGCCGGGTAGCTGTACTCCAAACAGCGACTGGCACTGTGCAGCGAGCGTTTTCAAAGATTTGCCCACTTCCGGTGCCATCGGCGACGAATGATGACAACGAAGTCAACGCAGCCGGCGAGACAGCTAATGAGTGTTGAATCCAGAGGACTCCAAGGCGGCCGGCATGTTTAGTACACCTAGCGCCATCTATTGCATCGTGTTTACCAACTCGCCGACCGGTCAATACTCGTAGATACAGACGTCGTCGCGATCACAGATATTATAAACTATCAACTTCCGTGGTTCCAATCTGTGTTACTTTTTTATCTGTATTTCTGTTTCTTGATTTATTGTTTTTCTGTACCATTTTATGACTGATGGGAGTAAACGGGTTGAAGAATGTTCTCGTGATTTTTATTGAAGAAACCCATTAAGAAGCCCTAACACCCATAAACATATTGACTTGAACCTAATCAAAATCTGTGGCTTTATCTGCTTTTACATAGCAGGGAATAACTCGTTATTTAAGAATCTAACATCAAACGAATGCTGTAACTTAGCTTAATGAATTACTAATCCTCTTCAGACCTTCTTAAAACGCCCACGGAAACACTCGTGTAGTCAAATCCGAAACCATGTAAATACTGATCAAGGAACGAATATTTAAATGAAGACTAACATGTCCATCTACTTGTGGAACCAAATGCGGAACCTTTTCCGTAATCTTGACTCCAAGAAACTCATTGGTTACAAATACTCTTTAATCTACTACACCCTGAGTCAGGCAGCATGCATGATCAGTCTAAAATGTTCGCATTGGTGGAATACAGGTCTACTCTCGATGAAAGAAGTGGTAGCGACTTCGGCTTACAAATTGTAGATTCTGGGTTCGAATCCGAGGTGTAAAATATATGCCTGTCGAGGCTGCGGGTTGTTCGCAAGGGATACCGCGGCCTCGACATGAAGGGCTAAGAAGGAACATGGGTGGTTTTTAGTCAGTAGAAGTCTGACACTCCCTTTCGCTCTGCCCAAGAGCGGGAGGGGTTATTTGATGATTTCCCACCCCCCCAAAAAAAAAAAAAAAAAGGTGTAAAATATATGATTGGTAAATAATTAACGTAATAAGATAATCGCTGGTTCAAATATTTATGATGGATACATAAGCAGAGACGAAGGAAATCGTAATCCAATATGTTACTACTTGGTAACAAATAAATAAACTTAACTTTTATGTTACTACTCAATAACAAATCCGTCTATCCAGGGATACCCGCTTGTCAGGTAGCCTTCAAAATCGAAAATGTTCGGGATCAAAATCTTTTCAATATCTTAGGATTTATAGAATCATCTGAATCACCTAAAGTCATATCAACAAATACTGGACGTAAATACCCATTTCTAGGAAAAACTGCTGATTTATTCGCCGCTGGCTTCTTTTTCCAATATTTTATTTTCTTTTCGAACACTTCAACACCTTTAAGTACTTCACGCGCGTGCCTATGACCGTTAGAGCACTTATTTGGAAATAAGCCTCTTGACATAGATTTTATCCACTAGTGTACTTAAGTGCAACGGTTTCTCTAGGATCATCGATTTGTTTAAAGCTTGTAGTTGAATAATAACAATATGCATATCAGCCATAGTGATTTTTCGTAGTATTGGTCTTGGCATATGATTTGCTACATGAGCAACCGCAGAACCGCAACTATCGAAGTTACACCTAAAATAACTGTACCAGGAGTATATAAATAAGAAGGAGGTGTTACTCGTGAAGGTTTTGTTTTAAGCAATCCTTTTTTCACGACTCAGGACAGTTACACTTATTCTTCTACGAGTATACATGTCGATGATGTTTCACAGTCGTTACAGGTAGTCAGTGCTACGAAAGTCTGGCAACCAGTCTTATCAAAGGGTATCGTATTACCCAGTACTAACGGGGTTGTGGAGGTCAGATGGCAGTCGGTTCATGTAAAATACAGAAGACTGGAAACCACCCCGGACATAATTAGGAAAAGGCTCGGCAGATGATGATGACATCTCTGTGATCGTACACACGATCGATCTTTCCTATACCTGCTCATAATCTATTCACTCGTGGGAGTATTTAATCGTCGACTTAGTTAGTAAATTATGAGACTTTTCTGTTTTACTCTTTTTAACCAAATACACAGTTGATCCTACGAGTACCTACACTACAAAAACACTAACGTGAAAATATGCACGTCTTAACTGCTCTACTTAAACCCTTTAACACTTCAATTGTTATCCTTGCCCCGTTATAGTCGCAAGAGCTTTGTTATTAGGGACTCACGACACGTCTACAGCCGTACATACATGTATATATGTATATATATATGTTGACGAGTGAACTCAGGTCGATGACCCAGGTACAGTTATCTTACGTTGTAATGTCCTTACGGGTTCGTACTGTATGTCATTTTATTTACATTTCGGTTACATTTTTGTGTTTGTCGTCAATTTTTTTTAAGTTCATAGTTGATTGAGGAGAGTAATTAATCAGATTTATTACTGTAAAAGAAAATATGATAGTTATGACTAGTACTAAGTAGTATTCATTTGTGTGACCTCGTTGGTCTAGAGGTGCCCAAGTTCTACTGTTGACTATGAGGTCTTGAGTTTGATTCCCATGTCACTATTGGCTTTTCACCCAGGAATTTCTCAGTAGCAACCCGGAGTCTAGAGTTGGGCACGCGGGCACGCTTAATGGTTTTTCTACTAAAGACCGTATGCGAGACATAAGCACGGCTTAACCTGAAGATTGACCGCGAGCGGCTGTTATTATTTAACCATGAGCTCCTTATCTACTATTTCATGAAACTTAAAAATAACTGACAAAATGTTAACATGTTCTTAAAGCAAAACCAACATCCGATGGGACTGGCATAAACACCTGTATAAAAGTCCCTAAAAATAAATAAAGAGAAAAAAAAAACAAAATACCTCTGCCTCACCAGTCGGGGATTACAAGCATGCTGTTGTACTTTTCGTATGGTAGCACTTGACTTTTGTATACAATAACCATTTATTTGATACCATCTATTTCTCAACCCCAAATCTCTTTGTCAATATCTCCAAACCAAACCAAAGAACAGATTAGAACGGACGTCATTAAAAATTAAACTACACAAAGATTACAAGACACAAAATTGCCCCAATCATAAAACAAAAAACCTTTCCAGGCAGAACTAAGTATGAAATAAACATTTCCGTAATTTACATAACATATCGAAGTATCTAGATCTTCTCCTAAGAACCTATTTTGCAATTGCAATCCAGCACAAAATGTTATTGCACATATAACAAATCATTCTTTCGGCGACACAAAATTACGTAAAAAGTTGCTAAAAAATGATGAACAAGTTCCCACAGTCACCGTAACATGTTCGTAGATCAAATGAACGTACAGACGGGTCAACCTACCGTGTCAAGGGGTCGAATAGTCGGCGAAAGCATTGCAACATCGATTATAGCTTTTAAGAAGCGTCGATTGCTTCATACACTTAAAAGGTTAGTTGTTATGTAATGTCTGCATGTGCATAGGTCTGAGGAGTTTATGAGGTAATTTTGTAGTGCATTAGAAATATGTTAGGACTAACTGATGCCCGCGACTTCGCCCACGTGGGAGTCGGTTATCGCGACCAAAAGTAATCTTTTCATCGTCCTCTTTCAACCCCTTACAACCCCTTTTTCGCATTAAAAGTAGCCTATGTCCGTTCTCAGGCTCTAGACTATCTGTGTACCAAATTTCATTTAAATCAGTTCAGTAGTTTTGGCATGAAAGAGCGACAGACAGACAGAGTTAATTTCGCATTTATAAAATTAAGTAAGGATTTATACTGTGTCTAGTTCGCGTGATCTTTATTAGTTTAAAGGTTGGAGATGTGCTGAGAGACATAGTAAAGTAAGATATAAGAGTACGTTGTGTAGTAACAGTGGCTTTGTAAAATTATGTAAAGGAAGGTGATTGTAGTGTTAGTCATATTTTTATGTAATTTACGGCTAGATTGTACATTCGCTAAACGGAAAGGTTAACTAATATTTTTATGTCAGAACTTTTTTGGATAGGAGTCTCATTGCACGTAAAACTAAATCTGTGCTTGGCTTGCTTTATTTTTTCATATTTTACCAATAATTACTATGTGATACAATTAAATTTTTCTGGATTCTGTGTCCTGAGAAAGTGATAAAACTTTGCCTGGCTTAAACATAAAAACCAGGTTCTCACACTCATATCTAATATCTTGGTTAAATTACATAGACCCAGATCAATATAACAATATTTCGTAAACATTTTCGAAGATAACATAACATCACGCCAGTAATCGCTGAAAGGTTAGGCAGAACTATACGTAATCACACCCACGTTTCGCCAGTAACGTTAAATCCCATGTAATAGGGAGCGAGCCTTTTGGCATCAACCGGGCACAAATCCACACTGGCTGCTGCTGAGAAACTCCTGTCGGAAAAACCCAATGACGTTTTGCCTGACCAGCAGGGCTGTTGCGTATCTTTTTAACCGACTTCAAAAAAGGAGGAGGTTATATGTTCGTGTGTATGTATTTTTTTTTTTTTTTTTATGTATGTTACCTCATTTCTCCTCCATTTGTGAACCGATTCTCAAAATTCTTTTTTTATTTGAAAGAGTATACTCCTGAGGTGGTCCCATTTAAATTTGGTGAAGATCTGATCCTGATCTTCGGAGATATACAATAGAACTCTTCAAAAATAGACGGCAAATCTGTCGTGATTGCTGCAATCGCTTGGATGTTTATTGTTTATACAACATCATGACGTAACATCACGCCTGTATGATCTGAGGGGGTACGCAGATGTGTACACCCAGATTTGGACAGTAAGATATTATGTAATGTTCCATTTATTGGGGATAAATAAAACCTATTATTTGTTTGGGAACAACTAAAAATGGAAAAATAAAAAACTTTTTTGCAAAAAATAAAACCGACTTCAAAAACACAAAAAAGTGAAAAACACAAAAGTGAAAAATAAACTTCACAAGAAAAAGCAGCTTCTGAAGTCGGTGACATTTTGTTTGTTTGATTTCGTTTTCTTTGCCACCGACTTCAGAAGCTGCTTTTTCTTGTGAAGTTTATTTTTCACTTTTGTGTTTTTCACTTTTTTGTGTTTTTGAAGTCGGTTTTATTTTTTGCAAAAAAGTTTTTTTTAATGTCAGTGGCTATCATAGTGTCCATCGATTAACTGTCAAATGGTTCCATTTTGTACCAAACCATAACCATTTGACAGTTAATCGATGGACACTATGATAGCCACTGACATTTAAAAAGATACGCAATAGCCCTTCTGGGAATCGAACCCAGGTCCTCATGCTCAGCAGTTGCGACTACCGGACCAAAGGTAAGCAAGATTTATTGTAGTAATAAATTATAAGTAATACCAACATTTTACCTACAAGTCTCATTTTATGCCTATTTACGTAATACTGGAACGCTTCCATTAGTACTTTCACTTTTAGATAAACTTATAATTAGATCATTTAGGAAGTAGAATATCGTTAAAGTACTTATTTTATAGTAAGAAGGTACTATCAACTAGATTGTTGATAAAGGAAAAGAAATCTATTTAACCGACTTCAAAAAAGGAGGAGGTTATATGTTCGTGTGTATGTATTTTTTTTTATGTATGTTACCTGATTTCTCCTCCATTTGTGAACCGATTCTCAAAATTCTTTATTTTTTTCTCAAATTTTTTTATTTGAAAGAGTATACTCCTGAGGTGGTCCCATTTAAATTTGGTGAAGATCTGATCCTGATCTTCGGAGATATACAATAGAACTCTTCAAAAATAGACGGCAAATCTGTCGTGATTGCTGCAATCGCTTGGATGTTTATTGTTTACGCAACATCTTAACTTACCATTACGCCTGTATGCTCGGACGGGGTACGCAGATGTGTACAGGACGCCCAGATTTCGAGAGTTAGGTATATTAAGTTCCATTTTATTGCGGATAAGCCTATTACCGTGACATGTATTGTTAACAACGTAAAATTAATGAATATCAAATATTTGTAAAGGATATTATTATTATTTATACAACTAAAAATGGAAAAATAAAAAAACTTTTTTGCAAAAAATAAAACCGACTTTCAAAAACACAAAAAAGTGAAAAATAACTTTAGCTTCTGAAGTCGGTGACAAAAAAAACTGAATAAAACAAACAAAAGTCACCGACTTCAGAAGCTAAAGTTATTTTTCACTTTTTTGTGTTTTTGAAGTCGTTGTTGATTGGAGTTTCTCGCCGTTCTTCTCATGAGACCAACGTTTTGGAATGGGCAACTACAGTACACTCACAGTTATTATGCCTTGTGAGTGTAGCTTAGTTTATTAAGCCGTCACTTAGTAAAGGTTTGACATACTTTTGTATGACAAAACTGTCAAAACCTTTACTAAGTGATGGCCTAAGTAATCATTAAAGCTCTCTGAGTGCGGCAGTTAGTATTTGTTCAACTATTCTAAAGTGCCTGTAACTGGCTTACTTGAAATAAATATTTTGATTTTGATCTTTTTTGATAATTTTTTTTTTATTTACCTGGGGAAACTTTCTAGAGGTGACCGGTGTTTGGGGATAAATCCAGACTAACAACCACGGGGTCTAGAGTTGTGCTACTGAGAAATTCCTGAAGGAAAACCAAACAACACTTTGCCCGACCTGGTTATCGAACTCAGGAGCCCATGCTCAGAAGTCGGGCTTGCGACCACTAGACTAAAAACGCAGTCCTAAACTAACAGGGTTTTACGAAACATGCGGGCGTTTATAGCTATCCAATAAAACGGTAAAATTGTTACGTGAATCGGTTTGTCAAGTGTCACGTGAAAATTGTTGAACCAAATTGTTACTATTATTAGCTAAACATGTATGTCAAGTATGGTGTCGGACGTAAAGAATAGCACCATCCCATATCTTCCCGTGGGTGTCGTAAGAGGCGACTAAGGGACTTACCAGAGGACGGGCAGCAGCGTTCTCTGTGCCTTCGTAACAACCATACTGCGACCACCAACCCGCCTGCCAAGCGTGGCGATTATGGCAAATCCCCCCCTTCTGGGGGAGGCCTGTGTCCAGCAGTGGACGTCTTTTGGCTGAGATGATGATGATGATTAGCTTAATATTTTTTTCATTCAGTTTCAGCCTATAGTTTCATAATCAGATTAAAATGTTTTCTACACGAAATTAGTGAGTTAAACCGTTGATTCCAACTGTCATTTCTAGATCTTTGACAGTCGTTACTGGTAGTCAGTGGTCTAAAAATCTACCGACTAGTCTTACCAAGGGGTATCGTATCACCCAGTACTATCTAGGTTATAGAGGTCAGATAGGCAGTCGCTCAATGTAAAATACTATCCGAAAGTATGTCCATCAGTCTTACTAAAGGGTATTAAATTACCCAGTATATATTATGGAGGTCAGATAGGTCGCTCAATGTAAATTTGTAAAATACTGTTATTCAGCTGTGTCCAGTTCAACTTGAGGCCTACTCCAACATGGTTGAGACGGCTCAGCAGATGATGACTCAGGTGGCTTTTAGTGGTCTGGTTGAAACTCAATTGAAATGAATGATTTTGAACCTTATAATGTCTCTACTCTTGTATTTTTTGTTCAAAATACCAAGATCTCCTTTCAGTCATCCTCCAAACACGCTTACTGCAATGCAAGCCTTTCGAACTTGCGCGATACAAATTTACAACCAAAGTACGCAATAAAGAAGACAAATAAATGAAATAACATTTTAAAACAATACAGAATCGCAAACAAATCATAATAAAGTGGATTTTCTCAAGAATCACGCACTAAACGGTCCTAAAGATTGGTCAACCATTGCAACCTAGGGACGTTCACTTTGATGCTAAATGCTACGTTTTGCAACGTGACAAAAATACTTCAAAACGAATGCTGCTAAATTAACTGACATTTGTGAAGATGGTGGGGTTTTATTGAAATATTTTAGTACACAGACGATCATTAGTACACTTGAAACTACTGGTTACACATTACCTTCTAAAACATTATTTCAAATATTAGTCAAGAGCTTTTTTTAAGTTATCTGCTCTTGTCTCATTTTATTTGCAGTCGGCGCAACACGTTTTTTTCTTGAATTCTCCCCTGACAATCGTCACGTTTTCCTTTACTCCTTTTCCTTTAATACCTCTCCTCACACAATCCATCCATCGTTTTGTAGGTCTCTTTCTCCCTCTCCCTCCATCTACATTATAAGCTTTTTATACAAAAAAGAACGACATAATATAAATAGATCCTTTCGTAAAAAATCTGGAGCACTCTCATTAAAACTGAATAAATATTAAAACAGGAATCAGATTACACCCAAAACGTCTACAACTCAGTCATTTGTTTAACACTGAGCTCGGAAACAAAATCTAAACCACACTTGACGTCACCAATTCCGAATTCTTCTTTTCGAAATTCAAAAAGATTTTGGTGTAAACTGCTACTGAAAACCGTTATTTGCTTTAATTCCATGTTATTATTTGTTGAAGCTACTTTTATTTGAACTTCCATGTTATTATAGATTGTTACAGAGCGCAGAGTAAATTAAATTCAAGGTTCAGAGATCAAACAAATAATTTGGGCGATTTCTCTTTGCTTCTTTTGGATGGCTGATCTTTTGCGTCTCACCAATAACGATGGAATCTTTCACTGGAGCCTTACGATCTCTTTTTAATCGCTTATTACCATACTTAAACTTTCCTGCATTTGTATATGGAAATACATTTAGGATTATTTTACTTGTTTTAATTTGGCAGTAAAGAAAAATCTCCCCTGAAAAGCCTCTACAAGCTTACCCAATAAAAAATGCATTATGAATCAGTATTAACTAGTGATGGGAGAAAGGGATTTGAGCAATGAGCATGTCCTATAAAATGTTTTTTTCTGAAAGTAATTTCTGCTTGTCCCAAAAATACACATCAACGTGTCCCGTGCGTTCAAGCATTTTTGTCATACCGATCATTGGAATCAAATATAACAGCTCACAACTTAGGACCCAGTAATATAAATGACAATGATATCCGTAGTGCTAGGCAACTGGGTTTATTCTAGTTGTACACGTCCCTATGTGCCTATTAGTCTGGTTCTGTTATGTATCCTGCTGAAATGGAGAGAAGTGGAAATTATGTTTTTCCTACTCCTCCGCTATTCTTTTCTGATTAATTTCGTTGCGGGATCCAAGACAGTTAAATCGTTTCTCTGGGACTTCGTCGAGCTTCATTGTCTCGGCGCTTTTCTTGTGGTCGCCACTGTTGATTCTGGCTTACAGGAGTTACTGTGGTCTGGGAATAGTGTGGCGGGCTTGTCCTAAAAACATCGACGTGTCCCAGAAATAAAATTTTGCTTATCTCGAAAACCTAAATTCTGCGTGGCCAAATGTATGATTTTACGTAGCTACCCGCAACTTAACGAATATGTACTGGCCAATTTTTCACGTATTATAAAAATAATCTAGTTCGAAGCTAGCTAGTGGTGTCGTAAGCGTAACAGACGTCACGCATGTGCTACTCGAATGATTAGGCCGAATTGTGGAAAGTCGATGAGAGTCATACACAGGTAGGTCACTTATTTAAATACGGCAATACGGATTCTCTGAACCAGTGTTACCAAAGGGTACCATATTCGGGTTGTGGAGGTCAGATAAGCAGTTGCTCCATGTATGTAAAAGTCTGGTGTTTCAGTTAGACTGGAAGCCAACCCCACCATAGTTCGGAAAAAGTTAGGCAGATACGCCTTCAGTTTTCGTCGTAAAACGCGCGTTTTTTTCCAGATTTACAAAACAATTTCGCAGTCCTCATTTCATAGCAAACAACAACAAACTCATCGGAGCACTGACCTCGCTAACAATCCTCTTGTTACAAAGAAATGATAGCATGGATAATGTCCCCTAATTTCCTTCAGGGTTGCAAGTTTCTCAAGCCAACCGTGTTTGCCAACGCGAAGTAAGTTGCGGCATCAAACGCTCTACTGAGCAGGCGCGGGCTATACTTTTTTATGCAAGATTAGGGTTGACCTACATACCTCGTTTTACTTTTTTCGCTGCAATAAAGTTTTAATAATTATTTTTGTTGCAGTTGTTATTGTTGTTGGATGCTTTCTTTGGAAGTCTTTTAATAAATTGTAGTCATTAAATAATGGTTTATGTTCAAGGGTTAGGCAGAGGTGTAAATAAATAATAACAGTACACCCACATTTCGCCAGATATGTTTAAGTTCTACATAATTGGGGGTGAGCCTATAGCCATCAAATAGGCACAAATTCAGACACCCAATAAAACTTGATGGTTTATGTTAGGTCTTATTATACGAGTATGCAGTCAATGTTGTTGATGTTATGTCAATGGATTACCTACTCTAAAAAATGGTTCCGGACGTAAACATAAGACAGATTTTAAACATTTTAGCTCAGTAAAAACATGAGGTCATTTCAAAGCTATGCACTAACAAATACATCCGTTATT
The DNA here is from genome assembly GCA_949774965.1 of Diarsia brunnea. Taxonomy (NCBI): domain Eukaryota; kingdom Metazoa; phylum Arthropoda; class Insecta; order Lepidoptera; family Noctuidae; genus Diarsia; species Diarsia brunnea. The sequence goes on along the minus strand of OX459007.1, from coordinate 11,824,960 downwards.
TAAATGCTCCTTTTCTTATCTTTTAAGATGAACAGAACTTTGTAAAGATTAATTAGCCTGTATGCTCAACTATGCAAGGACGAAGTAAAAAGGATTCATTGTTGTTTCTTTAAATAAAACTATGTGTACGTTCTGTGTGCTAGAGTTCAATATTTATATATCGGTGTGAGAGTGAGATGGCTATAGTAGTTCTCTTTCTAATTTTCTGAAGTCCGATATCGGTACTGATTAAATTTTAATTATTTGGTTGCAAAAGAGCGTTTCTCGTGTGTGTTTGTCGATTCAATTTAAAAGATGTGGTCTAAAATCGTGCTTTTAAAGGTCCTGTTGTGTCCAGCAATGGTCTTCCAAAATTCAAAAACTGACGTTTTTGATTTTGACGTTCATTTGACGTTTGGTCAATGTCAGGAGTAATTCATCTACATAATAATCAAACATACCATTATTCTGCTATACCCACGCAAAGGATCTTTAATATATTCGAAGCCAAACATTAGAATCGATAATTAACCACAAAATTTCTAAAAAAACTCAAACATTATCACGTAATATCATAACATACGTAATTTGAGCAAAAAATGTGTTAAGACGCCATCTTGTTCGACAATGTCCGACAGTTGACACGTTCGAACGTCAGAGTTATGATTTTAACACCCAAAGTGTGATGGAAACGCCTTGCTAATTGTGACAAGTCGAGGATGAAGTGTGACCAATGAAAAAACTTATTTCTAGTTATGGAAACAATCATCATCTGCTTAACCTTTTCCCAACTACGGTTGGAGTTGGGCCAGTCTAACCGGATATAGCTGAATACATTTTACATGGAACGACGTCCGATCTGCCCCCACAACCCAGTTACTAGAGAATACGATACCCCTTCAAAAGTTAATTATGGAAACATCAAGAAAAAGAATAAAAGATAAGACAAGTGTTGAACAAAGGCAATCATTCTTATCATCGTCATAATCAGCTTAAGATGTCCTCAGCTGGACTTAGGTCCAATTAGTCCTGTATTTGCATATCCAGTGGATTTCCGCAAACTTCATCAGGTCACCGGCCTCAAAATTCTTATAAAACAAAACACGACTGTCTTGCTGGTCTATTGGCCACTAGCATGTTGGCACATTGAATCCTGGTTTCGACCCTCGCCTCGGTCAGACAAAAATAGTTGTTTGGAATTTTTCAATAGCAGCTTGAAGTCTGGATTGGAGGGCTGCGCGTTGTTCAGGGCTGCGTGTTGTTCGCAAGAGGTACCGCGGCCTCGACATAAAGGGCTAAAAAGGAACATGATGGGTGGTTTTTAGTCGGTAGAAGTCTGACACTCCCTTTCGCTCTGTCCTAGAGCGGGAGGGGTTATTTGATGATTTTCCACCCGCCAAAAAAAAAGTCTGGATTGGAAATTTGGTATCCGCTTAACTCAACACAATAGATTCGCCCCCTTTAATAAGGGATTTGAAAAAAAACCTGGGCGAAATCTTTATGAAAATAGCCTATACCTAAACCTTTAGGAATTGTCAACGTGAAGTTGTGTATGTAGCCCGTCGGGGCTGCGGGTTGTTCGCAGATACCGCGGCCTCGACATGAAGGGCTAAGAAGGAACATGGGTGGTTTTTAGTCAGTAGAAGTCTGACACTCCCTTTTGCTCTGCCCAAGAGCGGGAGGGGTTATTTGATGATTTCCCATCACCCAAAAAAAAAAAAAAAGTTGTGTATGTACATGACACATACATACATTTCGTTAATGTCTGTCTACGTGTTATATCTCCTAAACTACAATATAGGTTACGATAAGCGCGTGTCAGATAATATGTTTAAATACGAACATTGTATGCTTGGTGATAACCTCCGATCTCTAAATGGAGCGATTGAATGTGTTTTATCTGAATTTTGAATTTATAAACGTGCTTAGCGTAGCAACGATTAACTTTTCGGTTTTAACAGACAAACGGAAGTAAAGAATGACGTAACATCACGCCTGTAATCCCCGAAGGGTTGGGCAGAGGCGTATCGATTAGTGCACCCACAATTTCGCCAGTTATATTTAAGTCACAATGTAATTTGTGGCGAGCCTATTGCCATCAACCGGGAACATGTCCAGACTACGGGGCTGCTACTTTGAAATTTCAAGTGGAAAAACCCAATAACACTTTGCCCTACCCGGGAATCGAACCCAGAACCTCATGCTAAGCAGTTTGTTTCATATTCCATCAGAAAATAAATTCTGCATTCTAGTTTAATTACGAAACTTAGCCTAAACAATGATAACAATAACATGCAACCATTACGTAGCGTTTCGTGCAAACCTGTGCAGTATCTCAACATTTTTTGTGCAAATCGCACCGATAACCTGTTTCCACGACGTTTTGCACAAGTCGGATCACGCGCAAGCTTTTGGTATTGTCATTTACTTGCTTTCGGATTTCCTTATTCGGACTTTTGTTGTGTTTACATTATAAATACTTGTATTTAGAAACACTTAGTAGGTAGAACAGGTAATATAAAATCTGGTTCATTCGTAGCTCGTAATTTTTTTATTTTTCAGGAGGTCAGTGTCCCAGCAGTGTGAATATTAAAGTCTGATGATGATGACGCTGCGCGCTGATGATTTTTAGGGTTCCGTACCTCAAATGGAAAAAACGGAACCCTTACAGGATCACTCGTATGTCTGTCTGTCTGTCTCTCCGACCATTCCTCCCCCCCTTATATCCGAAACTACTGAGCCTAAAATTTTGAAAAAAAGAGGAATTAGTTCAACACTTATAGACGACAGGAAAACCTATAAGAAGTCTATGGTGGTGCTAAAATAACATATCTACTACAATGGTACGGAACTCTTCATGTGCAAGTCCGAGTTGCACTTGGTCAGTTTTTTTTATGTCTTCCTGACCAACTGAACTAAAATCAGCAAACCTTCACAGAATTTTGATAATTTCTCCTCTTTTGATAGTTCTCGAAACGTTCTACTTGTAACAATAAATGGGCCAATTTTCAATGAAGGAAAATCTCAATTAACAAAGAAACAGTACAGCAAAAACGTAAAGTACCCACAATAAATAACACTGAGTCAATGAGAGAGCTAGGCTAATCGCTCTAGCCCATATGAGAACCATAATGATTTCCCATTTCCTTCCCAGTTTTTTTTTCTTTTTCAATTGCCTCATCTTCCGTTAGAACTGTCATTCGCATTCGGAACTCTTTGGACACTAAGGAGAAAACGAAAACGTAGTTTAAGACTGTTGCGTAAAATATAGAAAGAAGTTTTGGCATTCTGCCTAGGGAAAGAACGGTTTAAATGTTTTTAAGTTTGGAATCTGGTGTGACAGAAAGTTTTATGTCACTACTTTTTTTTAAGTGTATTCAAATAAGGAATGCTTTTGAATATTCAAATCGATAACTACTTCCACCACATTCTGCCAGCCAGTTTCATTTTAGACATTTCACTTCGCCTTGAGTTTTAGCCGATATTTAATAAGAATAATATTTAAAAAAAACTATTGCTTTTCTCACCGCTCTGTTTTTTTTATTAAAAGATTACATAAAAAGATAGCTATTGAATTATTAGTTCGTCCATATTGCAGGTGCGAGGGCACGCAGACCACAACACAACCATTATAATAATAATTAAACAAATAAACAACGTCTTAATGTCTCCAGCCAATAATAATTATAACTAATTAATTCACTATAACCTGCTCTTTCAACATTAATACTAGAATCTCTAGTTTTAGCGCCATAATCTTTATAATGGATATTATGTATTTTCTAAGTTGACATCAGCATTCACAAATATTACGTTGCGACCTAAGGTTAAGTTCAGATTGATGCGATCAATGGACGCGCGTTTTAAAATTATAATTTGTTTAATGCGATTCCTATTTTAAATTGAACTTACCTTGATCGCTGTTCTTGTATTGCTTATCCTTCATATTGTGACAGCAAATAAATTAATATTTGTTGTTAGCCTTAGAAACTTTCGGACAACCAAATCATCAAAGAAAGCTAAATCACAATTTAACCACTCAAGTAGCTCATATAGTAACATTGCGAACAATCCAATCATCACACTAACCACTTGACGCGCGACGTTCACAACGTAGGTCGAGTTCGCGACACTCTGAACTTAGCCTAAAATTAAGATTATTTAAAAATAATAATAAAAACTAGTTTTGAATGTTGAACACTATGAATAATTTATTATTTATAATACGATTATTAAAAATTAATTGAATCTATTAATTCTGCAGAGCGAAATATATTTGGAATAGTTTACCTTTTTGTCTTTGAAATTGTGCTTTTTTGAGCCTTTTTGTGTCTCGATCTTGTTTGTTCTTACGATATGCAAATAGAAATGGTTATACAATAATTATTGAGTCGTCCACATCGTTTTATTTGTATTAGAATCAGCAAAGTATCAGCATTCATCCAAATTGTGGTGATATAAATAAAAATATCGTACGAGTATCTGGGTATATATATTTAAATAATTCAAGTAAGGTAGCGGTTTATGACTAAAATTTCAATCGGATAACATTTTGTGATTTTATTAAGTTGAAAGAATACAGAAAACAGTATTTCAGTAGCACAATTATTATTCAATTAAGCTTGCTTACCTTTGTTTATTTTAAGCTAAGTATAAAATTGTGTGAAATGTATGTGTACAAATCTCCAATACCGACACGCTAGCTTATTGCGACAAATAATAGCTAAAACTTTGACACCACATAAACACTTAACCAAACCGGCTGTCAGGAGACATTAACGTAAATCATTAAGCTCCGATTACAAGTGAACTAACACCATTAAAGGTTATCGCCGAAAGGATGCTTATAGATGTTTTTGTGGAAATTACTTGTATTGATCAACCGTGACTTGTGCTATTAAAGTGGATAATGGTTATTTTGACAGTTACATGACATTGTTAGGACGGGGCTGTTGGTAAACGTTAGTGAATTTGTTCATGGAAGTTAAGTATGTATATTGAAAATTCAAAATGGCGGCGATAGTTCTGATTATGAACACGCGACAAAAGACATAATTATCGTGTACAAGTACAGACGCCAGCACATGAAGCTACCCGAAACTTTAAAATTTTCCTAATCAACCTTGAACCTACCGCTTTAGCGATGAAGTTGAAAATCTATTAAAGAAATTTGACAGACTAGTAGCTTTACGTGCTGGCGTCTGTACAACTACAAAAGTGTCAACTGTTTTAAATCAAAAATAGAACAAATATCAATGGAAATATTTTTTAATGTAGACATAATGCCAGTTTAGTATATTAATTAAAATCAAGCCGGTATTATTTTTCAAAATAAGACTATGTTTTTGACAAAAGATCTTTGTATATTTTGGTCTAAAATTAAGCCTTAGTTTCTTATTTTCATTAACATAAATATTGCGGTTAGAGTTTGTGGTTACCTTTTTTGCAAACTACCAAATAGGTACCTATGAAGATACGTGTTCGAAAATACATATTATGTCATTTTGATCTTTGTGAAATTCTAAATCTTACAACCTCGGTCGAAAGCTCTGATTTCTCTACCATGTATTAAATGGAAGGTCGTTTTTTTTAATGCTAGAGAGTTGTTAAAGCTGGGTTCTATTTACGAAGGAAATCTCGTATATTGCCCTATTAATGATGATGTAACGCGAATCGACCAAACAACAGAATCCGCTTGACACCACAGGTCCTTAAATATTTATACAAGACAGACAAGTCAATACTGTGGAGCCAAACGATGCCGACCATAGGACTCATCCACACCAACTTTTTTTTTAATTTTTAAAATCTAAAGCTATCAATGTTCATGGATGAAAACAGAAATTCGAAACCAATATGCCTATTTATTATCACTACATAGTACACAACAAAGTCGCTTTCTTTGTCCCTATATCTCTATGTATGCTTAAATCTTTAAAACGGGATTTTGAAGCGGTTTATTTTAATAGATAGAGTGATTCTAGAGGAAGGTTTTAGTATATAATTGAACCGACATCCACGCGAGTGAAGCCGCGGGCATCAGCTAGTTATATTATTTATTTTTGGTACTTATCTTGTCTTCAATAGAAAAACTTATCTCATAGTAAAAAAGCATCTATCTAAATCTGAATCATTTTCTAAAACAAACAAATACCTTCTTCAGTTTTCTTAAAAAGTTTGCTTTGTCCAAAACTCACAGTTGAATCTCTAGTCAATATTTAACTTTACCACAGCACGGGTTTTACACTTTTTTTCTGACACTCGCATTGCCATAATAGCACTCAAAACGCAGTCTTAAACAAGAAATTAGCATTGTCACTTACATTATGGCTACTCAGTAACAGTTGAGGTCAAAATGCTGATTGTTTTCAAACCGTTATTCAGTACAAAAACAGTTTGATTGCTTTAGTTGATGAAGAAAGCTGCAAGTGAGTTTTCCTTCCATTTCATCGATTATATTATTTAATAACCTTTAATTCTGCTAACAAACTATACCTAGGTGTAAGGCCGGTATGGCTTCTTAACAACAAGGGCTCGTTATTTTAGTAACTTACTCACATACTTAATCATGATGATTACATTTGATTTTGTTAATTATTAGAAGTAAGTAAACTATGTTTTGTAATGAAATTGGGAAGTTTCCATTTTTTTTAGAAAAACACGTGAAAGTCCTTGTACGTAACTCATAAAATTATAAAACCTATTGCACGTCTATGGTAACAATTTAATATTGACAGTTCTTTATGTCCTAGCAGAAAATTATTTTCGTAGTGATAGATTTTTAATTTTATCGTTAAAATATTAGGTTCAAAGTTGTTTAGGAAAATTTTCAGTTTCGGCTATTCGCAGATAATTTCGCGATTGAACATGATAGAGGCACCTTTATAGTTCAAAGGTTGCCATACAGGTTCTACAAGTGACCGGATTAGAGAATCAATAAAATATTTAAAATAACATTAGAAACGACAGTTTTTTTTCGATAAAAGGTATAAATATATATTATTTTGTTTTTATTCGAAACTCCATGTTACGATCGACATTTTACTCTGAGTTATGGGTACTATTGTAAGTCGATTTGTGTTTTTGAATCAAAGAAGTTTTAATTTAAAATATTTATTTAAAGAAAAATAATGTATTCTCTGTGACGTGAATGTTTAACTATTTGATATATTTGATTAACTTTTGCGAGCAGAAAATGATGAAATATTTATATCTTTGTATTATTTTAGTACATTTAGTAATATTAATTTTAGTTTTTCCCTGTATAAAATGTATTTAATTATTTATTACCATGGCATTATATATAAAATTTATATTTTATGTAAAGAGTTTCAAGTTACTAATATCACTAAGAGATCCTTGTAAGATAATCTAACATAATGCTTAAAGAAGTGATTCATACATAATGTGTGTGTTCATTACATATTGCTAAGCTTTAGCAAACTAATTTGTTACCTACACTTCTTTATGTATGATTGTATATACTCTCATAATAGTTAAGTAGGACCACGATCTGTACTTTGTATCGAAATTCAAATTCCTATTCATAGATCTCAAAAAACGTCATAAGCAAACGCAGAAGATAGTGACCCTAATGAAGGTTCTGATTTTATTTTTAAAGTGGGCGTTCTTAATATATCAAGTGATATAATGTAGCTATAACGGTATAGTACGTACCAGAGCAAAGCTTCAAGTTTTTGATTAAATACACTTGAAGACTATTAATTAGGTTAGACTGTCATTAAATTTAAGTGCCATTAGTATTTTAGCCAGGAAGAGTCCTTGAGTAATAAATAAAAAAATACTCTGCAGTATATCCTTAGCACTTAAATCAAGTTTTTTACCAACAAACGAAGTTGAAATGTTGAACACTTAACAACGGAGTTACCGATTGCGTTTTATTTACAAACACTGTTTTATGAAGTAATTGCTCAACTATCTTGTTGGGTAAGACCAACTATGTATGTGGATATATAATCATTTTACGTTCGAGCGAGTATTAAGTGTGTAACAATAGTAGGACCTAAGGGTGTCAGGTTTCATGTCCTTTTGTTCATAAATTGAATATGTTAATGTTTGTAACACCTGATTTTATTAGCATTTAAATGTTTGTTTTGCGATTTGGGCTTGGAGATTCTAAGAAAAAAATGTTTTTTGCAAGTTAAGGATGATGGACGAAATATTTTATAAAAAAAAAATATTTTTAGTTTACTTACTCCAATTAAATATTTACACGACATTCACGCTTCCATGACCTTCGAATAAGACGTGAAACCTATTAGGTAAAGCTATATCTATATCAAAAAAAAACCGGATCGACATCGAACAGTCATTTCATACAAATACATAAGTGGCCGACGTACGTTGTTGCATTTTATTAAAGTATATTCTAACAAGGCGTCCATTAGCGCCCCGGGCGCAATGGCGGATATTTCAACAAAAATCCTTTCGCAACTTTCAGTAACACTTCCGAGTTGCATAATAGCTGATACTCACCGTGTAAGGGTTAACGCAGAGAGGGAGGGCCGGGGGCACTGACGTAGAGAAAATCACAGTTGAAGCACTTCTCAGCCATGCACATAATCCTTCATTGGGTGAATGGGCACAGGGTCTTTTTTTTAACGTTCAAACGCACTCGCGACACAATTTTTCCGTGTATGTGGGAAAACTAATGCCGCGCGGCGCGTACGGCGCTTGCGACGGCGAGCGGGAGACTGGCGACCGCGCGCGCCTCCCCACGTAATAAAACCTTCGCTTTTCAAGAGTGGGGCGCGACGTGTTTTTGAAAATGGAACCTGAACCTTACTGGCTGGATCGGGTCCCGTTTCCCGTTAGGCTGGGTTTTCATACTGAGGTTATTGGAACTTGGCACTGTTAGATAGCTATTTTTAGTCATCGATATTTATTACTGGCCTGCACGACTGCAAAGACAATGATGTGTTGTTTTCATTATTACACGTTATAATGTATGGTAAAATGAGTTGGGGGTGTCCTGGGGGAAACCTGCACTGATAGCAATCTACAAGGTGACAGGGAAACTCGACCGATTCTTATACAAAAACATAACACTCTTTTTTTGGGGCAGTCGTGTAAAAGGAGAGAGAAGGAATTCTTAGAGGTAACTAGCAACAAATTAAGTCGAGTTAAGTAGGGGTCATAACTGAATGATTACCGAGCTGTGTCGGTGCTTGGATTTTTTAAATATTTTCTGTTACTACAAACAATTAATTATGAAAAAACTACTCTAGTTTAAATAGCTAATTAATACTTTTCTGAAAGCTGAAAAATAAACGACGATTTAATTAAAAAAATACCCGAAACCAACATAATCTCACAAATAAAAGGTCTTTATTGGCAATAATTTATCTTATTTGAATTTTACCCTAAAATCAATGTTAGTTATTGGAAAAAAACTATAAGGCAGTACAAATGTGTGAAATACCTAACTCGTTTCATAAGCTTTCATAGTGGTTTCTCAAATATCAGCACAACCATGCTGTAGGTCTAACTATATAATTATATTTGATTTGTTCAACTCGAAAAGTTAGCAGTGTACAGTAGAGATTAAGAAATAAATGTAATTTGATAAAGTTTAATAAATAATAACATCCGCTTGGATCGATTTTCAGGTTAAGCCACGCTTGCCTAGGTTAGTCTGTAGATAGGTGACCACCCATTACATCCCAAGTATCCCCGTGTCTCAAAAACCACGGCTCTAATTTGTAGATCTTTGACAGTTGTTACAGTAAGTCAGTGGCTTAAGTGCCGCACTCAGAGACGTTTAATGATTACTTAAGCCGTCACTTAGCAAAGGTTTGACATACAGAACCTTCAGTAAAGTGTCAAAATTTTTACTAAGTGATGGCTTAAGTAATCATTAAATATCTCTGAGTACCAACGTCTCTGACTGTGGCACTTACGCCACTGACTACCTACATATCTCTGAGTACTGCAGTTAGTCTTATATTACCCAGCACTAACTGGTCACCCCATCTAAAATAGTGGTATTCAGCTGCATCTTGTCATACTGGAAGCCGACCCTGACATAAACATGAACACTGAAATCGGGAAATTTACCATGTCTACTGCTTGTTTCGAGTTCCCGATATTTCGGCGATGTTGCAAGCGCCATAATTACGGATAAATCATGCGTGTGTGTATGTATCCCTAGAGTCTTAGAACGTTACATGGTTGGGAAAAAACTAGGCATGTGATGATGTTGCGTGTACAAAGAAGCTTCCTACAACGTTCTTTATTAGAGTTGAGCGGGACGTATTTGCGCTGCAGGTTGGTCGAAAGAGATACCGCAGCCTCGACACAAAGGGCAAAGAAGGAAGATGGGTGGTTTTTAGTCAGTAGAAGTCTGATACTCCCTACCGCTCTGCTCAGGGAGGAGTCATTTGATGATTTCCCACCCCCAAAAAAATTTTTGATTTTGAAATTGTATAAGTACATCAACCTGGAAGAACACCTACCGCCCGGAAATTGCAGTGGCCAATCTAGAAATCTCTTACCCAATTGCGAGCCCAGGTTGGCCGCTGTAGATATAATCTAGCTAAATGGGGTATTCTCGATCCATCCCAAGCAAATTGCCAGTGTGGAACCCCCCTGCAGGATATGCGCCTCCTATCCTGCCCATCCTGCACAACCACTTGCACCTTTCAGGATTTTCTCGAACCAAATTATAGAGCTGTGCAGGTGGCTACATATTGGTCTAATACCATTTAAGATCATAGACATATAAAGAAGAAGAACTACACCTACCTATATATTTATATTATACTATGTGTTTGGCAACAGCCAAAATCATCCCCTCGAACCTTCAACGGAGGTCGCTGGTGTAGGGTACACTTAAAGTCCTGTATGGGTTGCGAATGTGCGTACTAGTTTTAGTGGCCCATCCGCCAAGGCGACAGTAGACTCACGGCAGTGTTTTTTAGTGGGTACAAGCTCTGTAATACCAAACAGTGCGGTATGCGTTAGGCACTTTTCACCGCATAAATAAAAAAAAGTGACCAGCGGCTGCGCCCGCTACAACTCGAAAATTATCCCACAGGAAGATAAAATCTAGATAAAAACTATCCTATGTGTTAATCCAGGTTGTAAACTATCTGTGTACCAAATTTTATCCAAATCCGTTCAGTAGTTTTTGCGTGAAAGAGTAACAAACTTACACACTCACACACAAACTTTCGCCTTTATAATATTAGTGTGTTGCATTACTTATTCCGCGAGTAAATTTCTCTTGAATCGTCCTAAGTGAATACACATTAGTGATCGTGACCCTATATCTATATCTCTCGTAGCTAGCGGCACAGAAGTTTTTGTACCTTATGCCATTCAAGATTTGGAGCAAAAAAAAAAAAAACAGAAGATTGTAATTTTTGTAAACCCTAAGAAAAGAGTTTACTCAATTGTACGCTAACTATCATACAATTGTTTTACACATTTCACTAACGTCGATTTTTGGGCAAGTTTCGGGCAAGCACTTTTTTTAATGAACACTTATTTTTCAGTTTTCATAAATGTATCAATGAATTGTTTACAATGGAGTAGCTTTTTCATAATTAATTATTTTTGTTAAAAAGTCAGAGTCAGTTTTGACACTTACACTGTATAATCTTGTCCAGGAATATAGTGATTCTTTCCATCACTCTGTATAGACCATATTTTTAATCTACATTCTTGAAACTTGGGGAAGAGCTCGTGGTTTAATAATAACGGCCACTCGGGTCAATCTTTAGGTTAAGCAGCGCTTGCCTAGGTTGGCATGTGGATGAGTGACCACCCATTACATACTTAGTTTCCTCCATGCCTCGGAAAGCATGTTAAGCTGTTGGTCCTGGCTGCCATATATAATTCTTTGGCATTCGTGACCTGAAAGTCTGAAAACCAGTCTTACCAAAGGGTATCGTATTACCTAGTATTACTTAGTTTGTGGAGGTCAGATAGGCAGTCGCTCCATGTAATATACTGATATTTAGCTGCATCCGGTTAGACTGGACAGCGACCCCAACATAGTTGGGAAAGGCTACGCAGATGATGATTCTTGGAACTTGGCTTTAAAAAAATAATACCTTATTTACGGATTTTTTTTTCAGTTGAACTTAACAGTTATTATTTAATTTATTACTAAATACATATTTATGGAGTAGAACATACGTGATTAAACATGCGTAAAACTAGGGTTTGTTTTGTATACTAATGAACTAAATTAATTTATATTTTATAGCTATGAATGTTATCTCAGAATTAGTGCAACGGATGCGACTTATTAAGTGTTTGTGACTAAGAAAAAAAAGGCCGAGGGGAAGACCGAGCCATAGACACTTTTCTTTTTTTTATATGATCTAATTCTACATCAAAATGCCTTCTCGTAGAAATTAAGGTTATCATTTTCATTTGTACTTTAAGATTGTAGGATATTTGTTAGTGATGAGTTAAAAAATATAGAAAAGTATAAAATATTTTTTCAGATGTCGTAAGTTTAAAAACAATATTTGTATTTAATAGCACAGATTATTATCTTAAAATTAATTTAGCAAAATAATGACTAGTGTGGTGCCCTGATTAAATCTTATTCCGTCTGCTGGAGTGTCCCAAAACTCTCAAATGACCGTTCCTAAATGTCAGTGGCTATCATAGTGTCCATCGATTAACTGTCAAATGTTTCCATTTTGTACCAAACTAAAACCATTTGACAGTTAATCGATGGACACTATGATAGCCACCGAAATTTAAAGATACGCAAAAGCCCTACAAAAGCGCGACTGCACTCTTCTTGACGAACTGGACATTTCTTCTGACGCCGCAACGTGACTATCCTCTGAGATTCATCGTCGAAACGAAAAGAAAAAAGCAGTGCAACAGATGTGAATTATTTTTTATTTATTTGCTGCCCACGAACATCGTTTGCGTGAAATTGTTATAAAAAATATAACTTCGCTATTCTTCTTCTTCTTAGCGTATCGATGACATTATTTCAATTGAGTGAGCCCAAAATTTAGCAACGAGTTTGGCTTTTTCAGTTCCGTCCATCAGCTCCTGTGATGTGCAAGTAACGGATCAGGCTGGACACGATATCAAGTGTCCCATCGTTTGTGGGGCAACGCCACATTTACACTCCAGCAGGGCTATTGCGTATCTTTCTAAATGTCAGTGGCTATCATAGTGTCCATAGATTAACTGTCAAATGGTTCCATTTTGTACCAAACTGACAGTTAATCGATGGACACTATGATAGCTACTGACATTTAAAAATATACGCAATAGCCCTGCAGGGCAGAGTCATCTTTGAATCTCCACTTGAACCGGTTTTCCTTGCTTCGACCAACCTGTGTCCGGAGCCTATTTTCTATTTGAATGTGCCGGCGCTTTGGTGTGTAGAGTCTCTAAGTTGCTACTTATAACATCAGCTATCTGCCAGTAACTTCTGTCAAAATCGGTCTAATTTTTGGAGATTAACCAGAACAAACAGACAGATAGACGGGTCAACGGACAGACTGGCAGACAAAGTTTTTAGGATTCCGTACCTCAAAAGGCTAGAAACGGAACCCTTCTAGGATCACTTTGTTGTCCGTCTGTCTGTCAAGACTCTTTTTCTCAGGAACGCGTGGAGGTATCTAGTTGAAATGTACAATAACATTCCCAGTTAATACTGGGTAATACGATACCCTTTAGTAAGACTGGTTGACAGATTTTCAGGTCACTGACTACCTGTAATTACTGCCAAATATCTACATATGGCAGCCGGGACCAACAGATTAACGTGCTTTCCGAGGCACGGAGGAAACTCGGAATGTAATGGATGATCACCCATCCACAGACCAACCTAGGCAAGCGCGACTTAACCTAAAGATCGACCCAGAGTGGCAGTTATTATTAAGCAACGAGCTACGTCAAGTATATTATTGAATTAATAATAATCATCGTAAAATAATGTCTTGAGAACAGCAATTTTCTATTTTCAAATAAACCTAATTTCCATTTTCCGAAAAATATTTTGTGGGCCGACATATTTTATAGAAGCTTTTATTGTGGATTAAAAGACTTGGTTTCCGATTGAAAGATAGAGTTGTGATGTTTGAATAAATTAATTACTAGTAATTAAAATATACTAATAAAACTTTTCCTAGATTTTCAACCGACTTCCAAAAAGGAAGAGGTTCTCAATTCGAGTATGTTTGTGTCACCAAATATTTCTGAGCCAATTTGAAAAATTATTTGTTTATTCGAAACAGTATAGTCCCGAGGTGGTGGTGGGCATTCTCCCCACTCTCACCTATGGAGCGCAAACATGGTCGCTTACAAAGCGTCAGAAATCCGCACTTGGGGTCTGCCAACGAGCTATGGAGTGAAGTATACTCGGTGTCGAACTTACGGACCGCATCAGAAACACCATACTTCGCTCCAAAACCCAAATAGCTGATGCTGGCTTAACAGCTGCTAGGTTAAAATGGAACTGGGAGGGCACATCTGCCGCATGTCGGAGGAGCAATGGGCAAAAGTTACCACTCAGTGGATACCACAGAGCAAGAAACGACAACGCGGCAGGCCCAAAAGGAGATGGCGGGATGAGCTGGACTCTTTCTCTAAGGATTGGCCTACTGTCGCACTATATCGCAAAAAGTGGAAGGAGGGAATAGGGGTTTTGTGATAGCGGCAGAAAATAATATTATCTAAAAAATACCTCAACCAATCCTCTGAACTATCTGTAGATTTTTATATTTTATCCGATTAAATATAAAGATTACGAATCTTTAATATATAAAATTCTCGTGTCACAGTTTTCGTTGCCATACTCCTCCGAAACGGCTTGACCGATTTTGATGAAATTTTTTGTGCTTTTCGGTATCTATGAGAATCGGCCAACATCTATTTTTTCATACCCCTAAGTATTAAGGGTTGTCCACACCAAACATTTTTTTAGTCACCCATCAAAGTTACCGGGAACGAAGTCGCGGGCATCAGCTAGTAAATACATAAAAGGCATAACACACATAACATAACATCGCGCCTGTAATTCCCGCAGGGTTAGGCAGAGGTGTACCTAATAGACAACATACAAAACAGACATAATCTTTGTCCGTAAGTGTATTACAAAACGAAAGTATCTGCGGCTAAAACTACGGGTTTCGTGCTTAGACAGTAGACCTCCTGTTTAAATATTGATGCTTTTAGACACAGTTAATAACAAGTAACCATTCTGACACTCGAAGCTTGATAATTTGTGGATATTTATTAATATACAATGTGGTCTTATCCATTTTCAAAGACATTCAGTAAAAAGCTATTATTTTAAAATACAAACAGACACTCCCATTTTATTTATTTGTATAGACGGCCAAAAAATAGATCTCGGGGAAGCCAGACCATAGACGAAAATTTTTAAATAAGTACTTTTGTTTAATCAATAAAATTAATTAATTTTATCGTTATTGTCACCTTCACATTTCCTATACCGAAATTCTAAAGTGTTTCTTGGAACTAACTCATTAAAACGAAATAAAGAACACTAATAAATTAATTAAAGGTTGATAATCATTAATTAGCATATTTTGAATTAACATAAAACATTGTAAACAGAATACTAAAAATCTGAAAAAAATCAGGAAAGTCATGTTAAAGTCGTTCCTATAAAAGACATCAACGGGAGTCCAGTGGCTGTTTTCTTGGTATTTTTCTTTTTTGCAAAATTAAAATTTTAAATAAATCAGGTTTTAATGCTTTATTGAATACAATTACAGTATGGAAATATTAAATAAAAAAAATATTAAATTATTCGTTGCAGTGAAGATTTTTCCGCATATTCTCATCAGTGCTTAAAAATATTTTTAGATAGAAAAAATCCCAGTTGAATTTGCCAATAATTAATATTTTCTTTTAAGTTTTAGTCGTAGATAATTACTAAAAACTCAGAACCTGGCTCCAATTTCCGGTATTACTCAAAATTATGCTGGGTTTTTCACCAACGAAAAAAGGAAAATGTTCTCGAATCAAAGATTTTTTTATAGAGAATGTTCTGTAGCAGCCGCGCTTACGAATGACATGATTAGAGAAATAGTGGCTTGATCACATATCATATTTTTAAATCACTCGCTCTTTCAGCAAAGATTTAAATCATTAAATTCAAAATTGCTCAATCGCGTCAAGAAACTGTGTGGATATATTATTCCTTGACCTGGTGAAGGTTGCGGGGGTCCGCTGGATGCGAGACGCACGGGACCGGTCAATGTGGCGACACCTGGGGGAGGCCTATGTCCAGCAGTGGACGTATTTTGGCTGAAATGATGAATGATGATGATATTATTTACTCATACTGAAAATTGTTCCATGCGGGATGTGCGATCTCAGTCATTGCGAATCGTGAGGGCTTCTAATAATTCCAATCTTTGTTTTTTAGGAAATTAACATTATGCTTTATGTACCTGTACTTAAAAGTCAAATTATTATTATCATGTCACGCAGCTACCGTTAATTGTCAGATATTCGATAATAATAGACGAAATGATGACTTCTTATATGATTTAATCATACATAATGACATTATATGTCTATCGAACGTCATGAAACTGCTGAAAAGCAACGGAAATGAGCATTTATTACAATATTATCAGCTTTGCGGATTATCAATCATTGTTGGATTGCAAACCTTGCCCCTAAATCGTATTAGTGGAAAATCTTTATTGTGTTTTAGTTTGTACTAAATCAGAGTATGAGAGCAAGTGATGATTAAGGTGCAACTTCTCCAGATGTATTTATTCAGTTTCATTTTTTAAGAGGTGTGCAACGATCTTCTCTCACTGGACCCTTGTCGGAGGAAGTATTCTTCGATACAGACAATGGCGAAGGTGGTAGGACGATCTGGTCTTGTTAGCAAGACGAACATGGCCAGATATTGCACAGGGTAGAAATGTTGGAAGGAGAAAGGGGAGGCCAGCAGTGGGACACACAAATATCATGATATTCCAGAATGCAGTAGTTGCAGTGATACACACAGCATCGAATTAAACATCTTCCTTACAAGCAGACCCGGGATTGATCCACGTACTTTGTACAGCATAATATATCCTACAGCGTTTTCTAGTCACAAAGTAACTCATTTCGTTCAAAACGATGTTTTCTTCCGACGACGGTTGCCTTCTTAGACCCATTATGTCAAGGCAGCTGTATCTCTTGCGAACAACCCGCAGCCCCGACGGGAACCGCAGCCCCGACGGCGACGACGACGGTTGCCTTACTAATATTTAAATCTTACTGAAACAGGTACCTCGCTTTAAATGGGGACAGATGAAGTTCTTACAGGTTTATTTTGGGTATTGACTTTACTAAGTACTTGTTTTTGGTGATGTTTCACGTCTATCATTGAACGATAGCGAACTCTCAACTATTTGCTCGCCTTAAACTACCGCGACGGCAAAGTGCAGCTGCAAAGTCACCCAAGTTGCATGGCATGTTCATAGAGTAATATAGAAACCAGTAGCACCCTAAACCGTCAACCTGTTCCTCAATTCACCAAAAAAACATACCAGTTAGTTACCGATACTCCACCTACTCCTTAAGCACGTAACCACCAGATCCACTAAAACAAAGAATGTTCACAATCGCTGCGTGATCGCAACCGGTCAGGGGTAGATATTCAGGCCGCTACGATCAGCCGAACGAAATAATGCACACGCGATAATTGCCCGCAGTTAAATAATCGAGGTGGTTCTATTGTGGCAAGTCTTTATTAGGTGTTTAGTTAATTGCATAATTATTGTGTGAATATTTTTCTTATTCTGGGGAATTCTGAAAATGCAATTAAAACTTTAACCAACCTAACATCACGTCTGAAAACCTCGAAGGGTTCGACAAGCCTACCACATTACTCCCAAACCACTGTAACTCCTGAAAGCCACAACCAAGTGGCGACCACCTGAAAAGCACAGAGACAATGAAGTACGGCGAAGTCCCAGAGGTACAATTTTGCTGTCTTAGATCAGAGAAAAGAATAGCGGAGGAGTAGAAAAAACATGACTTCCATTTTCCCAAAGCGTTAGACAAAAGTGTATAATATAGAACCTACACCCACATTTCGCCAGCTCTTTTTAAACCCCATGTAATAAGGGACAAATCAGACTGCGTGGTTGCTGCTGATAAACGCCTGAAGGAAAAACCCAATGACATATTGCTCCAACTGGGATTCGAACCCATGACCGAGGCAGGAAAACGGAAACTCTACACTCACTTATTCATCACACTATTGTATGAACGTCATCACTAGAAAGAACAGATTAGCTACGGTTGTGAAATGAGTGTAAAATTCTGGAACAGCCTCTAAGGAAAATAATCGTCATCGATCAAGTCTTGGCTGTGTCAGTTTCTAGTTTAACCGGATGTCAGTATCAATTAAGAACAAATATTTCTGCTCATATTATTAATTTTATTATAAAAGGCTAATTAAGTTATGCGTTGTCTTTTAGTCATGCGACTTCATTAGAAGATGCAGTATCGTCATATCCGGGAACTTGTGTTAAAAAAAATAGGTGAGAATTCAGGGTAAATGCGTGATAGCGTGCGTCACGCCTGTTATTTCGGAAAGGTGAGCAGAGGTGTTCCGTCACAAGCACTAATATGTAGGTATATGTCACAGTCATAACTACTTTTGACCGGTCAAAAATATTATAACAAATTATTAGGAGGTTTCTGTTCTATTTCTCTACTCATTTCATAACAATAATACGTATCAGGAAACATATTAGGTTGTTAGGTTTTTTTTTCGACCCTTTGGAGAACCTTGTGCGATAGCAAACATATTTTAATAGAGTAAACGCGTTTTAACTCGAAAAGAGTTTTGACTGAAACCAGTGAAAAGTAGTTTTGATTAAGAGTTGATGAGTTGTTGGTGATTCGAGAGTGAGTTTCTTGGGTAACAATTATTGCAACTGTGATGAAAGATCTGTCATATTTCATAATTGTATAGGCTCCAAAATGGTATGTTCGTAACTGCATAAAAGTACAATCAAGATATTAGGGGAAAATCACTTTTAAAAGTCACTACGTGTATAAATGTTAGTGTCGCTCTCACTCACATTTCACCAGTAATACATAAATTCCCAAATAATACAGCACGACCCTATTACCATGAGCTGGAGCAAAATACTAAACTCCGGGCTGCTATTGAGAAACAACAGAAATTTAACCTAGAACTTGAAACTCAGCAGTAACCCTTTTTTTTTGGTGGGTGGGAAATCATCAAATAACCCCTTCCGCTCTGCCCAGAGCGAGTGTCAGACTTCTACTTCTTCTTCTTTCTAATATTTTGTAAATTTTTGTATGACACTCTTTATTTTTTTATTTAAATAAAATTGACAATTTGATCAATCGATTTAGTATAATTTATTTACTTACTTATGTCAGCATTGTCAGTATTAATGATTGTTAGTATTATTAATTAACTTTTAAACTAAATCTGTATTAATATTTGCACACCATGACAACATGGTAAACATGTTGGCACAACTCCATGTATTTATAACACCTTGCATGCATTTTCTTCTGTTAATTGTATGTACACACATGTTTGAGCAAATATTTTTTTCTGTATCTGTATCTGTACTGACTAAAAACCACCAATGTTCCTTCTTATCCCTCTATGTCGAGGCCACGGTATCTCTTGCGAACAACCCGCAGCCCCGACGGGCCATCAGCAGTACCTTTGAGACCAATGATGCATTCTGTCACTAATCATTAAATCTCACTATTATAGTGTCAATTCAATACAAGGATTAGGTATCCTAAATAAAGTATATTTATATAAAAATGGTGTATAAAATACCATATCGATATCATGCTGTGACAAAAACGTATTAAATATCAATTTTAAACGAAACTGTCATTCGTAACTCAAAACCAACCAATTTATTTATTTAAAAGACAATAAAAAAAAACCTTAAGGAAAAATTACTTTTAACCGTATCCGTACATAAAATTCGTTTTTCGAAATGAAGTAGCGACCGGAAGTCAATTTGACATCTCTCACGCTTCCGTTTCCATCTTCCCTTTATTGTGAGTGAGCCTTGATTGTTTTCGTACAGCCTTCATTTGATCGATCAGCTTTTCCTACAAAATCTCTAATTTCATGGTAATACCAATACTTCCTACATTACTGTTTCATTGATTTAAAGGTCGCCAGAGGTGTATTCTTTAAGGACACAAACATTTCACCAGTTATGTACCTATTCCCCTCAACGTGACATATATCATTATATCTTATAAATTAATCTTGAATTGACTTAAAATTTTGACATAACAAGAAATTAATTATGAATAATAAAATTTAACGGCCATGCATGTGCTAATACAATCACATACGTACATAATACCTAATACATTTAATAATATAATAATTGTAATATAATCGTCTTTTTTATGCTTATATTTAACTTGCTGTGTTAGATAGTTTGTTAGCATATTGGCCAAATCTTTTTTAATTTGTATGCCAAATGGCAAAACATAGCGGACTATCAAATTTTAAAGACCTTGTATGTAATTATTACCTATGTTTACGATTAAATGATTTTGATTTGATTTGATTTGAACGTGCCACAAATCCTGTCTCCGTGGCGGCTACTGAAAAACCCTGATGGAAATACCCAATTATTGATCTTAGGACCTCATACTCATCCACTAGACCAACGACAGTTATGAAATCATCATCATTTCAGCCATAAGACGTCCACTGCTGGACATAGGCCTCCCTCAGAAGGGGGGGATTTGCCATAATCGCCACGCTTGGCAGGCGGGTTGGCGATCGCAGTATGGTTGTTACGAAGGCACAGAGAACGCTGCTGCCCATTCTCTGGTAAGTCCCTTAGTCGGCTCTTACGACACCCACGGGAAGATATGGCATGGTGCTATTCTTTACGTCCGACACCATACGGAACACGGTTATGACATCACTGGATAATAATAGTATTGTAACACCTGCTGAACCCAGTAGTATCACAGTTGCGTTAAATTAGCCAATTTCCTTATTTCTTCAGACCTTGTGAGACCAATGCACCATTTCTTAGAACATGGATGACACGGGTATATTTCTTGTCATTCAGGTTTTGTTCTCATCGTCTTGTTCATTTGACATCATTCTGCGGTTATCACACATATGTATAGATAGTTAGGTACCTACTTCATTTCGCCCAAGTCAGGTGGTATCATTTTTCTTGAAATTAATTATATTTTACAGCCAGCGTGGTTGTGAATGAAGTACCTACTGATTTTGTGACGCACCCTATACGAGGTCGACTAGTATTTTTTTAGATACCTAAATTCTATCTAACTATTTTTGTCTCAAAATAATGTAATTAACTTCTTCGCCTTTATCGTGTGTGCCTATTTTGTGCCCGATTTTGTTCTGCCTCTGACATAGCTTAAAATGCCGTCGAGAACTATCTCACGCATTCTGGTTTCGTCACAATGTTCTCCTTCACCGACCGAAACAAGTGATATTTAAACAATACGCACATGAGTCCAAAAACTCAGAGGTTTGAGCTCGAGACCTTTTACCTTCCAATCCAACTGGAACGGTCACTCCACTAGACTATTACTGTTTTAAACTAATCAGATATATTTCAAAAACTTACATAAGTACCATAAAATAAACCATCGAAATTTCTATTTTTCTTGGTAATAAATTTTATTGGTATTTTGAAAATCTGTGCATGTAATGCAGCTGAAGATAAATTAATCCTAAACACGCATCTATATAGTTATTGAATTGACAAAACATCGATAACTTACTACTACGAATAAATACTTGTATTATAACATGAAACAAGCTACGCTCCTTACCTAGTCTAACAGGCAAACTCTTTAGCTAAATCAATAACTTCAATAAGCAATAATACTTAAGCAAACAGTCTTTAACATAAACCTCAGCTCATATAAAACACAAACCCGTTTTAAATAAACATTTACGTGTTCAGGAAGATATGACAGTTAAAGACAAGGCTTCACACGACTCCTCGTTAACTTGTGAACTTAATGAAGATATTTCTCCAAGGAGTTCCGTGTGCCATAAGTCTGTTTGATAGATTTTACTTATCAATGTTATTCTCGTTATTAATTGGTCAATATTGTAGGCACTCTTCTAAGATCAATCATTCATTATTGCAATTATATCAAAAATGTTTATGTAGTTGATATACTGACTTACAGTTCACACGAACAACATAGGGCCAATACATCATCGTTTCAGCCGAAAGACGTTCAGTGCTGAACATAAGCTTGATTGACCGGTCCCGTGCGTGTCACATCCAGCGGATCCCCGCAATCTTAACCAGATCATCGGTCCACCTAGTGGGAGGCGTTTAGCCTTTTCGGTTCTATCATCCATCCGTTCTGCAAGCAATATGCCCTGCCCACTGACACTTAAATCTGGAAATTCTTCGAGGTACGTCGGTAACCTTGGTTCTCTTGCGTGATCGAACCTAAAATGATTCGATCACGCTAGTAAAATCCGAGCGTACCCCAAGACAAGACATAGTGGCATCAATCAGTGGAAATGACGATAGAAAAGTCATAAGAGTACACGATTGACATCATCATCTGCCCAGCCATTCCGTTCCGTTGGGGTCGGCTTCCAGTCCAAACGAAAGCAGCTGAATACCAGTATTTTACATAAAACGACTGCCTATCTGACCTCCACAACGCATTTAGTCCTGGGTTCTTTTATTTTAGTTTCGTGTAGGTGTAAGTGCGACTGTTTGCGTCATTCAGTAGAAGCCAGCCTCCTTCTGCTACTGAGAATATCTTATCGGAACGCTGCTACTTAGAATGACTGAATAAAAAACCCAGTAGCACTTTACTCAGCCTGTGAATTGATTCCAGGACCCTACGCTTAGCGGTTGCACTCGCCACCACTGAACTGAAGTTACAGTCAATATAAGTATGTTGATTCTACTAATGTATTATGATTTGTGAAGGAAAAAACTTGTTACAGTCGTCAGTGGCCAATAAATCTGACAACCAGTCTTACCTAGGGGTATCGTATTACCCAGTCTTACTCGGTTGGTGGGTCGTGGAGTTCAGAAAGGCAGTTGCTCCTTATAAAACACTTCAACTGCATCCGGTTAGACTGGAAGCCGACCCCAACATTGTTGGGAAAAAGCTATGTAGATGAGTCATCGTTACCACTGATAAATATCACTTTGTGTAGCTCAGTACTAGTGTGCAAGATGTTATAGCAATTTATATGTAAATCAAAGTTCAATAGAAGAAATCTTTCACTCTCATCCTGTCAAATTAAAAAGTGAAATCAATAACATGAGTGTTTCAAATGTCAAATTCAATTACAATAGTATATTTGTTAGGATATTAAATTACTTAAACAATGGTACAATAGATTCGGGTTTTGCATGCAAATTGTCTATATAATTGTCTAAATTATCTATCTGTTCATACACAAAATCTCTTAAGGGGCCACTGTACTCATCATTATGAACAACTTTTACTTACCAACAATGAGTCTAAAGTAATGAAGATAGGGGGTTTCTTATCGGATTTTAAAGAGTTAGCGATAGACCCCTTCCATGTACTAATAAAATTATGAACATCAACTGGCATCAAAGTCGTCTTATCCCAAGGAACTGGTTGCATTTTGAAGGTTTCCCCAGAAATCAAAAAGTCTTTCGAGAGCTTTGCTACGTCAACGGATCCTGTGCTTCTTGCATCCACCAGTTTCTAATGACTTACATCATGTTAATAACACAAATAAAATCGCCACTTCGACAGCCATATCGAAGTGATAATAATTGCAATGCATCAAATTATAATAATGATGCGAACGTACTAACAATTACAGGTCGTTATAATGTTGTTAGTTTGTTACAATGCTGCGTTTAGCCTTAGGCGTCGGAAATACTACGGAAGTGACTTGCTTAGTATACGACCGCAGGCGAGTAAGGTGCGTTTACACTAGGACAGCGCGGTTTTGTAGACACACCTTGTACTAGCTTGCTATTAAGGTGGTTACTGCAATTCTTTTACATATTTATTGAAATTTTAAGGTAAACATAATTTGCAGAGGTGGACTATATGTTGCATGACATTCTCTACCAGTCAACCTTTGGGTGATCCAGAGACAAAGTATGGTTAAATCTTTTTTCAATCATTTGGAACTTTGCTCTTGATTTGATACTTATATATTTAAATTTGTTTAAAAGATAAAGTTATTGACTGTATAAGAATGCACTGCCAAATCGCTGCGTATAGTAGAATAGAAACAAAAGGGTCTAGTCGCGAAGACCTTATAATACAGACTAACTAACAAACAAAACTTAAATCTAATACAATGTTCTTAATACTAGAATCTTATATCTACAGATTCCTGTCGCCGATTCTAGCCATAACATCCTGGCGCTTCCGCCAATGTTGTATCAGCATAAACCGCCAAAAGCGCATACCATGCAGCTACGAGTCAACAAGACGTTATAATATTTGGGGTCATACAGCCCGTGTCTGGTAAAGCACTTAAAGCCGTTGGTGGCTGGGTTGTTCGCAAGAGATACCGCGGCCTCGATATGAAGGGCTAAGAACGTACATGGGTGGTTTTTAGTCAGTAGAAGTCTGACGCTCCCTTTTGCTCTGCCCAAGAGCGGGAGGGGTTATTTGATGATTTTCCACCCGCCAAAAAAAAAGCCGTTGGTTCCAGCTGTCATTTGTAGAACTTTGACAATCGTTACAGATAGTCACTGGGCTGGAAGTTCGACAATCAGTCTTACCAAGGGATCTACCCAAATACCCAGTACTAACTATGTTGTGAAGGTCAGATAGACAGTCGCTCCATGTAAAATATTTGTGTTCAGCTACTTCCGGTGAGACTGGAAATCTACCCCAACTTAATTGGGAAAAGGTAGGCAGATAATGAACCCCGTCGGGGCTGCGGGTTGTTCGCAAGAGATACCGCGGCCTCGACATGAAGGGCTAAGAAGGAACATGGGTGGTTTTTAGTCAGTATAATAGAAGTCTGACACTCCCTTTCCTCTGCCCAAGAGCGGGAGGGGTTATTTGATGATTTTCCACCCGCCAATAAAAAAAAGGCAGATAATGAAAACTATTAGGGGTCCATAGCGCATGCATAACTATTTTTACTCGAGCAATGTAAACACTCCCTAAAAGATTCACTTATTTGTATAGAACGGTGCGTAGGAGTAAATGTTTTTTTTCATAAAAGGTACGAGTTTCGTGAACTGATGACGTCACTAAATGATTAATAGGTTTTCGGGTTTAAGCCTCTCAATTATTTATTGCATAATTTCATTATGTAGTTATTAAGAATTTATCTAGTGTTTCCAGTAGTGTTAGTCTAATGGTGTGAAAGTCGAACTGCCCGGCCAATAAAAATCAAAATACTTATTTACAAAATATTTGCCAATAATTAATATACCGAATAAACGTTTGCATTTGTTTGTGCGTGTGTGAGAGCGTGGTTATAGAACGAGAATTCGATTAACCGATTTTCGTTTATAAGAAGAAAAGAAAATTACCTACTCATTTTATTATTGACTAGCGGACGTCACGCGGTTACACCCGTGTAGTTCCCGTTCCTGTGGGAATACAGGAATAAAAGTAGCCTATGTCACCCGGGGATAGTGTAGTTTCTCAACGGTGAAAGAATTTTTCAAATCGGTCTAGGAGTTTTTAAGTTTATTCGTTGCATACAAAATTACAAATCTTTCCTCTTTATAATATTAGTATAGAAGTATAGATTCGGGTCGAGGATCATTAGTATAGTTACCTCCTTGAATTTGACGACGATGCAAAACGACAGCCTGAAGAATACTTACTGAGGGTCATTACTATTGAAACTCTTCGTAATAACATATAGGTCATACCATAGATAGACGGTAGACCTCTGCTTGACCCTTCAAAGGATTCAAGCGTAACGATCAAGTTATTGTTAGATTAAAATCAAAACACTATGATTAATCATGTTTTACTTTACAAACCGTGGAATATTATTTAAGCATACCCCAATTAATTTATATTTATTGTACCCTTCTGAAGAACACACAATGCATCCAGTGTAACTTGATATACAATTTTGGCTCTGGCTGCAAATAAAAGAGCAATTCTCTATGTTAAATTCAAAATGTAAAGATGTTCCATATTTCACCTCATGTCAAAATAAATTGGATGCCACAATTTTATTCTGATTCTTCAATGACAATAACCGTGAATAACATTATAATAAAAATGACTCGCGATTAACGCAAAAAACATTGGTTTAGTCCTTCACAAAAGAAGATCACTAGATTTTCTTTGGTACTTCAATTATTTCGTAGTTAACAATTCGTCCTAATGAAGGTTCAAAAACCGTTCAAACACATATTAATGACAGCAGAACGAATATCGAATTAATCGAGTCGAAAAAATCGGTCAACCTACTCATCATAAGTCAGCACAACGCTAATGGGTTCAAAGACTTTGAAAATAGAAAAAAAAATGACCTAGAGTCACTATGACACTAGGATGAAGACGAATCACCTTTGCCCCATCTGTCAAAAGTATTATGAAGATGAAACAAAGATGGTGGCTTATGGCGGTAAATAATCATCTGTCATTTACTCTTGATCCTGGATGACGGCATAGATGGCTAGACTTCCTAGTTATTGAGTGATGTGTATGAGTTTATGATACAAATGTTTTACTACATGATATATGTGAGAATAGCCTGAAGCTACTACTTAATGTTAAGTCTATTTAGTTTAAAATGATAATTTAAATAGATTATGTACTGGGTACTGGCATTTAAAACGATGATGACGTGTTAGCGATATGTCAAAGTTAGGATCGATGACGACACTATTAAAAAAAAGAGTTAGGGTAACCGACATTGTTATCATAAGTAGGTAATCTTAGTTTAAGTTTCATCCCTCACAAACTTAGAAGATATTTGATGTAATTAATTGGTAGTCAAAAACAATAGGGATTTCTTAAAACTCTGAGAAGACATCCTTAAAATCAGGGACTGATTAATTGGTTTAACCCTTATACTATATTGGTAACCACTCAAAATAATATTGCTGAAGAACCAGAATGACCCAACTCAGTCACTTTCCTGCTTCTTCTTTATGTACGGAAACTATAGGCTGATTAACCTTATAATACGGATTTACTTTTATATTGGAATTTTTCAACAAACCCTAAAAAACGGGTAGGTAACCTTAACAGGTTACCTACCCGTTTCCTGCCCAAAAATCATCAAATCAACCAACAAAGAAAAAAACATTTGAAAAAACTTTCCTCATACCAATTTCCTTTCCACCATTCAAAATGCCTATTGCTGGCCATAAAAACTAACCGTTGGTTCATGCATAATTCATGAACTGTCGGCATATGTCATTAACCACAGGTTAAGGACGCAACACAATGGGTACTTCGCGATGGTGTTGCCGCATGAAAATGTGCAGTTCTCCTGTAGTCCGTGCACGTAGAAAATCAATTGAGTAATTAGTTTTGTGATTGGTTTAATTATAATGTTAACAGCTGTAAAGAAGCTGTTAAACGATGTTTTGATATGTGTGGTCTCAATAAAAAAGGCAGAGCAGCAGCTCAAAATAATTGGCAGCCCTTTTTTGGGTTCCGTACCTCAAAAGGAAGAAGGAACCCTTATAGAATCGTTTTGTTGTCCGTCTGTCTATCTATCTGTTAAGACCCTTTTTCTCAGGAACGCGTAGAGGTATCTTCTTGAAAGTTATATCAAATACTCGGGTCTGCAGGCTCAGTCTGCTATGAAAAAGTCTAACTTGCAGCCTAATGCGATTAAATAATAAGACTATTTATTTTGCATATCATACACCGAAAGAGATGTTTCCATTGACCTAGAATTATGAATTTTGGCATGACCATTTCATGATTCCAATTCAATTTTGGCAATTTGAATTTTGTGTTGTAACTGCAGCAAAAGCCGTACTAACTGCGGTACTCAGAGATATTTAATGATTACTTAACCCGTCCCTTAGTAAAGATTTGACATACTTTTGTATGACAAAACTGTCAAAACCTTTACTAAGTAATGGCCTAAGTAATCATTAAAGCTCTCTGAGTGCGGCAGTATGACATGACCTATTTCACTTACCTAAGCCAGTCTTCCGGCTCACTGCATACTAAACAAAACTACCAACATGACTCATGGGTAGGTACTCGACGATATAATATCGCAATCCTAACCTTGATCTTACTTCTGTCATACGTGTGAGGTTAAGGGCAACTAAACGCAAATACGCATAATTACAGAAATAAATTATATAAATAAATAATGCCTGATCATGTCCTGTTATTGTATTTCCATATTATGATGTGTTATTTCTAAGACAGCTACGAGTATTCTTGGAGTGTCTCTTCCGTGATTTGTTGTTGCTGGTTTGTTTATAATAATTTACTAATAGACTAGGTAAATGATTAATTTGAAGGAACTAATAGTGTAGCTAAATAATGAACATCAAGTTCAAGGCATTAAGGGTCTCGGGAGCCACGTGATGGCTTCCGGCCACCGTAGACGCGGACCTGTGGACCGTGAGTAATGGGCTAGCTCGCCGTCCGTCCGTCTTATGACAACGACAGGCCGTGTCGACGGCGCGTTCGTGTTCCACGCGCGCCCGAAAGAGATGTTAGCAACATGGAAATCCGTTCACATCGACCGGCTCGGAGAGGAGAGCAGATTTTTATCACGTTTAAAACAGAGTTTTGAACCATTGTAATAAAATTGATTTTGACATGTCACTACGCTCAAGAACAAGAGAAGTGGCATGTAAATATAAATCTTTTAACAATGATTAAAAAATCTGCTGTCCTCTCCGAGCCTGTCGGTGTGAACTGACCTTTAAGCTCAGTACAAGCAGCCAACTGCATGAGTATGACGTCCTGAATTCGTTTCCGGGATCCGTCAAAATGATGTTGGGTTTTTCCATCAAGTATTTGTGCCCGGTATATGACAATAGGCTCGCCCCCTTATTACATGGGACTCGAACTCATAACTGGCGAAATATATACAGTGTGGTGCCGACAATACGACAATAAATGAAACCACTGGTAGTTCTAGTTCATAGGAACATTTTTAAACTATCAAATAAATCCTAACACCGTCGTGGTGCCGACGATACGACAATAACCTGCCTAAATGTAATTTCCACACGTTAATCGGTGCAAATTATTCCTAAAGTTAGTAAACCAATATTTGTTTGTAAATTGTAATGTATTTCGTGTACAGTTTTATGCTACTTAGTTTTAATGATTTTTTTTTCGATTATTTTATTTTGCTGTTAAGATTTATTTGATAGTTTAATAACATCCCTATGAACTAGAACTACCAGTGGTTTCATTTATTGTCGTATTGTCGGCACCACCATGTATATTTTTATATTTTGTACTAAGATACACCTCTGTTTAACACTTCGGGGATTAAGAGCGTGATGCTATATTATGTTTTATGTCAAACTATCTGTTTCTATTTATTGTAGCAATCATTGCCACGCCCTACTCCATCAGTGATAATTTTTACAAGCTCACAATAACAATCCACCAACTTTGTGGAAATCAATAAATTTCCATCATCAACAGGGGGAAAAACATGAGCTATGTATTAGACATTTTTGTAGGTATCCCAAAGGTCCCCCTTTTTTTTGGGGTGGCAAACCATCAAATAACCCCTCCCGCTCTTGGGCAGAGCGAAAGGGAGTGTCAGACTTCTACTGACTAAAAACCACCCATGTTCCTTCTTAGCCCTTCATGTCGAGGCCGCGGTATCTCTTGCGAACAACCCGCAGCCCCGACTCCCAAAGGTCGCCTGAGGAAAACGCAAGAGTCAAACCAGGCAAGACATATTGCAAGATAATTACTCTTATGTTTGTATGTGAATATAATAGTAAGACCGATCGTTTGCACACCGATGTGCTATAGTACACTGTAAGTTCTTTAAAAACTACAAATAATACATTATTCTAATTCGCAGTTTGTTAGACCTGTTTGGCATGAGTTTTAGCGAGAAAATATATGTCATGTCATGACTTGGAGAAAAGATTAGCCACTCAGCTAGATCAGTATGGGGTGGTCTTTATGGAACCACTGGATGTTACTGTAAGTGGCAATCACTTTGGACTAAACCAAAGTGTTTGGCACTAGGTAGCTACTGCCCAGGGATGTGCCATTACAGACTTTACACTGAGGGGGCTCCGAACAGGTATTTTATGAAGAAACGATGCCTCCTCCCATTTGTGAATGGTAACCACCGGGGTGGGTTTAGTGAGTTAGAAATCCCATATTCCGCGGTCTTATACCCACAGACCATTCGCCACTAGTCGCCATTTGAAGGTTTACCCCGAGAACAAAAAAAAGTGTAGCTACTTAAGCAATGTCATTAACGAATGTTTTCAAAGAAAATGGGTTTTAAAAATGTTAAATCCCTTTTTTTACGACGTACCCTATTTGCTCATCTACCAACCGAAGTAGCAGTAATAATCTAAACGTACGCAAAATTAATTCAATCACATAACTAATTAGCATTCAATCCTAATTAACTAGTATTCAGTAGCTCCAATTAAGTCAGTGTTCAGATGCTCACTATTCGGCGCGTTACTGCACACTAAAACTTACGCAACGCTATAAGGCTCGGCCCCACCGCGTGCTAAAGCGGAAGCGCCATTCTAATGATCGCCTGCGCTCGGTACTCGCTCATTTGCGAAATGTAAGAAGCCTATGAAAAGCCGGACAAGCTGGAAACCGTTTATTTTGGCCGGACACGCAATCAAGAAGCTTAACTATGTCCGGCTATACCCGGACGCCTGGCAACGCTAGTCATAGATATACATGTTTAATTAATAGTTGGTCGCTGACTGCTCAAGTCGCCGGCAAGTTATCGTTTTTGGCAGGGTCAGCTATCAAAGACAGTACACGCTCAACGTTCCACGCTTGGCAAGCAGGCATACCAGTTGCTGAGACACTCTCGTTTCTACGGCCCGGTTTCCACCAAAGCAGAGACGTGCAAACCGGAGATGAGATGTGCCAAATTCGACCAATCAACAGGAAGGGCGAAAGTCCAGATGTTAATTTCTCTGTTTTTTTAACCCTAATAATGTCTCATATCATTTCCGCTTTGGTGGAACCGGGCCTATCTCAAGCATACCAGCGGGGAATCGTCGCCGCCACACACTCGCTGCTCAAAAATCAAAAATCATTTATTTGCGTAAATAAGGTACAGAAGGTTGGTAAAATATATAAAATTGCTCTCTTATTCTGCCTTTAATTTCGTGGTGCAAATATAAAAGTAACACATTTTTATTGTATATAAATTAATTAAAGATCATAATCATGCAGGCAGATAATTCCATTAAAATTGTATTATTGTATAAATGTCAAATAACCATACAAAATAATAAAGTAATTAACAAAGATGTCAATAATATTAATTTCAATAATGGGCGTGATTCGCCACACAATAATATAGCTAACAAAACTAATTTAAAATGAGCGTGCCATTTTCAGCACTTACAATTTATAATCGAAAAACTCATGCAGTCATTAGACAGATAATCCCAATAAAATTGTATTATAGGTAGTATTAATTAAATGTCAATAATAATAATGAAAAAAATTAAAATAAATAGTAATAATAATAAGCATAAATGTCAATAACAACAATCTCAACAATGGGAGAGATTCGTCACACAATGATAAACGATACAATAATAAAATTATTTAAAATTACCCGGCAATCAATAAAATTTACAATTTATAAAAAAAAATCATGTACACTATTAAAGCATTTTTCAATTAAAAACCTCTTCAAATTATTTTTAAATCTAGAAAGCTTCTGGCTCATCGCTCGCCAAATAGAATAAGTTCGTCAAGAGCTGCAAACAGATTCGCTTTACGCTAATCGCCTTTAGTGGGACATGTGGCTCATTCACAGCTGATCTAATGAGGTTACCGCAGTGTTAGTGTTCGCTCTACTTGCGCGCGTCGTCTGTACCCTTTCTTATGTCGAATGTGACGCCTGTCTGTCTGTCTGTCTGTATGTTTCAAGCAGGCTGAATTTTTTCATGTAATTATACTTATTACAATACAGGGAATCATTTGCTAACACCGTAGACAGTTTCGGCAAATAGGATCATATTTCTCCTTTGCACAGACACACACAACATCACGCCTGTACACTCCGTTCTACATTTCCCCAGTTATGTTAAAGTCTCATGTAATAGGGAATGAGCTTATTATCAACCAGGTACAAATCTAGACACCGTGGCTGCTACTTAGAAATTCCTGATGGAAAAACTCAATGTTTTTTTAATGGCATGTGCTCTTTTCCCGTGCCTCCTCGAACCAGCAATAAGAATGCATAGCTTTGTCAAATAAAACAATTATTACTTACCAACCCACGTTTCCACCACGCGCTAACGTTGTTTAACCACAGACGATGTGTAATACCTGTTTTTTTCGCTAACTTACACACATACAGATTTACTTAACACTTAACTATCGCTTACATACAGAACATTAATTGAAGCTGTGTTTAGTTAATCGTTATAACGAGGTTACCTCAACGTGCAAGTGCATGCTTCAATAGTTACGTACGTCTATACGCTGTCTAATGTGACGCCTCACTGTGCCTGTCTGTTTTTTGAAAGAACTGCAATTAGGTGAAATAGGACAAGTCTTTTTTAATGTTCTACTAAAAAAATCGCACTTAGCATTATGTAACCTTTTTCTTCAGGCGCGGTCCTAGCCAAAGATTTTGTAACACAGGGCCGTAGCCAGGAATTTGGTTGGAAAGGGTAGGTGAGTCAACTAATGAGTTAAACACTAATTATAATCAAATTTTCAAATATTTGCTCATAGTCATAATTCCTGTGACCTAGGACCGCGCATATTTCTCTTTGATCGACAAAAAAGATGAAAAAAAATGTTATGCTATGTAATCACTTACTGGGTCAGCGACTTTTATGTTTACTCATCAAAAATATCAACAATAGTGAGTAATGTAATTTTTTAGCGTAGGTAAGATAATTTAATGCTATAAACTCCCTACAAACTACTATTCATAGCTATATTTAAATGCAAGCCTTACAATTACAAAAATCGTTAAAATGTGCACATAAAACTACCCGAAACTGTATTTTTTTTCAATCAATCTTTAACCTATTGCTTTAGCAATAAAGTTGAAAATCTATTAAAGTTTGACATATTGTAGAAGCTTGGTGTGCTGTACATGAAAATTATCTTGTTATCAGACCAATGAAAATACCCAAGTTTTTTCAGCAACATCGCAGTTATTGTTGAGAAAATCAATTCCAAAATGCCCACCCAACATGAACACTTTCGCAAGACAAACCAGAAAACAATTTAACCCTAATAAATTACCTCACAAATTTCAATAATACACTTGAACATTGTAATTTTCTAACCCTTCCCTGCTATTACCCTGTCAAAAGCCTGTAATCAGCACATAACCCTGGCATGCAGGGGTATTATCGAAGCATGCATATAAAGCACATTATTTCATCATAGTATTGCATTTCCTGGACACGACCTATTACATGGCCAACATGGGAATATGGGTAACGCAAGCACAGAGCAAGTTTTTGTGAAGAATCAAAATGTGGTAATGATTGGATCAAAGTTATTTTGCTATAGGTTCGTAATTTATCACTGTTTTCCTTACTTGGTGAGGAATTCGGTTTTGTTTATGCCAAAAGGAAACATTTTTTTCAGCCGTCTTTTAATATCGACATTAATGAATGTCCAAACGTGTATGAATGTGTATAACCGTAATCCTACTAATATTATAAACGCGAAAGTTTGTAAGTATGGATGTTTGTTACTCTTTCACGCAAAAACTACTAAACGGATTTGGATAAAATTTGGTACACAGATAGTTTATAACCTGGATTCATACATAGGATATTTTATTCCGATTTTATCTTCCCGTGGGATAATTTTCGAGTTGTAGCGGGCGAAGCCGCTGGCAACAGCCAGTATTTACATAACGTAATACCTTTAGTGGGCTACTGCCCGAAAACCACCGTTGGGTAGTAGTCCATAAGACGCAACACCGGTTTGGTCAGATGAACTAGGACCTTTTCAATGGGGGATAGATTAGGAATTCCCACCCAGATCCTAGAGCCTCAAAACCTTCAAAGAAAACCAGACTTTTTTTGATCCTGCTAGACCAGTAGACCGATACAAATATGGAAACCGCCATGACACGTGATCATTGTATACAAGTATAGAACCGTTTTTAATATCGGTGTCAATGTAAAAACTGTTGCCGCCATATCGTCACGATGAGTAATACTCAGTTTTTTCCTTTATATGCTGGACAGCGAAAGTGCGAACAGGATATTGAGGTTTAAGGAGGCAAATATGAAGCAACCGAAATATTTTGCTTTTAAAATTGACGATTTGGACTCGTTTATGACTGATTGGCCAGAGAAGGCACAACGCCAGGAGAGCTGGATAGAAATGGCGGAGGCTTTTGCCCAGCAGTGGGACACAATAGGCTAATTAGAAAAAAAAATGGATGGACCAATGGTTTCATTTAGATCTTGATCTTAAACAACAGACAAGTAATTATATTACAAGTTACAACAATGCTATAAGCCATGCTCTGAATAGACCATTTTCAGTAGCTATAATTGGTCATCTACGCAGGAGATATCATAGAACATGAGTGCGCCCAGACATAGGTCCACACACCCTTCCCTTCCGCTCATAGTCCAATGGACGAGAAATCGGACACGACCGGAGAGAGATCAGGTGCAGGGACAACGGTTTAATGTGTTTTAGAATTCAAGGGCAAGATCCGGGAGCCAAACGCGAAAGCTTGCTATACCCGTGCCCGTGGGGCTACGGCAATACGACAATTGGGTTTATCCCTGTTGTATAGGTTCGTCCCTTTGTGCCTATTGCCCTTGTTCTGTTCTGTCTCCTGCTGATATGAAGGGAAGTGAAAATTATGATTTTTCTACCCCTCCGCTTCTTTTCTGATTAATATCTTTGCGGGATCCAAAATAGTTAAAATGTTACTCTGGGACTTCGTCGAGCTTCATTGTCTCGGTGGTTTTCTGGTGGTCGCCACTGTCGATTCTGGCTTTCACGAGTTGCAGTGATTTGGGAATAGTGTGGCGGGCTGGAATTATTTCCCTACTTTAATTCTACCTTGATTCGCTCGGATTTCGACCAAATGGCCCTTCTAATCCCTACACCATAAAATCTAATCCAATCTTCACGCCTGTGTCCCATCTACACTACTCCTTGCACTCACCATGCCCATCTAACATGAGTTTACATGAGCCAGTGACGTAACAACCAGCAAGATGCGCTCACTTGAGCAACGTCCACATTTGCATGGTAATAACCGCACTTACTTGACACTTTGTATGTCCAGCACGCTTTACCTATATCTAGGGTAGACAGGCCTCCTAGTGTTGGTAATATGTTTACCTATTAGCAATTAGATAGGGTGTGGGACCTTCTAATGTTGGAGTATCAGTATTGCCAATGGTTTCTAAAGGCTAATTGAGCCAAATGATTTTGATCAAATGATGATGATTTTTAGTCACGTCTTGTGATAGGCGGAATAAGAACTTAGTTTAATTCAGTTCGGGAAAAGAAGTCAGCTCTCTTTCTGTTTTGGATTCTGTTAAATTAATTAAACCTACATGAAAAGGGAATTAAATAATGTCATCTATCTGTAAGAACAGCTTCTAGTATAGTAGATAATATCTAACTATCTAGAACTCCTCATCCAAAGCGCATTATTATGGTGTTTAGAGTTTTATTATGACAGTACATTATGTATTACCGCGGTCTTCCAGTTTATTTCAAAGCCTTAGTTAGTAAAGTTACGGGCTGATGAGGCCCATGATTTCATCTGAAGTTGAAGTAAATGAATCCCAATTCCCTTCTAGATTCGAATACCTGAATACAAACATTACATGCAACAGACGTTCCGATTTTAATTATTAAACCACAGATCAAGTTAAATCTCGTAACATTTCTAATTGATGCAAACTGCAAACCCAGTTCGTAGCCATCT
Source organism: Diarsia brunnea (assembly GCA_949774965.1). NCBI lineage: Eukaryota > Metazoa > Arthropoda > Insecta > Lepidoptera > Noctuidae > Diarsia > Diarsia brunnea. The sequence goes on along the minus strand of OX459007.1, from coordinate 11,788,908 downwards.
TCACAGACATCCTTTCGAAATGATAGCTTAGGAGTTTATTGATACAACTATCGATTTATAGGTAGGGTAATTGTTCGTCATTGGCAAACAATTTAAATCGACTAAGTTAGTGATTTGTCGGAGGATTAATATTTTCAGCTAATGGTGTTGGATGTCGTATAAATGTCGATAAAAGGTAGACAACAGTTTAGTTTTGCTAATAACAATAAGCGTTGATCAACCATTGGTGGCTCTGTTTGCTAGGTGTAGAATTACTATATGCCCTGCGATCTTTTAATCATAAGGAAAAGCAAGATTGGTTAGGGATTTCTCAAAATACTTATTTCAAAAATAATTTTGGTTCTGTCAGGCGCACTGAAACATTCCTAACGTAAAACTAGCAACCACTATCATATTCCTCTCCTTACTAACAACTGACGATGGACAAGGGAGTATGGAAAAATTTACTCCTGTAACATCCCCAACTTTTCTTTATTATTATAAACCTGTTTATAATCTATGTCAGAGCAAAGACTTCCCCACACATTTCTATATTTTCTTTCTTTTGCTATTTGGGCCCAATCGTTTTGAGTTCAACTCGTCACACCAGCTCCTTCTGGGTCTACTTTGTCGACGGTCCCTGTTGTCCGGAATCCAATCTATAGCTACCATAATTATGTATTAAGACCCCGTTTCACGATGTCCAAAAAGTCACTACTCATCACCGAATAAATTCAGAAATTAAACAGAATTTGTACCTTATTGTCTACCTTACCTTACTTAACGGGTATTTAATCGTAGGTGATGAAACTGGCCCTTAAATGTCATAATTCATAAGTAAATAGGTAAAGTTGTAAGCGGTCATCGACCTCACCTAAGATCAACTAAGCTACTGATCTAAGCTGACCGATTGACCTGCTAAGCGAAGTTACTTCACGTATATCTAAAGATAAATAAACATTTACTACTCTTGCCATGTGGTTTTTATAATTTGGCAATCTAAATTGAGTCGGCTGAGAACTAGGCTATGGATTCGGTGGCTTTAAAAGCGTCCATCATGTTCCTGTAAGCACGCCAAGGATATTATGTGCCCCATGGTTTGTGTAACAGGAGCTCATGGCTAAATAATAACAGTCTAGGTTGGTCCGTGATTGGGTGACCACCCATCACATACCGAGTTTCTCCCGTACATCGGAAAACACATTAAGTCCCAGCTATCATTTAAAGATCTTCTTTTTTTTTAATTTTCGCCACACTAGGAATTTCTCCTGTATCGTGGGTGCGTTCACAAACTTATAAAGTCACATACACAAATAGGTACCCAGACCCGAAACAACTACCTGCAGGCCATACAAATATTTGTTCCGTGCGGGGATCAAACCTGCGACACGCAGTGCAGCAGTCCAATCGCTTAGCCACTGCGGCAACCGTGCCGTCAAAACTTTGACAGTCATTTCAGGTGGCCTAAAAGTCTGACAACCGGTCTTACTTAGGGGTATCGTATAATCCAGTACAAAACTGGGTCGCGGAGATAAGATAGGCATTCGCTCCATGTAAACCACATAACCCTCCGTTTGGGCTTCGCCGCAGTCGGGTAAATAATGGTATTCAGCTGCATCCGGTTAAACTGGAAGCCGACCCCAACTTTGTTGGAAAAAGGCTAGGCAGATGATGACGGTGTGTGTAAAAGCAGCACATTCATACTCAACGGCTGAGTCTTCTATGAATCTCCATCTGAACAGGTGACCACTATGACCTCTTTTTGGATAAACTTACTTCAATGTGTAATCATGCGTAGCTCCATCTCGTTCTCACACTGCCTGGCTTAATTGAATTTCAATCTATCGCAACGGTCGCTAAACCCACACAGTACCATCTTCTGACCGATACTGATCTTTACTGAACCAGTTCCTATTAATCTATCAACGCCAACTGACACTTGCTCTTTACAAACTGCGGGCCGAGGCAATCACTACGCATGTGCGAAAATACCGACAGTGTGTGTGTGTGTGTACAGACTATTCAAGTTCTTATTTCCAATAGATGTTGATTCCCTTAGACAAATTTTCAACTTCATGTCAGTGGTAATTAAGTCGATATTTGGTGACTGTTGAAAATATCAAGTTTTTTTAAGCTGCAGTGAAAATTAAAACTTATGGCATGCCGCTACAGGTCGGTGGCTTTGGTTGTCGATTGCATTAGGTGTAGTTGTTAAAATATTTTTTGCAAATACCCACATTTGTTTTTTGTCAGTTTTGGAAACTATATTGCAAATGCAGAACGTATGATTATATAGGTACTGATCGACCACAAGCAGGCAGGCAGTAGGTAATTGCCCACCGTGACATATACCGACCTATCGCCTTTCTCGGGGCACACACACGTGCGGAATATATTATCAGTGTGTGGATTTCCTCACTTGAGTGTTTTACGCATTAGGTAAACGTGAAGCGAGGTATGTTTTAGACTGTGTGAAAGAAATTCGTAATGACGGTAGCTCCCGTATTGTATTTTATAACGGGTTGATCTGTCTGTCCGCAACTCCAAGCCCAAAGCGCGTATTAAGCTCCGTTATTCACATCAACACAAAATCATGCTAATGACATCTCGTAACTCAACGATGACTGATCAAATCCGACCAACAGATATTGCTTACAAAATGATTAATCGCAACTTACATTGTACAAACAAGTCTTCAAGTATAGATCGTAGAACGGCAAATGTAATGGAGGATGACCCCAACTAGATGAACCGACGACCTGAAGATGGTAGGAATATACTGGATGCGGAAGAACCTAGTGTTGTGGTGCAACTTGTAAAGGCGAGTGTAGAGATGAAGTATCTACGATATATATGCTGTTAGTATTGATAAAAGTCTATTGGAAGTCATGTGCATCTAATCGTTTTGTAAATTGAGGAAATCCACGGGGCATCCTCGAGCGGTCGTCGAGTGATGGCATGGCATGCTGGCAAGCAATTATTATTGTGTGCATATTTTTGTATTCGCAGATTTATCTAAATATTTTGCAAAATATAAAAAAAAATGATGTATGCATAGGTGAATTAGATGAGCCTATGAGCCTATCGACTAAATGACAATAAGTTAGGTTAAGAGAATGGGTTTTCCTAACGAATTTGATAACTGAATATTTACAGCACCTAGTTGGAACGAACGCAGAAGTAAATAAAAAGCCGATCAGGAACGATTATGAAATTGGTTTAGCAGAACAGAAAGTAATGTGTAGTGATGAGGTTAAACTGAAAGGTCCATTTCGACAGCCGGACATTCTATTTACTGCTTCTTTGCACATCTTCAAAACGCTGACTCATCATAGGTAAGTAGCACCCATTCTACCAACCGCAACACATAACCATGCAGCAATCAAGAACTCAAAAATCCGACTCAAATCAACCTGAAACACTTAGCCTCCGTATCTTCGCTTAAATATCAGAACAAGACTGTTACTAACATTAGCTGGCCCGCTAATTTTGCACTTTCGACTCACAAGTAATTACAACTTGCAACTTGCGTAACTGAGGCTGAGAGTCGCTTCTGCAGTCACGACGAAACTGTAACACAAACTTACCTTTGCCGCCGAAAAAAAAACGAACTTTCTAAATTCAACTCTACGTCATCGCAAAAAGAAAGATGGAGGATTTTTTCCGCGCCAAAACTTTTATGTCAGAACACAAAGCGGTAAAAATTATATCAAAACTCCAAAGGCAGTGGTTGCATAACCTCGTGCTCAATAGAATAATAATAGATGTCGCAGAAAAAAAAACGAAAGTGCAAGAATTGGAGCGGGCAATGGATACAATGGCATAGTAAGCACGATTGTGTATCAAAAACTTATAACAATACTTGATAATAGTGTCTATGGTCACTAGAGGGTTACTAATGTGGTCTTCTGAAAGGAAGATAGCTAGATTTACGCAAGTATTCGAAACGCATCTAGCTCAAACATGATTGCTGTGTCGAAATAAAGATGTCTGCAGTGTAACTCTTGACCTACACAACCATATCCGAAATGTTAAGTTAATCCAAGAGACAGACGTATTTCGAATGACTTGACTGGATTTATTTAATCGATGCCACTTAACAATCTCCATTGAAACGTTTAAGTTAGAATATATTACTTATCAAAAAAGTATTTAAATTTTTTAAGACCTATCGAACAAATATTAAAAAAAAAAACAAGAAAGCTTAAAGCTCCATTTTAATACGCCTACCTCAATCATTAAAAATATTATCAGTCCAACTTTGCACAAAAGCAAAATTAAAAGTAACTTTGGCTAAACAGTTTGTATTGTATTTGACAAAGTCATGCAAATAAGAAAACGTCTGCATAGTAGGTTAGCTTAGACAGTAGGTAGACACCGCTTGAATTCACACAGAGCAATGACTTGCTTTGTAGACTGATTGCTATTGTTGTATTGTGAGAAAAAGTGAGTTGAACTCGCCAATCGTATAAGAAATGTTTGGCAATAATTTTCTTATTTCATTGCTTAACGCAGTTATTAGGTAGCGCTACAACCGTGTTTTGCTACCATGGATGCATGGTAACTAAATTGTCTCTCAGACATCCATCACTTGTTTTTCTAAGCCGGGCTAGGTACGCATCTCGTATACGCATGCTGCTGAACCAATGTGTTTATTTTTGTGTGTAATTGATTGTTTCCTCTAATAAAAGTAAGTTTACTTATGAGCAATTTAGCAGCTACGCTAGCTAGACCGATGTACAAATCGGAAGCCAATTTTATAAATTTACTATGCATGTGGTTATATCATAATAATAATTTATTACATCTACTTAGTTACTTAAAGAATAAACCAATAGGCCGTTATGTATTGATCTTTGTTGATAAAACATTTACGTAAATACATTCCGAACTATGTAACCAGGTGAAATCGACCTAGAGTTCAATAATAAAACGCATTACAATTGATACACATTTCTTACTAATATTTTTTGCACTATATTTCTGCATCAAAATCCGTAAAATTGACTATGATTGTTATTCTGTAGAAAATAAGACACAAAATGGCGATAGGCATTTTCATTTCCTATTGTACAATTATTTTATTTTATTAATACAAATGTCATAGAGCACAATGAAATTATGACATTGTCCAAATCCTTTTGTTGGAAAAAGGGGCAAGGTCAAGTTTCATGCCTATAGTATTACAGGTGTTGCTAGAATAAAAAATATCTGTTTTGTAAAGTCTTTAACATACAACAAGTAATGCTATACATAAAATAGTCGGCTTATTTTCAGCGTATCCACCAGACATAGAGTTTCCCGCCTCGATGCCGATGCTATCAGAAAGACTCGTAGATTTACAATAATCAGCCTGCAATGTTGTCAAGGGTTGGACACAGTCCTGGGCCCCGAGTCTGCTATTCAATAGTGTCAGAATGGTCTATCATTGATCTCATAATTGTTGATTTTGACAACACCAAACTTGTCAAAATCAACAATTATGAGATCAATGATAGACCATTCTGACACTATTGAATAGCAGACTCGGGGCCCTGTTCTCTATAACATCCCTGTAGGCTCTTTATTTTTTTTGGAGAGAGGGAAATCTTCAAATGAAATCTTCAGACTTCTACCGACATCTCTTTGAGGCGCGCGTGTGAACACGAACGCGCCGTCTATACGGCCTGTCATCGTTAGAGGACAGCCGGACGGTGAGCTAGATCCCTATAGGCCTATATCTTCAAACTCAGATTCTTCGCATTCAGTGAAAGACTGCTTCGAGAAATGCCTGTTTAAGAAGACGTTCAGCAGGGCTGTTGCGTATCTTTTTAAATGTCAGTGGCTATCATAGTGTCCATCGGTTAACTGTCAAATGGTTCCTTTTTGTACCAAAACCATAACCATTTGACAGTTAATTGATGGACACTATATGGTAGCCACTGACATTTAAAAAGATACGCAATAGCCCTGCTGGTTCAGGCCTAGACCCCGTACGATGAGAAGGAATCTAAAATGCTGAACAGCTCGTTGAAGTTCTTGTCTCGCCCTACCTAATCAGCTATAAATGAATAAGCTTCCTGAAAAACTCTCTGGTTTTTTTTTACCTTCTTGAGGATAGTAGGTACTGTTGGCTTAAAAATAACTGTCACTCGGGTCGAACTTTAGGTTAAGCCGCACTTGCCTAGGCTGGTCTGTGAATGGGTGATCACCAGTCACAAACCAATTTTCTTCCGTGCCTCGAAAAGCACGTTAAGCTGTTGGTCCCGGCTGCGATATATAGATCTTTGGCAGTCGTTACAGATAGTCAGTGACCTGAAAGTCTGACAACCAGTCTTACCAAAGGTTATCGTATTATGTACCCAGTATTAACTGGGTTGTGGATGTCAGATAGGCAGTCGCTTCATGCAAAATACTGGTATTCAGCTGCATTCGGTTAGACTGGAAGCCGACCCCAATGTAGTTGGGAAAAGGCTAGACAGATGATGAAGTAGGTAATTGGAAATATGAAGACCCAGTACAAGCAGGAAACATTGCACTAATAACATCCATGTCACGATTAGTTTCTGCTTATGGTAACATCCTCCTTTTGGGCAAAAAATATTAGTTGAATTATATTTCGACAGCTATATTTAGGTAAGTACCATTTTTGGTTTCCATAACCTTTGTAAATGAAGCCCATATAAGCTTACTTTGTTTTTTTTTTATTTAATTTGAAATTCTTGATTATGGTGACCTTTTTTAAAAAAGTATTCCAACTATTAACTATTAAAATAACTATATAATCGACACACTTTGGGAAGATTTGGTCTAGCTATATGGCAAAACTGCACAAAAATGTAACGTAGGTACCTATATGGTAGGCAAACATAATAGTCCCGAAAATCATCTTTTCTTTACTATTGGTCAGGTTTTATTAAAATTTATGATTAAGTACTTCCTCATTACCCTGTATGGCAAATAGATTCAGTGGACCAGACTTTTACCTTGCAAGTTCATCAGGCGTGTGTTACTACCAGCCGTTCTTCGATCCTAGCGAGTGACTCTACAGAAGAAAATTTCTTCAACAATCGAACCCCATTTCTGGACTGAAGTTGGTACAATAAAAGGGTGCCTTTTTTTGGAGGGTTAGAAATCCCGCTCCCGCTCTGGGCAGACCGGAAGGAAAAGTCAGACTTCTACTGACTATAAACCACCCATGTTCCTTCTTAGCCCTTTTTGTTCCGGGGCCGCAGTATGTTTTTCGAACAACCCGCAGATAAATTGATGCCTGCTAACACGACTAGACATGGACAAACAAATCTAATAATAGCATTAAATCACAAATCTACAGCATAACGTAAAAGCAACAAAAATCTGCACCTCCAAAAGAGATCTTACTAAAACAACATTAGAATTCATATTCCTTTATTAGGGCGGTATTAACCGGAACAAAAGCAGTATAATCCATTGGACTCAAACTTGCGGCTATCCTAGTACTTTCACTGCCTGGTCCCAATAGCAGAGCAGGTCGGATCACTTCCTGCGACGTATCTGGTCACGATCTAGCTAAATACCTACCTAGTGCCAATATGCTAGTTAACAAAAGAAATCTATTTAGTCCGTCAGAAGATATCCAAAGAATATTGGAGACATTATTTTTTTTCACGTAAACAAACAATGAAGACGATACAGTGCTTTGAAAATTCGTGTGACGTCATATTCTAAGACATTAGTATGATATTTTTTACCGGCGAGTGACGTCACAAACCGCCACTCAAATCTTTGACGCGTGTTATCTTCGTCAATTTTTATTGATTTGATAAAACAGAAAATACGTATCCAATATTTTTCGATAATCTAACAAACGGACTAATAAGAATCATATTTTTTTAGTCAGGAAACATCCCTATTGTAGGGTACCTATATTTTATATATATTTTTAAATATGGCTGTTTTATTAACTACACCTCTGCCTAACCCTTCGGGGATTACAGGCGTGATGTTATGTCACGTCCGTAGTCTTTCTAATCCGTCTGCAACGTAGACTCTACGTGAATAAAAAGTCATTGATGATTTTTGGGAGTTGGTTGACTTGGAAGACGGGTCGCGGCATGGCAGGCCACGAAGGAGATTACGGGACGAACTGGATATCTTCCGGCAGTACTGGAAGGGGGATGCGCGGGTTCTCGCAAAGTGGAAGGAGTGCAGGCAGGTATTTGCCCAGGAAGGGGACAGAGCATGCTACAAAAAAAACGTGGTGTTACAAATGCCGATGTACGAGGGTTCGGAATAATGTCCTGAATGGTGCGTCGGTGTCCCGTTGCACCCTATATACAAACAAAACGAATTGAGGTTTATTTGAAGAAACCGAGCTTTCAGTCAATAAAGACACTCATGCCCTAGTGTGAAGTATCCCTTAGATAGGGTGTTGTCAAAGACGAAGAAGAGAAAAAGAGCCATAAATCATTAATTTGTTAATCGTTTATGGTAAAAGAAACTCCTAAATAACTTTAATAGCAATCAATAACAAAGCTGTGACAGTAAAAGGATTTTTTAGGAAATTTTCCACCTCTCCACTATAAACTGCTGATTGTGAGAATAATTTATTTGAACCATTGGCTTTTTAAAATGGGAGCCACAGTATCCACTTTTAGCAAATGAATGACCTAAAACCAACTCTTTGCCAACTGTATAAGTATGTACTATCGCGGGCACTCCCGCCTGACCACCACTAAGCTCATATTTGCTTGCACTTACAACATGAAGCGCTCTCTAGCTCCGCCCCGCCTTTGTATAGAAATAATGAATGAAATACAATACCATTCCACCGCACTGACGAGACCGACGCACGCCGAACGAGAGTTATTGTTATTTTTAAACTGCCATTATTAGAAAAAAAACTTAAACTGAATTTGACTTTCGTTACTAATGGTGCGTGTGTGTTGGTTTGGTAATTGTAAATTAAAAACTCAATGATTTCTGTGAGTAATTTTAAATTTATTATAAGAATCTTATAAAATCCCATGCTATTTAACAGGCAATTGTAAGCGTGTTCTCTAAATCGGCTTTAACGATTTCGATAAAATTTGAAATAATGGAGCTTTAGGGCGGTGAAACGTTGATCTAGCCAGCGGGCCTAAAATGGCCGCTTTTGCAGAACATAATATGAATGACATTCAAAATTTAAAATTCTTAAAATGGACTTTATGTTTATGAAAATAAAGTCCATTTTAAGAATTTAAACATTTTAATGTGATTCATATTGTTTTTTTTTATTTTGGGACTCAGCTCAGCGATTTGACTGATGTTAAATCCTTGTCCATGCAAAATTATAATTTCATTTCGTTCTTCTTGTATGAGATTTCTGGAAGAGATTATGCACAAAATGTTCTAGCACAGGTTCTCAGGAGTCCAATATTATTGCACAGGTTAACGTTTAGTCAATCAAAGGTCAGGTAAGCAGAGCAATGGTCAATGTTCAAAAGGTCCGGGGAGCGCGCCAAAGTTCGTCCGTAAAATTCGCAAAAGGTGTACAGAGGATACGTCACTAAGCTGCGCAGTGCAGATTGCAACTAATTACGTTGACGCTTCTCTAATAGGCCTAAACTTTGAGGGGGCGGGGTTTGGCGCCTACGCATGATTTATGCGAAAAAAAATTTAAATGGGCAGGCGGAAAAGCTTTCGACTGTACCTACTTACTAATTCGCCGTCTGAAGTTAAACATTAATGAACTAATTTTAAAGATATCGAAATTGAATTTACTCAACCAAGATTTACCCATCGTCCAGCATTAGGAATGCAGAACAGAGTTTTAAATCTCTCGCCGAGTGTACCTACCCCGATCTACATTTAAACAACAGAACAGAACGCTTTAATCCATTACAAAACTGTAACCAAACATCTTTAGCGTAAAGCGGCAACGCCTTGAAGTGTTCATCAAATGAATCAGTACTAATTGCAGACAACTTACTACCAATATCTAGCTCGAACGTCATCGCTGATTATCCATTTCATTTTCGATCTCCCCCGGCGACCGACCCTCACCCTGACGGAGAATACATTTGCACATAAAATAAATCCTCTTTGCTCGTACACGTCATATGAATGGTTTTTAAACCGACACACTACGGCTTGAGATGACCCTTTCCGCATCACTTACAAGGTTGTTGTTGCACGCGTTTTGCCATGCGCAGCGCGGCAAAGGTGCGTGTTCTTTCGATGCTGCCTCTACTTCTGTTCGCAGGCTGGTCCACGGGTTCAGCCGACGTAGCTCTACTGCCCGTGCCGGTCAGCCGCTTCAAGAGCGAAAACCAACTACCACCCTATTGTACAGACGCTAGTAACTGTACATCAAGCTACCCGAAACTGTCAAATTTTCCCAATCAACCTTGAACCTAATGCGTTATTAATAAAGTTGAAAATCTATTAAAGAAATTTGACAGATTGTAGTAATTTGATGTGTTGGCGTGTCTGTACGTCAGTGTCGGCTCGCCGAAGAACCGCGATCTCTTATCATCGCTTACAGGCCCAGATGCCGCAAATTGGTCACATATCATAGATTTTCTTCAAGACCACTTAGTTGCACATGCTGGGTAGATGTTTGAAGACTGGTCTCAGGCTTTTGCCACCATTTTGAAGAATATTTGTGAAATAAGGACAACTTCATCATATTCAAAACATAACAACTTGAATTTATCATTATAATTTATTTACATTGCTATTTTACATAAAACCATATATATTACAGCTAAACAGTTTGTTTAATTGAACACAATCTCTGGGCCTACCACTCTCGATTTGACAAAATTATATTTGTATTTGATAGTCCAATTCTTGAACAAGGTTAACACCTATTTAACATCAAGCTATGACCCTGAGGACTCCAGGAATGACTGTAAACACAGGCCACAGCACATCATTTAATATTGCCAGTAAACTGTGACTGCATGGTGGGTAATGCTTGTAGAGCTAAAAGGTTTCTTAAATTAAAGACAATAGGTTTGGAAACTGGGCTTGCCAAAATTACGCCACAACATTATCCTAGAACAATTAGCTATGAGTCTATGCCCTTTCACCTCTGTGTAGCCCGAGGAGCAGACATAGCCGTAACTTTCTCTCCAATCTCAGTAAGCAACTGAGCTGATTTCTGTATGTTCTCAAACTGGTACCCCATGTGGACTGCGATCAGCTGCATCTTCTTCAGATTCTCTTCACTGCTCTCTAATTGATGTTCAGTTGATGCCATGTCTCTGCCTGCTTTTGATAGTAACTGGTAAATGAAAAAAAAACTAAATTTTAAGACCATAGACTCGGGAGATCAACAACAATGCAAAGAAATTGTCTAATCTAAGCTATTGAATGGCACTGGGGCGATAAAAAACTATGCTATTTTTAATATTATAAGTTTAATAACAGATAAAGAACATGAGATAATGAATTTTATAAATAAGTGTGCAATTTTTCTTTTTAAACTCACATGAAACAGGATATTTACCATGTAAAACATAACATATAATGTATTTTTGTGTACTTAACATTGTAAATATCTCATTTTCAGTGTTAATGATATTAGAATATCTTTTGTAAATAATAATAGATTGTGCAGAGATAGTTACAGGAGGATCACACACGCACAATAGGCCCAATGCAAGCTGCTTGTGATCGTTACGGGAAAACCTTAGGAAAGGCTATTATAAAAGCTAAATAAAACCAATGTTATATTTGAAACACATAGTACCTCATTAGACTTAGATCCTCTTTGTATCTGGCGTGCCAAAGACGAGATGTTGTTCATATTGACTTGCACTCTTTCTGCCAATCGCTGTTTTGATTCGGCGAACAATGACCGGGCACTGCTCGACGATGCCGATGTCATTGCGTGGCTACTGTGTATTTTCCTCGTGTTATTACGCCGCTATTGGTGCTCAATGAACCATTGAGGAAGTAAAAAAAGTAGGTTTTTATTTTACAAAATGTTTTGGTTTGCCAAACAAACAATCGATCGAAAACACGAGATTAAAATGTCATTGTCAAATATCGTTTGACAGTTTTATATATCGTTCGGAAAACCGTATCAACTGTTTAAACGCCGATATATTTTTTGATACTCTTAAGCTGCGTTTACACGAGGTATTTTAATTATTGGTAATATCGGGTTCTGTATATTGATGTTGTGGTTTTACCATTTAACTTTTCTTTTATTGCTTGTACTGATAGTTTGGAACAGGCTAGGCAGGGCAAATGAGATGATGATGCTTGTACTGATAGCACTACTGAATTGATTTCGTATTGTGTTAAGATATGCAAATTTTGAAATACGATACATAATACTATTAATATTTTTGATTGTGACATTTAAATTTTTTAGCACAGATGTCTCAGTAGCAGTTCACAGTCAGGAGCTCAGGACTTTGTGCCTCATCTATAGATGAGGCTTTCATAGATGAAAGCAAGATCACTCCGTAAGACATTAAACTCAAATAAAATTTGCAGAAAACCACTGCCGAAATAGTTTAAGGATTACAGGCGTGATGTTATATTGTGATAACGATTTTACGTACATATGTTGTTATTTACCGGGACCCAGCAAAGTAAAGTCACCCATCGGTGTGAACAAGGCTTTAGGAATAAAGAAGAATGATAAATAGTAGAAAGATCAGTATTGAAATGAGCATGCAGAAAATTAATTATGAGAGTAATTAGGATTATAGATTAATGTGTTCGTATATTATTTTAAAACGTTTTCTTTTTCACAACACCATCTCACCTCCAGTCACATGAAAAAATGATTAATTTATTTTATTAAAATGGCAACTGTCGAATTTTATGGCATCCTATTCAATATCGCATACTTCAAAATGTCGATTTCGAAGTCGACTATCAGTTTTTCGTTTTATCTCTAGTAATGAAGTGAGACAGCGCTACAGGAATCGAGTGAAACATTCGAATTGAATACCACTGAATGGATCCAAATAAGAGGGCTGACTGGGGCTGACTTTTCGCTCGTCACGGAAGGTTTTGTGTTCTAGGAAATTTCTGTAATCTAATTCAATTATTAGCCCTTTTTCCGAAATGTTTGTCTTTAATCTTAACCATTTATTTCTAGTACCTCCCGCTGTAGTTTCGTTCTTGTTTTGTTTCGCCGTAGTATAGTATAATGTCTTTTATTTACAAGCCTATTGTGAATCCGTATACTCGTCTTCTTACTTACGTTAAAACTAGTGTAATCTGAAAAATGGATAAAGGAGTGACATGTGAACATCTGAATAAAATAGTTAATATTCTGGGGAAGGAGCTGTGGCAGACGAAGGAGGTAAATGTAAATGTAAATAATTTTCATTATTATAACCTCAAATGTAATGTCATTAGTAATTAGCATTCTTGGTTCAGTCCTAGTTAAGATTGTATAACACTCGGACCACCGAGTAGTCCTCAGAAAAGCGTGCAAACTGTACATAACGCCTGGCATGTTTGATTGTTTGTCTCTGCTTGTTATTTAACACCTCCTCACAGTAGGTGTGTTTACATTTTTTTCTTCATTATGAAAGGCTATAAATATTGTAGTTTATGGCTTATTTATTTTTGATGGCAGCCTGCTGTTTTTTAAACACCATAGGAAAGCATTTCAAAATGGCAAAGTCAGAAAAAAACATTAAAATTATAATTTAAACTTTTTGTTTCTCATGTTAAGCATTGCATCAGCTTATAATACCATTATTAGGACTCTCTATAATGTAATGAAAGTCCTACATATCATAAACAATATTTTCTCACATTACACAACATTGTCTTATCTTGCATGATACAATAAAAATACAATATCATGCTTTCATAATTATTCAAGTACTACTAATGAGAATTTTAATTGCAATTAGATCTAGTTCAAGAACTCAGAAGTCAGAACACAACAAACCTTTGTTTGTTGTTCAATGTACCTAGTACCATGTGGCGACTAAATGGAAGAATGTAAAATAGAAAGATTCAGTCCATTTCGTATCATGTTATATTTGTATAACTGTGTTGTACAAATACATTATTATTGCATTTCATGATCTCTTCCTATCAGCCTTTTAACAGTGAATGATACGAGAGAGATAGAAAATTAGTCTCTGCTTGTAAATGAGTAGAATGTCTTAACAATAGGGTAGTTAACTAAAAAAATCTAATTAGTCTGTCAAAATTGGACACATATTTTTTCTTTTTTCACATAAACAAACAATGAAGACGAAACAGTGCTTTGAAAACTCGTGTGACGTCATATTCTAAGACATTAGTATGACATTTTTTAGTAAAAAATGGTTACCGGTGACGTCACTCACCGGTAAAAAATTTTAACCACAAAAAATACGTATCCAATATTTTCGATAACAGATGGACTAATTAGAATTATATTTTTTTAGTCAGTAAACATCCCTATTGCGGGAGACATCATTTATCCCTGGTACACAATATGCTCATCAATCACCCTTGAGGCTTTATTCTACCCTTCCTCCCAGCTTCAAATTTTTTTTTTGTATTGTTTTCATTAGGATGTCTGGGACATATTCATTTTAAGTAGTGTCCATGTTAGTAAGTACTACCAGAACACTGAACTATCTTTGTTTCAATAAAATCTAAATGACTATTACACAATCACTATGAGATATATAGCAAAAGGCTATCTAACATTGAAATCTAATGAACCTGGCCTTGTAATAAAGTGTTAGTTGCAAACAATGTGAAAAATTCAACCAGAAAGGGAAATAAACTAGAAGTATTTTTGATAGTCGAGAAGAAGAGCTTAAGAAATCAATAACATACAAACTCACGCCCTTTTCCCATGGGGGTAGGCAGAAACCACAGAATGCCACTTGCTACTATCCTTACATACTCCTTTTGCCTCGTCCACATTCATACATCTGGAAAGAAATCAATTGAATATGTTAAATGGAAAGTCTAATATACTTAAGGACTTTTGTATTGTATAATGGGCTAGTGGTTGCAACTCAACGTCCAAAGCCTGTATTTTGGGTATTAGTGTGAATCAGAACGACGACAAAGACTAAGGAGTCAAGGACCTTTAGTTATCCTACTAATATTATAAATGTGAAAGTTTGTGAGAATGGATGTGTGGATGTTTGTTACTCTTTCACGCATAAACGGCTGGACCGATTTGGTTGAAATTTGGTATGTAGATAGGTTATACCCTGGATTAACATATAGGCTACTTTTTATCCCGATTTTCTCTTCCCGTGGGATAATTTTCGAGTTGTAGCGCGCGAAGCCGCTGGCAACAGCTAGTAATATATATAATTAAACAGAAACGTAAACACTGAATCATTCTCTAATGAAACAAATAAAACAGAATGCACCAATTACAAAATAAAACATTCCCATATTTGTTGCACCCCACTGGGGGGCGCACTCTAACCGACATATCGCATTCACCTAATTTGCTTATAGTGCCAAGCACTGATCGCAGATATAAAAGAAAAAAAATATATTTGTTGCAGACACTAACATGTTTCGACTGCGGCTGCCCAGGCCCCAACCTCTGGATCTGCCTCCAACCTGACTGCCATCACATCGGCTGCTCTGAAGTCAAAAATGACCATAGCACACAACACCAGAAGGTACTGTAGTATTTTTTTTTTACTTTAACAAAGGGGTTTGAACTTATATGGAAGCTGGCATATCACCCACTGCCATTTTGATTTTTTTTAGAAATCACGGTTCACAATGAAATTGGTATGTATGGGTAGATGGCACCTAGACGAATAAAAAATATCATGTAACATGGTACCCCAAAGTGTCACGTTATCGAGATATTTCAAGGTAAAGATCGACATTATGAGTACAATTACCACATAAATAACACTTTTTTTTCTGGCAGTCGTATAAAAATAGACCTTGTACGTGTCTTTATGCGTTGATTATTATTATTACGGTTTATTGAAAGAGAGTAAAATAATTATAGGTGTGAGTACTATGGGTACACCTTTACTCAACCTGTCGAGGATTTCAGGCGTGATGTTGGATGCTGGTAGGCTAATACCGTTAATTTATATTGTAGCTTTTTTTTCATAATTCATAATTATCTGCCTAGGCTTTTTCTCAATTACGTTGGGACCAGCTTCCAGTTTAATTGGGTGCAGCTGAATACCAGTATGTTTCATGCAGCAACTGCCTGTATGACCTCCACAACCCACTTAGTATGGTCCATTCATAAATATTATCTTAAAAGTTAAAAGGCGAAATATTGCAATATCTTAATTTTCAATCAAAAGGCTGATTGTTTGAATTGTTTGGTTATCTTTCTCAAACCCAATGAACCGTTTCATTGAGCATAATATGGTGTAGCGAATGTGATATAATTATGTACTTATTTATAATTATTGAGTTTTTAACATTTACTTTTTTTTCTTTTTTTTTTCTTTTCTGACAGTCGAGACGGATGTTGTATTTCTCGAATGCATAACAGTAGGTAACTACTTTATAGCATACTAGGTATGCCTGCGGCTCCACCCGCGTGGACATTATTTTTAGTATAAAATGTGAAACCTGAATGTAGTTTGTGTTCAAAATAAGTAACTGAATCGAATATATTTTGTCCCAAAAACATTAAAAATGGTTACAAATTGGACATGCCACGACACTAAATAGTTATCGAAAATATACGCAGGAAAATGTTATCACCAGTTAATTACGATACCTACAATCGCCATGGTACCAATTTAAAAATTCAAATTATCAATCGCAAGGCGACACTGGAGGCGCGGGAGCGAACAACTAACTTTGTAATATGTCATAACACAGTTTTAATCTTTAGTAAATAGATTCATTACATAAAAAGACTAGACATGTGTTTATGGGTTTGCATATATATACTAACACTAATGTTGTATAATTCAAATTATAGATATACAAGTTACTTACAAACGTTGCCCATTTAATAGTATAGAGTAAAACCCTGCCCGTAGATCTGAGTTACATTATTTATATTGATACTTTAGTCCTGTAAATGCAGCAATTAGTGAACCTTCATCCTGTTTTTAAGTCAACTTTGCCCACATCAACGATACTGTTTACCAAAACGATATGCGACATGATATCCTCCCACTTGACAAAGTAAAATACGGTTACAGGCAGGAAATGGGTTATTTCTGTACTCAATCCGTCGTCGTCGGTGTCTGTCGCCAAATTACTGCAGTTTTATGCACTGCTTTGGCACATATTCTGGAAATTGTTGGGATCTGTAAAGGGTTTAAAATATCTGCCATATATCCACACTTACTTTCGTGAATATGGCCTCTTTTAATCGGATAAGAAAACGGCTCAAGAGAAGCCAAGTCGGCCGGAGCAAAGATAATCTCTACAGAGATTGTCCATCTGCAGATGGGGGTTAATGGACGGCTCAGACGCTAAGTGTGTGTGCGGTGTCTCCCCAAAGGACATGGACTCAATTACCTGCATCAGTGGGGGCGGGGTTCGCGTGACTGAGTTTTGGGCTAAACACATTTGAACTGTTGGCCGTCGATATCGATACGCTATGAAGAAGGTAATGCTATATAGTACTGAAGAACCCATACCGTTTATTTCATATTTAGATCAACATTATATCGTGTTGCTATCCGTCTCCAACAAACCCGCGTATTGCACCATGGCATTAGTCTGAATCGAGGTCACTATTATCTGTCTAGCTTTTTCCCAACTATGTTTCGGTTAGCGTTCAGACTAACCGAATGCAGAAGAATACTAGGTAGTATTTTACAGGGAGTTCCTGTTTCTCTAACCTCCACAACCCGGAACTCCTTAGCAAGACTGGTTGTCATATTAACCGCTATATACCTATACATCCTACTTGACCCACGGTATTTTTACTGATGGTGAAGGACGAGCGTTTTGGGGGGGCAGTCTACTTTAATTTTGTCGTTCTTCTGATTTTAAATAATTGTCAATAAGTTGGGATAAGTCGTTCAAGTCACAAGTAATCATATACCTACTACAGTACACGTAAACATAACAATACAATGATCCGATTCAAAGCAAAGGACCTCACAAAGCGCTTTGTACACTATATAGTCAACAAGTGTATCAGACATAAAATCTTCTTTGTGCGTGAGTTTATTTATGGAAGTCATAATTATGTGTGTGAACTGAATCAGATTATGGAGCATAAATGAATCATTATTGTCAAGCCGCGTTTGTAATGAAGATTTTTGATAGGTACGACATGTTTTTGATGTCTTTATTAGATGGTTTGTCGGATCCACGAGTGCATACTTAAATGGACGTCCGGCGGACTTGAGATCATCAGCCCTTAGTTACGTCATAATCGTCATCTGCCTAACCTTTTCCCAACTAAGTATGTTAAATTGGGGCCGTCTTCCAGTCTAATCGGATGCAACTGAATACCAATATTTAATACGGAGAGCTTATTTTAGATCCAGGACCTAATAATCTTGGGTAAAATGTAACCTGAGAGAAAACCAAGAGTCTAGATTATCAGACTTTCGGAATTCAGTCTCGGTAGAGGCCCGAAAGTCTGACTAGCAAAGTTCTTCAATTGACAGCCGCGACCAACGGCTTAACATTCTTTCCCAGGCTTTAGAAGCGTCCCGTCTCTTAGATATCTTTTCTAACACCGAAAATATTACGCTTTTTAAACCACAATATACTTTCACACCTGTATGTATTGCTTGGAGGGGTGGGCTAAGGAACACCACATTTTGTAAGTTATGTTATAACGTAATTCTACGATATTAGACTCGAGTATAATACCTAATTGTCCAATAAAGTTCCCAACCATCTATAATCTATACCTAATTCATACATTTTGTTTCAGACCTACCATCAGCACTGCGTACACATGAATGTGTCCACGGAGCGGATATGGTGTTACTTGTGCGAAAAAGAGGTGCACATCAGAGCAGCCATGGCATATTCGGTCAGTACATCAACATCTACATAGATGTAGAACTAGTAGTCTATGTGATCGGGCCTTTGAGGGCCGAACACCTGCAACATTATGGTTTTGTTGCAGGGCTACCAATGGCCACCAAAAACTGAAATGGGGGATGTGCGTATTGCACAGGGCTTGTCTCAAAGAGATGAGGCCTGTGTTCCAGCAGTAAAAACATTACCAGCTGATAATGTTAAAACTAAGACTTCAAGAAAAAGAAAATGGGTAGGCCTTTCAAAAAAATCTTCCGTCTGCTATCCACCAAATCCTTTTTTTTACGGATTTGAAATCATCAAATCACCCCCTCCCACTCTGGGCAGAGTGGAAGGGAGTGTCAGACTTATACTGACTAAAATCCACCCATGTTCCTTCTTAGCCCTTTGTGTTCCGGGGCCGCGGTATCTCTTTCGAACAGTCCCGCAGCCCCGGCAGGCGTCGGTTTTTGCTGACATCTCTATGAGGCGTGCGTGAAACACGAACGGCTTCCACCAAGTCTGCAGTCTTTTATGATGATCTAATGTTGTCCTGTTGTGACCCAAACAGGCATGTCCAGACTCGACGTGTGAGAGTCCAACTCGCCTGGGCGCCGTGTCTCTGGCTATGGCGGATGAGGATCTGTCCGAAGGGCACGACTTGCAGTATGACCCCGACGGACGGTCCAGAGGTGAGACTGAACTGTTATGATGTGTGTGTATTTATGCATGTAGATTTTCACTTGCAAAATTATAACTTGACCCTTTACTTATGTTATACCTTTGACCATTATGTGTGACTCTTGTAGATGTTGTATAATGAACAGACCTGTCAAGGTACGTAAGTTGTATGTAATTACAAGATCAAATTACCTTTTTTTTTTTTGGGGGGTGGGAAATCTTCAAAGAACCCCTCCTACTCTTGGGCAGAGCGAAAGGGAGTGTCAGACTTCTACTGATATCTCTTGCGAACAACTCGCAGCCCCGACGGGAGATCAAATTAGCTTGCTATATATTCTACAGACATGATGGGTAGCTATTTTATCTGAATATAATAAAAATAACTGACTCTTTGGTGTAGTGGTCCCAAGGGCATGCGCTGAGTATGACGTCCTGGGTTCGATTCGAGTGTGTAGAAGTGTTATTAGGTTTTTCCATCAGGAATTTCTCAGTAGCACAGTCTGGATTTAGACCCGGTTCATGGCAATTGGGTTGCCTAATTCTATTAGTTCTAACCTAACCCTCGACCTCATGCCGTATGTTATGGTCCCTAGATCCTCCCGCGTCAGGGCTGGTGGGTCTCCAAAACATGGGCAACACATGCTACATGAACGCGGCGCTGCAAGCCCTCAGCAACACGGCACCACTCACCTCCTACTTCCTGGAGTGCGCCGCCGCCGTGGCCGTGCTGGCGGCAGACAAGAAGCCCGGCATCAGCAGGTGAGAGCTCACTGTACATACAAAACGCGCTACATGAACTAACTTTGTGTCGGCCCTTGCAATGTTCGCCGTCGACATGGCCTGTCGTGGTCATAATAAAAAATATTTCGAAATACTTGCAAGGTTGCTAAAGCCCTGCACATTAGCAACAAGATCAAAACAGCAGAAAATAAAATAAAAACAGTTTGGAAAGTCATAAATAACGAGACTTACAGGAAAAAAATACATAACACTAACTACACATTAAATACAGCTTTTAAACATATAAGCCCTTTGGTGGTAATTAAAGCTTTCCGGCAAATAAAAATTAAACTGACCGAAGATTTATGGGGAATGTCAATCAAAGTTTGTACATCCATAGTTGAGACTATTGCACCATACCTAGCTTCAATATTTAATTTGTGTGTAGACCAAGGAGTTTTCCCTGATTCAAATCTGGTGACAGTAAAGATACTAATAATTATAGACCTGTATCCGTGTTGCCAGTTTTTAGCAAAGTTTTTGAAAAAATAATGCTTAACCAAATGCTCAATCATTTTAACACCAACAGAATCTTACACGATCAACAGTACGGTTTCACTAAAGGACGTTGTACAACTGACGCCGGTGTAACTTTATTAAAGCATATATTTAATGCGTGGGAAGAATCCCAAGATGCTGTAGGAATTTTTTGTGACCTCTCAAAAGCATTTGATTGCGTGAATCACGACACATTGCTTTTGAAACTTGAGCATTACGGACTAGGTAAACTTGCACTTAGTTTAATAAAATCTTATTTGAGTGAAAGGCAACAGCATGTTCAAATAAATGGTGTTAATTCACAAGGTTTAAAAGTAAAAATGGGGGTTCCGCAAGGGTCCATATTGGGCCCTTTCCTTTTTCTGGTATATATTAATGATCTACCCTATTTATTGAAAAACCAACCTCAGAATATGGTGTTATTTGCTGATGACACTTCCCTAATTTTTAAGATAAATAGACGGGCTCAAAATTTAGATGACGTGAATATTGCCCTTCTTCAGGTTCATAATTGGTTCACAGCAAACAATTTAGTATTAAATGAAAAAAAGACTAAATGCATAAGATTTGCTTTACCGAATGTTAAAAGTAGTGATTGTGATATACTATTAAATAACGAGAAACTAGAATTCGTAGATAAAACGATTTTCCTGGGGATTACCCTTGATTCACGGCTACAATGGGGTGCTCATTTAACATCTCGGCTAAGTTCAGCAGCATATGCCATTAGAAAAATCCGTCAGTTTACTGATGTAAATACCGCTAGGCTGGTCTATTTTAGTTATTTTCATAGTATAATGTCTTATGGCATTTTGTTATGGGGACGGGCTGCAGACATTGAATCTATTTTTATTCTGCAAAAAAGAGCCATTAGAGCAATATATGGTCTTCGTAGGCGCGATTCTCTGAGGGAACTGTTTAAGAACATTAACATCATGACGGTGCATTGTCAGTACATCTACGAAAACATAATGTACGTTGAGAAAAAATCTGCATCTTTTTAGTAAAAGAGGAGACAGACACAATTATGTTACTAGGAATAGGGACCAGTTAGTTCAGCCAGGCTTCAGACTCGCTAAAGTAGACTCATCTTTCATGGGGTACTGTTTGAGATGCTATAACAAAATTCCACAAAGCATTCTTGAACTGAATGAAACGAAATTTAAAACATGCATCAAACGCACACTATGCAAGCAAGCATATTACAAGTTGGACGATTATATCGCTGATAAAAATGCTTGGCTTAATGCCGGTCCTGCTCCACAAGGACAGGGCGCTTAAATTGATAGCATTAAATAGGAAGAAGAAAGAAGAAGAAGATTGTACAACTATCTTTGCAATGTATAAATTCAATCTCTTTAGTATTATATAGTCGCATAGCACATATTGTGTGAGTACTATGTACTAGAAAGCTATCATTCTCTGGAAACCTACTTATTAATTATTTGACTTGGATATGCCCTGGCGATTGAGAGTGTGTCATGCTCACTTAAATGTCTCGCTGATGGTGGCGGGTGTGTCGGATCATTTCGTTCCCTTCAAAATGGTTGAGTGGAATGGTGCTGATCCATGCGTCATGCTCGTGAACGGGTGCTGTCAGTTGTGACTGGTCACCTCTTAGCTGCCACGGCTTGTTTGAATTATTATTTTATCTTTGAATCGTCGTTTTTTGACTTTACTGTGGACACTTATCGTGCACATCTTGCTACATCGTTCTCACATAATATACCATCTCAACATGAATGATATAATGTACCAAGATTTTGTAACAATATTCTGATTTAAAAGAGTGTCCATGGAGTTTCTTGCCCGTTCTTCTCCATAGAGATCTACGCTAGGGAATGGGCAACTACAGTACTTTCACAAGTTATTATGCCTTGTGACTGTGACTGTAGCTTAGGAGTGCAATACGTCGTCCCGGGGGTTGCTGCGTCGAGTTGCGCGTCGCCGGATGTCTGCGGCGGCGAGTGCTGTGGGTGCGGGGTGGCGGTGGGTGCGGGGTGGCGGTGGGTGCGCGGGGCTCCGGGTCGCGAGGCGGTGGTTGCGCGTTGCGGCGTGCATTCGTTGTTCCGTGATTTGGAGTCTCGTACATTCGTTGTTGCGGTGTGCTCGCAGTGTTCGTTGTTGCGGGCATTCGGCGGCGTGTGATTCGGCGTGGTGGCTTTCGGGATGACGTATTGCACTCGTAGTTTAGTTTTATGAATTGTTCTTCTGACATTCAAAAGTACCTAGTAATGGTTTAATTGAAATAAATGCTTTGACTTTGACTTTGAATACGGGCGGACGAACATTGTAATCGCCTAATTGCCTAGTTTTGTCAAATAACAAACTTATACATATTTATTTTTCTATTGTATAATGAGAGTGACCTTTTTTCGTCTCTTACATTCTGATTTCGGTCTCCTTTAACCTAAAATTTTGTTTTTTTTTACAGAGCATACCAAAAATTAGTGAAAGAGATGTGGTGTAGGAAGACAAGAGGCTACGTTGTACCTAACGGCATCCTGTATGGCATTCGTAATGTGAGTAACACTTACTCCCTTTTTTAAAGAAAAATATATGCAATTTTAAAACGAATTAGAGAGTGAATCTGGAGACTTGATAGATGTTTAGATATAGGTGTAAAGATATTTTTGGAGTCAATGTTCACAAGTATTATTAACAATGCAAACTAATTGTAGTTTTGTGCATCATTGTATTTTTTTCTTTATCTGCGTTTCTTTCTCTAAGCTCTGGGAGCTAATTTCATTTGAGGCTAGTAAATAATGATTAAAAAAGATATATCATGTAGATCTATTGGCTACTGTCTTGGACAGTAGCCAATAGATCTACATGATATATTTGTTTTTTTTTCATTTGTTTTCATTGTGTGTTTACTAACTAAATTACTACATGTTTGTTTGTCGGCAGGTGCATCCAATGTTCCGTGGTTACCATCAACATGACACGCAGGAGTTCCTGCGATGTTTCATGGATCAGCTGCACGAGGAGCTCAAGGAACCGGTAAATGTAAAAACATCATCTTTTCTATTATCTGGTCCGGCCTGTTACTAAAAACCCTTGCGAACATCTTAGGAGAAGAGCATCAAAAGGGCAAAATCTATAAATGTCTACTTTCCGCCACTGTCACACGAACTGTCATACTTGTAGTTCCAGACTGCAGCTGGAGCATGTCTAAGGTTAAGTACGCGCCAATTAACTTCACAAATCTCCGCCTTATAGCATCTTAAAGGCAGACAGGCTTCTAGAAGATTACACCTTTTTTTTAAGTTGGAAAATCGTCATGGAAAGCGGAGAGTTATCCACCGACGGAGGTTGCTTGCCGCTTGTTGGACTAAAGCTGAGTAAAATCCACTGTTCCTACACTACTGCCATGTGCCTGGGACCCGCAAGATACGAGTACATTCGCGCTCCATTCCCTGCGGGTCCCATCACTGCGTACGGCCAGTGACTGCACGTTCTCCATGAAGGCGAGCTGGAACTTCTTTGGACCTGGTTGGTCGGGCGACGACTCAGCCCTAAGTTCGTCTCAATTTTCTCCATGGATCCATATTAAATGCTCTTATTCCGTATCCCCAGGTGTGGGACAGTACATCAGAGGACAAGCTAGGCTCGGACGCAGACGGCGACCACACAGACACCCGCCACGTGCACGTGCGACGTCGCGCCGCCTCCTCCGGCGGTGAGTTCACGACCGACCTGTATGACAGTAGGTAGAATTGTTATGTTACTAGTTTCATCATCAGCCTATAATGTTCCCGCTGCAGGGACTCAGGCCTCCTCTCTAGGAGAGGGATGGGCTATAATCCACCTCGCTGGCCCATTGCGGGTTGGTAGGTGTCACATGTCTTCGAATTTTATGGTTCTAAGACATACCGGTTTCCTCACCGTTTTGAGAGCAGTGGTGATGATATAAATTACAGAAAGTAATGCGCCTGCCTGGGTTCGAACTAGGGCTTTCAAATACCGGATATTTTCAATACCGGTATCAATACCGGTATTGGAGGTCAATACCGTGATCACGGTATTAATACCGGTATTCCCTACTAACCTTTAAAGTACGTGTTTTTATTTTTAAAACAGTCTTTCTTGCTCTTATTTGTTATACCTTTTATAAATAGCTCTCGGATATAACAATTTGGAATTGGTTGATTATTTAATTAGAAAGGACTAAGATTTAGGAACATATTTAAAACAAAACTTTATCAAGTCTTTTTACCCGACTGCAAGGGAAGGGTAATGTTTTTGTAGGAAGGCTTTTTGAAAAGTACAAATATCAAAAATGTATATGTTTTTATTATTATTGAAATGTCTCATGTACATAATCAACATAGGTGTCAATATTTGTAGAAACGTAAGTATAGCTTAATTAATTAGCCCACAATAGCCTACTAAAAAAAGCACGCTCTGCTTCAATAGTCGTAGGTACCACAGACAGTAAATATCTCTTAACTGCCGATAAGAATGGATGGATGTGTCTTCATTTCCACTCATCATCATTTCACCTAAAAGACGTCCACTACTGGACATAGGCCTCAGTCAGGTGTCGCTACATTGACCGGTCCCATGCGCGCATCCAGCTAGTCCCCGCAACCTTCACCAGGTCATCGGTCCACCTTGTGGGAGGCCTTCCAACACAACGTCTTTCGGTTCGCGGTCGCCACTCCAAAACTTTCGGCAGCATCTGCCATCTGTTCTGCGAGCAATGTGCCCTGCCCACTGCCACAAAAGTTTGGCATTTTTTCTGGCTATGTTGATAACCTTGGTGCTCTTGCTGGATGTCTTTATTTCTGATCCCGCAAGAAAACTCGAAGCATTGCCCTCTGGGTGCATTGCCCTTTGGGTGACTTTGAGCTTTCTGATGAGGCCCATTGTGTGTGAGCAACCACGTTTCGGTCCCGTATTTATTCATTGACAACACACACTGGTCATAGACTTTCGTCTTGAGACACTGCGGTAAGTTGGACGAGAAGATATCGCGCAACTGCCCGAATGCTGCCGAGCCAAGTCGGATTCGACGATTACCACTCTTCCTCGAAGTTACACCTACCATTTTCACCATTTGTCTCAGGTAGACATAATCGTCCACAACTTCGAGTGTTACGTGGACATTCAACATGACCTTGGTTTTGTCCATGTTTGTTTTAAGACCTACTAAGGTGATCGAGCATTTTACTGAGGTCCTCCATGGTCTCAGCCATGACCACTATTTCGTGGGCTAACCGAAGGTGAGGGATCCTCTTCAATCCAGAACCTTGAAGACATCCTCCAGTGCAGTTGTGAACAGTTTCGGAGATATGACGTCTCCCTGTCACACAAAAATAGGTTCGAGGTCTGGTCCTGAAGTCGGACTGACATGGTGGCGTTTATGTACAAACACTTCAGCGCCTCGATGTACCTGTAGTCGATTTAGAACCGTTGGAGGCACTGCAGTACAGCCCAAGTCTGGATCGAATCAAAGAGTTTCTCGTAGTCCACAAATGCTAAACAGAGAGGCAGGTTATACTCTTCGGTCTTTTGTATAACCTGACGCAGTGTATCTATGCTGTCCACGGTAATAAAGCCTTTTCGGAATCCGGCTTGTTTCCCGCCGGATTGAGTCGAAGGCTGGGAATCGTTAAACCTGCGCGCGGTATCAATTCCACTGCTCGTATTCAATGAAGCACAAGGTTTTTCTATGGTCATATCGTGTTCATGATCAGTCATTGTCTCACTGTCTCTTTGAACGTTTCGTGTGTCATTATTATATTTTAAACATGGAATTAAATTTACGATAATACATGTAATGATTGCAATACCGTGATCACGGTATTGAGGCGTCAATACCGGTATTGAAAAAAGCCCATATTTAATCCGGGATCACGGTATTACGGGATCCCGTAATACCGGTATTGAAAGCCCTAGTTCGAACCCTCGACTTACTGCTCGTGAGTCGGGGCCACCACTGCTCTCAAATTATCGTATTGCTAGTTTATACGAAAAAAAGAACTCCAAGGGAATGTACTACAAGGGTAGATTTTCTGCCGGGGCTGCGGGACTGTTCGAAAGAGATACCGCGGCCTCAGAACACAAAGGGCTAAGAAGGAACATGGGTGGGTTTTAGTCAGTAGAAGTCTGACAGTCTCTGCCGCTCTGCCCAGAGCGGGATGATTTCCGATCCACGAAAAAAGGGGTAATATGTGTCATGGTTGTGCATCCATTTCCTCTCCCCTGTGACTTAGTCAGTTCAAGCGTGACCAACAAACAAATTCGCTTTCACATTTATAATTTTAGTAAGGAGAACTTTGTGGTTAAATAATCAGAGGCCCAAAAGTCTGACAGCCACTTTTGCCAAGCAGTAGAGTATTACCCAGTATTGACTGGGTTGTGGAGGTCAATCTGACCTCCACAACCCAGTCAATACTGGGTAATACTCTACTGCTGGCTATCTCTATCATTCTCTGGCTAACCGAATGCAGCTGAACCAGTATTTGACATATGACTGGTTAGCCGCTCCATGTAACATACAGTACCCGGCGATAAATATTGCACATCGACCTTTGGAAATTGGTGTATTTTATACAAAGAATAAAAAGAATTATCAAAAGAAGCAAATCATAATTGTTTTAACAGCTCCTATTAGATACCGGGCTGTTTGTATTTCGTGCGACAGAGATAATGCTCTACGAAGCCGAAATTAGCCGATTGTCTCTTTCCAAAGGTCGATGTGCAATATTTATCGCCGGGTACTCTACTGGTTACTTAGTAGTACTTACTGGTTAGACTGGAAGCCGACCCCAACATACTTAAAAGGCTAGGCACATGATGATTTATGATATTAGTAAAGATATTTAAGCTTGCCACCTAAGTGAATAAGGTACAAAATAGCACTGCACACTAGTATTTTGATAGCATGGCACTTTATGATAGATTTTACGCATTTTATTTGAATTAATTGTCAAAAACCAATAAAGCTCCTGAAAAAAATATAGAAAACTGGGTCTTATGCGTTTCTTTTCCTACAGCAAGTGATGCTCCTTTCTTCGCGCGGATGAGGCGGAAATCACCAGCGCCGTCGTCGTATAGCGAATCTAGAACTGAAGGCTATTTGAGGTAATTATAACTTACGTATTTATTAGCCATACAAACCAATCTTCTTCTTAGCGTGTCGATGGCAAATTTACATTAAATTTTGGCTGAAAATTCAACTAAACGAATTCCGCTCTCTCGCTGATGCAGTCCTACGATCGTCAAGTGGGCAGGTGTCGGGAGAATGCAGCGCGAGATGGAAGGTGGGACATTGTCTGTGGAGGTACGCCGCATACACACTTGAGATCTGAGCCGTACCTGAATCCCCATCTGAAGAGATTATCTTTGCCACGGCCGAATTTAGAGATTTCCAAAAAATATTGCACTCGTATTTTTTCTTTTTTCACGTAAACAAACAATGAAGACAGTGCTTTGTAAACTCTTGTGACGTCATATTCTAAGACATTAGTATGACATTTTTTACCGGTAAGTGACGTCTCAACCTCCCACTCAAATCTTTGACGCGTTTTATCTTTGTCAATTTTTATTGATTTGATAAAACAAAAAATACGTATCCAATATTTTTCGATAATCTAACAGACGGACTAATTAGAATCATATTTTTTTTTAGTCAGTAAACATCCCTATTACACGCCTCTCAGCTCGATTCTAAGCGACTCTCATGCAGTTGCTACCAGCCACTCTGTGAAGATCATCGCTCCACCGAGCCTGAGGGCGTCCCACGTTACGCCTACCGATTCGCGGTATCCACTAGCGGTTATGTTTTATACATCATTTTATTTAATGTAGGGTGCAAACACAAGAGCCCATGACGCCTCGACACCGGAGGTCGGCTAGCTTCGCAGGTACACACCATCTGCAATACAACGTGTACTCTCAACAGCCTAATGGTAATGGTATTTAACTTCAAAAATAATAAAATTCTAATTTGTTTTATGTGGCAGTACAATAAAAAATATAATTCTGGTGGGATCTAGTTAAATTGGGAGTCGACTCCAACATGAATTAGAAGAATCTGAGGCAGATGATGTCAGATGACAATCGTTTAGATCTCTTTTTTTTTTAAATAAAATCGTAAGGGGAGATGAGATATGGCTTCCGGTCACATGATGACAGGCCGTGTCGACGGCACGTTCGTGTTCCACGCGCGCCTGGTGATGTCAGCAATATTGCAGGGGCACGCAAGGGCCGACGCCTACCTGGGCTGCGGGTTGTTCGAAAGAGATACCGCGGCCCTGGACACAAAGGACTAAGAAGGAACATGGGTTTTAAGTAAGTAGAAGTCTGACACTTCATTCCGCTCTGCCCAGAGCGGGAAGAGTCATTTGATGATTTCCCAAGCTCCAAAAAAAAAAGGAGATGAGATTTGAAAAGGAATATGTAATTTATATTTTTAAAAAGCCATAAAAAAAAATATCTTAAAAATATGCTTTAAATACCAATAAACAAATTTACAATTCATTGTTCTACCACAGCCACAGAACCCAGCCGAGCTCCAAACCAGGCGTTGTACGGGTCCGAATCATCGTTGTCGTGGTCGAGCGAAGCGGAGGAGCGGTACGAGACGTGTTCGAGCGGAGCGAGCGATGCACCGGATACTAGGAGCGAACAGCAGTTAGTATTACTACTAATTTACTATTAATTTAAATTAAAACTTTAAGGGGCTTAACTTCTCAATGTATAAAGAAACGATGGATGGATTGTGTGTGGATTGATATGAAAGAGTAAGGAGTAAATGATGCTGTGACGTCTGACAACACAACAAAACACGTCTGACAAGAACATCGGCGTAACACGTTTTCTTCTTCCACTCTCCCCTGTCCTGTCCCTCCTTGACGTCGTACTCGTATCAGGTTTTACTGGTTGACGTGTACCCATAGAATCTCTCGATCTCCATTAGAAGCTCCGGTTTGGCAGACTGATATGATCTTGCCATCGTCGGTCTTCAGTTTCGTGACCTGGCTCTGCACAACAGCCAAATCTCTTGCAATTACCTTAGAACCTTTATTCCGCTCAATTGGGTATTTGCCTACTGTTAAAAATTCACGAAAATGTTATCTTATTTCAAAGAGCTAAAAGAAATAATATTATGTGTAAAAAAAGTTATAAAATACGAGTAGATCAAAAAATGAAGTAGATACACGCTTTAGAAGTTTTTGCTGGGGGCACTTTCTATCTTTGACGCGCGAAACGGCCATTTGTACTACGAAACTATGGCGATATGAAAATATAACGTCACTTTTTCATAGCGCTGTCTTTGTCTAGCTAGTCATTTAAAATCGGTTAAAACTAAGCCATTTTTTTATCGAAATTATTACTTTTTTCACAAATCGTGTTAGTTCTTTAAAATAACATAACATTTTCGTGATTGTTTTACAGTAGTCAAAAACCCTATTGCGTTTTTTGTATGCTCGGTATTAAAGCGGCGGAGGTCGCTTTTCAAGGATTTAGATATCTGTCTATTGAGCTGCCGATATTTTCACGCCTCGTCTGAAGACTACAGGATCATCTCACGCCACTCCTTCATGAGCTTGAGAGACAACACGAAATATAATACGGATAATAGGGATGTTTCCAGTCTAAAAAAATATGATTCTGTTTAGCCCGTCTGTTAGATTATCGAAAAATATTGGATACGTGTTTTTTGTTTTATCAAATTAATAAAAAATATACATAGATAAAACTCGACAAAGATCATGAGTGGAGGCTTGTGACGTCCGGTAAAAAATAACTGAAATCACACGAGTTTTCCAAGCACTGTATGTATCGTCTTCATTTTTGGATTACGTGAAAATAGAAAAAATATGTGTCCAATATTTTTTGGAAATCTATCTGACAGACTAATTAGATTTTTTTTTGTCAACTACTGTATTAGATATTAACTTGTTATATTACCCGTCGCAGTAAGAGTGTAGTGCCAATGGGCGGCGGTGACGGCACATCGTCTGGCGGCGTGCGGTTCCGTAGCATTATCTCCGACGTGTTCGACGGCAAACTGCTATCCTCTGTGCAGTGTCTCATCTGTAATAGGGTAAGTACTTATGTAGCATATTACTCGTCATCATAATCGGAGAGTTACCCAGGTAGCCCAAAGAATTCCAGGACTTAAGTGGCAGTGGGCAGGGCACATTGCTCGCAAAACGGATGGCCGATGGAGTGGCGACTGCGA
The DNA here is from genome assembly GCA_949774965.1 of Diarsia brunnea. Taxonomy (NCBI): domain Eukaryota; kingdom Metazoa; phylum Arthropoda; class Insecta; order Lepidoptera; family Noctuidae; genus Diarsia; species Diarsia brunnea. The sequence goes on along the minus strand of OX459007.1, from coordinate 11,757,899 downwards.
ACTGGAAGCCGTTGCGTTAGGAGGCCTCCCACTAGGTAAACCGATGACCTGGTGAAGGTTGCGGGAATCTGCTGGATGCGAGACGCACGGGACCGCGAGATGTGGCGACACCTGAGGGAGGCCTATGTCCAGCAGTGGACGTGTTTTAGCTGTAATGATGATAATCGAAGAGCAGCGGTAGCCCTGTGGTGGCGGTGTGCGGGTGGCCTCTACTTACGAGCAGTAAATCGTGGGTGCGATCCTAGGCAGGCGCATTACTTTGTTTAATTTATTTCATCACCTCTGCTCTCAAACGATGAACGAAAACATCATGGGGAAACCGGCATGTCCTAGAACCAAAAATTCGAAGACAATGTGATATGCACTAACCGCACCTTAGCATTTCCTCTAACAGAGAGGAGTCCTGTATTCCAGCAGTGAGAACCTTTAAGGTTGATTATGACTCGTCATCTCAGTAGTCACCTTCTACCACCAGAAAAAAATACTTATTATTTTTTTTTATATTTCATAGGTGTCAACGCGAATGGAAACCTTCCAAGACCTGTCTCTTCCAATTCCATCTCGTGAACACCTCGCAGTGATCCGGTGCCAACAGCCTATCCTCAATCATCACGTGCCGCATGGACAAGAGTCGTGGGTCAGTACTATAATATAACATAACATCACAACTATAATCCTCGAAGAGAAAGGCAGAGGAGTATCTAATAGTATACCCACATTTTGCCAGTTATGTTGGAATAAAGGCTAGGTAGATGATGTTAAAAGTCCCATGTTATAGGGAGCGAGCCTATTGCCATCAACTGGGAACAAATCCAGACTCCGGAGGTCCTACTGAGACTTATAAGATAGAGAGATATCAAATAACCACCATATAACCTCGGTCCCGCTTTTCGTCTGGATTTGAGCGCGGTTGAAGGCTCGGCCCCTATTACATGAGGCTTCCCAATTATGTTGGGGTCGACTTTCAGTCTAACGGGATGCAACTCAATACTAGTATTTTAAATAGAGCAACTGCCTATCTGACCTCCACAACCCAGTTAGTACTGGGTAATACGATACCCTTTGGTAAGACTGGTTGTCAGACTTTCGGGTCACTGACTACCTGTTACGACTGTCAAAGATCTACAAATGGCAGCCGGGACTAATGGCTTACATGAGACATTAACATATTATTATATATTATCATATAATATATGATACACACGCTGTGACTGAGACCGCGTCGACACAAATCATTGAAATCTTTATCTTGTTATTTTCAAGTATTTTGAATTGATTCTTTTCTGTAATGTTATAAAACATGTTTTTCCTCAAATAAGTAAATAAATCTGGCGAAATGTGAAAGTGGCAAAAGCCAGTAATTTCATGTTGTGAGAATGACTAAATAATGTCAAAGCCTTTGAACCAGGTGTGGTGGTTACTAAGTTGGCTGCGGTCGTGGTTCTACGGCCCTGTGGTGTCCCTACAAGACTGTCTAGCGGCTTTCTTCAGTGCTGACGAACTTAAAGGCGATAATATGTACAGGTATGTCATTGAAGTATTCTGGTCTATCATATTAACACGTTCATTGCCGAGCCAAAATGCTGAACTTACTTAGATGGACAAAATATAAAAAATAATTTTCTTGTTGCCAAAAAAATATCCGAAACCCAATACGCTGCTGCCTCTATTTATGGTTGTATGGCCTCTTTACGCCCCGTCGTCGGGGCTGCGGGTTGCTCGAAAGAGATACCGTGGCCTCGGCACAAGGGCTAAGTAGGAACATGGGTGGTTTTTAGTCAGTAGAAGTCTGACACTCCCTACAGCTCTGCCCAGAGCGGTAGGAGTTAGTTGATGATTTCCCACAGTGAATGAACAGAGCAATTAAGTTAATTATAATTTTCCATGTCGCTGATGAGTCGAATTTTTCAAACAGCGTATCACGAATTTCCTTCAAAATCCTTTATCCTTTTCCAGTAAAAAAATGGCCTTACTATGTATAGATTTCCCATACATGAGAGATACGCATAAACTGGTTGGTTGGCGTCATACGTAAAACCTGGCCCAGTCAAACATATCGAAATTTTCAAAGTTTTGCTCCTAAGCGACATATAATTTTATTTCATTCTCGCATATCTCCCACAGTTGTTCCCGCTGCAATAAGCTCCGTAACGGCGTGAAGATGTCCGGTGTGGTGCGTCTACCGGAAGTACTATGTGTGCACCTCAAGCGCTTCCGGCACGAGCTCATGTTTAGCGCCAAAGTCGGCGCACGAGTCTCCTTCCCAATCAACGATCTTAACATGGCGCCTTATACACATAAAGGTAACATTAAATTCGTAATATGAAGCAAAGGTGCCAAACAACACGGGTATCAAAACTAACGGGTTTTTGTAGGGTGGGAAATCATCAAATGACTCCTCCCGCTCTGGGCGGAGCAGTACCGAGTGTTAGACTTCTACTGACTAAAAACCACTCATGTTCCTTCTTTGCCCTTTGTTTCCGGGGCCCCGGTATCTCTTTCGAACACAGCTTGGCAGGCGTCGGCTCTTGCGGGCCTCTTCAATGTTGCTGACATCTCGACACGGCCTGTTGTCGTCATAAGACGGACCGGACGGTGAGCTAGCCCATTACTCACCGTCCACAGGCCCGCGCCTACGGTGGCCGGCAATCGCCCTGCGACTCCCGACGACCGGGGCGTCTTCTTCTGTTGCGGCGGCTAGGGCGAGAGGTTTCCCTCTCTCTCACGCGTTCGGCATCCTTCTTCGCTAGCATTACAGCTTTGCAGGTGGTGACCGCTTGCCATGCCTCCTCGCTCCGGACCAGGGCCTGACGCGAGAGGTCGCCTCCGCTGATCGCCTCGACGAGGACACGGCGATTCTAGGTCGCCAACCCTAACATACATTGATGTGTTCGCTGATATTCACAACCTTTTAACGAACCTTTCAAGGCTAGTAAGCGTCATTATTTTATATAAAAAACACGAACTGTTTTAAACTAACTCACAATCCCGCAGACTGCACCTCCAAAGTGACCCGCTACGAGCTGTGTGCCGTGATCTGCCACGCGGGCACTGCGGGCGGCGGGCACTACACGTGCGTGGCCCGCAATGGCCGCCAGTGGTACAACTTCGACGACCACGCAGTGCAGCCACTGCCTTACCATCATCTGCCGCACTGCGAGGCCTATGTGCTGTTCTATAGGTAAGGAGAGACTTGTTTGTTTAGTGCGTGACCCGCAATGGCCGCCAATCGAACAACTTCGACGACCACCGGTTCAGCCATTTCGGAAATTAACCGTAACAAACAGACAGACAAACATAAAATGCTTGTCGTAAAAACTGCTGGGCTACTGCAACTTTTTCATTGTTTCGATTCAGCTAGTCAGACTTAAATAACAATAAAGTTTTAAGTTTGCTATTTGCACATGTTTATGTAAAACAAAATGTTCTCAATACCATTTAATCCATTTAACCGTTTTGTATCGCAGGAAACTGAACCCCCAAATGGTAACGTTGCGGCAGAAGGCGGCTGAAATATTAGATTCAACGAGCGTCGAGCCCAACGACATCAAGTTCTACATCTCCAAGCAGTGGATCAACAAGTAAGTGGAATTTTTAATGGGTTAAGCGAATGTGGGAACACAATCAACTAGGTGGACAGATTTCATTAATCAAAATCAAAAGTCATTTATTCAATTTAGGCTGATATTTTCGAAAGTCAAAATTTACTTTTCTTATTTACAAGTGACAATCCCCCAAAACGCCCACCCTTCAACACTTCCTAGTGTTTTAGCTGGAAAGAAGAAATGGCGGAACAAACTCCCCAGCAACAACAAACACCTCAGCAACGTAATTTGTTTGTAGTAGGGCTGTTGTTGCATCTTTGATGCTTTTAGAACTCGATGGTATTTACATCGACTATACAGATTCCACCAATAGATGTGAGTGTAACAGTTGGTTCCAAACGGTCGTGGTAATCTCAAGTCAATGCTGCAGCTGTAAGGTACACATTCCTCTACATTCGCTGTAGTAACTTCAGAGTCTCTCAGGAATAATTATTCAGCCGATATTAAGAAATCGCCGACGCCTGCTACCTGGATGCTACCGAAGAGCTATTAAGCTCAAACGCTTGTAAAATTGATGTATTCTTATTTATTTATTTTTTATGAATATTGGAAAAATTGTAAGTGAAGTTTCCCCGACATTTTGAGGTATTTAAGTGTTAACTGATCAATAACCTCGACAGATTCAACACATGGGCGGAACCAGGTCCCATAGACAACAGCGACTTCGTGTGCTGGCACGGCGGGGTCAGGCCCGATCGCGCTCCGCATCTGCATCATCTAGCTGCCCTCGTACCGCAACCTCTATGGGAGTTCTTGTACCTGCAGTGAGTATTATGACTTCTTTGGATGTTCCTTTATTTGCAGTAAGCAATAAGAATATCCTACTTCATGCTGATGTCTTTTAAACCTGAAGTTTCTTGCCGGTTCTTCTCCATAGGAAATGACCAACCCGAACCGTGCAACTTTTGTCGACGTTTTGTAAGTGCACCTGTAAGCCTATGTGAAATAAAATATTTTTATAAACTACTAGCTGACGTCACACGGTTCCACCCGCGTAGTTCCCGTTCCCGTGGGAATACAGGGATAAAAAGTAGCCTATGTCACCCGGGGATGGTGTAGCTTCCCAACGGTACAAGAATTTTTGAAATCGGTTCAGTAGTTTCGGAGCCTATTCGTTACAAACAAATCTTTCCTCTTTATAATATTAGTGTAGATGTTGGTGTCGACTGTATCTACATATTATATTAGCCCAGGTTTCCACCAAAGCGGAGACGTGCTGAGTGAACGAGTGCAATCGCATTGGTTAAAATCCAAATCGAGATTCTCGTCTCTCGTGTGATTGGTCAAATCTTGCACCACACCGTTCGATCCACGTAAGACAAGCCATAAGTCTTCGAGGCTTCTCACTTGATGTAGGTAACGAAAGGACTCGAGGGCTTAACGTGCTTTTCGTGGCGCGGTCAAGTCCTGGTATAAAGGAGATTGTCGCTCATCCACCGAGCGATCTCACCAAACATAACTGTCAAAATCACTGTAATAATATTTCTTTTAGGTCACAGTCTTTAATCTTTACTCCTGTAACAATAAGGTTTATATTGGGTTGCCTCGAACTGTTCTTTCGAACAACCCGCAGCCCTGATAGTGTGTTGTCTGAGGAACTGTAAAGGAGTGTGATTGTGTCATGCACACTAGCTGCTCCACAGTATGCTGAACTGGGCTTATTTGGCGCAGCCGTGAGACACACAGTATTATTATTATTTTCCTGTTTAAATTTTATTTTTTTTATTTAAATTTTTTGTTGTGTGCACTTGTGGCGTGTGCCAAATAAATATATTTTCTTTATTTCTTAAATAACTTGATGGTATGTGTTCCAGTTTCGGCGGCGGTCCGGCCGTGTCCCACGTGCACGAGTGCGGCGTGTGCGCACGTGCGGCACAGCGACTGCGCACGCGACGTGCGAGAGAACTCGCCTCCTTCTGCGAACTGCACGCTAGCTTCCAGGTATACTAGCTGAATAGAAGGGCTTTTTGCAAAACTTGCTTTTGAGCCAGGCTTTGTTTTATATACCCAATGACACTCGGGGATAATGTAGTTTTAGTTAAAGATGACAAATGAAGAATCAGTAGTAGTTTTAAAGAAAAAAATCATTGCGAACATTGTCTTTCAAAATGTTCACATTTAAACTCAAACTCTTGAACGTATAAATTGCATAATAAATTAAATTCTTAGTGGTATGAAACTATTTAATTCCTCGACTGTACATTACAAGCATTTCTGCTTAGTTCTTTCATATATTTGTTTTGGTGTTATAAGAGCCACAACGAAAATAACAAACACGTCCACAAATTTTGTCATAGTTTGAGTAATATGCATGATATAAATATTACTTCTAGCCTATATAATAGCACCCATGAATAATCTAGCTTTCCGTGCAAGAATTTTTGGAATTGTGTACTTAATTATTTTTATTACTAGTGATTTGGAAACACATAACATAACATCACGCCTGTAATCCCCGGAGTGTAAGCCAGAGGTGTACCTAATAGTACACCCACATTTCGCCAGTTATGTTTAAGTCCCATGTAACAGGGGGCGAGCCTATTGCCATCAACCGGGCACAAATCCAGACTCCGTAGCTGTTACTGATAAATTCCTGATGGAAAAAGCCAATAAAACTTTGCCCGACCCGGGAATCGAACCCAGGACCTCATGCTCAGCTGTCGCGCTTGCGACCACTAGACCAACGAGGTAGTCCGTTTTTTGATTTGGGAACAGTAAATAAAAAACTAGGCAAAAGTAAAAAAAACTAGTGTAATATCTTAAAAATGGCTTATTTTTATTTAAAATTGCTTGCTGGACAAAGACAGCGCTATGAAGAAGTGATGTCATAGATACTTAGTACAAATGGCCGTTTCGCGCGACAAGGATAGAAAGTGCCACAACCAAAAACTTCTATAGCGCGTAGCTACTCCATTTTTTGATCGATTATATTAGTTTTTTACACATCGTATTATTTCTGTTAGTTCTTTGACATAACATAACTTTTTCGTATTTTTTCAACAGTAGTCACTAATTGACTACTATTAAAAAAATACGAAAACGATAACAAAATAAAATACGTCTTTATAATATTATTTCTCTATAGATAACATAATATCTGAGTTGTTCTGATGGTCAAATGACATTTCCAAAAGCCTCCTTCAGATTTCTTTAAATATCTGATTGTTCAATGAATGCTGCTTTTTTATGTTTGTTCCAAGCCTGCTCTATTCTTCTACTGGGCAAAGAAAGCTGCTTGCCAGGCAAGATTAAACAATATTGATGCCTAATTCTTATTCTTTATTGCACACATAAAAACATACATACAAATTGCAGTAATGTAGCATAATATTCTGTTTCTGTCTATTGCTTGAAGATTATAGAGACGGAATGATGTGAATGAAAACACACATCACTATTAAGAAAAAAAAATGTCTTAATTCACTGAATTTTTAGTTTGATGCACTGAGGAAAACAGGGTGAATAGCGCCCCTATTCACCCTGTTTTACTTACTTCCTGTATTGCCAACAACCATATTAATTCAATGTTAAAAACCCTTTCAAAATGTTGTCTCGTTTCACCCTGCATTTTTATTCTAATCTGTTTTATAATATATTACAAATCAACGCACGCACACTGTACGTATAATCATGTTCTCGAATACATTATTTGTTCAGATTAAACAACGAAAGAGTGACTTAAATTTAAGAATTTTCATCATTTTTGAGATGCAAATGACAAAAATCAGTAGTCATTTATTCAAATTGGGCTAATAATTAGCACTTTTCATACGTCAAACTTTACAAGAGACAGTCCTCTAAAACGTCCGCCCTTCGGCACTTCCTAGTGTTTTAACTGGGAAAAGAAGGAGTGTCGGAACAAACTTCAGCAACACAACTGTCTGTTAAATTAGAAGAACTAGGCTATATACTATAGTGTGTAAAATAATATTAACAAAGAATCCATTACATTATTAATATTGTCACAAGTCATCTAACACACATCAATAAAAAAAAATATATCATCAAAAAATCTGCTTTTAGGAGTGTGTTCGTTATATTACATGTTAAATGTTGTGTATATACACACAACAGTCCGTTATTATAACCAACTTGTAATATACAGCAACAAGAACGACCCCACGCGATCTACGGCATCAGCATGCATTGGTTCCGGCAGTGGCAAGCCTTCGTGCGCAACAAGACGCAGCAGCCACCTCCCCCAGTTGACAACTCTGGCATCGTTAGCAAACAGGTATGTCGGTGTTCCCGAATATTTAAGTCGCGAGTAAATGGGCTTCTTTTGGGTTAGCACGTTCCATCGTCGACCTCATCTCTGTCTCCAGGACAAGATTGAGGTCAAGAGTAGGCCAATTTCATACAAAAAACAAAACATTTATTTCAAGTAAGCCAGTTATAGGTACTTTTGAATTGTCGAAACAAATACAACAATGGAATGGAGCTACAGTCCCAGTCACAAAACATAGAAACTGCGAAAGTACTGTAGTTGTCCATTCCAAAGAGTAGATCTATATATATGGAAAAGAATGGGCAAAAAACTTCATGGACACTCTTTTAAATTAGAATATTGTTACAAAACCTTGGTTAAATCATTCAAGTTGAGATGGTACATTATGTATGTATTGTGGAATGTTACTCTGAAGTCATCATCATTCTCCTGCCCATATCCCAATTTACTTAGGGTCGGCGTAGCATGTTTTCTTTTTCCATATTTTCGTCATTTCATCAGATAACACCTTTCTTGCCATATATAGGGTGTAAAAGTACCCTTAACGCAAACTAAGGGCATTTGTTCTCCCCACCACTGCGATCATTTTTTTGTTCTAGACCATACCTGGGAACCCCCTAGTTACGGAGATATTGGGGGTCAAAGTTCAAAATTTTTCACAGCTGTTTTTGTAAATACTAGTTTTTCTGGTTATAACTTTACTTAAATTACCTCCATGATCCGTTTACTATTCAAAGCATCCACTAGCATGATGTGTTAACAGTGCTACATTGAATTTAACCGTAAAATGTGATTTTTGACCCAAAACAAAAACTCGTTTCCCAGCAAAAATTTTTGCGTAGGGATACTTAGTTTGATGTACACAATGCTTGGTTGACGGCTGTGTGATGGATTGATTTACACCCTGTATGATCCTTCACACAGTGTATCCATTGTTTCTTTGGTCGTCTTCTACTCTAATACCCATCCGCATTCAAACTCATAACTTTCCTCACAACATTTTTCCGCATCACATGCTGGCACCACTGAAAGAAGGAAGGTAATCGGAAGTATTGTATCAAACGCGACTGCTGAGCGTGAGGTCCTGGGTTCGATTCCCGGGTCGGGCAAAGTGTTATTGGCTTTTTCCATCAGGAATTTATCAGTAACAGCCACGGAGTCTGGATTTGTGCCCGGTTGATGGCAATAGGCTCGCCCCCTATTACATGGAACTTAAACATAACTGGCGAAATGTTGGTGTACTAGTAGGTACACCTCTGCCTAACCTTTCGGGGATTACAGGCGTGATGTTATGTTATGTATTAAAAATCGCAGTGGTATACTTAGTTGATTGATGACTCCCTGCAAATTAGACCATTTTCACATTAGGACGTTAGCAACGCGACTATAAACAAATACTACCGGGTTGTTACGGCTGTTCTTATAAAATGTGAAAGAATGTGCTTCAGCCGCGCGACTGTCGCGCTGCTAACGTCCTAACTCCTAATGTGAAAACGGGCTAAAACTTGCTCAACGAACGAGTGACCTTTATTATGTTAAATTCAAACTGATATTCTTTATAAAAATTTTGTCTCAGCTAGTACTTGAGTTGCAAGAAATCAAGGATGAAAACAAATGAAATTTGTATCTAAAAAAACAAAATCATATACTATCACTTTGCTCGCGAATTTATTCACAAAAATTGTGATAGCCCAATTAACATGCATGATATAAATAGAATGTATAGCCTAAAGCACCCACGGAACTTTCTATAATTATTTTAGAATTGGATCATTCGTTCTGGATATTATACCCCGTACATAAAAACTTACAAAACAAATTCTTTATAATATTAAAATAGATAGATACCCACAATATTCAAGGTTGTTTTTATTCATGTCATATATTATGTGAAATCACCTTTATGTGTGTTTATGTGTGACATTAAACTTTCAGGAAATCGACGGCACCACGACTCTCACGATCAAACCGGGCTCCGACCACGCTCAGCTCAGCGAGGAGCTGTGGCGGTTCTTCACCAGCATCTACGGCGGCGGGCCCGAAGTGCGGCTCAAGTCTCCCACCAACACCGCCCAGCCAGTCTCACTCACCGACAAAGACAAGACCTTCGACGCCAGACGACTTTCCCGCAAATATTCCGAGTCAGACAAGGAGGAATACTGCTCGAAATCAACCTCAGAAATGGACATCAGAGACAGCCTACACGGTGAACTGCAGAAAAACCAATCCCTCCAAAACATTAACCGACGATACAAAGTCAAATCAGCCGCGGAATCCGACGAAGAGGTCACGTTCAAGAAGACCGGCTTCAAGTACAAACGGCCCGAGCCCAACGGGAACTATCAGGACTCTGACGATAATGATATGGACGTGAGCCCTCCACACAACTCGGTGTACGTGAACACAGTGCGGATGGAGAATGGGGTCGACAGCTCTGACCATGATGCCAACGACAACCCTGTTCTACACAAGAACGCTGACAGGCATACTGACACCGAACTACCAAATCTAGATAGTATAACGCTTAAGAGCAAACCCTCTAAAAGCGGTAAAGTGAGAAAAATTAAAAGACGGACAGTGAAATGATTATTTCTCGCTTGCCAGTTTGTTAACAGACTGAGGCGACGGGTCGCGTCAGCTAGCAAAGACTACGTTTAGTAACGTTTGAATTATCGAACATTCCTTTTTTTTCGGTGACTGGTGTTTAAAATACGTGCATTTATAGGTTGGACGGACCTTAAAACTCTGGGACTCTTTGGTCTCTATCTGTTTCGTATAAACGATATTTTTCTAAAGCATTATAATATTTAAATCTGCGGCCTCCGCGCCCGGCTACCGGGAGGGTGTTAGTAATTTTAGTACAATTTTAATTTAGTTCAAATTCAGGTATAGAAAAATTAGATACTTGAATAAAATGATGATATGCTATGTGAAATAATCATCGAACTTGTATATTTACAATAATGAATGTATATCTGTGTAAAATTCAATTGAAGTTAACCATAACACCTATAAGTGTATAGAAATTTCGTGTTTATAGATAGACTAATAAGTATCCTGACTGCATTTCTTGCGTTTCCTCTTGTTTACCGTGGATTAGGTATTTATTTTGTTATTTCTGGTTCTAAGTCTATGTGTTATTTGTTAAAGAATTGATCAGCAATAAAATATATTTCATCTATATTGGCTGCATACACTTGTTTTATTATTTTGAGGTTATACCTGTACTATCATGTATGCTATCGTTCTACTGTCATATTATTATAAGTAATGTATCTATAGACGCCTATGACGCATCGTCGCCGGCACGTGCAAACCAACAACTGTCTAGCCGAGTGCAATAGAAATCCGACAAAAAAACTAGACATTCAAAGGTCATTGACCCGCGAACTAGCGACGTCATTGATAAATTAATTTTCCTCGTAACTACGTAGAGCTGACGCGCGCATAGTTTTTCTTATTTCCTCTAAATGATGGCTATTTAATACCGACAATTGGGCAATAACGTAGTGTCGTAAATGCGCGTAAAATCAGACTAATGATACAATGACAGGATGATTAATTGCTAACAAGTGTTTAGCGTCAATATATTTTCTTCTTATTATATTATTTACTGTTATTCTGTATATTTTTAACTAAATAGTTGAAAGTAAATTGTGATTTGCGAGAGGGATTATAATGGAATGTCTTTGCCCCGGAAACATAAAATTCGCTATGGAGCATAGATAATCCTGAAAAAAATAATGGATGGACGAGAAAACAAAACAAAATGGATGTTCCAAATATTTATTACAATGAAGACCATTACATCATGTTATTATACACCAGGTACAATGTTTACAATTTATTATCATTTAACTGCGGGAGAAAATTGTATGCGTTAGTAGATACTGTGATACTATAGACGGCTTTGTTTGCTGAAAATCAAAATGTACGTCATTGGGCCCAAAAAGAGTGTCAAAGCAGAAGGTACACTCGGCAAAGTCTTTAACACTTACCTAGATTTATTTATCGGTTCCCGTTACCACAGATTAGTTACTGGTATTTCATCTGTCAACCCTATCCATATCTTTATTTCTTATGGAAATAATTCGTAAATCTTGATTTTCAACATATTATAAGACTGAAAAGTTACGTTCTTTTTTAAAACATTCATTATGTATTACTTACTCCATAAAAGCGTAACAAAAATAGATCATTTCAATTAAAATATCATACGTTTTTTATATTTATTTTTTTCATTTTTAAATCAATAAATCTTCTACATTTGTTTTTCATTTAGTTTAAGGCCCCTATGTATGTACCAAAATTACGTATATCCGTACATCTATTGATCATTTAAATTTTTTTGCTACGAGTAAGAGAATACTACTAGAAAATTTATTTTGTGCAGTGTTTTACCACTTTTTAGGTGATTATCTACAGATGAAAATTGACTGTTAACATTTATTGCAAGATTCTCATGCAATTTTATAGAACATCTATCAGCGAAAAAAAAATATTTCAAAATGCAGTTTTAATAAAGGCATCGTAAATTAAATTCAACATGATTTAAAAACAATATTATTCTATCACTCACAGCAGCTTCGTTGCTGTAACCAAAACTTACATAGAGAAATTTAAAAAATATTCGAAACTTTACAGATGTAAGCACAAAATAAAAAAACATGATAATAATTATGTATTTGGTATTACACAACATAATTTCGTTTTTACAAAAATATAAATACAAATGAGTTACACTCATTAAAGATAAAACTATAAAAAACTGGGGGTACATGAAAAAGTTAACAATTATGCATAGATATTCCCCAATTAAAAATTAAAAAGGTAAACACTTATAGTGTCGTCAAAACAGATAGATTTTATCGTCAATCGACATCTGTTAACTATAAAATGTTAAATAAATAAATACAGGTATGAACTTTAATATTAAATATTCAAGTTACATGACAACAAAAACGGCCGTACATGGTAGTCTTTGATATGTTAACTATTTTAATAATTATTTTACAATCTAAAAAAACTTTATAAAAATATATTGCATTGTGTCGTTGTATATTTATGTATCAATAAAATATGAGGAAAAAGTATAAGCGCCGATTTCGTCTAATTAAGGCCTACTAGCCTTATCGTGTAATTTAAATAGTCATTTTTTCTTTGTTTGGAACGTAAATTAGACTTTTTTTACAGAACTTACATGATAAAGCTTTTTTTTCTCACACTGCGTTATCCTGTTATGACAAACGTCGGTAAGCCCATTGAAAGGTGTAATTAGATGAAACCGGTGGTATTTATACACTATGTGTAACATTTTGTACTTATTGCTTGCACCAATTGTAAAACTATTGTAAATCGTCAGATAGGTAAATATCACTCAGTATAACTGCCTATTTGAGAATATAATGTACTGCTATTGTATATGACTAGTGGTATAAGGGCATAGACTGAATCCGGGAATTCGGTTTGTGGTTTGGATTTTGTAAAGAAGTATTCGAAGTTTTAAACCTACCTACATTTATGTGCTTGCTTTCAAAATCGAAATTAAGTCAATAAGAATGAAGAAAGAAATGAAGTGTCAGACTGAATTACGAATAACTACACAAACCGAAGTTGAGTCAATGAATAGGTAGCATAAATATAATTTCAAGCTAAAGCAATTAAAACCAACAAACCGATTGATTCTCAGTCTACAACCTCGGGAAGGATTTAGCAAAAATATTTCCAACAAATACATACAACAGTCTAAAAACTTAAACATTAACAGTTTCATATAAATTGTATTTATAAAAAACATTTTTGCGGAAATCTTTTCTGATATCTGCATAAAGGAAATATGTATAATCATCGATATACAAAATATATGAAAATTTCTTATTTTTACTTATACCAAATGTGCGATAGGAAAGGTCCTAACATTATTATATAGATAAACTTTTTTTTATTTTTATTTTTTTCTTGCATTAACTTTAAAATTCCAGATCTTTCGATTGTAAACTTTGTATTAACTCGATCCGAAAACTATCCAACATTGAACTTAAAGGCCACTCTTATAGAGCACAATAAAATAAAAAGCGAAATTAATAATAATCATACATATTTAACTTGTATATCAATAAAGATTTCGATATGCAGCACACACTTATACATTAAATTAAGACAACAGGTGTTAACTGATTCAACCAGCCCTATGGTCGTGTATTTCTCAAATAGAAAAAAAACTAATTTTCTCACTAACCTAACATAGTACAATTAAATTTCTAGAACAGAATAAGTTGCATTTGAGGTAGATTAAATTTTTTACAGTCCTATTAACCTAATAGATTAGAATTATTCACATAATATTCTACATATCAAGCGTGTACATCTCACCATTATGCTCTTGCATTACTGGACGCCGAAATTTGACCATTATTATTAAAACCTTTACATTACCAAAAATTATTAAACTTAAAATATACTTTTAACATGCTGTGTCAGGAATGAGACTTTTGTTCAAAATACTTTAGGGCGCTATCGAAATCGGGTTTGGTGGTGTACGATTGTATACTATTCAGAAACGATCAGACACCCTTTCACGGGGTCTAAAATGGCCACTGTAGCAGATCATAATAGGATCCTAATATGAATTGCGTTAAAATGCGTAAACTGGACCATTCATAATAGGTCACTTTTACGAATTTTAACGCAATTCATATTATTTTCCCTATTAAGATCTGCTAAACTGGCCATTTTAGACCCCCTGTTTAAAATAATCCCAATATGAATTACGTTTGGTTGAAGCAAAGCTCGGATTAAAGGGATAGTTTTAAACATTCCAAAAAAAAGTGGTTGAAGAGCTTCAAAGGTTTCAAAGTTCTAAATGCTCTAAATAGACAAGAAACGATGTATTTTTGACTAATATATTATAATGATGCTCCAATCTCGACAACGCTCTAAAAGAAACTGAAATGAACACCGCACGTGCACAACTCGAGATAAGACAACGCGCTAAGACGTTAAAACTTAATTAAATAACCAAAATCAATTAATATAATTGTAAGAGTCATCAGAACTTAAACCATGAGGATGTGGGAATCAATTAAGTCTCGGGGCGCTATTAGATACGGAGAAAACGCAGTTCCAGAATATTGTCTATCTGTATTTACGGTTTGCTTAGACACAATTCTAGATTATGGATATTAAAATCTGATTTGATAAGATTCTTGATGAAATTGCAGACGAGGTGTTGAAGACTTTGGTTTGATCAAGAACCGCAGCGTAAAGGGGTGTTTCAAATGATGTATAAGAAGATTTAAATAATACTAACAAATTAGAATTTAAAACAAAGTGGTTAAATGATTCGCCTTAGGCAACCAATGCGGTATTATAAAGAAAGAATCATCAGGCAGTAGAGGTCTTATGAGTTGTGCACGCGTAAAATACGCTCTAAAACGTTTGTCTGAAAATGCAAGGCACCTAATCCAAGCTATTATATCCTTCCATTTCGCACCGAACAAGTTGTATGTTTAAATTCACGCTATTATAACATCAACCATCTGACACTTACACATCACTAAACGAATTACATAATTTGGCTCATTATTCTAAAACGTATGCCAAGAAAATTGCTCCTCTGAAGTAACAAGTTGCGAAAATTATTTCTGTATGAAAAATAAAAATTTATTGCGGTCAAAATAATGAAATTTTGGCATACCTATCGTCGTTAGTGGCAGATCGATTGGATGATCCGTAAGTATGAGTTTTAGTTCCTGCACACGCGAGTCTAACGAGCAAGTGAAACCCGGATTTTGATCGCGTTTTCGGTAACGAACGTCGACTTCATCTATCCACAATCCTATCACTTTTGGCACATTTTAGTTATAATGAAAATGATAACGCTGTAAATTACCTACGAACGCGAAGTCGTCTACTTTGCTCATCAGACACACACCCAATTTGTATCGTTTTTATTATTCTATAGGAAGCACGAGTGCCTCTGAGGTATATTGATCATTTTTATTGCATTTTGTTTCCAGCTCAAGTCTGCTGAGTTGTAAGGACTTCGATATCATTCTGTACAATAGAATGAAATAGAACCCTAATACCATATACATTATAAAGCCTTCAATTGTATAACTCTGTAATGAACACTTAGCACTTACACATAAGGATGATAATATATCAATCTAGTTACAGACAGATCTGATGTTAATCTACTCCGGCAGAATATTACATTCACTTTATTGATTCGAAAGGAATATGCTCTCTGTTGTATTACATTATCGCGTCGAAAGCAGCAAGCCTCTCTAAAACATATTATAATAGCTCACTGCTTCCAAGAGTCATACACCCTGCTTGTATTCTGCTTACTATACTCGTACCGGGCCGGGCGCGAACCGAGAACGCGGCCCGTCTCTACTAAGCACTAACTGTATCCCACATAATAGCTCACAGAGTTGGTCCCAATTATACTCCATAAACGTCATGTACGCTATAAATAAACAATATATAATTCCGAAAGTACATACACGACTAGATCACATATTCATGTAGAATTCGGAAGTAATTTTGGTATACCCGAGACATACAAATATACAATTTGGCAATATAAGCCGGAGGGCGCGCACCCTCTAGCTTCCGTACCTACACGCTTACAAGATGAAAATATTACAAGTCCAACAATATTACAAATTGCATTACTAACTGCACTCAAGACTATTTACAGCTTAGATCAACCTTACCTAGTGAGGTAGTTCGGTATTCACATAAGCTAAATGCAGGAATCTCACCCTTCACAACCTTCTGATGCCATCCACAGTCTAATGTAGAACTGCTTGCTCCCTCCTAGGTCACCTCGAGTAGAAGATTAAAGTGTAAATGGCATGGAGGTGTCGGTGAGGCGAGGTTAGTGTGGCGGGGGTGGCGGCGGCGGGGCCTTAGGGCTCTGCGTCGTCTGGAAGGCCTGCGTAAACGCTGGCAGTCGTTGCTGGACTCGACCTTCCTCCCCTGTGAACGTAGGCTCACTATCCTCTAACAGCCCTAGCATCTGGCTTGACAAACCTGAAGGGCCCTCGCCCGGATCCATCAACAGGGACTCCACATTCCCTGAATGAAGTAAATGCGCTTCCATTGCATCTGGCAGCTCCTGCGTCGACAGAAAGGGCAAGTCGGACGGCGTTTGGGAGTATGGCGGAGCTACCATGAACATCATAGGAAACTGATCAACTGGTAGCAGCGTACATCCTGGTGACCCTGGCCGCTCTATCTTTATCTCTAAGGAATCTTCCAACTTTATTTCTATAGGCTCCACCTTTATATCAAGGTCTGGTGGAATTTCAACAATAATATCTGTGGAGGGTACCCTAGTTGGACCTCCCTCTGATGTACTCTCTTTGGGTGAGGGTGATTTCCACATAGAAAAATCAGTACCTTCAATAGGGTACTCAGTGTATGTTTCTTCAAATGCAGATGCCTCAGGTGGGGGTTCACTAGACGTACCCACGGCTGCAGATTTCCATGATTCCTCAGGGTGTGCATTTTTTACATGCCGCACCAAATGGTCCTTACGTCCAAACTTTTGAGGACAGTAAGGACACAGGAAATCACGTCTTCCTGTATGCACAACGAGATGACGCCGAACATCTTTAGCTGTGAAAAACTTTCGATCACAATAGTTGCATGTGAACTTCTTATCAGAATCATTTTTAACAGTGCGGCTACCAGTGTGGACTTTAAGATGATATATTATATCTTGCCGAGTGGTAAAATTCTTATCACATATCTTACATTGAAGATTACCTTCCTCAGCAGAATGCAGGGCAGCATGTTTTCGGTAGCTCAAGAGGGATGTGTAGGATTTCCTGCAATCTGGCCTCTCACATGTATAAAGCTTTTTTACTGGATTATGCACTCTGACATGGTTGGTGAGATGATCCTTACGATTGAATGTCTTACCACAAACATTGCACGCAAAGGCTCGTGCCTCACTGTGTATGAGATTGTGTCGCACAAGCTTGAACTTGGAGTTGAAGCGCTTGTCGCACAGGTCGCAGGAGAAGGGCAGCTCGCCAGTGTGCGAGAGAACATGTTGGCTGAGCTTGCCAGGGCTGGAAAAGCGTTTGTCGCAAGTGCCACAGACATGGCGCTTGGCGTGGTCCTTGCGAACGCGCTGCTCCCGGGGCTCGGGCAGCGCTGGGCCGGGCGCGCTGCCCTCACCCTCGCGCGGCCGCCGCGGCAGCGTGGGGATGCGCCGCGCCACCTTGACCGTGCGGAACAACTGCTTGATGCCGCTGGGGCCGGACGCTCCGAGCGTCACGTACTGCAGCTTTGAGGGCAGCTGCGACGCAGGCGGCGCTATGAACGTCTTCTGCGGGGCGGCCGGGCGTTCCCCGCTCGGCTCCTCTTTGAACTCGGAGCCGCCCTCCTCGCCTTCCTTAGGGTTCGGTGGCGGGCTGGCCATCTCGCGCACATTTTTGACGCGCTTGCCCTATATCGCCGTTCGTTGATCTCGCGTCGTGCCCGTATCGGCTCCGCGGTGGCGCTGGCCCGTCGCGATGGCAGAAAACATTTCTGTCACATTGACGGTCTGGAAGCCCTTTTTCGTATTCGTGTCACATGGTTCTCGCGGAATTTCTCGTGTCCGCAGTAGATTTAAACACAGTGATGGGTTCCACCCGCGTCCCTAAGACACTTTTCGATTGAAAAGACTGAATAAAGATTGAAAACGGATAGAAAAATTACTTTTTTCAAAGAAATACGTAGCGCTTGACATCGAAATCACGAAATGTCAAAATAATGAAATGAAGCCAAAAGCCATGTCAAAAAAAGTCCGCCGAATCGTCAGCTGTGGTCCATTGACCTACATCGAGTGCTTTCAGAATTACAAGTGTTTTAAATATTTCAGCTTTTATTAGTCGATTTGATTAATATTGTTGCGTAAAATATTTTAGAATCAACTCAAGCTTTGTACAAGTAATGGCTAGGTATTGTTTTCTGTGTTACTTTCAGTCCTTTTTTCTTATTTTAGTCCAATATTAATCCTAAGAAGATGCTTCAAAGTTATGCAATACAAAGTCCCTGGAACGCAATAATTATTTTCTGTCAAAACGAATACTTAATCTATGGTCAAAACGGCTGTTTTATCGTAGTTAAGTCCCTTTGGTTTTATCTTTTACAGCTTAGCTTTTTTATTTACTTTAGTCATAGTTGTAGTTTAAACTATCTGTATTATTCCAAATTTCATCCGTTGATCTCTTTATGATTGCAACCATGACTGTTATGTAGGTAGAGGGTCTCTAGGTTGTTGGGTCTTATCGTGATAGTCCAGCAGCTTAGCTTTGGGCCATACTTTGAAGCGAACGCACGTTTAGGTGAACCGTACCACTTTATTACTGCAACACCTTCATAAGTACGTTTTCTTTGAAAAATCCCAGGCCATACTATTTTGTATTGGCTACTAGCTGTGCTAGTAGATCAGTAACAGTTTTGGCGTAAATATGCAAGAATATTAAAATGTATTTATTTGAAACCACAAGCTGAGCAACATTGTTTCAGGAACAATTGAACTTTTTTCCAGATACTTACCAATGATATTGACACGACAATCGTCAAACCATGTAATACTAAATAGCGTATCATTTCACGCGATGTATGCAGTAAGATTATAAATGAAACATGTGGTGGTTAGAACGTTTGTTCAAAATGGCCCACTCAGCAGAACCAGAGCAGACGATGAATAAATAAAGAAATTCGGTGAAACTAAAAGACTCGTGTCTGATTATATTGGAAAATAAAAAAAATCTATTTCATTCATTCTCTTCATTCTCTGTCAGGTCAGTCAGTCAAAACTTCAAATAAATTGTCAATCACTCTGATTCTGTTAACCTAACTTTCCGTTTTTATTTAATAATTTGGCGATTTCAAGCCAAAACGCCAGTTAAATACTTACTTCGTAAATTCTAGAAGCAAATAAATATACCAGGTAATGTATAATATATGCATAGTCACTCTGTTATGACGTCAAAGTTTATTAGCATCCAATATTCTTGATTCTGGTGCCCTTTGCATTTTTATATGGAAAACTATTTTTCTCCCAATCATGTTTGATGGTAGCTGTTGTAAATTGACATTGGTTAGATAGATATTACTAAAATATATATTTAATATATAAATATCAGTGTCGGCAGGTCATATTCTAAATTTAGAATATCAGTGTAAAGTTGGTGGATTAAAAAAATGATAGTATTAGGTACTCAAGATTGTTAAATTTTGTATTTTATAGTAATTTTTTTAATAGTAGCGTATGCTAGTGCTGTGGACGATCTCATCTCTTTCTCTCAAAAGTACACTTTTGAGTAAGTCTAGGGTACAAAGAGTTATTTTTTCCCTATATTATTCTTGATGTGTGTGCACTTTTGTTTTCCCTGATGAGTTATGTTAAGGTGTATCATAGTACAGTTGCTTTTCACCAGTTATAATTAAGTCAAACCAGGCACAATTCCTCTGACAGTCAGAAAACAAATAATGTTAATGTTGTTGTTGTGACAGATGATCATCTAAAGGTTTTGTGTATGATGCAAAAATATGTTTGTTTCAGAAATTGTATTAATATCAAATCTATAGGTGCTTTTTCTGTACATTGCACTTAGATTGATTATCTACAAATGAATCATATAAATGTAAAACTACTGATAATATTATAATCCTTATGCAGAATAACTCGTCGACGATACTGCAATAGCGCTGATCTACTATTTGCAATAGTGCGTAACTACAAGGTTATTAACTTTACAGGAGATAAAAAAAACTTCATAATTTTAGTATTTAGAACGATAAGCGCATCTTATTGAAATATAGGGACCTTAGAGTGAGGTTCTGATTGGCTTATTCAAAGTAGTGTGTTCCACTAACACGCACCAATGACAGACTAGGACAGCGCGGCGCGTAAATTTGAATTTCGCTACTTTTTGCAGTTTCGCGGTATTGCAGATGGTAGTTCAGCGCTATTGCAGTATCATCGACGAACTGATATAATATTGTTTATTAAATAAGTAAGTTTGCATTAACCTAGATAATTCAAAAATGTCTGCCTGCTTTAATTTAAATAAAACTTTAGTCAATCAAACCTCTAATACAAAGTACAATTTTTTTTGTATTGCTTAGTACTAAATGGGTTGTGGACGCCAGATTGGCAGTTGCTCCATGTATAATACTGGTATTCACCTGCATCCAATTACACTGGAAGCCAACCTCAACATTACCATACTATAAACAGCCATAAGATTTACCTAGGAAAAACTACAATAAAAAGAAAGGGGAATGTAATGTAATCATAAAATTCTCAATCTGTCAACACATTTGTACACAGTATTGACTGTGTACACAAGAAAATAATAAAAAGACACTTCAATGTCCACTTATTATTATGATGGCCAGCTATGATTTTAGCAATGATAATAAATATCCCCATAGAGTTGTTCTGTAGTGGGTGTATTCATCAATAGATGAAAAGCCTTATCTCTTGTTGTATTTAGGTCTTCTGGGTTCTGATAGTGCTGAGGACAGTTCTTGAAATAAGACGACTGCTTGTATTTTATTAATATCGTTATTGGGACTCATCCTCCTGTCTCACATTTTATATCATATACTCGTACTAACCATAGACATTTCAGACTAAAGCCCATAGACTAAATATCTCTGGCACTACTTCAACAAATCATTTAAACACACAGGGTATATAAAGCCTTTATAATTACAGTTCCCTAAGACATCATTCAGTTTCGTAAGTAGCCTCTTGCACAATGGCCCAATCAAGAGGCTAAGTGCGGGTAAAAGCCCAGTTAAACTAAAATAAACTAATACTACTGTGGGGCCTAATTAACTAACTACATAATTGCCATTTTGTAAAAAAAAACTGTTTTTAGTAAAAATGTACTAGGTACATGGTATATTCTATCTAAATAATTATTTCGTAGGATTAGAATGTATAAAATTTTTGATTTATTTTTATTCACAATATTGTCTACTGTAATGGGGGCTGGGGGCCCTTTATATCCACAGGCTCTTGGGCTGCAGCCCAAAAAGCCAATAGGTAGATCCGCTGCATTGCAGCAAAGTGTATTACTTAATTTTATCATGTTGCTTGCAGAAACATGTCTGACCAGCAAGTGGCAGCAGCACCGTCGGCAGGCTCCGTGGCCGCGTCGGCGACCAGCGTGGGTGAGGAGCAGCGCTCTGGTAGCGCGGCAGGCACAGGTTAGACACTTCTTTATTCATATTCATCATCAGCCTATAAATGTTCCCACTCCTGGGACACAGGCCTCCTCTCTTTGAGAGGGAATGGGCTACAATCTACCACGTCGATCGGTAGAAATCGTAAGTCTTCGAATGCTTTTCTCACTATGTGTTCCTTCACTGTTTTTGAGAGTAGTGGTGATGAAATAAATTACACAAAGTAATGCGCCTGCTTGGGTTCGAACCCACGACTTACTGTTCGTAAGTCGGGGCCGCCACCACTGGGCCACCATTTCATAATATTACATATAACATAATATTACGAAGGAGATGGCGGGACTAGACAGGTTCCGTCTAAACTGGAATAAGGATGCGCGGATGAGGGTTCACGAGAAATGCAAGGAGTAATAGCTAGTACAAAACATGTCATTACATTCATAAGTTATGTTTAAGTCTCTTATTCTGAGCTTATTGCCATCAACAGGGCACAAACCCAGTCTGTGGCTACTACTTGGTAATTCCTGATGGAAGAACCCGAAATAACTTTTTGTTCGACTTGTGAATCGAATTCGGGACCTCACCACGCTCAACAGTCGCGCTCACGACTACTAGCCTAAGAAGACCAATTTTCTAATTTACATAAATGACTTTCAGGAAGTGCCATCGGCTCAGGTGGGTCAGCCATCTCTGAGGAGAAGCTCTATGGGGGCTGCGAAGGCCCCAACGCGATGTACGTGAAGCTGATTTCTTCAGACGGTCACGAGTTCATCGTGAAGAGGGAGCATGCGCTCACTTCTGGCACCATCAAGGCTATGCTGAGTGGGCCCGGGCAGTTCGCTGAGAATGAAGCCAATGAGGTCAACTTTAGGGAGATTCCGTGAGTCATACGAGATTAATTAATCATGATTTTATTTTACTATACTACTCGTAACTGACTTATAGATAACGCGCTACTGGCACCCCCCTTTGGGGTACAAGACTCGCCTGAGCTGACGACCTTTGCCTCCTTCCTCAGTTACGACTCGGGAAGGCAGCTAAAGTCGTCAGGGGGCGAGCCTATTGCAATCAACTGGGTACAAATCCAGACTCCGTGACTGCTACTGAGAAATTTCTGATGGAAAAATCATTTACCCGACCCCTAAGACCGCACAACAGTCGCGCTTGCGACCACTAGACCAACGGGGCTGGCGAAGCCTTAGCCTCTTAGCTTCTCAAAATATCCTTTAATACCTATTAATCAATTAAATTTATCTTTTCCAGGTCCCATGTACTTCAGAAAGTATGCATGTACTTCACATACAAGGTGCGTTACACAAACTCGTCGACGGAAATCCCCGAGTTCCCGATTGCACCGGAAATTGCGCTGGAGTTGCTCATGGCCGCCAACTTCCTTGACTGTTAAGAGTACAGCGATGTACCGGTAGGTGGCGCTAGTGTGACGTGATTACGAAAGAGGTTGAAGATGAAGGTTTTAGCTTTAGACATCTCTATATATTGAGAATACGAAGCCTATATTGCATCATTCTTCACAAAATTATTACAGTCCTAGTGCAGTTATAATGCCTGTAACTTTAGATTACTGTCATAGGCGCTGATATTTATTCTAGTAACAATAGGGTTGGTATGAGATTGTTCCCACTGACTAGTCTCTTTGTGATCTTTATCCCTATTAGAATAAAGTTGATATCGTATTGTTTCTGCCAGAGATATCTGTGAAAGGACTGTAGCTAATTAGTAAGTCTCACTAGCGCCACAGTGATCAGAAATTAAGTGATCATTGATCACACATCTGCAATTCAGTGTGATATTGAAATTTTGGAATGGTCATAAATTATCACGAAAATGTTCGGTTATTTTATTAAATTGGGAAATTATTAATTTAGAGGTGACGAAAAATCTGTGCGGAGAATTTGTCTTTCATTCATCAAACATTTTTTTGTTGTAATTTAATTTTATTACATTCAAACAGACTTCTTTTAAATATACTTATACCACCCACGTTGTGACTAGAGACCATGGTTTCTGGCCTAACAACGATTGTAGAAAGGCTATGCTGGTAGAGGACTTAAACTCCATTTCTTAAGGTGAATACGACAAGGTAACCCGCGAAATTCGATTATTTTTAGGTTTCAGGTTGTATGTTAATTAAAATATTATTCGGGACCGTAACAAATGTGCCTTTACTGAGTAATAATGATTAAAATCACCAATACAACCGTCTCAGTTCATAAAGGTTCCTTGAGTGACTATTTGATGAAAAAGTCATTCAAGAAAGGTAAGAAAATTCGAATTTCGCGGGCATCCTTGTCGCATCAATCTTAAAAAAACAATTTTTCGACCGTCTAGGCACCTACTTCACTAGCAAGCAAGTTTGTTATTTGACAGAGTTCTCGCTACCTTTGTGAATAGTCTATGTATCTCTTTTACTAAATCTATTTTGTTTTAAGAGAGAAATAGTTCATAGCAAGTGAGGCAGGCTTCTCTTAAAATGATTGGTTGGTAGAAGAATATTGACCCACAATAAAAAAAAACTGCTGTTATATAATGTGTAGGTTTTGCACTTTTGTAGGAGACAGCTGATTTTTTTTGTACTTGTGACTCGTACAGAATATTTGATATTCATTTGTGCGTCGATATTCCTTCCATCCTATATAGTCGACACAATCAGCTAAATTCTAGTATCATAATCTTATGGTACCAGAATTTGGCTGATTGGGTTGTCAGAAATGGGATTTTAGCCATTGAACAAGTTTGAAAATTGACACGATATCAGAAAAGAACTTTCTATGTGAAGGGTATGAACGTATTAAAGGGATAGAATGCAAGAATTGTAACTAACATGTTTGTGTAGCTAAAAGTCTGATGTTAAATGTATAATTGGAGCCGCTTGTAATTAATGCCAACTGTACATACAGTTAAGGTTTATTTTTTAATAAATCATCCCACTTTCAGTATTTATGTATTCTCTCTTTTAATATAAGTGGGTACATTCGACACGCAATTACTTATATAAACTGGTAGGTAATAGAAATGGGTGAATTAATTGGAATCCGGAATGTTGTCATTTCTCATAAAATTCCAGAAACATTTTGTAAATTAATTTCGGTCTCTCTCTAGTAAAATGGATTAATAATAGTGGTCTTATGATTATCCTTTTTCAATTCCAAGTGTCTTCGCGTAGCGAATATTATAATAATACTGTATTATTGCAACCAATTATCATATAAATATAATTCTCATATTTCCTCTGTAGTTCGGGATACCGCATTTATAGCAAACACGTTTTTTTTGTAAATCCACATCCAGCAGTTTCTGTAACTCGGACCTGCGTCCTAATATAAGAGACCCATCGAGCGAATACGTGATTGTCGCGTTAAAAAGTCACTTGGTGAAGGAAAAACATCGTGAGGAAACCAGCATGTCTGAGAGATATTTCTCGATGGCATGTGAAGCCAAGTCAGAGACCCATGTACGGCATAAAAACTCTGACACCAAGTTAGGCACTAACTGCGGTACTCGAGAGATATTTAATGATTACTTAAGCCGTCACTTAGTAAAGGTTTGACATACTTTTGTATGAAAAAACTGTCAAAACCTTTACTAAGTGATGGCCTAAGTAATCATTAAAGCTCTCTGAGTGCGGTAGTATGTCACTAAACGCACGATAAAGAAAGAAAGAATGTCACTCTATTTACACAATCACGCATTCGGATCCTTCGAACCAACAGTGGTATGTTCGCGACCATCGCTTGTATTAGACCGTGGTCTAAAAGTATATTATTAGTTAGCAAATTTTATATTTTTTGTACCTAAAATGTTCCTTTCAAATAAACCTTGTTTAGACTCAAGTTTTTAGAATTGCATTATTTATTTTGTCAAGTGTCACTTAACATTAACCAAATCGCAATGTTTTGCTTTTTATTTTGTTAATAAAGCATAAATTCTTATTGTGCTGTTTTTGTATGATCCTTTAGTTTCAGACTGGTATGCTTCAAAATATTGGTAGGGAGTTTAGACGGATTTTTATTATCCCAATTTATTTAGAGTGGGTGTAAGATCTCTTCTTCCATACTTCTTTATTACTCGTCATCTCATGAGCCACCTTCTTTCTTGTCATATCATCCTTTAAATAGACCATCTATCGTTTCTTTCGTCTTCCTCTACCTACTCTGGAACCCATTCGAATTCATACTCAAAACTTCAGCGTAATACCTAATAAGGTAGGGCTTGATTTTTGGGGAAGAAATCCCCATGCATTTAAAATGTAATGAAATCAAGAGACATATTACACCCCGCCACCCACCAACCCAATACTGGTTTTAAAGTTCAGAACGGATTTTGCGACAGGGCCGGATTAGGGTGGTCTAAGGATGTTCATGTGGATTGAGTGATCCTCTAATCGAGGTGTCTCAAAGTTTCTTCAAATTTAATGAGTTGGCCGCGCGGTTGATATGTAGAGTACAATTAAATACATCTGCTGGTAAATCCGCCACAGCGACCATCATTTCTTTGCTGGCAATAGTCATCCTCCAACGAAACTGGGCTTATCCCAGTTGTAAACCTACTTCCTTATGTCCAGTGCCGTAAATAGCCTGTTCTGCGCACTGTGCGAGCTTCTCTAAGGCCCGAATTACACAGAAGCGGCGTAAGGTGAAGGCGCGGCGGACTGCTAACAAGGCGGAACATTCGACGAAACGACGTGCCTGCGCCACGCCGCTTAAGTATAATTTACATCGTGTCGCCTACCCACATTTTGAGAGAGAGTGAGTTAGAATTTCAAGCTCCTAAATGAAGATAACGCTGTAGCAAGCGAAGCGAGCTGGCCCTCGGATACGTTAGGGTCTTTTGGTGCATTCACACAGAAACAAAATTGCACACAGTTTCGTCGTTTGCCATCACCCAATGTATTTTTTAAATCAATGAGGTCAGAAAAATGATCACGGATAGCCTAGACCAGGGCTGCACAGACCGCGGCCCGCGGGCCGCATGCGGCCCGCCGATAGTAATATGTCTAGTATGTCAGTGGCCCGCCAGGAAAAATATTCCCTCGTATATTTGAAGTAAAATATGGCTGAGGTTTACAAATAATAAATGGCACATAATTTGAATCACGCCCGTTACTAAGTGGGCTCGCTGTGCAGGTGCATGATGCGTACTCGGAAATGTTCGTGCAACTCAAAAATCCTGATTGGTTCTGTGATTTGGCGTTTTTAGAAGGCCTAAAAGATCACTGAATGTTTTGAATGCACGGCTTCAAGGCAATCATCAACTGCTATCTCAGCTATACCTACACTCATGTTTCATCCTTCCTTCCAGTGCAAGCTGGGTCTTTTTAGATTTTTATTATCAGAGATTTTCCAAATTACAAGAAAAAAACTGAAAAAATTGTTAATCTTAGCTTTGTCAAAAAGTTGGATATTTTGGTACAAAGTTTTCGTGAACCATTTTCTGAGTTTCAGAAACTTAAACCTCTATTCGACATAATTAGCATTCCTTTCACCATTTTAGCTGAAACTGTACCAGAGTCAATCAAAACAATCAAGATTTTTTCATCAAATTCAAAAGGGGAATTACTGAACTTTTACAGCTGCATTCATAAAACTAAATACGAAGAGTCACTAGCGTAGCGTCGTGAGGGCCGGGGAGGCCCTGGGCCCCGTTGGCACATTTTAGGGGGTGGCAGAGAGCGGAGACAGGCAGTGTCAGGTCATGGTTATCAGATCATATTATGATGACTATTGTAATCGGGACCATGTTGCAAAAATAAAGGATAACCAAGCAGTGTTGATTTTCCTTACTTCAAGCGGCTGCCCTGGGGCGGCTTTTCGAACTAGCCTTATGTAAATATTTCGGTCAGCCGCATGCCACTAAAATTTTCCCAAAAACCGAGGATCTTAAGGTGAAGGCGACAAGGTAGCTCGCGAAATTCGAATTTTCTTCCTTTTTTGCAAATACAGTCCCATTTAAATAAAATACAACCGTCTCAGTTCATAAAGGTCTCAAGAATTACGTTTTCATCAAATAGTCACTCAAGAGACGTTTATGAACTGAAATGGTTGTATTGGTGATTTTAATAATTATTTATTGCTCACTATATAAACATTTGTTATTGCCGCGAAACCCATTTTATTTAACATACGACTTGACAGTAACCGGCAAATTGTAAAAAACGTAAGAAAATTCGAAGTTCGCGGGCTACCTTGTCGCATCAACCTTAAGCTAGAAGACTAACGCTTCCCCACTAGTAGTAGTTTTTCGCGGCGCCGCCGTGCATCTTCCGGCAACCATCGTGTGGAGGCTTTTGCCCAGCGGTCATTTTGCATGCGACTGACGTGACCCGCCCAATCCCATTTCAGCTTAGCAGCCTTGTTGCCAACGTCCACTATGCCCGTTATGGAGCGCAGCGTGGTGTTTCTAATCTTGTCTTGTCTTTTGACACCCAAAATACTGCGCTCCATTGCCCTTTGGCATACTCCAAGGCGGAACTTCTTTCTCGGTGAGGGACCATGTCTGAGCACCGTAGGTTAGGACGGGCCGAATGCACATGTCGATGCAGAGTTTACGCTTCAGAACGGAAGGTCGCCCTTCATTAGCGTCTTCATGGACCAGTAGCTTTTCCAGGCGTTTTCGACTCGACGATCGATTTCTCTTTCTTGCCTGTTTTTCGAAAGATACTAACTGGCCCAAGTAGATATTATACTCATCGACTTAGTGTATTTCCTGCCCTACCTCGACCCTATGCTTAGTGCTGTTGGTCATAAGTTGGGTTTTAGACCGATTCATAGTTTGACGGCACGGTTGGCGCAGTGGCTAAGCGATTGGACTGCTGCGGTGCGTGTCGCGGGTTCGATCCCCGCACGGAACAAATATTTGTATGGCCTGCAGATAGTTGTTTCGGGTCTGGGTATTTGTGTATGTGACTTTATATGTTTGTGAACGCACCCACGATACAGGAGAAAATCCTAGTGTGGGGCAACGTTTTTAAAAAAAAGAAAAGAAATAAAAAAGAAAATAGTAAGTCCCACCTTTAAGCTGGCCGTGCTCAGTTCTTGGAGCATGGTCTGTAGTTCCATGGCTGTGGGGGCAAACAGGACTATATCGTCGGCAAATCGGAGGTACGTCAAGCTCTTACTGCCGACTTTTATGCCTGCGTGGTTGTCAATGAAGCTGCTTGCGTTCTTTAGCTTAGGAGTAGTAGGGTAGGGTTCTAAAATAGTTTTGTAAATATAATAAAGTCTATTAGGAGGGCCAGTTTCACCACCTAAGATTAATTGCCCGTTAATTTACTTGGTAGGTAATTTAATAAAAATTCTGTTCCATTTCTGAATTTATTCAGTAAGTAGGGGCTATTCGGACATCGTGAAGCAGGTCCAGTAAGTGAGAAAATAAAACAAAAAAACAATGATTGACTTGTCCTTTATTCAATGCGTAAACAAAATCCGGTCCACCATTATCAGATATTTGGAAAATAATCTCAGGCAGCTCACTACAATAATAATATAATATGGACTACGTACTGCTTACTATAACCATTACACTTTGGAATGATATCCTGCTTAACACTAACACATTAGGAAAATCAACTTTACAAATAAACCAAAGATACGTCAATAAATAAATTCTGATTTTATAATTACAAAACCTACGCTCATACGCTACAAATTCCATCTGAGATCTAAGCTTATAATAAAAACTTTGGATAAACAATTAAAATAATTATTGACAAATTGTTTTGTACATTTTTACAAAAGAAAATTAATCATTTCTGGCTGAATACTGGGTGAGAATGTATAAAGAATTAAATGCACAATATTACAATAAGTTGTGACTTGTAAACGCACCTTACCTAACGAAAAATATACACATTATCGCAATAATACATTTTACAATAAAAAATAATACTTTCTAATCAATTTCAAACGACAATTAGACAATTATTGTTCTATGGAAGATTTCATTCTTACACATATGCACCAGTACTGGTTGAGTATAAAATCTGCAACACCGTTACACCAAAAATATAAAATTTGTATGAAAATAACTACAAAACTTACTCATTAGGTGCAAGTTTGAGGAATGTGCTCACTGTACTGCGTTACATAGCCGTCCTTATTATAAAAAGTATTCAAATTTTATTGGCAATAATATCACAAATCAATATTATCATGATTTCACAATCAACAGTTCTAGTGACTTTATGTGGATGTATGAGAGATGTAAAGGTGTACACGGATCGTTTGGCGCATGACCAAAATCAGGACTAACGTCGCCATCTTGTTTTTGGGAAAATGTTTCCCTCCAACGGCCTCCTGTCAATGTCAGTCAAAGGCCAAAAGATCCATGTAGCACCACGTATGATGTATCGAGAACGAACAGAGATATGTCGAACAATAATATTCACGAATAGGCAACGCGACATATTTATTTGAAGCACAACAACGCTGATGATATGTTAATAGATATCACTAGATGATACACATACACGGTGGAAGGGACATTGTAACAAACTTTTACTATGGATTCAGTAGGTACCTACCGATCTCCATGACTATTAGGTTTTTTCGAGATATTTTTTAAAGCAGCTGTTCCACTACAAATTGACACTTTGAATGAAACTGACATTTTATTTTGAGTACCCACGAAAAATTTATACCTGGATCTGGAATGTTATGTATTGAAACCATGGTAAAATTATATGTAAAGATATCCCTTACGCCGTATATATATTATAGAAGTTAAATTCATGTAAATAACGCGTTCTTTATTCGCCAATTAATTTATAGAGAAGCGTTTCAATTTTATTTAAGAAAGCAGAAATGAACGATGAATCGCAGCTAAATACACATTTCATTTTCAACACTGGAAAGGCAGACTGTTTATAATGATTAGGCCATTCATTTAGGCTTAACTTACAGAATTAATTTAGATTTAAAGGTAAATTTACTTCTTGCAACTTTAGAGGCGGTAGATTATTTCATTACAATATTTTTTTTAATGTTGTAGGCAATTCTACCCTATTAGCCATTCTGCTTTCCCACAGTCGAAAGTTCTAGAAAAGCGCTATTTACACGAATACAACATAAATACACGGTTATGTATATGAACTCCGATTTTAAAACGAACGCGAATGGATGGATTCACGACAATTTATTTGGCTCACTTAATTCGCTACAGTTAATATTGAGCATTCTTTGTCTTTTCCAAATAAGCGTCGCACTATAGAATTTAAGCGGCAAACGAAATATCTATGAGCATATCCGGGTAAGTACACTAGTCATACTAATATTAGGTCATAGCCTAAGTAAAGCTGTCAACGTCATAAGACGTAAAATAAAAATTGCCACTACAAGCGAAAACGTCATTAGGTCATTCACCCCTGGTCGGTGTGACCAATGTTCTGATCTAGAGGGATCATCTTTTTGCTGACAGAGTATATTGGTGGGGAGTCTAGTTTGCCAGCTAACGCTTGGACTCGACTTTTGACGGATTCCATGGGGGCTGAATCTACTTTGACATCATCAGAGCTTGATGAGGAGAATTGGAAGGATGAGGCTTCAGTGTTGCCATATATGTGTTGCGGTTCTCTCACGTTACCATAGAGGTTGTAGTTGTGAATGAGGGTGGAAACTCTGTTCGGTGCGGCGGGTAGACTGCTATGTTCTTTGGGGGGTTGTTCAGTGACGGTCAGCTGGCTGGTGGTCACTGGTTGGTTGATCTTGAAGTCTGGCTTCGGAGGGGGAGCTTCATCCTCTTGCACCGATGACTGGTTGCTCAGCACCGGGTTCTGAGGGACGAATATTTGGTTTTGATCCGCGAAGACTTGGTTTTGTGAAGTCAGCGTTTGATTCTGTGGAGTGGCGACCTGTAATAATTATTTATCCGTTTTGATTTTTTTTGCCGGTTTTCTACATGCTTGGTAAAAAATGGATACTGACTACATACTACCGACTAGATACTTTGGAAACGCTGCATGCAAATGTAAGAAAAAATACGTTAAAAAGGTTGGGTACAATGTTAAATCGTGCAGGTCAATCTTAATGTAGAAGTATGAAGATTAATGGATAATTAAATTATTTTTATCAATAATTCTACTAGGATGTCATTCCAATCAACACATTATCCAAACTACTTATATCCCTATCGATATTGTTACTGAACTGATCAAAAAAGGGTTGCGTTTTTGTTAAAACTACAACATAAATTCTAAATTACTGTTCTCAAGACGGTGAAGGAAAACATCATGAGGAAGCTGGCATGTCCTAGAACTAAAACATCGAAGACTTCTGACTCTGACATCCGGTTGATGGCAAATAGGCTTGCCCTCTATTACATGTGGGTAAGCCAAGGGAAGCCAAGTAAATAAAAAAAAGGTATATTGGTAATAAGTAGGTACCTTATAATTATACTTGCATATGCATACATCTGATGATGAGACTCAGCACCATATGCTTGAGAAGAAGCTTTGAGCTTTTTGGTCACATTGCCAGAAAGAGAGGCGAGAACTTAGAAAAGCTGCTGATAACGAGCAAGGTGGGCGGGAGAAGGCCCAGAGGCAGAAGCCCAATGCGCTGGTTAGACCAGTTCCGTCTGCCCTAAACGCCTCTGTGTGTGCCTTACACGCTGCCCAAGACAGATGGAGCTGGCGCAAGACAGTCCGGGAGAAAGTGATCCAAAGAGGCCACAATGAAGGAGGTGGAGGGGAAACACCTGAACAACACGCAACCCTTTTTCAATCAGCCCAGAATACAAAATAAAAAAAAAAACGTCACGTCAACTTACCTCCCAGTCAGCATGCGACACTAACCTGCGCGTTAGGGCTGGCTGGTTGTGGCGGCGCTAGTGCTGCGCGCCAGTCCACGGTGGGGTGGCGAGCTCGGATGCAGTCCACCACGTCTAGCAGGTTCTTAGCGTCCATCGCTAGGATGTGCGCTGCTGCTAGCATGCTTCTGTGGAGTTAAGGTGTTGGTTGAAAGTTTTTCATCATTGCCGCTAGGAGGGTAGAAATTTGACGAAGTAAAGATTTGTGCTGTTAGTGGCGCAAAATTTTTTTGGGTTACCGCGTAAATTTTGCGATCTTCACCCAAGTTATGCAAGAAACTATGATTTGGGACCACTAAAGACTGGCAGTCGATGTCTATTGTAAATAGTCCAAGGTTCAGTATCGAAGAGCTTTTAAAATTTGGTATTTGAGGATCCTATTAGCTTTGAGAAACAAGAGGGATAGTGGAATATACACCAGCATAGAGCTATTCACAACCACTCGATTGTTCGTCATATCCAATCGATCAAACGTACTAGCGAAAATCGCTATTCACAAAACCGATTTCAAATACTGTCATTCGAGATGAAGATATCAATTCTGCTATTTGCTTGCTTTCCAATCAGAATTACGACGCCATTTTGTACTATACCATAAGCAAGAGTCGTTGCGCATCCATTTAAAACTAAAATTATTTCTAATTAATAAATAAAATTATATTTTTAGTTACTCGACGGATATTCAGTACACAAAACTTATAAAAATACTCATTAAAGATAATTTATTGGCTACATAATTATTTTCACCACAAGTGTTTATATGTACTACCATGTCGATCGAAACTGTGAATAGCATTTTACAATCGTTCGATCCAAAAATCTGATACTCGAAAAAGTGTCAAGATCGATTCGACTTTGATTCGACTGTTTGTGAATAGCTATGCAGCACATCAAGCCGAAACTGATCAATTTTCCCAATTGAATTGAATATTTTAGCGATAAAGTTGAAAATTGTAGTTTAGACAGAGTACGACGAGGTGATCTATATGTGCATGTATACTCACTTAGTGTACTCATGCGTGAGCGTGGTGTTGTGGTACTGTATGGCGAGCCGCATTGCCTCCACCAGCGCAGCCATGTCCTTACTTAGCACCTGGTGAGCCATCTCCACCTCCCTGGGAAACATCATTATTCGATTGTAGTTCAGTATTAAGGCAAAAAGAGAAGAAAAGAGCCGTCGTGAAGTGAACGACTTTTGTATTTTGTAGCTCGTAGGCTATGAATAGGCTCTCCGCCCCATTCCTTCTAAAACGGTGAAGAAACCGCAATTACTCGCGAATTACTTAGAACCAAAAAATCTAAGACACACAACCACCACACACACTGGGTCTTTTTGGACCCACCACGTGTTCGGTTGTGCCCAACGTCCATTTACTAATACTGAAAAGAGACGCTTTTGGGGGACCATTTGTGGTTAATATGTGGCAAATAACGCTTTTTTGCTTTATGTTTTTGTTGAGTACCATACCTCTGCGCCTCGTTGGTCTGGTGGCCGCAAGTACGACTAGGTTCGATTCCCAGGACGGGCAGTGTCATTGGAGGTTTCCATTAGGAATTTCTTATTAGCAGCAAGTCTGGATTTTTGCCCGGTTAATTGCATTAGACCCGACACTATCATCATCTGCCTACCCTTTTCCCAACTATGTTGGGGTTGGTTTCCAGTCTAACCGGATGCAGCTGAATACCAGTATTTTATATGGAGCGACTGCCTATCTGACCTCCACAACCCAGTTAATACTAGGTAATACGATACCCTTTGGTAAGACTGGTTATCCATCCACAGACCGACCTAGGCAAGCACAGCTTTACCTAAAGATCTACCCGAGTGGCAGTTCTTATTAAGCTACGAGCTCCTCGACCGACCCGACACTATATGTAACTTAAAAATTACTGTCAAAATATGGGTGTACTAACGGGTATACCTGTGACTATACCCATCAGGGAGATTAGATACGTGATGTTATGTTATGTTATACCTCTGTGCATGGTGCGGGAAGGGCACGACGACCTTGTCCACCGTGGCGCACAGGTCGCGCAGCTCGGCGCCCACCGCGCGCACGGCCGCCAGCAGCCCGGCCGCGCCCGCGCCGCCCGCCGCCGCGCCCGCCAGCCGCATCACGCAGCGCACCACGCCCGTCGTGCACACGTACACGGGGTCCGGGTTGCTGGAGCCGCCCTGGGGTGCACAAAGTTGGTTAGCTTTGTTAAGGCTATTGTCTTTTAGCAGGCTTACAATAAAGTCTAATTTGGCATACACGGCGACACATCAAGCTAAGCATTGCCAGCATAACATGGCCTCGCTTTGTATAGGTTTCCCGTACAATAAGATAACCGCATAAACTGGTATTCTAAAAGATAGAGTGTATCAGTAAGGTGCAAAATTAAACAACTTTCTCCATGGGGCCATAACAACGTAAAAAAATCAAAATCTTGCGTTTTGATACAAATGAGGAAATTTTGCAAAGGGTAGTTAACAAAAAAATCTAATTAGTCCGTCAGATAGATTTACCAAAAAATATTGGACACGTTTTTTTTCTTTTTTCACGTTAACAAACAATGAAGACGATAAGTGCTTTGAAAACTCGTGTGACGTCATATTCTAAGACATTAGTATGACATTTTTTACCGGTGAGTGACGTCACAAACCCCCACTAAAATCTTTGACGCGTATTTATCTTCGTCATATTTTTTTTAGTCAGGAAACATCCCTATTGCAGCCGAGACGGAATTCAAACCTGAGCCGGAGGTGAAGGTGTTATAAGGAGCCGTGAACTACAGTAACAAACAACAAGTAAAAATAAATCTGCATGGGTTGGTGTAATAAACAGAGACAGATCAACTGATCAGATATAACTTTTAAACGTGCTTACCTTTTCTTCACTGGGCGGTCTTTCTTTAGATACAGTATTCGCTGGACTCGTTTCAGCAGAGGTAGCCGCTGTAAAATAAGGATCAATGTTAATTTTTTGCCACGAGGAGTATGTAAGGATCATAGCAGGTGGCGTTCGTTTGTGGTTTCTGTCTACCCCCATGGGAAAGAGAAGCTATGGTTGTATGTGCCACATAAAGTATTCCTGCCATTCCCGTCGGGGCTGCGGGTTGTTCGAAAGAGATACTGCGGCCTCGGCACAAAGGGCTAAGGCCTCATTTACGGACACGCGGGGCGTCGCGCGGCGCGTCGTGCGTTTTTAATTCAAACCCATGGCGATGTATGAAAACGTTAACGATTTCAAACGTCGATTTTACGAGAAGCGATTTTTCGCTCGTTAGTTTAAAATGCAGCGTTCGTTGCGGTGGACGCGCCCCTACCGCTCTGCACAGAGCGGGAGGAGTCATTTGATGATTTCCCAACACCCCAAAAAAAAAAAAAGTTTTCCTGCCAGAAGGAAAAGGTGTCTGCGTACCAGGAGAGGGGACGATATGGTCTGATTAAATATTTATAATATCTTATGCTTACACAAAGTATTTGAAGTATCCTATGTCGTATATGGCAGAAAGTTTTGTTCTTAGCCGCCAGTAACACAAAGAGGACATGTCAAAATCAATATTTACCTGACTGTGGTTGACTAGACGCTTTCGGTTCATTGGTATTGTCTGATTTCTGTTCGGTTCCTGGATCGGACTCGGTTGACAGCTGCACGTTGGATAGACGCTTATTCTGAAACAACGCAAAATACGCGCATTACACGTGGAGTTGCGGACACCAGCCGGTTGTACTTATACTTATACCGAATCAATGCGCACCACGATGAAGGTTGTCCGAATGTCCCCGATATAGGTGAATTCATTTTTTTTTATATTGTTTATTTTTAAGGAACATTAAAAATTAAAAAAAAATGTGTAATAAATAAATTAACGAAAACATATTATTTGGTTGTTATTGTTGGTTTCAACCATAGAAATCATAGAAAAGGAGGATATTGACTTTCTTATTTTGTGGTTTTATTTTGATATTGAAGATTATTTAGATGCTAAGAAATTAGAGGTTATTCAGTCGATAATAAATTGGTGGTTATTTAGTTTTCTTTTATATGTTACGGAGTAGTTCATAATCTACTTAGGTGTAATATTTACCAAGTTCTCTTCTTGCATCTGTAACCATCGTCTGTCTTCTTCGCTCTGATGTTGTTGTCGCGCTAATTCGGCCAACAGTCGCCTTTCTACCGCCTGCTCGCTGTCGCATTCTGGACTCTGTTATGTACGAAATAAGAGCTATAATCAACTGTACCTACAGTCACGAGCACCAATATGTATACACGCAGCAACTTTTAAAAGGGATTTTCTCCTAATGTGTTGATTACCGTTTTGCGTTTTTACGAAGATAGTGTTTTGGAAGCCTTACTGTTACGAAATAGGTCATCTCCTAGTAGAAAACGTGATTTTTCGGTGAGAAAATCGCCTTTGAATGTTGCTAAGTGTATAACAGATAAGTATTCGTGACTGTACACACAAAGTACTTAACAAAATGTTGAAAAAGTTTTAAAAACTTTTTAAGAAAATATCCATTTGTGAAAATCAAGCTTGAGCGTGCATTAAAGGGACTTAATTCTATATTTTTTTATAGAACTAACATTGCTGTTAGTGACATCGCCAATTTCCAGTTTTTGTACAAATATTAAAATGTTTTAGTAAATAAAAATAAAATGTTATCAACAAGACATGTTTACCGAATAGTTTTTTGAGAAATTTTGATAATAAGTACCACAATGTTAGTTCAATTTATTTATATAAAAAATACAGTGAATTCAGCTGTGAAAAATTGCATACAACACAATATATTTTTTCACAATTGTATTCTAAAAAATAAAAATAAATGATAAGTAAAAATAAAATAAAAACCGACACTCTACCGGAGAAACCCAAATGACACAAAAAATCTGAAAACAAAAAACAAACCAAAAGAAAAAAATATAAAACTTATTTACACATACACCCATCTTACACCTTATTAACAGATTCTGGGAATAGGATTGGCGGGATATTTACAAGAAACATGGAATCTATATTTAAATAAACTTTAGGCCTATTCTGTTTGTCCAATTTCATGTAATCCGTTGATTGGTTGATTAGCAGTAAAACTGCAATCACTGGCTGGACAGGTGCACTCAAATCTGTGTGGTTCTTTCTCCAAAAGACCATCTCAGATATAATGCATAGTCCCCATGTGAGTTAACCAAGATTATGACTGGATCTTAAAAGAGCCTATGACCTCTGTACGAAATACCGCCTCATCTAGTTGTAAAAAATTACGTGTAAATGTGTTTGTATCTTTGGAATACCTGCTCCCTCAGATCTGTATTATATAATTTAAATCTACTTAGTATGTTTAATAACATATCAAGTTACTGCTAGATTTTGATACAGTATTTATTCTTATTTCATTACTCACTCCTATGATGAAAACTTATTGATTTGTAAATGTACGTATTTAAGAAATAATTAGGAAACCCATTGTATTTATACTTATAATAAAATACTACCACTTGTATGCTTCACACGCGTTCCTAGACGTAACAAGCATGCATACTCTAATATCTACACACACGTACTAAATACTAGCGCCTTTATGGTGTTCATGTTAAATGCAAAACTTGATTGTACTGTTATGTAATCGTAAGGATATCAATATAATACCCGTCGGGGCAGCGGGTTGTTCGAAAGAGATACCGCGGCCTCGGCACAAGGGCTAAGAAGGAACATGGGTGGTCAGTAGAAGTCTGACACTCCCTACCGCTCTGCCCAGAGCGGGAGGAGTCATTTGATGAATTCCCAACCCCCCAAAAAAAAAGGATATCAATATAATTGAAAATAAAAATCATTAGATCCAAATTATAGTAATAATTTTTAAATTATTCTCGGTTCAAAATTACTCTTTTTATTTTCCCCAAAAAACTAACAAGAAAAAGTTTTGCATTCAACCATAACACCAACAACATGCCTTCCAAAAGTAATAAGAAAAAAAAACTACGCGAACAATCCATTCACCTGCACGGGCTGTGCCACTCCATGTACATGGGACACGCCGGTAGAGACTCCTTGTACCGCACCGTGTACGGGCATCGGGCTGTGTCCGGCACCCGACGGACCGGACACCGCCGGAGCTGATACCACGGCCGGCTGGCACTCCATCCGTGAAGAGAAGATCACGGACGCGTCCGCCGGCTGTACCATCGCCGGACGATACGCCGATCCCAGTTGAGGCGCCTGAGAACTCGCCACTTGAGCCCTATACATCATCGGCTGAGCCCCCGGCACACCGTGCGTATATATCTGCTGACCTCCATACGACATTGGAGGGACCACGCTCATAGGTTGCGACGCAAAACCTTGCACAGGCGAGAAAGGCTGAGGACTCGCTGAGCGTAGGAATCCTGACGGGACTTTCGAAGGTCGAGCCTGTCCGGGGGAGTATGGAACTCCTTGGACAACTCCAACCGGGACTCCATAAGCTGAAGAAGGATGTGAAGCCGCCATACTACTCTCACGTCGGTACTGAGGCCTTGCCATCGCTCTCTGCAATGCTACAGCCACGCAACTCTTTACATTATCTCCTCCAAAGTCATATATCTCTTCAACCAAAGCCGGCTCAGGTTGCGTGCGCATTTTATTCATCACACTGGCTGCTAGTTGGGCATTCAAGGATCCTTGGACAGCGAACTGACCCACATCTTGATCTCGACGAGTTCTAGGGGGAGGAGACGCGGGGACCGAATGCTGACGAGTGAAGGGGGCAATGGGGACTGGTGAGCCACGATGGGACACACTTCCCCTCGCATTACGCTCCAAAGACCCCATACGAATGGGAGCTCTTTCGGCACTAGACAACGCGCCTCTTGTGTTCCTTTCTAAAGACCGAACGCGGCTAGCATAAGTCTCGGGTACTTCGGGTTCTACGGCCGGGGCAGGCGATGAAGTCTCTCGGGGGGACATGGGAATATTCTGACAAAGATTGTCACAACTCTCCCTGGCGCCTACAACCACTGTCAGGGTCTCATCGGGGACATCAGAAGGGGTTGGAACAGGGGCGATAGGATCTAGCTTTTGTAAGCTAGCTGCAGGAATGGGGGCAGTTTGTAGGGGGATATCTATCTTCTCATCAGGTCGGGGGTGTATGATCTTTTCGACGATGTCTTGGGTCTCCGGGAGAGTCTCGGCGAAGTCTACGGAGACGGTGTTGAATACCGAGGCTGGGGTGGTGTAGGCCTGCGGGTGGATGGCTCGCGCTTGGTTCTCTCGCAGGAGGTGCGCTAGGACGAGCGGGTTCTGGGCCACGATGTAGGTTTGGGCCGCGTTACCGCCGGCTGGCTGCGCTGCTGTGTCACTTACTGATGACAAAGAAAGTTGTCTTGATAAATGTGTTACTACTGCGCTTATTTATCGCAACAGGTTTTTCGGAAGTTTACATTCCTTTTTTCCTGGATTAGCATTGTGCCTCTATCAACAATTTGGATTCTTTCCAAAATGTCTTTTAGCGCTAGAATTTGCATTTGAAGCAACAGTGATAAAAATGTAAGTTGTTTTTGGCATACCAGTGGTAGTTTCTTTGTCAAGTTTGATATCCGCGTGCTGTGTTGCATATTAGTTCGCAATGTGTCGTGATTTTAGATACTATTTTAGTTCAATTGTATAAGAAGTATTTTATGCAAGATTAACAAACTGCCTCTTATTGTATTAAGAGATCTACAATTTTTACGGCGATGTAAGTTCGGTGTAAAATATCTAGGTATGTCAGTAATAACTTTATTATATGTACCTGCAATATTATTAGAAGGTCGTTGCGGCTTGGGCGGCGGGTCATCGCTGAACGAGCCGGCAGCCACGCGTCTGTTCTCACGTCGCATCGTCTCCCATGCTGAACTGCGCTCCTCTTGTAGGATCTCGCTGTAAGAGAGGTATATCATTTAGAATACTTGTACTTATGGTTACACAATGGGTCAAATGACTACTGAACGTCGATACAGTTGTCTGTAAACTTTTGTAAGAGAGCAAACACGGAGGATTAAGTTAGTCCTATAAATGTCGATATTTTAAGTACAGTGTATGCTGGGCAGCAGTAGCAGCAATGTGTGGATCGCAACCAACTTTGCAGCGCCGACCGACCGTCCATACATTTTTGAAATACACCATTACACTACACACAGACACGTTTTCTTTAAAATTTATCATTTTATAGCCTCTATTGCTGTAAGCCTATTATTATACTAAGTAAGTAAGAAAAAAGATTAAATCTGTTAGTATCTCCTATTCAACAGAGGAAGTTTGATCTTTGGGTTCTTTTGATCCTTCCGTGGGTGGAAGTTTCTAGCCCATTTACATAGATACTCACAAGAGCGTCTCCTTCAGCTGATGCGCGGCAGGTCGTTGGCTGGGCTCGTACGCCCAGCAGCGCGACATGACGGAGTACAGGCGCGGCGGGCAGCGCGGAGGCAGCGCTAGTCTCTCGCCGTTCTCCAACTTGCCGATCACGTCGTTGTTCTTTACGCCGCTGAAGGGCTTTACGCCTAGCATTAGGATTTCCCACATGCATACGCCTGCGGAG
Organism: Diarsia brunnea; assembly: GCA_949774965.1. Taxonomy (NCBI): domain Eukaryota; kingdom Metazoa; phylum Arthropoda; class Insecta; order Lepidoptera; family Noctuidae; genus Diarsia; species Diarsia brunnea. The sequence continues at coordinate 11,716,495 of OX459007.1, read as the reverse complement.
GAAATAAGATGTTTAAAATGTATGAAAAAAATAATTTGCCGTCACTGGACGCCCAGCAGATGTGAAACATCTATGTAATATTATCTATCGATCAAATCTGCATATGACCTAACAACGTTAATTGAGTAAAGCGGAGCTTTCGAAAAAGGAATATGTTGATCAACAATCGATCCAAAACAAACTTAATTCTAAGAGAGCGTTCACGTATTACGCAATTTTTGACCCCCTCCTCCCATTTAACGCGCCGTAACGTTTATCTGTACCCCCTAATAATACGTTACGTATTACGTAACCCCCAAGTAACCATTTTTACCAAGACATAAAATTTTGAGAAAAAAAAAACGTTTAAAAATGTGTTATGAGAATCTCTCTACGCGACCGCTCTGAAGGGATAAAAAAAGCAATGTTATATAAGGCGTACTTAAAACCCCTGTAACGCATCGTAACGTTTTACAAGAGCCCCCCCTCCCCCAAATTCGTTACGTAATACTTAAGCACTCCCAAATGGAAAAAGCTTCATTTTACATGGCATAGAGTAAGCATCACGCCATGACATCGTCTTGTCATGGAATGTTTTTATTAAGGTAAAGTACGATGCACCTAAAAACGACAAAAAAATTGGAAGATCATCGTGGCATCAGTGGCGGTACCATCTCTTACAAACGCAAAGGCTTCTCTTCCTCACAACTCTTCAAAACTGAATGGTTTCTGGACAGTTTGGTTGCCATAGCTTCCCATAATTTTGACCTCTCGGCACTCCCTACTAGCAGAATATCAATAAAACTAAGGTATACGTACCAAACATCCACACATCGGAAGCCGAGGTGAACCTCCTAAAGTTGATGGACTCTGGTGCCATCCACTTGATGGGCAGTTTGCCGCGTGACGCCTTGTAATACGACTTGTCTTCCACCATCTTTGACAGACCGAAGTCTGCCAACTGAGGGACAAAGAAATGTTCATTAATTACAGTATCTAATTTTGGACGTTAAAAGTTATATTATAATTATAGTACCTACTTGGTAGCTAAAATGGCAAAAACTCTTAGCAGGACGCCCACAGACATTTGTTCTAGTATGGTATATCACAGAAACTTTGGAGCTGAGGCGCAATAAGGGTATTGCGCCACAGATACAATATCAATCTCGCCCCATATTTAAAAGCGCTTTCATTCGATTTTGATTCGGAAAGTCATACATCTATCTCGCTCACTTTCATAATCCCAAAAAAGACAGACATATACCGAATCGAATACGGGTGCGGGAATAACTGAAGTTGCCTATTAGGTACATATTTCACTGACACATAAGCGAACGGCGGACCAGCAGAGAGATAGGCCGCAACTACGTTATTTTTGTATGTCTTCAGACAGTATATTAGACAGTATGGTTTTAGTACATACCCGTCGGGGGTACGGGTTGTTCGCAAGAGATACCGCGGCCTCGACATGAAGGGCTAAGAAGGAACATGGGTGGTTTTTAGTCAGTAGAAGTCTGACACTCCCTTTCGCTCTGGCCAAGAGCGGGAGTTATTTGATGATTTTCCACCCGCCAAAAAAAAAAATGTTTTAGTATACATCAAAACATGAACGTACCTTAACACAAGTGGGTGTGGAGACGAGTACGTTCCTCGCGGCGATGTCTCTGTGCACGAACTTCTTGCTCTCGAGGTAACTGAGTGCCGTCGACAGCTGGTAGATGTACAGGACTAGCGTGCATGTCTCTAGTCTGGGACAATAGGAGAATATGGTTATATAATACATAGGAGTTTATTCAAGTTAGATCGAGAACCAGCAGTTTCCGACAAAAATTATGTAAGATATTAAAAATAGTCAAAAAAGATGAGCTCGTGGTAAAATAATAACTGACTCTCGGGTTCGATCTACAGGTTAAGCCGCTTGCCTAGGTCGGTCCATGGATGGGTGACCCACCCGAGTTTCCTCCACGCCTCGGAATGCATGATGTGAAACCGTTGGTCCCGGCTGTCATTTGAAGATCTTTGAAAATCGTTACAGGTAGTCATGTATTACCCAGTATTAACTGGGTTGTGGAGGTCAGATAGGCAGTCGCTCCATATAAAGTACTGGTATTCATTCAGCTGTATACAGTTAGACTGGAAGCCGACCCCAATATAGTTGGGAAAAGGCTCGGCAGATGATAATAAGAGGTACAACGAGACTATAACAAAGCTGTATGTTTTTACATTTATTGTGCGAACCCTGTAGTCTATGGGATTCACAGTCTGTCTCACTGTTTCCCGAGCATTTTAATCTGGATCTATGAAAACTTCTAGTGACTCGGTTTTTTGTACCTAAAATAAGTAAATAATTGTTGCAGAATAAGAATGCCTACAACAATTTATTCTGATCATAATAATATGTATTTTGATTACCTGTGAGCATTCTGCTGCAGATAGGCGCGCATCTCGCCGAGTGTGGCGAGCTCCATGACGATCCAGATGGGCGGCGCGCTACACACGCCCACCAGACCGATGATGTGCGGGTGAGAGAACTGCTGCATTATGTCTGACACAAACAAATGAGGTTTTAATTTATAAAATTAATACACGATTTATTTCTTTAACAATATTATAAAGACGTATTTGTTTTTAATTTGTATGTAGCGGGTAATCTCCGGAAGTAATGATCAAATTCTAAAAAAACTTTCAATGGCAGAAAGCTACATTGTTTGTGGGAGCACTTTGTCCACAACTTCGTTCGCAAAAAAAAATTATAACTCTGCTAATACGCACGATAAACATCACTACATAGTATAAAACAAAGTCGCTTTCTCTGTCCCTATATCCCTATGTATGCTTAAATCTTTAAAACTACGCAACGGATTTTGATGCGGTTTTTTTTAATAGATAGAGCGATCGAAGAGGAAGGTTTTAGTATATAATTCGACCGACATCCACGCGGGTGAAGCTACGGGCATCAGCTAGTTTTACATATTATTTTTAAAAGATAAATAGAATTTCTAGAAATGGATCATAAGTCCCGACGATTACCCTCTACATACAAACTGACAAACTTTTACCTACTTATAAAAATAGTATAGAAGACACTCTAATTAATTGTATCAAAAGCAGTGTACAGAATAGTGTTGTAGGTGCGAAGTAGAGAGTACTCACAAGCTTCCTCTAGGAACTTCTCAGCGGTGTCGAGGTCGGCGTCCATCTTGCATGTCTTGACAGCCACGGGCAGCACCGCGCCGCCCGCGCCCCCCGCCCCGCCGCGTCGTAGTGACGGGTGAGATGCTGACGTCACCTTGCAGGTTCCTGCAGGACATACAGCATGGTATTGTACGCATTGAAATAGGTGCAAAGTTACAAGCATCATACGCCGGAAGATATATATTTATAACTATATCGATTGCCTCGTTGATTGAGTGGTCACAAGACCAACTGTTGGGCAAGAAGTCCCGGGTCTGGTAAAGGGTCTACATCACGAATTTCCCACGGAGTGTAGATTTGAGTTCGGTTCACGGAAATAGGCTTGGCGCCTTTCACATTACTTAAACCTAATTAGTACACTCACATTTTGCAAATTACAGGGCACATTCTCCCTCTGCTATTTTTTTATAAAAAAATATTATTGTTTTCTTCAGTAACTGTCGTAAGATGCCTGCCTCTGTCACGTTCGTGGTCCAAAGGTTAATAACCCCGAAATAATTGAAAAAACTAAAAAAAAAACCTAAGTTACCTTTATGCACGTCTCCAAATTGTCCTTCGCCAATGATGCCAGTCAGTTCGATTTGATTTCGTACTAACTCGTAGTCTCGAACTGAAACAAATCACGTACATTTTATTACCAACAGCTTTAATTTTCGCTGGCAATACAATTATAATATGATATTTCTAGATAAGTTCCTAGATAATTGAACTAAATAAGTAAAAAAATGACAGAAAAATTACTGAATACTGTATTTCGATGTAAAAAACCTTTCTCCCAGGGCATCAAGTTACAACAAACTGTCAAATTGCTCCAAATGATTTTAAACCTTAAAATGTAAACAGTAAAGTTCAAAGTCGAATGAAAAAAAAATCTGACAGTTTGTGGTAACTTGATGCAGTGGCGACTGTAAATTGAATCTCAATTATATTAGATTTTAAAAAAATAAATAGGTACAGTATGAATACACTTAATTATGTTACGTAACGAAATTAATACTTTGGAACCTATAATTTCACAACAGTAGGAGTAACGAGAAATTCGTGTTTGAAAAAGTTCAAACACGAATTTGGCAAAGGCCAAGTGTAAACATATTATTGCTCGTGACTGTTCAAACTCAAACTCAAAGGATTGATTTCAATTAGACCATTACAGGCACTTTTGAATGTCAGAAAAACAATTAAAACGAAGCTAGCTCGATACTCAAAGTCACAAGACATAATAACTTGTGAAAGTACTGTAGTTGCCCATTTCAAAGAATGGGCAAGAAACTCTATGGACACTCTTTTCAATCAATATATTGTTACAAAAGCACAGTGGTCTTACCAGCAGGCGTAGAGTAATCAGCATCATCATCCACGATCTCTGCGTAGTCCTCAGACAGTAACGTCGCGGTGTTGGCCTCCCACGAGCTTGTCTTGCCTTCTGATGAACTACTGCTCATCTCCGCTGTCAAAAGTTTTGTGGGTTGGTCAAATCAAAATCGAATTTAGTCATTTTATTAACAGGCAACTGAGGCTCATAGATAAAATACGCAAAATAATTGAAAGGACGAAGAAAGGAAAGAAGTGATTAGTGAAATGTGAGGGAGAGAGCTATAATCCCCCACGCAGGCTTAATGCGGATTGGTAGCTGTCACATGTATTCGAATTTTTGGTTCTAGAACATGCGGGTTTCCTCATTACACTTTTTTAAAAGAATGGACCAAAAATAATAGCGAAAAGGTACAATTGAATATAAACTAATGAGTTTAGAAATTAACAGAAAAGTGTTTCTACGTTTTAGTTTCGTGGTTTACTTACTTTTGCATTGACAATTGAGTTGTTTCCATACGGTTGCTTGTTGAAAAAATAAATTTTGTATAAGTAAGACATTTAGGCAAAGACTGACGATAATACGGCTTACTAAAGCAATCGTCAAATGGAACGGCATAAATAGAACGGCGTTTTCAATATGATTAGTACTAAACAGATTTGAAGTTTGGTAGTACAAGTGCGGTTTGATAAATTTGGTAGCCTAACACTTATTCGAACAATCAGTTCCGATACTTTGGAAGCAACAGAGTAGCCCGCGAAATTCTTTTTATATTTGTTCTTCATATATTTGTCGCAATTTACAGATTAGTAATTTGCATCTGATCTGTACTTACTTGTTCTGTTCCATAAAGACGTGGGTGACTCCGTGACCAGTCTACAGTAACCGTCAACTAAATCTGCTAAACTTTCTGCAGCCTGAAATGGATAAAGATTTATTAAAATTTATTATTTTAGACAGGATTGATCGGCCCTGTGCGTCGTTTGCACTGGTCTTGGCGGCACTTGATCGGTTTTTCATTGTAATACCGTAAGGTTTCAATATATAAATGTAAATAACGACACAGTTCTGCTTACCTCAACACTGCTGCACGTGATGGTAAGCGTTTCCGTCGCTCCCTTCACTCGTAACTGTAACGCGGCCTTACCGCAGGACCCGCTCTGAAATTTATGTATTTGTTGTGAATTTTTTTGCACATAAATATTTTTTTTGTCGTTTATGTTTGATTGTCTTCTTTGGTATATTTTCATGTATGCTCATCGATATTTCTGTCAATTCATTATGGACAAATTGACGTGATTCTTTAATCATTAGTAAAATGGACACATTTATTAAAAGGATTAAAAAAAACACCGAAAAAAATACACACGAAAAACTTCGAAATTCAATGAAATACATAAGTCAGTGTTGTTTTCCGGTTCTAGTGTTGTTTTGGAAAGCGGTTGAACTAATATGTACAAAAAAAAATCTTATTGATTTTACAGTGATTTTTATTTTAAGTCCCCTAAAAAGTATTTTTCAATGACCTCAAAATGTTCTAGAAGTTTAGCGTACCTGTGTTTGTGACTGTTGCGTGCAGTTGGATTTGAGGGTCTGCACAGCCACGATGTCGCAGAACGACGCGATCTTCGTGTAGGTGGGCGGCTCGCCGGCCTTGTGGGACACGTATGATATATCTGGAAATACACGAGTTTTATTAGAAAACAGTACTAATAGCAGTTAGGAAGAAATACGGGTGTTTTTTTCTCCAAACAAAGGCTCTCGACTGTTTTCTTTCTGGTTTATGACTTTAAAGCAATGATTTTTTAACGCAAAGTAAACATAAACCTTTTCTATGTCTATATGTTTTCCGTTTTGAAGATAACTACATCATTTTTATAATCTCTTTAAAGTCATTTAGACCGCTTGCTGTTAACACAGGCCTAGTATTTTACGTATTTGCTAACTATTAACGAAAAAGAAAAACATAGAAACACAGTATATAGATTTTTACATTTTTATTCAGTTTATAGAATGTCTTTTAAAGTGGGCCAATGTTGGAGGAGGAAATAGTCGAGAGCCAAAGTCCGAATTATGACTTTTTACTTAGAATATTCTCAATCGGATCTACAGTTGCTCTTATCGTACGCATGTCAAAATTGCGCTAGCAGAGCGACATCTCGCATTTCCTCTTAAAGGGGCCGCGTGTAGGGTAAGTTTTTGATGTCAGAAATGTCCCGCTGACTTACCTATAAAAGGTCCAATAGCGAGCTCCACAGGGATGGCCCAGCCAGTGCCGAGCGCGCCCGTGAACGTCTCCCGGTCGTACCCGTAGTGTGTGTGCATTGTGTCCAGGTATTTGAGCATGCACTCTGTATCGCTGAGGTTTGCCACCTGGGGATATGAAGGAAATAAATTTAATCGGTGTAAAAAGACCCTGAACGGAACCGAAAGACCATGCCTGGGAACCTTCTAGTTACGGAGACATGAGGTGACAACGTTCTAACTTTTTGTGTTATAACTTTACTTTTAATACCTTAGTGTCTGAGATAATCTTTATAGATATGTATTACTAGTCTACAGATAAAATAGTTAAAAGTTGTGGTTAATATTACAGGTATAATATTATTATGTTGAGTCATTGTCCGTCACTGGTGGACAACGAGAATCTAAAATATGTTTAAAATTGAGTTGTTATCCAATAGTGGTGACCAGCAGGGCTATTGCGTATCTTATTAAATGTCAGTGGTTATCATAGTGTCGATTAACTGTCAAATGGTTACGATTTGGTACAAAATGGAACCATTTGACAGTTAGTCGATAGACACTATGATAACCACTGACATTTAAAAGATACGCAATAGCCCTGCAGCGAGGATATTCAAAAAAAAGTCATGTCAATGTGATGTCCAGTGTGTCATGTACAGTGAAACATCATTTCATTTCATTTGCCTAGCCTTTTCCCAACTATGTTGGGGTCGGCTTTCAGTCTAACCGGATGCAGCTGAATACCAGTATTTTACATGGAGCTACTGCCTATCTGACCTCCACAACCCAGTTAATACTGGGTAATACGATACCTTTTGGTAAAACTGGTTGTCAGACTTTCAGGTCACTGACTACCTGTAGCGACTGCCAAAGATCTATATATGGCAGCCGGGACCAACAGCTTAACGTGCTTTCTGAGGCACGGAGGAAACTCGGTATGTAATGGGCGGTCACCCATCCACAGACCAACTTAGGCAAGCGCGGCTTAACCTAAAGATCGGCCCGAGTGGCAGTTATTATGACGGCACGCTTGGCGCAGTAGCTCAAGCAATGGACTGCTACGCTGCGTGTCGCGGGTTCGATCCCCGCACGGAACAAATATTTGTATGACCTACAGATAGTTGTTCCGGGTCTGGGTATTTGTGTACGTGAGTATAAATGTTTGTGAACGCACCCACGATACAGGAGAAATTCCTAGTGTGGGGCAAAGTTATTAAAAAAAAAAAAAAAAAACAAAATATATATTAAGTAAACAATTAGTAAAAATAATTCACGGTTTATTTTTTGATTCGTTGTTCACCATAGGTTGATAAGTCGGTGTTGGACACTGGGAAGCATCGGAAACAATGAGCTTACCTTTTTGAACTGCTGCTGTATCGCTTTCTTGAGCACCTTGGGCTTGATGGCGTCTAGCACGGACTTGGGCAGGAACTTGTGCAGGCCGAACTCTTTCTCCAGGTACTCGATGTTGGACTTCTTGTCCAGAGATATTTGCATATCCTTACAGAAGTATCTGGAACGAAACAGAACAGTAGTATTACAAATTTTAATATGTCTAGTGTTGACACCTGGTATTGGTTTTTAACGGCACGGTTGGCGCAGTGGCTGAGCGATTGATTGCTGCGCTGAGTGTCGCGGGTTCGATCCTCGCACGTAACAAATTTTTGTATGGCCTACAGATAGTTGTTCCGGGTCTGGGTGTTTGGTTGGTGTATGTGAGTTTAAATGTTTGTAAACGCCCCCACGATACAGGAGAAATTCCTAGTGTGGGGCAACACTTTTTAAAGAAGAAAAAAAAAATGAGCTGACGGCTAAAGGTTTGGTTAAATTTGTCGGCTTCGGATACCGGACTCTGCCAGATAATGTAGTGAACTATCTGTTAGTGTCAGCAGCTATTCTGCAGTATCCTCGTATTGCGTTGGCTGAACCTAGAGATTTCTATTTCTCTATATCAATGGAACAAAAAGACAAATGCAGGCAAGATCTCAATTTCATTGGGAAAGAAGAAAATAGTGACATCTTCAGATAAGATGGAAATCCCGCTGTCAAGGTTTAAATGAGATAAAAAGTAGTACTCACTTAATTTCTAAACAACATATTTGTATCGCCAACTCCTGGTCTACCATAGGATGGTTGGCGTTGAGGTAGTCGTGTCGCACCTGAAATATTACAAAAAAACAACGATATAGCTTCGCACAGTAAAGTTTCTTATTATTTCTTCAGTATTAGAATTTCATGAAACAGTTGTAACAGTCACAAGTCTGACGCTCCGGATAGACTGTAAGCCAAAATCAACAGAGTTGGGCAAAACTAGGCAGGTGATGATGATCTGCTAGCCATTTCCCAACTATATTCGGGTCTCGACCCAGTGTATCCACACGCAGCTGAAAAAAAAAGAAGCTATTTTCCTACTCAACCGCTATTATTGTATGATGAATTTCGTTGCGGGATCCAAGACAGTCAAATTGTTTCTTTGGGACTTCGTCGAACTTCACTGTATTCTGGTGGTCGCCACTGTTGATTCTGGCTTTCAGGAGTTGATATGGTTTGGGAATAGTGTGGCGATCTTGACTGGAAGCGCACAACCTCTTTGAAAACTACTAAGTAAGACAATACTTTTAAAAAGTCTATCCTACGAAGACCCACCTGGTCGTAATAATAATGGAAGGTGACTCGGTCGGCGTCGCACAGGTCGCGCAGGTTCGCGGGCAGGTATCGCACGCGCAGCTCCAGGCGCCACTCGCTGGCCGGCCATTTTGTCAGCAGCTCCGACACCGGCGTGTCTTGGTGGATCCAGCGGCACTGGAGGAGAAAACGAGAGTTCGAAGTTAATAAGTACGTAGGTAAAGAAAACTAGCTGTTGTTCACAAATTCGTCTGCGATTCTGGCTGGAAAATAGCTGTACTTCTCCAGGATCCAGGCTATGAGGCTACCTTTCCGTCAAATTTCTTAAGGACGTATTTGCAAAAATGATAGGCATAGAATTGAACTACTACATAGACACGAGTCACACACACAAGCGTTGGCTTGTTAGCTGCGGGAATAAATAGTCAAGTGAACTAATTTTGATATGTTGAAAATTTTTGTTTTTTTTATGTAATACCGAGTAATACGTACTTGTTAGCTAAGATGAAACCTCACCTGCGAACTTGATCGAGTGGACTACATCGGTGACTGCTACTGGAACTCCTCGACGGATCGAACTAGATGTCCCGAGTTTAGGCTCAATTTGTTAGTTATGATGAGACCTTACCTCCGGACTTGATGGAGTGACCTGAAGGTCTACTTCGGTGACTGCTACTGGAACTCCTCGACAGATCGAACTAGATGCACCGAGTTTGGGCTCGATGTGTTAGTTGTGATGAGACCTTATCTCCGAACTTGATGGAGTGACCTGATGGTCTACTTCAGTGACTGCTACTGGAACTCCTCGCTGGATCGAACTATATGTGCCGAGTTTGGGCTCGTTTTGTTAGTTATGATGAGATCTTACCTCCGGACTTGAAGGACTGACTTGAAGGTCTACTTCGGTGACTGCTACTGGAACTCCTCGATGGATCGAACTAGATGTGCCGAGTTTGGGCTCGTTTTGTTAGTTATGATGAGATCTTACCTACGGACTTGATGAGTGACCTGAAGGTCTACTTCGGTGACTGCTACTGGAACTCCTCGATGGATCGAACTAGATGTGCTGAGTTTGGGCTCGTTTTGTTAGTTATGATGTGTCCTTACCTCCGGACTCTCCGGAATTGATGGAGTGACCTGAAGGTCTACTTCGGTGACTGCTACTGTAACTCCTCGACGGATCGAACTAGATGTGCCTAGTTTGGGCTTGTTTTGTTAGTTATGATGTGACCTTACCTCCAGACTTGATGGAGTGACCTGAAGGTCTACTTCGGTGACTGCTACTGGAACTCCTCGATGGATCGAAATAGATGTGCCGAGTTTGGGCTCGTTTTGTTCGTCATGATGAGATCTTACCTCCGGACTTGATGGAGTGACCTGAAGGTCTACTTCGGTGACTGCTACTGGAACTCCTCGACGGATCGAACTTGATATGTCGAGTTTGGGCTCGTTTTGTTAGTTATGATGAGATCTTACCTCCAGACTTGAAGAAGTGACCTGAAGGTCTACTTCGGTAACTGCTACTGGAATTACTCGATGGATCGAACTAGATGTGCCGAGTTTGGGCTCGTTTTGTTAGTTATGATGAGATCTTACCTCCGGACTTGAAGAAGTGACCTGAAGGTTTACTTTGGTGACTGCTACTGGAACTCCTCGATGGATTGATCTAGATGTGCCGATTTGGGCTCGTTTTCTTAGTTATGATGAGATCTTACCTCCGGACTTGAAGAAGTGACCTGAAGGTCTACTTCGGTGACTGCTACTGGAACTCCTCGATGGATTGATCTAGATGTGCCGATTTGGGCTCGTTTTTTTAGTTATGATGAGATCTTACCTCCGGACTTGAAGGACTGACTAGAAGGTCTACTTCGGTGACTGCTACTGGAACTCCTCGATGGATCGAACTAAGTGTGCCGAGTTTGGGCTCGTTTTGTTAGTTATGATGTGACCTTACTTCCAGACTTGATGAAGTGACCTGAAGGTCTACTTCGGTGACTGCTACTGGAGCTCCTTGACAGATCGAACTAGGTGCACTGAGTTTGGGCTCGATGTGTTAGTTATGATGAGACCTTATCTCCTCACTTGACGGAGTGACCGATTTACTGACTTGAGGATGTACAGACGCCAGTATAGTGATGTGCTGGCCTCTTTAGTTAGATTATATTTAAAAATAAAAACAAAAATTTTAAAAATAATATTTATTTCAAGTAACAAAACAAGCCCAAACTTGATACATCAAGTTCGATCTATCGAGGAGTTCCAGTAGCAGTCACCGAAGTAGACCTTCAGGTCAATTCTTCAAGTCCGGAGGTAAGATCTCATCATAACTAAAAAAACGAGCCCAAACTCGGCACATCTAGTTCGATCCATCGAGGAGTTCCAGTAGCAGTCACCGAAGTAGACCTTCAGGTCACTTCTTCAAGTCCGGAGGTAAGATCTCATCATAACTAAAAAACGAGCCCAAACTCGGCACATCTAGTTCGATCCATCAAGGAGTTCCAGTAGCAGTCACCGAAGTAGACCTTCAGGTCACTTCTTCAAGTCCGTAGGTAAGATCTCATCATAACTAACAAAACGAGCCCAAACTCGGCACATCTAGTTCGATCCATCGAGGAGTTCCAGTAGCAGTCACCGAAGTAGACCTTCAGGTCACTTCTTCAAGTCCGTAGGTAAGATCTCATTATAACTAACAAAACGAGCCCAAACTCGGCACATCTAGTTCGATCCATCGAGGAGTTCCAGTAGCAGTCACCGAAGTAGACTTTCAAGTCAGTCCTTCAAGTCCGGAGGTAAGATCTCATCATAACTAAGAAAACGAGCCCAAATCGGCACATCTAGATCAATCCATCGAGGAGTTCCAGTAGCAGTCACCGAAGTAGACCTTCAGGTCACTTCTTCAAGTCCGGAGGTAAGATCTCATCATAACTAACAAAACGAGCCCAAACTCGGCACATCTAGTTCGATCCATCGAGTAGTTCCAGTAGCAGTCACCGAAGTAGACCTTCAGGTCACTTCTTCAAGTCTGGAGGTAAGATCTCATCATAACTAACAAAACGAGCCCAAACTCGGCACATCTAGTTCGATCCATCGAGTAGTTCCAGTAGCAGTCACCGAAGTAGACCTTCAGGTCACTCCATCAAGTCCGAAGGTAAGATCTCATCATAACTAACAAAACAAACCCAAACTCGACATATCAAGTTCGATCCGTCGAGGAGTTCCAGTAGCAGTCACCGAAGTAGACCTTCAGGTCACTCCATCAAGTCCGGAGGTAAGATCTCATCATGACGAACTAAACGAGCCCAAACTCGGCACATCTATTTCGATCCATCGAGGAGTTCCAGAAGCAGTCACCGAAGTAGACCTTCAGGTCACTCCATCAAGTCCGGAGGTAAGATCTCATCATTACTAACAAAACGAGCCCAAACTCGGCACATCTAGTTCGATCCATCGAGGAGTTCCAGTAGCAGTCACCGAAGTACACATTCAGATCACTCCATCACGTTGTTGACGAATGAGCATTTGTTTTGGCGAAATAAAATAATATTGTCATTTAGAAATTAAAATCTTACCTTGTCAAGTATCAAATTTGGTTTATCGCATATTTCGTATTTATACAGCGATCTTTTCAACACAAGCCGCTACTAACAGGCGACACAGCGTCCACTCACAACGGCAGCCGAGTGCGGACTGAGATTTCATTCGAAATGTTTGTGCAATAAATCAAAACAGGGACAACAAATAAAATAACCCTTATTGCAATCAATTAAGATTCACCCATAATAGCAAAATATCTGGAAAAGTTAGTTTCGGCATTTATTTTTTCTACGAGTATTTATGACACTGTGACATAATTTTTTTTCTCAGATTTACAACAGACTATATTTGCCTACTTACAGTATTTTTAGAAATCTTAAAATATGTTATTAGTAGAACAAAAAATGTACCTAAACACAACACTGTCTCGAAAACATTGTGGTTAATGGCAACGACAGATCGTTTTTACAGTATCAAAAACTATCATTTTCAAGAAAAACGTTTCTTGCGTTTGAAGATAAAGAACTAATCTATTTGGGTTAGTTATAAGTTTTATTTGATTTGATTCAGTTTAGTCAGAAAATGTACTGAAAAACAGCATAATTTTGTCCGAATTGCAAACGCGCCCTTAACGATCGGTTCAGTAATCAGTGAGAGGTTAGGCATGAAAAGGTCAAGCAACAGATGAGTTACTTTCTTAATGATAATATATTAAAGAAACATAAGTCCCCAGGTAGATTATTGCCTAGATTATTGGCAAATGCGGTATCAAAAGTGCGACATCCTAATTTTACCTGTCTAAGATACTTCATGTCATAAGCAGTAAGAGCATTAGGATGCGTCAGCGTTGGTTTAAGTAGATGTGAAGCCCAGCGCTTGCATCGTGCTCACTAGTTTAGATGAACGTTGTAACTAATGTAACTGTTTCCCTATCAACTGTATACATTATGGTACGCAATAAAGAATTGAGAATTGAATTGAGAACGTATACATAGCACTAACCAGAGGGGATAGAGGTTAAGGGTCTAGTCTAGCGAAGACTTCCTTAGCTTACCTTGCCAGTGGTGAGTCTCTTGGCCCGCAGCGCGAAGCAAGAGGTGTACACCCGGTCACCAGCCGCTAGCCTGGCTGCCAGCAGCCGCAGCACAGACCTCACATCCTCGTCTGCTGAGGCTCGAACCACGTTGAAGCCACCGTTGGGGAGGTGGACCTTTAGCGTGGACTGGTCGCCTGCTCCGCCTCCTGGAGAATATGGAAGGAAGATTTAGAAAAAAAAATGTCAAAACTCATGGCTATTAAGATTCATCTCTTACTATTTTGCTATGTCCGAATAAGTTCGTTACTGATACTGTTAGTCTTATTCATCTCATTGCTGAGCAAAGGCCTTTCCCTATGATCACAGTTGTTTTTATACAAAGCCAATGTGTCCCAATGTCTTGCTCAGACCGTTCCGCCATATTTTTCTTGCGCATAATTATTTTATTGAAAAGTTACTACCTAAGTACATATTGTGGAATACAATAAATATTTGTGTACTAGGCATCATCTGCCTAAACTTCTCCCAAGTATGTTCCAGTCTAAAAGAAGCTGGTGAATATCGTGATTTTACATGGAGTGACTACCGAAATCGATAGAGGTCTGTATGTGATGACTGACGAACCATCATCTCATCATCTTCCTGCCCTTATCCCATGTCATTCGGGGTCGGCGCAACACGTTTTTTTCTTCCATTCTGCCCTGTCAGTCGTCACGTTATCATATATGTGATGAACCGAATAAAAAAATAAAGAGAAACTAATAAGACAATATGGCAAATTTATTCTTAATTTAAATCCCAGGCTCGGATTGCCCAGAGATCTTCTATGGGCCCAAACGTTTATGGCATCTACTTTCCCAACACCTAAGGTATTCTTGTCACGTACCTCTATGACTTATGTATGGAGAGAGATTTTACTGAGAACCAATGATAAATCAAGTTTAAAATGAAAGTCGGTGGATGATCTTTTATTTTTGTGCGACCGACGCGCGACGGGGAAAAGTTGTATTGAAATCACTTCTTACTTTCGGTTTTCGAGGAGAATTTTCTTTTCCTCTCAATTAGTTTTTGTTTCTCTTAATATATAAAAAAAGCCCATTTTATACACAAGAAACATGTAAAGCAGTAGTAAAAATTCATTTGATAAATATTATAAATAGCGAATGAATTTTGCCTACATTTTTTATTTTACTTAGAATCAGTTTCAATAAATAATTTATTAACATTAGGGCTGTGGAAAACCTGCTCAGGATGAAATTCACTATTGACTCAGCCCTGGAATGTAAATGTGGTGCTGTTCCACAAACGATAGTAGAACACTTAATATCGCATCCTGCGTGTCCTGTTGTTTGTTAATTACGGGAACTGCTACACGCTACTGAAAGCAAAACACTAGTGGCTTAGTTGTGAGGCGACACAGTTTAGATTGCTATCGACACGCTAAGAAGAAGAAGGGCTTTAATGGAAGTAAAACAAATATATTACTGGTACCAATAAAATGGTAAAAGCGACCGTCAAATAAACAGACTAACTGGTAGGTTGATATTCCAAAATTGCCCAAAAAAGCCTGCTCAACCTTTCAAAAACAGATCAATTTCACGAAAGCTGCGCCTACACACGAACTAAATGTAATGGATGCCACTAAGTAATGGGGTTAATAAAACGACACAGTAAATTGAAACCGCTGCGAGGCGTGTCGTTAAGGGTGTGGAGACCAACCCCCGCGGTTATATTGTACTCTAAATATCGTTTATTACGGTTATTGTTGAATGGAAGGTAATATTCCCTACGATATTCAATTTACTTCTATTAATGTTTTCATAAGCGGATTGCTTTCCACTAAATGCTGACAAAATCTCATGGTGTTATATACCATAACATCACCACTGTAATTTAAAGAAAGAAAGGTTAGGCAGTGGTGTACCTAATAGTACACCGACATTTCCTAAGTTGTGTAAATCCCATGTTATAGAAAGTGAGCCTTTTTAGGGTTCCGTAGTCAACTAGGAACCCTTATAGTTTCGCCATGTCTGTCTGTCTGTCCGTCCTCGCTTAATCTCTGTGACCGTTAGCACTAGAAAGCTGAAATTTGGGACCAATATGTGTATCAATCACGCCGACAAAGTGCTAAAATAAAAATTGGAAAAAAATGTTTTATTAGGGTAGCCCCCCTATATGTAAAGTGGGAAGTGTTTTTTTTTTTAATTTTAACCCTAATGTGTGATATATTGTTGGAAAGGTATTTAAAAATGAATAGGGGTTTACTAAAATCATTTTTTGATAATATCAATAATTTCGGAAATAATCGCTCCAAAAGTAAAAAACAAAGCGTAACTTTTAGTTAGCCCTCTAACTTTTGAACCATAAGTTTAGAAAATACGAAAAAAATCTGAAAAGTAGAACTTTATAAGGACTTTCTAGGAAAATTATTTTGAACTTGGATGGAAACAACAGATGGAAACTGCAGTTAACCAATATAATTTGGTCCCTGAATCGTATGAGCGCCTATACAATCCAGAGGTCAAGTTTCATTTGCCCGTATTTTTTTTTTAACTTCGTTTACATAATATTTTATTATCTACGGAACCCTACACTGAGCGTGGCCCGACACGCTCTTGGCCGGTTTTTTTGCCATTGCCATCAACCGGGCACAAATTAATACAGACAGTCCTAACGACACTTTACAAATAAAAGAGTTTACAAATAAAATATATTACTTATTAAATAAACCTGAAAATGTCAGAATAGAGTTTAGTCCAGATACACAGAAGTAAGTCCCCACTTGTTTTAAAAGTTTACACTCAGCGCAATCGCTAATGTTCAACTAACGTCTTTGGCGCTATTCACGTAAACCTAATAAAATTCCATAAAAATCTTATGGTATAAACGATAAAGAGATCTAGTCTAAAGCAAAATCTGCTATTAACATTTATATTGCTTTCACAAACAAAATTCATCAAACACGTTTACCAACGACGTTTTACTAACACATTTTTTTACAAAAACGTTTTAAAACAACATAAAAGGTAAAACCACGTAACTCTAACAATTCTTCTTAAAAAAAAACTTTCCGACGCAATCTGAGGTAACTACTTACAACTTTTTCACACACGTTACACGTCCGTACTTTAATTAAAAGTGTTGCGAGTACAAGGCTAAGGTAATATAATGCTCGTCTCGTTAAAAAAGGACCAACGCCTCCCCGAAGTTTAAGCTGTAATATATTGGTGGAGGAACGAGGAGAAAAGAGGAGGAATGGGGACCTCCTCTTTTCCCTCTACAAAAGGGGAGTGCGTGTAATCAGATTTCTGGAAACAAAGGCTGTGTTTTTCTTTTTTTTTTTTGTAAAAGGGCTTGAAGCTGTTTTCTTTTATTTTGAAAGTTTGTAGTGTTATAATTTTTGAGAATATCAAAGGAAAAGCAAGGTAAATCAGCTCGCTAGTTTTTCACTGTTTTTCAGAAGTAACAGCAGTATCTGATACTGTTGTGAATAGTATCGGGTTATCCTCACATAATACAGGTAAAGGGTTACTCGTGATTAAGTCGGAGCTTGCGCATCGTGACGTTAGTTACATTTTATGAGTGTAGAGCAACATAACAAAAAGTTTGGTTGACAATCCTAATACCTGCAAAAAGGCTCTAGTTGGTTTGTTGGTTAACTTTACACTGTGAGTAATAGCATCGTCCAAACAAATAAATATACCAAGTTTGACATAACGATTCAAACTTTCTTGACCAGCAACACAATCTTGAACTGCACACTTACTGCCGCACTCAGAGAGCTTTAATGATTACTTAGGCCATCACTTAGTAAAGGTTTCGACAGTTTCGTCATACAGAAGTATGTCAAACCTTTACTAAGTGACGGCTTAAGTAATCATTAAATATCTCTGAGTACCGCAGTTAAAGTGGTCATACTAAATGCACTTTAATTTGTTTTTCCCAGTCGCTGTCACAAGACGTCCGTCGTTCGTGAGCGAGAACTCACGAGTAACTAGAAATCCAATCAAGTCCTTACCATGCGCGGGTGCTGATGACTGGTGCCTCTTGGGCGAGCCTCCCGGTGGAGCCGGCTGCATGGCGCGCGCTAGCGGACCGTCCCCGCACCTGCCGCCCCCTTCCGGCTCATGGCTGAAACAATAAAGAAACGTACGTTAGAAATATTCTGTGGTAAGTAATACATAGGAGATGGGATCCGGTTGGGAATTGGGCAGATCAGGGTACTTCAGGGTAGCATGCCACAAAAGGGAGCAGGTCTATAGTACTCAGTAGCGGGTGGAACATGGCTGCCAGTAATGATGATGATAACATAACATAAAGAGGTACCATTTCATGCCCGACTAGAAATGGCATAACAAAATCTAGATGCACAGGTTTGGCACCGAAAAACAAGAAGAAAAATAGTATCCGAAAACTAAAAGCAGTAGCAACCGTTGCAAAAAAGCGTAAAAATGTTCCGAAAGTACTAAGTATTTTTTTTGGGTTCTTTCTACAGGAGAAATAAAAGTCATCAATCATTATATTATATTCGTAAAATCCAATAGGGAAAAGTTTGGTAACCTGCACTCCCGTCGACATGCCGACAAAGTAGTAAATAACTATCTAAAAGTTTTTTCGGAATGTCATCACGAATTTATAATAAGCTTCCTAAGCAATTAAGAGAAATTGAAAATATTAATTCTTTTAAGAAAAAATTAAATGACTTCTTGGTAAATAGACCATATTATACAATAAATGAATTTTTGTCCGACAGACTCGAGTTGAGTTGAGTGCCAAACTGTTTTTATGTTTTGATGCAAAATATATTTTTTTTACCATTTCACTTAAAATGTTTGAATTAATATATAAATAAAACAAATTAATGTTTTAAACTATTGTATGCCTAACAAGGTGGAGCAGTGCAACCGCACATCAAAATTAACACAGTAACAACTTTGTAACCACTGTCTCACAATAAAGATCTTTGACTTTGACTTTGACTTTATAGTACGAAAAATTGCCGTATTTTCAGCGTAGTTCTGTCCCCAGTCCCACACATACACTGCATGCTTATACACCGTTAAATCATGTCCACAAACATGTAAAATTAATTCTCCGCGTAAAAATCTCCTTTTCGCAGTCCATTAACTTTGTAAGCGTTGTGAAGCGCTCTGCTAGGTACACACATTATTATTCATGAGGATGATAACACACTTCTTAATCTGCATAAGTACATACAACATCCATGCATGCAGTCTACTTTCATAGCTTTTTTAGTGTGGTAACCGTCTTAGGGCGGATTTCACCAAACAAAATGAACACAAGCTGAAAAACTGTGTTTAAGGGGTGTTGGTAATTTGTGTGCGTTATGTTATGCCAAAGGGCGTACAAATATTTGTAAGTAATTAAGAAATCAATCAGAAAACAGCCAAGGTTCAATAATTAAATGAATTAAGCCTGGACACTAAAAAAACAATTATAAAGAATAGGTATTAAATTAATGCCATAACTGCTCTTGAATATTGACGATGACAGCTCTTGAACCCGGTTTAGTTTACCGATCGCATTCAGTTTTATCGGTGTAACTCGTCCATATTCATTTGGCTAGGTAAAAGTAAAAGCTTTGTATTCAAATCAAATCAAAATCAAATCAAATCAAAATCATTTATTTGCATAAATAAGGTACAGAAGGTTGGTAAAGTATATAAAATTGCTCTCTTATTCTGCCTTTAATTTCGGCGTGCAAATATAGAAGTAACACATTTTTATAGTATTTAAATTGAAGATCGTAATCATGCAGTCATTAAGCAGATAATTCCATTAAAATTGTATTATTGTATAAATGTCAAAATAACCATAAAAAACAATAAACTAATAATAAAAAATGTCAATAATATTAATTTCAATAATGGGCGTGATTCGCCACACAATAATATAGGTAACAAAACTAATTTAAAATGAGCGTGCAATTTTCAACACTTATAATAATAATATAAAACCTAAAAACTCATGCAGTCATTAGACAGATAATCCCATTAAAATTGTATTTGTAGTATTAATTAAATGTCAAAATATTAATGAAAAAAATAATAATAATAAGCATAAATGTCAATAACAACAATGTCAACAACGGGAGAGATTCGTCACACACTGATAAACGATACAATAATAAAATTATTTAAAATGACCCTGCAATTAATAAAATTTACAATTTATAATCCAAAAATTCATGTACACTATAAAAGCATTTTTCAATTAAAAACCTCGTCAAATTATTTTTAAATCTAGAAAATGATAACATTTTTATGGAATTTGGTATTTTGTTGAAGAGTTTTATGCACATAATATAGCTGTTGTTACCTGTAAGCGCGAGATTCGTCCTCCGTCTATTTAAAGTTATGATAGTCTTCACGGATGTATTATCATTCTAATGTATGTTTATTTAACTCTCATAAACGCCATTTTAATTTGGTCGATTGATATTGAAGTGCTATCTATGACAAATATAATTACATGTTGTAAGTTAATGTTTAGAGAGATTTGCAATGATATGACATTATTATTAGAAGTCTTATTATCGAATTTATTCGGTCAGTGAAATGTAAAGAGTCCAATCACTATTCGTTAACGTTCAACTTAGAATTTTACAAAAATATTGAGCTAGCAATCCCCCGCGACTTCATTCGCAAAAATTGCGATAGCTCAGTTAATATGCAAGATATAAATATAATTAATAGAACCCATGAATATTGAATGTATCTTTCTATGCGTGAAAAACTTTTAGAATCAGATCATTAGTTCCGAAGATTACCCCTTACATACAAACAAACTTTACCTCTTTATAATATTATAAGAAGTAAGTATAGATACCTACAATATTGTATTTTACTATATAAATAAAACACATCGGCTCTTTCAAGTTAATTTAGAACCATAACGCAAGGGAAGGAAGTTTTTTTTACTCTCAGTGGGAGCTTCACTCAAAAACTACTAAACGAATTTTAATGACAGTTCTGTTCTTCTATTTTAGGACTTCGGCGACCAAAAAGGGTGTAATGTTATGTTAGAAATATGTAAAGGAAGCAAAGACAAAATACTTTTGATGAAGTTCGAGAAAAACATATTTCATTAGATGTTGGATGGTGATGTGCCTTTTCGAAGTTATGAGGAGGGATGAATTGCATGTGACTAAAAGAGTAATGAATATAAATGTTGATGGATGGAGAGGGAGAGAAAAACTAAGAAAATGGTAGATGGATTGTCTGAGGAATGATAAGAAAAGAAAGGGAGTTAATGAAAGCGTGACGGTTGACAGAGGAGAATGAAAGAACAAAACGGGTTGCCACAAGGTGTTGCGCCGACCCCGTTTAACATGGGATAATGGCAGGAAAATGATGATGATGTGCCTTTTCGAAGTTCGGGTTTTTTTAAAGAATTTATCTCATTATTACCTACTAGGAAATAAGTAAGATAATTTCCAAGGGGTATTCCAGGCCACGATTTTATAGTCATGGCTCTTAGTATCCAGAATTACAGTACAGAAACAGTGATAACGAAACGTTCAAAAAAGTACGTCATGTCATGAGTTTTCATTAAACTGCGTTTATTCAGTTCGGAAAACTTGACAAATCAATAACACTGGATTTACAAACAATCGCAATAAAATAACGATTCAATTTAACAAAGGCGCTTAACACAAAAGCAGGCGGTATACCAACTACCAAACAATAAAAGGAAACGCCTTTTGTTTCTTGACCCACAAAAAACAAAATGGCTGGCCTCAACCCAAAACTTGTTAAGGAAAAATATCCATAACAAAATACCAAATAGTTTCGTTTCAGTTTTATTTTCGGAATTGGTCAGGCTTTAGGTGGCTTTGGTCAAGGGTTTGACAAAAGACGTCAATATGGTGCCGAGGGCACAAATAGTGTGCTTAGGAAATATTGGGTACCTTTGTACATAGAGAAACGTTATTATAGAGGTCCGGCTTTTCATAAGGGGAAAAAAAAATGAGGAGAAAATGTAATGTGCGTTTTTTCTGACAAAAGAGGAGGGAAAGGTTGATTTTAGGAATTTTCCTTCAATTTTGATATGTCCACAATAGGATATAATAGGACAGGAGTCAAAAAAATATGATTCTAATTAGTCCGTCAGATATATTATCGAAAAATATTGGATACGTGTTTATTGTTTTATCAAATTAATCAAAATTGACGAAGATAAAACGCGTCAAAGATCATGAGTGCGGGGTTGTGACGTCATTTGTAGGTAAAAAATGTACTGACATGTGACGTTTTCGAGGAGTTCATGAGTTTTCGAAGCACTGTATCGTCTTCATTTTTTGTTTATGTGAAAAAAGAAAAAATATGTGTTCAATATTTTTTGGAAATCTATCTGACAGATAAATAGTTTTTTTTTGTCCGATCCCCTATTAAACAACAATTTTTAACAATATATATATATAAGGTGTAAAAGTACCCTTAACGCAAACGAAAACCTCATATCCTGCCCATCATTAGGATACTTTTTCGCTTCTAGACTAGTTTACACCCTGTATATAATTTGCTAGACTACCGCATGAAAATCATTAAAAGGCAGGAAAGACAAACACTTTTACTTTATTTATTTAACGGTTTATGTAGATACATGTACCTATACTATTTTTTGTGAATTAAGATATAGGTAAAGAAAATAAGATGTAGATACGGACATATTATGTGTAGACCAGAAGTGAACAAAAATACGTGCAAAAATGATGTTTTACTTATAACTACCTCAATAAAACTCAAAAAAAAATGTTACAGTATGAAATCAATCAAACAATTTCAATCAACAGACCTATACCCTTCGTAAACAAAAACAAGGAACGCATACAAAATAAAACCAAATAGCAAACTAAACAATCGTATCTCTCCTTCTCCCAAAACTTTAATAAGACTTACCCCAACATAGCGTTGTTTTATTTCGCAGCGAATTACAACATAAGAGGATTACTTGCGTGGTACGTATGTTATACTTATGTGGGAAAAACATGCTGGGTAGGCGAAAATACGTAGGTACAGTCACAAGCACTGAAATGTACACAGTAAGGACGCAAGTGGTGGGCCAGGGCCGTGAGGAGGGCGAATTTGATGCCTGCCTAAGCGACTATTGACATCAACATATTATAGTGCATTTAAGGTTTTTTTTTAACAAATCCTATTACGAAATAATCTCAAAATAGCAATAATTATTACAAATGAAATTCACTTGTGAATTTCGATATTGTTTACATACTATGTCATGCATAATATGTATAAGTACACTTGGCAAAGTTCAAACGTGAATTACTCGTGAAATAACGACTGCAACTTTCAGATATGAACTACTTTATGATAATATGGGACCCATATCTTTAGTTATATAAAAATATATCAGTTTCGTTACGTAACACGAAAACTACTACTATTTATTAGGCGAAAATTGCTTCTAAGCTTGCATACATTCATATTGGTGTTCATGACTGTACGTATCACGAACCTCGTGTTTTATTAAAAGTAAGGGAGACTGAGATAGCACAAAAAAGGAACGAAAAGGATTACATGAAATAATTTCAAGATTGTATTATTCAATTAAATCTACCAAAATGGTGGAAGGTATTTTGTGTTGTAACAGATTTTACACAAGTTGTAAAGTAAGTAGGTAGGCTTGTGGTAAAAAAGTTCCGCTACATAAAAAAGGTCTTGAAAGACTAGATGCTTATAATTTTTTACATTGCCGTAAATTGGAAAGAACGCTTTTTGCAAACCAAGATGAGTCTCTGTCTCGATTTCGAACCCAAGACAGGCACAACTGATTTTTCGGATTCATGTGCATATTTTACTGATTAAAAAAAATATGATTCGAATTAGTCCGTCTTTTAGATTATCGAAAAATATTGGATACGTATTTTTTGATTTATCAAATCAATAAAAATTGTCGAAGATAAAACGCGTTAAAGATTTGAGTGGGGGGGTCCTGACGTCACTCACCGGTAAAAAATGTCATACTAATATATAAAAAGTCTTAGAATATGACGTCACACGAGTTTTCAAAGCACTTTATCGTCTTCATTGTTTGTTTATGTGAAAAAAGAAAAAATACGTGTCCAATATTTTTTGGAAATCTATCTGACGGACTAATTAGATTTTTTTGTTAACGACCCTATTATCACTAGCTTCTGTGAAGGAAAATTTAGCGAGGAAACCAGCATGTCTCTCTCATGCTGTCGAGAACGATATTTCTCCAAGCCCATAGGCGGTATAAAAAACTCTGACACCAGGTTACGGACTAAGAAGGAGAAAAATTCAAAAATAGAGACATTCAAAGAAATGATTAACCAGCTAGTTTACGCACTAGTTAATCAGTTACTCTAATTAACAAAACGCACGCATTCACACATCAGTGAAACCAATCAATTTCGCACAAAGACCCGTTTCAATCAGTCGCAGTACCTAATTGTCTATTATCTTGCAGTCTTGGTTCTCGCATTATGTAGATGGCTTGTAGTGGTCCTAATTTAGTCAAGTTATAGCTGTATGCAAGCAATAGTGAAGCGTATGCCGATTCAGTAAAAGAAAAATCCTTGTTTACGATTTCTGTACGAAAGCTCAAAGCATTTGTTTCAATTACACCATTACCGACACTTTTGAATGTCAGGAAAACACAGTCACAAGGCATATAAACTTGTGGAAGTATTGTAGTTGCCCATTGTAAAGTGTCTATGGAGAAGAATGGGCAAGAAACTCCATGGACACTCTTTGAAATAAATATCATCAATTTCATTCAGGCCACCGAACCCAGGCCAGAACTCACCGTTTTTCTAACATATATAATAAATTCATCATGTTTATTAAGAGTATCTAACTACGTTGCTCAAAATCTTATCTGTTTACGGAAATATTTGCCTGTATTGCCCACTCAATCAGTTAATTAACCCTTACTAAATACTAGAAATAAGTTTCACGTATTTGTGTGCAATCAGCTAAAGCAGAAACTTGGATACATCCCCTAAAGTTCTCAATCCCTACAAACCCAAACAAAATTTCATGAAACACGAAACAAACATTCGAGCAATTTCATATCGTTTCGATTCCGATCAGAGGACGCGATCCGACCCTCGATTGGTTCGTTTCAAATTGACCGCAAGGCATCCGAGCCCTTTAATAAACCAAGGGCGGTTTACCCACTTTGCTCACGAGCCAAGAAGATGATATGATATAAGACAAAATATCTAAAAGTGATAGCTAAAAAAAAAAACGCAAGATTTTTAATATCCATTTCCTGAATGATACAAAAAAGCTAACTCTTAAATGACCCATCATGATAACGAAAGCTCTTTCAGGCCCGGGGTTAAAAAAACTTCGAGAACTCGTAGAGATTTTCGGAAACAAAATCTCATCAGGTAAATTATTTTCACTATATTTTTTAAGGTTCCGTAGCCGAATGGCATAATGCTATACGTGCACGATCTTGGATCAAAGTCAAAATCTATTGTCACATTCTGTAAGATTTCTTCGTTATTCTGCACTATCACTTTTGCCTCTGCCTAAACTTTACCTTCCACTTCATGTTCCAGCTAAGTTTCCCCTCCTTCTATACCAAGGCATTGTTAAGAAGCTAACAGAACTTAGTGCCGGCATTTAGTGTGTTAAGAGGCAAACCTTATCCTGTTTACATCAAGCGATGTTATACCATGGAAGCGAAATCTTGAAGTACCTACCAAAGTTTAGTGAGTGTTTCAGTATAATAACATAATGGAGATTGTTACAGTTTTATGGAATAATGTTGCAGAGAAGATAAAACATATAATAAGTGCAACAGGCAGACGAAAGAAAATATCAATTAAAGATAAAGTTACTTAGCTAGAAAAGGTGTGAACACTGAGATGATGGCTAATGGAAATGGGTATGAAAGAGCAAGATTACAAAACAAGTTGGAGGACCAAAGAACATGGGGATGATTATGACGGATACGTCAATGTGGAATGAAAATTAATGAATGATGCCTGTAAGAATATTTAGGTTAAGGTGGGTATCTATGGGTCTTTTTTACCTGAAAATAAATGGATGCTATTCTATTCTTTTCTATTCCTTAATTTCATGTACTACATTGTCATACTTTTTTTTAAACGTAATTATAACTGATTTCAGTTTCTCGTCGGTTTTATCGCAGCGATGCACGGTTTCAATTCTGACACAACCATTCTCATGCATATATTCATATTTATCGGCCGCATTGCGTAGTTTGTGGTCAATGAGCTATCAGAGAAAAACGGAAGTGAAAAAGTATAAAAAAAAAGCAAAAATAATATTGATTCATTTTGAACGAATTTCATCGTGTTTATCAATTGATTCTTACATGCTTCTAGGAACGATAAGCCGGTGAACGGATCTATGAATTGATAGCAATGGATCAACAAAACATTTTGTTTAGATTAAAGATTTCAAGAATTGTTATGATACGAAATATCTAGGCATTGTGCGTTTAGTATTTCTAGTGGTAGAACAACAAAATCTACGGCTACAGTGTGGAAGAGAAAGAGATAGAGACTGTTATAAGGAAGATTACAGGCAGTGCAGAACCAGACACAATAACTGTATAAAGACATAACTACGGATAAAGATAAAAATAATACTACTGCTATCAATTGCAATGATGATCATGACTTTGAGGTAGTATTTTTAAGTACCTACAGTACACATGTCTTATTTTATAAGATTAATCAACAGTGCAAACTCCTATTAGTTTCGTCTAATTTAAACAAGCTTTTTATATCAGTTCCAAGAACTAACAAAATCGTCTGGTCACCTTCAAAACTTAACTAACTGTGTGGAAGATCTATGGATAATAAATTACGGTCAGGATGACCCTACACGTCAATCAGCTGCTGTGGTTCTTACATCTACAACAAAACAGCAAAGGAATTGATAAATTACTTGGTATTTCGTTGTTTATTTATTTCAAGAATCTGGGAAATTCGTACTGA
Source organism: Diarsia brunnea (assembly GCA_949774965.1). NCBI lineage: Eukaryota > Metazoa > Arthropoda > Insecta > Lepidoptera > Noctuidae > Diarsia > Diarsia brunnea. Next base: position 11,689,582 of record OX459007.1, on the reverse strand, counting down.
TACTATGAATGCCCAAGTAACTCTGTCTTGTCATCTGTTTTTTTGTTTCCCTCCTTAACGGCAGAACAAATTTAAGTGAAATTTGGCACAGGGCTAGATCATGACCTGAATTAGGACAAAGGATACTTTTTATTATCCTGGTAGTATGATCCCGTGTGATAATATCAAACCTTCACACGGGCAAAGCCGTAGGGAAAAGCTGGTTCTGAACTTAATAATGTAAGTTTCTAGGGGTTATCGCAATTACCAATTCGCTACGGGTAGAGATAATGGTCATAAAGCCATTAGAAGGGACTTGGGACGTCTAACTAAAGGGTCATAAGAAATAACGACGATTACTTGATGGGAATCAGTAACTACCGAAGGCGAAGGGTCAAAGTTTCAGAAGAAAAACTTGTACATGATGTCTCTATTAACAGTTGTAACATTCTCAAAAGATAAATTCCATAAGTACCAAAATAAATATACAAAAACGAACAAATACTTACGCGTAAGCTTGTAGATAAATTAACTTACAAAAAACTTAACAAGAGTAATGAAAGAACATGGAAAAATATGGCTCAAAATAATTCTCGCGTTCAATTTAAAAATCCGAAGCTAAGCCCAGCTTAAAATACAGACTATCTATACGCAAGCCAAACACGGGGTTCAAAGAAAATTATAAAAATGAAGACGAGTTAAGCTCGGGCTAAAAGCTAATATTGTGAAAACAGAGTTTTATTATTGTAAACTTGATAGAAGTGAGGGTAAACATACTGCAGGAGTCGACTTTTACTTTGCGGAAGTTAAACCGGTGCATATTATATAAACTAAGTAGGAAAATCCCATGGGGAAGGTAATGAATGGGTGATATTTACGTAATTTACAGGATAATAGTCTTTATTTTAGCCATCAGCAGCAGTTTGTTGTGTCTAGGAAATGCAAGAAGCAAGCAGATTTTGCAATTTCAGGTGAAAAATAAAATCATTATGATTTGGCACATTATAATAAATATTTCAGCCGAAAGACCCCAAGTGTCGCCACATTGACCGGTCTCGTCGCTGATTGTGGAGCTGAAGAAACAATTCATCTCTTTCCGGGTAGGAAACTAAAATAATGCTTTGTTTTCTTTTAACAAAGAAAGATTAATTCCGTAAACCCTAAAATAAATATTCTCAACGCTTTGTTGCCTTCACCTATTTCGTCGCAAACCATAATCCACTGTTCCAATCAACCATGGCAAAACCTAAATCTAGGCTTCCCAATATCCAGTACATGGACTATGGGAAGTGTAATTATAGCAACAAGGCCTGTCCGGGGGTGACCACCCCTCCCGCGTTCGCATCCCTCCTTCACCCCCGCACGCATCGATTGGCGGCTTTCGGCGCATGCAAATGCACAATGCCCCTTGCATTCTGAATAGGCGGTGCGGGTAGTTAGGGACACGTTACCTTAGGGTTGGTAAGTGTGGAATTAGATTTTTTATTTTTTGCGAGTTTGTGACATTAAAATTGACAATTAAACGCTCTGCTTTATCTTTACAGGGTTTAATCAAAGGACATTCATTGATGTAAAGAAACGATTTAAAGATGTGGTTTGAAAAATTGCCGAGATCGAGTTGCGAGCGATTGAAGAGGTTATGTCCAGCAATGGACTGCTGTGATGAGCTTTTATTACGGGTTATTGCTTAGCTAGAAAAAAAAATGCAGTTTTATCATCGATATCATTTCTTACGTTCTTCCTTCTAGCTGTTATTTCACTACCTTTAGGAGAATTACGGTATCATTTTCACCTTTCTATAGTTTGCCAACCCTCGTTTGGTTGGTTGGCACTTTTGTTTCCTATGTCTGCGTCTGTGGTTGATTTGCTTTTGTTTAGGTTTTGCTTGTCTAATCAATGTTTTACTAATCAGTGTTCTCTCGTAGTATTGTTGGACCTTGGTGGTATTTTTAAATCAATTTATTTAGTTTCGTCTGCTACCGTTGTACTTTCTCTTTGAAATAATATTGTTTCTCTGGTTTGTGTTTTCCAAGCCTCATATATCAATGTTAAGACTGTTACGGCTATTCTATTCGGTATTCCTTTAATATATAAACGTTGCTTTATGTAATACATTACTTCCGTTTAACCAATCTCTCTGATGATGATGATGAGGAATCTTATTTGGCGTTTTCTCTTTTATAAATTTATTATTCTGTTTTTCTGTTTTCTCAAGATGTTTTATCAATGATACAAGTACCTTGTTTAAGTTTCAAACGTGTGCCAGAAAACATCTTGTTTTACCGGCAAAACGAGTACAGGCAATCAAACCACCTTAATACTGCTCCGCCAGGATTCACAAAGTTGTCTAAACTGGCTAAACGGTTACCTGACCTGGGATGCAGCATCTGCCTTTCTGTTAAGATCAATTCTGTTCGTTATCTGATAGTGTGAATACTTCGTGCTTGCAAACTACTGCACTTTAAGACAGGTTTCGTGACTGTGATGTTTTGTGTTTACCTACTCATATTTATTTTGTTGATGTAACTCTTGCTCTTTCGGCCGTTGGATTGGCAGCTTCAAATATTCTACATAAATTAAAATTGATTTCGTATTTTCAATAGCTTCTTGATTACTATCCATTTTTATTTCTATTGAGAATGGCTTTTGTCCCGTGAATGAGAGAAGACTATCCAAAAATCATGGATAGTTATTGTAATAATGTATGGACGTAACTATACACCTTCAGAACCATCAAGGAGTCTCGTTACCCCAAAAATTTTTGTGGCTTACATTTTATTGTTTTAATAGAAGCTGGCCTATTTCAACGACCATTCTCAAAACAATAACAATGATTAATAATATCAGTAAAACAATACTCAACCGCTTTAGTTGCTAAGCAATTCTGGTAAAAACAGCGTGCATATTTTGGCAGAAGGCCCAAACGCTTACATCGATACGGTCAATGCAAATGATGCATTGTGTCATAGTTTAGACGCAGAATATATGTATTAGTTGAGTACCGTTACTGCTATTGAGGTAGTTCTAGATTTTTATTTGGTAAGTATGTTTACCAAGGAAATATTTGCAATTCTGGTAATAATTAAAGTATACCGCATATTTTGGCAGAGGGCCCGCGCGTGCTCGTCTGGCATCGATACGGTCATACGGTGCAATGTAAATGATGTATTGTGTCATTGTGTAGACCCAGAATGTTTGCATTGTACATAACGGTACTGCTATTGAGGTAGTTCTAGTTTATTTGGTATGTTTGTCAAGAAATATTTGACTTTGTTATGTATTTTACGGGCACGTGCGGTAGTACCGGCTGCCAATGGTAGATCTTTGACATTCGTTATGGATAGTCAGACAATGAATCCATTGGCTGATAATGATTGTACTTGTTGAAAAATATTTAACCTATACTCAGCGCGCTCGTGCAAAATAAATATATTATAAAGCAGAAGCCCTAGTTTCGGCTCTATTATGATTGTATCGTCCTTGTCATTGCTATCTACAAGTTACTTCATCAATTTCAGGAACAGAAAGTGTATCCTGCCGCTTATCTATGTCTTATCAGATTTGTATTCGGAGTATTATCATTGTTCTCTTATCATTGGTGGGCTTTTCGATTCGTTGTAGACAGTCAGGAGCCACGGTGACGATGAATCATTTTGTAAAGTAAGTCTATAGAGACATTTTGCGATCATGCGATCCTGGTATTGAGAAACATGAATTTTAAGGCGAAAAGTCAGTAGACCGTATGAAGATTTTTGAGGGTGTTTTCTGAATGTTGGCAACGTTATTTGCGTAAACAGATCATAAATCTTCCACTTTTTTGATGAATATAGTCACTATTACCACAGTATAAATATGGACAGTAGCGAAACTAAGCCTAGTTGATGCGATAACTACCTACGCTCCATTGAAGCCATAGGGTTGTCCCTTTTATGCACGGTTGCTGAAGTCCCTAGATAACTTCTCAACATAACATTTTTATTCTGTCAACATAACATTTGTACCTTCCACAATCAGCTCACCTAGATAACCTGAAAGAATACAACCCCATAAGATTTTATTTAAGAATTATCCTCCAACTCCTAACCGTTAAGGAGTTATTCCTTCCATCATCAGCTCATCAACATGAGGTAATGACTGCCAGATGTAAATACTTAAATAGCATTAGAAAAAATACGAAACACGTAATACGTGCCTATAAAATTTGATGGTTGCCCTCGATTTCGTTAAGATTCCATCATCAGATCCAGACATGGTAACAGTGGGACCATCTCGGGAGTATACTTTTTCGATTTTTTTTTTTTTTTTTCAATTCGGTTCATAAATGAGGGAGTTATGCGGAAACAAATATGATACAAAAACAAAACCAAACCGACGAATTCAGAACCTCCCGCTTTTTGGAAGTCGATTAAAAATACTTTCTTCTGCTGATGAAGCCGAGTTGACACAGCCGTATACCGCGCAATACGTTCGTTGCATTTAAAAAAATATCGGGAGATATGAACATAAACGTGACCAACTGACCACTCGTCTCGGCGCGGCACGCACAACTGAGCGCACTGCGAAGACTTGCCAAGTGCCCCGTCGATGCGCATGTTTGTGTGAGTGTGCGGTTTCGAGCGTTTGTAGGTAGTTTCCGTACTGTCCATATTTATATTGTGCTATTACTAAATAGAATAACGAAATATCGCTTTGTGTTGTAAACAATATTGATTAAAAGCTTTGACTGTAATATTGCGATTATTAAGGTCTGTTACTAAAAGGTAGATTTTGGACGAACTGTGGATAAACTAATAGTTACACCTCTGCCCAACGCTTATGTGACAGGCGTGTTGCTATCTTATTGATCTATAATAATAGGCCATAATCTTCATAGTAAAGTAGTACAAACTAACAAAGTATGAGCATGGAAGTGGCCATAAAATTGAACGTAAACATAATACTGTAAGAATTTGAGATGTTTACAAATAAACAAGCCGTAGGCCGGCCGGGTGCGAACAGGTGCGCAATTATGTAGGCCATCGAACATGTCCGAACAGGCCTGCGACTGACTCATGTACATGGAGCAGGTAATGTGCAGAAGGTCATGTTGATACGATGTGCACTTAACAAGCGGTATCTATCGATAAAGAAAAGAATAACATAACATCACGTAGGACGAATTGTATCGATAGTGCATCCAGATTTCGTCAGCTATGTTTAAGTCCCACGTCATAGAGAACCGACCAACACAACCGGGCACAAAACATCGGGAGCACTAGGCTTGCTAGGCGATTGAGACTCGCCAACACACACCTTGATTCTAAGTATAGGCTAATCTAATCACTTTCAATCTCATATTTCAATAAGTTGAAATATGAGATTGAAAGTGATTTTCTTAATGACTGAAAAAGTACTGTACATTACATCCCAACAATCATTCCCCATCCCGGACATAGGAAGAAACATTTAGGTTTACGCCTTCACACACCCACCACACACACTTTGTTTTGTCATCAGTCACAGTTTAGTCATATCAATATTGTGTTCACTTTGTATTTCGCAACTTCTCTATTATATGACTAGGCTAATATCACAATAAATAAAGATATAGCAAAAGAGCGATCACTCAAATCACGACTGTCAGTAGCCCGATTAGGACTACGATTAAAAATAAAATGAGTTTCTATTTCTTATCGCCCTTCGAACGGGAAAGGTCCTTCTGATAGCTATCTACTCTGTGTCATATTGCATCAGCTTTATGTTATTGAACCTTATGATTAAGGAGATAGAGTCGATAACCCTTCAGTCATTGACCACTGTCAATCATCGGCTTTATTGCGAATAATTGAAGTAAATGTTTTATTGAAAATAAATTATGTTCATTATATCCGTGTTTATAAAGTTTTATTGTAGGAGGAAATTAGCTGGTACCGTTAGATTTATGTGAATGAAATTGACGGTTCAATCCGTTAGTTAAACCATTATTAATATTGAAGTGGATGGGCTAAGATAAATTCAAATTAAAGTATATTTTAAGTTCTTATCAGTCTAAAGAATGATTCACTTACATAAAGAATTGTTCCGTATGGTGTCGGACGTAAAGAATAGCACCATCCCATATCTTCCCGTGTCGTAAGAGGCGACTAAGGGACTTACCAGAGAATGGGCAGCAGCGTTCTCTGTGCCTTCGTAACAACCATACTGCGATCGCCAACCCGCCTGCCAAGCGTGGCGATTATGGCAAATCGCCCCCTTCTGGGGGAGGCCTATGTCCAGCAGTGGACGTCTTTTGGCTGAAATGATGATGACATAAAGAATTGCTTTGATAATTCTACAAGGTTACAATGGTGTAAGTATACTTATTACCTAATCATCAAAATACAAACAACTGCAAAAATAAATTTGTATTTCGCGGCTACCCTGGCGTTTAAAACCTCGTTGTTTTTTTTTTCATAAATATATTGTTCTAAGATCGTTGCCTTTTTTAGAATATTAAGAAAAGAAAGTTCCACGCCACTATGCAACGTAATTTATATCTGATAACCATTCATCATAATTAAAATAAAACTTTCTTATCTTCACGAACAATGTAATACATTCCGATATCTTCTACCAATACATAGATAGATATACATCCGATTTGATTAATTAATAAGTTGGTATCATTAGCATGCTTACCATCGCTGAATACTCGTACCTACTAGTGAAGGTTTTGAATACATGCGGGAAGAAAGCGAAATCCGTGGAGATATCACACATAACATCACGCCTGTAATCCCCGTAGGGTTAAGTAGAGGACTATCTACGAGGTGCCGTCAACCAAGCATTTTGTAAATAAACTGAGTATACCCTACGCAAACATTTTTGCGGGGAAACGACTTTTCTTGGGGTAACAATCACTTTTTCCGGTAAAACACAGAAGCTACCCTAAACTGCATTAAATGCTAAACTTGAAAATTGTGCAGGATTCTTAACGGTTTTAGTTTAGGCACTTGCGACTTTCTTCATTAGTCTATCTTGCTAGAGTGAACCCAAAAAGAGCGTAACATCCAAAACTGTGTCAGAATCGTGACACAAAAGTGTCGAACTTGATTTATAATCTGCAGATACTACATATTTCGTCACGGACGTCACGATTACGTCTATCTAAACATTCGATAACAATGCAATTCACGTTAATAAAGATTCTGACGACCAACCTAAAGTGTTTTTGGAAAAGATTGCGAGTATTATCAATTTTACGTAGAAACTGTGTCTGTTTACAGGAAACATCGAATCATTGATCAAAGCTATCGAGTTTCAAGCGAATTATACTCCAAAGGCACACACAAAATCAGTAACAAGCAACAAACCTATCCGATTTCAAAACCGGAAAACGGTCCCAATACAAAATCAATTAAAGCACATCTCTCGATTACCGGAGACGAACCGGAATATCGGATAATCGTTTTAATCGAACGTCGTTGCATCAAAACGGAATGTACAATACCGATACTAATTGGGAATCGATTGCAATTTTGTGGAACGAAATTATCGGATCATCGAACGCGGAGATTACCGAAGTGTTATTGAACTTACATAACGTATGTAATCCCCGAAGGGTTAGGCAGAGGTGTACCTAATAGTACACCCACATTTCGCCAGTTATGTTTAAGTCCCATGTAATAGGGGACGAGCCTATTGCCATCGACCGCACAAATCCAGACTCCGTAGCTGCTATTGAGAAATTACTGAAGAAAAAATCCAATCACACTTTATGCGACCTGGGAATCGAATCCAAGACCCCATGCTCAGCAGTCGCACTTGCGACCACTAGGCCAACGAGGCAGTCAATGTCAATGAACTTGTGTCAGATGTTTTTAAACATAGCTTTGAAACTATGCTAGGAAACGTCGAAGGGTGACGGCAATTGTTTTTTCGTTAATCATTTGTTTATTTTCTATGTTCAGCTGTAGTTTGCTTATGACTCCAATGGTTTAGTAGAATTTATTTTGTTTGTTGCTTTCAGTTGCTGGCTACCGAAAAGGGGATTCTTTATAGTGAAACTTCCTTTCTACATAATGTCTATTGCTTGTAGGACTTTCAGCTATGGCTAGCTGACTTAGAAAAAAAAATGGGTTTGTGAAATCTTTTTTACATGTGGAATGTCCTAATGGGGGCGGCAATATTAAAGAAATTTCGGGTACCTACGTACTGGAATGTGTAAATGCAATGTAACCCTAATCTAGAAGTGGAACTGCTAATGAAATCGAGCCAAAAAAGCCGATGATAGACATCGTAATTGACAACTTTGACAGTACGAACCCAGAGCCCCATGCTCAGCAGTTGCGCTTGCGACTACTAAACCAACAAAACTGACCATAATCATAAGACAAGACCTACAAGCCAAACGAGGCGTGAAAAGTCATCAAACTCCGGAAAATGCAATCAAAGTCAGTCATCGCTTTAAAATCTAGACAAAAGCCATTACTAGCCAGACAGAGTCGATATTAGAACAGTTTCCACGCATCAATGAGCGATAAATCTTTTGTACTAAAATAGACGCAAACCGCCGATCGCCTTATTCATGCACTATGATCGTCTGTTTCGCCAAAACTGAAGATATTTATAGCAGGATTTAAATTGTGGAGATTAAACATACGGGGTTGTATTTTGAGCTATTAAATTATGGGGTTATGCGTCTTTAGCCAGGGCTAGACATTTTATGGATACTTGGTTGTCGTGGTTTGGACCTGTGATGCGGAGAAATGAAGAAAATGTCGTGAGGAACGTTATTGTTCAAATCCATATAGCCATTATGCGTATATAAGCATTCAGATCTCACATTAAATTAATAACCCATCTCACTCCCACTCTTGTAATATAATGCTATTATTAACAACAAATAAATATTAAATTAGTAATAGAATACGTTAAAAATAACAGAAATAAACAAAAAAAGCGTTTTCAATTAAATCCGTTGCAAGCCTTAATTAAAAGCGTCATACAACCGCATGAAAGCGACAACCAGTCCCAATCAGTACAATGCAATAAATGTATATAATAATTTTGTGGCATTTTTGCCACGCGTCCTTTAAATTCTGCACATTTCTGCCACAAGCGCGGTTTTAAAAGGATCGTGGAATTGGATTATGTGGCATTGCCATTTAAATGTGGTACGAGTGAATATTGGGAAACAACAGTGAGGTTTAAGGTGTTAAATTGATTACTCGGGTTTTTATTATACTAAAAAGGCTTGTGTTTATACTAAAAAGGCTTGTAGTTAGTGTTCAAATTGTCCTAGTTCATCATCATCATGCTCTTACCCTTATTTAAGATCGACGTCTGTCTTCCTATTCCATGCTTTTCTATTACTCGTTACCTCATAAGACACCAGCTTTCTTTCTATGTCATCCTTCACATTCACACAGTCCATCCATCGTTTCTTTGGTCTTTTTCTACTCTTACACCCATCTACATTCATAATTCTAGTTAAAGTTTAAAACTAAAACCGTGGCGTGTCCCCCGGTTCACAAAATCTGGTCGTATGTTAGCTGGGTTTAATAGATTGATCATTTAAAAGTTTCAGTGAGACACGTTCGCAGTCTTGAGGTAAGCCGATAAGGTTTACTCGGTTTATGACAATCGCTACATTCGCTACGGCCACTCAAAATGTTGTTTTGTGTTTTGATCATCATTATGATCTGTGATCATTGATTATAGTTAAGTGATGCAACATTTTAATCAATGCATTAAGTCACATATTACGATATAATGCATTATGACAATAAACATGCATGACAGTTATTTCAGCTAGCGTTATCAACTTATCACCTATCAGTATTGCATTGTGTCCTATCTATCACATTATCATGCTTGCATATCAATGATTTCATATTGACCAGTACAATAACCTCACATGTATTGAAAACTAGCAGTGTGTGGGTGTAGTGACCTTGTCATGTTATTTACTAATGATTTAAAACGATATTATGTCAATGTCAGTTATGTTATGGTAATTAAGGCGTTATTCATTTTATTTTTTTCTAGCTACCCGGTTTTTAAACCTTGTAGGTAAAGATTTTGTCATTTCTAAGTTGAACATGTATGTACGCACAACGCCCAAACAAGCCATACAAAAACCTGTTTATGCGGATCGCTCATTGTACGAGAAATCTATACAAAGCGAGTTATTAAATACTGAAAACGTGTAGCTGGATGTTTCGCCGTATGTATGTACCTATAATATATATTATTATTATAAAGATTATTAAATAAACTGCGGCAAACGGTGAAGACCGTATAAAAATCTATTGCGCAGTTGAGTCGAACAATGCGGTCACACGGAAGACACAATCAAATAAGTAATACAGCTACTTCATGTATTTTTCAGTCAATTAATCAGCAGAAAAAACATAACATAATAACACGCCTAGATTTCGCCAGTTATGTTTAAGTCCATGTAATAGGGGGCGAGACTGTTGCTATCAACCAGGCACAAATCCAGACTCCGTGGCTGGCTACTGCTTAGAAATTCCTGATGGTACCAAGTACCAAGTACAGCAGTCGTGTTAGCTAGACCTACGCAACAGTCAACAGCAATAAGATAATTAAAAAGTACATTTAAGTTGAAGTAATAAAAGACTTCAATGCGTCTTCAAACTACCTTCATCACTGAAGTTTGAAGACAATTTTTACAGCTTCTAACTCATACTAACGTTGATTGCACAGTTGTTAAACCGCGAAGTAATCTTGGAAAGTAGTGTTGAAATACTCCCAGTTAAAACTAAACCGTAGCGCGTCCGCTCGTAAAAGATGTCCGTATATTTTCATTTGAATATGCTCAGCGGGGCTCGCGAATAACCAATGCAATAAGTGATATCTATGAATATTCAGAGCACGCCGGCCGCTGTTAATTTGACGCGTTTTAGACGATCCCCTGCAACGTCCAGTCTTTAAAGTCGTAAGTACACTTCATCCATCATTCTTCGGTCCGTGTTGGAATTTACTTGGGGTCGACGCAGCATGTCTACTTCTTCCATACTTCTATATTACTCAGGAGTCACCTCCTTTCAAACCAATTTCAACCTGTATTGTATGTAAGTCCAAAATAAAATACAACGATTGAATGACATTGACAGGAGGGCGCTGTCATTGTCTATGGAAGTAGTTTAAAAAAAAACAAGACGCCGGCGCTAGTTTCAATTATGACCAAAAGGAGCATGCAACACTAAAATTTGTATTTTTAAATTGTTAAGTACGTAATCAACATTATTCAAAGAACCATAATTGTGGAGTGCTGTTCCTAACTAATTTGATACATTTGAAAGTGAGTTTGTTTTGTCACGTCGGATTTCCATAAAATATTGCTCAAAGGTGGATCATGACCTGGATAAGGTCATAGAGTACTTTTATCTCGGGAAAATTTGCCAATACAAATCAGGTTGTGGTGGTTAGATAGTCAGTTGCTCCGTTTAAAATACTGGTATATTCTGCTGCATCAGGTTGCACTGAAAGGCGACACTAAAATAGTTGGGAAAAGGTAAACAGATAATGATGACTTTCCCATGAGATAATCTCCAACATCCACACGAGCGAAACCGTGGCCTAAAGCTGGTTTGGTTATAAGTGAAGTTACGACTTTATTCGTCTGGCAATAATTTGGTGCAATGCAGGCCGTTAATTTATTCGGAGAACGCCATCGTTAAGGATTTGATGGGTACGGTTGTTATTGTTATTGCGGTATCACAGTGTAAGTAATTGGGGCAAATAAATGCTGTTAAATGGAAACTATCAATCTTTGTATGAAGTGTCAGTTATGAACTTATGACATTGTTAATCTTGTTGTTTATTGTTCATTTTATATTTTACGTACAAGTTTTTAAACTGACATGGCCTAGTGGCCTAGTGGCCATGTCAGTTTAAAAACTTGTAAAAGTGTTAGTAATAAGAACAATATGCTTAAAGATTGTTCTAAAAACCCTATATTTAATAAGTTACAGTACATTTTCATAGATTTTTCATTAAAATATGTTATTTTATTATTACTGAAAGTAACAGTTAATTGACAGAACTACCACATAGTCCACATAGTTCTGTCAGTTATTCGTTGTTTGAAAGACATTGACAGGCAGGAGGGTGCCATTGGAAAACATTCGCAAAATTGTCTATGGAATAAAAAAGATGGCGGCGTTAGTTCCAAATAAAGCCACGCACTAAAAAATGCATGCCAAAGCATGCTTTTCAAAGCAGATTTTTGTTATTAAGATGCCCATTCGTCTATTCCAATGAATATAATAACATACATCTAAATGTCGTTAGCGTATCTCAAAATGTCAGATGACGCAACCAAACGCAGTCATTGGTGGAATTCGTGTAATAATGAGAAATAGCGTGTGAATTACTTGGGCTTCGTGATCGGCATATGTTATTGGTGATTAATTCAATAGGCTCCTGATAATGGCGTGAGATTGAAGGTTTTGGCTGTCATTACGAAAAGGATGGGCTGTAAGTATTTAATTTGCAGTTGAATTGGGGGGTTTTACATGTAGAAAATGAGTGTAATCACCGTATTCTACGACAAACGTAGGAAAGCTCCAATCGGCGAAAAAGTGTTCTAGGTCATTTTAGGTAGGTAATATTGTTATTTCATCGCGTCATTCCTTTTTAAATATTGTGTAGTTATTTCGACAATTATCTCGCAATTTTTGTCGTTCGTTTACGGCAGGAGCAAATTACCTATTTCAAAACGAAATGACAACCACTATGCGCAGTTTCTGTGAATAATACTATGCTAGCAGTTTAGCAAAACTTCAATGGGTCATAATATTCATATTCACATCAGACCATATTCATATCAGTAACATATTTCGTGGTTTCCCTGCCCAAGCGAAATTGATAAAAAAAAAACAACAAAAAAGCGTGTGTCTGCGTCTGATTCACGAATATTCACCTAAATTCCTGGATCTAGATTGGACCCATGCACTTCGCCGAATAGGCACTCTAAATGTATGACGTAAGCACTGAGATTTGACGTTATTTAGGTTTTTTGTCCAGTGAGGAAAACATTCGTAAAACAAGGAAAATATTATAATTACAGGTTCTTAAGAAAAGTTTACCAATTTCACAAAAGGTGACACAATTGGTACCGGGTGGTCTTATAAATATCTGAATACGATATTTTGTAAAGCTAGATTTTAATTCTTTAGCATGATGAATTCTTATTGATTTTTTTTTTGCATAATAATTTTAATTCTGTTTCTAATTTGCATTAAATATGCATGCTTATTAGCATTTTGACACCTAAGCCATCTAAGAAAAAACAAACGGTAAATTATTAATTGGGGCTACTGTTGTAATTTTTCTAGGCTTTTATTGAAACTGGATTATTTGGTATGCCATGGGTATGGCTAATCGGTAATTAATCCAGTTTCTTTAGTCTAAACTAAACCTACTGCTATTATTAACAATTGAAATAAGCCTAACCCTTAAACTAAACTAAACTAAGCCTAACCTCGTAAAAAATAAACCAACCCCATAAACAATTAAAAAAATATCTATTCAAAAACAAGCCACAATATAAAAAAAAAAAAAAAAATAATCCTATCATATTTCTAACACACATTAATTACATCGAAAAATGTATGAAAACAAAAGTTCAGGCACCTCTCCTCATACATGGAGTTCAGACTAAAGAAAAACACACCGCACCGGTACGGCCATGGCATGGCTGACGCTCTCACAAACAATTGTGTTCAATGAACTTGAAAATTGTTTCTCTCCGTAATGATATTCATTGGAAGCGCGGCACTACGTGTTTTCAGCCACGGCATTTTGTTGCGTGGCGTGTAAAGTGTGGTACACAAGTGAAAAGATGTGTGGTCACTACTTGAGCGACTTTTTTTAAGGGGCTGTAGAAACTTGGATGGGAGTTTGATTGCAATGTGTGATAATGTTTGTGATAGAATTTCAGTTTAGTCAACTAAATTAAAATTCTGTGGCAAACACAAGTTAGGCATAGTTACTTGTACTTATAGCCAAGTAATCATAGGTAATTTGATGATTCGTTGATATATTTTTTTTTTTACTCAGGGCAGTTACTAGGAACCACTGCGGGCTTGTAATCTATTTTTTTTATACGAAATCTAGACTGTTATAATTGACTTACAATTACAGTTTAGTAAAGACAAATTGTTTTCTTAATGTAACTAACTTTGACCCGTATTACCGGGAAATATATATTATGGCCGGTAACACGGGTCAAAGTGGGTGGTGAACCTTTTTGAAAGCCTTTTGAGGCTTCTTACCTGTTAAACGTTTGTTTACGTGGGTTAGGTTTCAACGAAAACACAAACTTACACCGGTGACGATGGTTTTCATTTAGTTACGTATTTCTGCTACTACCTTTAACAGGATTACCTAATTATTATAATTTAGACTATTCCTTGATTGTAGTCATGTATTTGTTATCTATACCCTAGGAAAGATTATTTACCCGCTGAACGAGCGTGAATGTAACCACAACTTAACATAGAAATTGTCTCTGGTATATGAGACGGGTGTAATGTTCCCAGCGTCATTTAACGCGGTAATATATTGAGCGCCATGATGGAATAGGTATCGTCGTGTTGCCGCCATTTTTCACTGGAACAGCCATTTTGTTATGCTCATGAAGATGTGGAGATGTAGCCTTATTCGTGTTAATAAAATTGTTATGAAGTTTTCTGTTCTGTCCAAAACTTTTACTCATTAAAAACACATAATAAAGAATCTTTACCCGTTTTTTGGAACTAAGTTTATAAGTACAAATTAATATTTTTATTCTTCGGTCTTCAGTTAGGTTTTCATCCTTGTGAGATTATGGAATAATCTGATAGTTGCTGTGTGTGTCACGTTATGTATTCAGGATTGTCGACTGCACGTCCTAGTAGACTTTGATCCTTAACTGGGGCCTCAAGTAGCAGATTTCAATAGAGTAAGGGCGTGTCGCCTTCGGAAAGGGAAAAAGATGAAACTGCGACACCAAAACCTAATGCTTCAATTCAAAATCATCTCGATCCACGGAATTCTTCGTAACGACCAAAAATATCAACAGTTGCAACCTCTGGCGCCAGCCGCTAACGAAGTGTGAATCATGCACATTCCGACACTTGTCCCATAAGACGTTGACACTAGGATATGTTTGGTAGCTTCTAGGACATTTTGTAGGCAGTCTGACTATTGTACCGATAGATTTGACAGTTAGTTCTTAGTAGGTAGCTGTTATTTAAGTATATGTGGGGACGTGGGTTTGGCGCCATGGTTTTGTATGGAATTTGAGGTTATTTTGTAAGTGATGGATGATGGACGAAGAATAAATGTCCACCTTCATTCTTGTGGGTGGCTTAAAATACAACTGATCTGTTAAAATTGTGGGTAGTAGTCTTACTAACTGTCAACAATAAAGTAGTAAAAGTCACCAATAATATGTCTGTCAATCACGGTTGCTGATTTATTTATGATACATGCTCAGTAGCAAGGAAAAAGAAGAATTTAAAGTTAATTATCAAAAAGTTGATAAGACTATAAATTAAAACACTTTCTTGGGCATAACATCTAAATCACATTCTACAGGCTGGTTGATAAAAAAAAACATCAACTTTTTTGGCATATCTCACGACAAAAATCTGCCAGTTTCTAATTAAATCTACATAATGACGAAAATACGTTAATTACGTACAAAACAATTAATCATTACTCCATGTATCATTCGTCAGACATTTACATATTTATTCGAGTTGCCATAGCGAGCAAAATTATGCAAAACAGCCCGGCCCGACGACTCATAATTAAATATAATAAAGCATTTTAATCTCATCGGCCTTAAAACGTATAAAACTGTCATGGCGTATTAACAATTAGTGTTGTGCGAAATGAGGGTTTTTATAGCTTAGGCCAAGAGCCCAAATTAGATACTTATTTTCTTTTTTTTCTTTGTAGAGTTTGTTATGGTTTGTATTGTTTTTTAAAATATGTTGGACCGTAGACAAAATGTAAGGAATCAATTAATGAAATAGTAAGTATTTAGACTTCTTAAAGATAGGTTGGTCTACGTTTAGTTCTGAGCCAAAGAGGTTTATTTTTGCATATTTCATTATTCACGATTTACCATATGATGAGTATTACTGTTTTGTTTTTAATGATATTGGTACTACAGTTCTATTTTTAGCTGTTGACTGTCATTACTAAAGTTTCGGTTGTGGCTCGGCCGAAACCGAGATCCCAACACTATCAACTCAGCAACAAACTTGTGACGCCCACACTTCAAAAACCTTACATCAATAAATATAAAAGTCAATTCATATTTACAACCGTAATGTCAGTGATTGTTATATTAAGTTCGTAATAACTGTACTTCATAATGGATTATGATTTAACTGACCTCATAAATATCTAAGGAATGCTTTGTTTTAATATAGTAATAAACTATACGAAATTACGTTCGTTGATTTACAATAATATTGGGACAGCTAAAATGAATATCGTTTTAGAACCGAATCGGAAAATAATTATTTAGCATTACTAGTAATGACTAATACTTTCGGTTTCGGCTTTTGGTCTGACGGTCCACAACACGAGATAATTCTCTTTCAGTTAATTATTAGAAATAATTCACATGGCAAAACAAATGAGTAATGCAATAAAAATTGCAAAATAATAAATTATAGACTTCAAGCAAAAATAATTCCAGTATTTAAAATTACAGGCTTATTACAAAAAGTGCAACGCAACGCCAATCAAAGTTTACTTCGCATGATACCGCGTAATTTCCTTTTCGTTCAGAAATGAATAACATTAAAATTATCAATACCAACACAATTTACGCCTTTAAAAACCGATATTACGCAAATAAACACTCAAAGCTTACCTCACTGATAATGTTATTTATTAAAAGCTTTCCGGCTTTTAAGAAAACCGAGTTTTATATCAGAAAGTTGCGAGATTATTATGTCGAGAACTTGCTTAACATTAAAGGGCACATAAAGTCGATAGTCCACTGATACGTAGCATATCCTATCCTGTCGATTCCCGCCAGCCCCTTGCTGTCCTCACCCAGAGACGCCCAAAGCCGAGATCTTTACCTAACAGGGAGTGCCCGCGTGTTGTCGCTTGGTTTGTAAGTTGTTTGCCCTTCCTGGAGGCCTTACTCTAATAATTGTCCGGTTAAGCAGACGAAAGTCACCTAGGTAGACCTACAAGATACTATTCATAAAACAAATGGGACGTAGTATATGCACAGAGAGGTATGCCAGATTCATTTGTTTGCTAGCATTTGTTTCTTGCATAGACACACTGCCTCGGCAGTGTGTCTCAGAGTAATCGCTACATTTTTCTACAAAGCGAAGCTAAGCGTGTGTAGCTTCGCTATGGACAGTGGAGAGGTACCTCAAGAGATAAGCGACATATGCTGGGGTGTTGTCAACATCACTACACCCACTCGACACCTACGGACAAGATGGCGTAAGTTGGGTCGCCGCTTGGCTGTCCCCGAAATGTCGGAAGTGGTAAACAATTTGTTGATAATTTAAAGTGTGCCAAAAGTTCCAGATCCCTTTTGCCGTTGAATGCAAAACAAAACCGGTCTGAAGCTTGTGACTTGAAATTAGTCACAAAGTTTTGAACGATCCTAAAATTTTGGCGTCCTTTACCACTAGATTCGAACTACCATAGTTTTCAAAACACAGGTATACATAGAGCTTAGAAGCAAAAAAGTCCTTTCAGAATTTTTGTTTGGGCGCCAATTTCCAAAGTTAGTGATTGGTAAGGTAAACTTATCATTTACGTCAGCCTAGTCTTTTCCCAGCTATTTTGGGGTCGGCTTCCGGTCTAACTGGATGCTGCTGAATACTAATATTTCACATGGAGCGACTGCCTATTTGACTTCCACAACCCAGTTAGTACCTACTGGGTAATACGATACTCTTTGGTAATTGGTTGTCAGACTAGCAGGCCACTGACTACCTGTAATGACTGCGAAAGACCTATATCACCAACGGCTTGGTATGCGAACTATCAACAATTAGTTTTAGGGATCAAGGAAAAACACCCAGAAATTAGAGAAACCTATTCCGTCTAATCGTGATGAGAACCATAAAACCAATGAAGCATTTCAAGAGCAAATATGCTAGAAAGTAGCTCAATGCTAATTGGGCTAATTTACTCCAAGTGTTCGATTAAGAGTTAATGCTATACATTTAGCACGAAAGTGAAAAGTAATTGGCAACTTCAGACTATATGAACGTGAATCATCGGGCAGTAATTATTGTCCATGTTTTAAATCAAACGCACGGATGGAGATATCGTAAGTTGGATAAATCTGACAAGAGTGAATAAAAAATCATTCACTTTTTTTTTAAGGTTAGAGTGATAATACAATCCTTCCACAGTTATCGTGCCGCTAGGTTAGTTAAACGAGGGGAATCCTCAGATTACTCAAATTACTATAAAGGACCTTTTTTTTTTTTTTTTTAAACGTTGCCCCACACTAGGAATTTCTCCTGTATCGTGGGTGCATTCATAAACATATAAAGTCACATACACAAATACCCAGACCCGAAACAACTATCTGCATGCCATACAAATATTTGTTCCGTGCGGGGATCGAACCCGCGACACGCAGCGCAGCAGTCCAATCGCTCAGCCACTGCGCCAACCGTGCCGTCATTCAAGTCAAGAATTCATCAATAAAATTTTTCAAAACATTGTGATTACGAATTTCTATCAAAATCTTTCAGATTGTAATCTTATTACACAATCATTCAGGTGTTGATCTAACATAATTAACTTTATAGAAGCAGAGGTTATGTTACGAGTTGATAGTAACATAAATATGAACTAATCACTATAATACACTGCCAGCATTCTTCACCAAAAAAGGCAAGACCAGCATTGCCAATAGAATTTTTACAACGCATCGTTTAAAGCTTAACAGGTGTTTAAGTTGCATCACAAATACTTTAAAGTTGGACACCTTGAATCGATACTAAGCCCACACCGCCATCCGTAGGTTTATATCACCGGAGACACGCATTCTTAACACATCAATTTGAAACGAAAAAAGTTTTTGGCACTTGGTCAAAAAACTATAAAAGTCAATCTAAATAATGTTGTTAAAACTAACGAAGTAATATCAATATTGAAAATGATGCTAACAAACTGGCTTTAAAACATGTATGTCGTAATATTTATTAAAGAAATTAATGTAAGATAAACGACATTTTGAAGGAACAGTAATCAGTTTAAATCTTATAGAAAACATAAATCTGATGAATCCACAACATACGTATAGGTATGCCCACAATTTATCTCTTGTTGTTTTCAGAGACCATTTAGCACCCGCATGTTTTGTTAAAGATAACACGTTTGTTATGCAAAATATTTATAAAACTACGCACCTTTTAGACCGGACCCTCGTGTATCTCCAAGTATTGCTACTGTAATGTCCTGAACTGGACGGACACAGTAACAACTGGAGACTGTTTGGTCTCGGCTGCCTCTGCTTCTTCACTCGCAGCTTCACCACTTCTTCGACCTCTAGTTTCTCCAATTTCTTCTCCTTCTTCATCTCTTTGATTGGCGGCTTCTTGGAGTCCACACTCCATCTGCGCTCATCCATAATCTTTTCCTCCAAATTCAAATGATCCAGCCTCTCTTTGATATAACTCCTAGTTCGAATCAAGTCTGGAGTCGTATCCAGTTTATCATGTCTTCTTATTTCTATAGGAGACAGAGGAGGTCTTCTTGGCTCAAAGACTACTTTGGAGTACTCGTTACTTCGACGCCACAGACGGGGCGAGAGTGGCCAGAACCGTCCGTTTTGCTGACCAGATTCCACCACCATTATGGTTTCTTTATCACTTCACTTTTTAACTTTTAATTCACAGACTTTGTCGATGCTAAAATTAGAATTGATAATGTTAAAGCTTTAGATCCTCAAACAATTATTTAAATGTGAAATATCAAACGCGAGCTTAGCGTTGGAATTGTAATTGAAGACGAACACTGAACATGTCCGTTACATCCGTAAGCTATTCGTATACTAAACGCTGTTGAAATGAAAAGTGCATAACAAACGCGCCCACGCAATCAATCATGCGAGTCGTCTACAGGAACCATAGATAAAGATGGAATGACTACTTCCATGACTCGATGAGTCAAACAGAAGTACTATTGACGTAAAATGTTTTAGAAATATTTTTATTAAGGGCCATTTTTTCATTTTTCCTCAACGTAACGGTAAGTAATGTTTATCATAGGAGAGTAATATTTTTCTACAAATAAACGAGTGCTATTTTGACGTTTCATATTGAGTCTTTTGAAGTAAAGGGGAAATTGGAATAAATAAAACGGTGTTCTAATGAAAATACAGGAATGTAAATTTCGGATCGTAAAAGCTGAAAATATATGTCAAACGAAATTACAAACGGCCTAATGAACTCTAACCATATAAACGAGTTTGACCTTAAAAGAGACAATTTTTATCAATTTCTATCATTTGTGAATTCTACATCAATTAGTGGAATTGAGGTCAGCGACCGACAAATCGCGGGTCATTATGCCGAAGCGGCGCTAGCAATAAAGACCTTGTTTTTGTCTTTTATTACAATTTGTGCCAACTATAACAGGATCTGTGTACATTTGGCGTAGATTTAATGGCTTTTTTCCTGTCTACATATCGTTAAATGCGTAATTTAAAAGATTGTTTCACTTTCCGCACGGAAATAACTTAAACGAACAGATTAAAATCTTACGAGAGCATTTGCTTTAAGTTATAGGTAACGGAAACAATAGTTTTATATTTTCCTGCTTTTGTTTTGGCAGTTCCAAAATATCACAAATCTATTATCTCCTTTTTTGGAGACGAAATCGTGAGAGCTCCAAATAAAGCAAAAAAGCGAGGCCCTAAATACATTTTAACAACACGAGGGAGATCGCAAAACTGTTGACGACTCCTGACGACGCACTGATAGCCATAAACTGGCGAAGAGTCGTCGTAATGGCTGAGATATCGGATGTCGCCGAATAGCGTTGCATACTAAATGCTGGCTCAGGAAGCGGGTGACAGGACGCTGATATATGTGCGTGCAGGCATGCTAATGTACCGATGTAGTACATAGATAGAGTGTAAGTGGATACAGAGCTTAGTAGACTTTAGGAGCCATAAGTTAGAGATGCAGTTTTGGAAAATGAAAATGAGCTATTACTGTTCAAAATGCTCAAAAACCAAAAGTTTCTGAATGACAAAATTATGGGAGACAGGCATCCAAGACGGGCGACGGGCTTTTCCTTGTACTGGGTTTGTGGATTTCCAATATGAAATCAGTTAGAAATTGGTATATCTAAGTAAGTTATCAGCTACATCGCTACATCATTCCGTGTTGCGTTAACTGATTCACTATTTAAATTGAAGGAAAAAAAAAGTTAAAATAAACCCCCTCAACATAATTCTTGACTCCTACCAATACTTACGCAATATCATTTAACGATAAAAGGAAACGGAGGTAGTAGGTACTTTAAGTCTAAAACAATAACGCGAAACAAAAAGCTCGAAGCCCAAGTAAGGAACGCCGGATATAACGAAAGGATTCTATAGTCTAAATCGGCGGAAGCATTCGATGCGTTTGACATTATTATTACAATAGGGCTGATTCAGCGACCAGCAATTCTTGAAATTAATACGTAATCAATGATTGTTGTGTGGGACGGGTGGGACGGACGGATTCGTGCAGCAAAGCAAGCATAATGAACCTATGAAATTAGAATCAATATTATATTAAGTGATTATGGTAATCGACACGTGATGCAGAGGAATAAGGAAAATGTTGAGTATGAATGTAGAAGAAGAGTAGAAGAAGACCAAAGCAAAGATGGATGGACTGTGAAGAATGATATGGCTAGGAAGGAGCTGACTGCTGAGATGACGAGTAATAGAGAAGTATGGAAGAAGAAGACATGCGGCGCCGACCACAAAAAATTGGGACATAGGTAGGAGAATGATGTACGATAATGTAATTTAATAATTTTAATATATAAAGTTTGCAGTGCCCTTAATGGTGCATGTCTTCATACTGTGTCCTGAAATTTTAATGCATCCCTTCTAACCAGTGTTTTACATGTTAGCAAATAAATAAATTCTGTTCAATGCTGGGACACTGGCCTCCTCTCAATGAGTCTACCACGTGGGTGTAGCGCCAGTTAGTAGGTGTCACACGTCGTGTCTTCGAATATTTGGTTCTTGGAAATGCTTACAGCTTAGTTATGATTAAGTAGTCAGTTATTTAATAGAAACGCCAGGTCATCTCTGTCTATATTGGGATCTCCAACTACTGTTTCGAGGTCCTTGCGAGCAATTCTTGTTAATTATTTATTTATGTTAATTCCATCATTTACTTTTAATTATGTGTGCGTCTGTACGACACTGCGACACACCTATCGGGTAAATCCTTTGCAATATTTCGTAATATTATGTGAGGAGTTTTCCGAACAGAACTTTCTGATTAATAATATCTAATCTACTTAATCAGTCCATGTTTGATGCAATCGCTTGCATTGCCAGTGTGTTTAGTAGCTATACTTTGGCTATACAGATAAAAGGTAAGATAGTTAAAAGAAGAGGTACTGGGGGGTTTAACTACGGATGCTCACGTCGTTGTGGAAGACTCAGGGAACAGGCGTAGACGGTGGGTCGATCTAGACGCTTAATAGGCGGGATTATTCCATATAAGCTATGGATCGCTTTGTTATAGGAAGTGGACGCTAAGAGCTCTTTTTGTTGCGGTGAGAGAATACAGACCGAATATTATCTTGCTAGAGATCTAAGAGCAGTACACTAATTGCTCTCAACGACCAATCTATAAAAACCATAGAATTCAGAGTCGGTGGCCGAAATCAGCTAGATGGCATCTTCATCGGCAAGAAAGCTAGTAGAAGTAAATATGATGAAATTCTTATAAATAAAAGAAGATTTTATCTAGTTTTGTAACAACGCAAACGGTTGTTGGCACCGCTAGGTCAACAGCATCGTGTCAATGTGTAGGATGCGCATACGCAGCGGAATTGCGTGCCGCCATCCACGTAGTATGGCGCGGTGATTATAACGCATTATGAAACAATATTAAATCCTTCACAAATACTGTAATTTACGAGTACTAATGTGTATTATTTGTATTGTCAGGGATGTATGCTTCAAGGGTTTTGTGTGGTAGGGTAATACATGGTGTCGCTGTGTTATTTGTAGCAAATTGATGTGCAAGTCGGAGATGTTTTTGTTACGGAATTTTATCAGTAGCAGTACCGAGATTTGAATAAATTTCTAGTAATAATAGATGATGTTAAAGGGAGATAAAGATATAACTACTTGCCTGAAACAGGATCAATATTATCAATAAAAAAATATTTATCAGAAAATAAATTACGTCACGGTGACGCATTATTATGCGCATAGTTTTCGTGGATCTCAACATGACTTTCTACTTCCTACAGTAGATTTTGACACAATCGATAATTTCCGACTCATTTAAAATTCATTCCTGCGAAATCATACATTTTTTCGGAAATCTTGACGTATTTCCGAAAACGCAATATAATCATCAAATATTTCGGTATCTTGTGTCAATAATCATTGAAATGTCTGTCCATATCAACAACACTCAAACGCGCATCACATGATTCGTAATTTAAAGATAAAACCAAGTGATGATACGACTCGTCCTATCATTGTCTATTCACAGTTTACGGTAGCCATAAGCGAAACAAGGAAGGCACTCGGAGACTGATAGTATCTCTCCACGGCGCACTTACACAAGTTATAGGCTTACAACTTGCACTGCAGTAATCCTTTTGTCTGAGAATAACTTTGGGACTTGCTAGCGAAGAGGCGGCAAACCGGACACCTGTTACTAACTGTATTGTAGATTTGTACTAGAGAGATTTCGGAAGAGACTAACAATTATAATATCTTGATCAAAGTTTAGGTGGCTTAGCTTAATCAGCCATCAGCAATGAAAAGACCCTAGTTGTGTTGACATAACGTCAACACAGCTAGGGTCACATGCCTCCTCTCTGTGACCGTGACCACCAGGCAAACCTAGTGCGGGTTGGTGGCTGTCACATGTCTTCCAAGTTTTGGTTCCAGCACGTGCCAGATTTCTTACAAAAAGATGAAAGAAAAAAAAATATAGACAAGAAAGAAGTAAAAAAAAAACCAGGTAACAGAATAAATCTGATGACACATCTGATATCAGGAGACGACAATAAGATAAAGATTTATTACCAACAACCAATGAATAATCCTTTCCAGAAATTTCGTTACGTTTGGTCCTAAGAAAGCTTCAAATAACCCTGGTGCAAGCATTGTGGGTGACAATAGCCGGAAGACGTCGGCACCGTATGTGACGGGTGCCGTACAAGGAGTCCTAATACCGTATGCAGTGCTGGGCGCACTCTGTTGGGAATTATGAGCTGATGTGACTTTGAGTGATGACGGTTTGGAATGCAGTGATGTGCAGTCTGAAGTTAGTTTAAGAATTTTCCGTTGAAGGTGTTTTCATATCTAACTTAAGGCAGTAAGTCTAAGATATTTTGATAGCTTCAATGAAATGAAGAACAATTCTGAAGAAGATCCTTCAGAATCATCAGATAAGAAGATGTTTTGAGGTTCTCAAAATTATTATATTAAGCCTATAATATAATTTATAATCAATCTGTTTTTCTGTCTTTAGCAAAATTCCTGTATCATCAAAAAATTATGAAGCCAGTTTGTTAATACAAATAAACTACGACCACTACGGAAATCTTCAGGAAGAAAGTATATTTTAATAATAATTGTTCACAGAATTTTCAGTATGTACCGTTAGAAATTCAGTATAACAGTTTAGTTAACATTCTTCCAAATAAATTTTAACAGGGCTTTCAAAAACCGAATTCCGGTTACCATTATTTTCGTAGAGCAGCTGTCTCCTGTCAGACTGCAGTGAAATCCGGTAGCCGCCATTTTGGGCTGCACTGGCAACAGTGGCCCAGATATTTGGAATAGCCGCGAATGCTGCAATTTGGGACGACGTCCCTACGGGTTGGGATCAAATCAATTCGCTTTTGTGTTCGGTTTTGGATTTGATTAGTGCATGGTTTAGTTGTATAATGGATTAAGGGGTTAGTTTGAAGTGTTCAGTAAAATCTTATAAAACCCCTCTTTTTTGGTCGGAGGTTAGAAATAGGAGTTGTTTTTGCTGTTTTTTGAAACTTGAAGGAATATAAGAACCCAAGTGATTGTGATCGGGGTGGTTTTCTTTCGGATGAAATTCTTGAAGGACGTGGGACTTTTGTTAATTTTACTTTTTACTGCTAATCTAAGACACTCTAATACATTTGAATTTCTTAGAAACTAAAGCTTTCAAAAAAGTTTTATAACAATATGTGGTGGCCAGTGCTTGTAAATTACCCAGATCATTTTTAAAGCTGGTTTCCATATTAATCAGATCAGGCACAACTTTTAGCCTAAGGGCTGCAGAAATGAAAACACCTATCATTTAAGAAGTGAAAGTCATAAAGACCTGTCTCACCAAACACGAATTATTTTTAGCCTCAGGAATATAAGAGCTATAATTTCGTCCACAACACGCAAATGAGATGTAATAATTCAAGCATATTTGCTGTTGTGCGGTCTTATCGGCCACAAGCCCGCAAGCCGGGGTCCTATAACGCATGGCCAAGCCTGACATATGGCCATCATTCATCATTGCTCTGATTTATCTGTCTGTTTCCGCATATCATCGGATTTCGATTGTCATTTGTTCCGTTTTCGTTGTCGGCCCCGAGGGATTATAGATGAAAGCAATTTTGTATCAGTTTTTGTTTTTATGTGGTTGAGTATAAATTGGGAGCAATTCTTTTTGGGGTTGAAAGATTGTGTAAATAAAATCTGTGCGTTCAGCTTTTATTGTCACATTTCATTTAATTTTCATAATATTTCAGTAGGAACGCTAAAATTGCAAAAACAATATAATTATTTCGTTTCGTTCTCTACAAGATCATGATTAATGTATGGTACAAATGGTTTTTCCTAATTTAAGGATCTTATTTGAAAATATAATCACGAGTACAGTGCACCCATTAAAAGGTCTAGGTAGAGGTAGGTAAATTAATACTAAGCTTCTATATTTTGTTCCACTTTAAGACCTTTTCCTTGTTCCTCACAAACTACCTCTCACAGTTAGACCAACTAAACTTTTCCATTAGTGTTTTCTTTCTATTTCGCTCCTACATTACCACCCCTAACTTTCAGAGTACCTTTACTCTCAATCACGGAATTAGGTACATCATTAACTTCCACCAAATCTGGCTAACGACCACAAACTTCGCTAGACAAGTTTATCAAACCAAAATCGGTAGACTTGGCGAAGTCTGAAGCTAAACTTGGTAATATCATCATGGGTAGCTGAATGGGAACTGCTTCGTAACGCCAGTTAATAGGCCAATGAGGGAGTATGTTTGCCAAGTTCGGTGGACGTGCCAAGTATTCGAAGTTTCGGGTGTTTGAAAGATGGGGATTTTGTGTTCGGTTTTGGTTCAATAGGAAGGTTATTGTGGATAGAATTTTATTTGTGGAGCAAATATTGAGTTCTTTATTTAGTTTATGCAGATTCCTAATTGTTTTAAATGAAATTTAATTAGTTTTGTTAATTCTGTTCAATCAATTTTCATTTCTTATTTTGACGTGAAATTCTTAAAGTAATAAAATGCGGACAAACTAGATGACGATTTTTAGTACATATTTCTATTCCTTATTCATAAAAGATGTCTTGATCGTTGTTTAATTATGATAAAAGTTTTAAACTCATCAATACACAACTAACTACTTCAGCAGAAAAAACTTTTTCACCAGAACACTCATTCTCGAAACTACTCTGAACGAAAATCCAAACGTTCGAATCGCATGTCCTCCACCTATTTCGTGTTCGCCTAGTACCACAGAAACAAGTTAGATAACCGAATGTTTGACTGTATTGTTAGTTTGTAACTGACCAACTGTGAAACACTAAATGGTTGTAAACATTATGAAAACGAGTCGAAAGCGTGCTTCTTGCAAGTTGTTAGTAATGCGTGTTGTGAAACGTAGGCTAAAGTAGGCCGTGAAAACTGCAAGTTGCTTCAGAAGTTCTGAATGAACTGGGACTTTCGGCCTGATGGTTTTGTTACGGGAAAAGATTTGAACAAAGGCTTCTAAGACAAGCTAAGTATGCTGGCTGGTTTAAAGCTCGCCGCTAAACATAAGCTATAATAATATTATTGCAATTTAATTTGTTTCTGTTTTGTGTGCAATAAAAATTACACACATGCGTGTTGTTAAATTATCACTTGCTTCGGTGAACGAAAACATCGTGAGACCAGCCAAGTCAATCATAAATCTCAGACACCAGGTTAGGTACAGTCAGCATCAGAAGTAGATTCCCAAGTAACACAGAAAGCATTTTAAAAAACAACTAGTATACTTATGTAGTGCTTAAGGTCCGTATAAACTCTTATAATAATTCACCGAACATCTTAAGGCTTTATATTTGCATTTGAAAACCATTGTCATGCTTTACATTGTATAGCGGTTGGACAGTGGCATGTCAAAATGCTTTTATTAAGCCTTTAGTTTAACTGCAGCAAACCACAATGCAGCAGTATAGCTTTTAGCTGTTTTCAGTGCATTTGGATCAACAATAGCATTGTAAGTAGTAAAATAAATGCTTAATGTTGTTTAATAGCATAAACGTGAACCATTAAAATGCCAAGTTAATCCAGTACACAGCTTTCAGCTGTTTTTGGTGCCTTAGGGTTTACAATAGCATTTTGGGCCATAAGATAATGCCTAATGCGGTTTAATAGCATATACTTGTACCATTATAATGCACCGTAAATCTATCAAACAGCTTTGAGCTATTTTGAATGCTCTTTGTTGTGTTGTAGGACTTACAAGTGCTAAGTAAAAGCCTAATACTTTTGAATAGCATAAACGTGAATCAATATAATGCTTGCATTTTTAAAGGTCACCTGAGTGCTGTTGTCCGGTTAACAGCTCTTTAACCAAATACACGTGAGCTATTGTGATGCGTAAAGCCATATATACATTCACTTTAACATAACATAACATCACGCCTGTAATCCCCGAAGGGTTAGGCAGAGGTGTACCTAATAGTACCACCCACATTTCGCCAGTTATGTTTAAGTCCTATGTAATAGGGGGCGAGCCTATTGCCATCAACCGGGCACAAATCCAGACTCCGTGGCTGTTACTGATAAATTCCTGATGGAAAAAGCCAATAACACTTTGCCCGACCCGGGAATCGAACCCAGGACCTCATGCACAGCAGTCGCGCATGCGACCACTAGACCAACGAGGCAGTTACTTTACTGTATTCGTAAAGCCATTTGTCGGTCATATTGGGGAGAAACACATTTTATTAAAATCAACAAAACAAGATGTACATTAGTATGTTTGCATCATCATGAATACTAATTATTTTTCATACCACTATTACATACGTACCAATAAAAAATGTTATGTGAAGTACTTACTTAAGCTTTTTATTTACATAGATTTAAAGGGTAATCAACAATTTCTTTGGCAGGTTATTATTTTTTAAATTTAATAACCTGCCAAAGAAATTGTTGATTACCCTTCAAATCTAAATTAAAAAATAAATTGATTTTGACTATTATCGTCATGTACCGCTATTTAGTTTTTATGGGTTTTATTGTTTTGCTCAAGGATTCCCAAAATTGCGTTCAAGTAATGGCACTATTTCAGTCTACATCAAGCCTATTGGCATGCCAGTGAACCCATATAAAACTACTTTATAGACAATGGCACTAAAATGGTTCACCAAAAGTCTTCTCTCTGGCCTCTAGCCTAATAATTGTTCACGTGTGAGTATTTATAATGCTGGTGGCATTAATTAGACTTTCTAAAGGTTCACCGGGCTACTGTAGACCGACACCATTTTGTAAATATTTTATAACCAAAAAATATAATCTAATGGACCTATTTATAATAGCAATAGACCTTTATCATAAATTAAAAAATAAATTGGTTTTGACAATTATCGTCATGTACCGCTACTTAGTTTTTATAGGTTCTATTGTTTTGCTCCAGGATTCCCAAAATTACGTTCAAGAAATAATGGCACTATTTCAGTCTACATCAAGCCTATTGGCATGCCGGTGAACCCAGATAAAACTACTTTATAGACAATGGCACTACGATGGTTCACCAAAAGTCTTCTCTCTGGCCCCTAGCCTAATAATTGTTCACATGTGAGTATTTATAATGCTGGTGGCATTAATTAGACTTTCTAAAGGTTCACCGGGCTACTGTAGACCGACACCATTTTGTAAATATTTTATAACCAAAAAATATAATCTAATGGACCTATTTATAATAGCAATAGACCTTTATTATAATGATTTAACTTAATTAAATACTGCCCAGTCAATACTATTATGTTAATTATGCAAAATTCGTTCTAAACTAGGAATACACAATTGTTTTGGTTATTTCGTACATTTCTTTTTATCAAACTTTATATCAAAAACACAAAATATCGAAGGCGCGTGAAAATTTTCAATTAAACTAATATAGACATTTACAGTAAACTACATTGCGTTTAATATTTGATGGCATGAAATAACAAAACAGTCATAAAGTCATCCAGTATTATACATTGTTTAGTGATGCAAAAAAAGTATGTTGTCGTTCATTAAATTTTGACGATCTCCGTCCATACTCCTGTCCAGCAATAGCTGGACATAGTACTTATACTACAACGTTAATTGTATTATAACATTTGTGCCATGGTATTAGAGATGTTTTTGCAATGGTGTAGGGTTTATTTAAGTTCTACATGTGAACACTTTAAAAGCCACAATCATTCTTTTAGCACAATCTAATGCTAGTCCAATGCTTTTGTAATGCGATTGGCAACTTCATTGACCGTAATTATGCTTTTTTAATGTGATTGGCATCTTAATTGGTCACAAAAATGCTAACATAATGCGCCTGTAATGCTAAAAAATGACTACTTGTGAACCTAATTATGGCCTAAAGCCACATAATTTGTGCCCAAATAAGCATAACAGTAGCCGTATGGACGTTTGTAGTGCTAAAATATAACTAACTCAAAATGCTAAAACGATACTGAAATGCCGTAAGCCGGCCGTTATTGTGCTTTGATGTGTTACTTGGGTTAACACTACTCAACGTTTCAAAGCAGGTTTATTAATTAAAACTTGTTAGATAATACTCGTTACTAACAAGTTATTGAATAATTAGGATCATTTTGAAGAATAATTTTCTGAAATATTAAAAACAATAGCTGGTGTCCTGTATATCCAATAATTAAAATTCCGAAATGTTAAGCTACTTCTGCTGCTGACCGTACTGACCACACGATGAAGAACTAAGTAATACTATAATATTATACTTGATAGTCCCGTACACGAAAAATAACTAGTGAAATAGCTCTTTCTACTTCTACTAAAGTCAAAGATGTGAAGCTGTTTGTATGAGTCCCCGTAAGTGGGTCGAGTTTAGAGGATTTAGAGGATTATGTAACGGAGTCTGAGAAAAACTGTACTCTTGTTGTGTTTGGCAAGATTTATTTATATGTTGGTATGATTTGGGAGTTGTGCAATAGAGGATGGAAGCATTAGTGGTTGCAGAGGGTCTAATATTTTAGGATGTGGTGTACCTGAACACTTTACTATTCTGCGATAATTAAATTACTTCCTAAGGCAGTAAACGTTGCTGCAAATTTTTTTTTACTAGCGTGAATATCGGTTATTATTATCCTACTGGGGCAAAAAGTATTTTATATTTAGAACCTTACTACCTACTTTTCCTTTCTTATACTGAATTTTACCGAAATGATCAGCTGTTTTTGCGTGCTTTCACATAATAATAATAGTAGGAACACAAAATAAATAAAAATACACATAAACGTAGAACCTTTTTTGAAGTCATTTAAAAATAGGGATAAATGAAGTACCTACTATATCAAAGTTCTCAAGAAAACCTTTGTTTTGGTCTAATAAAAGAAAAATACCCATTTTGATAAATAGAACAGCTGAACTGTTTATTTCTGTTGGACGAGGATTTATTCCGAAGTCATAAACTCTTTTGATACAAATATACACTATGTACTCTTTATAAGTAAAGACTGTCATGTCACTTTATAACAAGTGTGGTAACTAGGCTAGAAAATAGTCGATTACATTTTTACGTGTTTCATATAGAACCAATCTTTTATTCACATCTCAACAGGTTATGGGCCCAGGTGCGTAAAAAACGACCTATGTAATTATGTGCTACGGTGAATAAAAGTATGGGTAGGCAGCGATAAAATTAAATCGAAAATAAATTGTGAAAAAGTTGAAGAAACTTACGTCATGGCTGCGACTATAAAAATGAATCCACTCACTGGGGAAAATTATGATACTTGGAAGATTCAGATGCGTGCGATTCTGAAGAAGAACGATTTGTGGGAATATGTATCTGGGATAATACCATGCCCGCCTCGCTCCGATCCAAAATATTCCGAATGGATCAAAATGGATGGTAAAGCTGAATCGGACATTTTATTAGCTATCAATCCAAGTGAATTAAGTTCTTTGGATGGCTTAGAAAGCTCAAAAGCTCTATGGGACAAGTTGTTGTCGATGTATCAGTCGAGTGGACCTGCGAGAAAAGCCTCGTTATTGAAGAAGCTGGTTTTAACACGTATGCAGGAAGAAGATGACCTGCGGAAGCACATCTCAGATTTCTTCGATGCCGTAAAGAAATTGAAGGAAATCGGTTTGGTAGTCATAGACGAACTACTGGCCATTTTACTGTTGTACAGTTTGCCAGACTCTTTTGGCATGTTCCGAACGGCAATGGAATCGCGAGACGAATTACCTACAACAGAAGTGTTAAAGGTAAAGATCCTCGAAGACTACGAAGGTCGCAAATCGCAAGTGGTGGACCAGGGAGCTATGCTTGTCAGACGCGCCAAAACAAATGCCTATCAGACAAAGTCAAATGACGATCAAGGCTCTAAAAGGACGATAGATTGTTATCGTTGTGGTCGTCGTGGGCATTTTGCAAGAGAGTGCAAAGTGAAGAATATTTATAAGGGAAAACAAAGTCCACAAAAATTGGATCGATCAGATCGTAATTGTGATCAAGCACAAACGTCGAAGGTGTTGATGTCGATGAGAACCACTGAAGAAGTGATGTTGAGTGCACAAGGAAATAATATATGGTGCATTGATAGTGGTTGCACGGGACACATGTGCAACGAAAAGAGTATCATAAAAGAATTCAAGAAAATGGACTCTGAGCTGAACTTAGCTAATTATGGGAAAACCAACATTAGTGGAACCGGGAAGGTAAATATTTCAGTAGATACAGGCAGTGAAATTCAAAGCATAAACATTGAAAAGGTGTTCTATGTATCAGATCTACGAACTAACCTCCTTTCAGTGGCGAAACTGACTGATGATGGATACGAAGTTAATTTTAGAAAGAAGGATGCTGTTGTCATAAAAGACAATAAAGTGCTTATGCGTGCCAATCGTATAGGAAATCTATATCACGTACGTATGAATGAAAATGATGTTAATAATGTTGAAGTCAAGAAACCCATAGATATATGGCATGAACGTCTGGGGCACTTGAACGAACGTGACTTAAAGGCCATGGCGAAAAGCGGGCTTGTTCACGGAATGAACCTGGATGGTGGAGACATGTCGGAGTGCGCGATATGTAGCAGCGAGAAGCAGACCTGCAAACCATTTCCAAAGGGTAATGCAGATCGTACCAGCGAATTATTGGAAATAGTACATACAGATGTATGTGGCCCCATGAGACATGAATCATTTTCAGGTAAGAGATATTTCGTTACGTTCATAGACGATAAATCTCGATGGTGCGAAGTTTATTTTGTACGTAATAAGAATGACGTGCTGAATGTATTCAAGGATTACAAAGCTGAAGTGGAAAACTTCACAGGGCAGAAAATTAAGTCTGTGCAATCAGATAACGGGCGAGAATATATAAACAAAGAATTTGAAAACTTTCTGAAGAAGAATGGTATCGTTAGAAGGTTGTCGGCTCCATATACACCGCAACAGAACGGGGTAGCGGAGAGGAAAAACAGGACGCTAATCGAAATGGCACGTTGCATGATGCGACAAGCCGGAAGTCCTCCTATATTTTGGGCAGAAGCAGTAAACACTGCGAATTACATTCGGAATCGATGTCCGACTGTGGCTTTGAAAGGTGAGATACCTTTCACTGTATGGAAAGGAAAGAAGCCTACTGTTTTATACATGCAAGTTTTTTGGATCTAAGGTGTATTATAAAAACAAAGGCGCGAATAAAGTCAAAGGGAAGTTTGACTCAGTTTCTGAAGAAGGAATTTTCTTGGGATATGACATGCAATCCAAAGCATATCGGATTCAAAATCCAAGAACAAGAAAAATTGTTGTGACTCGCGATGTAAATTTTATGAATGAGAAAGCATTCGGGCATGAAGACTATGAAGATATACTTAATGAAGAAGAGAGTATTGATGAGAAGAATGTGACAGTTCAGTTAAATATGCCTGAAGTCAGTCATAAAGATAGAGAAGAGCACAGAGCTCCTCTGAGTGATTCTAGTAGAACATCACTAGAAAGACTCGAAAGTGATCAAGAACCTGATGAACATGTAAATATTCGGAAAAATGATTTAGTCCCATTAGTTAAAAGAGGACGGGGAAGACCAAAATTGATTAGAACAGGTTCGGTGGGAAGACCACGAAAAGTATACACGCTAGCCAATGATAGGGCTGACAGCGGAACTGACTCTGAGTATGAAGATACTCATGAACAGTTGATAGCGGGAATAGCAACTGCTGACCCAATGACATGGAGTGAAGTTGAAAGAACTAACGATGTAAACGGATGGCGGAGTGCCTTAGAAGATGAGTATTTGGCACAGATTAAGAATGGCACATGGGAAATTGTACCGCGGCCACCTAAACGAAAAGTGATTGGGAGCAGATTTGTTTTTCGTACTAAAACTACGGGGAAGAAAGTACGACTCGTGGCAAAAGGATGTTCTCAACGGCCAGGGGAGGATTTCCACGAAACCTCGTCGCCGGTCGTGAGATCGTCATCGGTAAGGATTATTGCTGCAATATCGGCGGAGTTGGGTTTAGAGATCCATCAAATGGACGTTGTGACCGCTTACCTAAATGGATCACTAGATGAGGAGGTATTCATGGGAGTACCAGATAAGCTAAGCGATGTGTTAGAGAAAATACTCGCAAACCAAAAGATTGGTTCAAAGAAGAACGTCGTTAGAGACAAGAAAGTACTTCAAACGGCTTTACGCTGGAACAAAGCATTGCGTGAATGTGAAAATAGTGTATGTATGTTGAAGAAGTCTTTGTATGGTTTGCGTCAGTCAGGACTGCAGTGGCATAAGGAATTGGTGAGTAAGTTGACGAATATTGGTTTTGCAGCTTTGCCACAAGATCCGTGTATGTTTGTTGCACGAAAAGGTGAGCAAATGATGTTGATTGCTATTTATGTCGACGATATTATTCTAGCTACGAATGATATTGCGTGGTTGTGTGACGTTAAAAAGCAGTTATCGAGCGCATTTGAGATGAAAGATATGGGAAAAATTAATGTTTGTTTGGGCATTGAATTCACTCGTGATGCAGAAGATAGAGTGTACATGAACCAAAGCATGTATTTAAATAAGATTTTAGAACGCTTTGGAATGTCTGAGTGTAAGCCTGTAAGGACTCCTATCGATGTGAATATAAAGTTACAAAAACCTGAGTGTGTTAATGAGGATGTTATGAGTACGCATCCATACCAAAGCTTGATAGGTGCCTTAATGTATCTGGCTGTGTCGACAAGACCAGATATAGCGTATGCTGTAAATTATTTAAGTCAATTTAATAATAATTACGGAATTGAACATTGGAGGGCGGCAAAACACGTATTGAGATACTTAAAAGGCACATCAAATTTTGGCTTAGTCTATGAGAGGACAGGCAAACCGTTGTATGGTGTGGTTGATGCTGATTGGGGATCAAACGCAATCGACCGTAAGTCTTATTCTGGTTTTGCATTTATTTTAGCAGGTGCTCCTATAAACTGGGAGGCACGAAAGCAACGGTCGATAGCTTTGTCTAGTACCGAAGCAGAATATATGGCACTTTCGGAAGCTACCAAAGAAGCTATTTATCTGCGTGATATGTTGATTAATGTTGGTGTTAAGTGTGAATGTGTGACATTATTCGACGACAGTCAGAGTGCAATTAAGCTTGCTCAGAGCAGGTGCTATCACGCACGAACGAAACATATTGATGTGAGACACCACTTTATTCGAGATATGTTGGAACGAAGCGTGATTGATCTGAAGTATATGAGTACAGATAAAATGCCAGCTGATGTTTTGACCAAGGGTTTGAATGGACCGAAACATCAAAAATGCTTGCGTGGCTTAGGCATCATAACAGAACAGCATGATCGTGATGATGCGTGAAAGAAGCTTATGACTTCGAGGGGAGGTGTTGGACGAGGATTTATTCCGAAGTCATAAACTCTTTTGATACAAATATACACTATGTACTCTTTATAAGTAAAGACTGTCATGTCACTTTATAACAAGTGTGGTAACTAGGCTAGAAAATAGTCGATTACATTTTTACGTGTTTCATATAGAACCAATCTTTTATTCACATCTCAACAATTTCTGGAAAGTTCTACCACTTCTTCGTAATATCTGGAGATTTTCCGCAGACGTGAAGACGTAGGCTCTCTAGTACGGCTACACAAATAGTCGTGACCTTTTCCCTAACAATGTAAAGCACTATACAATCGCAATTACATTAACCTACATTTGCGATATTAAAACGTTTCTGAGAGAAATGTTGTTCATCATATTATTGCGAGTGATAAGATGACGACAAAGTAACTACATATATGTCTAAGTGGGGATGGATAATTCGATGTGAAGGAAAGAAGACTCTTTTGTATTTGGTACAGGGATCTTTTTTAACTAAAACTGGGGAGGAATTTTGATGGATAAGAAATATAAAGAGGTAGTCAGTGTCTGAGTGTTACTACTTGAGAAGATTTTTGGTTGTTAATAGGTAAAACTTGGAGTGTGAGGAATGATATGAAAAAGAGAGGAGTAAATTATGCCGTGACGTCTGAAAGACGAGAATAGAACGTAGACGAAAACGTGTGCGCCGGCACTAAGTAGAATGGGATAAGGGCAGGAAGATGATGAATAAGTAAAAGATGGATTTTTAGTACAGCAATAATTGTGTAATTATGATATTACGCGGTGAAATAAGTCTGTCAGGGCTGCGAGTTGTTCGAAAGAGGTACCGCGGCCCCGGACACAAAGGGCTAATAAGGAACATGGTTACTACACTACTGAGACGAACTAGAATTTCAGCACTTCAAAGAGAAAACGCCGTACACATATCAAAACAAGCAGATGCTTGTAAATTGAATCGACTAGCAAACCGTTGGAGTGTTGCACAAACACGCGTGAAACGAGATTGTAGGGTAGTGCGGAAATATACACAATGGGATGAGGAAATAGATGTAGCTACCGTCATTCTGACACACTCTAAACTCAGTACAGGAGTTTGGTTAGGTGAACAAATCGCGAAGTGAAACGAAGTGTCAATACAGCTTGTTCCAGAAAAGTTACATACCGGGCACGAAGGAATCCGTGCCTCGGAAAGTACGTTAAGCCTTTGGTCCCGGCTGTCATCTGTCCACGTTTGTCATTTTTTACAGGTAGTCCGTGACCCGAAAGTCTTACAAAGGGTTATCGTATTCTGCGGGTTGTTCGAAAGAGATACCGCGGCCACGGCACAAAGGGCTAAAAAGGAACATGGGTGGTTTTTAGTCAGTAGAAGTCTGACACTCCCTACCGCTCTGCCCACAGCGGGAGGAGTCATTTGATGACTTCCCCAAAAATAAAATAAAAAGGGGTATCGTATAACCCAGACTAACTGGGTTGTGGAGGTTAGATAGACAGTTGCTCCGTGTAAAATAATGGTATACGGACTAGAAGCCGAGCGTCCTGACAAGTTTAGGCCGATGAGGAGTGCGATAGAGCAGGTAAATAATAAAATTGCCGAATCAGAAGTTTTCTTCTACTACATAGTTGAGACAGTAAATACTAGCGTAGACTTTATAGGGAAATAACTAAGCTATTGCTATCCTTTGGAAACACGTCGAAACAGAAAGAGACACAGATAGTATACACACAGACACATTTCTAAATTGAGCGCACAGACAATTAAGGACAATGAAAATTACAACGATATGGCACGAACAGCTGAAAAAATAAAATGTTTTTCCTCTATTCCGGGAATTGTAGAAAAAAACTATTTACTTTACCTACATAAGGTACGAATGGTGGTGAGCAATTATAATAAGTAGGTTTAAAACAAACAAAGCATAGCCTACTAAATAATTGTCAATGCGGTTTGACTGTTGCAACTTCCTAACTGATCAACCGGCTTCCAAAAAGGAGGAGGTCCCCTATTCGTGTGTATGTATGTTTTTTTTGATGATATGAAGCAGTGAAGTATTGATTGACTCAAAACAATAATTTAATTTCTTGTTTTATCTTCTTTCAAATAACGACACCCATCACGTCTGTCGAGTTTCGCTAGCTAACTATTACAACTTGAACTTGTTTTTGTGTCTCGAGTAAACTATGACTTATCAGGTTATCATAAAAACATTCGAGACTGGCGGGAATCAAGTAGCCGTCAAAAAGCTGTAACATTTTTCAGTATCTTGCCTATCGTCTGTGCAACAGATTCAGAGAAAATCAGGATCAAAATAAAAAAAAAACAACTATATAAATATCCCCTGACGTAAATTGATCAATAAATAAACAAATAAAATAAAGTAATAAGGAAGGCGAACATCCTTGTTAGGTCCTAATCGTGTCCCGGGGGAAACGGGCGCACAGAATAAATAGATAAACAGAAAGCCCACTCCATGGACGCGCTCATAGAGTGGGCTTTCATCGAACGAGAGGAATTTACTACGGAATAACTTACTTCTTTAAGTAAATTCCATTGCCTTTTACATCTCCTAGCTTCTTCATTTTAGGGTGAATGCTCCACTCATCATCATCTTTTCAGCCAAAAGACGTCCACAGCTGGGCATAGGCCTCCCGCAGGTCTCGCCACATTGATCGGTCCCGCACGACCAGAATCCAGTGGGTCCCCGCAACCTTCACCAGGTCCCATTCATTACAACATTTTTCATTACTTTTTTTTTCAATAGTAAATTAAGTTGGCTTTCAAATTGCTCATTCTACTTTCATAAAGTTGATTTTATAATGACGTGAATTAGACGGATTTGAAGCAATTTATTGCCCTGTAAACTCGCAGCACGTAAAGTGTGTCAATGTGTGCGTGCGTTTACACTCTTTGTTTAAAATCAGTCTTCTGTAGGTATCTACTCTGTGCCTGTTATTATTGAGCTAAGAATGGCTACCGAGTTCGTTCACATCTATTGGAAAAGCGTGTCCTTTGTGTTGTTAGCATGTTACTGCTTGGCATGATAGATTTTATATTAAGATCGTTTTTTAAAGTTAGGATAATATAATTTATTTTGTGTTAAAACGTGGTAAGAAGTTGAGAACTTTTGTTTTAGGAACAATTTCACAAAAGTGTTTATTTCAGGAACTCTTTACTACGTTTTTTATGGAAATCTTTTAGAAAGCAGTTGTTTGCGAAAGAAAAGCGCCGAATCAATGAAACTCGACCCTTAGATCGAAACTCGACCTTTAGGTCGAGTTAATAATTCTTACAATTATTTAATTAATCTGAAAAGTAAAAAAAAATGAAGTAGGTACTGCAGATGAGTAAG
This sequence comes from Diarsia brunnea, assembly GCA_949774965.1. Lineage (NCBI taxonomy): Eukaryota > Metazoa > Arthropoda > Insecta > Lepidoptera > Noctuidae > Diarsia > Diarsia brunnea. The sequence continues at coordinate 11,650,669 of OX459007.1, read as the reverse complement.
GAAAATATATATTTAGAACGTGGTTGTATAATTTTTGCAACCATAGTTTTTATCTCGATTCTCATCACAATTGGCCTTCAAATTAAGTTAATGACACGACAAATGACAATAAAACGGCAAACAGGCAAATTAAAAACACAACAAAGACTTATTTTTTCCTCAGTTCCCTAGCTCTTGGGAACAGACAATATAAATACCTAGGTAATTTGTTCGGTTAAACGACCTGACTGGCTAAATAGGTAAATATATCTTTGGCCTTGAATTTTGCTACGAAGTAGGTACATATACAATCAACCCCTGTAAGAAAGTCAATCGAAGTCCAACATAAAGATAGAGGAAATCGAAGGGCTAATTTATCGTGTTAAAACCTAGAATCATCGGTCCAAAATTAAACACTAAGGATATTTAGAGACCAAATCTTGCTTTCAAGACAACTTCATAATCTTCCCGAATACTTTGATTTGACTGAAACACTTCAATAGATAAAAATAGTATTAACAAAAACTGTGTTATGTCTGAGGCTCACTAACGACCTGGCGCGGGTCCAAAGGACGATGACTCAGCCTAGGAGGGAATTCCTGAAGCGCCTGATGTCATGGAGCTGGGATATTTTGAGTACTGATAATTAATGAATAGCTGGGTATTTTCATTAATAGCTTTAAATAAATAACTATATTAGAGGAGACAGCAGTCGTCGATAATTATCAATCGGGAGAGATTATTTAATAACACAATTTTATAGGGCGGTCAGTTGTTTGATAAATTCGTTTGGTCGACAATGGAAACACGTAACAAATATAGTAATTTGAATTGTCAATTTCAAACGTAATGGGAATGCGAAAGTGTTTTAAGGCAATAACCCTGCTGGTCCACATTAGGGTAGATATGATTCAAACAAAAAAAGTAAAGGATGTCAACAAAACCAAAGAAGAAAATACTCAGTATTTCGTTTTCAACAGCTCGTTATAAAATTTTGTTGAAAATAATACTGCCACAATTTAAATGAATCACAGTCGTATTAAAGCCCCAGTTTCCTGGTATTATTTATAATAATGATGTAAGATGTGTAACTCGAGATTTTTCAGGGCACATTTCTGTTTGAGAGTAAGATGACTGACGACGAAACGTTAGAAGACAAAGAAAACATAAAATTGGATGAAGATGAATAAGACAGTTTGAAAATCAAAGATAATTTTGAACTACCCAAAAATACAGCTATTGGTTGAAACTTATACAATAGTTTATGTTGACACATTGTATAATTATCACTAGTTTCTAAAGAAGATTAAACGAAAACATAGCTAAAAGAATTTGTGCGTATTTCACCCAAGAATATACGTAGCTTACTCCGAAGAAAAACCTAACAGACTACAGACCAACGACACAGTCACAGTACCAAATATGTACAGTCTAAAAGCTTAGAGCAATTACAGTTAACAGCAACAGAGCAACGTCTAGGAGACCACCAACTGAACGGACCGAAAGCCGGGACCATTTAGCTAATGGGATGCCCTGCAAATGGCAAGCCACGAGAAATATTTACATCGACGAACCGAGGCTGGGAACGATGAAATTGAATTCTGATTTGAGAATGAAGTTCTAACTTGTAAGACTTCTTCGTTTAGGAGAACAATTTACTCAATCATCGTAAGTTTTCTTTGGGAGAGGAAGATTTTTTTATTAAAGTAATAGGCGAATTCGCAAAATATATTAAATTCATTTGTAAGCCCAATGGTGACCTAGTTAATGGGATGCATTGTAAATGGCAAGCCACGAAAAATAGTCACAAGAAATAATGGTGAAATTGAATTCTGATTCGAGAGTGAAGTTGTGGGACTTCTTCAAGGAGAACATTTGATTCAATTATTGTAATTATTGTAGGTGGAAGAAAACATTTTCTTTACTAGACAGCTATATTCGATGATTTTGCCCTCTCACAGAATCTAGGCCTGTGTCTCAGTGGAGACATTATAAGCTCTTTAAATGCAAGCGATTGATAACATTTTTAATCAGATTCTTTGCAACATATTAAAAAATAGAAGACTACTTTTGTAAAGTTTACCTTGCCTTAAAAGTTAAACCAACACAAAAACTTGAAACCTAATCTACGTAAGCCGAATTTTCAGCTACATGTCTCCGCCGCAACAAAATAGCCCGTCGCACACCCGCGCCACTTGAATTATTGGGACATCACCACGAAATTGGACTAGCGCACGAAACACTGAAGTTAATCACATTGTTCACTAAGTCGGTGACTCATCGACGTGTGCCAAATAATACAGTTATTTTACACCTGACCTAAACTTTATGGATATGAAGATAAAGGTAATTGTACAAAAGTAAAATGACAGTGAAAGGACAGTACATTGGATGGTATATGAATAAGTAGTACTCTGGAAATGGTAAAAGATTCAATGAAAACTGAAGTGTGGTTGCAGTTTGACTCTCAATTCTAAGTGAGTCGATTTTGATTAGTGAGTTAGAAGTAGTGTTAGATTTTGCAGTAAAGTGTCCTACATCTTACATCTGTGTAAATAGTTATACAGACTTGAACTCTAAGAATAAAAATGTTCTGAATTGGGAATTTGTGGCCCATATTCGACTTTTTACGCAATTGATTCTTATTTCTGTTGATATCTGACAGGTGCATCAGGTCTCAACAGTAAAAATGTGTGACTCTAAGATAGCACAATAATGATCTGCATTGGATAATACACAAATAAATAATCTGTTACCACGGTAACTAGTAAGAGTTCACGCTAAACTAACCCACAAATAATTTCCAGTCTTGAAATGTTTAGATTCGCATTTTATCTTTGCTAATACATATATTAGTCCACTTATTAAAAACAAGTGACTCAAGTGGAAGACCCCAAACTCATTAATTTCAATGGGGATACTACAAAAATATTTAATTACAAGATCATAATTAATAACAGCAGTTCCCACAAAGGATAATTTTACTTCAAAATTAAAATTATTATCTTTTATCGTATCAAGGAGGCTTTATTAAAAAAGTCTTAATTGGAGCTATTATTTTTCTTATGCGGAAGATATACTTAGGTTATTATCTCAATGAGACATTAATTTTAAAGATGGGTGTTCTTGTGTTTTAATAATTTACGTCAATGGGACTTTAAGCGACTTTGAGAAAATTCGTTCTTTTTTATTAAATTTACTTCATTTGCAAGTCTTTGGCAAGGTACTGTTTTAGTTACATCATGTATATCGACATTATTGCCTTCAGCGGCCCGGTCACGTCCTCAGGCGATGCAACTTGTTTCCTTCGATTGACTACCGTCTGGTCGCAAGTGAATAGTGACATGCTCTGACCAATTTGTGTCATATGTTTTCTCCACATTCACTCTTATATTAACACGAATTTCATTTGAGCGTGTAGCCGAGCAGTAAGAGTTCAGTAGTTAGTGGTTAACAATTTCTCAACTATGCTGGGGTCGGCTTCTAGACCTACCAGATTCCGATGAAAACCAGTATTTTACATGGAGTGACTGTCTATCTGACCTTCACAACCTAGTTAAAACTGAGTAATACGATATCCATTGGTAAGACTGGTTTTCAGATTTTCGGGCCACTGACTACCTGTAACGACTGTCAAAGATCTATAAATGATGGCCGGGAACAACGGCTTTTCAGTAGTTAGTCCTTATTGACTTTTATTACCAATTACTTTACCTTTCACTTCCACATAGCTACTAAAGCTTATCATATTAAATTCATCTAAAACAAACATCACTAATCGTAGGCAGGGTGTAAGCTAGCTAGTAAAATATGTAAATGCAAAGCTATTACAATCCTTTGTTTGATCAGGACGGCAGGATGATCAATGAACGAGTATTATGGAATTATTAACAGATTATTCGGTTTTTCATTAACATAGGATCAGCTGAACTAAATAGATGATTAATGTTTTGGTAATTCTCTTTGTTCATTTAGTTATATCCTCCGGAATCCAACAGAGTGTTTAATATTGTTTCCCGAAACAATTTCTCGAATCTTTACTAATAACGCTTTCAAGCGCCTAAATATTCTTTTATTCGAGTTTCCTCTGTGCCATCAGTCAAATTCGACAGAAAATTTGACACAGATACAAATAAAACAGCAATCATGTATGAAATACCAAATGAGGCTAAGATAATAATTTAAATTACGTTAAACAAAAGTTATCCAATTGCAATACGCAATTCCGTAATATCAATAAAGCCCAACAAATACATTATCTAGCAAACGTAGAATGTATCTGTAACTAATATCTGTAACTAAGACGTAAAGCACTTATCTTGTCAATTATAAAGTAAATACAGATTTACAAAAGCCTTGTGCTTTATTAGTTTAAATGTCAAATGTTATATCCGTTTTCCGAAGCGGACTTGAGATAAGCAAATACGAATGCATCGATGGATAAAGTCAGAACGTGAAGGATATAGATTTTGTCGGTATTGAATAGTTAAAAAAATACGAATATCATAATTATACTGGGTGGTGAAGGTGGTGACTTAGTCACTGGCAAGGCTGGCGAGGGTGGTGTCTTAGTCACTGGCTGGATTTCACTCGTCATACTAAACAAGTATCGCGTTGAGTCTCATATCCGATTCATGACAACCAAAATATTAACCTTTGGTAGATAGAGAACTTCGATACATGAGGCTTTTTTTACATGAGGTTTAAGGGAATCGACTGTCTTTGCAATGTTGATAGATGGAGAGTGAAAAGAAAGACTAAGGAAACGATGGATGGATTGTTTGAGGATTGATATGAAAGAAAAAAGAGTAGTAGACAGTGCAAAGGTTGACGAGGAGAACGGAAGAACAAAACGTGCTGCACCGACCACGACTAAGTAACATAGGACAAGGGTAGGAAGATGATGATGATGATGATGATAAATAGAGTATTTCGATACATGTATGATAAAAATGTTTGTTACTAATCTAACATGAGATTTATTGTGAAAGTTGTTTAGTATAAAGAGTGCAATCATTAGTAAATGATTCCCGGCGGTTAGATCACAGGTACCTACTTTAATATCCGGAAACAAAAACCTAAATTTTTACAACGCAATTAATAGAACGTATCTATGACATGACCACCATGCTCCAAACTTTAAAAAGAGATCAAAGGATACGCACGCATATCATATCAATAATTGTCTGTTTATCAACCACGTAGGATCTTTAGTTAAAGTCTACTTGTACGCGAGTGCGTAGAACCATATAACATAAGAATTTTAAATGTACAATTGCATAGTTGGGTACGAAGTTTATGTTCAAAACAAAAATAATTGATTATTATCAAGCAGTATTTCGCGTGTTTTTACTATCTTGGAAAATTTCAAAAATGTGGATAGCTATAGGAGAAGAGGACGACCAAAGCAACGATGGATGGACTGTGTGATGGATGATGAGGCTAGAAACGGGGTTACTGATGAGATAACAAGTAATAGAGAAGTCGAGGAAGAAGAAGAGATGATACGCCGACCCCAAACTAATTGGGATAAAGGCAAGAGAACGATGATAACCGACAGATTAATGCTTATGATGAGAAGAACGACTATTCATGCGAGAAAGAATAACAACATTATGCAATCGTTTAAAAACAAATGTCCCACAAATACCAAGCTTATGTTCAAAACAACATTACTTATACTCAGCATTAATTCACGTCTATTTACTATCTCGGAATGTAGGAATATCTAGTAACTGGTCATCCCACGCGTGTAGTAAGAATCAATCGAGTCAAACTAGTTACTGTGGCACATGAAGCGATGCACTACAAACCTGCGGGGAATTATTTACGCCAACACAAGACGGTAAATAAAAAATGTCACTGCTGCCTCTTGGAAGATTGTTACACATTCTGGAATCATGATGCTTGTGACCAGGGAGCTTATACAAAAGGACATTCTATAGTAGCGATGACGATTCTTGAAAGGTAAAAAATGGATTGCATTGACATAAGTTAAGATAAAGTTGTCAATCCTGTTGAAAATCATTTAGGAGCACAAAACGTTTTGATGCCAATTCCAATTTTCTGTATCTAATCACAATTAGATTCTTTTTTTTATGAAAATTGAAAAGTACCCAGAACAACACAAGATAAAACTGTGGACAATAGAGTGATTATGAGATAAGTCCTACATCCAGTAGATGCCAGATGGTCATACGAGTAAGGATAACTCGAAACAGGTACACAAGATTGTGACGAATTTAATCGTTTCTTCTGAGAGATTAACTGTTTTAAGAACAGAGACGTTAAATTGAGACCCGTGTGTCAAGTTGTCGAGTGATACATCAGCTACAGGCAAATTGACACCAATTTGATTGTTCCCGGAATAAGCAACCAGTCTTGCAGTTGACACTAAATACTGCTCAACATGCCGCTGGTAATTATACTCATCCCGCAAAGGAAATAACAAGAAGACCGGTGTAATAACACCAACAATGTATACTCATATCATTATACCTTGTTCCAACTCGTTTGTCCGCAAACGTAAATATGCACTCTTTAAGTAAACATGTCGATGTCCTTATCATATAGGCTCGTTTTTATAATTACGCCTTTCGCTTTAATGCCCAGGAACTATGATAATAATGCGCTGATAAATTAATATAGCCACATATTTTCCGTAATGTTTTTATTCCGAAGACTGGAGGCCAAACCGTGGTAGGTCGGGGATAATTGAAAAATTGAATTCTTGCGGTCGTTAAATTTTGTAGTAAATAAAGTAATCATCATAATTACGTGTTTACTTCGTGGAAGAGCTTAAGTCGAGTTTTTTGTGGCGAAAAAAGAAAAGAATATTGAAAAGTATAATAAGCCTATGGATAAAATCGCTCGAAAGCCCCACGAAATTGACAATTAAGGAAATGTTAGAGATTGTGGATAAAGAAGCGAAGAATTTATGCAAAATTAAATTACAAATTGAATTGTATGAAACACAAGAAATAAAAATGATAAATTTGTTTACAGGTTTAAGAATTTTATTGAATACATTACAGTAAGACGAATAATATTTGCAGAAAGTAGGTTAGTGTACCAATCGAAGGATTGAATGTCAAAAACTCACTGTAACAATTGAATCTACATTTCACGAAGAATCTATTTCAAGAGACGAAGTATGACATAAATACCCAGAAACAAATAAGAAAAAGTCCCATGTAACGCGACACTAACCACGGTTTAGTCAGTTATATCTAAGTTTAACCCTAGCTCGCGTGACTCAACTGTCCGAAACGGAACGAGACGATTTGTTTAACAACAGCCGGGCTGCGTGTACGCATAAATATGAGTAAATAACGTCATCAAACAGATAGCCAATAGTAAAACAGTTTACGATGAAAATATAAATAAAGATGTTGAGTAGTTTGAAGAGAAAATTCTAAAAGTTTCGGATGAATTCATCTGTTTAGTATCACGCTGTAAATTTTAAGTGTTTGCTCTAAATATTTACTTTTCTAGATTGTTGAACTCAGATCTAGGCTATCAAAACATGATCTGTTGGTGGAAGATAATACCGTGATGACTCCATCAAAATATTTTTACGTTTTGTCTAACTCAAATTAAAGTAAGGTCGTTTTACAAATTCAGGTTGTGTTATTGACACTTCAAAACATATTATAATTGATTAAGATGTATTCAAACGGATTAGTCACGGTTTACTTTTAAATGCCAGGAAATACCACCAATATGGAATTTTATCATAAGACCTGACCTCATAATTATCACGCCTCATAGACTCGTTTAGCAAGGCTTTTGAAGTAAACGTTGACTTCTGATTTACAAAGTTACATCAAAATTATCCTAGCGGCTCTATTATTCTCATTCACATCCTTTAGCAATTTAAAAGTGCTTTTTATTGGACGCAAGTTCCTGTATTTCTTAATTTGTCACAACTTTCGAGTTAATAACTTTATGTTCAGAAGCTGTATCGTTGTTAATTAGTTATTCATCACATTTATTTACCTTTTCATCATATTCTGTATTATCAATACCAGATGCTTCAACACCGTCATCATTAGTTTATTTGCTACAATTTTGATAACCATATTCCCAAATTATTATACTGGTGGTTATTTTACAAAGCATACAGCCACAGTAATAATATATGGCACATCAAAGCTTAATTTAAACAACTAATTCATTTTAACTGCAATTTCAAACGGATTACCGCCGCCATTACTTTCATTCCAGCAATCAATTTAAATGACTACAATTGGAACGAAAACAATGGCTACACATTTGCTGACCACAACTACAAATCACCAAATAGATTAAATATATTTACAAAAAGATTAATTGCGAAGCTAGAATTGCAATTATATCTGTCAGTAAGACTGCTAAACAATCTTGAAGAGATTCTGGGAGGTCGAAGTATGACCCCGTTTTGTTCGAGAATTAGTTCAAATGGATTAAAGTAAATATTGTGAAGTAACACGTTCTATAAATCTTTGGAGAGAAACAATCTGATATTGATAAATGTTGCGATTGCTTTTTATTGGGTCAATCTTGTATGCCTTGTTATTTTTACCGAATTTACACATTTGATTTCTGTTTCTATATTGATTTCAACTTCATCCATACCAATATCTTTAGCAGAAAATGTTCCTTAGTTCACTCATTTATATCTATCATTTGATTTTGTAATCCTTGCCTATGTTTATGTTCAAACATCTTGCAGTAACATCTTAACTACGCAACAGACTTCAATTTTAAGTGTGTCTAGGTTATCAACCAAGACCTAAGGCTGCATAACATATAATTTTTATGGCCTGTCTTGTTTTACAGGTTTAAATAACGTTATCTGACCTCTAGTGCATTCGTCGATATCCGTTTACATTGCAATTTCAGTGGGTTATTCATAACCGAAGCTTAGATTACTGTCTATGGAGGTCTGACACAGTCCGAAAACGTTGCGGCAGACCTCTTAGAAGATGACGAGACGAGCCGGACAAAATTAACAACAATCGGAAGAACTGGAACTCATGGGGTAAGGTCTTTGTCCAGCAGTGGGACGACATAGGTAGTAAGTAACCTTACGTCTGTTTAACCAATGTTTAAACGTCTCTAAATTTTAATCATGTTTATGAATAAACGTTTCAGTGTTTACAACACGATCGACAGAATTGTAATGGTACCTACAGTAGGGTCGGTATGGGTGTCAAGTGCTGGGTGGTCTCTGCTACTAATAGATCAAGTCGTCATTTCCTGTGCGTCTGAAGCGGGGCTTCAAACAAGAGCGTGAGATTGATTGTATCTTGTCACAATTTAGTTGAGGTGACATTTGTTTGAACCCTTTAAGAGAGGATAGTACGGATTTTTATTTAGGAGATTATTTTTGGTGCATTTATCTTGAACATGTTTGAAATGGGTTTGTTTTTGTCAGCACAATTTTCATCTGTATTGTCAACTTTATATATCGTGAGGAAATACTTGAGTGTGGATGGGTTAAGAGTAAGGGGAGGCCAAAGAAACGATGGATGAACTGTGTAAAGGATGATATGGCTAGAAAGGAGGTGTCTCATGAGATGACGACTAACAGAGAAGTATGGAAAAAGACATGGTGCGCCGACCCCAAATGAATTGGGATAGAGGCAAGAGAATGATGATTCTCAACCTTATCTTTTCTTTTGGAAAAAATATCTGCATTACGTTTAGGATTACTTTTATGTCTCTCAATATATCCTGTAACTGAAACTTCACTATCGAGACTTAACAATACTAGTAGACTGTAGGACAACATTTTAACGATATTTACATCACAAACATCCAACATTTCACCACAATAAACACAGACGCAACAGATGTATCCAAACGTTGAAAACTCCAATAAAACGGAGGGAGATCTAAATAAAAATGTTGGTGAAGGGTGACAGTGTCGTCTGCAGCAGTTAAACTGTCTCATTCGTAACTGTCGTATAAACATTCACACAAAGAACTGTCTCTAAATCTAGAGAAAATTGTGGAAATTGTCTGCTTACGTCATTTTATTGTCAGGTTTGTTATGGGCTTATAGCCCTTTCACTATTTAATGGGTTTCTTTTCTTTTTAGTCTTTTTTATGATGGAAAGCTCTTCTAATGATTTTATGGGTAGAGATTTTTGATAGACTAGTGGACAAACTCAATCAATTAAATGGAGAGACTGGATATTGTTGTGGTAAGATCTTGTAACGTAACATAAACGGGTCGTTCAGATGAAATAGGCACTTTATACCAATTATACTTTTTATGTCAGCAATTTAACATATACATGGCTATTTGCCTAGCATTCTTAGTTGCAAATACTTTAACAGGAAGGTGGTTGCCACAAAAAATACAATGACTAATAAGGCAACCTGGTCTGAGGATCTAAAGCTTCACAAAAAATAAATAAAATAATAATAAAAACCTCTCATAAATTCACAGTTCACAGAAAAACACAGAACAATGGCACATCGAAAAACTTCGTTATATTTCGAAAATCGAACTCGCGGCAGTACGCTATTTCAAATATCGAACGCGCGGTCCGCGCCGCGTGCGCAGCGGCCTGAGACTGGCTGGAGTCGGAGCTCACCGATCGCATCATTCACCTTTGGCACCCGTCTCTTTCAGGCATACGGAGCTTTTGGATGTTAGAAGAGGAGGGAGAAAGCTAGTGGTTTTTCTCAAGATGACGCGCGGAGGCGTAATTTCGCAAGGCTTTACCGCCAAGGACGATTTACAAAACATTATTGGAATTAATATAAATAAAATGTGAATTCTTTTTTTTAAATGTCAGCTGGCTATGTGAATGGTCCGGTGTAGGCGCGCTACTACTTTTATTTTTAGGTCGTGTCGTACGGTGCTATTAACACATGCTTTATGGACAAATTAACGTATATAAATAGATGTTTTATGTAACCACCATGGCGTATCGGATGAAGTGTGGAGTAGTTCATACGAGAGTAGGACAAGAAATACTACTAATAAGTTTGTGAGGATGTATGGATAGATGGATGTTTGTTACTCTTTCACGCAAAAGCTAATGAACGGATGTGGATGAAATTTAGAACACAGATAGTATATAACCAGGATTAACACATAGGATACTTCTTATCCCAGTAGTATGATCCCATGGGACAATTATCGAACTCCACGCGGACGAAGCCGCTGGCAAGCTAGTACAAATATATCTTTACACAAATGATATACTTTTGAGCACATTTGCCTTTTATTAGCCTAATAGGTCAAAGAAAAAAAAGTTAATTTATCCTCAAACTCATTATTTATTCTAGAAATATATCAATATTAATATAAAAATTAAAACCGTTGCGGTTAGTCCTTTCAAATATTGATTAGTACATTTGCAAAACACCGTTACGATCCAAACGGTTTTATGCAAAATAGAAAAATTGCGAATAATAAATTAAAGGAATTAATATCAATAAAAACGGCTTAATATAAAATAGGTGCAACATTTTTACTGCTCTTATTTAACTCCATATAAAGTCAACACACTCTGCGATATGACATTAAAAGTAATTGCTCTGTGCTCAAGTTTTTGCACATATTGAGCAGAACCACGAAGCAGATAGTTACAGAAAATCCACACATTGATGTCATATTCTTTGAGTTACAGATGAAAGAACTGAATATTAAATAAATAGTACAGGATTATTTAATTTTACTCATCAGGCCTGGTTTTTTGTTAGCCTGTACTGTCCCACTGCTGGACAAAGGCCTTTTGCCTATACTCCCACTTTTTATTCTACCTCTCTCTCTCTTCTTTATTTTCTCTTGATGATCTCTTTTTGATGATTTTCTAATAAGTGCAGCTAATGTTTTATCTAAAAGATGCAAAAAACATGAACATATATCATCATTCTCTGCTACTTATTCCAATTCAGTAGGGGTTAGTGTAGCATATTGTGTTTTGTTCATTGATATAAAAACTAAAGATACGGTCGTCCGAACATTTGCTCGACGCGTTCGCCATACAGAGAATTGGTGTAGTCTGCTCGTTAACGTAACCTTGTATAAGCGGCGTGGCATTTTCGAGGTATAAAGAACATAAATAAAGCTTTTAATAAAATTTACGGACGCACCCGAAGAGAGCCGATCGTGGACTAGTTCACTTCGGCTTAGGAAAGACCTTATTGGGACCACGTTTGTGGCGTCATTTTAACATGCCGTCCGCCCAGTCCTTACGCAGTAATATATAAGTCAATGGTTTTGTTCTATACTTCTTTATTTCTCGTCATCTCATCAGACACCTTCATAGGTGTCATCACATCCTTTCTTGCCATATCGACCTTTACACAGTGAAAAAACAATAAATATCAATATTAGTCAACTTTTACTCCGAAATCATGTAAAATGTTATCATTTTACATGATTTCGGAGTAAAAGTTGACGATATTAGGCATATTTCAGAAAGGCGCTTGGTCATTAAGATGTTTAGCATACGCCTTTGATAAAAAAAAGAAAAGAAATGAAAATACATATCTGGCTTGCTTTCTATAAGAGAGAGAGACAGACAGAGAAACATGCGACGCCGCACAGCTTACAATAGCTTACTATAGCAAAAAGTGTCGTGACAACTTTTCGTAAGAATTTTTTCCGTCTAGCCCCCTTTCACAACGCGCGATAAGGAACTTCGTTCCAAAAACTTATTTCTAGACGAAACGCATAGGAAGTCAACAGCTTTGCACTTATCGAAAAAGACAACCAAAATAAACCTAACTGAAACTTGCTCTAAAAATGTTAGAACTGAATTAGATGGGTATTATTAACCTATTGAGGTTTTTGTGTTTATAAATAAAATAAAATAAAAAAAAAAATTGGTTGCCTGTAAAGTCGGTATACGGGCGAAAGTTTTACGTGACAACGAAAATAGAAGCGCAAGACATGAACCGGTGTGTATGCCTATCTCTCTCACTCTCTCTCTCTCGCTCTGGACGCGTGCCTCTCACTCGCTCTCATTGTGAGCGCATAACGTGAGCGGAGCGTAACGCAGTTTCTTGAAGTGTCACCCGGCAAACCAATTTATAAGACGTTGTCACGTCAAAAAAAACGGTTTATGCTAGGTCAGTTTTTTCGTCAATTCGATATTTTCTCCAAACATGTTCTTATTGTTGATCTACTCTTTTTCCTATATTCTGTCAATAAGTACTAACGAGGGCGAGTGTTATATCAATAAAATGCAATTAATCCATCGTTAACCGGAGGTATGCGAGGTTACCTTCGTCCACTCAATATTTTAGATCATATCCACCTCCTATAATATTAATTTGCAATCAGTGCCCAGCATTATCTGACCTCTCTTCTCACGCCACTTGCCCTCTTCTTCTTTATACGAAGGGTCAGGTAATTCTGGGCACCGACTGTATTAAGTCTACCGTTGTTGGTACGATATATGTGTGCTTTTAAGGTTGTTCGTATTTGTTATCGATCAATAGAACGATTAGGTGGTAATTCGATCTTAATAGGGTATTTTATTGACGTAACGACAATTTGTTGTTTACTATGTTCGAATTGGAGTAATCAAACAATTAGCTCGTGCTTCAGAAGATAGGGGCCAACCATATATTTCGTCTCACGGATTTTATGTCGCGAAATTGAAGACCACATCCACCCATGTCACACTTTTCGAACCCTCCTCCTTAATTAGATAATTATCCGACCAATTACATTGTTTATGAATATAAATAATAATAAAAATTATAATAATAATAATAATTTATTTGACACCAACAAAAGTTACATTTATACAGATATATAAATGTAACTTTTGTTGGTGTCAAAATATATAAAAGTTACAAACAAAATAAAGTAAGTAGTAAATAATTGGTGACATTAGAAGCAAGGAGAGAACTTCTTTGCAAACCCCAGGAACAGTACAGGAAGTTTAGGAACTGATAATAGCAAAGATAAAGCAGAACAAAAAACAAATAATAAAAATAAAGAGCAAAGTAATGCTATGCAAGTATAACAGATATTCATCTAGATACACAAACAGTCAGACACGGAACCGTTTGCGTCCGTCAACCTCACACCAAAGGTTACTCAGACGCGTACTAATATATTATGAATTATTATTTATTAATGCATTAGACTGCCTCGTTGGTTTATTGGCTGCAATCGCGACTACTGATCATGAGATCCTGTGTTCGATTCCCGGGTCGGGCAAATTAATGTTGAGTTTATCCATCACGATTTTCTCAGTAGCAGCCAAAAAAGATCTTGCTAGTCACCCTGTACCTGTATAGCTCTCGTCGCTTCCCACACTCGCATAAGATTAAAATAATCATGATTTAAGACATCACGGTAACCCCACTGATGATTTATTTATTCTTTCCAAAACCTTTACAAATCACACAAACTATAAAACCATTAATTCATTAGAGACATGAAATCATTTTCAAGCTTACTTTTGCAGAGATGAACAAAACGAAAGCAGTGAACGTAGAAGCAAATACAAAAATAGACGATGCAGGAGTTGTATGCATACAGCCCGTTAATGAGCATACAGCGAACCAGCTCGCTTTCATTACTAATTAAAAGCAAAGAATCTTCCGACAGCAGAAAGGAAAAAACTAGTATAACGCAGGTAGACTCATCAGGATCGCGTGTAAATAACCATATCGAGTTTATCTGAAATACTATTGCCGTAGATTAGCTTAATTAAACGTAAATATAACGTAACGTAACGTAACGTTAATAGATATAATTATACGTAAAGCGCAAGGTTCGGCAGGTTTTGTAGTGGAATAAGTATATACTGCTTACTTAATATACTTTAGAAAAGCAGGCGATTGAGGTAGCTTATTGAAGGAGGCTGCTATTATAAGCTGATCATGATAATAAAAGTATGCAGTTTGTCCCAGTTCTCGTTGGTAGATTTTTGACAGTCGGTAAGGGTAGATAGAAGCCTAAAAGTATGACAGCCTTACCACGAATATTGTAGGATCGTAGGTAGATAGGCAGTCCAAATGCTATTACGCTTCATCTATGTAGTTAGACTGGAAGCTGAATCCAATACAGACGACAATGATATCCAACATACAGACTGTAACAAACAAAACTCTGACAGTTCGTATTAAAATAATTAGTAGATACGAGTACGTGTACTTTGGGACTAGACGGGTAACAGTAAATGGTATGAGTAAGTCGACCTCAAAATATTTAGATAAAAGCTGACGAAAAACATAATGACAAACAAAAAATTGACAGTTTATACAAGAATCTATAGTCTACAGTAATTTGAAACAGTTATGTTAGTTAGTTTGGATGTATGGGTGTATTACTTGGATCTACAGATAAGATTACAAAAATTCTATCATTGGTATTTACATTGTCCCCGATTGTCATAGTATATTTAAAACGTTCCCGAGGGATAAATTCGGATCACAACAAGATCAAAGCCCTAGGCAAAAGATAGTAATTCATAAATATGTGTAGGCTCGGCCTAGAGAGGTAACAGTAAATGGTATAAGTAGATGACGGTACTAATGACTCATGTAAACATTGCCAGTGCGATCATGACGAACGTTCACTTTTTACTTGTGCGTGTGCGCATCGGGAGCTAGGAGAAGCGAAAGCGATAGTTTTTATTAGAGGAAATGAAATAAATGCTAGATGTAAAGAAGGTTACTGCTGAGATGACGAGTAATGAAAAGGTTTGGAAGAAGAAGACGACCCCAAATAAATTGGTTTAAGGGCAGGAGAATGATGATGCTAGAAGTAGGGATAAATAACGTGTAGCAGACAAAACAAGCAGCCATAAATTTGGGTCGAAGAGTATTGAAGTTGACGAGATAGTTGATGGCTAACCTCCAGTGGTTGGAGAGGCACCAGAAGAAGAAGAACCTATTAAAGTTTTATACAGGGACAGATGGTTTTTATTAAGTATGATGATGTTGAGCATATCGAGATGAATATTTATGACGTAGGTACCTAATTACATTATTTTAGTTTGTCATTTTTAAAAAGCCAAATTATCTCAAGCCAGTAACTAAGGATATTGGAATTTACTAAATATTATATTAATATTAATATGTAAGACTCTTTGTCGTTCGAATTGCAAAGTAAATCTCAAGAAAAGCAACTTTTGTGTTCTGGTTATAAATTATTGACGTTAGCGGAAATATAACTATTTCCATGATAACGTTTTCAAGATTAAGTGGGACATTCAAGCAATGTTAGCGGACGTTCAACAGGTTAAAGGGAAAGGCATTATGGCCAGAATATTAGCACTGTTTGCAGTTTTGACGCAATTATTACTGTTTTAAATGTCAAACACATTAAGATTAAGCGTTTGACCTTTGAACAATTAATTATTATCTTGCGCGGAGAGTCTGTTTTTACTACATGACGTGAATGACATGATATGTTTTGGTTTTCCTTAATCCAAAAAATTGTGACTTCCTGGCCAAATGTTTCTTTTTAAGTTTTTCTTTAAACAGGAAACGAATTTCACCATCACTGAACTCGATCAGCTTAATTGATCTTCGCTAAAAAGCTATCAGTTCATTCAACGGTGCAATCCGCTCCTAGTTTTTTAGCCAAGTGTTACTTTACGACAAATCCTTTTACCAGTACCTGGTGAGTCCATCATTTTGTTTTACACATTTCGACAGAATGTCATCTTTAGCTCTTACGTCAATATTTTCATTTGTTACGCAGTCTCCTACACGAGTATGCATGTTAATACCAAAATGAACTTTCTCAGTAACTGCAAGAGCTGTCAGTGTCATTGAGCTCTCTCTCTTGAACGCGATTAAGTTGTGCTGATCGCGTTCATCGCATTAGCTTCGCTCTCTGTATCAACCGCAAATTGAAACCGTGAACCGAGATCGTGACTACCTTTAAACAGGCGATACCTACAAACGTACACTACATTGTACATACATGTGTAAATTAATCGTTTTTTATTCCGTTTCAAGCCCGCGGCTAGGCTTTGACTTTTCTTTTAATTATTTCCGACTTGTAGTCTGGTTTATGAGGTTTGTTTTGATATGCGGCTGTATTAACGCCATCATTGGGCAGCCATAATTTAAGGTCTTTTGTTTGACAGTTAGTGGTAATGTTTATTAAGGTTTTTAATAGGATATCTTCGTTTGTACCTCATGCGCTTCATCATCATCTGCCTAGCCACAGTAGCCACCTATAACCTTTTTAATATTTTTTAAATAATTCATTCACCTTTTCCAACCATGTTAGGGCTGCTGAATACCAGTATTTTACATGAATCGACTACCTATCTAACCTCCACAACCCAGTTACTACTGGTAGACAAGGAGTACAAACGTACGCGTTCGATTAACATGTTAGATATCAGGAAACTGCACTTCGTGATCAGTCTCTACATGACTCTTGTTGTAATAAGAATCACTCTTTATCTTTTTTCTATTCGTTTTGGTTCATTTATCATTTGGTCCAGTACGTGGATGAAGAATCATTAAGAATTAAAAACAGCGGTGGAGGTAACAAATAATTGGCATTTTGTCATAAAAGTCGTCAATCGTCAAGGCGGTAGAAAAACTTAAGGAAAACTCACCAAAATTTTCCTCCTAACTTCCCAAAGATTTTACCTCCTCATCACCGCAAAACACCCTTTCCTTAATCTTAATATCTGCGGTACAAGCCGGTAACAAATCTTCAGTTATATTGGATAACTTAGGTGATCTTTCTTCGTGTGGCCCAAACTTTAGGGCCACTAGAACGCTCGGTTTATTTCGGACAGTGTCGTGTCCTCAAGTGCCGAAGTTCGGCGCCGTCTTGTATTTATGGTACAGCCGTGTTTTATTGCGCTGTAAGAAACTTGAATAATATGAGGCCACAATGTGCAGCTTGTGGCGGAGTTTGGTGGCATTGTCTTTGGTTTTGTGTGTTTGCTTGTAACTTGTCCTCACTTCTACTACTAAGTTCTAGGGCCGAGATACTTTTTCGTCTACTTTGGCTAGCGACCTGTCAAATGATAAGCGCAAAATTATTGTAAAAATATTACTACAGGAATCGGATTTTGTTAAAATTTAAGGCTGTTAATATTTTTGTACGTATCCATAATAATTTTCCTAAAATAAAAGTGGCTTAAGTTACACCTCTCTGCTAGTAAAAATCCCGTCACAATCATAATCTCAGATGTAAAATATCATGCGGTAGATACCGGTCACTCATCATCACCAACATTTGGAACCGAAAATCTAATAAACATGATACTTGAAAGGAAAGTTGCTCATACAATGTAGTGATCTGGGGCCGTATTTGTGGGGACTGATATTCTATGGAAGCATAGCAATTGGAAATCACTTACCTACGAAGTAAAATGAGGGCAAATCCCCACACGGCGACTACATACCGACCAATACATTATCTTAGTAAAATGCACCCTATTCCATACATTTCCAGTTTTCCTGTCTTACGCCAGATTACCGATAACCGACTTGTCGTACAAAAATAACGAGAACATCGCCCGATGACATCAAGTTCCACCTGAGTGGTCACACGTCATTATAATTACTAAGTATAATGTTCCATATAGGGAACACATGACGACTGTCTACGGACGATTGGAGGTCTATTAAATCATGACATTTGCATGGGTAAAGCGAACTCATTTGAATCTAAAATATAAACTGTTAATACAGTGGAATTAAAGTAGAACATGGCTTCTTTATTAGTCTTAGTTATTTTAAGCCTTATTTACAATGCTCCATTTTTGGATTATCTTTTGCGACTAGCTTTGGTCCGTTATGGTAGGAAGTTATCACTTGCTACGGTGAAGGATACCATCGTGAGGAGACCAGCATGTCTGAGAGATGTTTCTCGACGGCATGTAAAACAAATTCAGAGGCTCATGGGCGGCATAGATACAGTGACATCAGGTTAGAGGCTAACCACGCGGCAAAGAAGAAAGAAGGCACTTATCCTACGGGGACATTATAAAATAATACAGTATATGGTCACTCGGGGACACAATGTAGCTTCCCATAAGTGAATGATTTTTTCGAATCGGTTCAGTAGTTTCGAAGATTTTCCCCTACATGCAAACTGTATTTGTGTATAATATGCGTATAGATGTCCAAGGGCTAAATTAACCCGCAGTGGATATGCGGTGTGGACAACGGCTCATTCCGTATCACAGAGAGAACGTTATAGACTGACTAAGCAGATTTAAGTTTAAAGAATTGCATCTTCAGCAAGAAGTCCTAAAATAAATGTAATTAGCGCTGCAATGAAAAGTCAACACGTCCCAAAGTAGTATCAAGTGTCAACAAATTTAATTCCCGCCATTCCCTGCAGACCAAACTTCAAGTCTAGACTCACGTGAGTAATCAGAGTCTAGCCAGAGCCAACAAGAATTTAACCTATACATTCCTACAGTCATTTCATCGTGTTTTACCTCCCTGACTTTTCATACAGTCGGAGAGATGAGCAGATAATGCCACTCACTGGACGCCAGAGGGAACATACGATAGATATGATTACGATTTCGGGACAAGCTTGCTCAGAGATCGCACAAAATAAAGAAGTTTGAAAAGGGAGGCTTTTGCCCAGCAATGAGACACAAAGCAAATATAGGGTTGGGTTTAGTTGCTACCACTGACAGTACAGTCAAAAGAACAGTGATCTTTATGGTCGTTAAAATAAGGTTGCTGTTAGATTACAGCTGTCAGAGATACAATAAGTGTGAAAGAACTGTATGATCAGCAGTGACGATTAGTATTCGGCTGACGTTTCGTCGTCTCCTGTGTTAAGGCGTGTACAGACGGATGTAGTTACTGGAGAACGAGACGGCTATGAGGTTTTGTTATGACGAAAGGTTGTCTGGAAGATACTTTTGGTGAGTTTTAGGAGATAAACTTTTGTAGTTAGTTTATAAAGTTTGTCTAGTTATTATATTAAAAAAAGACAAAAAATTACATCGTAATGCAATTTTGGGGATACAATTACTATAAGAATGTTTAATTACGGTTCTAAATAAATAACTTAAGATTGAAATATAATACATTCAACATTCTCTTGCCCTTATCCCAATTCATTTTTCAGTCAGCGGCGCCACTTTCAGACTTCCTCATATGGACTCTTTTCTTATTTTTGTCGATTCGCGTATCACCACACATCACCCTTGGAATTCTCATGCTAGCCACATGCAAATGCAAAAAGATCAAAATATGTTGTAGAAACGAAATTATCTCCATATGATTTAGACTTGAATCGAAATCCATCAGCAAAGCAAACCAACACGGAAAATTATACCAATTCAATGTAACACTTGTGTCAACACACCGTCAATACATAATCATACAAACGATTCCATTCAAGTAAACCGGCTGTTGAATATGCATCGTTACATGATTGCTTTAATTACCAGATCCTGTGGAACTATGACGGTCATGATTTCCTTAGACCAGGAGGAAAAGCGAGTACTAATCATTTTGCAATTAGTCGGAACAATGACTTTGTGTCATGTCATACATAATGTAGATTTAGTTTGAGATATAGCTGGGTATTTTTTGGGTTCCGTACCTCAAAAGGAAAAAACGGAATCGATATAGGATCACTCGTGTGTCTGTCTGTCAGACTATTCCCCCCCCCTCTTATCTCCGAAACTACTTAAAGCCTAAAATTTGGAAAAAAAATACAGAAATTAGTTCAACACTTATAGATTACAGGAAAACCTATAAGTAAGTCTATGGTGCTAAAAGAACATGAAAAATCTGTCAATATCGACTACAATGGTACGGAACACTCGACTTGCATTTATTTTAATTTATGTTCAGTTAGATTATGGTAGTTATGTAGAAAACATTTTTTGGGGTTGATCCTTAGACAAATATGTAAATAAAATGTTACAAAAATAGTTTTCTACACACACACACACCACATTTCGGGACCAACAGCTTAACGTGCTTTTACCGAAGCACAGAGAAAACTCGGCAAGTAATGGATGGACACATAATTATTGCTTCAATTACTGTCTGTGGAACTGTGACGATCATGATTTTCCTTAGATGAGGAGGAAAAGCGAGTACTAATTATTTTGTAATTAGTCGCAACAATGACTTTGTGTAATACATAATGTAGATTTTGTTCAAGATTATGACGTGGAATTCTTTGAATTAATATTGTGGTAGATCATGGTACTGTTAGTGTTGTATGTTGAAGATGTTTTTGGATTGATTCTTAGAAAAATATGTTAAAAAAAGATGCTGGTGGAATACACAACGTCTTCCTTCTTTAGAACATAATAATACCCGACGTTTATAATCCCCGTAGGGTCAGGCTGAGTTATACCTAAAAATAATACATACACATTTAACTTATTTTTCCATTATTCGGCATTTTGTATAAACAATTGTTTGTATAGTAACTTAACAACTAAATAGTGCTTATAACTTCATAGTAGATGAGAGAGAAACGCTTGGTCATCACTGTCTTGTCTAGCCTCTCGAGTTTGAACACTGTCAACCCAAAATTCACACTGTATAACGGCCTTTTTTTTTTCGGGTGTAAAATCATCAAATAACCCCTCCCGCTCTTGGGCAGAGCGGAAGGGAGTGTCAGACTTCTACTGACTAAATACCACCCATGTTCCTTCTTAGCCCTTCATGTCGAGGCCGCGGTATCTCTTGCGAACAACCCGCAGCCCCGACGGGCGTCGGCCCTTGCGGGCCCCTTCCATGTTGCTGACATCTCTTTGAGGCGCGCGTGGAACACGAACGCGCCGTCGACACGGCCTGTCGTCGTCATAAGACGGACGGACGGCGAGCTAGCCCATCACTTACCGTCCACAGGTCCGCGTCTACGGTGG
Organism: Diarsia brunnea; assembly: GCA_949774965.1. NCBI lineage: Eukaryota > Metazoa > Arthropoda > Insecta > Lepidoptera > Noctuidae > Diarsia > Diarsia brunnea. The sequence goes on along the minus strand of OX459007.1, from coordinate 11,628,884 downwards.
CCGGAAGCCATGTCCGGTGAGTACCTGCGTCAGTCAGATGGAAGGTGAGGGCGCCGTGGCGCCTCTCCAGTCACTCCTCAAAGAGGGGACTTACCGCCACTATCGTGGCGTGCCCGCTGTACAACGGCCTTCTTCGGGAATCGCAAATTTACAACCATGCGTTCATGACGTATATATTTTATATACCAGCAACTTGTCCGATTACACGATTTCTTGGTTAATTAATCTGTCAATACATACGAGGAAAGAGCGCTTGAATAGTCCACGTGTGACGTGCGTACGAGAAATGATAATGATGATATTTGATTACAAAGTTCCCCGATATTTTCCCTAATGAGTTATCATTGAAGATTTGTGTGATTTAGGGAAAACGCTTTACATATTATTATGTATTGAATAATTTCATATTATTTACTTACGTCAATGCATATAAGGTGCTCTGATATTTAGCAATGCAAGGTCATATAGTTGATTTACCGTTTTTTAATCTGTGTTTTTGTGTGACTCAGATGTATTACGTCTTCACGAGATAATGAAAGAAAGTATCGTTTATACTGAACTTTTTTATGTTAAACCGAAACTCCGAAATGTAATTATATGCTATTTTTAGTGGTCGGATTTTCATGGGTTTTTTTCGTTTAGTTGAGTCCATAAGTAACTTTTGACGATGAACTTCACTAAAAGAGTTAGAGCAAGAGGATAGACAATAAAACAAAGAGGTATGTTGATACATAACCATTGTGAGATCAGTCTATTTTGCTAAGAAGACCACTTTCATGAAACCAATGTTAACATTAGGTGCTAGTTACAAAACACCTTCAAAAGCTACATTAAAACTTCCCAGAGATAATGTTAAAACCTACTACTCACTATAAATAGCTCCATACCTACACAACATGGCACGCACGACTCAGTCACAATATAAATATGGACAGTACGGAAACTACCAACAAACGCTCGAAACCGCACACTCACACAAACATGCGCATCGACGGGGCACTTGGCAAGTCTTCGCAGTGCGCTCAGTTGTGCGTGCCGCGCCGAGACGAGTGGTCAGTTGGTCACGTATAAGTTCATATCTCCCGATATTTTTTTAAATGCAACGAACGTATTGCGCGGTATACGGCTGTGTCAACTCGGCTTCATCAGCAGAAGAAAGTATTTTTAATCGACTTCCAAAAAGAGGGAGGTTCTGAATTCGTTGGTTTGGTTTTGTTTTTGTATCATATTTGTTTCCGCATAACTCCCTCATTTATGAACCGAATTGAAAAAAATAAATTTTAATCGAAAAAGTATACTCCCGAGATGGTCCCACTGTTACCATGTCTGGATCTGATGATGGAATCTTAACGAAATCGAGGGCAACCCTCAAATTTTATAGGCACGTATTACATGTTTCGTATTTTTTCTAGTGCTATTTAAGTATTCTATTTAGATTGTATTTGTAAGCTAGCTTTTTTTAATTCGATTGATTGATCACAACAGAATAAAAATGTTATGTTGAGAAGTTATCTAGGGACTTCAGCAACCGTGCATAAAAGGGACAACCCTATGGCTTCAATGGAGCGTAGGTAGTTATCGCATCAACTAGGCTTAGTTTCGCTACTGTCCATATTTATACTGTGACTCAGTTGCCATATAGGGAAGCTATCGGAAACTGGAAGGTGTGTTGTTCACACGATGCCAAGGTCTGCCGTGACCAGCTGTTAGAGAAATGACGGATATTCTCTGTAAGGACTGCGGGAGATGTTGATGGGTGACAATGCTTTACTGGAAAGGCTGGTATTTGTGTCAGAATGATAAGGTCGATATGCCCGATAGAATGCGGAAGGTAGGTAATGTGCCCGTTCGCACGCCTGATGAAAAGCGATAGATGAGGTCTATGATGGAACGACACGTACGTTCCATCATATACCTCATGCCCAACACCCAGAAGATGTTTCTTCACTCATGCTTAGAAGGGAGATAGGTTAAATGTGGAAGGAACACACAGAGAGTTCCACGCTTTCGCTGCGCGCATAATAATCGTGGAGGAGAAGCGATGAGTAAGACTCATCGGGATATCAACCAAGTGTGGATGATACGCCGCGGTAGGTACGTCTGCTAGTCCGGTAGCAAAAGGTTAACGGTGAGATCAGGTTCGTGGAGAACTTGACAGAATCATGGATCATGAATCATCCAACAGTAGACATTAATGGAAGAAGAAAGCCTTCAGTCTTCCATTAAGCTCCACGTGGAAAAATGATACAAACCAAAGAGCAAATGCAAAGACATGATAATAGTTGCTAGCTTGATGCTAATGACGCTAACTAACAAATAAATCCTAATCGTTATTTACAAATTTTAGCTGAATCACTGTTTTCTTCCTTCAACTAATTTATTTTCCGTTCAAGCTCGAATTAGGAACTCGACTATAAATTCACGATGTTCCTATAGTTCCCAAACTATAGTCACCCTACAATGAGCTGTTTTCGTCATAAACTTTATTTTATGCTAATCCATTGACTTTGGTTTTATAAATTCTTGTAGGAACAAATTAATATTTTATTGGTTGACACATAGAGACAATGCTTTCAGAGATTATGTAAAATTTTAAGCTTAACATAACATAACATCACGCCTGTAATCCCCGAAGGGTTAGGCAGAGGTGTATCTAATAGTACACTCATATTTTGCCATGTTTAATTCCCATGTAACAGGGGGCGGGCCTATTGCCATCAACCGGGCACAAAACTAGACTTCGCGGCTTCTTTTAATAAGGCAAGCCCGCCACACTATTCCCAAACCACTGTAACTGCTGTAAGCCAGAATCAACAGTGGCGATCACCAGAAAAGCGCCGAGACAATAAAGCTCGGCGAAGTCCCAGAGAAACGATTTAACTGTCTTGGATGCAACGAAATTAATCAGAAAATAATAGCAGAGCAGGAAAAACATAATTTTCACTTCGTGACTTCGTAGCTGCTACTAAGGAATTCTCGATGGCTAAACCCAATTACACTGTGCTCGACCCGGGAATCAAACCCAGGACAATAAACACGCGCTTGACCGAAACAAACATGGCGATTGCCAATTTTCAATCAAGTGAACAACAATGTCCGGCCTAGTCATGAATATTTCACTAACAAACAATTAACCGTCCCCAGAATCTGCTTTCATAACAGAAATCAATATGGCTTTGTTCACATAACTTGATTATTTCAAACGCTAACTGTCAATGGTTTCAATCAAATTGAACGCGAATTTGAAACCGACATCCAAATATTGATAAATTACAATCAAAACATTTTCGGGGTTTTGAAATAATATTAAGTTATGAATAATAAATACAATTTGTCTGTTGTAGTCGACAGAAAAAGAAGTGAGACAAAACGATTCTTTCTTTCTATAACGTGTGTCTATTTAAACCTGGTGTCAGATTTTTTATGCTGCCAAATCAGAGACCCATCTCTGATTTGGCTTTGCTTTACCCTCGAATAAATATCTCTTAGGCATGCTGGTTTCCATCACCGAAGTAGTTGATAATAATAATAATAAAGCCGTTTATTCCATATTACCAATTTACATTTCAATTGTTGTTAGTAGTTTGTTAGTATATTTTCCTTATAATATGTCAGTACTTTTGTTAATCTTCTTTGTTTGGAATATGGACCCCTTTTTGGGTAAAGGCCTCCTCCAGCTTCTTCCACACGTCCCTGTCCTTGCCTAGGTCTAACCAATTGTTCCCTGTATAATATCATCAGCCCACCTTCTTTTTGGTCTGCCAACATTTCCTTTCCCTCCTGGGCCTTTCCATCGAGTGGTCTCTATGGTCCATCTTTTATCTATGTAGCGTGAAATGTGTGTTTTAAAAGGGGATTATGGAGTTGATAATAATACGCACATGAATCCAAAAAATCAGAGGTCTTTGCACTCGAGACTAATACATGGCAGTCATATTCATATTAATTTATTTGCATTCCACAAGGTAAAGCATGGTGTTAACAAACCAGGCTTAGAGCTAAGAGCTATTGTAGACCCTGTCAGGGCATAGCAAAATTTATTCTTACATGCTAAAATTTAAAACATTATAAAACAGTCCAACGTGCAACGGTGCAGATTAGCACTGCTACAAAACGATTAATATTGGTAGATAAATTACAGCCGTAGTAAGCCATAATTAGGTAAACCTCTTAAATATCCTGAGGCTGTATTTACCTTTTTTGTTCTCACTAAATTAGGTACCTAGAAAGATTGGCAAGAACAATAGAATAAGAAAACGTGAAAACGACCCCAAATAGAATGGAACAAGGGCAGAAAGATGATGATGATGTTTTTTTTTAAGATAAGATAAGATAGATATGTCATGTCACACCTTTTTCACAAACAATCACTGATAATAAGTTAATTTGAGTATTCCCAAATCTACACACTATCTAATTAACGATAACGTGAATCTCACTAATCTCATAACAAGAGATGCGATAAGGATGTCCACACCAATTAACGATTACCGATTACTCGATTACGCATCGAATGAATGCGTTCGATACATCAGACTAACAATAACAATAGATAATCTAAACAATCTACACATTATCGGTGCGTCGCCATCTGATATTCTAGGCGGGGTCAACGACCGCGGGGCAAAGACTAAGTTTATAGATAAGACACTCGATTGTAGTGGTCAGTTGAAGTTTTCCAATTTTCCGGAGGCAACTGTTTCAATATAGCTGTAAGTGGTTTAGTTTGAGAGATATGGGTGAAGTTCGGTGTGTGTCGTAAAGGTTATGAGTTGTGTTTTATTAACGTTTTCATGTTATTGTTTCTGGAGTTTTTTTTGTATTATCAATAGTATCTTTATCATGATTCTCATGCCCTTAACCGAATTTATTTATGGTTTTTCCATACTTCAGTAGTCACTCCTTTCTAGCCATTTCATCTTTCACGCAGGCCGTCTCTCGTGTTTAGGTGTTCGACGTTCGTCTAATAGTCATCCATTAACTATATTGAACAGAGCGTTCATTGACAAGAGGGTTGGTACACCAAATAAATAAGGACACGGGGAACAGGAATTTATTTTTTATTTCGTGAATATCATAAGACAAGACGAACAGAAAATGAACGACTTACTTGACTGTTCTCGACCTATTTACACCTTATTTTTCTTAAGTGCTACATTACTGACAAAGAATTGTCGAAAATGGACGACATACTTGACTTTCCACGCTATTTACCTACACTAAGTAAATCCTTACCACTTATTACTACAAAGTGATATTTGCCAATCTAGTGATCATTGACAAAGAAGTGTCCCCTCTGCAATAACTAGCCTTACTTAATCTATGGCCGGGGCAATTGCACGGCTGGCGCTATGCCAGAGAGACGAGCAATTTTATTAAAAACTCTTAGTATTGTTCACATCTGTTGCATCTATACACATGTGTTACTTTATCATTACTTCATGTAGCCGCTTTTTTGGGTGGACACTCTGTAGTTTGGGAAACTGTGTGCGGTTAGGTCCCTGTTACGGGCTTGGTTATTTCAAATTGGCGGGAGTGGTAAGCTATTTGGCAGGCAGAATATTTGGCACACGTTTGTTTACACTCTAGTTAATTTATTGTCTCCTGGTCCATTCATAGGTTGTCAGGTAAATCAGCGATACAACACAACACAAAGCGAACAAAGATTATGAGTTTGTTAGCGATAGGACTTACGTTGCTGCCAGTTTTTTTTTAAGCTTAGCCAAATTGTGGTAAACCATATGACGGACACAACGGAACGGGAACGGGGAACGACACAAAACGGACAGCTGATGGTGCCGGAAAGTTCTGGAGTGGCCGCCAACGGGAAGACGTTGCGTTGGAAGGCCTCGCAATAGGTGGAACGTTGGCCTGGTAAAGGTTACGGGGATCCACTGGATGCGAGACGCACGGCACCGGGCAATATGGCGACACTTGAGGGAGGCCTATGTTCAGCAGTGGACGTCCTTCGGATGAAACTATGATGATGATGAAAGCTTATTAGATTGAATCTATGTAAAGAAGTTAACACTGATCGATTAGTTAATGTGTTTATAGTCAGTAGGCACCAAAGTTTTTAAGAGTGGGATTAGAAGTATCTGAGGGTTTCTGATGACTTGTAAACCACAACAAACTTTCCTCAACAGTAGTGACCGTAAAAGGCAACGATAAGGTGAATAGGAGATGCCATTAACATCAAGCGGATATGCCAATAACAAGCGTGGTTTCAATTTATTCGTTTTGACCGTTTACGTAGATTATGGGGAGGCCTCCGTTTAAGCGTGGACATTTACGGGGCTAATTTGATCATGACACGCTTTACTAATGTGAGTTACCGATGAAGACATAAATGACCACATGACATAACATCACGCCTGTAATCCTCGAAGGGTTATGCAGGGTGAACCCATTAGTATAGGTAGGTAACCCCTCCCGCTCTTGGGCAGAGCGAAAGGGAGTGTCATACTTGTACTGACTAAAAACCACCCATGTCCCTTCTTAGCCCTTTATGTCGAGGCCGCGGTATCTCTTGTGAACAACCCGCAGCCCCGACGGGAAAATTGAACAAGCTGACTTCGAATTTGACGTGCTCATTATTTAGTGTTTAAATTACCTCTATTTTTATGAAGAGAGATTTTCTTACTCACAATTCACATTTCGCCAGTTTTGTCTTTCCCATGAAATATGGGCCATATGCCATCAACCGGGCATATACAGACAGTGCCTATAACTGAGAAATTTCTGACGGAAAACCCGAATAACACTTGGCCGAGCTGAGGGTCGGACCCGGACCTCATGCACAGCAGTCGCGCTTGCGACCAATAGACCAACGAGGCAGTCTATAAATAAATTACGAGTTGAGTTTTATTAGATAAAATATTGTAATTGTTGTTATTGTAACTGGAGAAAACAAAGGCATAAAGCTCAATGAAATAACCGATCTACACTATTACAGCCGGTTAGCATACATTCTGATTGCCGCATGCGCAGACAATAATCGCGTGGGTGTGACCATACTCGGCCATAATATTTGTATACGGCAACACTACCAAAAGTTTATAGCCATATTGTATTTATACGTCACGTATTTCTAAAACTTTAAGAAATATGGAAATGGAAATAATGTGGGTCTTTCAAATATGGATCATCAACATCCTCTTTATAACATTTACTTACTTAACATATATAACATCACGCCTATAATTCCAGAAGGATTAGGCAGATTGTTTGTTTGTTTGTTATTTATGTTCTTTCTCCAAAATTAGTTTACTGACATGTTATGTCTTTTTTTTTGTTTTTATTATTATATACATTTTTATTTTTGACTTGTGTCTGTAATCAATCGTAATATTAAGTTACACCTTTCTATTGTATCGAGTCTGGTTCTTCTAACCAAACAGACAGATGTGTTGCTGGGGAGTTTGTTCCGCCACTTCTTCTTTCCAGCAAAAAACACTAGGAAGTGTCGAAGGGTGGGCGTTTTGGGGGACTGTCACTTGTAAATGAGTAAAGTAAAGTAAAGTAAATTTTGACGTTCGAAAAGTGCTGATTATCAGCCTAGTTTGAATAAATGACTTTTGATTTTGATTTTAGAGTTGTACTTAATAGGTACACTCACATTTCGCTAGTTATACTTTTTTTTTGGGGTGGGAAATCATCAAACAACCCCTTTCGCTCTTGGGCAGAGCGAAAGGTGTCAGACTTCTACTGACTAAAAACCACCCATGTTTCTTCTTAGCCCTTGTGCCGAGGCCGCGGTATCTCTTTCGAACAACCCGCAGCCCCGACGGGACCAGTTATACTTAAGCCTCATGTAATAGTTGGCAAGTTCATTGAAATCAACCGGGCACAAATCCAAACTCCGCGGCTGCTACTAAGAATTTCTTGATGGAAAAACCTAATAACACTATGCCCGACCTGGGATTCGAACCCAACAAGACCTCATGCGCGCTTGCGACCACTAGACGACAAACGAAACTTGCTATCGAACCCACGTAAGTATATATTGCAAACAATGTGATACACAAATACATAATGCACCGTATTACGTTCTGTTGAACTGCGCTGAACTCTTTGGAGGCAGAACTTCGTTTACTGTAGCGTGCCGTGTGGCTTCCGGCTTACACTGCGCTTTGTCTTGTTTCTGATGGTGACTACAGATATACACTTAACCAGCATTGTCTAAGTATTTTGCTGGCATTATTCTTGCTTCCATGGGAAAATAGAGTGAGACGAAAGGTGAAGCTTAAGACCGTTAGCGGTGGAGGACTACTTACTGTGGACCTCTGCTTCATCAAGGGGACAAACAAAAATACTGATGCTATTAAGTCTTTTTGCCAGGAATGTAAGCACGTTGCACACAGGCAGGCAGCAGGACAGGTGCGTAGTACTCGTAACCGGCGTGCGTGTATGACCAGATGTATGAATGTGGACGAGGCAAAAGGAGTATATAAGGATCGTAGCAAGTGGCGTTCTGTGGTTTCTGCCTACCCCCATGGGAAAAGGGCGTGAGTTTATGTATGTATGTGTGTAAGCACGTTGCTGTCGATTTCAAGTCTAACTGGATGCAGCTGAATAACAGTATTCAATACTCAATACTACATTGCATTCCACATGTAAACTTAGGTGGTAAAACTTATAATTAGAACACATGGACCAAGTGAGTTAGGAGAGAGGAAGCATTTGTAAATTATATGTAATGTAGGTATAACCTAGGTAGGTACTTTCTGAGCTAGACTAATAGTATAAATAAAATACAATACATAAAACAGGTGTCTATTGTGAGATGTAAGAGTAATTAATTAATAAAAAAATAACTTTTAAAGTATTGAGTAGGTACTTAAGTTATGACTTTATAAGGAGCGACTGTCTATCTGAATTCCACAACCTAGTCACGACAACCCTTGGTAAGGTTGGTTTTCAGACTTTGGGGCCAACGACTAAACTGACATTAACATGCAATCCGAGGCACTGAGAAAATTCGGTATGTAATGGGCGGTCACCCATCCACAGATCAACCCAGGCAAGCGCGGCATACTCTAAAGGTTGATCGAGCGATCTGAGTGGCTGTTATTATCTAAACACGAGTTGCTGTAGTCTCCGAAAACAAGAGGATCATGTCCTCACAAACATTGTACTTTATAAACAAAAGAATATCGCAAGAGTCAAGAGACAAACACTATTACAAAAACAGCATTTGTATAACACGTGGCATCTAAAAGTGTTCAATTAACTTCACTACTAAAACGCTACTCCACTTCGAGCCCGTTTGCATCACACACCAAATCGCAAGACACACTAAAATATCTCTCAATCCGAATCTGGCTTACATATGTATCATTAACGATCAGTTTTACACAAAGTGCATTGATTATTATGTTTACGAGTAGGATAGGGTTATGCAACGTTGTGTCCGTGAATCGCTAATTGAAGGATTTGATTGATACAAGGGGATTCGATGGGGCCGAAAACTTCTGGAGTAGCGACCGCGAACCGGAAGACGTTGCGTTGGAAGGCCTCCCACTAGGAGGACCAATGACCGAGTGAAGGTTGCGAGGATACGCTGGATGCGAGACGCACCTGACTGGTCAAATGTGACACTTGGGGGAGGCCTATCACCAGCAGTGGAAATCTTTCGCCTGAAACGATGACGGGATTGTTAACATGTGCCATAAACCACGATTCAACTTGTCTAAAGATGATACATGAATGATGATATTAGATCATAACAATTTACTCAGCGATCATTGTGCCGATAGCGTTTCAGCCACTGGTGGCTTACTTCCAAAGCTCCCTATTCAATGCGTTCATCAGCACAATGTTTTGAATGTGATACATTGAATCCTACCGTAAAACGTATTTTTTTTCCCCTAAAAAATAAAGTCACTGCCCAGCAATAATTTTTAGTTTGAAGAACAGAATGCTTAGTTAATAGCGTCGCGTCGCGGTGTTTATACCTTGTTTTAATAATGCTTTCGTAAATTGCAGTTGAGAGTAAGTAAGTCAGTTGAGATAATCAGCTCAAAATCACTGAAAGCTCTAAAGGTGTAAACATCGCATGAAACTTTCATTAAACTGTACCGCTCTTAGCCAATATTTGGACCCACTTGGTTATTTTATCAAAGTTTTACCACAAAAGCCAGTAGAATTGCAGGTAATTCCCACAAAACAACTGGATCACCTTAGATCACAGTTTATTTCATTTCAGTACAACACAGAGCGAATTCAGAGCAATGATTACATTACGATCGAGCGTGGGTGGACGCTGCGAAGTTATCGCACCGCCTGACATTACGCAAGTCGCAACCAATACGTAGGGATAGGACATGGGTATCGATTTTTTCTTTATCGTGTGGTTACCGAAGCTAGCTATAATTGTACATTAAGCACGTGAACACGAAAAATCAGATATGTGTATCTTGGGTTCGGTCTCGTGACCTATGATTTGGCGGTCTCATCACTGGAGTATGGGATCCAATGAAAATAAATAAGCCATGGCAACTATACACTCAATGACACGCGTGTCGACCAAAAACAAATGAAAGAACGTGCCATAAGTCTCAGTGATACGATTTGCCGAGTGACGGTACTCATTGGATGGAAACAAATGAGGTGCATGCGGATCGCTGGATATTTGTCGCATCGCCAAAGGCTGGGAACGGGCCCTTAGTGTTGATTAATTTGGTACATTATTAATCGGTTAGTTGATGCGTTGATTTAGTAAAGCGTTGCTGTTGTGTGAGTGATATAAAGCATTTAATCAAAACACACTACAATATAAAATCAAGTCTGTAATCCCAGGTGGGTAACGTAGAAGTGCGAGGTATATTTGCACAACAATTGTCAGGTTCTATGGAAAAGAGTGCTTTTACAAGAAAAAAGTGAAGCTAGTTAGATTACTGAAATTTATGTCATTAAGTAATGCAAATTATATGATACGTCTTTTAATACGAATGTATTATTTATAAGATAACATCATGCCCTGTAATACCTGAAGGTATCACATATTGTATTACATATTGATAAATGGTTGTTGGTCTAGTCCAATGAACTTCAAGCTAGATAGCAGTGTTATGCAAGTAACATTTATTTCAATAATAAAACCCAGTTACAATGAATGTGTTTCTAAATCACCCATGCGATCCCCCAGCGGTGTAAATAATGGATTAAGTTGGCACGGATTCACGTTACATAAATCGCACTGGGCTTAAAAATTGCAATAGTGCATGAATTGTAACCTAGATACGGAGGCAGTGGCCCATTTTTGTGGGGGAAATTTTAAACGTGTGCGGAATGATAAGTAGGAGGGAAATGAAGTATTCTGTTGTATCTTGAGAAATGTTTACAGTTTTGCAAAGGAAAGAGAGACAGATTTTATACATTTAGCATATTTAGGATGTGACATGTCTTCGATTTTTGGTTCAGAGACATGACTGTTTCTTCAAAATGTTTTGCCTTAACAATCCAGCGTTGTGTTTGAATCTGAAAGTATTTGTATTAATAAAATGTAGTAGTTGTAATAATAAAATGCATACAGTCAAATTGCTTTAAGTTTTTTATAATCACTTTTATCGATAAAACAGACCCGCATGAATCGCACGGCCTCAGGCGTAAACATCTCAATCCTCAATCGGTATGTATCATCGACACATCGACAAATAACACACACATTATCGACCTATCGCAACACTACGCTATGGTAATTGACAGCCCGTTGTTTACGACGACTGTTGAAAAAATATTCGCTTGTGTAATATTCAGCTTTGTCACTTAATGGTTTTTGGAGATATTTCGTAACGCAAAATGTTTTTAGGCTTTCCATTGTGTTGTCTATGGATAGTTCCAATATGGATAGTTGTCTATGGTAAGTTTTCATGTATTTGTTTAAAAATGGACAAAAAATTATGTACATCTATTTTCCTTATGGGATTTCGCAATGTATTCAAATATCTCTACAAGTCTTGGGGTTTATCAGCTGAAGATGGATTTTTGTTTATTCCAGTCTAACCGTAATGCTAACCTACATGCTTCTTTTGTCAAGGTTAATTCACTTTTAAAACAATATAATTACTTAAGTCCTTTAGCTAGTACACTAAATCACAAACGATCTTTAAAAATGATATCATTGAATGAGTGTACGAGCAGTTTTCACAAACTAAATTGAACGCAATCAGCACATCTATACGACGTTCAGGAGCTATCAGCGTCAATATTAGAAAACAATTGTGATGCTGACGGCTTTTGAACGCGCTTTGGATTTGTATTCTTCTAAGCTTTCGTCCCAAGTAACCACACTATTAAAGCAACTGTCAACTATCTCATGTCTGGAATGTTTGTAAACGCACCAACGATACAGGAGAACATCCTAGTGTGGGGCAATGTTTTTAAGATAAAAAAAAGCTTTAAATGAGACACGGTAGCTTTACAAACAAATTAACTCAAAACCCAAGATACTATATTAAAACAAATGAACGTGGCACCCGGTTTATAATTATAGCCATACGAGCTAAGGTCGGGGGTGGAAATGCAATATCCGTGGTTACCCCAACGCAGTGATTGCAAGCATGGGGGATCAATACACGTACCTATAGATACGTGCAGTAGTTACGTAGTAGTGCATTTATTAGTGCAGCTAGATTGCATTAATATTTCATGTGTTTGTGAGTGTGGGTACACATATGTGGTAACAGGGAGTGCGTCGACTAAATTGGTGGTTGGTCTTTGGCAGTAGTGGCCCAAAAGTGTGATAATCAGTCTTACTAAGAGGTATTATCCAGTATTAACTGGGTTGTGGAGATCAGATAGGCAGTTGCTCCATGTAGAATACTGGTATTCAGTTGGATCCGGTAAGAAGACGCCAACCGCAACATAGTTGGAAAAAGGCTAGGAAGATGATGAATCGGTTGAAAATGAACTTAAAAGTCGATATATCGATGTCGTTGTTGAAATCCCTAAAAAAATGTTGGCGAACAAAATATAATTATACAGAATGGAATAAAAATCGAAATGAGGTTTTAATTTATAAAAGAGTCGTGTTTTTGACTACCTAAATGATCCGTTTTCTTAGGACCATTCCAGTTATTCGTTGATTATATGATAACGTGATATAAAATACTAGGTAATACAGTTCAATAGTATTCTTAAGTAAATTAAGTGTAAATACTACCATTAGGTTAATTAAATGCCACAATAACACAACATCTAGCACAAACTAATCAGTGAATGAGGCAAAGGGTAACTAGAACACTTACCCTGATAACACGAATTAGGAAACCCTTCATCTGCAGCGGATTTCATCATGTACAGTCACAAGCGCCAATATGTTTACTCATGCAACTTGTAGATTGAACTAAAGGATCTAAATATAAGACGCAATGATAGCTTGTCAAAACAGAATTAATGAACTGTCAAAAGTTATTTTCGGAACAAATTAACAGATTAACCTACTACCTTTTATAATTATTATTTAATAGAGAGAAAGAGAAATAGGTAACACTGATAATGTCAAAATAATTTTGCTATAAGGTTTTAGAATGCCCCTGGGAGCTACTAAAGTCACCCCTGATTAATAATACCTTTACAAAACGAGAAAATAATCGCACCCCAGGCCCTTAGCAACAAAACAATTGACAAAGCTTATAACTTCCTATTAAATAATGAAAGCGTTCAAATCCTCGTTTAAGCCCTAACAAATACAAACAAGAAACAAGATTAAGACATAAAAGCAAAGTTTTGATAAACAGCACATCATACTGTAGATAATTTACTCAACCACCAGTTTACAGGAAAACGAATCCTAAACTTTACAAAATAGAGATAGAATTCCATCAATTAGAATGTGATGATAAATGAAACAGAAACCTGTGTAGTGGAAAAGGTACCCTAAATTTAACGAAATAGAGTAGAAATTGTATTAATTCGATTGTGACATATGAAATTGGAAACTGTGTAATGGAAAGGATAACCCAAACTTTACACAATAGAGTTGAAATTGTATCAAATGACGCACGTTAGGGTTGTCAAAAGTTGGCGCTTACTCTGTCTGAAATGGTAATGCTTGTGAAATGTTTTGACAGATATGGTAGGGTAAAAATGTAAGTTTACGGTTGCGTTATTTTGGAAATGGGAAACTTATTTAATTATGTAAGTGACATAACAGTAATGTTCATTAACAGCTACTTGAAATATTTCCAAATGTTATTGCTATTTTTCACTGATGACGTGAAATAAATCAAAATACTGTACAACTCAGCATTCTTAGGTTAATTAAGTATGCTACCTTTGACCTAAAAACCTTTAAGATTAAAGCATTAAGCTTAAATTGACGTTTGTTGAGTAATGGATCTTTTTTGTCAGAAAAAGGATTTTATTTAGATTAGACATTTGCTTGTAGTAAACATTCCTTATTTTTGTAATTAAATCTAAACGTATTTGCCAGTTTCTAGAATGGGAATCAGCATAAAATATTAATACCTATTGACAAAATTCCTTCCAACGCGATTAATTCACCAGTGTCAAGTAACGTTATCTAACAACGTCGTGTAAAATATACCTTAACCACCAACAAGATTACAGAAATTAATTAATCGCTAAACCTATCGCGTTTCCTACACTAACGAATCACAAGCCGACATGCAATAGTAATTATTATCCATCACCCTTACAAGGGTGTAAACACCAACCGTTATGTGCCAAGCGCCATTCTTAAGCGCCACATAACAAAGCCTTGACACAAGGGAACAAAGTCCAGTTTCCAAGCACACAGACTTTTGATGACTAAACTTAATCACTAGAAATTGTCTACCAAATAGCAACGAGCTATGTTTCACAAAGGTTAATACGAACCACATTCATTCTGGACCTAATACGGAATTTTGACGTAAATTTTGCATATAAAATGTCGAGATAGCGGTAAAATATTGTCATTAGCTATCGGTACAATCAATCGGGATCGGGTAGTAATGGGCGGTAAAATGTAGTAAATAATGTAACGAGTTTAATGTTCTAACACATTTTACTAAAGTGGTGGTGGAACCTTAGTAAAATGTGTTTGAACACTAAACTTGCCTAATAGTGGCGCACCCCCACCGATCTAGATTGAAATTCTGGTTTACTGGTTAACAAGATAACGGTAGATTAAATACTTTCGTGTTTACACACAAGTCTTGATAGTTAATTAAGAATAGGGTATTTCACCAAAAAAATCTAATTAGTCCGTCTGTTAGATTATCGGAAAATATTGGATACGTGTTTTTTGTTTTATCAAATTAATAAAAATTGACGAAAATGAAACGTGTCAAAGATTGGGTGGTGGAGTGGGGGTTTGTGACGTCACTTTGTGGGTAAACAAGTACTAACCTAGTGACGTCACACGACTTGACACGACTTTTCGAAGCACTGTATCGTCTTCATCTTTCGTTTAAGTGAAAAAAGAAAAAATAGGGGTCCATTAATTTTTGAAAATCTATCTGACGGACTAATTCGATTTATTTGGTGAAATACCCTATTAATGATAATCAAAGCAAAGTTAGTGCATTGCGATTGCCATAGTCTTACCTAGACCGCAATCAAGCGCAGTCAGTGTCACGATTGCTATGAAATCCACTCGAATGTTTGATTTTATTTCTCATATCTAATTAAAACATAGTTCGTTCGTTTCAACCTTATTTTGTAAATATTTAGTTTTAATTATTATAAATTAAATTTATTAAAATAATATCGACATTAGTGATGTTTAATATCGATAACTAAATTAAATTGATCTCTTTCCTAGTTAAAACATATAGCTTGCTTTGATTTAAAAACTAAAGGACTATTCTAACTAGAATTTTGGCTCCAAATGTATATGTACAAATCTTTAGGCATTTTCCACACGTTGTAGACTTTCAGATAGGTGACGCTGGCAGTATTGAATGGATTAGTCTGAAAGCTTTCACACGTACCAGCAGATTTTACGGGGTTTACCTTCGCCTACGTTTGCTGCTAGCAGTCGGAATCCTACTAATATTATAAATGTGAAAGTTTGTGAGAATGGATGTGTGGATGTTTGTTACTCTTTCACGCAAAAACTACTGAACGGATATGGATAAAATTTGGTGTACAGATAGTTTATAACCTGGATTAACACATAGGATAGTTTTTATCCCGATTTTATCATCCCTTGGGATAATTTTCGAGTTGTAGCGGGCGAAGCCGCTGGCATCAGCTAGTGTGTGTATAAAATTTAAATTTCGCGGGCTACATATATCACTTCCACCATAGAAGGTGATCTTCACGATTGCATTTATGTAAACTACGAAAACGATGACAGGACGTGGCAATTTTGTCGTCTATCATAACTATTTCAAATGACCAATGACGAAAACCAGCCGTGCGTGTCGCTGCGGTTAAGCGACATTGCCGCTGCGGTCTGCAGTTGCGGTCACCTTAAGAAGATCATCGTTATCCACCACCACAAGACGTCACATGTAAATAATTCATGTTCATCTTACCGGGGCAGACAGAATGTGACTCGTTTACTTAGCATGCCAAGCAGTGCACCTAACTACGGTACGGGGTAGGTGCTTACCTGGAAACAAAGAGAATAGTTTTATTAGATACGTCATGTCAAGAAGGCAAAAAAATTAAAAAAATACGTTCATTGCAGACCAACTAATTGTTGTTCAACGGTGAAGAAAAACATCGTGAGGAAACCGGCATGTCTTAGAACCACAAAATTCGAAGACATGTGACATCTACCCGCACTGGCCCGCGTGGTGGATTATAGCCCATCCCTCTCCTAGAGAGGAGGCCCGATTCCCTGCAGTGGGAACATGATAGGCTGATTATGATGAAGTAATTGTCCTTAATTATTAGTAACAAAGTTCTTAAAACAAAGTAAATGATAAAATTCAAATAATAACTAATTCAATATCTAGAAAAATACGAATAAAAATAAGAAAAGTTCCTTAAAACATGAATGTACTTTCTACAAAGATTTGATTCGGCAGCTTTGCTACACCTGTGTAAATAGATGCTCACGTTCCTGTTTCGATATGGAGCTGACTATAATGAGGGCGGGCACATCTGATGCTTTAAATCTCTGGAAAATAAGCGTTACTATAAAATATAAGATTTCATATTGTATTCTTTTCAAACAATCACCGTTCACATTTTCCAATTCATCAAGCATTTTTTTTTGTTGTTCGTCACGAGTAGAGCCACAGAGCTGACTCTTCAGGGATATGACCTGGTTTTGACGCAACATAAATAAATTGCGGCTTTTAAATTACACCTGAAAGCTTTTCGTTTTAGCAATATGAGGAACTAAAGCATTTTGCAATTACTATTCTATGTAATAAAACTGGCTATAATAAAAACTTACTGCCGCACTCAGAGAGCTTTAATGATTACTTAGGCCATCACTTAGTAAAGGTTTTGACAGTTTTGTCATACAAAAGTATGTCAAATCTTTACTAAGTGACGGCTTAAGTAATCATTAAATATCTCTGAGTACCGCAGTTAGAGGTCACGCATAACTAGTACCAGCAGTTAGTCGCGCTACCAACTTGGTGATGTGTAAATATTATACTATGATAGCAAGAGCTCACCGAGTTATGTGATAATAAATAATAAATTAATCACGGGAAGAAAGATATGAGACTAATGTTCGAAAGTCTCAAAAAAGACTTTCCCCAAGCAAGGGCTTAACAGGCTAAGTTAAATGAACCTGTCTTCCACCAGGAACCTCTTGAAACGACTCAAACCGAAACAAGTATCGGAAACTCAGTACCAACAAAACAACAAAAAGTCATAAACTCTTTCAAAGAACAAACAAGGCTGTTGGCACACGTTAACAGAAACAAAAGAGGCTCAACTCAAAAGAGTTGCCAAGTAAAAAATAAAACCTTATTAAACGGAACTTTACACACTGAAAAAGCAAAAAGGTAAACAGTTTTCGTCCGGAAGCGAAAAGCTAAAAGTGGATAAAATGTAAGCACAGTTTTTCGGTACCATGTTGAATACTGCATAATTTTATTTAATGTTACAAAAAATGCTCATGTATTTTATTAGTTAAGAAATTAATTAAAGTATTTAATTTGAGCAACATTTAAAGGTTTTAGGATGAGCGTTGACAATTAATTTAAGAGTTTTATTAAATATACCCTGCTATTGAAAACATCTAAAAGTTACAATAATAACCTAACTCTTTTGAATCGTCTTAAACATCGCTTACGCAGCACACTCGAAGTTTCCCGACGAGATTCGCAAACTTGCTTAATGAGTAGGAATGTAGGTGACAAAGAGACTCCCAGTTTTCCTGAAGTTATGAAGAACTTTACATATAACGTAGATTATACGTTTAAATAAATCCAGGTTTTCATAACTGTAGAATTTAAGGAATAATGTGGTTTAATGTGGCAGACTGTTCCCGGAGTTTATGATCGGTGACTTTTAGTTTGCAGGCAGAGTTTTTTTTCTAAGATTTTAGAAAAATAAACTCTTATACAAACTTGTACAATCTTCTTTTTAGCGTGTTAATGACAATTCCAATTGAGTCGGCCTAAACTATAGCGACGAGTTTGTCAGTAGCAGTAGCCTGTACCTCCTGTGATGTGCAAGCAACAAGACAGGCAGGACACGATATCAAGTGTTCCATCGTTTGTGGGGCACACACACACACTATATTTACATTCGAGGGCAGAGTCATCTATGAATTTCTACGTGAACTGGTTTTCTTGTTGTTTTATACAATATGCGAGCCCAAGAAAGCTCAAAATATAGTGCTTTAGACGTTGATCTCTCCTTTAAAAAAACACCATAACTCAGGACCAAACATAAAAAAATCAACCTCAACTTAAGAGAAAACGCCCAACTCTTTAACCAATGTGTCTTTACTACGCCTGACTTTTACTTGCACAAACTTCTGCAATTTTTTCACGTAGAACGCACGATTAATGAGCTGGCGTACCATCTATCGTCATAAGTGCTGTCTTTCCAGAGTGTTCCGTAGCTCGAGGGTGTTTGCCTTCCATTTTTTCTCGTCGCTTTTCACGGCAGTATGAAATATTAGCCGAGCAGTGTTCACACTCGCTCCCGTCGAAGTTTTTAAGCACCTTTTATGAGGACGGAAATGTTTTTTTTGTTGCTTGCTGTGCAAGGGGTAGTTTTTCTGTGAGCAGTCAATAATGTGCATGTTTTATTAAGGATGTTGCACAAGTGTTTTGTTATTTAATGCGATTATTAATTGTGTAGTAAAATAGGTGGTGAAATTGGATGACACACTTTGAGTATGTGATACGGAAGAATCGGGAACGTTTTGCGTATAGTTAGTTATAAGAATAGAAGAAGACCAAAGAAAGGATGGATGGTCTGCGTTCAAAGCAAGAGGGAAAAGGCATCTTCTAGGCATTCTCGTTCCATCACACATCTCATATATCGCTTTCCATCAGGCGTGTTCGACGTCAAGTGCAGGACCATTTTGCAATAATAATTAAATAAAAAAAGATGGGATAAGGCCATGAGAAGGATGAGTTATTATTACTATTAGTGGTTGTATACTAATTAAAAAAATATTTTGTAGTAGCAGACAATAAAAAACAAAAAAATATGCGACAAGCAATTAATTTGTGTTTGCACAACGGTTTAAAATCATGATTATTGACGCCTTAAGGTTATTTGAAATTTCTTGAAGAAAGGCAAAGGTGTAATCAACATAACTTAAGTTACCAATAAGTAAACAAGGTGATTGTTATTGGCTGTTAAAGTGAACTTTATGATAATTGATTAAATTTCATTAGCATGAATTGTGTTATTTTTCTCGTTATTATAAAAATAATGAACGAATCACCTATTAAGTTGATGCCATTTCACGTGTTCAAAACTTAAAAATCAGTTAGTGTAAACAGTGAAACTTTATTGGCTCTCATATCATAAAGTGCTCATCTACTACACTAATAATATTATAAAGTGGAAATATTTATTTTCTTGTATGTTTGGAATGAATAAAGATTTTTGAAATTAGTTCAGTAGTTTTTGAGTTTATTTTAAAAACTACTGAACTGATTTCAAAAATTATTTCACCATAAGAATGCTAGATTATTCCTGAGTAACATAATATGGGCTATATTTATAACAAGTTTAAACATAAATGTTCGCCCGTGTGAAGCCATGACGGACCGCTAGTTTATTATAATTTAACTAATAGGCGACGGCTGGAACTAACTTCCGGTCCGACGCTTCGGCAAGTGTCAGAACAGATGCTAACCGCATTCACACCACCTACAAGCAAGCCTACCTATCCACACAACTCTGTTTGCCTTGACGGAACTTGACGAGTGTAGCGAGGTTAACTGCGCACCAGACTCCTATCTGCAGCCCTGGAACCACGTGGCCACTACCGTCCATTGCCTGCAGCACTACCTTGCGCCTGAGACCGCGTACTTAAGGGTCAAAGCCCCGGGCAGTATCTAATTTCCAATCAACAACCAATAATGTCCCACGTTGGGCGCCACTGTGGCATCAAGCCTTAGTGGCGCCCAATGTGGGACTTTATTGTTGAACCATCACAAAGGCTGGTGCCATTTCACAAGTGTTTAAAACATTAATATCAGTTAATGTAGATAACCTTTTTTGACTTTCATGACAATAATTATCATTTTGCTGTAAGTATTCCTTATTATTCTCCAACATTTCTCCTTTGTTTAACTTTCTCGTAACATTCTTTGTTCTTAGTTTCATAGACTAGCGTTTTCTAAGCCTGCTTTTTGTTTGTCTCATTTTCACACAGACAAATGGCTATTCAAAATAATAGCTCATTATAATGTTAAGTACCTACTTGTGTACAGGTGTGAGATGTGACTCTTCTTATTTCAGAAAAACGTTAGCCTGACAGCAGGGTACAGGTGGTAAGATTTTGTCATTACTGCCTTTGAAGGTAAAGGAGAACATCGTGAGGAAACTGGCAGAAGCAACACGGATGTCATATGACCGGTGAAGAGGGCAGAGAAGAAGACAGGAAGACGGAGTGACCCAAAGATGAAGAGCGTTCTATATTATGTTGGTGGATATTGTTGAGATGATGATGTTGATGAGCCGTGCAAATTAAACATTTATATAAATATAATAAAATCCAGTGAGTGAGATTTATTAAATAAATACTATGATGGATAAAATACTACTAGCAACAAAAAAACACGTCTCAAAAAATCGCGAGTAACTCGTACAAAATATTAAAAATCCTTCGTACTTCTTCCTACACAAACTACACGAAAAAAAAACAGAAATTCACCACAAAACCCACGTAAACAAATTAAACACGACTACCATTAAACACAAAACATCCCAATTACACTAAAAACATACTTAAAGAAAACTGAGGCAATTCGCCAAATGAAGCAAGATTTTATGCGAAAAACCTCGGTTGGGTAGCGCAACGGAGTGTCTGGTACGCGGGCAAATTGGCCACTTCAGGGGCTCATGGCAAGTGGCTACATCAGTGCAGTATCTCGTGCCAGTATCTCTTCAGCTCTTCGAGCCTGGAGTTATCGTCGAGTGTCCGATGTTGGCAATGGAGGATTTTGTTCTTGAAAGATTCTATCTTTTTGAGAGGTTATTATTATTTTTAGCGTTTCCATTTTGTAGCCATTTTTATATGTACTCTTAAATTGGTCACTTCAGGGGCTCGTGGCTACATTATGTTATTATTTTACGGCTTTCTTTTTTTGCTTTTGCTGCTTGAGAAATTTGACAGTCGTCTGTCTTGTTTTAAATTGGTCGCTTCAGAGGTTCGTGACAAGTGGCATTATATTAATACTTTGCGGTTTGGTTTTGAAGCTTGAGAAGTTTTTGCCAGTCATTTTTATGTAGTTCGAATTAGTCACTTCGTGGCTCGTGGCAAATTGCCTTGATCGCACAGTCTATCGTGCCAGACTGCCAGTAACTTGCCTCTTCAGTTTTTGGAAGGTGGAGTTATCGTCGAGTGCCTGATGATGGCATTGGTGGAACACTTTCTTGAAATATTTCTGCTTTATGCGGATGGAGTTTATATCGTTGCTTGAAAATTTTTGTAGACATTCTTTATGTGTAGTCTGTCTTGCCTTTAATGGCCTGCTGTTATTGCTATGCGCTGTTTAAGACGATATTTTTTTAAGCAATGTTTTATTCTACTTTAAAATTCATGTTTTTAAATTGTAGTCATGTATTGTTTGATCTCATGCCATTGTTTCTTAACCAGTTTCAAATAACTTTTGTTATAAAGTACTACTCTGAACTGATTGAGCCGGACGACTATTTGCATTTCAATTTCAAAAACATTTACACAATCCTAAAGCCGAAAATCAATGTCATCCCCATGGTGCTAATGGCCCATCTGATCCTCACATACAATACAAACATATGTCGCAGCGGGTCGTAGATTTAAGAAACTTGCAACATTTGTTACAAGATGGCGGTAGTGATGTCATTGTTGGCAAGTAAAAGTGGGGTGGGCGACAACGGTGCGGACAGTCTGCCTGAGAACGTGCGCGTGAGCGGACGACCTTACAACCTCCATCCATTTTCTATCGTGATTATTGTGATGTGATTCTATAAAGTTTGTGAAATGATTAAAGAAGGTCTACGCTATTTGTTCGTGGTATTATTTCTTGTTTTCTGAAGTTGTATAAGGAGGAAGGTTTGCCGAAAAATAACATTCTTGTTACCTCTCCGTTATCAGAAGTGGGATGTGATCCACGTTCTGTACTACAGCCCACGTTGAACAATAGTGAATGGAAAATGATATTAGAGCAATAAAATCAAAAATGCAGCAGGAATTGAAGGCACTATCCTACTTAAAAAGAACGGTGCTGAATAGTGACTACAACAGTGACAACCCTGGTCCAAAGCAACGCAAGCTGATGTTGACCCCGGTTAAATGTGCGCATTGTGGGAGAGTGGGCCGCCATATTTCTGTGTGTGCCTCACGGAGAAGCAAATAAACTTGCAACCACTTCGAAACTTACAACAACAGAGATCATAATTACGTTACAACTGTCGGAACGTCATCGGACACAAAGCATCAAGATGCCCTCGGGGTGCCAGTACAGAAGCAACGACGACCGCTGCTAGTCCAACTAGCAAGCCGGTAGAACGGCGGCGTGTTGAAATCTGCGCAGTCAAGTACACCAATGGGACGTCTAGAACACCTCGGTGAGTTCTTTTCATTTTGTTATGATTCTGGAGCGTAATGTTCATTAATGAGAGATTATATTTTGTGTAATTTAATAGTGAGCGTAATTATAGTGTCGTTACTACGACGGGTATAGGTCAAACTTCCGTGAATAGTAACCTGAACATTTTAGCTAATGTTGTCAAAAAGTCAAAGTCAAAGCATTTATTTCAATTAAACCATTACCAGGTACTTTTGAATGTCAGAAGAACAATTCATAAAACTAAACTACGAGTGCAATACGTCATCCCGAAAGCCACCACGCCGAATCACACTTGATATTGGTAACATTAGTTTGGATATTGTTTTTCATGTTTTACCTGACAACATGACATAGTGATTGGACGTGAAATTTTGATTTATGACTCGGTAATTAACATGACGTCTTCTAGACGTCATGTTAAACTTTAAACTTTTCGAAAAATTTACCGGATGTGAATACCGTAAGTGTAGAGTCGAGTGTAGAGTCGAGTGTAGAGTCGAGTGTAGAGTCGAGTGTAGAGTCGAGTGTAGAGTCGAGTGTAGAGTCGAGTGTAGAGTCGAGTGTAGAGTCGAGTGTAGAGTCGAGTGTAGAGTCGAGTGTAGAGTCGAGTGTAGAGTCGAGTGTAGAGTCGAGTGTAGAGTCGAGTGTAGAGTCGAGTGTAGAGTCGAGTGTAGAGTCGAGTGTAGAGTCGAGTGTAGAGTCGAGTGTAGAGTCGAGTGTAGAGTCGAGTGTAGAGTCGAGTGTAGAGTCGAGTGTAGAGTCGAGTGTAGAGTCGAGTGTAGAGTCGAGTGAAGAGTCGAGTGTAGAGTCGAGTGTAGAGTCGAGTGTAGAGTCGAGTGTAGAGTCGAGTGTAGAGTCGAGTGTAGAGTCGAGTGTAGAGTTGAGCCGAGTGTAGAGTCGAATGTAGAGTCGAGTGTCGAATTACGTACCATTTTAAATGTAGAGTCAGGTGCAGTTAAAAATGTCATTGATACCGACGTTTCTCCGGATATCAAAGCAAGACTAACTTTAATTTTAAGTAAATTCTCAAACAACTTTATTATTGGAACAACACCTAGCTCTCCTGCAAATACTGACCCTATGGAAATATGACTCAAAGATCCCAATAAAACGGTTTATCGTTGTCCTTATCCGTTGAGTTGAAAGACAGGTAGTACGCAATAAAATTGAAGACCAGCTCTCCTTTAATGTGATCCACCCGAGCTCGTCACCTTTTGCCAGCCCTAATCTTCTGGTGAAGACGAAGGAAGGCAGCGACCGCATGTGCGTTGATTGTCGCGAATTGAACGATAATACCTGAGAGATTTCCATTGCCATTGATTCCGATCCAATTAATAGAGCTAGTGCTATTCGTGCTTTAAAAAAAAATGTTTGATCTTGTTTGGCGCGCCGACGTGAGTAATTGTAGATCAGGCACGTTGTTTTGCAAGTACTGACTTCTGCAAGTTGGTTCCTCTCAAAATATTAGTTTGCAAGGATTATGAGCACTCTAAAGATATGCTCACGATCGCCTTAGAAAAATGCCTGATTCTAATGTTCCAATGGAAATTAATGATGATGAGACTAATGAATGAACCTGTTTAATCTTTGGAGTCGTAAATCTTTTACTTTTACCATTACGCTATCTCTGGCTAGGCGAGTTATGTTGACTATCGTTGGTTAAGCGTTAGTAGTGTAATCACTGGTTAAGCGGATTAGGATGTGCTTTCGCTGGTTAAGAGCTTTCGCTGGTTAAGCGTTAGTAGTGTAATCGCTGGTTAAGCGGATTACGTTGAGCTTTCGCTGTTTAAGCGTTAGTGATTGAATCGCTTATTAAGCGTGTTATGATGTACTTTCACTGGTTAAGCGTTGGTAAGTGTAATCGCTGGTTAAGCGGATTACGTTAAGCTTTCGCTGGTTAAGCGTTAGTGCTTAAATCGCTGGTTAAGCGTGGTATGTGCTTTCGCTGGTTAAGCGTTAATGGATTAATATCGCTGGTTAAGCGTGTTATGATGTAAATTTCGCTAGTTAAGTGTTAGTGGGTTAATATCGCTGGTTAAGCGTTATTATTATCACTGGTTAAGTGATGCCGCTGGTTAAGCGATGCCACTGGTTAAGTGATGCCGCTGGTTAAGCGATGCCACTGGTTAAGTGATGCCGCTGGTTAAGTGATGCCGCTGGTTAAGTGATGCCGCTGGTTAAGCGATGCCGCTGGTTAAGTGATGCCGCTGGTTAAGCGATGCCACTGGTTAAGTGATGCCGCTGGTTAAGTGATGCCGCTGGTTAAGCGATGCCGCTGGTAAAGCGATGTCATGGTTAAGCTGACCAATCCTGGTCAGGCATGGCCGAAACAAAGTAATGTACACAGAACTTTCTATTTCAGATGAGCCACACGGGGACGTGTGAGGCGCAGGACGGCCGTGTCGCAGCGGGTCGTAGATTTAAGAAACTTGCAACATTTGTTACAAGATGGCGGTAGTGATGTCATTGTTGGCAAGTAAAAGTGGGGTGGGCGACAACGGTGCGGACAGTCTGCCTGAGAACGTGCGCGTGAGCGGACGACCTTACAACCTCCATCCATTTTCTATCGTGATTATTGTGATGTGATTCTATAAAGTTTGTGAAATGATTAAAGAAGGTCTACGCTATTTGTTCGTGGTATTATTTCTTGTTTTCTGAAGTTGTATAAGGAGGAAGGTTTGCCGAAAAATAACATTCTTGTTACCTCTCCGTTACATATATAAAAACTGCGTGCTATACAGGCAACGCCGCGGGTTAACCATCCCGTTTGTTTACACTTTTTACGCCAATACTCTGATTAAGCGCTGCGATATCGAATCCTATTTGTAGATACCGTTCGTCATGATAAATATAAAAATAAAATACAACATGTTGTAATGGTAGGTATTCGTTTTTTAATCCGGTTAATTCTATCAGGGTTTTTTATTATTATTAAACGTTTATTTCAGATTCAAAAAATCCATAGTACAATAGTAGATTTTGATATTATAATAAAATTCTTAAGCTTTATCTAAATTGCATTCACAGGATAGACAAAAGCTTTTGACCATAACAATTCAATATATTCCTGAATTTTATATCAGTGTGGCTGTTCCTACGTCACTTCTAAACCCTTTGATCCCTCCATTGACTTCCATTTAGCAATACCCACTTTAAAACATTTGCAAGGTTATTTGTACTACAATATGAACAACAATTGCGTCACAAGAACTTTCCAGACTCTATTTTCTCTGTCTTTCTAAGCTACCATACAAATGCTTACTTAGAAAACATTCCAACTTCACCAGACATTCGGAACTAGTTTAAAATTCAATAAACAACGGAAAACTGACCAGCACAACAGTATAGTCCGGTAAAATGAGAAAACTCGCAATAAAACAAACAACGACAACAAATTGAGAAGCCATTGCGTCGTAAATTGGCAACACCAGGTAGAATTTTAGTGAAGCAACACTGAGCTGTCAAATGTCAAGTCAATTAACTGTGCGAAAGAGGGTATTCCTTTGTTACGTACTGTCAGAAACGTCAGCCAATTTCCAATCCTGACAATTTACTTACGTTTTTTTTTTCATTTTCCATGATTCAATGAGTTTGTCGTTGTTTGCAAGCACGGATAAAGGAATATCTCTCGAAGAATAGTTCTCTTTGGCTTTGTAAGCGAGTATATCACCCATTACTTGTCAACAAAAAAGTGTGATGATGATGATGCTAATTATATAATTTATAGAGCATTATAACTTGATGCTCGCATCTTCAAATCTATAGACACTTCATTAAATAATAAAATGAATTGACTTAGATACATCAAAAATAAATGTGCCCAGGATCATAATGATATTTATAAAGGAGTCTTAAACTCTTTTTATTCCTCGAATACAACTCATACTTCAGTTCCTTACTCCCCAGCTTAATAGCATACCAAATTAAAACAGCCGTACAAAAGGACCAGAAAATCTACATTATATTCTTGTTATCAGATCATTAATCATGATACTTGACATTCAGTGAACACGTAAGCAATTACATTTTGTCACTACAGAGTAATTGGCTTACAGAAATAGCTGCAAAGTGATTAATGATGAATGGATATAGCTACGGTCAATATGTGCAGTTCGACTGACCAGTCTGGTATGGATAAAAAGTGGTAGGACAGCTGACAATTGTACGACTCCTATTTGGCGGACTGAAAGGAGTATAAGGATCGTAGTAGGTGGCGTTCTGAAGTTTCTGCCACCCAATGGGGAAAAAGCATGAGCTCCTCCTGTAATTGACTTATGGTTATTTGATGTACAAGTCCTATGTCGTTCTCAAGTTTGAAAAGTATCCATTTCTCCTACTTTTTCGATACGGAAAATCCATGTAAAACTATGCATTGGGACTCTGACTGTTTTATTTGTTTTTTCTGGCAATTTTATAGTGCCTGTAATAGTTTAATTGAAATAAATGCTTTGAATTTGAGTTAGTTGTTAATAAGTGAGAATACAGTTATTTTTGAACCCAGAAACCACCGATGTAGGATCATGAGAAAGAAATAAAAAGCTTGCCTGCCTAGTATTGTTAAATAATACTTAATTGATAATGTTGTTCGTATTGTGTGGCATTCACAATGAATCTGAACATGAAAACAATTAAACCAACACAAAAAGTTGGCAGACTGAAGTAAAGAATTAAACAGTCCGTGCTGCTGACGCATAATAAATGAGCGCTGATGAGTTTTATAATTTATCTGTGGCTGTTCCGGCCTTTGTTCGTGTCACAATCACTGATACTATTGTTATTTACTACTATTTAACGGGAACATCCCGATAAATAGGTGCAATTACTCATAATTTGGTAGGAAAAACTACCTAATTATATTTTACAATGAAAATTAGTTCACTTGCAAAAATAATTACATTCCTTATGGGCTCCACTGCAGTCGGATAATAATATAATATACATTGACTGTTAAGAGTACTAAAAATGATAGTAAGTATTCAAAGAATGAACAGTCGGACGTCCATGGGTGGCATTAAAACTTACACCAGTTTAGGCACTAGCTGATATAGAAGAAGTAAATTTTAATTATGCTTCGTAATTTGGAAAAAGTTACAGAAGACTCACAAAACAAGTTACAAAACACTGGAACAGATAAACGAACCACAAGCATTGGTGACATAACAGACGAGAACAAAAACACACAACAAACATTTAACTCATAGCCAAAAGACTCATTTTACAGCAATTTATTTGCCAAAACAGCATTTGACCAGCTAACCGGATAGTTAAAAGCGTCGAGCAAAACACAAAACGTAGTTTAAGCACAAACGTTGGTGACTAGAATAAAGGGCGTAGTTTTAACTGACAAAAAGCCAAGCATTGTGCACCAGTTAGAAGTGGTGGGCACAATAGAACTGGAACCTGCTCGGTTGCTAGAAAACGGTTGAAATAAAGGTAAAGTGGTTTGAAGGAGGTGTTTAATATTTACTTCAACATACTTCTGTATTTTAATGAGGTTCTATCAGGTATTGTAGATGTATGGACGAATGATGGTAAGTCTGCAATGCGGGTGAATCTTTCCTTCGAGACAGATGAGACATTAGAGTTAAATAAGTTATTCACAGGAAAAGATGAATTTAATTAGTGTTAGTACTTTGTGTAATTTATTTCAGCACCACTGCTCTCAAAAACGGTGAAGAAAAACATCGTGAGGAAACCGGCAAGTCCTAGAACCAAAAATTCGAAGACTTGACATCTATCAACCCGCACTGGCCCCGCGTGGTGGCTTATAGCTCACTCCCACTCATAGAGAAGAGGCCTGTGTTAGAGCAGTGGGAACATAATAGGTTGATGATGAATTAGTGTTAGTCGTCTGGCGGCGAGATGGGCAGGCGACATTGTTGCATAGAGGCATAAACTAGCAGACGGTGTCGTCGGGCTGAGGATGGTGAATGAGGCTTAACAATACAACGCAGCCGGGACACACGACGACCATGCTTGCTGAGGTAGTCATCCATGTTGCAACAAGATTTTTAAATAATGCATAAGAAGAATCTCAAATGATAAATTTAAGGCTCTCTTACTAACAGGCAAAACTTTCAACAATAGCATGACGGAAAAGGAACTGTGCTCAAACACAGGATTTATTTCAACTACAGGCAAAGCGAAATTATAGTCACATGGCATAATAACTTGTGAAAATACTGTAGTTGATGCCCATTCCAAAGCGTAGATATATGTGGAGAAGAATGTAACTAATACAAAGACTTGATCATTATGCAAACAGAACTACACAAAACAGTGGATAAAAACGATGAGTTAAAGTCTAAATATCACTAGCGACCAATAAACACAAGAAGTAATCAGAATATTTTGAAAACACTCGTACTTTATACAAGTTTACACGCAAAAGGTATAGCTTGCAGGAATGCTGCAATTTGTTAGAAGATATGAATGAGATATAGGAATATAAACTCAAACAGGCAAAATAAAATGTAGGATATGTTATTCAATACAGTTCAAACAAAATTAACCTTTCTTATAGTGACTGTAAAGAGAATAACGATGAATTGTGTAAGGAATTACAAGCTTGAAGAAGGAGTAAATGATGTCGTGACGGTTGACAGGGGCGAATCTTACTACTATTACATTTTTACTCAATCACGCCAGAACGCCCGAGCTTTTAGTCCCGTAAGAACGATCTCGTGGGCAATTCCCGAACTACACGTGGATGAAACCGTGGACATAAGCTATTAAGCTAGTGGAAGAAACAAAACGTGTTGCGCCGACCACAAGTAACATGGGACAAGGACAAGAAGATATGAACTGACTGTAAAGTAAATACTACATTAAGTGTTTTCATTCTGATTAAACATGATATTTACGAGACAGATCCTTTGACAGCGCTCTGATAAATCTGTTGAACTTTAGCTTCGAAGGCAAATAATTACCATATCGTCTAAAAGGATTGATTCTTCCGACAGGTAACTTTTGAAAGACAATACAAGGATTTCAATCTTTGACACCCATAACATTACTTTGTAAACAGGAACTTGGTGTAAAACATTAACACTTTAAGTAAAACTACTAATGGAAAAAGAATTAACTTCAAAATAAATGAAAAGTACTCAAAAACGTAGGAAATGAAACAATAATCTGTAAGCCAAGGGTAAGAAAGTAATTTATCATTATCGTTGGCTCAGAATGTAATGGATTTGTAAAAACAAAGGAACTGAAATGAGTTTGCTCATTTCTTCGAATCGGGGTTGAAGGTTTGAGTAAAAAGGTTTGATGTTAAACGAAACAATTGTTCTGGCAGTTTGATTTGATTGCGATGTGGCGTGAAATATGCTTGATGATTGTAAATTAATAATAGATGCTAGCAGAAAGATTTTATACATGACGCGGGTCACATTCCTAGGATGGGTCAGGACAAATGGCCAGATTCGCCATACAGTGGGTGCTTGAAAACTGTCGTTCCTGACTGATTGGCCTAAAAAGGCAAGACATCGGGAGAGTTGGAAAGAAACGGGGGAGACTTTGGCCCAGAATAGGCTAAAAACGTTTTGATTAAGTGGGCAGCCGGCTACGTTGAGTATGGCGATTTTACCAGCATTTACCGGTATTTTTTAATTCAGGAAATGTCGTGTGTAAACGGGAAAACCCTAATCAAGTTGAGTGTATCACAATAAGGTCCCAAAAGTATGGAAAAATCTATATTTCACTTTGAATATGCTTGCTGCACTGAGTTACATTTACTTAAGATAATTAATAGTCACTGGCTGAAAAAGAAACAAAAAAATACACTACAACATCCAGTTACAGATATTTGCGTTAAAATTTTAAAATTCCTATTTTAAACATGGCTACACAGACCTAGAGTAGCCAGTTACAAAAAAAAGTCCTGTAAAAAGTTGCCAGCGCTCAATATAAAAGTTGAGTGAATAGGCCGAAGAGTCAACAAACACAGCTTACTCCTCAACTTTGTGACCCTGCCTCTGCAGTTTACTGTTCAGCTCAAAGTTGGTCTGCAGTTTAGAGGATTAATGCTGTAAATTAAATGTTACGATATTATAGGCCGATATAAAATCACCGTCCGTAAATCCGTATGGTGTCGGACGTAAAAAATAGCACCATCCCATATCTTCCCGTGGGTGTCGTAAGAGGCGACTAAGGGACTTACCAAAGAATGAGCAGCAGCGTTCTCTGTGCCTTCGTAACAACCATACTGCGATCGCCAACCCGCCCCTGCCAAGCGTGGCGATTATGGCAAATCCCCCCCCCTTCTGGGGGAGGCCTATGTCCAGCAGTGGACGTCTTATGGCTGAAATGATGATGATGATAAAATCACGCCTGTTATCCCCACAGGGTTGACCAGAGGTGTACGCTATAGTACACCCACATTTCGCCAGTTAAGTTTTTATTTTTTTACCCAGACTCCGTGGCTGCTACTGAGAAATTCCCGATTGCGAAAACCCAATAACACTTAAAACCTGGAAATCGAATCTAGAAGCTCATCCTTAGCAGTCACGCTTGCGACCACTAGACCAACGACGGAAGTCAGTAACGAAATTGTACTTACGTAGTTATTAAATGGCATTCTAAGGGTGAATTTTACTCCCGTCGGGGCTGCGGGTTGTTCGCAAGAGATACCGCGGCCTCGACATAAGGGGCTAAGAAGGAACATAGGTGGTTTTTAGTCAGTAGAAGTCTGACACTCCAATTTTACTTCCCGTCGGGGCTGCGGGTTGTTCGCAAGAGATACCACGGCCTCGACATAAAGGGCTAAGATGGAACATAAGTGGTTTTTAGTCAGTAGAAGTCTGACACTCCCTTCCGCTCTGTCCAAGAGCGGGAGGGGTTATTTGATGATTTTCCAACTGCCAAAAAAAAAAAGAGAGAATTTTACTTTCGCACTAAACTACTAATTATATTAACTCTATGTAGAGTTACCTATCATGATAAAAATAATACTAGGTGAATATGTACCTGCTTTGAAAGCAGTTAAAATGATCATAGTCAGACTCAATAAACATGGATATCACGAGCAATATTTCATTTGTGCAAAAACAACTTCCTCTAATTAAAGAGCCCATGTAAACAGAGATATTAACTCAAACGTTTTATTGTAAGTAAATCAGTGACGGTACAAACAGGAATAAAATTGGATAACTTGGACGTGTCTTACAAAGCATCTCTTTCTACTGAGCTGCCAAGTTTTTAATTACGACCATTGGATAAGGAAGATTGGTCAGAAGGACCAGTCATTAAATTTTTCAGGGCGAACTTGATGCTGGAGGAGGCATTTGTCCAACAGTTAGACAGTAAAGGCTAATAAAAAAGTCACTGTATCGCAAGTACAAAAAATATGGAGTCATCTCAGCACAATAACTTAAACAACAAAAAATACAATCGGAGAGATTGGCTTTTACATAACATAATATCTTGCGTGTAATCCACGGAGGGTTACAGACATTTCGCAAGTTACGTGTAAGTGTCAGACTCCGTGGCTGCCACTAAGTAAAACCCAATAATAATTTGTCCGACCCGGGAATCGAACCCAGGTCCTCATGCTCAGAAGTCGCACTTAAACAATAAGCACGTTGGATATTATAAAGCTGAAAGTTTGTTTAGTTGAACGCGTTAATCTCAGGAACTACTAGTTGGAATTGAAATTGTTGGGAGTGGAGTTTATTCTTTTGTTTTAGTATTATTGACCATTTATCGATGCTTTTCGACTACTAGTCCTTCTGTATATCCTGCCTTGCCTGTGGTGTCCGCAAGAAATACCACAGATGTACATTATTACTACACAATTTGAGAACAAATTAAAACTAAGACAAAGTTATAGACGGAATAGCTGATCAAGACGCGAAGTTGGCAAGTCCGCAAGTTTCAGCCTGCCCGGCTTCAGATGATTTACAATGTTTTCAGACTGAAATGTTATTACGAAATCTTTTAGTTTTAGAAGGAGGTTAGGTTTATATTTTCGGGGGTATTAAATGTTCTAATAAAGTTTTTAGAATTAGGTACCTAACCATTAAGGTAACCTTTTCCATTACTGAAATGAAAAAGAAAAAATCATGTAAAAAAAGTTCACTTTCTCATTTTGGCATAGGTGACACATCAAGCTATATATTTCCAGTATAATTTAGCCTCGATATGTATAGAAAAAATAAGAAACCGTCTGAAACGAAAAACTAATTTTCTAACACACTTGCCTCCCACAAGAAAAACCGTCAGAATTTTTTCATAAGTACCATGACAGGAAAAAAATACCCCACACACAGGAATTCCTTTTGGCAACTTCCTCCATTCTTCCTTTATATTGTTACTTAGTAGTCATAGTACCGTCTCACTGTTCACTTGCGGTGTACCCGCAGAAAGATGACGAGGGAAAATCCTTCAATTTGCATAGAACTCATTGTTTCCGATTAGTAAGCTAGTCATCTTCATATGATCTAATATGAAGTGGTATTGGTATGTAAAGGGAAAACGGATACAGGGAAATTGTTCTTACATAACTACGCGCTTATAATATCCAAAGAGTTATGCAGAGGTGTACCTAAAAGTACACTTGGTAGACCTACATTTTGAGACCCTTTTTTTTTTTTTTTTGGGGGGTGGGAAATCATCAAATAACCCCTCCCGCTCTTGGGCAGAGCGAAAGGGAGTGTCAGACTTCTACTGACTAAAAACCACCCATGTTCCTTCTTCGCCCTTCATGTCGAGGCCTCGGTATCCCTTGCGGACAACCCGCAGCCTCGAACATTTTGAGACCCTATTGCAATCAACCGAGCACAAATACAGACTTCGTGGCTCCTACTGAGAAATTCCATATGGATAAACCCAATAACACTTTGGCCGACCCAGGAATCTAACTCAGGACCTCATGCACAGCAGTTGCGCTTGCGACCGCTAAACCAATAACTTTTTGTTTTGCAATTTCATAGCCACTTAAAAGAAAAACTTTATGATTTTGTTTTTATACTGTGGACAAAGTTTTTCGAGCCAGTAAACGACCGCGAACAAACAACCCATATTATAGCGACAGTATTTTCACAAACAGTCCGTTAGTTTCCGAGTTTATCTTCCACATATAAACGCACAGTTGAGTGGCGAGTTTAAAACAATGGCTGCCGGAGTACAGTGGACAGCGTGCGTGTTATCGGGTGACTGTTTAACGAGTTAACTGTCTGTATGCGTTGTAACTTTGTAAGTTAAAAAAATATAATTGGATTTAAAAAGACAGGTGGAATTCTTGCCGATATTAAGGTTTTAATTTTCAATGATAGCATGCGTTGCACATAGGGGTAGGAAGATTTTTGTATAAAGCCCAACTTAATTTTCTTTTTTAGTTTGTGGTCACTCATAAAACCTACATTAATCGATAGCTGGTAACAAAACAAACAAATTTTGTATGAGACTAAATGTTCTAAAGTGTCATGTTTCTGAGATATGAGCACAGAACAGATAAAATATCTGTTCTGTGGATATGAGCTTTCGAAGTTAAAGTCCTTTGATTTGATTAGCCACGCATAAAAAAAATATTAATGAATACCTGGCATAAATACAAACATTGAAGATGCCATTAGATAGCAGGTCGGCTTAGCACAGGAGTGGTACAGTAGCTGATGTATCTATAGCACTAAGGAGTTTCACATATTATTGTGCAGGGTTACCTTAAGAATTTGTAAGGATTTAGAAATCCACAATATTAGAGAAAAAAAAAGGATGATCCCATTCAACAGTACAAATTAGGTTAGAAACTTCTCGAACGTCAGACCGTACATTAAATTCGATGTGAAAAATGTTGGATGTTCAATTCCATTTTTAAAATGACTTTACATTTCTTTTTTTTATTGGCAACGATAACGTGGTTCCGAAATCACGTCTCGAGGAAGGAGACAAGGCCATTTATTATACATTAGCACCCTTTTTCACCCTCGGCCGAGTTTTTGACTACCGGGTCGTGTCAAGCGTTTTTAAATAAATGGAGGGCAGCTGTTACTTTTGCGTGTTTAACGTGTTTTTAGTCTGCTTTAGATATATAGGGTGTAAAAGTACCCTTAACGCAAACGAAGGGCATTTGTTCTCCCCACCACTGCGATATTTTTTTTGTTCTAGACCATACCTGGGAACCTCCTAGTTACGGAGATATTGGGGGTCAAAGTTCCAAATTTTTCACAGCTGTTTTTGTGAATACTAGTTTTTCAGGTTAAAACTTTACCTAAATTACCTCCATGACCCGTTTACTATTCAAAGCATCCACTAGCACAATGTTTTAACAGTGCTACATTGAGTTTTACCGTACCAAAAAAAAAAGTCGTTTCCCAGCAAAAATTTTTGCGTAGGGGTACTTAGTTTGATGTACAGAATGCTTGGTTGACAGCTGTGTGATGGGTTGATTTACACCCTGTAGTTTTCGATTGCGTGAAAACAAAAGATTAAAGTTTTTACTACATCGTTTAGTTTTATTTTTTTTCATTAGAATACCTTGTTGGCCTAGTGGTCGCAATGGCGACTGCTGAGCACGTGGTCCTGGGTTGGATTCCCGGGTCGGTAAAATTGTTATAGAGCTTTTTCATCAGTAATTTCTCAGTAGTTGCCCCGGAGTGTGGATTTACGACCGGTTTATAGCAATAGGCTCGCCCCCTTTTACATTCACTTCAAGAAATTCTAACTAGGACTACAAGGTAAGGAATCTAAAATACTGGGCAAATAGAATTATTTTAAAGGAAGTTCAGTACTAGACACTTGCATATTTTTCTGGAGCAACATCACTTCACTTTCACATATTAGAAAACAAAGTCCTTCGCCGCGTTTGTCTGTTCGCGATAAACTCAAAAACTACTGCAACGATTTTCATGTTGTTTTCACCAATGGATAAAGTGGTCCTCGAGGAAGGTTTTAGAATATAACTTGACGCGGGCGAAGCCGCGGGCATCAGCTAGTACATAGTAAAATACAGTAGTAAAATCTTATTGACACGAATTTAGCTCCCTATGGCACCTCTAAATATCCTAGCAGGCTTAGGACCTTCCGCAAAACCCAGTATAACAATGGATCCTCTGAGACTATCCAAGCGTAACGGTACGCGTACACCAAATCCGTCATCGGCCGAAGTATGCTCGGGCGTCATCGGCCGAACTCGGCCGATCAAATCAAACGTAAGTAAATGGAAGAGAGTGCATACACTGCTACTACCGACGCGGCGACGTCGTCCGACCGATTTTGTTCATTTACCTCATATAATTACGTTTATACCATACCTACTCTAAAAAGCTTATTTTATTCACGCAAAACAGTGAATAAAAAGGCCTTTTATTCACTGTTTTGTTTTTATTCACTATTTTGGTGTTTGAATTTGGAACTCAAAAATATATCCAGTCTCTATTTCAATGCTTACACAAACTCCTTGCGCTAAGATTCGAAATTCAAAACTCTTTGGTGCAAATAAATTCTCGAGATTTGATTGGTCGATATTTGCGACAAGGAGTTTGGCATTAGATTAATAAATATTGTTTCACAAGTTGACCACCCTAATGATAATAATAAGAAAATTACGCTTAATTTCAGTCATTGCTCTAATTTTAATGTCCATTTCAATCAATGTAACAATTCTTATTTCTTGATTTAATTTTAATTTTCGCTTAAATTATGTCTTTTCTCGTAGTCATGATATAAAGTATAGTATGCAACTCCTGAATAAAGTACGAATTTATATCGAGGGCCATGAATCACTCGCGTCGTTCAGGATTCTAACAGTTGAATCACTCGCTGCGTTCGTGATTCAATCATTAGAATCCTTCACTTGCTCGTGACTCATCTACGGCCCTCGCTTTAAATCCGTCCTTTATTCACTCGTTGCATAATATACTATTGATTTGATCGGCCGAGTTCGGCCGATGACGCCCGAGCATACTTCGGCCGATGACGGATTTGGTGTACGCGTACCGTAACGGACACAGTATGGAGTTATGAGCACACTCGCGCCACCAGTCCCCCCCCCCCTAATTTAGTCCCGGAGGCTGTGTTTACGAGATAAACGAAGATGCATAACGAGGGATGAGTGTAAAATTTATGTATTTGTTTAGTGCACTTATTTTTCAGTATCTAATATCATGTAGATTAGGAACTTTCACAATTAAAAAAATATAATAGTATTTACCAATAATATCCTGTTTTTGTCATCTTGGGCTATGTGATTGGTTAGTTTCTGGTTCATCCCCCGCTGCATATATTTCTTGTAGCAAGCATTAAACATACATTTTTCATCGCGCTCTATTGAAGAATTATTCGCGAGTTCAAGATATACACGTCGGGCAGTAGCCCACCAGACATATGAGAACTCCTGTGTGGTCGGAGGATCCACCATTTACAAAGACGGATGAGAAACTTTACACTCTGTTCCTCATAACATCACGCCTGTAATCTTAGAAAGGTTAGGCAGAGGTGTACCCAATAGTAAACACAATTAGCCGTTAACGTTTAAGTATCATGTAATAGGGAGCGATCCTATTGCCATCAAACCAGCACAAAAATAGACACACGTGGCTGCTGCTGAGAAATTCCTGAATCCAGAACCCCATGCTCAGCAGTCACTCTGTTCCTCGTAAATCCTCGTGCATAACTGGTGGAAACGCGGCCTAAGGGTGGTTGTACACAGTCGGGTTAACAGTTCAACACCCGCAGGCTGAGATACGGCGCTGTTATTTTTATTACCTAGCTAGCCTCCGTTGTAGTGAACATACTGCGTAATGGTTGCCCGGCGGCTATCGAGCGTAGTGGCTGGGTGTGTGTATGCTCGCTAACTTGTCGCTTATGTCAACCACAGATAGAAACACATTGCTGTGAGGTCCTGGGTTCGATTCCCAAGTCGGGCGCCACGGAGACTGGATTTGTATGCGGTTGATGGAAATGCTCCCTTGTATTTGATCGCTTCAATACCATCATTGACTTTCAAATGTCGTTGCAATTTTATCAGATTATCAAATACCTTGTCAAGTGATAAGGCTATCGTATTAATTTTATCAACCAATTAAAAACGCTACAGAAGCTAAGATCACGATCCCGTCGGGGCTGCGGGTTGTTCGAAAGAGATACCGCGGCCTCGGCACAAGGGCTATGAAGGAACATGGGTGATTTTTAGTCAGTAGAAGTCTGACACTCCCTACCGCTCTGCCCAGAGTGGGAAGAGTCATCAATAAGATCACGATCTGATCATAGTAACGTATCAGATTAATAATATTTCAGAATCCGCACGTACGCATCCATAAAATATGTAAATGCAATCAACCCGACCCATAGATAAAACTTTTTTCGCAACGAAAATAAAGCACAATATTTTCGATAAAGCTCATATCTGGCGGATGCAGAACGCAACATAAAAGGAATTTTATCATCACCCGGCTCCCAGCCAAAAAAACCGGGTAAAATGTCGCATAAATGCGACCGGCATGGTTGCCCGGTTCCACGGTATGTACTCGTACATTACCGGGTTACAGTCAAACAGAAACGGTGGCTAAAGTTCAAAATTGGATTGTATTAAATACCTGTGCGTTGGGGGTTTAAAACTGTCAGTCAAGGTTTTTTGTAACATTAAAAAGTTATCGTGATGAATTTGCCCGTTGACGTTATTGGAACACACACACAACATCACGCCTGTAATCCCCGTAGGGTTAGGCAGTGGTGTACCTAATAGAACACCCACATTTCGCAAGTTATGGTTAAGTCAAATGTAATAGCGGGTGACCCAATTGTCCCTATTACACACTGGGTACAAATCTGGACTCCGTGGCTGCTACTGACAAATTATTGATGAAAAAACCCAATACAACTTTGCCCAACCCTACCGCTAGACAGACCAACGAGGCAGTTATTGGTAATAGGGATGTTTCCTGACTAAAAAAAATATGATTCTAATTAGTCCATCTGTTAGATTATCGAAAAATATTGAATACGTATTTTTTGTTTTATCAAATCAATAAAAATTGACGAAGATAAAACGCGTCAGATTTGAGTGGGGGTTTGCAACGTCACTCACCGGTAAAGAATGTCATACTAATGTCTTAAAATATGACGTCACGAGTTTTCAAAGCAATGTATCGTCTTCATTGTTTGTTTACGTGAAAAATGAAAAAATACGTGTCCAATAGTTTTTGGAAATCTATCTGACTAATTAGATTTTTTTAATTAACTACCCTATTCTAATTACAAACAAACGACAGTCAGACTGTGTGAAAGATGATATGGCTACAAAGCAAATTACTCATGTGATGAAGACTAGGGAAGTATGAAAGAAGAAGAATTGTTGCACCGATCACAATTTTCCCCAACATTGGGATGAGGGCAGGAAAATGAGAAAGTTATTGGGAATTAATAGGTTTTTTAAATTCATTACCTTATCCTAAGATTCTTTTGGTAGACCGCGTCCCCTAAGACAAGGCAACGACGCGTTTGAACGAATACCAATGAGTGACTCTGCAGAAGTAAAGACACTGACTTTAATTGTATTGCATTTTAAAAAATCCTCGGAAACTGAGAAATTAACTTTGATACCAATTGATTTCAAGAATTTTTTGTTGTTTATAATGCCCCAAAAACTGATACACATCTTCCTGCTCTTTTTCCATTCTATTTGGGTTCGGCGCAACGCGTTTTTTTCTTCCATTCTCTCCTGTCAGACGTCACGGCATCATTTACATCTTTCTCTTTCATATCATTGCTCACACAATCCATTCATTTCTTCTTTGGCCTTCCTCTCCATTTATTTTAATATCCATCACTTTTTCAGTTACACAAAAGGTGACAACCGTCCATTATCAATACTGTTTCGTGTTGAAGATTCGTTAAATCAATACCGTCAATCACTACTACTACCTAAAGATCCCTTCAGATTGCGAACGACACGCTAAGATCCTTTTGTTTCATCGAAGCAACCGGTTTGTAACGTCAATCTCACATCTTTATCTCACAGAGTACCTAGATAGACCTTTCACCGGTAACACGTGATATTGGATTGGAGGAAATCTGATTTTCACTGCGAGGAATTGGCTCTAAAAGGCGGGACGGAAGTGGAGTAAATTTTTAACAACCCTTCTTAGCTCTTATCTGGTAAGTTCGTTTAGTTGATAACGGAATATGCAGCGTGGCAAAAAATCAGGAGACCGTCCACAACAGGGACACTAGCCCGCGGCTCGGAAGTTTTTCATTAATTCCAGAATAGACAAAACGAAAAAGTACCCGGTAATAGGAGCAACTGCCGAGGACGTCCCACCCCCACATCGATTTACATGAAGGGGGTACGCCACCCCCCGTCGAGATACGACGGTGAAATATTTAAATGGTCTCGGCTTTAAACAGTTTCGTCTCCTCCGCATATGCTTGCGGATTTGTTTCAAAAGATTTTAATTAAATTTGTTCATGTCAATCCGCGAAACACGCGTCTCATATTTCGACTTCTGTTCTGAATAACCCGTTGAGAAATTAACTTTAAACATGATACAAATTCGTTTGCGTTAGTTCCGGAAATATCGAGGGAGCTCAGTCGGAAATTTGTATATATCCTAGTCGTAATCTCGAATTACCGTCTGAGCCGGTCATAGGAAATAATTATAGTCTCGGATGGAAAGTCTCAAACGAATTGCTGGCTCATTGCGTTAATATTATAGCCTTACAGTTCGAATTACGACTCAACTCGGGATGAAGGTCGATTGGTGTTCGGTTATGCGCTAATCGAGTTTGAAGTGTCGGTGTCGATTACGATTCGGTAGCGCCGCCGTCGCCGTCGCCCGAGACTATTTCAAACTTGTTGGATTTACAAACTCGTTAGTTCGATAGGTGTCGATTGTCGAAGTGGATTTGGGACGGTTCATCAGTTCTGAATCATTGAGTTTGTAAGTACGAACATGGTTCGGTACATTTGCTATTGGTTAAAGACCGTTTTGCTAAGTTCACAAGACTCTTAGATCGTTCGCTTACAAAGCATTCATTGTTGCAATTGTTATGTGTTTTCTTTTTAATAGAAATATGATAACTGTGTTTATAACATTTTGCTAGGCATTCATGCTAGGGATAAAGACTCATGTTATGATGGGAAAGTGCTATCTTCCCACGTTATTCGTATTTTATATTCTCAACGAAATAGAACCCCAATGGCGGATGCTTGCAAACTATTACATGTCATATAAAATTATACAGACGTGTTTCATTTCCGCGCATGCATGGTGCTACAAATATAGCATGAATGCAAACGTGGCGACAAGTCGGAATGTGAATGGGACGTGGAAAAATTTGATGTAAACGTACGCATGTAAGGAGTCAACATATTTGAAAGTATTGAAAGGGTTCTGTGCGAAAGTCGTTAAGAAAAGCGAAAAGAAATTTCTTGGCGGTCTATGCCGTACG
Organism: Diarsia brunnea; assembly: GCA_949774965.1. Classification (NCBI taxonomy): domain Eukaryota; kingdom Metazoa; phylum Arthropoda; class Insecta; order Lepidoptera; family Noctuidae; genus Diarsia; species Diarsia brunnea. The sequence goes on along the minus strand of OX459007.1, from coordinate 11,587,329 downwards.
TTTGCACGAAAAAGAAATGAACGGTGATTATTGAGGCTGATTTATTTCATTGAAAATTCACGGGTCGATTACGTTTACCAGTTTTTGGACAACCTGGGTGATTATTTGATAGAAAATGCACGGGTTTTTTCGTGCCGATTGATTACGTTTAACAGTTTTTGAGAACCTTCTAAAAGTTGCATTTTCGATATTCATGGACGCCGTTTCGAGTACGTTTTACTGCAGTGTATGGCTTTATTGGCTTTTCTCGCGTTTGGATGACACTTATAACTTTGACAAATGGTACAGCAAAAATGCTAAAAGGGACGTCAGGAAAAGGCTTATACCCGGTTTTTCTCACCGTCAAAATTCTGGACATAAAAAAAATTGGCACGTAAAACCCTGCAAAAATTCGCCGGATTTTTGAGAGACAACATTAAATTATGCGACAGGCTAGTTCTTCTTCATATGAAGCGTCAAATTCGTTTCGTACACTAGTGCTTCTGTCGTTTTGTACGTAAAGTATTATATATATTTTTTTTTTATTAGAGAAAATGTTGGTAAGATAGGGTTGGAGGTTGGTTGTGGTTGTTGGTTGGTAGGTATGTTGTTGATAAGGGCAGGAGAATGATGATGATGATGATGAGAGAAAATGTTGCATATCTGTTTTGATTTCGAGAATCGAGCATTTCAGCTAAAATATCCTGCTACGCATTTTTTTTTAATAGCCGGTACTGTCCCACTACGGGCAAAGGCCTCCCTCAATTCCTTCTATGTACTCCTTTTTCGTGCCACCTCAAACCAGCCCTCGTGGTACACGTCCGGATCACTACACCCGGAAAATTCCAACAAAAAGAAATATATCCCTGGTTACATAACTCGAGGAATCGCTCATTATATCGAGAGTATGGACATAAGGATCCCCAGGATATTAATAACGTGCGGGACTAATAATCCTGCTGGCAAACACTTTGATAGTCGATTTATCCGCTTAGGACCGACTACCATAGACTAATATTGGTATAGGTCTATCGGAAAAGCCTATGTTTGGTCGTAAACAATTACTGGGAGGACAAGCAGATCTTATTATTTACGTGATTTTCTAGTAGGAGAAAGTGGGTATTTTTTTGTGTCAGACTTCTACTGACTAAAAACCACCCATGTTCCTTCTTAGTCCTTTGTGTTGTGGCCGCAGTATCTCTTTCGAACAACCCGCAGCCTCGACGGGGTGAGCTGAAGTCACCGTCAAAAATATAGATGCTCTACCGTTTCCTAAATCTGACAAACCTGGTAGAATCGTTTCTATCGAATGGAATATTTTGGTCGCTTCGAAAAACATAGTAAGTAATCTAAAAATTGAAAATCTTTTATGGAGAACATTGAGGTTCTTTATTGTACACACAATATCACAAAGAGATAAAACCATATTCTCTAGAAACACATTGAGCCACCTTATCGCTATCTACAAACCGTTTTCTTCTTACTTTCCAAAATATCTTTTTTCTATCTAGGTACAATATTCCTGTCTTATTCCGTATTACTCCACTTGTCGCTAGTGCTAAGCATGCTGTCCTGGATTTGATTCCCGGGTTGGGTGTTACTGGGTTTTTTTAGAACTGCTCAAGTTAGCAGACTGAAGCTTGGATTTGTACAGGACCTACTCAGTTGAGAGACATGACCCTTTTTTTTTGGGGGTTGGGAAATCATCAAATAACCCCTCCCGCTCTTGGGCAGAGCTAAAGGGAGTGTTAGACTTCTACTGACTAAAAGCCACCCATGTTCCTTCTTAGCCCAATGTCAAGGCCGCGGTATCTCTTGCGAACAACGCGCAGCCCCGACGGGGAGAGTCATAGCCTCACCCCTTATTCCGTGGAACTAAAAACATAATTATGAAAATACAGGTGTGTAGCATAAACATCTGCCTACCCTTTAAAGGATTACAAGCATGAGGTCATCATGTTTATGTTTACCCTATATTTCGGCTACTCAACCCGTTGAACACTAAACACTAGCTCACAGCCACTGACTAGCTAAAGAACTGAGCCGACAGATGCATGGAAGCTCACTGAACTGGAACTCTCTTGTTCATTGCACCCTTTATGTGTACTAGCAGACCTAGTCTAGGTGTAAGTTGGGAGTGAATATTGGTTAGGATATTCATGTAGGTAAGTGCCATTGTAGAAACAAGCTCTTATATTTGTACAGTTGGCTAGAAAGCCAACTGTACAAATATAAGAGCTTGTTTTCGTCTTCATATACAGCGTGTATACGTAGAGGTGCTCGTGGCTTAATAAGAACTGCCACTCGGGTCGATCTTTAGGTAAAGCTGTGCTTGAATAGGTCGGTCTGTGGATGGGTGACCGCCCGACATACCGAGTTTCCTCCGTGCCTCGGAAAGCACGTTAAGCTGTTGGTGCCGGCTTCCATATATAGATCTTTGGCAGTCGTTACAGGTAGTCAGTGACCTGAAATTCTGACATCCAGTCTTACCAAAGAGTATTGTATTACCTAGTATTAACTGGGTTGTGGAGGGCATATAGGCAGTCGCTCCATGTAAAATACTGGTATTCAACTGCATCCGGTTAGACTGGAAGCCGACCCCAACATAGTTGGGAAAAGGCTAGACAGATAAGGATGATACAGTGTGTAGACGGACCCATCACGAAGCCGTCAACCAAGCGTTGTGAGATGAAGAGTGAAAAGACTTTTAATTTCCGGGTGCAAAGACAAGTTTTACGGTAGGACTCAATGTAACGCACTAAAAACTTAAAGGGTAGTTAACTAAAAAAATCTAATTAGTCCATCAGATAGATTTCCAAAAAATATTGGACACGTATTTTTTATTTTTTCACGTTAACAAACAATGAAGACGATACAGTGCTTTGAAAACTCGTGTGACGTCATATTCTAAGACATTAGTATGACATTTTTTACCGGTGAGTGACGCCACAACCCCCCACACAAATCTTTGATGCGTTTTATCTTCGTCAATTTTTATTGATTTGATAAAACAAAAAATACGTATCCAATATTTTTCGATAATCTATTATCTAACAGACGGACTAATTAGAATCTTATTTCTTTTAATCAGTAAACATCCCTATTGAATAGTACGGGGTCGTGAAGATATACTGTATAAAAAAAAAATTGAGCAAAACTTAAAACTTTGACTCTCAATATCTCCGTAATTAGACGGTTCTCAGTACACACACTATGGCCTAGACCGAACCGGATTTGGGAAGCCGTTAACTGACAAATGGACAATTTTTACTTTTTGTTACAGCTTGATAGAGTTCAAAATTCTCTATCTTTCTGTTTAAAAAACCTTTCTAGAATATGTATTTGGGAAGCCGTTAACTGACAAATGGACAAACCCCCCTGGGGGTTAGACGTCAGTAGGTACCTACTCTTAATCTAAAATAACACTAAATGAATACTGTTTGATAAACCGATAAAACATCATTTAACGTTACCTGGAGGTAATCCAACAAAGCGTTGTTATTCAAAGACAAGACTAACATATTTCTTTCACGTATTCACGAAATTCTTGCATTATTACATGCCGAGGTAAGAAAAAGGATAAAATCATAAATATGGCTGGCAGCCACAACAGTCACTTGAGGAAGTGAGCATTGGCACGGAAACGGATGTGACACGCTTTACTGTTTGGAAGCCCTCCAACAATGCCTGAATACAGGTCAGAGGTAAGATTTAAACACTACCGCGGAGCAAGGGGCATTGTTAGGTTGGGATTAAGTTGCTAACATAGAGCTTAGATAGTTTGGGAAACGTAAATATATTTCCTGATGATTGCCTACGCCTCTTTTTAATACATATAAAATTGGCCTACTCTTGACCTCAATCTTGTCCTGGAGACAGAGATGAGGTCGACGATGAAACAAGGTAACCCAGAAGAAGCCTATTAATTCGCGACTTTAATAGTTTGCGGCCATATGATCTAGAAAACACAGACACCGGGAAGGAATTGGCAGGCAATTTTTCCGGCTATATTTTCTGACCAGGAAATATAGACAGATATGTAGCATAGCCAATTATAAATAGGCGGGGTTGATTATGGCGCTCTCCCTTTGTCACAGCCTGTACCACAGCAGCGCGAACGTTATTGGCTAATTAATTATATTAGTGTAGGTACTTGTTTACCTAACCGTTTGTCAAATGTGTTGTATCGAAGTCCTTTATTTCTTTTTATTGTGCTGGGACTGTTGCTGTGGCTGCTGTAAGCCTCAATCGGCGTAAATACTGTAACCTATTTGGTAATTACAGGTCTGAGCCGTTTGGGGTCGAAACGCTCGGGAGTTTTCTTTTTTGAGGATATTTTCGCCTACTGGTTAACAGTTCGTGTGACCAGAGGGCTGGCTCTTTCTTTTGGCCAAAGAATGAGCTTCGACATTCAACGAGGCAATGCTGCCAGTTTTCTGGGCACGTTTCCGCATGACAGCATTAGGCCTCATTTACGGACACGCGGGGCGTAGCGCGGCGCGTTGTGCGTTTTAATTCAAACATATTGCGATGTATGAAAAACGTTAAGGATTTCAAACGTCGATTTTACGATGAGTAATTTTTCGCTCGTTAGTTTAAAATGCAGCGTTCGTTGCGGTGGACGCGCCTCTCAGTAAATAAATAAAAAAGCTCGAGACGAGCCTTCAGCACGCCGCGCTACGCCCCGCGTCTCCGTAAACGAGCTCTTATGGAGGAGTACTTAGACGCCTAAGAGCCCTGTTGAATATGTTTTTTTTTTTTATTTGGTTCCCTTTTTGGAAAGGAGTACTTAGCTTTAATTCAAAGATGCATGCCCCTTTTCTTTCTCAATTCCCGTTTTGCAAATAGACACAAAGAAAGAACTTCAAGTCACTAAATTCGGTGAAACCTCGTCTTTATTCCTCCTCCTCCTTGATTCGTCTAACCTCAATTTGAGGTGAGGTTCTAGGTTTAATTTCCAGGTCGGGCAAAGTGTTATTGGAAATTCTCCATCAGAAATGTTTCAATAGCAGTCACGTAGTTTGAATATGTGACCGGTTGATGGCAATAGGGTCACCCCCTGTTACATGGGAATTCTGGTGAAATGTAGGCGTACTATTAGGTACACCTAACCCTTCCGAGATACTAGGCGTTATGTAATGTATAACCAGTAGCTTTCACATAATAACACAGACTCTAGACTATTGCGTTTAACTTCATGGCTCATCATGCATCTAACTATATTTTTTCTCACGCAATCTTCACCGTCCACTTCAATCACAGGAACACCAACCCAAGACGAGCGAGCCCAGGAGGCAAACTAGTTATTACAATAAATCTTCGAACCACAATCTGTGCAAGTATTCCTGCAGGTATAATCTAGTACGTCTGTTATTAAGGATGGTTTCACACGAACCGTTGCGTGAGACCCGCCAATCATTCGTCGGCACTGAGCCTGTGTCTGACAGTTTTCTAGTCTGTGGGACCCTTTTTTTTTAGTTAGACACGATTTGTGGGCTTGAAGAATAGGTGCTTGTCATTGGTTTGGCAGGGAATTTTGTTGTTTGTGGTAAAAGTGAAATATGGTCTATGGTTTAGTTAAGAATATGTATGGTCTTTTTGATGGATACTAAAGTGAAGTGTCTAAAGATATTAACATTCATAAGAAGGAAAGGAAAAGGAAAATGTCGAGAGGAAGGTTTTGAATATGAATTTGGATGGCTATAAGAGTAGAGGAAGACCAACGAAACGATGAATGGACTGTGTTAAGAATGATATGGTTAGAAAGGAGGTTTCTCATGAGATGACGAGAAACAGAGAAGTATGGAAGAAGAAGACATGCTGCGCCGACCACAATTGAATTGGGATAAGAGCAAGAGAATGATGAGTTACTTCTTGAAGTTGATTAGTTGCGGAATAGATATGGGTGTTAAAACCATTCTTCTTATCGTGTGGGCAGTAAGGTGACACGATCCTACACACCCTAGTGTCAGAGTTTCTAAACCGCCGCAAGGACCTCTGTCATGGTTTGACGAACGCCATTTGGCGGCCGGGACCCCCGGCTTATACGTGCCTTCCGAAGCACGGAACCATCTTTTTATCAGACAATCAGGTGATTCAAGCTTGCAATGTCCTAACCAAACTGGAAACAACTTTACAAAGTATGCTTCCCGTGGGAATCGAACCCACGACCACCGGGTCACGAGGCAAACGCCTAAACCATTAAATTAATTTCAAACAATTATCTAGAAAAAAAAATGATCTACAATCCCCGATTTTAAGTCCCTACGTTCGTAAAAAATATATAGAGCAAGAGATAAATAAATTGGTTTCGCTATGGCGTCTAATATTTCAGGCATGCCAACTTGAATTCTAAAGCGGAACAACTTTACAGAACATCTGTTAAGGATTTTGCTTAAAATTGGGAGGATTTCAATGGATATTAATTTTTAATTGTTAACTGTTTTAGCAGCATCTCTCGGGCTTCAGTTGTAAGAAAGTTTTAGCAATAAAAAATAACGATACTTAATGTGGGTTTTAAATAGGGTACTTAGCTGCAACTGGGTAAAATGCAGCAATGTGTGTTTTATATTGACTTACACTCGAAAGTCTGAACAACCAGTTTTCCCAAGAGGAATCATATCACCCAGTACTAACTGGGTTGTGGAGGTCAGATAGGCAGTCGCTCCATGTAAAATACTGGTATTCAGCAGCATCCGGTTAAACTGGAAACCGACCCCTAAATAGTTGAATTGAATGAAAACTTAGGCAGATGATGGGGTCGTGGGGCTTTCGGAACCGGGACCGCGGTCCAGGATTCCCCCTATAATAATATTTATGTTTCAGTAGTATTTTGGGACCACAAATAAAATATGATGCGGACTCCTGTTACGGGTTTTAAAATCTATATTTAACATTGTTTCCTTATCAGACCAAAATAACTAATTATGTAACTGTATCAATGAGAACTTTAACAATACATTAATGAAAGATAATTGCTCAAAATCGTTTAATTAGGCCTTTTATTTGTAAAATTTTCCTTGTGTGCTCATTTAATTTATCAGTGTGAAGTCGGCAATCAAATTTATTGTGTAAACTGTATGAATAAATTAAACTTGTTCGTATCCTACTTGCCAAAGAAGCTAATTAGGTAGTTAAGGACGAACCCGATGAACGTTCTCAAATTGCTTGTAAGTCAAAACTTAGAAGTTTTTTTTTTATCGAACCCAGGACTTTATTCCCAGCTGCCTGTGACCACTAGACCAACGAGGCAGTCACCATGACAGTTTTAAAACTTATGTTTGGAGTGTAAATCCTTATAAAACATACATTGCCACTACATACCCTTGTCATACACATAGTTATTAACATCCATAAACCACAAACTCCCAACAAATTCGTTTGCAATCCCAGCTTTCCTCATTTCCCCTACAATTAATATTTATAGCCCAAAGTCCACATTAAACAGTTTAGACAAAGTTGGACAGCGCTGTAACTGTTTAAAATTTAAACAGTTTTGATGCAGCTTACAGCATGCAGGAGCTGTTGGATTATTGTTTAATTATTAAAGGATACATTAAAATAGTTTGGGTAGACGGTTATTGGAGAGGCAAAGGGAAAGATTTTATTTAGCATTATCCAATTTTAACTTATTAAAAAACTCGCAATCATCTCCTGTAACGCCCCTGGGGTTGGAACGTTAATCGATAATTTCAAGATAGTTTAAGACATCGCTACTGTCCAGACTTTGATCCCCAATATGACCCTATAGAAATATCTCCTCCAGGAGTGATTCTAGAATCTAAAAAAAAGAGAAACGTAACGTAACCTTGTGGTGCTTGTTCTCAAAAGACTTACTACAGAACTGATTAAGTCGATTAAACAACACATTAAAGACTAGTGCAACTTTAACTAGAAAGCTGCAAAACAAAAACGCCTTGCCTTAAACGAAGAAACTTCATAAAAACATCACAAGTTAAGACCCCAAAATATAGTTAGTGATCTTGTAAAAGCACTCCCATTTGCCGTAGCCACAAGACTGCTCGTTTGGCTAGCTCAGACCCCACTGGGCATACTGCCAGCTGTATCGCAAGTAATACTCCTAATACTAGTTACTCACGTTATGAAATTGAGAGATACTTTACTGATTAAATTGGTTTAGAACATTGGCAGTAGTAATGGTTATTTGTTGAGTTACATAAAAGGGGCTTTGAAATCTTTAATCGCGATAGAAACGTGTTGTTTCATCCTAGGGATGATAACAGAAGACCCTCCAGAAAGTTTTGTCGAACCTTCACAATGACTGATAAACGAAATATTTTTTTTTCTTTTTGTTAGTATCTGCAATCAGTCTGTGTGTATTTATGCAGATGTACTAAGTGACATTTGGCAGTTAGAGTGTGCTCTCCATCGAGAGCAACTACTCATAGAGGTGTAGCATATATTTATGCTACTCAAGAGGGTACCGACAGGAGATCTCTTCTTTTGAGACGTTTTTGAAACGTGCGTGTTTGACAACATCAAGTGGCCAGTTCATCAACAAGGGCCAGATCTAGGACGGATCGGATACGTCACAGCTATCAGTATGCCTAATTTTAGCCTGATCCGCCCAGTGCCTTGAGCTTTACGTTGATAGTCAGTCAAGACAAATGATAGTATTTGAACACAACTTATACTTATGGGATTATCCATTAATGAGCTTCCGATATTTGGACATTGTTGCAAGCGCCATGATCGCTGGATGACTGAATCAAGGAAGATATTCCATAACTTATTTTATTTACAAGCCGTAAAATCTTAAACCAGTGTTTATTTTAACATAGTTTATCACACATAAACCTTGTAGAAATATCTTCACTGATGGAATGGAGTGTATCGTCATATACTCCATCCCCATCAGTTTCCATTCCACCGAACCGAGAACCATCCAATATCAGACCTGAGTTCCTGACAAACTGGCATACGGTTGATCGCCAATCAAAGACGTTTCGTACTCTATATTGGAAATACCGCAACCCAGGGAAGCCTTTGAAAGGGATACTAACTACCTCGACGGTACGAGTAAGCTTTTGGCAATCTTGATCAGTCTGCCGTGTGGTGTAAAGACCCGGTCTCCAACGCGGGTGTTGCGACTTGCGTTGACCGACACGCGCGTTTTACATGTGTCCGAGTCGTGGTGTGCTCTAAACAAAATCATAAATATATACCGTGTCCGATCATAACAAGTGTATTCCCCGATACTGAATCATCCGTCCTGATACCAGTAAAATGAAATTAATTTAAACACATTGAATTGTTTTCTTTTAATGTGTAAATCTAGCGTATTCTTATTTCTTACACATATTACAGGAAAGTTAACACCATCATCTGCCTAGCCTTTTCCTAACTATATCGGAGTCAGCTAAATACCAGTAATTCACATGAAGCGTATGCCTACTTGACCTCCAAAACCCTGTTGGTATTGGGTAATACGATACGATACCCCTTAGTAGGACTGGCTGTCAAACTTTCGGGCCTCTGACCACCAGTAACCACTGTCAAAGATCTACAAATGTCAGCCGGGTCCAAAAGAGAGCGCACCGATCTCCGACTCTCCGACTTCAGAAGATGACACTTGCTTTCCACTGCGCCTCGTAGCATCTAGCACCCCTAAATACCTTCTCGAATTTGTTTCCTTCACAGTCGCAGTCACACGCTTGTCGCTTGATCGCGTAGCTCGTGGCCGAAGGGTAAGCTTTTTGCAATCTTGAGCAATCTACCGTGTGACTTAACGGTTGAGATCGGTACGGGATGAACGGATTAAATGCCATTTACACAGTGGGTGAAGTCATGACTTGCGAATGAATGAATGAATAGTGAATTAGTAGTCGGTGGTATTTAGTGGAGATTTGAGGATGATAAGCTAAGATTTGGGTCAAATTGGTTATGTATTATATTATGCAAGGCAGGATTTATTTTAGCGTTTTCTATAGATGAATGTTGCATGTTGTATATAAAACTCTTGACAATATTTCAGTACTCACTGTGTTGTAAGACTGTTTGAGTTGTACTTATTTCGTTTCGTGAGACTTTCTCTAGGGCCCGCCCACTAGCACAACAAGTGACTAAATTCGTTTAGAGCTTCACGTTTTAATACATTGTTGTTTCTGTCTATCGTTTGAAAATGACAGAGACAGAGATGTTTTTTTTTTTAATATTAAAAAAAAACATAAAGTTTGGCGTTACATGCATTGAGTTAATTAACATAGTTGTGTACGCGGACCTAAACGATTAAGTCTTATATTAGATTATTATAACTTCTGCAACATTAAAACCCGCTCAGATTACTAAGTAACAAACTTACAATATTTACATAACATCGTAATCCGATTTACAACCCAGTAATATGTTACGAAATTAGCATTACCCAGTCTTATAAAACTGTCTCCGAACTTCTCGAAAACACAAATATTATATAAGTAAAGATTAAACTTCTATAGACATGCGGAATTTCTTCGCGTTTGCAAACTACCGATTTCTGGGATAACTTTGTTTATCGAACGTTCCCGAAGTTTGCTGAGGAAGAATTTAAGTATAAAAATTTTCCCGCCAACTTATGGAAGAGGCGGGTAGTTTGGCGAATGTCACCTTGCTATGTGAACTTTTTAAGGGCGCCTAGGCTGTGTTGTAAACGATGGTTATTGTTTAGTTTATACGTGGGCTTACCAAGACCTCGTCTGGTCTATCGGACCATAAAACTGAACCACTTTAGTTCTATGAGCACTTGAAATTCACAAAAAAACTTTCTAAAGGTCATCAGCTGATCAACATGATTGTATGTATGTTAAAACAAAATAAAAATGTTATGAAGTTCCAAAACTCATAGAACAAAAGTTGTTCAGTTTCATGGTCTGAGCCACCAAACGAGAGGTTTTGCGTTTATTATATTTACACCTTGTATAGTGACATATGTATAGTGTATAGTGATGTATAGTTGCAACACCAAATGAGCCCAGAAAATAAACTATTCCTGTTTCAAATCTAATTTCCAACAACATTGAGATTAAGTTTTAATCGCTGAAAGCACGGCTTGCTATCTAATTCTTACTTTCCAACTCATTTCGCTGGCGACTTAAAAACTTGAGAATGTCTTTAGAGCTCCAATGTCTCGATTTCTTTTTCCATTAAGAAGGTCGTTGAAGTTGCTGAAGTTAATTTGGAAAAGCAATGCAGGTACTAATCGAATTGTATCTTGCGAGTGCTGAAAATATTAATTACTTATGTTCTTTTGGCATTTTTTGATGACAATAAACTCTTTATGGGGAATGCACTCATTATGGTTATGTATATCTATACTAATATTATAAAGCTGAAGAGTTTGTTTGTTTGTTTGTTTGTTTGTTTGAACGCTGTAAACTCTGGGACTACTGGTTGGAATAGAAAAACTCTTTTTGTGTCGGATAGTCCATTTATCGAGGAAGGCTTTAGGCTATATAACATCACGCTACGACCAATAGGAGCGGAGCATAAATGAAAAATGTTGCAAAAACGGGAAAAGATATTCCTTTTTGAGAGCTTCCGTTGCGTGCGCTGCGAAAACGGTTTAAGTTACGCAAATACCATGTATGAAAGAATTGTTTCTCTTTAAAAGTTCTAAAAAAAAGTCCGCGACAGCATATGTCTATCTTTTAAGATTGACTCACTGTAACCATTTTTTACTATTAAAATGTTAGGTTAAAAACAATGATATTTTGCGAAGCTTATTTAACCCATATGGTATTAATCTATATCTAAATAAATGTGTTTGTTAGCACAGAAATTTAATATAGAATATTTGTGCCCTTTACTCTATACAGTTTAAACAAATATCTTAGAAGATATCGCAATGTAAAAATATCCGCGCGACAAAATAATTAAGCGCGCGGCAGTCATTCGGTCCGGTGCGGTAGGTTAGTGGGGATTCTGGCCTACGGGGACTCCGGAGAAATTCATATTCAAAATATTTACTGCACCATAATGTTTACAAGGTGTTACTGTATATTTAACAGTAAGAGATACCAATAGTAATTCACACTTTAATATAATCTAAACTAATATTATAAAGAGGAAAGATACGATTTTTTGTTTGTTACGATTTAACTCAATTTATGTTGACATTTTGTTATCAGCTATATTATGTGACGCAGACGAAGTTGCATGGGTCAGCTAGTTATGTTATAACATCACGCCTAACCACTAATCCCTGATGGTTTTTTATTTTTTATTTATTTGGGACAAAAAACAGTTACACATTACAATTTTAATATTTAGTTTGGATATAATAGTAAACGGAATCATATCGGTTTTAAAGAAATAAGGAAACGGACGTATACAGAAAGGGACAGTAAGAAATATAAATAAAACCTGAACGATCACACCAGACTTAGTCAGAGACCAATTAAACCACAAACCTTACATCAACAAGAAGCAGTCATCGTTAAGGATAACCAGCCAGTAATTCAATTGCCATTTTTTTAAATTGGGTTTGATTATGCGCAAAACTATCAATGTTTATAAAATGTGAGTTGTACGTTTCTAGTAATCGGCGGAGAGTTTTTTGTTTTATCAGAGGTGTAGTAACAGTTCACTCACGTTACGCCAGTTATGTTTACGTCCCATGTAAATAGGCGTATTGGCATCAACCGGGCAAAAATTTAGACTACGTGGCTGCTACTGCGAAATTCCTGATGGAACCCAATAACACTTTAGCTTAACCGACCCGGGCACCGAACTTAGGACCTCATGTTCAGCAGTCGCAATTACGGCCACTATTCCAACGAGGCACAATTTTTTTTAAAAGTCAAAATGAAAACTCAAGAATAGTGGTCATATTATTAAGGAGTGGATGTCCTGTTAGCTAGATCTCATAAAACTCGATTGTTCTCGTCAAATCAAGCAGCCAAGGAGTCATAAATCCACATCGTGTTAAACAAACTGCACCGTCAATTTGATGCGAAAGGGCTTATACGCTTCACTACGAACCGTAAAATGAACTCTTTTTTATGTTGGTCATAGATATTTGCTGACAGTTCGTCTTTACGGTCAAAGGATATCATCCAGATTGAGCATTTCATTTTGCCCGCCAACAAATAAAAACTTTTGTATTTCATTATAGCACAGCATAATAAACATATCATACAACACACTTTTGAAAATAGTCCAAAAATTTATGAAAGCAGGGTGATCTCCTTTTTGCTGGATATTCAGAATTCCAGAAATTTCCACAAACGTATTAACGACACACGAAATTGGTTTATTGGTTTCCATATTAAGCAAGATCTTTGTTCAATTTTATTTATCGACGCAAATATTAACAATCACTCCCCAAAATTACGCCCCCGGCCATTACCCTAGATTTAATTAAAAATATTTCAATATCTACACTAGATACGCTCTTCAATTCAATTCGACCCCGTAACCAAACGCTTGGCAATATAATATATGGATATGACCCTGTACAATAAAAATATAAATCATGTGTGAGATCGTACATGTGTGTGCCACCCCTGTTTACGTCACCAGGGGTTGTGCGCGCATTATTCTTTAAACCAGAGCTCACCAACATTTTTAACCGCATTTTCTTTATTTGTTTGTGGGGCTGCAATTCTTTGTGCCGTTCTTTGCGCGGAGCCGGCATTATTTTTTACAAGGACTGTATTTCCGTTTACAACGTACAAATGCCGGTGGATAAGCACCAGCGTTTGTATATTTCCGTACGTAAGTATAAATGTAGGTATGGGTTACACGAATATAAGAGACCGATTCAGCGAAAATTTTGATGCCGTGAAGTCGTAACGACATCTCGTGTTTGTTTGATAATAGTTGAGAGGAATTATTTAATATTTTGGATAAACGAAGGTTAAAAAGACAATCTTTAGGCCTATAGAAATATAAAAGCCTGTTTAAACAAAAATTACAAAATACTACTTTGTAAGCAAAAACCAAAAGAATGTTTGTAAATATAGGGTGTAAAAGTACTCTTAACGCAAACGAATGGCACTTGTTCTGGTGGGGACCATTGCAATCATTTTTTTGTTTTAGACCATACCTGGGAACGCCCTAGTTACAGAGATATTGGGGGTCAAAGTTCCAAATTTTTCACAGCTGTTTTTGTAAATACTAGTTTTTCAGGTTAACTTTACTTAAATTACCTCCATGACCCGTTTACTATTCAAAGCATCCACTAGCACAATGTTTTAAGAGTGCTACTTTGAGTTTTACCGTAAAATGTGATTTTTGACCCCAAAACAAAAAGTCATTTCCCAGGAAACATTTTTGCGTAGGCGTACTTAGTTTGATGTACAGAATGCTTGGTTGACGGCTGTGTGATGGCTTGATTTACACCCTGTATAGGACATATTGTTTTTTTTCGTTTAGCCGCATCGGTTTTATCTCAACTAATTTGAATTCTATTTTTATAAGTTCTATGTATAACAAGATATAAAACACAACTAAAATTATCAATAAATCACCTACAGTCATGTTGAGAGCCCCTGCTAAACACTCAATGGCCTACATCGCGTCATCCAACTGTAATAATAGACTAAACTATACATCCATCCATTCATCATACATGAAACATGGCATACAATGGTTACAATTAACTAATAATGAAAATAGGTTTTAACCCAACTTAGTATTTTTAAATTCCTTTTGTTTCATCGGAAAATATGTTGTATTTTGCTGTATAAAAACAGATAGGTACATCTAAAGTTATCTATCAATAAATCAATCTCAATAATATTGAGAACCCCTGCTAACACTCAATGGCCTACTATACATCTATCTATACATCAAACACGAAACGTAATGGCATACAATGGTTTTAATTAATTAATAAAAGTAAGTTCGCGTGCTGTCGCCCCTTGTCGTGCGAAACTAAAATAAATATGACTAACATAATATGGTCCGTTGTATAAAATTATTATATTTTGTGTGAAAATAATTATGTCGGATTGTAATTGTTTCAGTGCGGGTCAAGGATTTTATGTAAAGGAATAATATTTAGCATTCGTTTACTTATACTAGCTGCCCTGACTATATTCACATTATGCCTAAGTTTTTTTTACTTTGATAGAAGCAATAATATTGTCACCAAAATTAGGTGATATCTAACTAGATTTGGAAAGAGTGTCCATGGAATTTCTTGCCCATTCTTCTAAATGAGATCAACGATTTTTGCATGGGCAACTAAAGTTAATTAAGTGCACTGTGCTGAACACAATGTTTTGAGTGCGTTGCATTGAGTGAGTCCTACCGTAAAACGCGTTTTATGACCCACAAAAAGTCACTTCTATAATTTGATGTACAGAATGCTTGGTTGACGGTTTCGTGAAAGATCCGTTTTTAGTTCAATGGTTAACCCTTCGGGGATTGCAGCTGTGATGTTAGGTATATAAAATGTGTGATGTTTAGGCCTGTTGCAATTGTATTAAGTATTTTTTAGATATTTAGGTGACGAGCTATTAGCAAGTTTTTAATAATTTAGTTTTTGTTTGCATTATTTGGCAGTGTGTATATTTTGTTCCACATTGTATTTATACCAGACAAGCTCTAGACGTGAAGACTTGTAATTGGCTGTCTGATTATCATAATGTTATTTATCATTATTGTATCTAGCTGTAAGTCTTTAAAAGTCTTTAATAAATAAATAATTAACATAAGTAACCAGGTACTTAAACACGCATATATCATGAATTACATAAACCTCCGTACATTTAGATTACCTACATATCAACAAGCCATTTGATTTTCAAGTTATTAACCTCCAAGGATTTGCGTTACATTTGAAATGTGGCTTCTATCTATGTAGGCAAATGTGACGTAATTAGAGCAGTATTACTTCATTCACATACGTTATTAACAACTAGTGGTCGTAAATAAGTAATTACAGTTATATTCGTTACATAATATTGAGTGAACAGAAATTGATAGGAATAATTCTGAAAATATTAAAATGGGGAATTGAAATAAGTAGTGCTTAATAGATTTATGACGAATAGTTTTATTTTGAGTCTCATTCTTCCTCGTCCTGTCTTAGTCCCTGTTCATTCGGTGTAAAGTTTCCCCCCCGCCCATTAATCTCTTGTCATTAAAAAACTCACTTTATGTGTTTTTATGTTGTCAGATTTTCGGCCCACTGACTACCTGTAACGACTGACAAAGATCTTCAAATGACAGCTGGGACCAACGGTTTAACGTGTTTTCCGAGGCACGGAGGAAACTCGGTATGTAACGGGTGGTCATCTATCCACGAACCAACCTAGGTAAGAGCTACTTAAATTAAAGATCAACTCGAGCGGCTTTCAAAATTTAGCCACGAGCTATTCACTACAATATTATTTACCGTCACACAAAAACATAAAAAACAATCTCCTCACTCAATCTTGCTCAAATATCAACTATAGTGAAATATCTAGGCAACTTTCCGACCTACCCACCATCAATATCAATTATAAAACCACTCTACCGCGTACCTACCCGCAATTCGCAAATAATAACATTCGTATAGCGAGGGTAGTTTTCACTCGGCGGGTGTTATCGATTAAATGCGTCTCGCCATAAATCTGCGGGAAAGGACCTGAAACCCTGAACTCTTTAAGCATTATGTCGCTTTGGAAAGAATATAAAGAATCGGTCTGGGTTGGTGAAGCAAGGCTGTGAACTTGGGCTTTTGGGGAAGGCTGTTTGTCACAAAAGTTATTGGAAAAAAAAGGAAAGGTATTCAGTGCTGTAGACTGCCTTGCTGGTTTAGTGGTTGTAAGCGGGAGTGCTGAGCAAGAGGCTCGATTCTCGGGTCGGACCAAGTGTTATCGGGTTTAACCAGTACGATTTTTTCTGAGTCCGATTGATGGCAATAGGCTCGCCGCTTATTACACGGGACTAAGTACACCTCTGCTACGAGTAAGTACTCCCCGAAGGCGAGATGTTATGTTGAATGTACGTACGTATTTAGGGATTAAGGTTGTCTTTAAACCTTTCCAACAAATAAATAAACCTTTATTATTATTTATTTTGAATAGCTAACCAGAAACAAACAGCGACAACCTTCTATCACCAACACAAATTAGAGCTGATACAATCTAACGTGTCTTAGGATCAATTTAGCATTATTATGAACTACATAACCATGAGTGCCGTGACTCGGAAATCTGTACGAAACGACCGATAGATCGGCCGATAATAGGCCGAATCTATTGTCTGTTAATTAGCTATCAATTACACTAAACCTTTCAAGTGCTAGTTGGGCTCGTATAAAGACCATTCCGTGTTTAATAGAATGTGCAATGAGTATTATTCTATTTGAATTGGACTTCCCGTTCACGTATTAGTAACTAATATGGATGGATAATAATTTTAATACGACTTAGTGAGGTTTATTATCTTCATCAACTTCTTGCCTTTCTGCCAATTTATTTGAGTTGTATGTACGACATAATTGCCATTGCCCACAAACCTAGATGTGGCTGGCATAGAAACGCGGTGGCTGGCAGAGACGTATACACAGCAGTGGGTGAATTCAGACTGTGGATAATGTATGTTCGGGTCGATTCAGCCCTGGGTAGCAAAAACGAAAGCAATTTTTGAAATGATGACGAAATCTGTAGCATACCTTACCAGTATATTCATCTGTACAACCTGCTACCTCGCACATTATTTTGTCATCGTTCTTTACGTCACGACATATCCGTCACTCCTCTGCAATTAGAAGCAGCCAACGTGCCACCACTTTATAAATTAGTATACCCTTTAATAACCTTCAATATTTTCGCCTTTTCCCGTTCCACTCATTTAACACTCATCAAAGTGAAAAATATGAAAAGGAAGCAATAAATAAAATCTTGTCGAGATAATTTTCATGAAAGCTAATTAGACTCGGAGTTCCATCGTCCATTACCGGAATTACTGGAGTTCGAGTTCCCCTCGTTTGAATCCTTTAAAAATGTTTGCGCTAGCAAGCTTGGGGTAAAGGCCGAGAAGGGGTCGACCCCTACCGTATTGAATTCAGCTTTTTATGGCGTTTTGTACACTAAAGCGTGTGTGATTTTAACGGTAGCTGTAGGGGAGATGGCGTTTCATGTGATGTAGATAATTTTGGGTCGCTTTTTGAGAGAATAACTCACAGTGTGAGTAATGACTAGCGAATACGAACGTGATGTGAACTTTTTGCAGGAATTGCAGTTATGTGAAACAATTGGATGCTGATTCCCGCGTTTTAGAGGAGTTGCTCTTTGTTAAACTATGTTTCATTGTTTTAGACTCGCGTAGATTTGTAAATGTAATTTAAATTCCTTACAACTAAGCGTAAAATTACTCGTTTAAGTACATAGTTTAGTACCTACTGGTAGGTTAAATTGGGTTTGGATTACTTTGGATAAAGTTTTTTAACACAAGTGGACCACCAAAGCGGAGAGGAGCGGAGACGAGAGGAGATGATTGTGCGGAAATCGGCCAATCACATTAGTTGTAAAATTTTCATTTGGTCTTTCGCCCTTTCTGTGATTGGTCGAATTTGACACATCTCCTCTCCGCTTTGCTCGTCTCCGCTTTGGTGGAAACCGGGCCGTATTCGGCGAAGTGTGTACAGGTAAAAGGGGCCAAAAGCAAAATCGTTATTCGTAAAAAAGTTTTTCATGAAATTATTTTTTATAAAACGTTGCCCCACACTAGGAATTTCTCCTGTATCGTGGTTCACAAACATTTAAAGTCACATGCACAAATACCCGGGGTTTTTTCCATCAAGGCCTGGATTTATACCCGTTTGATGGTAACAGGCTCGCCCCTTGTTAAGTTGTTACATGAGACTTAAACATAGTTTTTCTTTTTTTTTAAACGTTTTCCCACACTAGGAATTTATCCTGTATCGTGGGTACCTTTACAAACATTTAAACTCACATACACAAATACTCAGACCCGGAACAACTATCTGTAGGCCATACAAATATTTGTTCCGTGCGGGGATTGAACCCGCGACACGCAGCGCAGCAGTCCAATCGCTCAGCCACTGCGCCAACCGTGTCGTCCTATTATGACAAGACTTGGAGAGGTCTAAAATAAAAATAATAACTTGTCAAAGTAAAAGCTGCGGCAAGCAGCCATATTTGATTTCATTTACCTAAGCGGTGAGTTCTTGAGATGCACTTAGTAGATGAAATATAACTCCTTTGAAAACCTTGGTTCCTTTCACTTAGCCGGCTTTGGATTAAAATGTCTGTCAATTGACTTGCCGGGTGCAGTTTGGTTTGAAGATAAGTAGTGCCTAAGTACGGATGGAAGGTAGAGAAAGAAAATTTTTTTTAAGATTGCTTTTGGTTTAAAGAAGGTTCTTGGTGTTAAGAATGATATGGTAACAAAGGAGGTATCTCATGAGGTGACGAAAAACAGAGAAGTATGGAAGAGTAAGGCATGCTGCGCCGACCCCAAATGAATTGGGATAAGGGCAAGAGAATGATGATGATGCTTTTGGTTTAAAGACATTGCATTTCAAGTCTTCAGAAAATGATGAAGTCAAAGATTTTAGATAGGTATGCCTTATGTTAAATGTACCTGTGGAATTCAAGTTTTTTTTTATTGTTGTGCATATAACGAAGAACTATTTAGGTAACATTGTGATTTTACTATTTTTTTGTTGTAAATGTCCTTTTCTATTCACCCCTTTATTTATCGTCTGAGGGACAAAATGGCATCCTAATCAGCAATATCGATAGATCTACAGTCCAATATAACCTTCCCAATTCAAAACAAAACCGCCTACAACAGCCACTCGTTTTTCTTTTGTTTATCGCGTTCATTTGTCTATTCTCCAAATAATTTATTCCAATTTCAAACAGTGACTCATTTCAGGCTTATATTAGGCGCTAGCACTTTGCCCGCGACTTCATTCGCAATAATTGTGATAACTCGGCTAATATGCACGATATATTATTTATCAAAATCAAATTAATAACTTCAAGTAGGCCAGTTAAAGGCCCTTTTGAATAGACGAAACAAATACAAATTAAAAAAAAAGAAGGTACAGTCCCAGTCACAAGGCATAATAACTGTGATTGTCGTGGTGTAGTTGCCCATTCCCTAGCGTAGATATCTATGGAGAAGAACGGGAAATATAATTTATATAGTTTATCACCCTTAGCTGTCATAAGAAGATCTATGACAGTCGTTACAGGTAGTCAGAAGTATAACAACCAGTCTTACCAAGGGCTATCATATTACCCATACTAACTGGGTTGTGGAGGTCAGATATGCAGTCGCTCCATGTAAAATATTATTATTCAGCTGCATCCGGTTAGATTAGAAGCCAACCCCAACATAATTGAGAAAAGGCTAGGCAGATGATCCTATAAACCCACGAATAATGTAGCTTTCTGCCAACAAAATAAATTTTAGAATTGAATCATTATTTCAGGGGATATGTACTTCCAAACTTACAAACTAATTTATTTATATTCCTAGTATAGACAAAACTAGGTACATAACTCCAGTCGTAAGCTAGAAACGCGATTAATTTTCGCAATAGAAGCCGATCAGATATCTAAGGATACCGAATGCTGACAATCTATTCGATACGGTCTAGTTCCCTAACGCACGAACATGAGAACTTTGACGCAGATATCAAATAAATCTGAAATTGGATTATTGAACAGTAAGCTGGAAACTTGCTTTAATAAAGTGCAATGTTATTTATTATAACTTTAACAGACAGGTAATTATAACCTTGTTAGCTACTTTAAATTACGCGTTTGATATCTTAGCTATAATGACCGTTGACGCCAAAATGTTTAAATCATGCATCAATTCAGTTTTCTAACTTATCATCAATTTCCTGTTTTTATCCAAATTATGGTGTTAACAACATATATTTTTCTTCCATACTTCTCTACTTTCCCTACTCTGATAAAATTTTGCTTACTCCAATTCATAAAACATCAAACATCCACAAGGTTCCACATGAAAAAATTACAAAGTAATCTTTTGGTGACAAAATAATGTCTTCTATGACATCACTTGGTAATACAACAGCAAACCAAAATAATCATAACCTATCCCAACATATACTAACACTGCCCCGCTTTTCTTTAAGAATTTGAATATTCGTTCATGCAAACAAAACCTTGTGGCGACAGCGACATCTATCGCAACACATGCGAACTGATTGTCTAATCGATGTTTAAGCATTGCGCTATCAACTTTATCCGCGACATTAGCCTATTTAGAAAATTCCGACTTACATATGTCGAGCAGTTAGCCCACCAGACACAACACCCGTCTGGTCGGAGAATTCTTCCTTTTTATATGGGGGATGTGGAACTTTACACCCTGTTCCTCATGCCCCCCAAAACCGTTTTATCATTATCAGTGTAGATTATTCAAAGTTCATCACCTTAAGTTAAACAATCAATAACCAAGATCATCAACACAGAACAATTTCAAGACAAATCATTAAGTTTTATAGCCCCATTACTACCAACTACACAAACGAACGTTCTATAAAAAGTACCAAAACATACTATACTGCACTTAAAACACTTAGTTTCCCCTTTTAGACGGGCTATATTTAAAATGCGTTAGAAAAACATGTACCACCCTTTGCTTTGGTGTTTAAAAAAGTTGTGTTCGTGACGGACTGATTAAGAAGGGTGTTCTATAGACATTTAATTCATGGTAGAATGTGTTTCGAAGTGCAGAAATAGAAAAACATTCTTCTTTTTCATCGTGCCTAGTGCCTAACTCGATGTCAAGAGTTTTTATGCTCATGGGCCTTTGACTTGGCTTGACATGCCAAATGTCATTGCCAATTCCATTTTGAAAAACGTTTAGAACATTTATTTTGAAATGACTTGTGTGGTTCAGAAGAAAATGCTAAGGAGGATGTGTGGTGTTACGTGAATGGATAAAATAAGAAATGAGTGCATAAGAGGAAGTCTGAAAGTGGTGTCGGTGACTGAAATGTTATGTAGTAATCGGTTGCCGTGCGGAGGAACAAGGAAAGTTTTGTGTATAACTGTGAATGGGTATAAGAGTGTACGAAGACCAAAGAAACGATGGATCGACTGTGTTAAGGATAATATGGCAAGAAAGGAAGTGTGTGATGAGATGACGAGGAATAGAAAATAATGGAAGGAGAAGACGTGTCAATTTGTTGCCCCATTCAAATAATTATCAAAAATAACTTATATTTGTTTTTCTCCAAGTCAAAAATCTGAATGTGGAAAAACTATTTACAAAAACTTGCTAATGACAGTTTTATCAAAACATAGTAAATTACCTCACTATTACTCGTAAGTGTAACAAAAGTATCTAAGCATACGTTTTCACGTTTTTAATACGCTGCGCTCTTCTTATCCTAAAGATTCCTAAGCTTCACATTCTTCGGACCACTCACATTTCAATCATGCCTAACTTAAACGTTAGAGCACACTCATAAGTGTAAACTATGTTTTCATTTGGCAACCACGCAGTCTGTAAAACACCCGTTTTTCTGAGAAAATCGCAAAACCCGACATTAAGAACAGCTTCAGACTAAGAACGATAATTCATAAAATAAGGCTTCAGAGCCAAAACAAAATGTCACCCGAGCTTTTGAAAGTCCAAGGGTCAAGTACCTTTTGCGGATGATAAAGCTGTTTTCCACTTAAGAGGTTCTCCGTGGAGACACAAATTCTGGGAGCCCTTTTAACCTCACTTTTGGGACTTATTATAATGTATTCTAAGGACGGATAAGATGGATTCGTTAGCAGCTTTTGCTTAATGAGGGTTTCGTTTTGTAAGAAGATCCAGTAACTATCAAGCACAGATTTAGATATCCATGCCTAAATAACGCATTCTTTTCGTACTCTTTCTGATTAATTTCGTTGCGGGATCCAAGACAGTTATTTTTTTCCTCTGGGACTTCGCCGAGCTGCATTGTCTCGGTGCTTTTCTGGTGGTTTGGGAATAGTGGCGGGCTTGTCCCATACCTAGATACCGTAAGAGCACACTACCTCGCGTACGTAGTCTATTTTGCATTGTAACTTGTTTGTAGCTTTGGGGATGACGTATTGCACTCGTAGTTTAGTTTTATGAATTGTTCTTCTGACATTCAAAAGTACCTGGTAATGGTTTAATTGAAATAAATGCTTTGACTTTGACTTTGTATTGTAACTCATCATCATCATCATCTGCCTAGCCTTTTCCCAACTATGTTAGAGTCGGCTTCCAGTCTAACCAGATGCAGCTGAATACCAGTATTTTACATGAAGCGACTGCCTATCTGACCTCCACAACCCAGCTAATACTGGGTAATACGATACCCTTTGGTAAGACTGGTTGTCAGACTTTCAGGTTTACTGACTACCTGTAACGACTGCCAAAGATCTAATAGCAGCCGGGATCAACAGCTTAAGGTGCTTTCCGAGGCATGGAGGAAACTCGGTATGTCGGGCGGTCACCCATCCACAGACCGACTTAGGCAAGCACAGCTTTACCTAAAGATCGACCCGAGTGGCAGTTTTTATTAAGCCACGAGCTCCTCCACGAACTCAATGTACATAATAATATGACGTCATAGTGGTTAATCAATAAATGGCGCGCTTGGTTTTTATACGGATCGTGATACTTGCGTTATTTAAGTATATCCATATCTGTAATATAAAGCTTTTGAGAATATAAAATTCTGAGTTTATAAAAAACAGGAGAAAACTTCAGAAATAAAAACATAACCTGTAATTTCAATGCTGCTTTGCATGACAGAAGAGTATTTACAATTCTCAATGCAGTTTCAAACAACAGTTTAACATCACAATCGGAAACTGCAAACGTTTTGTAGATATTTTATACGGAGAACTTGAAAATTAAAGGCAGGTCAATAGTACACTCGGTGTCCAGCATTATCTGACCCCTCGTATGAAGAAAAACAGGGCAAATACCGTGAGAATAGGGGTCAGATAATGCTGGGCACTGATTGTACCAGGGTAGGTATCCAAGTCGGCTGGTACATTCGTGAAATATCGTGTATTTATGTAAATTTCTCCGTCTTGCTCCGACTCACAACGGTCCGTTCGCTGTTTATGTAAAATTTATTCAAAACGTACGCCGCCGCATGAAAATGCATTTATTTTTTATTACATAGCACGTGGTCATATTAATTTACAAATTCTTACCGCTTTTAAAGGGGTGTGCGGGGTTCTGAACTTCGTTGTGCGACTTCTGAATGCGTAAGATACTCTATTTGAATGATAGGTGTAACTTGTAATCAACCTATCATATATTATACAGATCACATCGATCGACTTTAACGCAAAATCCCTTATTCACATAAATACCTTTTGATCGTCATTTGTTTTTAGATCGTAGAAAAAGTTTTTGAGTAGCATTCTAAATTCAAAAGATTATCAAGTCTAGACTAAAACCTATTTATTCTACTTTCAAAGTCGTCCGAATTCAAACAATTTCTATTGGTACCTACGTCAAATAATGCCGATATTATCAGCCAGTATCCAGTGGTCAGAGCTATTTTAAGGGTTTGTCGTGTGTGGGTTGACAATACCTTGTATTGTGCTCCTTGCATACAGGGTTGCTAGATCTAGTTTCTGAATTTTACCCATAATCAATCCAATCAATATTTTTTCTGGTTTTTATTTTTAAAACATGAAACGGAGGGATACAATTTATGTATTGCTCGTTCTCGTAAAGGCTCGACACGATACAAAAAAAATGGGTAAATTAAATCCAGTATTGTACTGTTCTTCAAACAGACGATGGCTGGATTGTATGAAGGATGATATGTCTCGAAAGAAGAAGTGTGGAAGAAGACATGCTACGCCCCCAAATAAATTAGGATAAGGGCAAGAGAATGCTCTGATGAGTGATGAATTAAATTCACTTCAATGATAAATTATTCATCATTATTTTGTCCATATCCCATATTTTTGTACAGTTTTCTCATCTTTGGGGAAGACTTCGTCAAGTATTTAATTTCCCCAAAATTCCCCTAAAATGATTTTTTCCCCAATAAAAGGGGAAAAGTTCTCTTCCTAGCAACACAGCTTGCGAATATCAGGGTTCGCTTCAATGGCGTTTACCTTGTCGATATCGCGACCAGATTCTATTGAAAACGAGACCTGGAGACAGTTACTGGTTTTAGAGACGGTAGTATGTTCCCTTTGTTTGGTAACGTGAGGTTTTTGTATCTATGCGTATGTGTGTAAGGGAGTATAATTTCTTTTGTCGTTTTGAGTTTTGCCAGAGAATTTTGTTAGATGTTTTATTTTTGTGCTATTCTAACGTTAGCTTCTGTTGAGTGTTTGTTGATTATTTCACTACTATCTAACGAGCCTCATTACAAACCATTATCATGTACTGGTCTTGAAGCTTTTCCTCTTGCACTTTAAGAGACGTTCCCGAGGCAACTGCCAATCTAGTCGATGTAGCAGAGTTCTGGTCGAAGTTAAGTTGAATTTAATAATTAAAGGAATCATCAACACGACAAAGGACGAGGACTATCTATTATGAACCCACTGATGCAAGACATCCTCATCTAGAAGTATTTTCTGTAAAAAGGAGCAGGCTGTAGTCAGGAGGAGGGACCAAGTTATATGAATCTTTCATTAAAGTCCAAAGAACATCAAATCATCAACAAATAACGAAAGAAATCCCATTAAAACCATGATTTATTGTATATAACCAAA
Source organism: Diarsia brunnea (assembly GCA_949774965.1). NCBI lineage: Eukaryota > Metazoa > Arthropoda > Insecta > Lepidoptera > Noctuidae > Diarsia > Diarsia brunnea. The sequence continues at coordinate 11,561,689 of OX459007.1, read as the reverse complement.
ATGAAGATATTTAACGCAATATGCAACGTCGAAACTAATACCTCTTCTAAATACCATATCAATTATTGGCTACCGATCCTTTCCAACTTCATTCTGATTAAATTCAACTCTCGGATCATCAATTTAGGATTGAAAATGGAGTGTCTGTGCTAATGATCGATTGGGTTGTCGGGTTCGAAGGAGGTTCATCAAACATGTAGGCTGTCTACTGAAGTGTTCAGCGCTATTTGCCAGAATGTCTCCATCTGGGGTTTCATTTACTTAATAGATGATTTATTTGAATCTTTGGGCATACTGCGGCTTCTTCATTATGAGAGGAGGTATTAAGTGTAGTTTAGAAGAATTTGTTTATTATGAAGATTCTGATCGAATTTAGGCCAAGGTTGGGCCAGAGAAACCAGGGCCGTCCAAAATCGCGTTGGGTCGACGATATTGTCAGGAGTGCGGGAAACGGATGGATGAGGGACGTACAGATCAGAAAGGAGTGGCAGAAAAAAGGGGAGGCCTATACCCAACAGTGGGTGATTCCGGGCTGAAATGATGATGATGATGATGATGACAAAACACTATCTGTAACGTCGAGTGGAGACGTAGTAACGTTGTGCAAAAATAAAAGACTGCTGTCTGATGGCTTTTTTGTTTTCAGTGCTAAGTAGAGTATTCGCATTCTAAACGCCGAAATTCGGAAACGTACGAAAGTCTTCGATATTGGAAATTGCGTTATGGAACTCAAAGCTGTAACCAAGTGGCGTCCAAGTGATGGAAAGAGAAGTGTTGGTCGTTCGGCGGCGAGATGAATGGCATTGTTGCTCCTGAGGGGATATCCTGGATGAGGTTAGCACAAGCGTGGAGCTTGGCACAAACAAAGAGAGGCCTATATCTAGCAGTGGATAAAGTCGGGCAGCAGATGATGATGATGTGTTTCATGCCGCTCTTAAAATTTGTAAAAGTTTTGAAAAAAGTGTTTGTAGGAAGATAAGCCTGTTTTAGTCCGGTTTAAAAAATAATATGTTTAGATCGCAGTTATTTCGTTACTAACATTAGCTTCAAAATTCGTTAATATCTAATATTAGCTGGCTTTTTCATTCCACACAAAAGATTTTTTACTCCCAAAACCTACCTGGAAATCACAAGGCCATGGTAAGGATCTTAATGTTATCGTCAATTTAATCTGCCCTTTGCAAAGTATCCTTTTTAGTTTCATTTGCCGAATTCTGTTCGCAAACCGACTATCAAAGTCAGCAAAGGTCAAATATTACGTTTTGAAATCTTAACGAGAACTTGGCAATAACCGTTTAGAACGTTTAATTTTAAACGGTTAAAGTATCTCATTTGAATTCTTGATGCCGGGAGCTTTTTGAAGTGCTTACATCACAAAAAGTTAGCTTGAGATCGCTAATTCTGAAAGCGAAAACGCGGTCATTTCATCATTTGTAGGCTTCGAGGAATTCTTAGCGTACATCAAGGTCGTTTTCATGGAATGTATGTTTGCCTTCGGAAGCCATTTCATCCGTTCCGTTCCTCTTTCGTCTTCAAAACATTTCCGAGACGATTTCCCGAAAATCCTTCCTGAATCTGTTATGTAAACAATAGCAGCCGTTGTCTATAAACTAAGGATTGTATACTTACGTTTCCAAATACTGGAAGACCCTGTACACCGGCTTCCTGTACACCAGGAATCCATCGCACCTCTCCATGGTCGACACTTTCTAGAACTTTCCACTGTTTAACACCACCTCACGTTATCACGGGACCACCACAAACCACATCCACTATCTACCACATGTACCATCACTACAAAGATTCGTTGGTATCGTACAAAAGGATTCAGTAAAAAAGGTTTTAATCACTGTCTTCTATTTACACTAATCCCGTAAAAAATTAAGGCGATCGTCAACTATCAAAAAGTTTACAAAATTCTTTTGGTCCTTTAAGGTGACTTCGTTCTATATTTAAGGCTGATTTATTGGTTACAAGGTATAAATATTTGGTAAAGAAGCACTTAATGTTACACTAGAACTAATAATTTAACGCCTAAAAGGCGATCACAGTCTCCTCTTTTGATTGGATTCTCAACGATTTGGCAGAATATTATAAACCTGCTTGTCTGTAAAAGAAGGAAAGTGGTTCAAGTTTTGCACAAAGGTTTGTACATACAATAGCTTTTATTTCCCCGTGTATCTGAAGTCTGAGCAAATTGGTATCTAACGTTGAGCCAACAAAAGGCTTCACGAACACGTTTTCCGACCTTTGCGTTAAAAGTCTCCTTTCTTGGCTACCCTTGTTATGATTGAGACGTCAACATCTCTACCCTTTCTCGCGTTTTCCAAGTTTCAATGCGCCGTATCCACGCGATCGACATAAATAGATTCGGAAGAACATGAAAACCTATGACTTTCAGAATAGAATAGAATTTATTTATTTTCAGGTAACAAAGACCTATAGAAAAAATACCTTATTCTAAATATACATAGTAATATTAACATAGTAACTACTATGTTAATATTACTAGTAGTCTATTGGCATTTCATTTTACAGTTTCACTCGGGATACGCATGTAGGGATTTTCGCAATGAATCACAACTACTAAGTACTGCTGATAAAAAGGCGGTTTATAAATAGGTACCTATAAAATATGGAAAAAACATTGTGCAAATACTAAAAATACAGCAGCAGTCAGTGGCATACATTATCATTTAGCCGTTGGGACTGTCGGCAGCATCCGGCGGCGGACAATTGTTCCGGCAGAGATAACAAACACGACATACATACAAAACACTGGCCACACCATTCAGGGCGTCCTAACTAAATATTACTTTCCAAGTAATAATACAAACATGTACAAACAGCTGCTAACTTTTAATAAAAACCTGTTACTCATAAATAAATTTCACTTAAATCGTAACTACTTTATAAATTTTGACTTATTTACAGACATCGACCAATATGGTACCTTGTTTCGAAAGCATGGTTGACCGCCGCCGCGCATGATATGTGTACGCATCGAGTGTCCAGACACGACTGACCAATAAAGCGTCCGCGACATGCATTCTATATCCCAAATATGCGTACGCGCATCGCCGGAAGCAGGTGTCACGCACGCCACCTGTTCTCGTCGCGAATACCAAAAAGCGTGCTGACTTAAACAGTCAGTTGGAACAATGACCTGTCTGCAATACGGGTACCCCACACATGGCTAATTAGGTCTTATTTCGGCATCGATACAGGCGCAAGCGGCTATCGAATGTCATCTGTAATCTTTTCTGAACAACGTGGCATACATACTGTATTGATCAATTTCATGTTTACAGTTAGACGAATGGCTTTTGTTGTAGCCGCACGTACCGGTCAAGCCGGTTAGTAAATATTTGATGGATTGCCGTACCTTTTAAGTGGTGTTAACATATTCATTAACATACTGAAGAATGAAGGTAAATAATGGGTGGTAAAAGTTTTGAAGAAAATGTGGAGGTACAATAGCTGATTAATTCTGTACGTGTTATAGCATATTTCAACACGGAAGTCAATTACGCACACACAGAATATTTGAAGTTGAAGAGCTTTCTGGTTTTCTTGTCTTTATAAGCATGTAGCCCATGTTTATAATTTCACTAACAGCATACAAAATTACACACTTCAAGAGCCTCCAAGCGCCCAAATCTCAGAAGTTACATTCCAACCATTTTAATATTTCATCTAAAATCTTGTATAAAAGCCGAGACGGGACCTGGGAGGCATACTCAGATGCTGCACAAGCTTTTAAGAAAGCAGGTCACGAATATCGTCCAAAAATATGAAACTTAATAAAGTCTGCAAGAGATTTATTCTTGCGGACGCATCCAGCGTCTGACAGAGTGAATCTACGTGGGAACAAGTTCGAAAGTTACCAACTGACGTCCCAATGCTGATGTAAGACTGAAGTAAGCAGTTGAAGTCACGGGAATTTGTGCTGTCGTCAACTGGGATTTAGTTTGGAAATTACGTTGTCAGAGAATTTGTCGTGTATTTTGCATCGTTGTTTGAATTTGATGCTGAGAATTTAGAACAGTGAAACTTGCTAACAGCAGTGATCCTTCTTTTTAAGCTGATGCCGACTATTCTGCCAGCGTTGCTACAGTTTGGCGTAAAATATAGAAGGAATTATAATGACGGTGACAGCTGTCAGTGTCACCATGGCAGAATTAAGTACGCTTAAAACATGGTGGTGGTATTCGATTATGCCTGAACATTTAGAAATCCATTGTTAACATTTTTTTTTGTAATTTTCGTCTTGTCGTACCTTGAATTGAAATTGTCCCGTATCACACCGTAACCAGAGCCTTGTAAAGCGACAAAACAAAGTCGAAGTCGTAACGAAAATTTAACCAAGTGTTAATACTGAGCATTATCACGCAATTTGTGATTTACTCGGCAATAAAGTTTTCATATCGAGAGGGGTAATCAGCCAAAGTTTTCCAAATTGGAGTTAAACACGCTAACTTTTACCCCTCTGGAATTATTAGGCTAATTTTGAATAACTTAGCGTTGTTTGACAATGTTATAAAATAACGAAAGTTTATTATTATTGTAGTTTCTTTATGCACTTGACAATAAGACGGTCAGGTGGGCGCCATTTGGTAAACATTTGTGAAATTATCATTAACACAATAGCACTGCACATGTACCTACCTATAATAATTGTTTTGAGTTTCGATATTACAGCACTGTTGCAGGCGCCATGATAAAGAATAAAACAAATAATAAACCTTGTAAAAATGCCGTTTAAATGCTAACTATAGTGTTAATGACCATGACAGTTTAAAAAATGTGAAATTGACTATGGAAATGGCGTAGAATAAAAAATAAAACATCTATGTTAGTTTCCACTATGACCATGCGCCATACAAACAATGCAGCAGTAGGTAAATTAATCCACACGTGTAAAAAATTACAGTTCAAAGGAAACTTAATTTAGGTCTTGTTTTCACTGTCGTTTTGTACCTTGCTACACCCGTCCCTAATTAAAACGTGCCAGCTACATAAAAGAAACGAAAATCAAGCGTACCCATTGAATTTCTATACCCCCTTCTCGTGTCCGCTCGTGTGGACACAGACTAACTACCGCTGGAATAAAACCTCTGAATTTGGAACTCCTTTCAGAAATTCAGACGAACGTGTGACGTCATTCTGTCTGCTTTTTAATTTGTTAATTGAATTTGGAACTGAAAATACAGTTAAATTCCCATTAACAAATCGGATAATAACGAAGGTTAATCGGGATTACGCTGTATTTTCAGTTTTTTTTTACCACTAGGTATTATGTTAACCAACTTATTATCTTTAATTAGAATAACTCTGAAAGAAACGTAAATATCTACTTACTCAGAAGGCATCAGAAGAAAAGTATTAGATTTTTTTAAATCTTAAATCTCCATTGTGCCATTCACCTTGAAGATGAAGACAGTTACTGTTGGCTCTCGTAAGAGTAAATTCGGATTTTCTTTGAGCTGTCTCGTCTATCGTGAGTACAGGCGCCCTGACAAATTTTCCAAATCAACCTTGAAACTAACGCGATAAAGTGGAAAATCAATTTAAGAAGTTTGTCGTCAGATTGTAGAAGCTTGATGTGTAGACGTCTGTACATTTAGTGTTTAGATTAGTCGTTATTTAGTTAATGAATGAAGTATTTTCAAGAGTGCACTATAAACGTCGTCTGACAGTCTAGCCATCAGATCGAGTGGGGCAATGAACTGTGACGCCATTGAGAAGTTCGAAATGGAAGGATAAGAATGGATGGAGATCAGCATGAATTTTTGATCAGCAGGGTTTCTCGCAGAAACCCGCGCAGCCAAGACGTAGCGGGGTAACTCCATAACACACTAACAAATAACACAATTAACGTTGCTGGATTAAGAAATCGAAGAGAAAGAAAATTCAGCAATATTTATTGCGTTCTTGAGCACACGAATTTTTCAAATGTATGAAGAAATGGATCGGGTTAGACTTGAAGCCAACCCCAACATAGTTTGGAAAAGACTAGGCAGATGATGAAGAAATGGATTTGGATTTTCCTTTAAAATCCTTTGCAATGTGTAAAAGTGCGTGCTTGCGATTATTGTGTTGACTCTTGGTAATCAACATAGTAATAAGCATGAGTATTCCATTTACTAATTACTCTGTGCCCAAATAACTGACAATAAAATCGCAACTTATTACTCCGTTTACAGAATTAGATTAGATCGAGACGCAATCTGTTATTTTATGCTGGTTTGATGCAAAATGCCATTAATTAATGCCTTTCGAGATTCAACACAACGTTCACACGACTCGTTATTTAACTACCGATTGCTCTGAAGTTATTTCGTGAAAATTTTAAATGAGCAAGTAGTTAACAGTTCCATTTTAGCGGCTTTTGTTTTGTTGCAGTCTCTGTAAATGAGGACTTTGAAGGCTCATTTGCATTGTTATTGACTCTAGTCGATACGAAAGGTAAGTAGAGCAAAGGGCAATCATTTTCAAAGTGTTTCGACTTTCTACAGGATTGTAGTAAACTTTTTGGTGACTTATTTTTTTTGTTTTCATTGCAAACAATAGGCTGTGATAAGATAGCCGTTACGGTCGCGAATTATATTTTGTTCAACATAGCAACAGCCTGACGACGTCCTGCAGATTGCAAAAAAAACGTAAAAAAAAAATTGCGCGGGATACCCTGGAGTTTCCACTTTAAGAGAAATGCTTTGGCCTCTTTCTACTAACTTTATCATCATCATTTCAGCCATAAGACGTCCACTGCTGGACATAGGCCCCAGAAGGGGGGGATTTGCCATAATCGCCACGCTTGGCAGGCGGGTTGTCGATCGCAGTATGGTTGTTACCACAGAACAGATAAAAGAGATTAGAAAGGAAATAGTTCCTGATTTGTATTAGAACGCCTGTCGCCGCTTGTCTCCCACTCTCTATATCCACTACAAGCAAGAGGCTAATACGTACGCGCATAACGCACACAAATAAACCGCACTCACTTAGATCGCGAGCTTGCTACTGGTTGTCACACTAGCGCAAACACTGCGTATGACGTACACTCACACACGCTTTAATTTCTCATACATGTTACGGCGACCAAAAGGTCGATAATTTATGTCGATAAAATTACTTTAGTTTTGTAACTTTAAGTTTTGCAATATTTTGCTTTAATTTCGGAACGGGATAGAAAGAATGAAAAGGTAAATATTTGTCTCACACAGATACAAAATTAAAGATTAAAAAAGTAAAATCAAAAGTAAACATACGAGAAACACTTAAAAATAAGACATACATTCAATTAATTACTACATTTAGTTAGTAGGTATCTATTCAATTCTACCGGTTGCCTCTAACCATAGTGTTCTTGTATCTGGATCTGTTGGAAACCTAAAAACAAAACTTTGTTGTGTTATGTTTCCATTATAAATGACTAACCTCAAAACAAATTTTAGACAAAAACCAAAATTAATAACCCACAATAAACAATAATTGACAGTAATAAACGAAGTTATTTAATCATATTCATAATAATATCATTTGAATACATTCACACATACTAAATATCGACATTGTTTAAAACTTGGTACAACACAATCGAAACGCATAGATTTTGCAGAACTCAAGCTTTGGCTCGTCGTACGCGACGTTCGCAGTGAACGAAATACATCGCGCAATCGCCCACGCAGTACAAGATGGTACCCACGTATTGCAAGCAATGTACGTAATTTTTTAACTGCTTGCGACAGTATCATTTTTTCTAACAACTACATAATACTATTGTAATAATTACAAATATTACTTGTATTTTAAGGTATTTGGACTTACCGGTGATAAGAAATCCCTTCTCGAGGCACACTACACACCCTGGCTTCTTTTCCGACACATTATAATAGCGCAAGATGGCATAATTCTTTTTTTTCGCGGAGCTTCGTACGCTGTCACAATATGAGCGCGATTGTTGGCCGGTAAATCCAATTTTGTCGACATTTGAGCGTTTGCGACATATGAGCGGCGCGCCTGCCCCGCCCACAAGGCCCTTCTAACCTCTTTTATCTGTTCTGTGGTTGTTACGAAGGCACAGAGAACGCTGCTGCCCATTCTCTGGTAAGTCCCTTAGTCGCCTCTTACGACACCCACGGGATGATATGGAATGGTGCTATTCTTTACGTCCGACACCATATGAAACATTTATTCTACTAACTTACTGGAAGAATAATCTAATTGTGAAAAAGGCGGAAAAAAATACCCATTTAAAAGGGTGTGCACGACGTTCTCATAAATTGTTCTACACTATTAAGCAGGACAGTGGGCCATTACGGGAAGCATAAAACCCGTAAAATTACTGCGAAATAATCAACCGAGCTCTGAATTTACGACATTTTGTGAGATTGGATGCTGCCAATATTGTCTATGTGAAAGATTGAATATGTATAAACCAAAAATATTATAAAAGGAATAAGAATTATTATAATACAATCCTAGTTTTCAGTTTTTTGACTAAAAACGTCAAAACTCGTGCTAGGGCCTCTGGGCGTGTAAATACATCTATACAACATCAAACATTCACAATTTATCACGCCAAAAAACTGATTCCTGAATGAGTTTTCCCAGATAAGCTAGCGGAAAATATTTTATTCAATAATCCCATATGCCTCACAAGTATCTCTTCAGAACCTATAAACCATAAACCCAACGACGAACATGCAAACACAGAAGCAAAAACCATCCTCGCTATCGTTTTTAGCTGCTGGAAATATATTTTCTTCCTTTACTAAAGAATTTTCCACAACAAACTCCTTCAGAGACCCTTCAGATTTTTCTTTAGAATTCTCGTCATGCGACGTTGGATGTCGTATCTTGGTCCCGAGGGAGACGACTCGATGATATAATAATACCTACATTCTACATGCCACTGAGAGGCCTGGGTTTAGGGTTACCATCCGTACGGATTTGGCTGGACATGACCTTTTCATTTATTCTCTTTTTTTAGTAAAGGCACTGCCAACCGGTACTGGCTTGCTGTGGCTCCGGACACCGGATTTTTTTCGGAATTTATACAGAAATATTTGTAATTGTCCAGTGTCTACGACCAGTCCGGAATTACTCCACAACGGTTTCACCGAAAATTCTAGGACATTTTTTTAACAAAAAAACTTAAACGTTGTCCAGCAATAAAAGATGGCAAGTTAGTGATACAGCTTGAGTGGAGAGTGGCGAGCTGCAAAATGTGTAGTGATGACATAATATGGAGCATGGTTGTGATCGAAAACCACCCATGTTCCTTCTTAGCCCTTTGTGTCGAGGCCGCAGTATCTCTTTCGAACAACCTGCAGTCCAAAAAGTAAAATTAATAGGCTTTTTCATACGTTCAACTATCGTCAGAACTGTTCATGTCTCGTAATAGTAACCCTATCCGAGATGAACTTAAACAATGGTCCCGCCAATCGAAGCGCTCTGTAGTGATAAAATCATTAGTTGACGCAATTCATTGGTGATTGGCAGGTCACGTAGTATTGTGGGTATTTTAAGTGAACTAAGGATGATTTGTGAAAAAAATGCTGTCGTTAAGCTGATTTGGTAAGCTTGTTTTTCCTCTACAATTGTTACCGTGAGGTCATCGGTATTATTAATCTATATATAGATTCATATTAAAAAAATAAATATTTTGCCCGCGTGAAAAACGAAAATCGTCTCACGGAAACGTACAGCTAAAAAAAGTATTGTTTGTCCTGACAAAGATCATGGCCATACTAGTGTGCCAAACATCGAAATAAGTAAACTCTCACGGTGTGAAGAGGTCACGGACCACAGGGTTACTTTCATATTGTTACTATAAGTATAATCTTAACATTAAAAGAACTATAACAGCTAATCATTAAACACAATTAAATAACAAAGCTAAAGCTAAGCTTAAAATCGTGACAAAACCCTATCAGACTACCACCATTAAGTCCTAATACTTTTACAGCAGAAGTTATGCCGTCTCTTTTTAATTGTTCAATATCCGCTTGTGTGAAAGAGATAGCGACACTTATGCAGTCAAACGAGAAAGAGATAGCAACACTTAATCACACAGTCATACGAAGTTCAAAAAGACATTTGTGGGCATAACATAAAAACTTACGATGTCATTGTTTTCATGGCTACGTAGAATGCCATTTACTCCGGTTGTAGAGAACACGAGCCTTCGGCTAGTCCGGCCTATTTGTAATGGAAATAAGGTTTGGGAAGGTTGGAAGTCCTAAGTCTTACTGAACACAAATTAATAAGGGCCTCTTTTAAAACATTTTTGTAGTGGATGAGAAATTATCGGACGATCCCGCTCTGGGCGGAGCGTAGGGAGTGTCAAGACTTTCACTGACTAAAATCCACCCATGTTCCTTATTTTATTTAACACCTACGATCAAGTTTCTGTTAACTTACATGGCAGATCATTTTATACAATTTCTGTTCCATTTTTGAAGTAGTGGCTACTCGGACATAGTGAAATAAGCCAGGCTTACCAATACAAATGAAAAAAACCGGCCAAGAGCGTGTCGGGCCACGCTCAGTGTAGGGTTCCGTAGATAATAAAATATTATGTAAACGAAGTTAAAAAAAAAATACGGGCAAATGAAACTTGACCTCTGGATTGTATAGGCGCTCATACGATTCAGGGACCAAATTATATTGGTTAACTGCAGTTTCCATCTGTTGTTTCCATCCAAGTTCAAAATAATTTTCCTAGAAAGTCCTTATAAAGTTCTACTTTTCAGATTTTTTTCGTATTTTCTAAACTTATGGTTCAAAAGTTAGAGGGGGGGGGACGCTTTGTTTTTTACTTTTGGAGCGATTATTTCCGAAATTATTGACATTATCAAAAAATGATTTTAGTAAACCCCTATTCATTTTTAAATACCTTTCCAACAATATATCACACATTAGGGTTAAAATTAAAAAAAAAAACACTTCCCACTTTACATATAGAGGGGTTACCCTAATAAAACATTTTTTTCCAATTTTTATTTTAGCACTTTGTCGGCGTGATTGATACACATATTGGTCCCAAATTTCAGCTTTCTAGTGCTAACGGTCACAGAGATTAAGCGAGGACGGACAGACAGACAGACAGACATGGCGAAACTATAAGGGTTCCTAGTTGACTACGGAACCCTAAAAAAGATGGTGGTGCTGGTTAATAGTTTCATAACTGTAACCTTTCTATTATTATACTCCAACTTGCACTAACAATAACATTATAATAAACCACACATACAAGTTTGCTTTTTTGGTGACGCTCGTAACACGAATTGTCAATTTTATTAAGTTACTGCGTTTACCTATTAGGTATTATCAAGGACATTGAGAGCACAAGTCAAGGCCGCAAAGCAAATAAAAAAAATAAAAAACTAATGTCTATGGCAACAACAGCTGTTAAAAAACAAATTCAAGAAAATCTTGTTTGTCTATGGTAACCACAGCTGTCAAATTAAAGTGCATCGCCCTTTCGGCCCTTCCTCAAATGAAAGAAACGTGTGAACTTACTAAATAACTATGAACCACGTACCTAATCAATATTCGATTGATTTCATATGCACACGTTATAATTAGCGCGCATTCAGATTCCTGTCATACCTTCCTACTTGGTCTGATTAAGGTATGAGGAACGGTATTTAGAAATTGTTTGTTATTCAAGCCCTTTGGTTCATTATTAAGTTTTAATAAGCGGCATTCACCGTTATTTACTTACTATGTACTTATTTATTTGAACAGATACTTGCTACGCTCACAGTTTGAACCAAAAAGCGTGCAGCAAGCCAACAGCATAAAAATATTATGACAACAACTTTAAAAAAAAATGCAATAATTAAGCATAGCCTTACTGCTAGGTACTCGTAAACTTATCAAGATGCGGTCCCTAAACAATCGGATAGATGAGAGTTCTTTTGCCATAACTTAGGCAGCATTTATTCCGGTATGTTTGTTTGCATAAAACATTAATATTTAACTCGGACATATCACAAAAACCATGTGGTTTCGACGTATTATAATTGCACCTGTGCGAAGCAAGAGCGTCGATTGTATAATGGTTACGTAATTAACCAATTCAACCTCTTCTTACTCAAAACAAAAAAACACGTTATGGAAAAAACATAATTATTTTACCTGAAAAACAGAACTTCCGAGCAAGCATCATCCCATTTAGGCCGGCAACTCACAATAACTCTTATAACTTCCAACAAATCACATACATTCATAGTTTTAAATATGGAAACACATTTAACCAATAATATAGTCTGGTTAAGCCAACTACAACCTTCTAGGTTAATTTGGAATAGATAAAAACTTTTTTTAAATCACAATTTTTATTTCAAAACACACCATAATAATCGGCACTAGAATAACGACTGACTTTAGATATGTAAATAATAACTCCTGGTGCTGTTTATCCTTCAATGATGTTCAGGAAAAAGCTATGAATAGGTACTGTCGTATATAATAATAAACAATTTTGCTTTGTATTGTTACCATTCTTATGGGTTCAATTTCATAATGAGATGTTTTCCTTGAATGCTTATAATTCCTACGTCACGATCTTTTGCATGAAGTTTTAAGTTTAATACAAACGAGAAGCAAGAATCGTTTTATTTTGCTCATTACCAATATCCTGAAAGTATTTTAGTTACTACCCAAAGAGATTTAAAAGAGTTACATGGAAGACTGGGAAAATTTTCATACAGAAATGTTGACACCGAATTTTCGATTTTGACTCACGAATAACTCACCCATTTGTTACGAAGTAGTAACAATAATAGATTATGATTTTCTTCATCTTGTCCTGTCTATCGCTCATATTAATGTCTTTGTTACTACAGGAAGAAATCTATATTTATACATTTTTCGTGGTTCACACTGAAATGCAGAACAAATTGAAATGCTCCAATCATGATAATTATATAGGCCTCTTTTGATCGCCTTAGTCCTAGGGCTTGCTGTCAAGCTGCTCTAAAACCTAATAAACCAGGATCCTGTGTCCGCACAATGTTTTCCTACCGTTTTAAGAGTTGCATAAAAAAACGCGGCCATAATTATCTTTTGGAATAACACATTCCTACATTTAACAAAGCAAAACTTAACAAACCGTGGGTATATTTAATTAAGATAGAGCTAAAACAGAAGCAATGAAAAACAACATAATTCCCAGTTGCCGCCAACATTTAAACTAAAATCTGACTCAAAATAATAAGCAGCTAATTATACGTTTGTGTCCGAAGGCTTACAGCGCTAACGAATGCTGTACAAACTATGTCGCTCCCTGCGCTCGCTCTCTGCCTGCGTTACTGCGTGATACGGAGAGGAAACAACACGGAAAACACTTACATTCAGTCACGAATTTACACGAGTAATTAACTTCATTCGCCTCATCTACGGGTTTATTTTAATATATCATCAAAGACAGGAATATGATTCTGTAAAGTCCTTGCTTCCTGTGAATGAAATACTGACTTATTAAGGTAAGTATTTTCTACAATGTTACAGTATCGAGGAAAGAAGGGCTTCGTAAGACTGCAACAAAAACTGTAAAGCTGTTTTTTTGTGTGAGTTATTTCTGTACGGGGCGGGGAAGGGTCAGTGCTATGTCCCTCGCACCCCGTATTTTCGAAGGAAAGAACTCCTAATATCAAAATCATTCCTCAAGTAACAGCTCTTTATACCTATAACAATAACTTATTATTCAAAAGTTCTCCCCCGGCTAAACGCCATGGTCCGGGGAGAGCCACCCCAATAAATAGCATTTACGATAGAACGGAAGAAAAACGAATAACAATAACATCCACCACCTTTTCTCATCTCGCTAAAGTTATATAAATGTTACGGATAATAGCGGGAGGTAGAATAATGGATGATCTTGGCAAAGTAATGATTTAGAAAATTCGGTTTTATGGGAGAAATTTCAATTTTTTTTTTTTTTCATAAGATTTGGGAGAATTGATTGATTGACGTTCAGATGTTTTGTTTTTGAGGAAAGTGTAGTAGAGTATTAATGTAGCCATACAAAATGTGGCTATAACAGTAAAGGGCTGATGACTGTGTGAAGGATATCGCTAGAAAGGGGCTGATAGCTGAGATAACGAGTAACAGGGAAGTATGGAAGAAGAAGATATGCTTTGCCGACCCCAAATAAATTGGGAAAAAGGCAGAAGAATGATGATGACGTTCAGATGTTTCTGTTTCTAGTGATAGATGTTGTAATTAATAACGGTCTCAAAAAAAGTTGCAGTAACTTTGATTTTTTATTAAAAACGCACGAAAAGGTTCGAATTATTATTAAAAACAACATATTGGTAGAGGTGAGTTCTTCTTCAAAGTTTTTTCCGGCCACTTTAATGACGTCGTCGAATACTGTATACGAGTTATTGAGACCACTATTGTATTACTTTTAAGTAATACATAATTGGCAAAATATGATGGCTGTACTAAAGGTAGAAATAACTCTGCCTAGGCCTTTGGGAAAACAGGCGCATCTCATGATGAAAACAACCCATTTTCCAATAGAACATTTATAAAATTAAATTCTGCTATATTTGTGCATGTTAAAAGCTTTACGAGGAAACGTGTACCGAAGTTAATAAAAACGCAATATGATCAGAAAATTTAATATGTCAGGACAAGCCCAACACGCCGACAGCGGCGCCCGAGGCGATTAGAGCCACAATTGCTTCCATTTGTGGTGGCACGTCATACTAACTAGCTGTTATTAAACTGGTGAATTCAAGCGATATATAAACATAGAGGTCTCTGTAATATAGATTATGAATTTCTAATTAAAGGCGCTAATAATGCAGGTATTCAGTGATCCGAAAGTCTGACAACCAGTCTTACCAAGGGGTATCCGATTACCCAATACTGTTGTGGAGGTCAGATAGGCAGTCGCTTCATGTAAAATACTCGTATTCAGCTGCATCCAGTTAGGCTGGAAGCCGGCTCCAACATAGTTGGAAAATGTAGCAGCTAGGCAGATACATTGTTTGTATTTCTAGTGTCAACTGTCAACCAGTCGTGATTCTGTCTCTGAGTGTGAGTGCACTACAAACCCTCAATTTTCAAAAGTCTGTACTACAGATAGTATCAAATCTCATGTTGATTTGATTGGTTATTGTTCTGCTTGTCAACAATCAAAAACTTATGGATTTATTGTTCGCAAACTAGATCAAACTTTCAGACACAGGAGGCTTATTTTTAAATCACCAGGCGATTCAAACCATTAGCGATATACAAACACATTGTAGATACGAACGTCTCCAGTAGCAAAATAAAGTTATTAGTAGCATAAAGCCGGGTGCATCTGTACTTTCAAAGTCTCAATAAACTCAACTGCACTCCGTAAGCACAGCTGCCACGCATACTCTTTAGACAGCTGCTCCCAAACTTGAAGACAAGAAAATTCAATTTAATGCTAACATAACTTTATTGGAGCCCAAATATACGGGTATGAAGTCTACGAGGCGGTGACATTATCAAATGAAACCTGCATACCAGAAGTGAAGTAGCAATCAGTAAATGTAACAGGGAGTTCTTTCGAGAAACCTCGTGAAGTAGACAAGATATTTATGTAGCATATACGGTGAAAAGCGGGCCGGAATATAGTCTGCGATACGGCACGTTTGCTACGAAAAATATGGGCTTAATCCGGTAGAAGACTGCATGCTACTACGCAGAGTTATGGCGAATTTATGAAGCTCGACCCGTAAGCTAGCATGTTGTAGTCGTTGGCATTTGTGAAGAGGATTTATGTGAACTGTCATAATGCTGGCTTATTTTTACAAGGACTTTTCTCTTATTATAATAAAAAATAATAAGAGTCACGAATATAAAATTTTGATGGATGGGAAGGGAGAGAAAGACCAAAGAAAAGAAGGAATAAATGATAGCGTGATGCGGAGAAGAGTAGAAGAAATAAAAACGTGTTGCACCGACCCGATATTATGGTGATGATAAATGCAAAACCAGAAAATAAGGTATTCACCGAGACACTGACATAAATCTTGATTCTTATAAGATAATTATTATTGCTCTCCCCAATTTATTTTTTTGTTAGACATGAGCTGTAAATAGATATTGTGTTTATGGTCACCATTACGCAGGAAGTACCCAATTGATTTGATTTGATGAGGGCCTGTTGGATAGGCAACAATAAAACCCGTAATAAATTGGAAACATTGCCAGAATTACCATAAATTGTACTTTCCTGGATCGACTTAATAGGAGGCAAGTATTCATTTAAGTGTTTTTGTTCTCTCACAAAGGGAGCCTTTGTCCAACAGTAGGAACGTTATTGTCCGATTATAATATAAGTATGTGCTATCTATTCACTGAATTTGTTCTTTCAATTGTTAACAGAACACTACAAAATCAAGAATTTATGTAAAAAAGTTGGCAATTCTAGAATTTGCGTCGCTAGCCTGCAAAGTTACAACTGGCCAGCGGAAAATTGGCAATTCATCAAACAAAAATATGGCGTCTGTAAAAAAATGTGTTCCTTTTACAAACCAACTTCACGCTTACGCTTTTCATGCGAGCGAAACTGCAAACAACCCTCATTTTGTTATCGAACCGCCGTTAATTGAACAGCGTTGAACAAACATTGGTTGAAACATTTTTCATTCACAATCCACAAGGATGGTTATTGAAAAGTTGGCCGACCACTCGACCAACAATACCAACGTGCCGTGTTAATTTACGCCGAGTCCAAGTGCTATTGTCGGCACTAATTGGTGCTTTCATCAAGTGTTCCGTTCAATTTGTTTATTATATCTTTCGCAATATATGAGTTATGAGCTGATGATGAGGACTTTTAGATGAGTTGTATTGTTTTAATCAATCTTTGAAATTCGTAAAATGGGCTTAGGTTATTGACTGTTCAGCAAATTGCTCCTACTAAAATTCGTTCAAAATAAGCATATTTCCTCACTTCCCAGCTCAATTTGAAACCCAACCCAAATACCATTATATTTAGAACTTAATTTAGGTACAAAAAACATAATTTAACTACCAACGCTAACAGCGTGCAAACCGGGAGACAAAACCATTTAAAAAGTGATAGGTACCCTTCCGCAAACAAAATAAAGAAATCAAGCAGAGATTTCATTAGGACTCGAGAGGAGTCCCAACGCGGCATAATCGATAGACTCCGAGAGCACAACAATGGAAGCAATTTGCCGTAATTACTACAGTGGAGACCGCGCTTAACTTACCTGGGCGAACCATAGACGAAAGACGAACGCGGGAAGTAATTCAGTATGAAAAGAAAACTTTCTCTAGGGAGCTGACTGCTCGATTTGTAAATATATTTTGATTATTTTCTCAGCTTTTTGTATGAATATTTAGTTACTCACTTTTGAGTGGATGAAAAATATTTGTGAAGCCATTTTGGTGACGTAAGATTAATCAGACTCAGTTTACTGAGGAATTTTTAAGCTTAGAACTCTTCAAGATTGATACTAAAGCAAAAAGGTTTTTCTAGAATGCTTGAGACGCTTTGTTCGTGTCCTCAACTAGATTTGAAGTAGAGAATCGTTTGAGTTCCTTCTTAAATTCATTTCCTGGATGACTCGGGAAAGCGGGCGTCTCGATAGATCGAATACCAACCGTGCTTGCCCCGTGTCCGTGTTCTGAACGACCAAAAAGTAAGATAAAAGTCTGTAATAGGTTTAGTGAACTACGTTTTAGATGTGTACTAACGTTTTAGATTTTGCAGCGAACAGTGAGTCTTGTGTTTGGCTTACTTGGTTAGTTTCTTCAATGAAGGCAAGGCATTTTCGTTGTTCAATTTTCTCAATTAAATAGTTGCTTTTCGTAACTCTCATATCTATTTTAACATTACTTATCAAGCACCCTTACAAGCAAGCACGGTGCACACAGTGCATCGCGCGTGTGGTTGGTAATGGGAATACAGTTTTACCAACCACACGCGCGATGTACCGTGTGCACCGTATAATCGCGCAGGCAAGACTGTGGTGAAGCCTGTGCGTGTGGTAGGCCCATTACACTGAAAAATAACAAACTGACGATGATATTCGTAAGGTAACGTTATTCTAGAAATATACCAATTCCCCACCGGATTAAGTAATTACAGACTGTGCTCATAAATAACATCTAAAACTACATACTAGAGGGCCAATTAGTGTCCCTACAGAGAACAAATAGATACAAGTATAATACGTAATAACAAACAACAATAGTCCTAATAGTATAGTCTTAGAGCATTTAACCATATTTCCTATAACCTGCTACACATTATATAAACATAACCAGTAGGTAAACTAACTAAGCCCTTGAAGCCAAAACGTTAATATAAGGGTTAACAACCAAACTGTGCGTTATGTAACATTAGACAAATAAAACGTACTTGTCTCGTGAACATCGCCACATCCCCAACTTACTCCCGAGTAAATTAGCACGGTACGTGTTACGCAAGGCATGAGTTTTACTAAATTGCATCGTACCTATTATAAACTTTGACTTCGACATAAGCGCCTCTACCGTACAAACGAGGAACTAATTTTGACAGCACAAACGTCAGTCAGGCCCTCAGTGTTCTTCTCTTCATCTATCTGAAGCATGCTTGGAAACTCCAACCATTTGTTTCCAGTTGAAATACTGTACTTAAATATGTCTGCGAAGCGTACGACCTGAGCACGTGACGCCACACACAGGAATGGCGACGCCATCGCCAATGATAATAGACATAACAAAACAATGATTAATAAAGGTAAGAACAGACCATTTCTCTCTATTTGGAGCGCACGTGTCTGATCACGGGCGTGATTCAACTACCTGGGTAAAGGTGCTTCAGATGGCAAGTGTAGCGTGTTAGTGTTAGGTCGAATGCGTTTGTGACTATGTTCTGAAATTAAAGGGAAACTATGTGACGATGATTTAGGTAATAATTGTAATTAAAAATTATTCATTAGCAACACATTATTCTTTCGGCGAGCTAGATTTGTGGCCGTGATGAAAATAAGCTTGCTCTCTGTTAACTAAGACTAATAAATAACCCATGGACTATGGGTATGCCTTCTATGGAATGTATTAGAACTCTTCTATGAAGCATCACCCCTTATATTTTATTACACAATAAATTGAAGTTACTTAATCAATCAATATTGGATATATTTTGGGATAGATGTTCTCCATGATTTTCATAGTTCACAGTAGGAGCCCCCGCTGTAAGAAAGAATCAGTCAGGTTTTTTGACGTTCAGTCCCTAATTAAAGGACTGAACAACACAACTAACAAACAACTGAAATTATTAATTTCACAATAGGTTTCATTCTCTGCCCATCAAACACCTCTACAAAATTCCACAATTCTTAAACCCCGTTTCTCAAATGCTACCAAACTAGTTATTTCAACAAGAATTTCCGTTCCGGCATTACCTACACGTTTCCGTCTGAAAGCACCTCATCCCGTCTATGCTTCGTCTATGGTTTACTCTGACCGTATCAACACTTGGCAGAATGTAGCGTTCGAAATTGGCGGCGAACGTGTTCTGCAATTTTGTGCGAAGTCGGTAAAAATACGAGGGAATCGGATTTACATACATAATGGCGGGAATTGTTAGCAATACCTGCAGTTTCTTGTTTGTGGTCTAATGGGCAGTGGCGATCTTCTGTTTGCTTGCGAATTAGAGTCAATTACGACCGGGTTTCAATGGATCTTAATGCAAGGTTTTAACTTAGTGCCTTAGGTAGTTTATGGAACGGTCTTGTTGTATTAATCTCTCATTTGGATGCACCCGGCTTTTGAAAGTCTGATCAAGTCTTTATTGTGTTTGGTTAGCGGACTCTGTATCTAATCATTTGGGATTTGAGAGTATTATAAAGGGTCTCGGGAAGTCTTCCTAAATGTTATTAACTTGTTTTTACGTCAGAGATAAAAGATATCATGTTTTAGAAATGTCAGCACTACAGGAACATTCCATACAATAAAATATATTTTTTTGTATTTTTATACTAAACAGTAGCCAAACACTATTTAATTTTGTAACCTTATACTAAACGCTCTCCTCGATAGAGGGTAAAGAAAACATTGAAAGATTCAGTTTTATCTTTTATTGAAAAACTTCGTCGGTTCTATCATACACATTTTAGATGAAAACAAGTTCAAAATAAATACATTCACAAACCAAGATAGATTCGTTCAGTTTTAAAAACATCATTTTACACACAAACAGAGCTCCCAAATCACAGTATACACAAGTTAATTTATTGAGCAAAACAAGCCCAATCACCTGGGACCCTTGTACACCCATGTCAAGCAATCAGACGTCCTATCTAAAAAGGTTGAACTTACCGTCATGTTTACCGATCGTTTCACGTTTAACGGTTATTGGAACTGCCAACTTTCAATAAAAAACAATTCTAAGCCTAAGGCATGTTTATTAAGGGAACCGGGGTATCTAAATGTAAAACCACTTTTATTTTCAAAGTATGCCCGCCCACGTTGCGCTTCAGCTTCGTCAAATGTGCTCGCTTTTGGCGCCTGCAAGGTGCAGATGCCAAGCTACTTCAATATGCATCCGAATACAGGCGTTGAAAAATTCATCTACGTAAAGCATCTTTTACTTTTCCACTTCGAGACGTCGAAACCCGAGGCTCCTTGCATATTTGACTGCCAGATTGCATTAAACTTGCTAGAAATGTGGGTATAATAAGACCAGATGTTCAAGTCGAAGGTACGTGGGAATGGAGAGCTGCACAATTGGTACAGATGGTATCTGTCTGAAGGCCAGCCAATAGCTAGATTTACGTACAGCCATAATACCGTTATTTCGCTCGTTAGTAAGTTTCTAGGACTGCACGATTATCAATGTGGACAGATATTAAAGGACGATAGACCTTTCCTGGAACATCGGTGCTGTGCGATAGCTTTAACTTTCAACAGCAGTGAAAGTAGGACGGTAAAAGGCAATTTTGCAAGCGACAGGATAATTAGTAAATTACAGAGAGCGGACGTGAACACGAATGCTCATTACGACTATAGAATTAGGGGCAGGAAACAAAGCGGTAGTTGGTAGTGCCGCGAAGCCTTTGTCACAGCGGAAGCCAGCTTAATTCTCACCTGCGCTAAGATGAAAATGGCGGCGTTTATTCCAGAAATGTTTTAATATAGTAAGTGCCACAATTACGTCGCCATTCGAATGTTTAAGATTAAATCAGTGAATTAACAACAAAAACGCTGCAGGCGGAGGAAACAGGTCGTTTGCTAAATGAACTTGAAATTCCGGGAGACTTATCTGGCATACTTTCAAGCGTAGGTATACATAGTAACAAAAAGCGAAATTGCATATTCAATAGGACATATTGGGCATGGCTGTCGGTCACGCCTGTACATCGAAAGCGTGCCGCTCTATCCAATCCGATGACTGTTCACATGCAAATTCGTGCCGGCAATAGATACAGATAACGAAAGGTCATAGGGGATCGGCAAACGACAAATACCTATTTTATTAAGACAACCTTTGTAGACGGCTTATCGACGGCGACAGAACTGATTTACCGATCGATAACTGGGAGTTTAACAATTCGTTAGCGGCCAAATACCGAGAGATTATCCGAGCAAGTTCAAGTTGAGCTAAATGGTGACTATGCCGAAAACAGGAGCAGACAAGAATGAATTTATTAAACAAAAATCGGTAAAGCATAATTTTATTCCACAAATTCTTACAGCAACAGTTGACAAAGAACTTTCAGTAAAAAGATTGCAAGGAGAAAATCTTTAGGCAATTCTACCTTGTTCTCGTAACACAGAGAAATCCAGCGGATTACAAGCCCGATCCAACTTTAATCTACAAAAGAATTCCGAAGACGGGGAAGCAGAAAACTTCAAGAAGGTTGTAAATATTTTGAAATATTCTTTATCGTGTTTTATTCACACAGTTCTTCGGATCTTCTAAAGAAAACATGGGCTAAGTACTTATATAAAAGGCTTTTGTGGGAAAATATGATTGATACAGCAGATAAGGGGTCGACTGCCTGTCACTTAAAAAGCTTTTTCTACTTACCTAGTGTCTGGCTCGAATGTTTATAAAAAAAATAGTTATGCTATAGTGAACAGAATATAAAATCGGCAAAGATTTAGCAGGGTTGACTGCTGGAGTTGGGCCGAATGCATAAGGTGGTAACTGGTACTGCCAATGCCCTTCATTTTACATCCTTGCTAATCCAATAAGTATCATCCGCGTTTTATGCGCGTACATTCAAATAAAAAATAAGAAGCAATACGACACAATAATCCGTTGTCGTTTCGACGTAAATAACTGCATTTCTGACATCAATTTCGATGATGTCACGGTGCCCGCCGAACCGGAGGCTAAAAATGGCTATAGTCTTGTTTGTGAGGGCTAAGGACGAAGGCCGAATTTCAATTTGGACGTACAGACACAGTTGAATGGGCTCGCCGAACCGACGACCGTTGTCATGCAAATGTGGCACCGCAATGTTTATAGCCAGCCAGTTAGTACGTAACGACTTTATTCAAATTTCGAATTTGGAATGGAATTGGAAATAATGGTTTCGATATTGTTTTTTTGAAACTGGCAAAGATAAGCCTAGGCCTGCAGGATCAAATGTTTTTTTTTTCAACCAGCCATGAGTATTAAGGGATTACACAATAACTAGGATGTGAAGGTCAGACAGGCAGTCGTTCCACATATTGCTTACTGGTATTCAGCATCTGGTTAGCTGGAAGTCGACCACAAATAGTTTAAGTATGATGGCTGTTTTGAGGCGGTACAGGTCAGCACTGGTAAGGAATTGGGTGAGGCCTTTGCCCGGTATTAAGTATTCTGGGGATAGGTATGTATATATACCCAAACAAAATACTAATTTCACACAACACACGTTCCATTACACTCTATAAACAGTTTCCAAAATTCGTCTTAGTACAGCCTTACTTAATTTATTTCGGGCTTATGAACTAAATAACGAACAACATAATTATGACCGATACCACGGGTAGGTGGTAGGTGACGTCAATTAGGTACAGACTACTTTCTCTGCCACTTAAAAGTACATTTATATAAAAAAAAACAATATCGAGTTCGCTTGTCGAATGATCATTTCAATTGTGTTTTATCAATCAACAATATAATGTTCCACATGTGATTTATGATAGCTGTCAGGTCAATAATTTAGAATCTATTCTTATTGCGAACATGAACGGAATTGAGGATATAATAATATACGATAAGCAGACCTCTATTAATTATCGCTAATGTCGATAAAATACTTCATGTATTATCTGACGACAAATGCATAAGAATGATTAAATTATGTTCAGTCACCGATTCAAACTTTTTTCAAAATTCTTCGCGGCAACATGTTTTCTCTGTTTTAATTTGAAATAAAATCCTATTATGCTACTTCCTACTAATATTATAAACGCGAAAGTTTGTAAGTATGGATGTTTGTTACTCTTTCACGCAAAAACTACTGAACGGATTTGGATAAAATTTGGTACCTACACAGATAGTTTATAACCTGGATTAACACATGGGATAGTTTTAGTCCCGATTTTATCTTGCCGTGGGATAATTCGAGTTGTAGCGGGCATAGCCGCTGGCAACAGCTAGCAGACTTTACACAGTTTACACAACAAACACACGTTCGGCCAGAAATCAAAACCGCATTTAACATCTGTCTTGTTTCTATAATCTAGACATGCGATGAGTAAGTTAATTATCCTCATTCAAATTAAGTAGAGGTATAAGTTACGTACAGTCAGTGCCCACTATTACCTGACCCCTTTTCTCACAGTCTCCTTTATACGAGGGGTCAGATAATGTTGCCCAGTATTACCTGACCCCTCGTTACTGACTGTACCTAGCAACGCAAACAAAACACACTGTTATTATAACAAGCCCGTTATTAACCAAAGCTACAATTCACTAAGTCAACAACAGCCATTTTGTATCGGAAAATTTTAAATATAATGTAGGTGTTTTCCACTCTGCTTTGCCAATTTTGTGCCACTAGTGGGACAAAGCTGAATGTGTAAAACCTTGATGTCCACTTTACCCCAGCTATTTAATGTACATGTAACTGGCAGTATTGGTTTAGAGAACTTCAAAAGAAAGTGTAAATCACAGAAAAAAACTCAAAAAAAAAATGGTTCGTGCAGTGTGACTTACGGATTTGTTTGTTTATTTTAACAAGATTCTCTGTAATTCATAACTGAAGGACTTTAAATTGTGTGGTTGTGGTAATAAACGTAATTTAGTTATTAAATAAGTTTATTGGAAAAAGAGAAAAAACAGTTACACATTACAGATTCAGATTGACAGCTAGAACGAAGATGGGGTTGCGTTCCAAAGGAGGGTGTTTGAATATGGAACGCAAGCAAATGTAGTTCTAGCTGTCAATCTGAATCTGTAATGTGTAACTGTTTTTCTTGATCTAGCATCACTTTGTCTCCATCTCTGGTTATGTGAAGACCAACACATTGGCTTGCCCGACCAACGTCCTTCATTTCCAAGTGTTCTTGTAGTTTCTGTTTGAAAATACTTCTTGTATTTTCCTCTGCAGTAAATAAAAGTAAATCATCCACCCAGATAGCTACAAAAGTATTCTTCTCTGCATTATAGTAGACACACGGATCTGTTTTCGATTGTGTCATTCCTAACTCATGTAGGACAGAGTTTAATTTCAAATTCCAGAGTCTGCTGGCCTGCTTTAGTCCGTATATAGATTTATGTAGCAAGCATACCTTAGATCCACGCTTATACTCTTCTGGCTGCTGCATGTAAATGTCTCTAGAATATTTAGCTTATCTCTCAGGAGATACACATGGACCATTCGTGTAAAATCATCAATGTAAGTAATAAAGTATTTCATACCTCCAAATGATGAATTTTCCATCGGGCCACATAAGTCAGAATGTATAAGCTCTAAAGGTCGTGTAGCTCTAAATCCAACATTATTGAATGGCATTCTTGCTTGCTTACCTTCCATACAATGAGTGCATGTGACATTACTTTGATCCCGAGACAGAGTCACACCATCAGTACAATCAGGCAGCTTCTTCACATCTAAAACATTTAAATGACCCATTCGCAGGTGCCACAGATAAGTGCTATTATTCTGAGAACTTGAGGTTAAGTGTGCCACTTCATAGCTAGTGTCCATGACATATAGCTTGTTGCTCAGTGTGGCTGTGCAGACCACTTCATTTTTACCATTTTGTATTTCACATCCCTTCTTGATAAAAGTTACCTTATATCCACTTTCCACAATAGTGCTGACTGAAAGTAGATTGGCCGCTAAACCGGGAACATACAAAACATTTTTAACTTGTATAACATCATCTTGACTTACGTGCATGTCAATACAGCCAACTCCCTTCACAGCTAATGGTTCTCTGTTAGCTACAGTAATATTCTTTATAGTTGGTTCGGTGACATTGTACATCCAATCATTTCTACATGTCATGTGCATGGATGCACCTGAGTCCAATAACCATTTATCGTTAATATTAATTCCATTGACCGTTGCCGAGAATGCTGCTACAAAACTGGTACTCTCTCCTTTGTTTGCTGATTGTTTCTTCGGCAGCTTACAATATTTGGCAAAATGACCATTCTTATTACAGTTGAAACATCTCGGTCCCTTAGATTTCACTGGCTGCGCATTGATTCTAGTTTTCCTAGTATTTGTATGGAAAGCTGATGATTTTGATGTGCTTCCCTCTTGTATGAGTTTAGACTTAACTGCGTCGGCACTGATTTGAATCCCGGAACTCTCTAGTCCCATGATCATAGGTTTGTATTCGTCCGGTAGACCAGCCAACATCAAAGTACCAAGCCACTCATCATTTACATCAAATCCAATGTTCCGCAGTTTGTGAGCAGTGTTCATTATCTTACTCACATAGTCTTCGACACTATTGCTCGACTCCAGTGTAGTGTTTATCAGGTCTTTGAGTAGACCTACTCTTCTAGTTAAACCGTTGTCATCAAAAGCCTTTTGTAAACAGTCCCATACTTGTTTTGCAGTTTTGCATTCCTGAACATGTACGTAATTCTGTGGGTCCAACAACAAAATCAGCTTGGTCTTCGCCTTCACGTCTTTACTTGCATCAACAGGTTTATCATCGGGACGTTCGACGCAGCACCACAAGTCTTCGTGTTCCAAATATGTCTTCATACTGAACTTCCACGTTGCGAAGTTTTCCCTTCCGATCAATTTTTCTAGACTGAACATATTTTGACCCATCTTGTGATAGTTTACCAGAAATATGTACCTATGTAATTGCAAAATTCCGTAACCCCAAATTCAAATTGCACCGACAATTTTTCCTGACGAGATTATATTGCACTTTTCTCAATAATCCAACTGTACCACTACGGAACCACGCTCTGCTACCATGAAGGACTTTAAATTGTGTGGTTGTGGTAATAAACGTAATTTAGTTATTAAATAAGTTTATTGAAAAAGAGAAAAAACAGTTACACATTACAGATTCAGATTGACAGCTAGAACTACATTTGCTTGCGTTCCATATTCAAACAATAACATTATTAATCAATTAAATCTCTATGAATCCTTATTAATTATTATCCACTAAATATACTTAATTAAAACTAAAATTGGGCAACGAATTTTTTTTAATTTTACTTTGTCCCACAAGTGCGACAAATTGGTAAGACAAAGTGGAACAACCCCTCTATATTATAATCTTTGGAAGGTTCTGATCACGCTCGCGCCCACGGCCTGTCTAGTCTACACCATGCTTTAGAACTAAGAGCTACAATCATGAATGATTCATCTACCTTTATTAGCTAATAATAAACTTAGGCCGGGAGACGAGAAGGGGAATTAATACCTTTTGTTATGCTTTTGACGTACTTGTATTGTTTTTAATAGACGTAATGTAGGAGATTGTTCTAACGAAGAATTGTACGAACGGAGGCTTTATTATGGAATAGATAATGAAATCAAAGGAAAGTACAGTCCGTAAGGACTATCGATCTATTTCTTGTAAGGACTAATAGCCCCTTGAACACGGACGTGTTCAAAAGACAATATTCACAACTTTTTTTATTGAAAATACTAGGCAATGAAAAAAGCGAACAATTTAGGAAACGGTCATTAGTCATTTTGACGTTCTAAAAGTGTTGTGTCTTTGCGTTGTGATTTTGGAAAAGGTTTTTGAGATAGGACAATTTTAGTAAATTTTATTTTATTTAAGTACTTTATAAGAATGCTTGGTTGCTTTGATGTAGGTTGCTTATGGCTCAAATGTGCAAATCACCAATATCATGCCTGGTCAAGGCCCACAAGGGTTACACTAGTGCCTGAAGCGGTCTTAGCGTTAAAAACTAGTTCATTGCAATTTAGGGTTGGGTAACTGTCTTGCGAATATTATTTGACCTACCTACTATATGGTAGAACATAACAATTATTAATATAGCTCAGTTTTGTAACCCACTTCACTATTGTGGAAACTATATTTTCGAGCCGTTTGGGGTTGAAACTCTGGGGCCGAGTGCTCATATCCTGTTCAAGGAAATCTGAAAACGTTTAGTTTACGCTTCTCGTGACACAAGGGCTGGCTTTTACCTTGGCCAGAGGCTAAGTGTTGCCCTACAACGTGGCAATGCCGCCAGTCTTTTGGGCACATTACCGGCTGGCAGCATTAAGGAGTAGTTTTTTGTATGCCATTTTATAGTTTCTTGTTAGTTTAATTTTTTTAATAGTTTTAAATTAATGTACTCACATAATTAGTTAACTCTAATAATTTTCTATTGTAAATCGGAGTATTCATGGCAAATCCAAAATCTGATAAAAAAATAATAATTACAAAATGTAATAAAAATATTATCAGTAAAATAAAAAGTATTAATGTTTAATATTATTGGATTCTACGTCATGTCAATTCTATTATTTCTGGGGATATAAATCGGAAAGACCTAGTTATGTTCACAGTGGACTATAAATATCGATTAGAAAACTAACAACCAACACATAAGTAGAAAAATACTTCACAACATCGTAACATCACGTATGTACACAGAAGTAGAGCCATTGAAAATCGTAAACAATAACTTGACAAAAAGGCCGTCTGCCTCCGAGCCTAGAATACAATTTAGTAATGGCAGAGATTGGCAGTCAACAACACTGTAGGCTGTAAAACTTTATTGTTAGAATATTAATACTGTTTTCGCATGTTGATTAATGAAACAGAGAATAAAGAATAATTTAGTACGACTGGCTTGCTTTCAGAAAGTCATAACAAGAGAAGTTATGATGATGACGATTTTAATGTTAACTGTCAGGTTGATATCGTTTCGATTATCGATCTCGATTATCAAATCGATATCGATACGATCTTAATCCGATCAAATATTAGGGGTATCGAGAAATCATGAGCACTCATCGGCTTCTTTAAGAACTAACGACTGCTTTCTTTGATTCAGTAACAAAATATCTCTTAGTTTTTTACCCGACTGCCTGAGAAGATTTTGTTTATAATAAAAAACTAGAGGAAAAAACTGACTTAGCTAAACAATTTCAAAATTATCCCATTACTTTGACAGCTTTAACAATCTATGGTCACAGAGCTCTTATCAAATAGAAAACATAAACGTCACTCCGACTATAGGTACCTATTCACATTTTAACTTACTTACAAGTTAGGTATAGGTTTCCTCAAACAACATTGTATTTAAGCACTAGATAAATTACTTGTCCAATGTACAGTAAGGCTGAAATAATTAACGCTATAACCTAGGTACTATAACCACGATACAATTTTGTATCAAACGCCGAGGTCAATGCCCCACCGCGGGAGTTAGATACGTGCTACTGAAAACCATCATGAATTCATGACCATTTCGGTAATAATATCGTCATAATACAATGGTTCAACTGAATTAATGAATAAGGATATATAAATTATGTTTTTTTCCTACTCCTCCGCTATTCTTTTCTGATTAATTTCGTTGCGGGATCCAAGACAGTTAAATCGTTTCCCTGGGACTTCGTCGAGCTTCATTGTCTCGGCGCTTTTCTTGTGGTCGCCACTGTTGATTCTGGCTAACAGGAGTTACAGTGGTTTGGGAATAGTGTGGCGGGCTTGTCCCATAAAAAAAAAATAATGAATAAGGACAATTTTACTAACCTACTTAAAAATGCCGTACCTATTGTGTGTATTTGTAAAGGGATCATAAGGCACGTGGCAAAAATCAGTACCTACTAGCGACACGATCTTGTTTTTTTTTCAGTAATTTCGTAAAACACATTGTTTTCTAATTGACCGATGTTCTTAATTGTAAAAACAAGACAATTACAATATCATTATACCGCCGAAAACACCCTGTCTATAGAAAAAAAAAATGCCACTGAACAGAATGCTGAACACTTCAAATGACAATAAACATAGACAATGGACATTGTACTGCATTATCAGCTGAAGCGATATCTGCACGTTTTATGTAAAAATCGCGCACTGTACTACATACTTAAATAAAATTAATGTATGTCGTTTACATGTGAGGGTCCTAAACCACTGATCAGATTGTGATGATACTTTACTGGTTTCTGCTGTGTACCTATGCCTGTGAACTTTCCCAAAAAAATATTTTTTACAGTCTGTACAGCTACTTACTACATAGGTAGGTACAATAATTTAAGTGCATGATTTCATTTTAAGTTCGTGGGTACTTAGTACGTTCGTATTTTTTTAAATATCATTTAGCTTATCAATTGAGCTTTCCCACTTAATCATTAAAAAAAAACAATGGGCTGTGAGTTAAAAAAAACAACATCCCAGCAGTTCGTTCGTTATTTTTAAAATACACTTATTCGACAATAAATACTGCCAAGTCAGGTACCTCCAACCACATCTAAATATGAAAAAAAAAATGGATATTCACGGGAAGATTAGACACATACTTGAACACCAATCAATTCAATAACAACTCATACCAGTAATAGTAGGCTAGGTACAGCTCAATCACAAATTGCTTCTAAATAAAGATCGACCCACTATTCGGTAAAGGTGTTTACATAGTATTCGATGATGTGTTCGAAAATGTAATGTTCATGCTGGTCTTTCGACATGATTGCTCAATCAATGAGCAGGCAATGAAGAAGACTCAAAATTGTACTTTAATTAATTAGTTCTACTTAGCTGTTGCCCGCGACCATAGTTCGCGTGAAATTATTATAAGAATATTATTTTGAATCAGTTTTCATTTTTTACACGGAACCCTTGATTCTTGTTCACAAACGTAAAATCCAGTACAAGTCAAAATGAGTAAGTACAGACTTTTCGAAAATAAGCCGAAACAATCCGATTCTCAAAAATTAAAAAAAAATGTGTGTTTGTTGTAAGCGCCGTATGTTCATGTGCATTTCTGTAAAAAGCTGTAATTTTGACATTACAAATTTAATTGATTTGGATAGAGTTTATAAGATGAATTATTTATACGTCGTACTATGCTTGTAATGCACATATTATAATGATCAAATCGTTTCGATGACAAGAAATGTCAAGATACGCTCAGATTACGGAACTTTATAACAAATCATTAATCATCAAAAATGGAAGAACAAATTGAAATTGATTGATGGAATTTTCTAATAAAACGCAATAAAAATACCAGACGTTTATATCAATCGACATTATTAATGATCTGAGTTATTCTTTACGACTCTCATATCAAGTTTCATAAGTTGTGAGAGATCGTCATATAAAGCGGTCATCTCAAAGCATTCCTTTAATTTTTACAGCTTTTCGAGTCAAATTAAAATTCTGTTATGAACAAAACTTAGGTCATACTATTGTTGTATTTCTTGCAGATAAAACCAGACATAATTATCATGATATTAAACATAAACAGAGCGTAACGGCCATTGAAGCTATTCCCATGAATTCTGCACATGATTTTAGACCCACCAGCGTTGAAATTGTACGTCTCCTACTTATTTAAAAAAAACAGCTCATCATTCTACACGAAGTATGGATAGAATTTTAGCCAAGACACCATAAATTGCGGTCAGACAACCACGCCAGATGTAGACGCTTAATAGAATCTTTTTTCTCTGAATCACTGGTCGACTGGTAGAAAATGCTTACGGCATTACGCCTCTATATGTACCTAGCGCTTGACGCTTGTTTAATAAATAAATATTTCCTGAAAAGTGTATGAACAACAGCAACATTTATATTTTTAGCTAATAAACCAACAGAAACATGCCAAAGTCGTCAATTTGTCTGCAAGCGCCTTTACTAAAGATATGAACGTGACACATTAGGACATAGTACAGGATAAATCAGCATTGTTATTAATTTATACCATAATGTGCATACAGGAGCGATAGCGTTACGAAAAGGAAAAAACAAATGCGAATAAGGTGGACTACTAGGTAATAATTTACTAGTTAATGTGGAATGGGAATTTGCTGAATAAGACAAGCATCGAGTCAGTCCATGTGGCGACGTTTGGGGAAGTTCTATGTCCTGTTCAGTAAAAGACGTATATCCATATAGAAGAAGAATTCTATCTGCACCATAAAGGAGGAATTCGTCTTAGAGATATTATTTAGGAATAGATTGTGACAGAAACACAACGAAACAAAACTTACAGAACATAAAGGTAGTTTCTGGTCCTGTTTTTCGTCGGAAAACGATTGCAATTCTTTTTTCAGGAACCAGCACTTTTTTCTGATGTGTCTATGGGTTACAATTTACTACCTCCTTCTTGATAACGATAAAATTACTAGTTGATGCTGTAGTGGATAAGACCCAAGATTCGGACATTTTCATCATAGGTACTTATAGCATGTGTTGGATAGCTTTAGTCAGTTTTCTTTACAAAATAACTTCCAATGCGAAACAATTTTAATAGAATTCAGATAAGCCCATAAATACGCCTACGTGGAAACAACCTCTATGGTTAAGTTCAGAACAAAACGTCGGATAATTGGCATAATAATGCCC
This sequence comes from Diarsia brunnea, assembly GCA_949774965.1. Classification (NCBI taxonomy): domain Eukaryota; kingdom Metazoa; phylum Arthropoda; class Insecta; order Lepidoptera; family Noctuidae; genus Diarsia; species Diarsia brunnea. Next base: position 11,529,703 of record OX459007.1, on the reverse strand, counting down.
TTATCATACCGCCATATTGTTTACGCTTATAAGTATTTTCGCAAAAAAATATGCATCAAATTAGTGCTCGAAGTTTTTTTTACACCAAAACATCGTTATTTGAGCCATTGAAAAATATTTCTAGGAAATATAAAAGGATCTATAACGCCTTAGCATTTACCTGAACACTAACTGTTTTCCTGATATTGAACACGTACGCCAAGTCATATTCCTATATATTATTCTATTAATAAACCAGCTCTACAAGTTGAATTAAGTCACAACCTGATTTCAATACAATACCTGTCATCTTTTCGTTATTTTCAATTCAAATGAGCATCTCTGAATAGATTTTAACTTTCAAGTTGAAGCCGGTTCTTCGAAACACCGTAAACATCCGATCCTCGTCAAACAAGAAAGTAATTGATTAGTAAAACAAACCGCAAACGAACCCCTCTATTACCAACTAATCACTTAAACATCGATCCTTAATTTACACAAACGATCCCAAAGACAACTACGCAAAAAGAAGCAACTTTTATGAAAAAACTTTCCGAAATACACCGGTTTTATCAGTATTCTGGCAAGTTGGCCAAAAATATTGTATTCGCACATATTCGGAGTAACTGTTTTTCTCTTCAGTAAAAAGTACCAGTAGTAAAGCTCAGTAAACCGGGGAAATATAAGCTATTGTAGAAAATTAACTAAAAAGTTAAACAAACCAATGCGTAAAACTTTGAATTTCCGTCACACACTCACTAAACTATGCACCAACTTCGTTAAATGCGACATACAAAAATTCAGCACTCTATACACTGTTACATTTTCATTATTATTTTTGAAAACACTGTTTTTCCCGCACGAATGCCGAAATCTTCGGCGAACGTTCGTCATACGAAACCTACCGCAACGCGACTCCTGTTATCGAACGAATGTTCCCGAATGAGTGGATTCGGTGACGCGGGTGGTGGTGCCGGCGACCGGCGTGGCACTGCGGCGAGCGGCCGGCCGCGTGGAGCCCGCACCGCCCCGAGACCGAATCGACTTAACTCCCGACACGGCCACGCGAAAACACCCTAAACACAAGGCCGCAGAGACGTGTCTCGTGTGCCAACCACGAGAACACCAATCGATGCTCCTGGAACAGGACAACAGGATCTTTCCGCCTCCGCTCCTGACCAAAACGGCCAATGCGAAAATTTTCGACAATTCCAGCGACAACAACAACCGCGTGAGACGATTGCGAAATGAAGCGTATTTTTAATAAGCAAATCGACATATTGAAACGCATCAGCATCTCGGGTTTCATTAGGCAATCGTATAAAACTCGGAGACTTTAGCGGCACATGTGCAATAAACAGGCTATAAACGCTAAAAATATGGAATCCTTTTACCATAATTTCCTCTTTTTAAATTGTATGCGTTTGGTGCGCTAAAATGTTGCAAAGTGGAAGACACGAATGTTTATGTACAATAAAATGCGGGCCACTCCAAAGCGCACGTAGCGATAACTTTAAAAACTGACAACATTGTTTACAGGGCAGGAAATGGAACTGAATATGTTGGCGACGAAAGTGGAAATAACTCCTTAATAGAACGGTGTAAAGGTAAGATCGGAATGGGTGTAGAACAGTTAACCACAAGGATATGAGTACACCCACTACGTCAGCCCACGGTACCACACCTGGATCAGTTGCATAATAATGCCGGCATAAACTGAGTCAATTCTTCTTGAATTCTTCAGTTCAGAATAATTACAATTATACTTTTGTAATTGCAGTAAGTATCAATAATAAACCATCCTTTCTGATCATCATGGGTTTTACCGTAAAAATATTGTAAAGTTTATACAACATTATCCAATGCATTATAAGCGGTAAGGGCTACCTACGCGCATAATTCGAATTCTGACACCAACTGATGCTGAGGTTTCAGTTTCTTGAACAATCACATCATTACCCTTTGGTAGTCGTCAATCGTCAGTTAGTTCTAACTTTCTAACCATCCAATTACCTAGTCGATAGAACTCATGTATACTATCCATTTATTTGTTCGTTCCGTATCGTCGGCGGTTCGGAACGATCTTGTTTCAATATCAAACACGAGACGGCTCGCATTACTGACAACACATCCTACATGTTTGCAAAACATTTCACATTTGACGGAGAACCTATTTACGCGAACGTGCATGTTTTATATGCATTTCGTAATGTAGACTGCAGTAGACGTAGGGAAAGATAAAATAAACATAGAAAAACACGCAGAATATTATATTTAGTATACCTATCGTTGATGTCGTTTCTTTCAGATCCACTTAAGAGTACAGAAAAAAATCTAAACAGTCTTACGGCTGTGGTGGCGGAAGATAGTTAACTTTAGATTTATTTCTACGTAGTCTTTTTTGTCTCTGGCTTTCGTGAGACAGGTGAGCTTTTTAATCGAGTTAGATGAACTCTGAATGCCCTGAAGATAAGAGGTAAAGGCTCTTTGTTTAGGCTGTTTGAAAAAATCTCTATTGAAGAATTTAAAACAAGTCTACTAAAATATCACAAAGTAATGTAGGCCGCTAATATAATAATACATCGCTTACATCATAAATACCGACAACCAAGCCCAACCACCACAAAAACTGAACAATTTACAGCAAACCATGTAAACATAATTGGATTCCGAGAACGCATTAACCGCGATAGTAAATTAGTGTACGGCATTTAAACTGTGTCGTCTGGATTCGCACAAAGCATTTGACTCGTCGCTCCGTGCCTGGGTGAAAGAAGTGACCTGTTCCGCTCTGTGGTTCTGTGGCGTGGGAATGGTAGACCAAACTAATGCTAAAGGAGGTTTTGCACTGGTAGAACTAGGGGGATTTTTGACGTTAACAAGCGGTTGGAAGGGATTTGGGAATAAGGACGTAAATGAAATGTTTGACATGGGCCCAGGTTGTCTTCCTGGCGTAATGTAGTATCATTGCTCCGTCCCAAATACAATGCCAGTGTGGACCTCTTCTGCAGTAACCACCCGTACCTTTCAGGATTTAACGAAGCCAAAGAAAGAGCTGTGCAGGTGGCATTATATTGGTCGGGTATTATTTGAGTCCATAGACACGCAAATAAGAAGTCTTGTTAGAAGCTGGCTGGCGGCATTTTTAGGTGATTTTGAGTAGGTGGTTGGGTAGTCTGGTAAATGCATCATAAATATACGAGATGATTTTGATTGTGACCCACGGAACATAATGTGTGTTTTGTCAGAACTATCATTGAATCCAGCGGACGCATATAAGAGGAATGCTATTAACTTTCTGGCGCCTTGAATCCCATCAAGATAATCAAGCAGATAAATCGATTTGTGTCAACACATTTCTTGCCCATAACATCGCCTTGATTAACAACCAAGTTCTTTAACACCGCTTGATTACTATTTTCTTGCGGCGTCTAATCACGTCGGTTTATGAGCATCCTCCTTAAAACACGTTATTATTTTAACATTGCATTGTGCACTTTAAAATGAGTCAATTAAGCGTTATTTTGCTGTACTTATTATGCATGTAGTGGGAGCGTATTGTTCGAACGGTAACGGCCGTCAGCTGTTACCCATTATGTTTTAATAAGTGGATTAAGTATGCGGTACCCGTGCCGTGGTTTAGCTTCTGGTACAAGTTTTTTTTTTGTGATAAGTAACTATTTTTCAACTTCGAGATTTAATTAATGTTTTTTAAACGCCCACGGTACTTGTAGGTTGTTTTGGGTTAGACCCTTTGGGATATCTCTTCCTGGCAGTGGTTTTAAAAGGACACGTTTTATTTTGTTAGCTTTTCCAATGATATAATGTTGATGACCTTTACCAATTCTTCGTTCTACGGTCTTATATAATTTATCCTTTGGGTTGAATTTTAAAAACATTTCATTTTGGTTGTTTAGCAAAACATGTGGACACGCAGTCCGGTCTGTAAAACTTTTAACAGGACTTTATCTTCTTTCTCTCCATCATCGGCATTAATATGACAATAATATACCCTCTATTTTAAACTGTTCACCACCAATTCACATTAAACAGATAATCACACACTGCCACTAAAACCGAGCACATGGCAACATTATACTAAGTGCCACATAAAGCTAACCACAGCTGCAACACCGCGTCTCATAACTGCCATCATCCATCTTTTTCTACTTCGCACACCTCTTTAACGGCTTATAATATTATGAAAATTATTCGAGCCAAAGAAAATGCAATTATGCTAAGCTGCCAGTCAGTCAGGGAGAATGAAGTTAGTTAGATTATATCTAAGGAAGCCAACTCGGATGAATGTAAAGATAAAGGCTGAATATCGCGTTTTGTAAAGGAAATTTAGGGAAGCCCGTACCTGTAATGCACTGAGACAGGTCTTACAACGTTTGGCAAGCAAAAGCTTATTTATAAGTACACTGGTTTCGCATGTTTGATATCTAAGATTGTGAGTCGAGCTACACTGACACATGCCGCATGCATGCACACACTGACAAATGCTTGATGGTCCTCATATATGTTGGACTTTGAAACAGACAGTGACCTCGTGAGTTGTTTCGACTGTTTCTGCTTAATATAATGTTACAACTTTAAAACACATGAATGCAATAAAGAATTTGAGTTTGAGTTTAGTCGGGTTCCAACCAATGGCCTCATCTAGTTGTAAAAACCAATTTACAGCAATATATGATTTAATCGATTGCTTACAGATACCACTGTGGATACCACCATGTCTTGCGTCATAAGTTCCTCATCCCAAGGTATGCTGCTATCTTGTAAAACGGTAGTGGCAATGACAACTCATTACGGTAGTAAATGGCAAGAAGTAGTCACAAATCTACCACAACCGCTACGTTTACCGCTGCATCATAATGAATAATGAGTGAAGATCTCAGATTGTAGAATGATGGTGGATGCGTTGAGAAAACATGGGTGCCGTTACATGGCGAGAAAACTGTGTTGTATGTAGAATTTTTAATACGGGAAAAGGCTGTTCAGAATCTGATAAATGTGAGTTAAGATTCAGTCGTCTTATTCGAGATCTTCTTCTGTTACTTCAGTGGGTATTGGCTGTCACTCCATCACATATTTCACTTCAGTCAAGCTATTTCCAGGCCAGAGGGGCTTGAATCAGTTTGATTGATTTATCATTGACACCATTTTTCAAAGGACTCTATGTCTGGAGGTCTATGTAATGGGTGGTAAAAGACGGTAGGTATCTTGTGGAAGCCAATGCTTAGCAAAACTTACTGATGAACTGAGAAAGATGATAATGTTCATGTTGAGAATGCTGTTATTTCTTAAAGTAACTGACAATACTTACACTCCTCTGCTTCTTTTATTAACGGTCGTCATTTAATAAGTTGGGTACGGGAACAAAAAGCCGTGTGAATCGCTGTCGAGGATTCACCATTGTGTATTGTTTTGTAGTTGTACCCAAGTATAATTAAAGTGATTAACTTTAATAACATCGTCACATCGATGAGTATGTGGCGTGAGGTCACCAGCATTGTGGCTGCTTGTGTTGATGAACGATGCGAACAAATCTGGAGGTGCAGTTATTTTCGGGTGTATACCTTCTAACAATTAATAGATGGAGAAGAAGAGGAAGACCAAGGAATCGATGGATGGATTGGGTGAGGAATGGTTGGCACAGGAGAAAAGAAGAAAAAACGTGTTCCGACAAACCCAAATAACATGGGATGATAGGAAAAGGTTAGGAAGATGAATTTGTCCTACTAACAATTAATGAGAAAGGCTTGATAGAGAAAACAGTTAAACTTCAACCGAGTTTAGAGTTCAGGAGACATCATAACGTAAAGATGATCACTTTAATGATGAGCAAAAATTTCGCACATCAAATCAGTAGGGATATATTTCTCAACACCAATTTGGCTCTGAAGCCAAGAAGAAAAGCGCGCTCTAACTTAGCTCTTCAAAAATTAAACCATATCTTCAAAATTATATTATAAAGGGTTATTTTCACATTTTCAAACTTTTCAGAACTTTGCAGCGCATATTTGTTGGAGACGCCGGGGCCATTTTCAGAAGCTTCCGAGGTACTTCCGGACGTCCGTAGTCGCACAAAAGTTTAACGTAGTTTTTCTGACGAAAAAAGTTTAATTGTAAGCCTAGAGTTTGGAACTGTGCCAATAATGTGAATTGGCTTGCCGCCTACTACATTAGGACTAAATAACGACAACCGCGATTCGAACAGTGTTTAAGAATACCTAAACCTAAGTGTTTGCCTATCCTAACATAGATTTTGTACTAAACTTGCACGTCTTTTCACATCGTTCTCACATATATGCATGATTTCAATATGAATGATGGAACCGAAATTTTGTAACAATATTTTGATTTAAAAGAGTTTCCTTAGACCCTTGCCTCTTCTTCTCCATAGAGCGTAGATTTCTCTATGAAGAAGAATGAGCAACTACAGTACTTTCACAATTGATTATGCCTTGTGACTGACTGTAGTTACGCGTTCTTTGTTTTTCTGACATACAAAAGTACTGTAATGGTCCAATTGAAACAAATGCCTTGAGAGTTTATTGTGACCATCATATGAAGGGACCAAGTCTTGGAAATCAAAACTACAAACAGTAAATTTGAATTCTCTACCTAAATATATATAATTGCCAATAGATACAACAATTTTACCTGATTAGGTACGTCAAGCTTAATCGGTCAATCTGTCACACCCACTTATGACCTAACAGAGCATTCAATTAACACGAACTTAATACTTTGCACGTAAGAGTAAGGTAGGTATTTTGCAGCATGAGTGGCATATTATCTGGCTTATGTATCACTAACCGACCACTACTAATGAGAACTTACTAATATTATTATACAGACCTAGGACGTAATCTTTGGAACTATTGATACAAATTCGAAAAATCTACTTTTCAAAACGTTTTGGGACGATAATTTCTAACCAGAGCAAAGTCGCAGGAAGAAGCTATTACCATTATAACAGAGCACGTTCAACCTTCAAAACAGCAGTTACCTCAGATCATTACTCTCAGATCCACAATAATCGCGGAATCAGTAGCATTCCTAAGCTCATTAAAACAGCAGTAGGAGTGAATTGCACAGCCCTTGAGATACTAAAAACTGGAGCACGGTCTAGTTTAAAACATTGCACTTGCGTTTAGTGTGGGATGAAACTATGAAGCTTTATTTAGTAAACAGGCTAAACGCTTGCACCAACGTATTCATTCGAAATTTATTAACCTAATAGGGTAGTTGACAAAAATAAAACTAATTTGTCCGTCAGATAGATTTCCAAAAAATATTGGACACGTATTTTTTTATTTTTTCACGTAAACAAACAATGAAGACGATCGATACAGTGCTTCGAAAACTCGGACCGTGACAGTGCAGTACATTTTTTAACACGTAGTGACGCCAAAAGCCCCCACTCATGATCTTTGACGCGTTTTAACGTAATTTTTTATTAATTTGATAAAACAAAAAACACCTATCCAATATTTTTCGATAATCTAACTGACGGACTAAACAGAATCATATTCTTTTAGTCAGGAAACATTCCCATTATCTTCCTGCCCTTTTTATTATGTATGGGAAATCATCAAAAGACTCCTCCCGCTCTGGGCGTAGCAGAAGGTAGTGTTACTCTTACTGACTAACACCCATCCGTGTCGCTTTTAACATTCTTATTCTTCTAATATTTTTTATCTGCGTTCCAGGGCCGCGGTGACTCTTTCGAACAAATTCCGCAAATTTTCCTACTTTGTCCTGTTACCTGAGCAAATCAAGAATTGGTAACTGGGCTCTTTGCAACTCGTTTTCTTCTTTAATTGTTCTATGTCAATTGTCAACCGTCACGCTATTATTCACTCTTTTTCCTTCACTGCATGATTTAATGAGATTTCAACAAAGTGGCAGAGTTTAAAACATAAGTCCGTAACGGTTTTTATCCATCATGAAAGTACCCCATGGTGCGAGTAAAACCGCGGACAACAGATTGTTTTCAACACATACACTAACCAATATTCTATATCACAGACGACACAGATATGCTAAATCGGTACCCATTCAGAATCAAATGGATGACTAGCACTAACAATCGTCGGTCTATGAAACGTAACATAATTTGATGTACCGTTGACCTGTGCAATCTGTTAGACCTTCACAATTATAGACCGTTTAGTAGTCTGTCATTATTAATTTTAGCCCGCTATAATGATAGTGTTCTTGCACAACTGGAATAGAATTATACGTAGCTATTATAAGAGCTATTGCTGGAAAGGATTAGTTTGTCGATAAAAACATAATCAGTGTTGCTTAGGCTACATAGCATATACATACATAGCCCGCTGTGTCATCGGCGTCCATCCAGACCTCACAGGCTCTGGGGGAAGCAGCTACGACTGAAACTGAAGTTTGGTCTACTGTGGTGGGGAGGAAGGCCAAGAAAGTTTACCAAGCTACGTTGGAGCCCACTCCTGCAAAGGGAAAACAACCAGTGAAACTTCCTAGGGTTCCCGTCACGGCGGCTATAACAGTCTCGGTAAGAGATGGATCATCTGCCACTCTTGGCAGTGTCATGTCCGCGGTGAGGCAGAAAATTCGTTTAGCAGATGTTGGTATTGACACTGTCGGTCAGAAAAGGGCTGCAGATGGGGGTATGGTGATTACCGTTGCTGGTGCCGATTCTTCCACCAAGGCCGACAGTCTTGCCAGGCGCATGCGCGAGGTGCTGACCGAATTTGATGTGATAATTTCACGTCCAACCAAAAGAGCTGAAGCGAGGATCATGGATCTCGATGATGCTGTAACGCCTGATGAAGTGGCAGCTGCTATCGCCGAAGTAGGGGGTTGTTCCCCTGAAGACGTAAAAGTAGGTCAAATCCGTCGTCCGCCTGCTTCTCTAGGGCACGTATGGGTTCGTGCCCCCCTGACGGCTATAAAAAAACTAGTGTCTGAAAAGGGCATGCGCTTAGGTTGGACTGTAGTACGGGTTCAGATCTTGGCCGCGCGTCGTATGATGTGTTTTCGGTGCCTCGAGCCCGGACACGTCCGCTGCCGGTGCACTAGTGCAGTTGACCGCAGCAACCAGTGCTATACTTGTGGAGGTGCTCACAAAGCGAGAGAGTGCACGTCGATGACCATGCACTGTCCGTTATGTTCAGATCATGGTCTTCCAGCAGATCATCGACTGGGAGGAAAGAAGTGCGCTCCGCGCAAGAAGCAGCCCTCGTTTGTCCCCGTCTTATCACAAGGATCGGTGCAAGCACCACTGGGTGTAGTCCCTGTGGAGGAAATGAACGCCTCGCCTTCCCAGCCTTAAAAGTTCTTCAATGCAACCTGAACCACTGCCGCAACGCACAAAACCTTTTTATGCAGACTATTGCGGAGTGGTCGGTTGCCTTGGCGGTGGTAGCCGAGCCCTATGGCCTTCAGGATCACCCACGGTGGTTTCGGGACACTATGGATTCTGTTGCCGTTTATTGGTCTGTTGGGAGTGGTGGGCCTCACTGCTCTATTATAGATAAAGCACAAGGATATGTTGCTGTGGAATGGGGACATCTAGCAGTTGTAGGCTGCTATGTATCTCCGAATATTACTCTCGTGGAATTCCAAGAATATCTAGACAGGGTTGGTAACTGCATCCGGCGTAAATGCTCACCACGTCCGGTGCTCGTCCTAGGTGATTTCAACGCTCACTCTAGAGTTTGGGGAAACACCCGGGACAGGCCCAGAGGACGAGCATTACAAGACTGGGCGGCGTCACTAGATCTTCGTCTTTTAAATCAGGGGTCAGTTGCAACATGTGTCCGCTGGCAGGGGGAGTCAATTGTAGATCTCTCGTGGGCAACTGCTTCTGTTGCTCGCATGGTGTCCGAATGGAGAGTAGCGGAGGAAATGGTCACACTATCCGACCACCGCCACATTGTCTTCAAGGTGACTCTCGACCCTTCCGGTAGCCCCAGCCGTTCAAATTCTTACCTACCGGTGCGACGATGGGCCCTCAAACGGCTCAATCGAGACATGCTTGTCGCAGCCGCCAACATTACAGCTTGGTCGGAAGATACTCGTTCCCAGGCGGATCCAGAGGAAGAAGCGGCTTGGTTTCGGGAAACAATGTCATCAATTTGCGACACTTCTATGCCCCGAGTCAGGAGCGGCCAACGACTTGGTGCGGTTTACTGGTGGTCGGAAGACATCGCGCAATTGCGTGTTTTCTGCTTAAAATCACGACGCCAGTATCAGCGCACTAGGCGCAGACGACAACCGAGAGCCACGGAGGAAGAAATAGCCAGAGATTATAGAGCATACCGAGCGGCGACAATGAAGCTCCAACACGCCATCACAGACGCGAGATCAAGGTCCTGGAGGGAGCTCCTCCAAGGGTTGGAAAGGGATCCATGGGGAAGACCTTATAAGTTAGTTATGGCTAAATTACGTCCATGGGTCCCCCCTATTACAGGAACTATGGACCCAAGTCTGCTGGAAAGAGTCCTTAACACTCTCTTCCCAATAGTTAGGGATAGTCCCTCGACATTATTGTCACCTGTAGACTGGTCTGATGAGTTGGGGGTGACTGAAAGCGAGCTGGATAGAGCCGTTAGACGTTTGGGGACTCGTAACACTGCGCCGGGCCCGGATGGTATCCCTGGTCGGGCTTGGGTTCTGGCTTTGCCTGCTCTCGGGGATCGCCTAAGACGACTGTTTAACAGCTGCCTCCGTACAGGCGTATTTCCCTCGGACTGGAAGGAGGCTAGTTTGGTCCTGTTGAGGAAACAAGGCAGGGACTCAGATTCTCCCTCTGCATACCGTCCAATTTGCCTGCTCGACGAAGTTTCCAAACTATTCGAGAGAATACTTGCCGAAAGACTCGCTGGACATTTATTACATGTTGGCCCCGACCTTGCCGATTGCCAGTATGGCTTCCGGCAGCAGCGTTCTACTGTTGATGCGATTCTACGCGTCCGCTCGGTATCGGAACAGGTAATATCCCAGGGTGGGGTGGCGTTGGCGGTGAGTTTGGATATCGTCAACGCCTTTAACTCCTTGCCTTGGGAAGCGATCAGAGCGGCACTTGTACATCACAAAGTGCCGCATTATCTGCAATGTATCATCGGCGCTTACTTCCGCGATCGACTCATTCGCTACGTAGATCGGGACGGTACCGTTCATCGTAGGGAGATAACGTGTGGGGTGCCGCAGGGGTCAGTTTTAGGGCCTCCTTTATGGAACCTCGCTTACGATGTGGTCCTCCGTGTTGACCTTCCCGCTGGTGTTCATGTCATTTGCTATGCAGACGACACCTTGGTGTTAGCCTGCGGGGACACCTTCGCAGAGACCATCCAGCTTGCCGAGCTCGGATTGGACAAGGTCGTGGCGTCAATCCGCGAGTTGGGTTTAGAGATAGCGCCTCATAAAACTGAGGCACTATGGTTCCATAAACTGCCGAAAACCAGAGACCCACCTAGTTCGGTAGTCAGAGTTGGAGATGCGCAAGTCACGGTGGGTCGAAACATTAGGTATCTCGGCTTAACCCTAGACGGTCGGTGGAGGTTCGAAGAGCACTTCGAGCGCCTAGTTCCCCGAGTCGGGAAGGCAGTGGGTGCATTGCATAGACTGTTGCCAAATCTCGGGGGGCCTCGAGAAGAAGTTCGCCGCCTTTACGCTGGGGTGGTGCGATCAATGGTTCTTTATGGGGCGCCAGTTTGGTCAAGTAGGCTGTCTGGAGTCAGACGCTGCAGGACTAAAGTCAACAGCTTGCAGCGTAAAATGGCTATTCGTATCGCACGAGGATACCGTACTGTGTCTTTTGAGGCGGCAACACTCCTGGCACGTTTTCCTCCACTTGACATCCTGGCAGATATGGACGCGAGGGTTTATAACCGAATCCGTGCCATCCGCCAAAGTGGTACCGGCGTGCCAGAAATTGCTGTTGTAAGGCTGAGGCGGCAGGAATGGCGACACGCGCTCGAACAGTGGCGTGAGCGGCTGCAACAGCCGCAATATTCACGTAAGCGCGTTGTCGAAGCCGTCCTGCCACACTTAGAAGCCTGGCTGCAGAGAGGGGATCGCATCTCCTACAGGCTTACTCAGGTACTGACCGGGCACGGTTGCTTTGGCGAGTACCTGAGTAGGATTGGGCGAGAGGCCTCGGCGAGTTGCCATCATTGCGGAGCCGGCATGGACTCAGCACAGCACACGCTAGAAGAGTGCCCTGCTTGGGCCTCTGAACGACGAGTTCTGGATCTGTCTCTGCCCGCAGTAGTTCGAGCTATGCTGGCGGAGTCTGAGAACTGGAGGGAGGTGGCTTCTTTCTGTGAGACAGTGATGGTTCAGAAGGAGGCTGCGGAGCGCGATCGTGAGAGGGCCGATCCCGCTCGAAGAAGAAGGCGTCGGGCAGGCAACCGCCTCGATGCCTAACATGCCGAAACCCCACCTGCACAATCTAAAGCTGGCGGGAAAATGGGGTCGCGGGCGTTCAGAGTGGGGACTCTGTCCGCCTACCGAGTGACCTCGGAGAAGACGGCGGCACAGTGGTCACGTGCTGCCGTGCACAATTGCAAAGCGAGGCTCAGGGGAGATCACTTTACAATCTCCCCAGGGATGTGCATAACAGGCGTTACACAGAGGGGGCTCCGGACAGGTCTTTTAAGAGGAAACGGTGCCTCCTCCCATGTGCGGATGGTGGCCACCGGGGTGGTTTTAGTGCGGTAAAAATCCCACACTCCCCGGTCTTATCCCCAAAGGCCGGTCGCCTTTTGAAGGTTTCCCCCCGAGAACAAAAAAAAAAAAAAAAAAAAAAGGCTACATAGCAACACACTAGAGGAATTATATTTTTGAAAGAACATCAATAAAGAATCAGTCAGACTCTCATCAAGACCCAGAGTTGTTCACGGTCCTTCGACCCGGATACTTTTCAATCACTACCAAGCAGCCACATGCAAGTACTTTTACCCCTTCAATTTGTAACGAAACTCAAACTGTCATAGGCGTAACTGACTCATGGAATCAAGTTTATAACTGATTAAGTATTTTCTCGTCTTATACTATCTTGTCGGTAGAGGCTTCTAGCACTTTTAGTCTCAATGACAAGCCAGAGAGGTTGACATTCAGAGTGTTTCTGACATTATACTTTTGTATGACCCCTCGTGATTTAGACATAACAGAACATATTTTATTTCTTCCGATTCCGGACCATCAAACCGGGATTGCACATTTCATATACACATATATGCAAAAAAATCCGTAGCCCTTTCCAAAATCTGCAGCACATTAGGGGAGGTTAAGTTCCAAAAAATGACACCCGGCCCGCATTTATAGCATTATCTCATGGCGCAATCTAAACACAGGGCGACGGGGTGACACATTGTTTAACACCGGTAATCCGAGCGCATCGAATCTGTGACCAATCGATCGATTCGGTACAAAGAACTGCGTGACTACGTCTGTTCATCAGCTGTGATCGAAACAATATAACAAAAGAGTAATGGTTTTATCCACAGCATAAATATACCTATTTAACGCAAGTATTACGATCCGTATGAAAATAATAATAATATATAATATAACTACACTGACTTCATAAGCACTATTTATAGTACGAACTGGCACCCGAAGTCTCATGCGATATCTATATCTGTGGTTTTATCTTAACTTTATTGTAGTTTATTATCAGATCGACAAAATCTAGACTAAAATAAGCCTTTCTCAGCCGCAAATATACGAAAAGAAACTCCCGGGCAAACTCTGAGGTGCTCTGACTGTGAAAACTTCTGTTGTTACAAGATTATGCGTGCGTAATCTAACTTGGACATCGGTAATGATAGTATTATTATGATGTTATGAAAATTATTTTGTTCATCATCATCAACTGGAGCTATACCAAATTTATTTTTGGATGGCGCAGTATTTTTTCTTTTGTCATAGGTAAGTACGATTATGTATTCGAGGCAAAACATGTTCAATTTGATAGAAAAATCCAAGCTATTGTAGGAATTATATTACAAAGGGGTCCTTAGTGCTTAGCCCCCTTATAAGTGCGGTTTGAGTTTCTTGATATTCTTATTTCCGTAATCTTGATTTATTTTTCAGGTTCCCTACTTGTAAAAAGTTTCAAATTCTGAAACTAAAAATTATAAAAATATGACTTAATGTGGCTCGTTCAAAACATTAAGAATCAAACTAATTAAGTAATTATGAGTAAAGTTACTAAGGACTACTGGTAATTAATTTTACTAATATCACAAAAACTAAAACTCATAATTCAAACTAGAGCGTCTAAAACACTACCACAGATTCTAGCCTCATTTTTCTAACATTTCTGGAAAACCCCGCAAGTCCTCTCAATCGTGGCCCCCTACGTGCTCAAGTGGCAAACTACGAACCTCTTTTTAGAGCCAGTAGGTGGGTTAGCGGGCCAGCACCTAATTACATACAGGCTACAAACGCTACGCTCTAGGCTAGGATATACAGAGCTAAAAAAACTAGTGCAATTCGAAGTGTCTGGCTGGTATTGCGAACTGGAATTGTGTTATGCAAAGTTGCTCTGTGGACTGTGTTTTTGCTGGAATGTGATTGAACTAGGGTTTGTAGGGGAGTAGTGTAGGGATTCATTTCGTGTCTCGGAAAGCACGTTAAACCATTGGTATTGGTACCCACTATCGTTTGTAGATCTTTGACAGTTGACGTAATCAGTGGGATATCGTATTACCCAGTTCTAGCTGGGCAGATAGGCCGTCGCTCCATATTAAATACTGGTACATATTCAGCTGCATCCGGTAATGCTGGAGCAGATGGTAACATGGTTGGGAGGCTATGATGATGAAGAAGTGTAGGGATTTATGGAATCAAAAAAATGCTACAGACAGGATCAGCTATAGGGAAGTTAAGAAGCGTCATATGGCCATATCTGAAGACCAGGATGTTCTTTATGGAAATTTCTTTCGTAGAGTTGACTATGGTTTAATGCAGAGACCGAAAAGGTTACCCGTATAGTAGTTTTAATCGTGTTATGTTTTAAGGTTAAGTGAAAAACTCTACAGTCTAGTTTAACCCGTATTCAATGGTTAAGGAGTCTATAACGAAAAAATATAACGCACAGGGTTAATTTTTGTACATAAAAAAAATACAAGAAAGTGACGGAGTTAGCCCACGTTTGTTGCTTTGTCACTTTCATTCCGGTTAATCAGCAATATTCTAATTGTTAACCCGTATAATGGCTAACTAAACCTATAGGTATAGGTCCAGCCGGTGAATGTTTTAGCCACAAAAGATGAGCCGGTATCATGAAATGGTCTGACATCGAAGATCAAAGAGAAATTACAATAGTTCAGCTACAAAACTAGATCTAAAAAAATTAATGGCTGGAAATAGAATAATGAATTCATCTCCCAGTTAAAATCTATGTATATAACATACACAGGTCATCTACCTCGAAACTAAAAACAACATACCAATAAAAAGTCTAGTAAAATATTAGAAGAACTATAATAAAAAGTCAAAACTACTTTCATAATCGTAAACAAGACGACAGACTCGAAACAACTGTGTACAAAAACAATTTTAATCGTTGTTAGCTCATAAAATTGTTAAATTATGAGGAAAAAGTTGTTATTCAGAAACGCCTACAGAATTTTTCAATAAATTACAAAATTGTTTTCACTTACCAACTGGACCGAGTTGTTTCAGGAATATGTCACCTGCAAAAAAGAGAGTGAATTTGAGCAAATAATCATCATCATCAGCCTACAGCAACAATCCACTGCTGGATGTAGGCCTCTTCAAGCGCACGCCACACAATTGGTCAACTCTCACCCAGTCATTCCAGCCACCTCGCGAGGATCATCGCTCCGAGCGTGAGGACGTCCCGTCCCTACTTACGCTTGCCGATTCACGGTCTCCACTTAAGAACACGTCTACGGTCATCGGTTCTAAATGATATTATACATGCAAAACCTTATTCGTAGACTGATTTGTTCATCGTGGATTAATTAATGAACTTCTTGTTTTAATTGATTTATTATTATACAGAGGTCATCATCATCTCATCATCTTCCTGCCCTTGTACCATGTTACTTAAGGTCGGCACAACACGTTGTTTTCTTCCATTCTCCTCACTCAACCGTCACGCTATCATTTAGGTACTCCTTTTCATTTCTTATCATTCCTGACACAGTCCATTCATCTTCTCCTTGGTCTTCATTTCTCTCTCTATTCATCAACATTTATATTCATTACCTACTCTTTTAGTAACAAACCAAGACAGTCGAAACACTTTCAACTTTTCTGTAACTGGCGCAATTTTTAAACCATCCTCTAATATAAGGAGCATATTCATACACCTTACCTTATGATAACAAAAGCGACATGCTTGTGGATGCAAGGAGGTTCAACACTCAACTTAGCTGTTAAGCATTCAACCCCTCTATTTACTAATTAGCACCGGATCAAAACTTACACAGCAGAAGCACTAACCCAACTCAAACCATAGACTAAAATCCGGCTCAGAAACACAATATTGTTGATAGAGGGCCCGCAAACAAGCCAAGCCATTAGTCCGCGTCATAAGGCGGTGACAGACACTCCACTGAAGGACAGCTCTAAACAAGCGACGCAAACTTCTCGAGATGCTCTCTCTAAACACTTCTAGCGTGGCGGATAGATCCGGTAAATATTATTTAAGAGAATCTACCTAGCAACAGAATTTGTTAGAGTATGTTTAACGTGTCAACAATCTCCTAGTTCTCTCAAAATCCATTTTCCAGCACAATAAATATAAATATGTATAAACATCATAATAAATACTGGCTGGATGTATGACTATGAGTGGAGTGCGAATCGTGTCGATCGGAACGGTCGGCGGCGTCATTTCCGGACAACGTCCGAACAAAATGGACCAGGCTGTAAATGGGGCAGCAGGACAGCCGTGTCTGACGTAAAGTTTTATTATTTATTTTGTAGTTGTTTTGATGCATTTGTACGTAGTTAGTTTTGTGTGTAGATTTTAGTTAAGGCTGGAAGGATGTAAGTGACTTTTGATTAAACTCTGTGGTAGTAACTTTAGAACCGAACTTTTCAATTGTAGCAGATTTGCTTGTTAAACGAATTAATGGTGGAATGCTTTTGCAGGCGATGCTAATCTATCTGCCACCAAGAAACACTGCTTCAAGCTAAACGAGGATTAAGAAAACTTGTCTAGGCTTTTATTTTCCGACTATCTGTTATCCGTGCCCTTCGTCCGCGTGAATTTTGCGTAAAAATATTACTTCCCTATTTGAATCAGATTTTGTTAATAATTTTACATGGTTTTTTATACTGATTTTTTTTATTAAAAGTAGTCTAAGGTACACTTCATAACATCAACTATCCTGCCAGTAAAAGTCCCGTCCAGGTCCAGCCGTTTCGAAGATTACTCACAAAAATGTAAAAAAAGAGTTTTTTTCACTGTGTGTATTACTCTCATGAGTATTCTGTAATAAGCTGTTATTTTGGAATTACAAACAAATATTTGTATAGATTTGTATCTACTACAGATAAATCTTGCGCCAGTCGCCAACAGCATGGACCGGTGTCTCTTCAAAAACATCGAACATCCCGCAAGTGCCAAATTAAGATCGACCTTTTTCAATTAGTGATAATTATACTGTTACATAAAACAACCAACAACAAAATTTATTAGGGTACATTCCTTCAATATTTATTAGGGATTCATAACCAGTTCTTGTACATACGTAATTTTATGCAAGACGGATAAAGTTTTCCCTTACTAAGTTTTAAGATGAATGTAGTCGTTTTACTAAAGAGCTAACAGTTATGAGGAAATTAGACAATTGGTCCAGCAATAGTATAATAGACTGATCAACAAAATCTTTTAGTTTATCCGTAAATCCGTTTAATGTAGGTGCCGGTCTATTTCCAGAATCTCTGTCGCATATAATATGTAAGTCTTAAATTACTGTAATAGCTGACATGGAAGTCTTTGAATAGATTCTAGATACAGGTTGGCCGGAAAACCTGTTCAGGTGGAGATTCAATATGACTCTCCCGTGGAGTGTAAATATGGTGTTTCTCCACAAACGATGAGACACTTGATATCGTGTCCTGCCTGTCCTGTTGCTTGCACATGACAGAAGCTGATGGACGCTACTGAGAGCACCGAACTCGTCGCCAAATTTTGCGCTGACTCAATTTTAATTGTCATCAACACGCTAAGCAGAAGACTGGTCTAAAATGGTGGGTCTTGTATCATGCGACAATTATTTTATGAATAATTGAGCCCGCTAAGAAATTCACTAAAGACAATCTAGATCTCTTAGTTTATTTGCTGCACTCGCACAAAAGACTTTTTGCTTATAAGACCAGTGACAAAGTGAAACCTTAAAATAAAGCTACTGTGGTTGAAAACTGGTTGCACAGCTTTTATGAAGAAAAACAGCCACAACTTTGATCGTAATGAAAATGCAGCAATAGATTGTTAATTAACTCCCGCCAAAGAGGGCGACCGTTTAATATTCATATTCAAGTTGCAGACCAAAGATAAAGGACTTTCAATCAATTGGTATAGACAAGTAGAAAAACTTGAACTATGAATTCGGGGATTCGGCCACTTGATCCCTCAAGTGGCCGTCTTTCGGTTGAAATCGTGATGATGATGAATTAAGCATAACTTTTCGTTAAAAATTCATGGTTTTTATTCTACACTTTGTTCCGGCGAATCTCCGAAACGGCTGGGCCGATTATGACGAGATTTTACTGGCCGATACTTGATTTTATAAGGTGTAACTGAGGTCCCTAGCCTCAGTTATACCTTATAACACGTTCCGTGCAAAAAAATGTTAAGCCTTGAAACTTTTGACGAAATCCGATTCATATTTTTTACAATAATTTTACGCGGGCAACAGCTAGTCGAAAATAATTTGGGCCAATTTCGAGCTAGTGCCAAAGGACGAGATGTTACTTCCCTCGAATCTTTCCAGGAAATGTAACCTTTTTCTTGCGCCACCGCGATGCTACCTTCGCGGCGCGCGTCCTGCCGCAGAAATTGCGTAACAAACACCATTTTGACGGTTAAAACAACGTTCATTGTGTTAATTTAAGTTGTTGTAGCAGACATGTTTTTTCCAACTTTATGAAGCAATGGACAAAGCTGAATTTCCTCCAACATCGTCCTGATTTTGATACCACGTACTTTAGTAATTCAAAAAATAATTTTATTTATTTAAACACACATAATTATAACAACAAAATAAGTTAGGCAGCACTATCACGTAACGATTTACAAAGGAGGGGTAGGTAGTCGACAGGTTCCTGCGCGATGGTGCTGCCGCCTTCCTGTGTGGCGGGAAAATAGGGAACTAACGCGTCTTTGTTATATTGCGTACCACACGCCGTGGTTTATTGTTTGAAGTTACACTACATATCTCTTAACTATAGTGAATTATGTGACTTTAATGGTCACATCTTGATTGGCTTGATTGAATCTCGTGTCTCGTAACGTGAAATTTTAATATGGGGGAACCTGAAATAAATGGATTTTTTTTTTTTTTTTTGTTTTTTTAAATCGTCGTAAATGCTGTAATAATATAATTTAATATTATAATAATAATACGGATGTTTACTGACTGAAAAAAAAAAAATCTTATTAGTCCGTCTGTTAGATTATCGAAAAATATTGGATACGTAATTTTTGTTTTATCAAATCAATAAAAAATTTCGAAGATAAAACGCGTCAAAGATTTGAGTGGGGGGTTGTGACGTCACACACCGGTAAAACAATGTCATACTAATGTCTTAGAATATGACTACACTTGGGAGCAAATAAATCGAGCCACTTCCTTTTTCACACATTATGGTAATTATTTTTGGTATTATGGAACGCATCGATTCGAAACATATATCGCCTAAAAGGGTATTTAATAACCTTTACAAAGAGGGTAGTTAGTTGTCAAAATTTCATTTTTTTTTTATTTAAATTAAAGTTTAAAGGGTAGAATAAAATTATCGCATTTAATTTGCTTATGACATTTTTATTGTACTCTGTTAAGAAAAGATTAAATTTGAGGTTTTTGTTAATCATACCCATATTACTTGTTATTGTTGTCTTTATCTGTGTCTGTGTAATCAAAATAACCTGATAAAATGGATACTACACCGACCGAAGCTGCCCAAGTTGTAGCTTTACTTGAGGTTGGACACGGACAACGTGAAGTGGCACGCAGACTTCATTTGAGTCGTTCAAAGGTACAGCGGGTATACCGCAGGTATCTGGAGACTGGTGCTTTTGTTCGGCGACCTGGAACTGGCCGACCACGGGCAACAACAGAACGTGACGACCGCTTTATTGCAACCAATTCGTTGCGCGACCGTGGACTTAATGCTGTTCAGCTACAGCAAGCGTTACGTGACGTTCGAGGAGTCTCAATCAGTAGGTGGACAGTGAGACGAAGACTAAAAGAACGAAATTTAACATCACACAAACCAGCAACTGGCCCAAAATTGACTGTAGCTCATCGCCGATCTCGCTTGGAGTTTGCTCGAGAACACATTAATTGGACGTTAGAAGACTGGAGGTCAGTTTTGTTTTCTGACGAGTCAAGAATCTGTCTTTTTAGCAATGACGGGAGAAACCGAGTGTATAGACGTCCTGGTGAAAGATTTGCCCAATGTTGCATTCGAGAAACTGTGAGTTTTGGTGGTGGTTCTTGTATGGTGTGGGGAGGAATTTCTCTAGACGGAAAAACGGAACTTGTCTTCGTCGACCCCGCCAACGATGGCAGTGGTAGACGTGGATTAACAGCTGACCGATACATAACTGACATTCTTGAAAACCACGTAATGCCGTATGCTGGTTTTGTCGGAGAAAATTTCTTGTTTATGCATGACAATGCGAGACCTCATACCGCGCAGATCGTTACGGAATACTTGTCTGCGATCGGGATTCAACAAATGGTATGGCCAGCACGAAGTCCCGATTTGAACCCGATCGAACACCTATGGGACGAGCTAAAACGGAGAGTCCGAGCCAGGGTTCCCGCTGTTTCATCCATTCCCGAGCTTAAAGTCGCTGTGCTTGAAGAGTGGGAGAACATACCACAATATGTCATCGTAACGCTGATCAGATCGATGACTAATAGGCTACAAGAATGTATCAGGGCACGGGGGGGTAATACCAGTTATTAAGAATATTTTTTTTGCAATAATTTTGTTTTTTATTGTTTTTATGGACTGTTTTAGCCCTACTAAATTTTCTATCAAAATTACCATTTTTCTTGCAGAGCCAATAATTTATCATTCAATAAGGTTATTATTCAATAATTTACCCTCATTGTAAAGGTTATTAACTAAACTTTTAGGCGATATATAGTTCGAATTGATACGTTCCATATTACCAAAAATATTTACCATTTTACGTGAAAAAAGGTAGTGGCTCGATTTATTTGCTCCCAAGTGTATATGACGTCACACGAGTTTTCAAAGCACTGTATCGTCTTCATTGTTTGTTTACGTGAAAAAAGAAAAAATAAGTGTCCAATATTTTTTGGAAATCTATCTGACAGACTAATTAGATTTTTTTGTTAACTACCCTATTGTAATCCAGTTTTCTTGATCGAAATAGAAGAAGCAAGTAATAGCTGCCAGGTGTTTTTATTTCAGGAATAGTCATATATAAGTCAAATATCATATTTTAGAAAAAAAAACATTAAAATTCAGTAAGCTGTTTTTTTCCTAATATATTTGTCACATAAACTTAACATTTTAAACACAGTTAATCAGCAATAAAAACTTTTTTGAGATGTCACAGTCACATTTGAAATAAATCTTAGAAATGTATGATAAAATGAAAATTAAAAAAAAAAATCTTTGAAAAATTTAATGTAACACATTCTTGCAATATGGCCTGAACTCCTTCAATAAGTAGTGGTCTTCGAAAACTTTTGAGAAAAATAGATTTGCCTGCAGTTGACAATAATAAATTTTATTTGACTTTGATCTTTCAATGACTGGCACATAGGTACTGAAAAATACTAACATATTAAGGTCATGAAGTAGGTACTTATTATAATAATTTAATTATGAATGAAAGAGCCAAATATCCTTAACTAACCACATCCCTGTGTTTCTATTTATGTCATTTTATGACACAATATATTTTTATTTGTTGTATTTCTAAAGTGAGCCTTTGTTAAAGAGGAAGTATTAATAATAGGACTTTTTTTAAACTAGATTATTTAGTTTGCCACCCATGACTCAGGGGTTGGCAGTCCCAGGGTTAGAAAACTCTGCACTAAGCTTGTTTCCATCTTTATAAATTACAATATTTATATAATGATTAAGAATTTATTTCCACAGAATTTTAAATTAAACAAAAGGGAAGAATTTATTAATTCCATATTATTTATAAGAACTTTCCATTAAAATCTTAAGCAAAATAGAGCATTTACTAATTCCTTTAACCGGGGCATAGATAAAATTAAACAATAACATGTACCTAATTGTGATAATAACAATAATCAAGACTTTCACTGTTATCAAGATAGATTGATTTAAAAAGATTTTTTATGATTCTCTTTTAAGTTCTCTTTCTTTATAAACCAGACAGGAAAGTTGTCATAGGTACCTAATTATGACATGATGATGATCTAAATAAAAACTATAAAGTAGGAAAATTATTAGAAATGGATGTCCATTTTTTTTGTTTTTGTTCAGAAACTGTGTACTTAATAAAATGCCCAACTAGAGAGGGCGATAGAGTAGTACAATAAATTACATGTAGGTACACGACAGGTTCTAGGAATCGTTTACACCAAGTGCTAGTGTCAGCAAGATAGCTAGCTTCGCAAATTACGACGGTTTCGTGGCGTCAGCAATGAACGCTCATTACTCGTATAATTCCAGCTGCTAGCCCAAAGCAATTGATTTTGATTAGGCGGTAACCCCGCTATGTTATGCCTCCGCAAACCGGTCGCAAGCAACTCCTTTCCAATGCCATGTAATTCTATGTAAATCGTTATTATACGTCTACTGTTAACTGATATGTGATGAAGACTTCACTATGGACACATTATCATGTAAATAAAACCCTTTTGTTACCAATAAACATACGAAACATTGAAATTCTAGCTGCGAAAAAATGACACTTAATTCATCATAGAAACTTTGGAAATTTTAATGTAATGCTTGGATATCTCAATAATACTTACCGTTTTAAGTGTGTAACTAAGGTCCCACTATTTATTGCTTCAAGATTCAGGAAACACTAGTACCGTAATATAACAATAACAACAAAAGTTTAATGCACTATCGAAATTATTGACACCCTTAGGAACATAGACAACAGTTGCTTTTTTAAAACTAGGTCATCTAAGCGGTCAAATGAGTTTTCACTTTCACTGAAAAGCTTAATTTTTTTTACTTTTTTCTTACACTCATTTGCAAGTTGAAAGATGTTTTTTTAGGAAAAACTCACGTTTCAAACGTTGGATTGTTCCTATTATGTTTCTTTCTAAATAGGCAGAACTTGTATTCCTTTTTCATAGAAAAAATCTGTATGGTTCTGTTTATGGCTCACAGGTTATTGCCAGTAAAAACATAATTATTACTGTGACATTAGTAACAATTATATTGTAACGATAAGATTTTTTTTATAAATAGGCTAGTAACTAGTAGTAACAGATATTCAATATTTATGTCGCTTTTGTTACTATGTCAATTTACATATAATTTTGTTTATTTTCTCTGATTTTAGATTTGGATTTTTTGCATTTGGCTACTCTGTACTTACGTCACGTCTATGTCAGCTGTCGGTCGGTCGCACAATACGTCAAGGAAGGGAATGTCATGATTGTCATGAATCTTACTTGCTGTTGCTACTGTGTGTACCATGGACCCACCATACAAACACAAGCAGACTTAAATTCAGGTGCCCTTTGCGCAGCTGCGTAATCTGCGAAGAAAATCAATAACGATTGGTTTCCGAGGAAATTAATAACTAAGATGGCGCGCATCGCTTATCAGTGAAACTACGTATTTAAGTAGCAAAAGTTTGCACTGTGCGTATTTTGTAATCCGAGTGTATGAATTTCAATCATTTTATACAATGAGTGAACCAAACATGCATTTTGGCGTCGGTAACCCCCAACCGTTCTTGGGAAATGTGAGTGCACCACCGGGTTTGAGTACTCATGCGGGCCAGTTTATGCCCAATATGCACAACATGCCTTCGACATCAGGAGTCCTACAGAGTGGCGTACCCCCTCCGCTGCCACCCAGAATTGATCTGCACCAAGCTCTTGGGCAACCAATGATGCAGAATCAGGGATATGGCATGAATGGCTATGGTGGGATGGGTAATTATGGAGGAATGGGGATGGGTATGGGAGGCTATGGCATGGGAGGCTACGGAGGATATGGTGGCTACGGAATGGGAGGCATGGGAGGAATGTATGGGGGATACAACAGATTTGGAGGCATTGGAGATGATAGCAGGTAAATGTTTTGTTATTATTTATTTCCTGTTTAGCCTTCATAAAGGTTTTTTTTTGTTTAACGGGTATCCTCTTTGCCAGAATGGCCAATTTTCCTTATTAAATCAAACTTTAGACAACAAACAGGTCAGAGAATTTACAAACTATCATTATATTTGATAAATTTTGTAGTAAATATTATTATGTACACAACAAACAGAGTACTTACATTTTCACTAAACACTTCTCAATTCAATTGTTGATATAAGAAGTCATATTTTAGTTTAGCATTGTTCAGAAAACTTACATAACTCAAAAATGCGTGAGGCTCTCCCTACAAATAAAATAGTTCTCTTACCAAAAGTCCTTAGGTATGCTCTTCTCTTCCAGGTTCATACAGATGGCTGAAGAGAGTTCCCGCCCAGCATTTGATTCCATTCAGAGCTGTGTGAATGCTGTGGGCAGTGTTGCTATGATGCTGGAAAGCACATTCTTTGCTATAACCAGTTCTTTCAGGGCTATATTAGGTATGTATGTTAAATTACCATTAACACTCATCATCAGCGACTGCCCATCTGACCTCCACAACCCAGTTAATACTAGGTAATACGATACATACGATAAATTACCATTAACACTAAAACGCGAAATTTACCATGTTTATTATAAACTGTAAAAAACAAAAGAGTTTATTGAAAAAAGATGGCAAGCAGACACAGTGTGTTAAAAACTAGAAAATAAGTGTAAAAATATATCATCAACCATATTAATTATTGAAGGCACAGTTGACACAGTGGAAGAAGGGATTCACTTCTGCGCTACGTGTCGCAGGTTTGATCCTCGCATAGAACGGAAGTTTGAGTGTGTGGTTTGTGTATAAGAAGAGAGTTTAAATGTTTGTAAACACTGCGTGCGTCAATAGAGGACAAATTCCTAGAGTGGGGAACATTTCCTAAAACAAACATTTTCTCAAATAACCAAACATTTATATACTTGAACAGGTGTAGCAGAAAACGTCAGCCGACTAAAGTCCCTATTCGCGCAGGTGTGGTCCACATTCGCTGTGATTAGGACCCTCAACTGGATCATCAGGAAACTGATGGTCATCATTGGTATCAGGACTGAGAATGAATTCAAGGTTAGTATTAAGTCCCGTTGGGGCTGCGGGTTAAAGCGTGCGGACATAAAGGGCTAAGAAGGAACAGTTAGGCAGTAGAAGTCTGACACTCCCTTTCGCTCTGCCCAAGAGCAGGACGGGTTATTTGATGCTTTCCCACCACCCAAAAAAAAAAAACGTTAGTATATTAAGTATGTAGTGGTATTTTTTTACAAATTAGTTAGACTGCTGTTTACCTTCAGTAAAGCATATGACACCCACATTTTGGTCCATACATATTTGTTAACAATACCATTAATACCATAACAGGTAAAAAACACAGACCAGTCATATAAATTATTTCAGCTCAGATTCTTAACAATATTTAGCTTGCAAAATATCAAAATTGATTTTTATTTTAATCAGTCATTTCAAATAAAGGTTTCAAAGGTTATCTACTTATAATATAATCCAATTATGCAGGAAGTTTCCATAAAATTCAATGTTATTATGTAACGAGTCTTTTAAGCCTGTTACATACTATTGAATTCTTTGCTTTGATTTGTAGGCTCTGGTTGGTGTTGCCTTATGAAAATTCATTTTTGGTTGACTTGGATTCGTGAAGTGGTCACACTGATTTTTATTTTCGATGCTGTCAAATTGACTTTGACATCTCTTGCTTTTCGACCTACAGCCTTGAATCAATGGAGTGATTTTTGAGCGCTCCAATAAAATCTCAAAATATAACTTGAGATGGGCGGCATCTAGTCCCTAATTATGTGGTAGCCGATTGCCCTTGTCATGATCCTAATTGGATAGCCTTTATTTTTTAAGGTAAGCGAATTCTTTGTGATTTCGGTCCGTTCCGCGTTGTCATGGCTATTTTGATAGCAGACGCTAATAGTTTCCGATATTTAATTGTTTCAGGATCTTTTAACTTCATTTTATAATTATTTGCTTGGATTCATTCATCTACTGATGACCACATTTTAATTTTTGGAAGAAACGGTGAGTTTAATTGTATTTGTCCGTAACCAGTTCGGCGTCGATCGCCATTTTTTATCCGCTAACGATTATTCATGTTTGTTTTCAGCCACAAGGCGTTTTTTTTCCATATTACTTAAATTTTTGAACGCACGCCCCTACCAAAATGCATATATCTTGGACCGCCGTTGGCAATCTCGGCGAATATCACCAAGATGCTCTTGGATAATCCATCAGGTTCCTAATTTAGTCGACGGAGTTTGGTATGGTTTATGATACATAACTTCAATTTATTTTAAAAAAGTGCAATAATGACAGGTCTTAGAATAACAGCGATGTCATCTTAATTTTACACATTAGAGCTGTTAGCTTTAGAATTAGAAAGGAATTTTCAAACCAGCAGCCTTCGGGTAATAAAGTCGTTCTTACTTTTCATGATTGATTTTTATTGATGCCTTCCCGCTTGAAGATTAAAGGTCTCAAGCTCCCGCAGGTAAGTCTATCCTTGGCATAGTTTTGTGTGTACTCCAGGCGCCCGAATTTTCACTTTTACTTATTTTTATTTGGAGCACACCACACAGTTTAATTTCATTCATCTCACTCTCTTCTTACACACTTTTTTTTTTTTATTACAATTGTCGCTCAGCGAACAGGGACTTGAAGTAGGTTTGTCTGGTACCTATATACTGTCATTATTGCACAATTATTAAATAACTTATGAGTCTATTGTTTGCATTAGTTTGTTCTACATTGTTACTTCAATAACTTTGTATTTATTTTAATTTTTGACTCATAAGTAGTACTTAACTTAATTTGGTGAATCTTTGTAAACAATATTTGGTGTTTACTTATTGATAATTTTGTTTATTGACCTGTTTGTTTTAATAACATGTTTTTTTCTTAGCAAAACCAACAGAAATGTATAGCATTGACCGCGTTTTGTTGTTCTCAACAGTAAAGTTATTTTAAAAACTAAGTTTAACTTTTAAAGAAAATAATTTAATCTAATTGTAAGTACAATATTGTACATTTAATTTATCTAGATTTAAGCTGCTTGTAAGTGATTATTGCACTTTTAAAACGATAAAATTAACTTAGTAATTTTTCATGGGAATACCACATTGACTTCAATACTTAACCTCAAACTTGAGAATTTATTTTCAAACTTTTAACTTTTTGAAATTTAGTTTTTGCTTTTCGTTTGCTATTCGCCTTGCTGTTTGTTAGTCATGGACAAGGGAGTTCAGTCTCCGCCGCTTCAGGATTCGGGTGATGTCGATACCTGTACTGCTGTTGATGCTTATGCTCTCAGTTAATATCATAGGAATTCTACCTAAAACTTATTCTGGTCATAGATACATACTTTCGGTTGTAGACGTTTTTACTAAATATTGCTGGTTCTTTCCAATGATCAATGCTACCACTAGAGTAATTTGTAAACATTTTGAAAAGGAAATATTTCTCAAATTTGGTTGTCCAAAAATAGTAGTTTGTGACAATGGAACTCAATTTACTTCAAAACATTTTGTAGATTTTTTGAAAGGTTTTAATATAACCAAAATATTTTATAATACTTTGTATACACCTCAAAATAACCCTGTTGAGAGATATAATAAAACGGTCGAAACCTGCATATCGTGTTTTGTTAAAGATGATCATAGAACTTGGTCAAGTTTTTTGCCCAATGTTCAATTGGCTTTAAATAATAGTGTAAACCTTGCTACTGAGTTTACTCCTAACTTTCTGATGTTTGGTAGGGAGCTTATTCTTGATGCGTCATTACATCACTTTAGTAGTTCTGTTGATAACTTATCTCAACTAGAAATTTCAAATAGGAATGCTTATGCAGTTTCTCTTAATTCACTTAGTGATATTTTTGTTAAAGTTCAAGCTTACTTGTTAAAGGGGTATAAGCGAAATGCCGCTTATTATAATAAAGGTCGGAAAGTCATTTCTTTTGGTGTGGGTGATATGGTGTGGAGAAGAAGTTTTGTTCAATCTCATGCTCCTGCATATTTTTCAGCTAAGCTTGCACCTAAGTTTGTAAAGTGTAAAATAACTGAAAAGGTTTCGGATAACGTTTATGTTTTGAAAGATTTAAATAAAGGTTCAGTGGGACGTTATCATGTTAAAGATATTATTAAATTTTAATTTGGTTTCCAAGTGTTAGTCTTGATTTTGATAAATTCTGTTTGAAGGTCGCTTTTGACAGTGTGATGTACGAGGGGATGGATGATAGGTTATCAGCGATTTGAAAGATGTATGTTAGGTAACTTCTTATAAATTTATTGAATTTGAATTCTTAACATTCTAAAAATAAAACTTAGGCCATTTTTGTTAATTAAATACAATTTTTTTCCACACTAAATGTTTTTCACACCGAAGGATCTTATTTTATGTTTTGTTCGTTTTTGTTGGATTGTATAAGATCTTATTTTTTAAGGGTAACCTTTTACCTGTTTACATTTTATTAGGATCTTATATAACCCTACACTTCAGGTTATTTTTACCTTGAGATCAAAAACTTTAATTCAATTTCAAGTTTTTGTAATCTTTTTTTTTCATAGTTTGAAATCATTCTATTTTCTCTTCGTCATAAATAGTAATCGATTTTTAAATCTATTTTGTGCTGTTCATTGACAGAATTGTTTCTCATTTGTACTAGAGTTTCATTCTCTTTAATGATCGGATTTGACTTTGTTAGTAACGCGTTCATCCTGGACTTTACTTTTTAGGGTCATTCTGTAACCTTTGTTACAAAATGCCTTATTATTTTTTGAATCTTGGTGTAACTTTTGACCTTGATTTCGACTCTTTTTTCCATTGTGCTCGGAAAGTCGGTGGTGTTGTGCCGATCACAATGTGGGATTTCGGCTCCGGCCATATTTTTTCCTTTTTCCATTGTGTTGGACATTGTTGTTCCAATCACAATGCGGGATTTTTTTTTACTTTCGTCATTCTTTTTTCTTTGCGTTCGGAAGTTCGGTGGTGATGTGCCGATCGCATTGTGAAACTTTGGCTTTCGCCTTTTCGTTATTGAGATTTCTCATTGGAGATCTCAATGATTTTTTGTGTTTGTCTGTGTTTGGGAGATTGGTAGTGTTGAGCCAGTCACAGCAACATTCTTTTACAGCTATTGTGCTCGGGAATTCGGTGGTGATGAGCCGATCACAGTACGCTTTCCTTTGTTTCGTTGCAGGTTGTGCCTGTAACAATATTTTAAATAAGGTCTTTCAGCTTTATTTAAAAACTTTTGTTTGGAGTTTCAATTTTTTTTGGATTGTTGGATACGGAGTTAGTCAGTGGCAATAGAGCCTAACTGCACTCATAGAGATGGTAGAGTTGGAAGCAGTTGACATAGTAGTCAGTGGCGATAGTGCCTAACTGCACTCAAAGTTGTACTGTTCCAAGTGGTTTGAAATTTTTAGTCAGTGGCTATAGTGCCTAACTGCACTAAAAATTGTAGTTTGTATTGGTAATTTGTTCGAATTCGTTTGAAATTTGTAGTCAGTGGCTATAGTGCCTAACTGCACTGTTTTGGAGTTTAGAAGCGCTAAGAGATTTCTCTCTTCGTTTCATTTAACAAGTTTTTATACTTAACTTATAATTTTTTCTGTTTTTCACATATTTCATTTTTGACTTTTTGTCATTTGCATGTTTTTACTTTTATTAAATTCTTGAGACCTTGTCGTTTGACATGTTCAGAATTCATTTACACTTCGAATCTTTTATGATTCTTTTCTTTTTTTGGATTTAGAAAGTTGTTAAGACTGGTCTATTGTGTTGAAGATTTCTTTCTAATAAAAGAAAGTTCCTTTCTTTTATTTTCGGGGAGGGATGTAATGTAACGAGTCTTTTAAGCCTGTTACATACTATTGAATTCTTTGCTTTGATTTGTAGGCTCTGGTTGGTGTTGCCTTATGAAAATTCATTTTTTGTTGACTTGGATTCGTGAAGTGGTCACACTGATTTTTATTTTCGATGCTGTCAAATTGACTTTGACATTTCTTGCTTTTCGACCTACAGCCTGGAATCAATGGAGTGATTTTTGAGCGCTCCAATAAAATCTCAAAATATAACTTGAGATGGGCGGCATCTAGTCCCTAATTATGTGGTAGCCGATTGCCCTGGTCATGATCCTAATTGGATAGCCTTTATTTTTTAAGGTAAGCGAATTCTTTGTGATTTCGGTCCGTTCCGCGTTGTCATGGCTATTTTGATAGCAGACGCTAATAGTTTCCGATATTTAATTGTTTCAGGATCTTTTAACTTCATTTTATAATTATTTGCTTGGATTCATTCATCTACTGATGACCACATTTTAATTTTTGGAAGAAACGGTGAGTTTAATTGTATTTGTCCGTAACCAGTTCGGCGTCGATCGCCATTTTTTATCCGCTAACGATTATTCATGTTTGTTTTCAGCCACAAGGCGTTTTTTTTCCATATTACTTAAATTTTTGAACGCACGCCCCTACCAAAATGCATATATCTTGGACCGCCGTTGGCAATCTCGGCGAATATCACCAAGATGCTCTTGGATAATCCATCAGGTTCCTAATTTAGTCGACGGAGTTTGGTATGGTTTATGATACATAACTTCAATTTATTTTAAAAAAGTGCAATAATGACAGGTCTTAGAATAACAGCGATGTCATCTTAATTTTACACATTAGAGCTGTTAGCTTTAGAATTAGAAAGGAATTTTCAAACCAGCAGCCTTCGGGTAATAAAGTCGTTCTTACTTTTCATGATTGATTTTTATTGATGCCTTCCCGCTTGAAGATTAAAGGTCTCAAGCTCCCGCAGGTAAGTCTATCCTTGGCATAGTTTTGTGTGTACTCCAGGCGCCCGAATTTTCACTTTTACTTATTTTTATTTGGAGCACACCACACAGTTTAATTTCATTCATCTCACTCTCTTCTCACACACTCTTTTTTTTTATTATTACAATTATCAATAAGATCTGATCACAATTAATGTTTTGTTTCTTAATTTTTTGGTGGAATATTGGTGTATGCATTATTAATAAAATGTTATCATTATCTATCGTTACAATGATCCATAGATCATGCACATTGTCGCTTATTCCATTCACATTGAAACAAAACCACACATAAAATAAAATACAGGAAATAGTGTTGGTATCAGTATTTTTTTATCCAAATAATCTTTTATCTCATCCTTATCATGTGACAATGAATGTACTATTCTGTTGTATCGAAGTCAGCAATCTGACCTTGTGAAGATGTATTTTCTTCAACATAACCTGTTTCTAGAAGGTGTGAGTCCAAGCTATACCTCTGTCCTATTATTTGAACCACTTAATTAGAAAAACATTAAAAAAAAAAAATGGTATACACAGCTTCTGTATAAAAAGTGTGTTGTGTATACTATTCTGTCTAATCTTTGCAAATGCTTCGGCTGGATACCTGTCGGTACCTCACTCACTGTAAAATTTTATACTGAGGACCTTTGCAATGACAAAAAAACAATGCAAATATATTTATTTCATCAGTTTAAGTTACCATAGTAATTGTGTCATGGCTGTCTCACTCTTCCCTTAGGTGGTAGCTTAGCAATGATATTATAAGAGGAACCTAGCTAATGAACAGAAAAAAGACGGCCTGTTTTGTAGTACAGGCTGTCTCAGTAGGTATACCACTTTGGATATATGACCAACATCAAATAGTGTACCTAGTTAACAAAAAAAAACTAATTAATCCGTCAGATAGATTACCAAAAAATCTTCGACACGTATTTTTTCTTTTTTCACGTAAACAAACAATGAAGACGATACCTACAGACAGATTGCTTTGCAAACACATGTGACGTCATATTCTATAATAAGACATTAGTATGACATTTTTACCGGTGAGTGACGTCACAAACCCCCCCCACTCAAATCTTTGACGCGTTTTATCTTCGTCAATTTTCCAATCCAATATTTTTCGATAATTTAATAGACGGACTTATTAAAATCATATTTTTTATGTCACGAAACATCCCTATTGCATAGATACCATAGGTCAGTTGATTGTATCATTGTATAGTAGCCCTTTAAAAGAATCTTGGCCACAAGCAAAAATCTACAAGTTCACATAATAAGTTACTTATAACAATAGACGCGATATCTACGTTATAGTCACGAGCATGAAATACTGATAACATATATTTTGCTATGTCTTATTGTTATTTTTAATCCTACGTTATTATTTCATAGATAACATGGAATGTTAGGTATTTACTTAGCTTCAGTATGTAGGCACGCCACTAACTGCTGCGTTTTAATCCTTAGGTACTTAAGCCATAACTTAGTAAAGACTGACACTTTAGTGAAGGTTTTGTATGTTAAATCTTTACTAAGTGACGGCTTATGTAATCATTAAATATGTCTGAGTGTACCGCAGTAAGTAAATTACAAAGATCAAGTGATTTCGTTGGTAACTACTGGTAAAACCAATGTTTTGGAAAAGTCTTGAAATTTGCATAAAAGTTTGTATCTTAAATGGTTTGCGTAATGCATAGTACACCCGTTTTGAAAAGGGGACTGTTGACGCCCCATGTACTGTGATGAACTTTTCGTATATTGCGATTAACTGGGCACAAACACATAGTCCCGGTTTACTAGTGAGAAATGAAAACCCAATAACTGTTTTGCCGATCAGCAAATCTCCCCACACCACACTCAGCAATCCAGGTTATCTGACTTTCCAAGTATGGTTTTCAATTATTTCGTCGCAAACGCATTTCCTTACTTTCTGAAGAAAATATAAGACACAAGACACCACAATCGATATCTCCATACACAATCCTACTCTAAAAAACTAATCTAACCTCTCCAGGCATGGGCCGAAGCCGTGGCCTCGACCCAGCCCTCAGGACCGATAGACCCGCACGGCACAAGGTCCTCCGGATGGGCTGTCGTTCTATTCTTTGGAGTTCTGGCCACCGCACCCTACGTCGTACTCAAGATGCTGAGTCGGCTCAACAGGAATATGCAGGAAAACTGTGAGTATTATTTCAAAAGGGCTATAATTTGGCTATAGTTTACAGAGTAAGTTTAGGCACGGTATATCGTGCTTGTGGTTGGTAATGGTAATACAGTTTCACCAACCACACGCACGATGTACCGTGTATAAACCGAATTGCGCAGACAAAACTGGTGAAGCTTGCATTAGAATTCCTCTTTAGTGCAGAGTCGACTGTCATAGTCTTCATAGAAAGAAAGAAAGAAAAAATATTTATTTGTCGCAGAAACATGACGAGCATACAATAAGACAACAAAAAGCAATAGGTACACATACAACACATAACAAATATAAAAAAAAAATACAAGTAAGGAAAATAAAACGAAAGTTGCACGTCGTGACTGCGACACCATCATCATCATCATCTTCATCTTCCTGCCCTAGTCCCATTCTATTTAGGCTCAGCACAACACGTTTTCTTCCTCCATCCTCTACTGTCAGACGTCACGGCATCATTAACACCTTTCTCTTTCACATCATTTCTCACAATCCATCCATCTTTTCTTTGGCCTTCCTCTCCCTCTCTTCATCAACATTAATATCCATCACTTGTTTAGGACGTCACATACGTTCCATCAATTACAGACATGTAAGATAGACGACTTCCTTTAAATTTTTCGGGACTGCGGTTTGGTCGAAAGAGATACCGCTGCCTCGGCATAAGGGCTAAGAAGGAACATGGGTGGTTTTTAGTCAGTAGAAGTCTGACACTCCCTTCCGCTCTGCCCAAGAGCGGGAGAGGTTATTTGATGATTTCCCAACCCACAAAAAAAAAAGAAAAAAAAAGGGTTGTAAAAGCTGCTGGGGTGCAGGCCAGCCGGAACAGCATCCTGAACGTTTTGACTGTACGTGAACTACTGCTGCATGATTCATACAGGGTGGTGCCGACGATACGACACTAATCTACCTAAATATCTTTGCCAAATTCGTTTGTTACATTTTATTTCCATACGTTAATCGGTGCAAATTATTCCTAAGGTAAAAGGTTAGTAAACCGATATTTGTTTGTAAATTGTAATGTATTTCGTTTACAGTTTTATGCTACTTAGTTTTATTGTTTTTTGTTCACCTTTTTTATTTTGGTGTTAAGATTTATTTGATAGTTTAATAATGTTTTTATGAACTAGAACTAGCAGTGGTTTTATTTATTGTCGTATTGTCGGCACCAGCCTGTATACTGACTAATGTTAACATATTATTTCGTTCAGTTTATAAATTCATTTTTTTTTAATATATGTGTGTAATTTTCATTGTAATTGTATCCAAAATTGATTGAAATTAGTAAATGATAATAACAGGATTATAAAATAAAGAAACAGGTATTTAGGCCCCAATTTGTCGGACAAAAAATAAAGTTAAAGTAAACGCTCCGATCCGATTTGGTACTATAGTTGCTGCCGGTTAAGATGTCAATAGCGGTCATTGCCCTTTCCCTAATATAAAACAAAACAAATGAAACATGTATCGTTCTTCATTTAAAAAAATGTTGAAGATCACGATAGATGACGATTTAAGACATGAACCTGCTTATTTTTGGATTTGAAAGTTAAGAACGTTAATATATGTTGGTGGGTCAATGACCGCTATTGACATCTTAACAGGCAGCAACTAAAGGAACCTGTACCTTTATGGAAACACCCTAAGAAATAAGTTGTTAAGATAAAGAAATGACGTTTCCATATCTTAGAATATCTTTAACCCTTAAACCCTACCCAGGGGTCCAGCAAACCCCAGAGGATGACTATTTCTAAATATTTTTGCAATAATTGAACGTACTTTTATGTCACTCGAGTCTAATCTCTAGTGACGTCGGCGGACATCTTGTCATTAGTCGAGCGTCAGCGCTTTCACTGTTTTGACGTATTTATTGCTATCTACGGGTTTGTCAGACCCCAGGGTAGTAATAACGTCATTTCTTTTCGTCGATATATTGGTGAATGCTGTTATTTTTTATATAATATTATAAAGGGTAAGTTTAATATTTTGATGTAGTTATTACAATAAAAGTGGTATTTCACGAAAAGAGCTACAAAAAGACGTCATTTCTTGAAAAAACTTGCCTTAGATCTGATCACCCCTCAAATGAAAGAACGATTTACATGGCCCTCTTTGCCCATGAATCTTCAAGTTCTCCTAGGTGGAATCTTGCAAAAGAAGCAGCCATTGCAAGAACCAAGTTCTGCTCCCACTGCGAAGAAAAGATGTGCCATGTGCCCAAGGGGTAAGGACCGGAAAACCAAGGTCACCTGTGGCAAGTGCCAAAAACATCTTTGCGGTGAACACACTGAGGCTATGTGCCAAGAATGTGTTACCAAAAACAATTAAGTTTTTATTTGTATTGTTAAATAAGCACTTAATAATATTAAATAATAATTTTAATTAAATTGTTTTTTATTTTGTAAGTATATTTTTTTATGTATTGGGGTCCTTAAAACCCCTGGGTAGTAATAGTGTTTCTCCAGGAATGGGTAGGGTTTAAGGGTTAAAAACCGTCTAAGATTATCTTCCTGATTGAGTCAATATATTATAATCTTACGTTTATATTGACGTTGACGATTTAACGTATAAACATTGTGACTTCTTGATAAAGTTGTACGTGATCAAAGATCTTTTGGTGTGTGATCAAAATTAGAACTAACGTCGCCATCTTGGTTTTCAATACATTGCACAAAATAATATCATTTTTACCAGCTCAAGTCATTCGTGCACCAAAGGATTATTGTACCAAATATTACAATGAAATATTCACAATCCGTCCATCCTTTCATGCTGCTCGTTTGTGATGCCTTTGCTTCGGGGGTAATACAAAATATTACTATCTCTTTCGCTCCTTACCCTTTTGGGAAATATCACCAAATCTTCTCACCTCCTTACAGTGCAAGATCCTACAACCTGGCTGGAGCCGTTACCAGCCGTCGGCAAGTTCCCATTCACCGCTACCACCCCCCAGGAGTTATCCTTCCAGGAGAAGCAGACCTTGAAAGTAGCCCCTGCTGATCTGCAGCCTCAGCTGTGGAACTCTGGATGGCTGATGGCTACCATCGATGGAAAGACCGCAGGTCTAGTACCTGTCAACTATATCAGACTGACTAACCCTGCTAACGCGAAGAACGCCAATGAAAGAAGGAACAGCGCTGAATCTGCCCCTAGTATTAGTTCTCCATAAACAATTTAACTTGTGGTGGTATAGAAACTTTTTAATGCTTACTCTGTTGTCTTGAAATTTTGATTTGCGATTTGCTAAGAGCACATTTTAAGTACCAACAATACTCGTGTTGCTCTATGCCGGCAAAAAAAGTCTCGCACTCACGAATTAATAATAATTTGACAATCATTGTTATAGAATAATGTAGTAAGGACAAACGTATTTATTAAACCACCCAAAAGCCAGGGTGCCAAAATAATACTCGACTGACTGTCAACTTTCACTTGGAGTGGGAAATATTGCTAAAAAGGAAAAGAAAGATAGAAAAATTTCTTTTCGATGAAAAGACTGTAAGAATGTGTGCTGTTTCGGCCTTAGTTCAGTTCGACTGGACATTTTTTGTAATTTGATATTTCAGGAAAAGACTTGGCTAAGCAATGGTATTAAACATCAGTAAGTACCTCCATTTTTGAATACATAATCAAATTTTGTATGGAGGTTTTTTGTAATAATTATGATGAAATTCACAACATTTTCGACTCGTAAAAAGTCGTTAGAGGCCAAATTACGAATGCGTAAGTTTAGAATGTCCACGCGATATTTTTTATTACGTATTGGAAAAAAATAAAGGGTAAGAGTGATTTACCAAAATTCTTTGACAGCGATTATTATAAATGTATAATCAAACTCATGAAACTTTTTTAATTTCTGCTGAGTTCCTGCTGTGATTACTTGATTAGTGTTATTTTACAGTCAGACGAACAATGTGATTATTTAAACAAACCATTTTGTGTACTCATAGGAGGTAGAAAGCAGAAATCTGCAGATATGAAAACTGTCACCAATTTCCAAGTAATTATTTAGCCTGGTAACCTGCACCTACTAGGTAATTCTTTGCAATGATTTTGTTTTTGTCTATGATAATTATGTTACCTTTTTGTGCCTTTCCAAAGAGATAGGAAGATTTTTGTATGAAGCCTGGCCAGCCTAACTTCCGCTATTGTATTTTTTAAGCTATTGCATAGCTTCTATCGCGGGCCTTGAGCGTGGGGACCGAATCCAGAAATTCCGTAACGAAAAAAACCTAACACTACCCCCCACTCCGACCGGCACAGCGGGGTGATACTTTATAGTTTTTCCATCTATGGATAAATACCAGAACTTTTAATGACTTTTTGAAATATCACACTTGTCTCTTTAGTTCAGCAACCCGCCTTTAGGTGGCAATGGTTGTATTGGAAAACTACCGTAATCAGCTGTTTGTGAGAAAGTATATAGGTGTATAGGTATTTATCATCTATGTACAACAGTGAATATCTGTACTCGTATAATTTGTGTACAAAGTGTTTTAAATATGAATAAACAAAGTGCATTTATTAATATCAAAGAAAAAAAAACAAAGGAAAAAAAATACTGCATTAATAAAATAAATAAATAATTATAATTGCATAAGTTGATAAAAAATACTATGCAATAGCTTTACCGCGGCAGTCTCCGAGTGCCACACGTCTTTTTTTTTTTAATAGCGGTTTAATGCGCGGATAATCAAATCAAAGTTGTGTACTGAAGCTGCCATCGGCGAATGAACTTTTTTATGAGTGACCGAAACTTTAAAAAAATATATGATGGTTGAAGTTATGCAGGCCAATTAATTCAGACCCCTTCCTCGATTCAGTTATTCATTCCAATATGGTGTTTGAAAGTGATGATGTTTCGAAGAATGGCCCTCCTGGAAGGAGCCCTAGGTTAGGCGACCATAACTTTGCGGCTACGGTTTGTGGTGGTGGACTGGTAGTCGCTTTAGGCAAAACCTTAATAGTGATATATGCGATTAGTAAATAAGTCAAATACTAATAGTTAGGTATATTACGGGAGCCAACGCGCAATTTTATACCGAATTGAAATCATTTCTAGTAAGTAGTTCTTACAACTACTTCATTTTAATGAAAGTCAGCCGTCGCACTAGCACCCATGGGGAATACAATGTTCTACTTAGTCGTCCATCACTCTTGTTGAAGCAGCTCAGTTTTGTTTAATTTTTCACTTCGAAAACTGAGCCGATTTGATAGATCAATCATTTATCAAATCGTCTCAGTTTTCGTTAGCTAAACTATGATTTGATGAGCCGGTATAAAATGACTTGGTCAGATTAACGCTACCTCCCGTACTATTAAGTGTCCTTTAGATAACTCTATGCATTTTAAAAATTATTGTCTCAAAATGGAACTTTTTTTTTTCTTTGGTTGAAAA
This sequence comes from Diarsia brunnea, assembly GCA_949774965.1. Classification (NCBI taxonomy): domain Eukaryota; kingdom Metazoa; phylum Arthropoda; class Insecta; order Lepidoptera; family Noctuidae; genus Diarsia; species Diarsia brunnea. The sequence continues at coordinate 11,490,754 of OX459007.1, read as the reverse complement.
GGAATGGTGTAGGTTGGAATAATTGTCTACTATTATTTTATTAACCTTTTTGTCTAATTAGGAAAGAATGCCATTAATTAAATTCAAACCAAGTGACAGCCAAAATAATTTTAATTTGACCAATATTTTATTGCTTTGCCTAAGTGTAATATTAATAATTTAGTACTAGTCAAACACATGTTATATCACATCTTTATTTATTGAATTACCGTGTATCAAATTATATATATTTGGCAATATTTATTATTATTGGAATGTATCAAGATATTGGTTTCATCTTTGTAAAGAAAAGTAACATCTATTTATATCTCTTAATAATAGTTAATTGGGTAAACGGGACATTAATTTTCTGAGCGATTCGACCTCCTTTTGCATTTTCTGACACCACAGTTTCTACTCTTTATGCTCAAATTCCGAATGAGTCTATTCAAGTTTGTGCCAATGTTTTGCCCTAATGATATAACAAGATATTATTAGGGATCAATTAGGCTCTTGAAACTGTGGCCTAATAGAACTCATCGCTTGATCTGTAGGCGATGCACCTATTTGTAATATTATTTAACAAGCTCTCTTCTAATAATGTAAAACAACAAAATCATTATCAAAATTGAAAATAATTATCAGTAAACGTATCAAGGACTGATTTGATATATGAATAAAGTCGTCATTTTTCAATATTTGTTTTATTTATTACACCTTGTACGCTGGAGGGAGACGAAGGCCAAAGAAAAGATGGATGGATTTTGTGAGGAATGATGTGAAAGAGAAAGGAGTAAATTATGCCATGATGTCTGACAGGGGAAAATGGAAAAAGAAAACGTGTTGCGCCGACCCCATGTAGTATGAAACAAGGGCAGGAAGATGATGATGACCTCGTAACTGTAACTAGAAAAGTTTGATTTCGTTTTAAAACTCGAAACTATTTAGGTATTTCAGATAGGCAAAACGAAGAGATGTAGCTACACAAACAACTTTATGTGCAGGCGGGAAAACACTGAACTAAATCTAAAATAGAAGTCGCATGTTTTTGTCAATTTGACGTCCGTGGCGGTCAAAAGGTTAACATATCGATGCTTTCTTGACAAGCAATGTCACCTTGAGCTGCACACGTAAAGTGGTGATGATACTATTATAGCTGGTCAGCCACAAACCACATAATAACAGTGAAGTATTGTGGTTGCCCATTCCAAAGCGTAGATCTGTGGAGGTACTCTTCTAAAATTAAGTTAGAATCAAGCCCTATGCGCCCGCGCGTCTCATACCATTTTTCAATAGGCACTGCAGCCTGAGTCTTCGTGGGGCCTCGTGCTCCACGAGGACTTTCGTGACGTACTTCTTATCTTTCGCAATATTCCAGCAGCATCGCAGGCATTGTTTGGCTAGTAAAAAGTTTAGAATGAAACAATGATTTTGACTTGTTGCCAAAAACTACTCGTGCTTGTCGTACATGACCACGTGTCTATGGGCGCAAAAAATACTGTTCCAGTTCATTGACCCAAATGGAAATGTGCAGACCGGCCGTTAAATGGCAGTTTTAGAAAAATAAAATTAAAGTTGGTAGAAAACGTCCATTCTAACACACTTGACCTGCGCAAGTTTCTCTTTAGTGTGTGTCACTCACTGTTACGCCCACAATACTTTACATTTACAGCCCCGTTGGTCTAGTGGTTGCAAGCGCGACTACTGTTCATGAGGTCCTGGGTTCGATTCCCAGGTCGGGCAGAGCGTTTGCGTTTTTCCATCAGGAATTTCACTCTTGTCGCCACGGAGTCTGGACATGTGCCCGGTTGATAGCAATATGCCCGCCCCCTATTATACAGGGTGGTGCCGACGATACGACAATAAATGAAACCACTAATAGTTCTAGTGAACTAGGAACTTTTATAAACTATCAAATAAATCCTAAAACACCGAAAAATAAATAATTACCATAAAACTGTAAACGAAATACGATACAAATATTGGTTTACTAATCAGAGGAATTTATTTGCACCAATTAACGTGTGGAAATAAAATGTAACGAACGAATTTGGCAAAGACATTTAGGTAGGTTGTTGTCGTATCGTCGGCACCACCCTGTATAGGACTTGAACATAACTTGCGAAATGTGGGTGTACATGGGTACACTTTTGTCTAACCTTTCAGGGATTACAGGCGTGATGTTATTAACAGTGCAGTCGCACACGCGAAACATTAACATAAAATCATGTTTTCTGATTGAGATATAGATTCAAATAGGACTAAAGAAGAATAGCGATTTAAACAGGTATTTATGTCAATATTTCGCCAGAATAAGACACGTCATGTATGATGTACTGTAAAAAAAACTCGCGAATATTTTTTAGGTTTATTGTAAAGTCATATTCCTAAGTTTACAAGTAGGGTTCGGGGAATTCAAAGGTAACTTCGCGCCCCGTCAGCTTCTTGTATACCGATTGGAAGGTGTCCACCTGTGAACAATGATAATACTGGATAAGTACATGAAGAGTAAGTAAATATTTATGGATGCAGATGGCCAGAATTAACTACTACAAAATCATGTTATTAGTACCCTTGCCCTGTCGTAATTTGCCAGTTTTCGATGAATCCATCGAAAGCTTATCAATTGAGTTACACAAAGGTAAAGTCTGGCAAGTGACTGTCTACTGCTAAAGGCACTTATTTTCATGTCTTCTTAGCATGACTACGGCTTCTAAATTATGTTGACCCAGAACTAAGACTCTTATTTTCACTGTATTTACAATATTAATTCTTGATCAAATCATGTAGGACAAGAGATGGGACTCCTCTATTATCCCATCTTGATTAAGTCCTCGAGCGTCCTTATGAGCACCCGGTGGATCATAAGACATTCAAGCAATGTTAGCGGACGTCCAACAGGTTAATCATGCTGAAGTGGTACAGGTGTACAAAGAGTAACTATCACCTTAACTAGCAATTTTATTGCCAAGCTATTTTACATAAGAGAACAGAATGTGGCCCAAATTATTCCAAAAAAGCAGTATCTTTGGCATCCATACTAATATTATAAAATATGTATGTCTGCCTGTTCACTTCTTACAGGATTTCAATGAAAATTTGCACACCGGTAAAACAAAGCCTGCATTAGGATATAACATGGTTTTTTATCCCAGCACCATATTCCCATGGGATATATTCCAACTTAAAAGCAGGAAAAGCATTTTTTTAGCTGACCTTGTGTTCAATAGTGGTCTGCTGGTTCTTGTCGAGGTGCACCTTGATGAGCTGGGAGCCGTCCAGCTTGATCCGAATACGCTTGCCCACAATCTCTGCAGGGAAGACGAGGTCCTCCAAGATGGCATCGTATACTGAGGTCAGTGTCCTGAAAATAACAAGACAGGCGAATTAAGAAAATGGTTATAAATAGATGCTAATCCACATGCCATCTCTGCATGACAAAAAGTTTTGGCCCTACAGTGGGACAGTAATGGGCTTTTATTATTCAATAAATGTTGGGGTGGGACTATTTTAATATTTTCACAACTCTTCGTCAAGAATTTTACTATTTTGCATTGTACTTTGGCTTGTGTCTGAAACATACAAGGGGCGTAGTTCGCGTATACTATTCAATGACTGTGATATAAATAGTGCAGATAATGTTTGCATCTACACACCCAATTCAGATCTATTTGATATGTATTGTGATGTGGCATAGCATATTCCCATGGCCAGGCCTTCTCCGTGTGGGTTCACAATTCACCACCTGGAGCTGGGACAGCGTACGTTGGAATTGTGATGTGGACACTAGTATTTTTTTTGTTTCGCACTTACTTATTCTGCCTTGGTGCAGAAAATTTTATCCTTCCATACTTATATTATGGAAGAAGACATGAAATTAGTGATCATATCACTAAGCTGGTCACCCCCAATTTAACTGTGAATCAATCATTCTTCATTCATCATCACTTTTAGTCTTTTGTTGGGTACATAATTACTAAAATGAGGACTTACCTAGATCTGGGCCTCTTCTGTTTGTTGGCAACGCGCGTCTTGTGGCTGGGTTTGGGCAGAATCTTGCGGTCTCCAACGAACACAACGTGTTTACCACTGAATTTCTTTTCCAATTCACGCACCAACCTGATCTGGATCTTCTGGAATGCCTTCAGCTTGGGCATGGGCACGTAGATGATGATTGACTGGAAATGGATAATTATGTTTTGAGAAATATTTCTGGAGTTTCCAAATTAATTAATGGGTCAGTGGGTCGTCTTAGGGGCGGATTGTTGTCAGTAGGTTTTATCCTTTCTTCAAACTGAAACTGCCTATTTTTATTCATTGGTAGTTGCTCAAAGTAATAGCTATGTATACATTGATAGAGATTTAGTAATATATACTATGTCTACATATCCTGCCAAATTAAAAATAATTATTTAAGTCAAGGAATATTTTGATGTGCAGTAGTCACTCTTATCATGAAAAGAATCAAGAAACTGACAGTAAACAACACAGATCAGTCAATACAGTAATTACTACAATAGAAGTTCAGTACACTTATTAATTAATTTAGAAATAAGTTATGTTGTCTATTAACATAACTTATTGGTGCTTTTGGTAACTCTTATTATAGTATGCCTAATAGCTGAGTAATTTCCAGTAGGAGTTACCTCTGATGAAGACCATCACGTCCACTCTGTCCGAAGTTAAGGTGTCTTGAATAGTTTTACAGGTTAACCAGGCTGGACATGTCATTCAACATACACATGGGCAATTTAGACATTTCAAACCAAAAAACAAGTTTTATGTGGGTATGCCATAGAAAAAGTACGAAATCTATTACTCTAGAGTACATCAAAGCTAGTTCCTCTCACCTTTTTGTTGTGCAGTTCGATTTCCTTAGCCTTAGTAATGTAGAGCTCCCTAAGTTGCGCCTTCAGGTCCGAGTTGGTCTCCAACTCGACCAGGGCCTGTGAGATCGACGTCTCGAAGACATCGGGCTCGGCCGCGCTGGCTTTGATGATCTTAGTACTCATCTGCAACGTACAAACACCAATACAGAACACCACTCCGAACTTTTAGGTTAGGAAACTTTACTTCACGATTTTAACTTTATAATTTAAACTTTCACTTCATAACTCAGTCACAATACCACATACACCTTGCATTTAGGCGTTTTGTATTATTTTAATGGTAATCTTATCAAAGTAGCACTTTCAGAAACCAAAACAACGTTGGACACGGAGGGAACGGATTTGTCACCACAAAATATCTAAGTAATCTTTACCGTTAACAATGTAATATTGTCTTAAATATATTACGTGATTAATATAGAAATAGAAACACTATTTATTTGTCTTACAAAACGCATAAATACATTAAAATAATCCAGAATTTCATAAGGACGGCTACCTTGAGAACTATACGGGAGAGAAAGAGATAGCCACGTAGTGTTGTCAGCACACAAACTGAAATCTACTAGATAGGAAAAGGAATACAAAAAGGCTGGCTGAACGAAAAAAGCTAAAGATTTTTATTTTGTTGAATAAAACAATGCTTCACTAAACCAAATTGTATTAAGAATATAACCAAATTTTACCAAATAATATTAGAGCAGTTGGTTAGATAGAATGCGATGATAGAACAAATCTAAGAGAAAATGAATAAATAGTAATCGAAATCCTCATCATTTATTTGTTTAGAAAGAAATATTTCGTAATTAAGTAGTTAAAACAGTGAATTCTTTACTTTTTAAAATCTACTGATTTTACTCTAATAGATACTAATATGCGTCAATTAAGCACTATTTATTTCGTAATTATATAGTCCAACAGTCCAATGTTTCAAACATACGAATCAATAATAATTTAATAATAATCTAATAAGTTTACTTTGCATTGATAATTATTATTTCTAAGATTCAGTCTTTGTTTTAAGCTATTGCATAGCTTCTATCGCGGGCCTTGAGCGTGGGGACCGAATCCAGAAATTCCGTAACGAAAAAAACCTAACACTCATTTATTTAATAAAAGAAAAAAATTGTTTTTTTATCGGTCACCACGCTCAAAGTGTAACTTGAATTAATATCAAAGAAAAAAAAACAAAGGAAAAAAATACTGCATTAATAAAATAAATAAATAATTATAATTGCATAAGTTGATAAAAAATGCTATGCAATAGCTTTACCGCGGCAGTCGCCAGTGCCACACTCTTTTTATTGAACATTTGGACGTAGGTAATAATGTAGTAATATAGTAGAAGTGATAAACAAATTCATTATTACATACGTATGTAGCTAATTCAACAATATGGTTTATTTCTATTGCCCTACTGTTACTTTTTTTAATTTGTGAATTTCAATCTTTTTCCATTTAATTCCTTATCTAACTTTATTAACTCTCCTAGCGTGCTTAGCTTTATTGATATCAAAAGATGTACCACTGTACCCAATTTAGTAAAAAAATATTCGGCCTGTTCATTGTACCCATGATTATGTTCATTTTTCAGTTAGGCAACACTTGGTGATTTGTTCAGAAACTATTAAAACTTTTGAAATTGTTTTACATGAAAAAAATATTTCGGTTTCAGCATTCTGATTTATTTCAATAAGTGTTGGTTTGTTGGTAGTATTATCATGTATTTTTACGCCAAAACTGTGATACCTTTCAATTATATCTAGAAATGTAAATATTATCTTAAGTTTTAATGTTTTCCCATTCCTAAACCTAGAACGTAATGTCATTTCAACAACCGTTCGAAAATTTAATTTCGACAACGTTTTCCATTTTAGCATTTGGGTAAAACTGGCGGTTTCTAAATTTATCTCCTAAGAAAAAAAAAAACAGTAGCTCTCTTGATTGTTTTTAAATAGTTTTATTATCTAATCAAGAACGTGAAATGAAATAGAAGCTAAATGATTGCTTTTGAAAATGATTATGTTTTCGAGTGTAACTTTTACTTGACATTGACACTGACAGTGTTATTGCGAATAACATTTATTTTGACATAACGAAGTTTTTTTTCCTCCGCCTAAATAGATAGAAGGCTAGAACTTGGCAATTTATATATTGGATAAATCAATGAACAAATATGGAACTCCAATAATTATATTCGCGTCGATACAAACGCAAGATCATTCTCCACAAAACACAACTACGGTCTGCAATCTGCATATTCGAATTTTAATTTTAATTACAAACAGAAATAAACTTACTCAGGAAATCGAGCAATAAGTAAACAAAGATGTTAATTATTAGTGTTTCAACGTAACGGGCGGCGAATATTGTATAAATAAACAGACCTTGAATTGTTCCCATCTTGTGTTCACAGCTGCTACTGTGTAAAATGAAACCCACCGAAAATGGGTAAGTGGTATTAAGAACTAATTTTGAATGGTTCCAATACATGTAATATAATGAGATTTATTGGAACCATTAAAAAATAGTTCTCAATTTTAATCTCTCTGTTATTTTATTTATTCATCTAAAAGTACACAATATACATCTCAAAGATGAATAAAATGACAAATTAAATATATAGTTATTTAATATTGTTAGCTGTTGTAGTCTTCTTTATTTTTAGCTAAAATTAAATTACTAGCTCTAGACTATTTATTGAATAGTAAATCATTAAACAAATTTATGAGTAAAGTATTTCACAGTTTCAGATGCAGCTCATACAATCTTCCAAAATGTATGGGGCATGTAGGTCTTAGGGTTCTTTTACACAAAACCAGCAATAACATATCTGACTGGCTGAAAAATGTGTACATGTACAAGGTTAAACTGGTTATAAAATAAATCTATAAATACAACCAACACAAAGTGGTTGGCATGATCATAAGGTATCCCCATAAAGGCTCTAAGCCTAATAAATGCTCTATTATTCTGAATGGCTGCAGTCCTGTGATAATTATAAAACCCACCTCAATTGTTGTGTGTTGGTCAAAGAGTACTGCCTAACTATGAAGGTATGCACTAGTTTTTTTTTTTTAATTATAATACATTCCTTCGGCTTCTGGATTTCTGGCCAGAGGAATCTAGCCAGGAACACTCAGAGAGAGGGAGAGAGATAACTTTATTCAGTATAAGCACTCACTCGTCACCCCATCATCACTCATTTGAACAAAATTCTCTCTGTGAGTAGACCACAATGACCAAAGCCTGCAGGTTTTTAGACATCATTATTGCAAAATATAAGTAGAGGAAAAGCATTAATATTATTCAATGTTAACTTCCTGCAAGTTATTTTACCCAGGATCTGATTGAAGTGCTTTTGTCTTGCTCTCACGAAAATTAAGTATAGAGCCAGAATATACAGGGTGTTTGGAAGGGAGCCGTACATACGCCTAGGGTAGAAACTAGGGATAGTCTGCTACCTACCCCCGCCCATTATATTGACCTTGGCCTCAAGGTTTTTTTTTTATTTTTTTTTTTTTTTATTTGACTTTTTTGTGTTTTTTTGACTAAAACTACCTGTAGCTCAAAATCTATCCATGGGACCGGTCGGCTAATGGTCTTGTTTTAATCGTTAGAGTCTTAGGGTCCTGCAAAAAATTATTTTACACCAGAAAATTGTGGAGAAGAAAAGTTATGGGGCCTGAAGTACCATAGTAAGGTAAAGAAATAATTTTAATGGCAACTTTCTATGGGGTTTAAAAAAAACTAACAGGGTTGGAGTTCTTCTGATTTTTTTAAAACATCCTCAGTCCATGCCCTTTCTAACGATATGCTAAAAGTGTATTTATCACTTTTAGTTTTAAAGTTATTAATTAATTTCCGCAACTAGGGCACTTTTACCACCACGAGTCGACATTTGTAAGACAAATGTAATTTCCAGAATTTAAACCAGTTTGGCCTTTTGCAGGACCCTAAGACTCTAACGATTAAAACAAGACCATTAGCCGACCGGTCCCATGGATAGTTTTTGAGCTACAGGTAGTTTTAGTCAAAAAATCATAAAAAAGTCAGATAAAAAATAAAAATAAATTAAAAAAAACCTTGAGGCCAAGGTCAATATAATGGGCGGGGGTAGGTAGCAGACTATCCCTAGTTTCTACCCTAGGCGTATGTACAGCTCCCTTCCAAACACCCTGTATATCTTACTCACTTTTTGCATGCAGTATGAGTGGTCAAATTGTACAGACCTAGGCTTTGTAATATAATTATAATTTGCAAACGCGTTTATAAGCGCGCTTTTTTTGTCGCTTGTGCGCTCGCGCGAAAGCTGGCTTAACTCAAACCGCGCTTCTTTAAACGTTTCAACAGTAAAATCGAGTGTAACGAAAACAAAAGAGAGTGTCACAATAAGTAGTGACTTATCTTAATCGCGCAATTTTGCGCAAACATCATCCTGACGTTTACTCGTTTGTAAAGTTCTGTTCAAACGTTATGGCGGCTTGGAAGTAGGCTAAAGTGACGGTCATCATCATCATCATATCAGCCCGAATCACCCACTGCTGGGCATAGGCCTCCCCTTTTTTTCGCCACATGTCCTGATCCTGTCCTTTGGGTCTCTAATCCAGGTGTTTTCCTCGACTTTGACGACGTCGTCAACCCAACGAGCTTTAGGACGGCCCTGGTTTATATGGCCTAACCTTGGCCACCACTCAGTCAATGCCTTGCACCATCGGCCATCTCCGCGCCTAGCAAGATGTCCTGCCCAGGTCCACTTGAGGCGCACCGCCCGGTCCCCGACATCGTAGACTTTCGTCCGATGGCGTATTTGAAAGTGATGGTCAGCGGAGGTATAACAGTTCAAACTTTATTACGGTTCGAAATCTGTATCTATCCTAAAGCTGCGCAAAAATGCGAAGCTATTAGCGGGCTTTTGAGTGTATAATGCGCAAACTATCACTCGCAGCTAACTTCCGAGCCGCCATAAAGTTTGAACAGAACTATACCCTTACCCACTTATGTTCTCTAAACATGAGCGTAAACATGATAACATAAACAGTTGGCTGGAGGCTGATGATTTTTTTTATTATTTTTTGCTTGGTCACGGCTGGAAAATGGCCGATGTCCAAATACTCTTTACCTGCACCGCCGTTTCAAATCAGCCCTAACGGAAAGCGTTTAAATCCCGTCGGGGCTGCGGGTTGTTCGAAAGAGATACCGCGCACTCGACACAAAGGGCTAAGAAGGAACATGGGTGGTTTTTAGTCAGTAGAAGTCTGACACTCTCTACCGCTCTGCCCAGAGCGAGAGGAGTCATTTGATGATTTCCCACGATCAAAAAACAAACAACAGTAAGCGTTTATATCGTCGCACCACTTCTGTAAAACGGATCTTCAGGACCGTTCATCAGGCTGCGGGTGTTCGCAAGAGATACCGCAGCCTACACATGAAGGGCTAAGAAGGAACATGGGTGGTTTTTAGTCAGTAGAAGTCTGACACTCCCTTCCGCTCTGCCCAAGAGCGGGAGGGGTTATTTGATGAGTTCCATGAGACCGTTCATCAGCCTGGCCTTATCCCAATTTGTTTGGGGTCGGCACAGGATGTGTTTTTCTTCCAAACTTCTCTATTACTCATCATCTAATGAGACCTCACCTTTGCAAATTGCGGTTACCACTTACCGCATCCAGTTTAGGAGTCTTAAAATTTTTAATACATACTATACCAATATGATACCAATATAATTATGTAAATACCAAAGTCTATCGATGCAACTAACGATTTTAAAACAACAAAATTTAAAACAAATCAATCTTACCATAAACGTTAGTGTCAGTATTATAAAATACAACATAGCTCAACGAGTTGATACAAGTGCTGATAATGTAATCTGCTTGTAATAGTACTCTGCGGAACATACAGAGCTTATGTTACGCTCATGTGCCCTAAAGACTCAATTCTCGCCGACATTGCAGCGACCGACACTTCCTGGCTCCGCTTTCAGCTTCGCAGTCTACCGACCGCCTGATATTCAGTGTTAATCGAGCCTAAGCCTACTACCGCTAAAGTTTCGACAGATTTGGGAACTGATCTAACTACTTACTCAGTGTAAATTGAGGCTTAGACCGAGAGACCTCTAAGGGTGCCTGTCTACTGAAGCAGAGCGAGGCTTGCAGAGCGGAGAAACGGCGAAATATTAACCAATAAGATGACACACTGGTGCGGAGCGTAGATTTTATGCAATCCTATTGGTTAATATTTCTCCGTTTCTCCTCTCCGCAGCCTCGCTCCGCTTCAATGGACAGGCAGCCTAAAGCGTCATGCAGTTAAGTTTCGATATTTTTAACAAAAACTTTGGAAGTAGATCCATTTTTTCCAGAATCGCATGTGAAACGTTTTCCCGCACCACCGGGTTACTCTATAATTTCTTTCCTAAAACATAGTTACTTTGGGCAACATAATTATTTTGGTTCAAAGATTCAAAAACAGCGATTTCAAAGCCAACTCGACACGCCTGTAATTCAGCCACGAACGAGTCTATAACACGTGCGCAGCTCGGCTGTAAACAGTACGCCCACGTCATACATTGTATCGTATACTCAATATATTTCCGCTTTAACATAGTGTACAATTTGATAAGAACTCTCCTCAGTGACCTCACTGCCGTTCTCCGGCTCGCGTGTGCTCCTTTTGCTGTGGTATACTGTGAAAAAAAAGTTTGTGAGTTTCTTTTTTTTAAATCCAGTGTCAGTCTAGATTTAAAAATAGAGCGGTACTCCATGACGTTGCAGACCAAATAGGTTTTAATTGAAAAGGTTGTTCCTTTAAGTGCGTGGAACGATTTAAATTGCAATAAAATTCCGCGTTTATTTAATAAATTACTAGTTTAGATTGGTTTTGTAATGTTACAATGGAACGATACCTACTCTGAAAACGTGTGCATGTTTTTTTTACAACCGGTTGGTCTGATAAACATTTTATTCAGGCTTCTTGATGATTCGTCATTAGAACTACTATAGCCTACAACTAGAACTCAATTCAACTTGGTACAACAATACTAAAATCTATGTTTTACCAGACTCACGTTCATCGATATGTGACATTCAGTTTATTTATCGATCATTGATTTTGTTTAAAACCTCTTTATTTTCCTGCATAGACACATCTCCCTTGCATCAATGGTATTTCTGAATACGAATAGTTTGTTGGATATCTGATGTTTTTAGGGTTCCATACCTCATAAGGAAAAAACGGAACCCTTATAGGATCACTCGTGTGTCTGTGTGTCCGACCATTCCCCCCCCCCCCTTATCTCCGAAAATTCTGAAAAAAATTAGTTCAACACTTATAGATTAGGTACAGGAACACCTAGAAGAAGTCCTGGTACGGAACCCTTCATGTGCAAGTCCGACTTGCACTTGGCCAGTTTTTTGTTTTTTTATCGGCACACGTTTTCAGTAGCTTTTGACGGCTACGCTACTTTTTTTATCGGCACGCGAGTTCAGTAGCTTTGTACTTGCCTACGTGTCGCGGGTTCAATTTCGATGTCGGTACGATAAAACCTCATCATCTGTCTAACCTTTTCCCAACTATGTTAGGGTCGGCTTTATGTCTAACTGAATGGGACTGCCTAACTGACAAACAGTAGATCCCATTTACTGTTAACACAATATCTCTTAGTAAGGCTGGTTGAACAGTCTGACTGTCAGTCTTCTGACCTCCACTAACTACTTAAAGATCTAAAAGACGTCGTTGTACATAAACGTGTTTGTTAGGTCGTCTTTAGTACAAAATAGTACGGTCAGCAACAGGAAGTAGCTTAACATTGCTGAATTTTAATCGTTTGATGTACAGGACTCCAGCTAATATTTCTATTGTTCAGAAGATTATTCTTCAAACTATTCTTTAATCTACAATAACTTGTTAGTAACGAGTAATACTTAAAAAGTTGTTATTAAAGAAACTTTGTAAGTGTTAATGTACTTCTATGCTGACCGTACCATAATAGCTTTTTTTATATCTATTACAGTGCAACACTTTAAAGATTCTTCTGTATGGTCCTGTAATCGTTCCAAGAGCTAAATTATAAAACTTAAATGCTCCTTAATCTTATACAACCAAAATGCTCTATTAAAAACCTTAAAACTACAAGCAGTCACAATGGTTACCACTATAGGCCTACTATATCACTCTTTAATGATAAAACGCCTTGGTTATAGGAACTTTTGCTTCTTGAGTTGGGCTGCTTCTTTCGTCATTCAATATGAAGATTTTAACTAGGGCTTGGTACATAGATACATTGACAGCAGTAGCTATATCAGGCACTCGGCTAGTCCGTGGTAAAAGGCAATAAAACATTTAATTCAGGAGATTATCTAAATTGATAACATTTATTGACTAATACAGCACTAATCCTATCAAACTGATAATTCTTTTAATTATTGAAGAGCTGTTGCCTATCTACCTATACCTATAGGTACATAATATGTAACTATAGTAATGGATGGTGGTGGATGGATGAATTTTGATCCATTTTCCTCAATGTTCTTCCGGGAAGTTTAATCGTTGGAAAAAAAATACAAAGCGCCTTAAAATCAGATGCCCTTGAACGAACGCGGTGTAAACGTCGAACTTTGAATGGAAAATTAAAAATCGGCTCGACTCAGAAATTGGTTGGTTAGACTGAAAAATTGTGTGCTAATCGGTTGTGGATGCATAGAATAGGGTATTTCACCAAAAAAATCTAATTAATCCGTCAGATAGATTTCCAAAAAATAATGTACACAATATAAATATATTATATTATAATAATTTTCACATAAACAAAAGATGAAGAGTTTTACCCAGAAAGTGACGTCACAAGCATGATCACACTCATGATCTTTGACACGTTTTATTTTCGACAATTTTTAGTAATTTGATAAAACAATAAACACGTATCCAATACTTTTCGAAAATCTAACAGACGGACTAATTAGATTTTTTTAGTGAAATACATACCCTATTGAGAAAAATGTCGTGAGGAAAGTTTTGAATATGAATAAGGGTAGAAGACCAGATACAATGGCTGGACTGTGTACAGTCTGTCTGTCTGATGAGATGAGAAGAATGCAAGAAGAAGATATGCTGCGCCGACCCCAAATGAATCGGGGCAAGGGAAAGATGAGTTGACCAGTTTTGCCGCTCCTATCCACCAAATGTTCAAACGCGAATGACTTCATTCTTAATGTAACTTAATTTATATGTAGGTAATTAAATGGCACATTTCATTGACAAAGGTGGTCGGTTCAGATAACCTTTCCAATGCATGTTGTCAATATTTTGCTATCATACCCTTCAAAAAGATATCAGTCAATCACTGCGATTTCAAGCTGTTGTTTGTTTTAACTATCTCCATTGAGCAATCCTATCCTCCATCGACATTTATAAATATGAGGAAAAATCAATCAAACCACAGCTGGAAAAAGGCCTCTTTTACGGTAGACCGTTGAGCCCCAACCACATCTAATCATAACCATGCGTTCATCATCACCAGCTTATATCCCTCTCTAAGAGAGGGATGGGCTATAATCCACCATGCGGGCCCAATGCGGGTTTGTCGATGTCACATGTCTTAGATTTTTTGGTTCTAAGGCATGCCGGTTTCCTCACGATGTTTTCCTTCACCGATTTGAGAGCAGCGGTGATGAAATAAATTACACAAAGTAATGTGCCTGGCTAGGTTCGAAACCACGACTTACTGTTCGTAAGTCGGGGCCGCCACCACACGGCCACCGCTGCTCTCATCCACCTCACCATCCATTACCGAACGTAACGTGAAGTTCTTCGCTCTACAAGCAAGCATTCCAATATCGTCCACGCGTTGTTAGGAGTGGAGGTCCTTCTATCTCATTGGTCTAGTGGTCGCAAGCGCAACTGCCGAGCATGAGGTACTGGATTCGTTTGCCAGGTCGGGCACAGTATTATTGGGTTTTTCCGTCAGAAAATTCTCAGAGTAGCAGCCACGGAATCTGAATTTGTGCCCGGTTGGTGGCAATAGCTTCGACCCTAATTACACGGGACTTAAACATGACTGTAACCTCTGCCTTAATTATGTTTTTCCTACTCCTCCGCTATTCTTTTCTGATTAATTTTGTTGCGGAATCCAAGACAGTTAAATCGTTTCTCTGGGACTTCGTCGAGCTTCATTGTGTCGGCGCTTTTCTTGTGGTCGCCACTGTTGATTCTGGTTGACAGGAGTTACAGTGGTTTGGGAATTATAGTGTGGCGGGCTTACCCTTCGTTGATTTCCGGCGTGATGTTATGTTGTGATACGTGTTGAATCGTGGATGATAATATGCAGAGCATTTACTTTATTGATTAACAATCATCATTTAACTGCACTAGGTGTTATTATGTCACCCATATGGAAGGTCACCTTTCAGAACAACATAACTCGTTTTTGTTTACTTTGTAAGTATTACAAAAGTAACATGTTACTATTATGTATAATTATTAATAACTAGCTGTTCCCGGGATGCGTTGCAATGCCCTTTTTCCTACCTACTACCTGCCTACGTACCAACTACCTACCTACCTACCTACCACCCTACCTACCTACTAGCCTACCTCCTACCCTACCTACTTAACACCCTACCTACCTACTCGTACTACCCTACCTCCTACCCTACCTACCTACTAGGTACCCTACCTACCTACCACCCTACCTACTACTCTACCGACTGCCCTACCTACCAACCATACCTACTCTAGTATCCTACTTACCTAATACTACCCTACCTACTATTCTACCTACTACCCTGCCTTCCTACCTACCACTTTCTTACCTTTTAAACCTTCCCTGGACTTCCACGAATATTTCTACACTAAAATTAGCCAAATCGGTCCAGCCGTTCTCGAGTTTTAGCGAGACTAACGAACAGCAATTCATTTTTATAAAGATAGATAGATTAAGTTATTATCTTTCTTTATCGATGGGTTAGAGCCGAATGTCAGAGTTTTAATGCCGCCCATGGACCTCTGACTTGGCTTCACATACCATCGAGAAATATCTGTCAGTCATGCTGGTTTCCTCACGATGTCTTCCTTCACCGGAGCAAGTGCAAGTGCGATTATACAATACGCACATCAATCCGAAAATGTATCATGTATGTGATATTTTTGTATTGTTATAACGACTTAGCAATACTTTCTACTACTGTCCCTAGCTAAAGTATCGATTGTTGTGTCGGGCAAAAGCAAATGGCATTCTTTACCCGTCGGGGCTGCGGGTTGTTCGAAAGAGATACCGCGGCCTCGGCACAAGGGCTAAGAAGGAACATGGGTGGTTTTTAGTCAGTAGAAGTCTTGACACTCCCTTCCGCTCTGCCCAAGAGCGGGAGAGGTTATTTGATGATTTTCCACCCCCAAAAAAAAGGGCCTTCTTTACAAGACAGCGATTTAGTAATGAATGACTGTTCACCTGTATTTAAATCGGGTTCCCTACATGAGTTGGAAATATGTTTTAACTAATTTAGATTAAAGTGGGGGTCCACTGTCCTGTTGATGCTGCATCTCCTACGATTCCTCGAAAAATTTATTAAGTTGCACTCTATGCATGCAACATACTCGTACATCCAATTTCTCAATATGCAAGTTACTTACCTACACCGAAATTTCCTTTAAGACTAAACAAGAACTGAAAGCGTCAAAAATTAAGATAACACTCGTTTAACATCACTAATCCATTACAACAAGGAAAGGCTGGGGTAATCAGTCGTACAATCTTTCTAACAAGTTTTTCCAATTACAAGATTTTATACACTGATAGTTTATCTAGACAATTTGTATGTTTTGTTTCAGTTCGACTGAATCAGCAATATGAGTCATAAGGGTTTTAACCATTAAACTATATCTCCTAACCTTTTTTTTTCGGGTGGAAAATCATCAAATAACCCGTCCCTCTCTTGGGCAGAGCGAAAGGGAGTGTCAGACTTCTACTGACTAAAAACCAGCCATGTTCCTTCTTAGCCCTTCATGTCGAGGCCGTGGTATCTCTTGCGAACAACCCGCAGCCCCGACGGGGTATCTCCTAACCTTAGTTTGCCTTCAAACTACGTAAAGTTGTTTTCAAGCACAAGCAAGTTGATTTCGATTTGGTGTAGATCCAGTCATATTGAATCATCGTTCGGCCTTATTGTTTAGTAGTCAGAGCAAATCATGTTCTGTAAATAGAATAATGTGTTTTTTCTCTAGATGTTTTTGTTTCTCCATACGTAAAGAAGTTTGGTTTAGACCTACCTACACAGTGTTTTCGGTCAGTCGGTCCATCAAGAATTTCAGGATAATAAACAGAACATGCGGTGTTTATCAAACAAATTACATAACTATTATAAAGTTGATGTTTACTAGTATGAAAGAATACCGACTTATCTTCAGTTATCAGAGACGTCACACATATGATGAACCCTATCTAAATTGACGTGACCTGCGAACTTCCCGGATGACCTTTCGTTTACACTCCTACGCATTCGACATAGTCACGGATATGGGCGAACTACTGTGTTTATTTGAGGTAGTTGTTGCCTTTTTTTTTTTTTGGGGGGTGGGAAATCATCAAATAACCCCTCCCGCTCTTGGGCAGAGCGAAAGGGAGTGTCAGACTTCTACTGACTAAAAACCACCCATGTTCCTTCTTCGCCCTTCATGTCGAGGCCGCGGTATCCCTTGCGGACAACCCGCAGCCTCGACAGGCGTCGGCCCTTGCGGGCCCCTTCCATGTTGCTGACATCTCTTTGAGGCGCGCGTGGAACACGAACGCGCCGTCGACACGGTCTGTCGTCGTCATATGACGGACGGACGGCGAGCTTACCCATCACTCACCGTCCACAGGCCCGCGTCTACGGTGGCCGGAAGCCATCATGTGGCCCCCGACGCCCGGAGCGCCTCCCGCGGCGGCTGGGACGAGAGGTTCTCTCCCTCTCACGTTCCGCCACCTCCTTCGCTAGCATCACTGCTTCGCAGAAGGAGGCGACGGCGTCCCATTCCTCCTCGCCCCGGACCATGGCTTGCACCAGGGCCGGACGCGAGAGGTCGCCGCCGAGGTAGTTGTTGCCTTGCTTGTTAATATTTTCGCTAAAATAGAAGGCACTTTGTATCTATTGAAAAAGATATAATGAAAGTGGCGCCGGTGACTGAAAAGTTGTGTGGAAATCGGTTGTTGTGGTATGGGCTGTGATGCGGAGGAATGAGGAAAATGTAGTGAGGAAGGTTTTGAATATGAATGTGGATGGGTATAAGAGTAGAGGAAGACCAAAGAAACGATGGATGGGCCGTGTAAAGAATGATATGGCGAGAAAGGAGGTGTCTCATGAGATGACGAGAAACAGAGAAGTATGGAAGAAAAAGACATGCTGCGTCGACCACAAATTAATTGAGATAAGGGCAAGAGAATGATAATGAGGATTATATGTAAGCAAAATCAAATTTTAATGTTCGACTGCTGGGACACACGCCTCCTCTTTGTGGATGAGGAGGACTATTATCTACCACGGGTCCTTGTTGTTTTCGGCTTGATGGATCTATAAATTTTCGGTTCTAAGACACGGGTTAAGAGATCGGTTTTTTCGATGATTTTCTTCATAATTTTGAGAGCTGTGAGAACATAATAATTTACACAATTCGTCTACATCGGCATCGATCGTAAGACCATCTCCACTGGGCCACCGGTATACCTACAAGGTGACTTCAACAGTCAGAACTCACGAGTATTGACTGCAACAATATTATTACAAGTGCACTGTAAATTGTATGCTGAATTGTTGACGCGATTATATATAACGTACCTATTCTTGCATGTGTGTATGTTGTTACACGCTGAAAAATACTTTATGACTTCATACATAACGCGTGTTGTTGCTTGAGTTATACACATTGGTTGACTGCGAACCTTCAGATAAATTATGGTGAATTGAGAAGGATTTTACTGCAAGACGATGAGAAGGCCTTACGAACAGTGAGTCGTGGATTCGAACCCAGTCAGGTGCATTACTTTGTGTAATTTATTTCATCACCACTGCTCTCAAAACGGTGAAGGAAATCATCTCGAGGAAACTGGCGTGTCTTAGAATTAAAAAATTCGAAGACATGTGACATCTACCAACCCGTACTGGGCCCGCGTGGTGGATTAAAGCCCATAGCTCTCCTAGAGAGGAGGCCTGAGTCCCTGCAGTGGGAACAATAGGCTGATGATGACGATAACAAGCAGCGACTGCCTATCCGATCATTATATGCCAATAACTAGAGAGATGGGTCCTACTTAGCTCAGATTTGATGTAAATTTTGTCTGCCGCATGCCCATTACGCTGTGGGTCAAAATAGCCACTTTCTGGAGCCCTGACACAGCCAGTATCCGTTGCAGCTCACATCGTAAAAGATAGCAGGACTCGAGTTGGACAAAACCAAAGACCAGTGGTCCACATTAGCTCTGAAACAAGTGGAAGTCATGGGGAGAGGCCTTTGCCCAGCTGTAGGATGACGCAGGCATTATGTGTTGAATTTATGCGTAATAGGATTATTAACCATTTTGTTCTGTATGCACCTTCTACAGTCGCCTTCTATACATCTAAAACAATTGAATAAACAGTAGATGCCATCATGGTATTGACAACAAATAAAAAGGGTTGTCTGGTTGCCTAGTTGTTACAAACATATTAATATGTATTGCTAGGCTAGAAAAACACTATTGTCTAGCCAGAACAAAACAATATTCTACGTCATTTATGTACGTACAATACATTTGTAATATAAACTTATTTACTTAGCTCAGTATATAGTTGTCGCTTTCGCATTTGTGCGACACTGTTGTAATTGAAGTCACTTAAGATGGTTGATAGGTAAGATTAGTGCCTGGTGGTAAGTGTTTTTATTTGTCGTATATTTTGTAGTACTTAATAAAAATAATTTGGTCATCAATAAATTCTTTTCATAGTTTTTATGATATTATAGACTGACTTTTTTGTTAAAAACCCTAAAAATCCTCTAATAATGTTTGAGGCAATAACATTTCAGCTATTCAATTAAGTTCTTTTAATATATAAATTCTTTGAATTCGACATAACTTGTCGAATTCAAAAAATGTAAGTAGGTAATCGAATAAAAAAAAAAAGTTTAATAATCTTGTTCATTGATGACATCTGTAGGAAATTATGATTCCATGAAGTCATAATAATAGCATGCAAATTACACTTTAATAAGAAGCTAATAAGGAAAATAGCACACACGTTTATTAATCTTAGAAGGAATTAACGCTTACTAGTTATCTACTGTTCTGTGATTTTCAAATATAAGTATGGAAATTAAACGTCACCTTCTGAAGAACAAACAAACTGTAAATTCGATTTTAGTCCTTTTAAAATAGGATCCAAATTCCATAAATTCTTGCTAATTCCAAGCTCTTTGTTACAAAATTTCATGCTTACTACGGTACGGTACTCGCAATCGTCGTGCGTGTATGACTAGATGTATGAATGTGGACGAGGCAAAAGGAGTATGAGGATCGTAGCAAGTGGCGTTCTGTGGTTTTTGCTTACCCACCTGGGAGAAAGGCGTGAGTTCATGTATCTAAGATGCTTTTTAGGGTTCCGTACCCAAAGGGTAAAAACGGGGCCCTATACAGGGTGTAAAAGTACCTGTAATGTTTGGGTTGTTGATTAAAACATTATTATTTGAAATAAGTAAGCGGCGTTTATTTATCTTCATGAGTACAAGTTTAGTAGTGATGGCGGCGTACATAGACAATCAACTCTAGATGGCTATGCCATAGATAATCTATACTTTACATCTCCCTTTCTTTGAAGAGAAACTGAAAACATGAGTTTACAGTCCATAATTAAGTTACATTTTAAATTTATATAAATGTTAACATGTACAAAGCTTACATTGTAACACAATTCTAACACTTTAACTTATCTTACATTGTAAATCAATGCTGACCGCTCATTAATAATTAAGTAACTAAATTCTATTAGCTTTTCACTAGCAACATAACATAACTAATATTTTAAATAATGCTAACAGTTTAACTTAACTTACATTTTGAACTATGCTAACATTATAACAAGACTTATGTTAATACATAAATATTAATCATTCACTAATAATTAAGTAGCTAAATTCTTTTATTAACTTTTACAGAACTAGGTTTAAAGTCTAAGTTTAAATATGTACTTAAAACAAACATGGAACATAGCATAATAATAATGTGGTCTATGTCAAGATGTACATAGTACATTACACGACATTGTGTATATCAATTTAGGTACTTATTAGAGATTAAGTCTCTTTACAGGTTTAATTGTCCTACCAGATCTAGATACATGAAATGTTGGTTGAACTGGGTTTGAAAGTTGGACATGATTTGGAATGCTTGGTGAGGAATGTGTTGTAGGTGGAAGGAGTTTAGGAATAGCTGGTGATTGAGCAGGAACCTGTTGTGCTGCTGGTTCATCTGGATATTTGGTTTCGGGTACTACTACTCTGTTGCTAGTAATATCTGCTTGTGTCTTATGCAAATGGCTAAAGTTTCTTCTAAAGGTTTGGCCTTGATCTGTTTGGATGATTACTGACCTTGGTAAGCCATTAGGCTTTTCTACCACTCTTGCCCCTTCCCATTGTCGATGACCAACTTTGTGTCTGACTTTGTCATTGATTTCAAAGTTGACTGGTTTTGCAGTGTGTTGGTTACTGTAGTTTACTTGTTTCTCTCTCAATCGTTGTAGTTCAGCTGTAACTCCTTGAATTATTTTTGGTTTTAAATTATTGTCAATTGTAGGTATTGTTGATCTAGTAATTCTGCTGAAAAGTCGTTGGTTAGGTGAACCTAGTTGATCATTTCTTGGCGTGTTTCTCCAATTTAACATTGCAAGCTGAATATCGGACTTATCAAGGCTGCATTTTCTTAATATATTCTTAGCTGTTTGAACTGCTTTTTCAGCAAGGCCATTGCCTTGATGGTGATGTGGACTGGAGGTTACATGATTGAAAGTCCACTCTTTTTGGAAAACTCTGAATTCCCGAGACATATACTGTGTTCCATTGTCAGTTTGGAGCTCTTCTGGTACTCCATGTACTGAAAACCATTTTTTTAATTGTTCAATTATTTCATATGATGACTGTCCTTTTAGTTGTTGAAAATCTAGATATCCAGAGTAGCTGTCACATATTACTATGTAAGTTTTTCCTTTAAACTCAAATAGATCAGATGCAACTATTTGCCAAGGAAGTGTTGGAATCTTTTTGACTAGTACTGTGTCTTTGATGTTGTTTCTTTGCGTTTGTTCACAGACTGAGCAATTTCGTACTAGCTTTATTATGTCATTGTGTTGTCCTTTCCAGTAAAGAAATTGTCGGGCTCTTCTTAAGCAGCTTTGCATCCCTAGATGTCCTTGGTGAATACTCTTTAACATTTTAGGTATTTGTGATTTAGGTACTACTATTTTATTACCTTTGAATATAATTCCTTTCAGATAGCTTAATTCTTCTTTAAAGTTAAAATAATGTTGTATCTCTGTAGGAAGTTCTTTGACATTTTCTGGGAATCCTTGCATTATTGTCTTAAGAAGTAACTGTAAATGTGGATCTTCTTTTGTAGCATTGGTTAATTCTTCTGTAGCATCTAATGACATAGGTAGAATAACAGCAATTTTTAGGTTTTCTTCTTCATCAAATTTCAGGTTGGATGCATCACAATCTCGGCTAAGAAAGTCAGCCAATGGTATTTCACTTCCCTTTTTGAAAATAACTTTTGGTGAGTATGGTGACACATTATACATGATGCGTTGTAACCTTGCTGGTGCAGATTGTATGTTTTTCTTGAAAATTGTCTCAAGCGGTTTATGGTCTGATTCTACTGTCAGTTCTTTACCATAGACATATTCATGGAACTTCTTACATCCAAACAGTATGGCAAGTGCTTCTTTTTCTATTTGTGGATAATTCTGTTCAGATTTGGTTAATGCTCTGGCTCCATAGGCTATTGGCTGTCCGTCTTGTAGTAGTGCTGCTCCAAGATTTTTTGAGCTTGCATCTACGGTTAAAGTTACCGGTTTATTTACATCATACAGTCCCAGCACTGGAGGACTCTGTAGTACTTGTTTTATTTTATTGAGAGCTTCTTCATGATGACTTTCCCATGTAAAATTCACATCTTTATGTAATAAATCTCTTAGAGGATTGGTTAGGTCTGACATATTTGGTATAAATTTGTTTAGGTAGGTGACCATCCCTAGTAGTCTCTGTAGCTCTGTTTTATTTGTTGGTGTTTTCATTGCCCTTATGGCTTCCACTTTGTCTGGGTCAGCTTCTAATCCACTGGCTGAAACAATGTGTCCTAGGAATTTTATTCTTTGTGCTTCCAAAATGCACTTACTTTTATTAAGTTTGAAGCCTGATTTATTTATTACTTCGATGACTTCACGAACAGTTTTTTGTAGGTCTTCTTTGGTTTTTGCATGTATGAATATATCATCGATGGACACTCTAACGTTTTTGAATTTACTGAGCAAGTTTGACAATATTTCTTGGAATATTTCAGGAGCTGATGATACACCAAAAGGAAGTCTCTTGAATGAATATCTTCCCCAAGGGGTAGCAAATGTTAATATTTTTTGTGTTCTTTTTGATAGCTTGATTTGCCAGAATCCTTTAGTACAATCTAATAGTGCGAAGAATTTAGAACCTTTTATGTCAGCTGATATCTCTTCAATAGTGGTAAGTGGAAAATGACGTCTCAAAATGTTTTTGTTCACATCTGATGGATCTATACAAATTCTTATTTTACCTTTTTGTCTGACGATTACCATCGGGCTCACAGCAGGAGTAGGCTCTGTTTCCGGTTTTATGACTTCTAACTTCACCATTCTGTCCAGTTCTTGCTTCACTTCATCTCTTATAGCGTGTGGAATTCTTCTTGCAGGTTTAATTTCAAGCCTAGGATTTTCAATCAGGTCAATGTCATATTCATAATTTTTATAACAGCCTAATCCATTAAATACTTCTTCGTCACACTGACTTTCTTTCAATGTCTTAACTCTTGCAACTAAACCTAGCTTCTCACAAGTTTCTAGTCCTAAGATTGGTGTAACTTTCTCTTTAACTACTTTAAATATAATTCTAGTTTCTTCATTTTTTAATTTACATAGTAACTCTGCTTCGCCTAATACTGCCATTTTGTCCTCAGTATAGCTTATTAAATTTCTAGTTCGGCTTGCTTTCAGTCTTGTCTTTGTTTTGTCGACCAAATGTTGTGGTAACACATTGCATTCTGCCCCTGTGTCTAATTTAGCGATAAAAGTCAAGCTACCAACCTGTATTTTTTCAGTCCAGGTTTTCTTCTGTCCGGTACTTATAGTTGAAATATATATGTCATCTTCTGAGCTGGAGCTTTCTTCTACTGTATTCACTTTATTTTTCTTTTTAGAGTCGAATTTCTGCTTAGTTTTGCACATTTTAGCGAAGTGACCGTTTTTATTGCACTTTGTGCACGCTTTATTGAAAGCTGGGCATTCCCTTGGTTTATGGTTAGTGCCACATCTTCTGCAGTCGAAAGTTTTGGTATTTGTATTTTTCCCCAATGACACTTTGTCTAATTTACTTTTGCCTTCAAACTCGTCGAGTTGTTGAGAAGCTTGTTCGCTAGTTTTACAGATGTTTATTGCCTTAGTCAAATCTAATTTATCTTCTGTTAACAATTTTTCTCTAACTTGATGCGATTTTATGCCAAAGACGATTTTGTCTTTCAGCATTTCGTCTAGTAAGTTGTCGAATTCGCATTTGCTTGCTTGAGTTTTAATTCTCGTTAAGAACTCGTTGACTTGTTCGTCTTCCTCTTGTGTGATTTTGAAAAATATATATCTTTCAAAAGATACGTTGGTCTTTGGCGCGAAATAGTCTTCGAACTTTTTTGTGATGACTTGCAGGTTATCTTTGTCCTTTTTGCACAAGTTGAAACTATTGAAAATATCGATCGCGTCTGGGCCTATCACAGCCATAAATGTTGCTGCTTGAACCTCGGCTGGCTTTTTATCTAATTGTATAGCGATGGCGTACCATTGGAACTGTTGTATCCATTTTTTCCAGCACGTGGATTTGTTCGAGTCGAATTGTAGGTTAGCTGGCGGCTTGATACCAGATACTGCGTCGTTATTATTTGACATTTTGCTTCTTTCTCACTTATTGTCGGTTCTGTGATAGTTTTGAACCACTTCTGACACCATGTAATGTTTGGGTTGTTGATTAAAACATTATTATTTGAAATAAGTAAGCGGCGTTTATTTATCTTCATGAGTACAAGTTTAGTAGTGATGGCGGCGTACATAGACAATCAACTCTAGATGGCTATGCCATAGATAATCTATACTTTACAGTACCCTTAACGCAAACAAAGGGCACTTGTTCTCCCTACCACTGCGATCATTTTTTTGCTCTAGACCATACCTGGGAACCTCCTAGTTACAGAGATATTGGGGGTCAAAGTTCCAAATTTTTCACAGCTGTTTTTGTAAATACTAGTTTTTCAGTTTTTAACCTTACTTAAATTACCTCCATGACCCGTTTACTATTCAAAGCATCCACTAGCACAATGTTGTAACAGTGCTACATTGAGTTTTACCGTAAAATGTGATTTTTGACCCAAAAAAAAATATCGTTTCCCAGCAAAAATTTTTGTGTAGAGGTACTCAGTTTGATGTACAGAATGCTTGGTTGACGGCTGTGTGATGGGTCGATTTACACCCTGTATATTACTAAGACTTCGTTGTCCGTCCGTCTGTCTGTCACCAGGCTGTATCTCAAGAACCGCTATAGCTAGACAGTTGAAATTTTCACTAATTATGTGTTTCTGTTGCCCCTATAACAACAAATACTGAAAACAAAATTAATAAAATAAAATATTTAAGGTCTGGGTACTCCCATACAACAAATGCGATTTTTATAGATAATGGTACGGAACCCTTCGTGCGCGAGTCCGTCTCGCACTTGGCCGGTTTTTTTGGATACTTTAGAGATAAAACTCGTAATTTGAACTTGGAGAACCGGGTTAGTGCCAGACCTAAACAGACATGGGTGGTTTTTAGTCAGTAGAAGACTGACACTCCCTTCCGCTCTGCCCAAGAGCGGGAGGGGTTATTTGATGAATCCCAACCCCCCCCAAAAAAAAAGGGTCAATGAATTAAGAAACACCTCAAAAACCTTAAAATCTCTTGTTACAGAGTCACCATGACACCCGCAATCCTAGTGACAGGCGGCGCTGGCTACGTCGGCTCCCACACAGTGACCACGCTCCTAGAAAGACAGTCAGATCACCCTGAATTCGACATAGTAGTCGTAGATAACCTGATCAACTCCTTCAGGTCTGAGGGCCAGAAGAAACCGGAACCTCTGAGGATTATTGAGGAGCTCACGAATAAGACGATACATTTCTATGAACTGGACATCAGGGACAGAGAGGGATTGAGCAAGGTTTTTGAGAAAGTGAGTATTATTTCTTAAATGTGATATAGCCTCGGAAAAACATACTAAATGAGGCTGTGAAACGTAGCTACGCTTCTCGTTGCCAATAAACCTTTTCGCTCTGCTCTCAACCGAGTGAAGTATAACAAGCTGGTATTTTGCTGAGCCATCCCATAAGTGGCTGCAATACTCCATAGAGGAACGTGCGCTAAATAGACTCACCTCACCTTTTTCAGGATGACCATCTTCTTGGTTGGGGTCTAAGCTTTTGACTCGATGGTTGAGCCGAATTTGAGATCTGATGTCAACTTAATGTCTAAAAACTGTACGCGGTCGGTAACTAGCACAGATGCACCTCGGAAAGTAGGATAACTGATCCTCCAAAACGTTTACTGATTAGCCGAAATTTTGAAGAAACACCTAATTCACACGCCGTTTGTCCACCTCTTGTCCCACTAAGAAAGTGTATTTTCTTACATTACAAAATATATTAATATTTGTATATTCTTTGCAGCACGACATAGAATGTGTGATCCACTTCGCAGCGCTAAAGGCAGTCGGCGAGTCCGTGGAGAAGCCCCTAGAATACTACCAAGCTAACATTAGTGGAACCTGCACACTTTTAGAGGTAAGCAAGGAATCCTTTTCTTGATCGTGTACTAAGTGCCTAATGGGGAGTCCTGTTTATCGTACCATCGAAAAATATCTCTCAGGCATGCTGGTTTCCTGTCGGGGCTGCGTGTCCCGTCGGGGCTGCGGGTCCCGTCGGGGCTGCGTGTCCCGTCGGGGCTGCGGGTCCCGTCGGGGCTGCGTGTCCCGTCGGGGCTGCGGGTCCCGTCGGGGCTGTGGGTCCCGTCGGGGCTGCGGGTCCCGTCGGGGCTGCGGGTCCCGTCGGGGCTGCGGGTTCTTCGAAAGAGATACCGCGGCCTCGCCACAAAGGGCTAAGAAGGAACATGGGTGGTTTTTAGTCAGTAGGAGCCTGACACTCCCTACTGCTCTGCCCAGTGCGGGAGAAGTCATTTGATGATTTCTCACCAACAAAAAAAAAGGCATGCCGTTTTCTTCACGATGCTTTTTTTACCGAAGCAATTAATATTATACAACAACAACATAATAATATGCAAGGAATACTAACCTTGTTGTCAAAAAAAACATTTTTTGCCCTTTTTATTTGACATATTCTACACAAATTCTTGTCATAAATAAATTCTACTTTGTAATATCTAACGTACCTACCTGTACATAATTTACAGCTGTTTGGTATTTGCAGCTGTCATCGATAAGATATAGGTTATTGTTTGCCACATTCAACTTAGTAATGACCTGGATAACACAGCGGACTAATATTATTTGTATGACCTAGAATTATATTTGTTCCGAGCGTGTAATCGATAATTGCCTTTGCGTTGACAGATTCCTTGGCTACTTGGCTGTTGCGAACCATATGTCGAATTGGGTGGATTTTGAGCAATGTTACGATCTAATTCAATCAAGTCTGAGTTGCGCACGAATTAGTCTTACGGCTTACTAATGTTCCAATTAAATAAAACAAAATAAATTAAAAACGTTGACTTCAGCGCCATTTTACGGAAAAATGGCCACGGGCGTATGTTTCATCTTATATACTACTTTCATAGTTTACTTTCCATACGAAACTGTTTGGTCCTGATTGGTACTCAACTCATTTTTATTTATTGAATATTAGAGAAATTTTATTACCGATTACTAAAGCTATTGTCAAGGAATTGGCAATGGATAATTTGTCATTTGAGCATTGGAAAAGGTTTTAGAATCTCACATTAACTACTGTCTCTTAAACCAACAATAAAATAACACTAAAAAACCAGACCAGACCACTAATATAACTTAACTTTTGGAAGTCAGTTTGTTTGTTTGTTTAATAGGGTATTTCACCAAAAAAATCTAATTAGTCCATCTGTTAGATTATCGAAAAATATTGGATAAGTACGTCTTTTTTCTTTTATCAAATTAATAAAAATTGACGAAAATAAAACGTCAAATATCATGAGTGGGGGTTTGTGGCGTCACTTTGTGGGTAAAAAAGTACTAACCTTGTGACGTCACACGACTTTTCGAAGCAATGTATCGTCTTCATCTTTTGTTTACGTGAAAAAAGAAAAAATATGTGTCAATTATTTTTTGAAAATCTATCTGACGGACTAATTAGATTTTTTTGGTGAAATACCCTAATCCACCGGCTTTTATCCCTATCCCTGCAGTTCGTTCCTATGTGATATTATCCGAGCTACACATATAATAGCCTAACCCACAATAACCTAACCTTTATCCTCTCAGGTGATGCGTAAATACGGCGTGTACAAGCTAGTGTACAGTTCATCTTGCACGGTGTACGGCGAGCCAGAGCGTCTGCCCATCGACGAGGTACACGATACTGGGCGGGGCCTCACCAGCCCCTACGGCAAGTCTAAGTACTTCTGCGAGGAAATCATGAAGGATCTCTGTACTAGTGATCAGGTAAATATAAGAAACATTGGTAATTTACCTGGGTTTTAAACTTATTTTGTTAAATTTATATTTAAAGGTTAGTTAATTACGATTTATTCAACAAAAGTCAAAAGTTGTCTCTATGGTCTAGTGGTCGCAAGCGCGAGGTGCTTGGTTCGATTCCCAGGTTGGGCAAGTGTTGTTGGGTTTTCCATCAGGAATTTCTCAGTAGCAGCCACGGAGGCTGTATTTGTGCCCGGTTGATGGCAATGGGCTCGCCCTCTACGACATGGGACTTAAACATAACTAGCGAAATGTGGGTGTACTAATGAGTAGGGAATTTGGGGAGACCTGAGCCCAGCAGTGGGATAGTACAGGCTTTTAAATAACACATAACATAACATCACGCCTGTAATCCCCGAAGGGTTAGGCAGAGGTGGACCTAATAGTACACCCACATTTCGCCAGTTATGTTTAAGTCCCAT
The DNA here is from genome assembly GCA_949774965.1 of Diarsia brunnea. Taxonomy (NCBI): domain Eukaryota; kingdom Metazoa; phylum Arthropoda; class Insecta; order Lepidoptera; family Noctuidae; genus Diarsia; species Diarsia brunnea. The sequence continues at coordinate 11,461,470 of OX459007.1, read as the reverse complement.
GTAATAGGGGGCGAGCCTATTGCCATCAACCGGACACAAATCCAGACTCCGTGGCTGTTACTTATAAATTCCTGATGGAAAAAGCCAATAACACTTTGCCCGACCCGGGAATCGAACCCAGGACCTCTTGCTCAGCAGTCGCGCTTGCGACCACTAGAGCCAACGAGGCAGGCTTTTAAATAAATAAATAAATAAAATACAATACATTATTAGTTTTCCACAACATAAGTAAAATCAATTATAACTTATAACGTGCACGCTACTTGCAGGCTGAAAGGGGAAGACAAAGATCTTCTTACCCATCTAAGGCACTGTTATTTGCGCTGAGAAGATAAACGTTATAGTATGGTTAACATTACAGAAATGGAAGGTGATATCGCTGCGATACTTCAACCCCGTCGGTGCTCACCGCAGCGGTCGCATCGGAGAGGACCCCGCTGGCATTCCTAACAACCTTATGCCGTTTATAGCACAGGTACCTATTTAATATAATAATAATAATATAAAAGAATCCAGTTCGTCCCGCCATCTCCTTCGACCTCCCCTCCTCCTCCTCCCCCCTCCTCTCCCTCTTCCTCTTCTTCCTTCCTTAGGTTGATCCGTGGATGCCATCCATTACGTACTGAGTTTCCTCCAAGCCATCTGTGATTTATTTTACATTATTAAACTGAAAAGCTGTAAATTATAAAAAGACGTAAAAAATAAACGCTTTTGGAAGCAGGTGGGACCTATTCCACGTTTTAATAATGTTATATGTCAATGTTTTTTTTTAACTAGTTGATACCCGTGGCTTCGCCCGCGTAGATTTTATGCTAAACCTTCCTCGAGAACCACTCTATCCATTGGTGAAAACATCATGAAAATCGGTGCAGTAGTTTTTGAGTTTATCGTGAACAGACAGAAAGACGCGGCCCTACTTTTTTTTTTGCGATTCTACCTTCAACATTTCTAAAAACGAGTATCGTTGATTCTAAAGTACTTGTCTATTACTTGTCATCTCTGTGGTTATCATACTCTGAAAGGTTACTTTTTAATTATAGCTATTCCTCACATTCCCTCCTCTAGGTAGCGGTAGGCCGTCTCCAAGAGCTGATGGTGTTCGGCAACGATTACCCTACAGTGGACGGCACGGGCGTGAGGGACTACATCCATGTCGAGGACCTGGCTGAGGGACACGTGAAGGCTGTCAAGCTGTTCCAGCAGCCTGGCTTCAGTGGCTTCCATGCTGTTAACTTAGGTTAGTTATAATGTCTTCAAGTGTATCCAACAGACAGACATACAGACAGAGGTGCTCATGGCTGAATAAAAACAGGCACTCGAGTCCATCTTCAGGGTAAACCGCGCTTAACTAGGTTGGTCTGTGGATGGGTAGCAACGCATTATATACCGAGTTTCCTCCGTGCCTCGGAAAGCACGTTAAGCCGTTGCTCCCGGCTGTCAAGATCTTTGGCAGTCGTTACAGTTAGTCAGTGGCTGGAAAGTCTGACAACTGGTCAACCAAGGGATATCGTATTAGGTACTAAATGAGTTGTGGCAGTCAGATAGGCAGTCGCCGCATGTAAAGTACTGATATTCAGTTTTATCCAGTCAGACAGGAAGCCATCCCAACATTCTTGGGAAAAGGCTGGGATATGCACGGCACTGTACCATCTACTCAAACCCACATTCTTCCAATATCTCAAATAATCTACACATCATGAAACCTTCAACCAATAACTAACCCAAATCCACCATTACACAGGTACAGGCACCGGCTACTCAGTCCTCCAAATGATATCCGCGTTCAAAGTGGCGAGCGGTCGCGAGGTCCCTTACCGCATCGTGGGTCGTCGCGCGGGAGACATAGCCGCTAACTATGCGGACGTGGCACTGTCCCACCGACTTCTATCCTGGCGGGCTACTAGGACCCTAGAGGATATGTGTGCAGACACTTGGAGGTGGCAGAGCAATAACCCTGAGGGGTTCAAGACCAGTTAGGACGTTGGAGGGGAGAAGTTCTTGAGGGTAGGTGATGTTTTTTGGATAGCAAAAATCTCGAAATCAGAAACATAAAGTCGGATGTAGGTATTTCACCAAATAAATCTAATTAGTCCGTCAGATAGTTTTCCAAAAAATAATGGACACATATTTTTTCTTTTTTCACGTAAACAAAAGATGAAGACGATACAGTACTTCGAAAAGTCGTGTGACGTCATAGACATAGTACTTTTTTTACCCAGAAAGTGACATCACAAGCCCCCACTCATGATCTTTGACACGTTTTATTTTCGTCTATTTTTATTCGTTTGATAAAACAAAAAACACGTATCCAATATTTTTGAAAATCTAACAGACGGATTAATTAGATTTTTTTAGTGAAATCCTATTCTCTGTTTTTGTACATCCGACTTTACGCTTCTGATGTCGAGAAATGTTGACTACAAAGTAATGGTGTCAATAATATGGGTTCTGCATTTTTTTATTATTGCTGCGGAGCCCTAAGATGTAACAGATTTTATAGGTGCATGCAGTCACGAGTACTAATATGCATACACTTAACAAAATTCAAAAGCGATTTTCTCGTGAAATAATAGTTTCTACTTTGAGATAGGTGTTCACCTATTTCGTAATAGTATGGCTTCCTAAATACCATGTTCGTGAAAACTTAAAAAGTTAAACAATATATTAGGTGAAAATAACCTAAAAGTTGATGCGTGTATACGTATTGGGTGCTCGTGAATGCATACATATTCTGTCTGGCTGGATCCAAATGAAAAATTACCAAATCCATTTAAATGTTACTTGCCCTGATTGTAGTCAGGCCGATTAGGAACTATGTCAGGAAACTTAAGAAAAATTACTTAGGAGATCCATCTACAACATAATATTTTTAGTACATGTTTAAAGTAGAGCCATAATAGAAGTTGTAATAATAAGATAAGATGTTTAGGAACCAAAACCTAATGTGTAGAAATATGGCATTTCTGCAATCTACAGAAAAAATCGAATAATTTACATTTTTTACTACAAAATTATGACCAAATGTTAGTCGTTCATGTATGTTGCCATACTATTATTGTTTATTTCATGTAATATTTATATTTATTTAATTAATTTAGGACCAAAGCGATACCAAATACATGCCAAAGCATTTACCAGTGATTGTAAAGAAAATTGTATTTTTATTGAAAATTATTTGTTAAAAAGTATATTTTTATTAAGTTTTGCCGTCTTAGATTAATAATATGATAATAAAAATATAGGTGTCTCTTATAAGTTGAGCAACAAGGAGGAAATTAGAAACTATAATTATAATGAAAATTAACCAAATTTTATTTTTCATATAAGGATTTTACTACCTTTCATTGTTGTCAAAGTTGGTAAAGGCAGCAAAAAATCAGAGAAATTGAACGAAAAAACATTTACTTAATAAAAAAAAAATGGATTTTTTTTCCAAAAAATTAGGTATACTAAATTGTTTCCATATAAAAAAGAGCCAAAGTTTCCTGGTTTATATTATGGATTGTTTTCCCCTTGTTGTTCTACTTAGAAGAATCACTCTGTATAGTAACATAAAATGTATATTAACATTGCGAATCTTTGCAGGAGATGACACACAGGCCTTCTCAAACTTGCTAAAATCCGTGTTAAGTATGTAACGACTTGACGGACAGATAAGACATGAATACTAACAGACTGACTATTTGACTGAGCATACTGACTATTAGACTTAACAGACTGACTATTTGACTGAACATACTGACTATTTGACTGAACATACCGACTATTTGACTTAACAGACTGACTATTTGACTGAACATACGGAACAGACTGACTATTTGACTTCACTGACTGACTATTTGACTGAACAGACTTACTATTTGACTGAACAGACTGACTATTTGACTGAACATACTATTTGACTTAACAGACTGACTATTTGACTGTACAGACAGACTACTTGACTTAACAGACTATTTGACTGAAGAGACTATTTGACTTAACAGACTGACTATTTGACTAAACATACTGACTATTTGACTGAACGTACTGACTATTTGACTGAACATACTGACTATTTTACTTAACTTACTGACTATTTGACTTAACAGACTGACTATTTGGCAGAACATACTGACTATTTTACTTAACAGACTGACTATTTGACTGGACAGACTGACTATTTGACTTAACATACTGACTATTTGACTGAAAATAAATAAAGCCGATTTTTTTTTTTATAAACTTTGCTCCACACAAGGTATTTCTCCTGTATCGTGGAAGATAAACAAATGACGTACAGAGCTAAGAAGCACTCAAACAAATAAAAAACAGAAATAACATATTGACAAATAAATGACGAACTAGTAAGAGCTAAACAAATGACACACAAACAAGACGACTACTTCGACAGGCACAGACGACGAACAAACCTTAGATTACCTAGGTAGCCCTTTTCTGTAAGCCTGTGTGTCATCTACTGTAACTAACATAAGTAAGATTAAATGTTAACCTTAGGTGCTAGCTATACCAAATCTTTCGGCGTTGCCTGTTAATTTCGGCATTAAACTGTGACTTATCATTCCTTGTATCTACTTTTTATCTTATTTATAGAGAAGAGTTTATTTTTGTCTATTTATTTCGTTGTGCTATTTACTATGTACCTACCTATAATTATTTTATGATCGATCGATCGATCAAACTGTAGCTGTGTAATAAAATATTTATATTACTGACATTTTGTTTATTTTGTTCCTGTTGGGCGGGGTTTTCGTGTTTATCCATAACTGTGTTGTTTTTAGGGTTCCGTACCCAAAGGGTAAAACGGGACCCCTATTACCACACTGTGCTATTACTAAGATTTCGCTGTCCGTCCGTCTGTCCCCAGGCTGTATCTCGTGACCGGATGAACCGTGATAGCTAGACAGTTTTAATAGATGATGTATTTCTGTTCCCGCTATAACAAAAAAGTAAATGCTTTTAATAAAACAATAAAATAAATATTTAAGAGGGCTCCTATACAACAAACGTTGTTTTTGATAACGGCAACAGGTAGATGCTTGAAATATTCACAGAATATTAAGTTATATTTATTCACTTTAAAAATAAATAATTAAAATAAAACTCAGACATGATTTTTTTGCCGTTTTAATTTATACTACTCGTACATAGGCTCGCGTTTGGCCGCAACTCACATGTTTTTTTTTTTCATATATATTGGGACAAGCCCGCCACCTATTCCCAAACCACTGTAACTCCTGTAAGCCAGAATCAACAGGGGGGACCACAAGAAAATCGCCGAGACAATGAAGCTCGACGAAGTCCAGAGGAAAAAACGATTTAACTGTCTTGGACCCGCAACGAAATTAATTGGAAAAGAATAGCGGAGGAGTAGGAAAAAAACATAATTTCCACTTCCCTCCATATCAGCAGGAGACAGGACAGACCAAGGCCAATAGGCACACAGGGACGTATACAACTGGGATAAGCCCAGTTGCCTAGCACCACGGATATTATTGTCATTAACATTACTGGGTCCTAAGTTGTGAGCTGTTATATATGATTCCAATAATAGATATGACAAAAATGCTTGAACGCATGGAAATTTTTTATAGTTTCTACAAGGTCCGTATAGTAAATAACTCCGGATGTAACCTGTAAACTATGCAACATAATATTACGTTTATTCTTCCAAAGACTACACTCCCATAAAATGTGATGTGCAGATTGTTCATATTTGCAGTCAACAAAAAGGCGAGGCAACAAGCTTGAAGTAAAATAATTTTCTCTTAAAGTTACCATGACCTGTGAGAAATTGGGCAACACAGTGATCCACCTCCAGCCATGCCCTGGCCAGCCGCTCACGAACGGATGGAAAGAACTGGTGAAGGTGTCGGCCTTTGATGGAATTATCCCACCTATACATTGCCAGCCGTTGTATGTTGCCCATTCAGATAAAAGTTCCTCCCAGACGACAGTCTGTGGTTTAAGTAATCTAGCTATTTTAGCATGGTCACGTTGCATTCAAAAGTCTGCGTCCGCGGTCTCTCGTGCGCAGTCGTACATTGATGCACGGCGCTGCACTTCAAGATCGACTGGAAAGCCAACCGCTGGTTTTGAAGCAATTTACGTCGTACTATGAAAGAAAAGAGGAAGGTATATAATATGTGCATTCTACCATGTATACTATACGGTTGTCAAACTTGGGCATTGACAGAACATTTAGCAAATAAAATTAAAGTTTGTCAAAACAGCATAGAAAGAAGTAGGTACAATAGGCGTCAAAAGAAAGGACCGTGAAGACTTAATAGACATCAAAAGTAAAACCAAGTTTAAGAATGCGTACACAACGTACAAACAGCTGAAGTGGAGATGGATAGGGCATGTGATGAGAGACAATCAAGAAAAATGGACAAAACTAATTACAGAATGGTACCCTTTAGACAGAAAGAGAAATAGAGGCAGACAGACTAAGAGATGGGAGGATGACGTCAAGAAAATAGCGGGTTCAACATGGACTCGCATTGCAAAAATAAGAAAAGACTGGAGATCTTTAGAGGAGGCCTTTGTCGGAAGACAAGTTGTAACCGAACTACCGTTTGCCGATAGTAAATAGACATAAAAAAATTGTTAATATAGTAGTTAAACTCTAGTTTATAGTCAATATGTGTTTTATTAGTAAATAGTCATAAGTAAATTAGTTTTAGGCACACGAAACTACTCTGTGTAAAACTTGTATACAACAATAAAGGCTTTTTTAAGCTATTGCATAGCTTCTATCGCGGGCCTTGAGCGTGGGGACCGAATCCAGAAATTCCGTAAAAAACCTAACACTCATTTATTTAATAAAAGAAAAAAAAAACGTTTTTTTATCGGTCACCACGCTCAAAGTGTAACTTGAATTAATATCAAAGAAAAAAATACTAGAACAAAGGAAAAAAATACTGCAATTATAAAATAAATAAATAATTATAATTGCATAAGTTGATAAAAAATGCTATGCAATAGCTTTACCGCGGCAGTCTCCAAGTGCCACACGTCTTTTTTATTTTTATTTACGTCGTACCGCTCCAATGGTGGTTCTATCGGCCCAAACTGGTGCCCCGTAGCACATACACCCCAAGTAACTAGCCTGATGCGAGGCTGTGATGCGGCATGGAACATGCTGTGTATGCATTGGCGTAATATTGGCATAAAAACAACATAACACACATAACATCACGCCTGTAATTCCCGAAGGGTTAGCAGAGGTGTACCAATAACAATTTGCCTGACCTGGAAAGCGAGCCCAGGACCTGCGCAATAGTTGCAACCACTAGACTAGTGCTAATGACAGAGTTAATAAACCAATGAAAAACGGTGAAGGAAAACATCGTGAGGAAACCGGCATATCATAAAACCAAAAAAATCGAAAACATCTGACATCTACCAACCCGCACCGGGCCAGTGTGCTCATATAGCGCTGTGGATTATAGCTCATCCCTCTCCTATAGAGAGGAGGCTTGATTCCCTGCAATGGGTACGTTATAGGCTGATGATGATGAAATGAAACACTCGGAATATTTTAATTAATCTGTATTATCTAAAATTACAAATCTTTCATAATTTCAATCATTACATTACAACTAGTTACCACTTGATTATTCAGCACATACCTTTAACTTTGTCGTCTAAAAATATCAGATTTACATTTTTACATCATTCTCTAACGATTAACATTTGAGGTTATTTCTCTGGGGGGCTAGAGGGGAGGGGAGGGGTAGAAAACAGTAACTGTATAGGCAGTCAAGTTGAAATGCTTTTACTGACCAAATTGATGGCATACTGGATACGATATATTAATTATGCAAGAATGGCAGCATAGGTAATAAATAAAGTAAGGTGGCTTTTGAGAAGGTAACACACATTACTATTGCATAAGCGGTCTTGTATAATCATCACCAGTTTCACACATACAGCCAGCATTACTAAGAAATAATTAAAAATTATACAAAAAAATGCCAAACCTACAAAATTGTGCTGAATTCGTAACTAAAAGAAACTCTAGAAGAAAAACTTGACTTATACTAAGTATTCTTACGGCGTATTTATAAAAATATTGTTTGTTTTTAAAAACACAATAATGTTTGAGAACCATAGATAATTTTTTTTTTTTGGTGATGGCAATATACGCAAATAACATTAAAAAAAGTGACATTGGGAACTCATTGTGATTAGGATCACTTATTGTAAAATGGCAACACTGGAATGCCCAAAGCTATATTAATTCTGGATTAAAAATCACCTAAACAACCTTACAGATGACTTACGCGTATTACAATGGACATTCAAGTGTCGTCAATACCAAAGACAATTATAAAAAAAAGGATTAGGTACCTTTAAAGATACAGAAACAAGGTATTTTCATAATACAAACAATATTTCTAAATACGCTTCAAAAGAAAATAATTGCACCTATTTCAATCTAAGACATGTGAAAACCTTTACAAATCAACACAAGCTAAAATGACTTCGGGAAAATTCGTAGACCGAAAATTCCCCAAGCAAAAACCAAAATAGCGCTGGAACGGAATTACCGCAAAACTTTTATTTTGTGTCGATTCGTATTTTTTCATATTTTTCGAGAAATATTTTTTTTATAATTATTTTTCTTCAAATATCTGAACATCTTTTGTACTCGACAAACAATGGGTTGCATTGATTCGGAAAAAAACTAAGCATTCATACGTAAGATTCCAATTGAAAAATACTTCACTCATACAAAACTACCAATCAAACGTAGTTTAGAAAAGCTGGAAAGTAATAGTTACTCAGATATGAGTGTAGGTACTAAGGGTTAGGGCTCAAAAGCCGCATCGCAGCACAAAAAAAAAAATCTTAATTATATATGAACCACCGCATATTGCGATTATGTTAGGGCGAAGCAGGCTACAATACTTTCTATGGAGTTTGTCCATGAGATTATGATGAAAGCGTCAAGGGATCCCGCGAAATTCAAACTTTATTTACGTTTTTTTCAGGTCAGGTTGCAAAACGCTTGAAAATTGGAATTTCGCGAGCTACCCTGGCGTTTTAGTACTTTACAAAAATCCATCAAAACTCAGGCAGCAAAATCTTTCTTCCATGTTAATAGATTATATTTAAGACACATTTCCTTGCAGTGTAGCTTACTTCGTCCTAGTAAATATGCACTTACTATAAGGGCATAATATGGTGTATTTTATACATGAAATCAACAAACACCTAATATCATCTAAAAGCATTGTCGTTACACATACATATAATTGCAATACAGTTTGTATGTCGACCTCAGAATTTGTAGATTTCAAATATTTAGAACTGTCTTTTTAAAGTCGGTTCAACAGTCTTGCTCGGTATAACTGCGGCTATCTGATATTTTTAAGGTCTATGTTCATTCCTCCAATTTTATTTTTTGCTATTAGAAGGAACTATAGCGAAAATTCTGCCAATTTTAGATGTGAAATGTTTGTCAGAAATTAGAATTAAAATCCTTTGACAGATGCAGTTTAAACTCAATGTAGATCTTGCAGAGTTATTACAAATAGGCCCTACAAGTAATGAATAACAGGCGAGCCTATTGTCATCAACTGGGCACAAATCCAAGCCCATTTTTATTTGCATACCAGCTCAAAAACCTAAGGTCGACATCTCAGCCTGTATTGCATTCACTAATCATCTGTAAGGCAACCATTGGTGGAGTGGATAGACTAAGGCATTGATGTGGCGGTGTAGTTCTAATTCTTAGTGCGTGATCGTCAACGGGGGCAGGAAGAATGCGCTCGAGTGTTTGTTACAAAAATAATATTAGAAGAAATTGTTAACATATCTTAATAGATTTGAAATCTGTTACAAACGTGCATTTTTGTGTTTAGAAAGGATGGGACACCGACCACGTAAGAACAAGCCGCTCCATACATTTTGACAGTGTAAGTATTACACTATTGTATGAAACGATATTTTTGTTTAAATAATGGATGAAAAATTTCTGGAATTACTGGGTTAAGAATGATGTACTGAATACATAGTAACCGTTTGTGTCAGTGACTCTCGACTTCCTTTTTTATTGATTTATGTGGTTAATGTGAGATTCGGCAAAATGTGGTAAAATAAAATATATTAAATAAAGAGTGAAGGTTCACATAAATATTACAATATTTCTAAAGCAAAGCTTTTAGTGCACTTCTGTATATACTAGAAGAAAACGACTTCAGACCACCATTTCTTTCTTACTTATTGCAAAAAATCGAAGTTTTCTCTCTTTCCCCCATTTTGTTCGTCAACTTGGAGCGCATCCCCCCTCCCCGTTACACGTTAAGTGAAGGTAGTGGTGTTATTTAATACTAGTTTACTTTGGTCGTTAGGTAACTTACGGAGCAAGACAGGAGCGAAGCTAAGAATCAAGTTGACGCCGCCATATCAATGGTTTGAGTTGAAATACTAACTATTATGAAGTGCTGTGGCAAGCCGTGTGAATTATGTTCTAATTTTGTGGTTCTTAAGGTTCAAAGTTGTGTTAAAGGACGTAGCTATTTTAATATTTGAACTGTAAATAAGGTAAAAAATATATATTTTCTTATCAGTAATATGTTCATTAATTTTTCCAGTCAACTTATCAGTGTTATTGCAATACAAAATAAACACGATTTGCCAAAGCACGTATTTAAAGTTTAATATAATGAAACACATTCTGCGAACACTATCGTTTACGGATTCTTTCACACTTATACATAAACAAATTAAAAAACACCCAAATAGATGAGATCCTGGTCGCTACCAGTTTCAATGTGATATTAAAAGCAGTGCAAAACTCATTACATAGAAAAAAGAGGTTGTATTCAAGCTGTCAAGACCAGTGTTGTCAAGAATTTAAAAAAGGAAAATTATTTAGCGGCAAAATAGTCGGCTCCAACAATGGCTAGACAAAAGCCAGTATTGCGTCCAATGCTCATTTTATTACTACTATGATAAACCTATTTTATATGAGTCAAGCAAAGTCGGAATATTGGTGTAATTTAGCCAGCCATTGTGTGGAGTTTTATTGTAGAGATAAATATTTTATAGAATATATTCCTGTACTTTTTTTATTGTTTATTTCTAAAGCTAAATAGACACAGCCTATTATTTATTCTTTATGTTTATAATATAATATATTTTTTATATTGACAACACTGATTCAGGAAACTAAAGAACAGTGCGAACGGGATAATTTGTTATTCAAACTGAAATAAATAGGTGTAGACACTTCGTCAGAGGTAAGGTATTCACTCACATATTCTGACCCAACTATGAGGAAGGGTTGTTTTTTTAGGCACAGAACTATAAGTTAAGGCACTAAGTTTCAAATGGCACGAAATCGAAGAAAAAAGAATTGTTGCCAGATATACCAAGAGAGAAATATTAACCCGAAACTGTCAAATTTTCCCAATCAACCTCGTACCTAATACTTTAGCATAAAGTTCAAAGTCTATTAAAGAAATTTGACAGATTTTATTAACTTGATGTGCTGGCAGCTGTACATAAAATGAATACGTTTTGAAACACTATATTTCATTAGCTATGATTCTCGTATAGTGTCAACGACTTTTTTACAATGTCAATGATAAAGTAATGTAAACTCAAAATAAGATAGCATTAGGTACAAATTGGCAGATACCTACAGAGTTGTTAAGATAAATGTAAATAAAATACAGGCACTTTGACACAGACTAGATATTTGACGGACTTGATGCTATAGGTAGTCACCTGCAAAAAGGCATGGACAATTCAGAACTAAAATCGTGTGAAGCGAGAAATGACGTCACCTAACGTAAACTAGTTAACGACTATAAACGTTCACAGGAAAATACACACTAAAGTATCCATGCAATTTTGCAGGTGACTGTACAATAGTGCATGGTTATTGAAAATTATATTTCCTGCATAATATTCAACTCTTACTTGAGTTTAAGTAATTACTTGTGCAAAAAGTTATGAAACAATTGATAATGAACTCTATATCGATGAAATCTCTGGCCCACACAAAAACTATACAGAAGTAGTAGTATTTGTATGGCCAACAGATATTTGCTCCGGGTCTGGGTGTTTGGTTTGTGGGTTTAAATGTTTGTAAATGCACCCACGATACAGGAGAAATTCCTAGTGTGGGGGCAAACCTTTAACTTTTTAACCTCTCTTATCCCAGGCGGACTGAAAACGCCTACAAGCTAACTTAAACCTTATTAGTACATAAACTAAGGTTTAAGTTTTAGCGTGTACCCGGCGTACCGTTTTCGGTACGTCGGGCCACAGAGGTTAAAATATAAAGAGTACTGTACATATTGCAGCTACCTAGCCATCCTCATATCTAGTCATCAAGGTTAACAAAACAAAAAAGCATGTGAGTGAAACCAACCTCATTGGAACGCCTACATCTAGTGTGAGTACTGTTACATTGTGTCGCTCGTACATATGTTCACTATAGTCTTTAGGGCACTTGATATAAGGGCTAGCCTTCTCGCTTGATGCTGGGCATCTGTGGTGGGGGTTCGGCGAGCCCCTTTACCTGAAATGGACATGAATTATAAATATTAATACAGTTATAAATAGAATAACCTTAACACTGAAATTCACCTGTAAATAGTTGTACATAGAGTTAAAAACAAGTAAGGTATACCTTACCGGCTTTTAACTTTATATATAGGGTGTAAAAGTACCCTTAACGCAAACTAAGGTCATTTGTTTTCCCCACCACTGCGATAATTTTTTTGTTCTAGACCATACCTGGGAACCCCCTAGTTACGGAGATATTGGGGGTCAAAGTTCAAAATTTTTCACAGCTGTTTTTGTAAATACTGGTGTTTGTGGTTTTAACTTTACTTAAATTACCTCCATGACCCGTTTACTATTCAAAGCATCGAATAGCACAATGTTTTAAGAGTGTTACATTGAGTTTTACCATAAAATGTGATTTTTGACCCCAAAAAAAAATTGTTTCCCAGCAAAATTTTTTGCGTAGAGGTACTTAGTTTGATGTACAGAATACTTGGTTAACGGCTGTGTGATGGGTTGATTTACACCCTGTATATGTATGTCACTATCACTACATAATTATTATAAAACAAAGCATATAGTACGGTCGAACTAGTTATTAAGTATACAGCTAGCTAACTTCCATTTACTTTTAAGATTACACAGATACATTAAGGGACCGATTTCAAACTATACAGCGTTTGACATCAGTAGCTTAATGCCAAACGGTTTTTAAAACTAAATTGCAAGCAATATTGACAGTGTAGTAGAATTACAAAGATTTCTGGCTGTATACCAAATAGCATATTCAACTACACAAATAACAACACGAATATTGAATACGGTAAAAACCAGTTCTGTAAAAAAAATTGAATGTACCATAAAATATGCTTTATCAATAGTAATTGGACAAACTCCGATTACAAGTGTGACTAGCAAAAAATAGCGAAGTACCAACCGATATGTTTTTGTGTGGTGTACGGTTTACCACAATACTTTTAACCCAACTATTTATAAAAACCCAATGAATTAGTACTTTGGGAAGAAGTGAGGTTTACCACAGGTTAGAGAGTGGTTTTTTATTGCAAAATTAGCTGATGCCCGCGGCTTCCTCCGCATGGATTTCGGTTTTCGCGACCAAAAGTAATCTTTTCATCCTTTCAACCCCTTACAGCTCTTTTCTCGCATTAATAAGTAGCCTATGTCCTTTCTCAGGCTCTAGACTATCTGCGTACTAAATTTAATTTAAATCGGTTCAGTAGTTGTGGCGTGAAAGCAGACTGACAGACAAAGTTACTTTCGTATTTATAATATTAGTAAGGATGGGCCTGCTCGCCACGATCAACGCCAATCGCGCCCGATGAAAAGCGCTGGATGAGGTCTAAGATGGGACGAGCGTGCCCAGAAGATGCCTGTGTGTTTCTAGAGAAGAATGAAAATGTTTACGGCGGATGAATACATGACGCTGTGCAGTTTATAGAGCAGTGGACGGTGACGTCATTTTGGAGATGGTGTATTTGATCACTCAGCCCAAGTTGACACAGAAGACTTTTTATCGCGAAGTTCTTTTACATGTTTAGCGCCCGTGAGTTAAACCAATAATTCACTACCGACAGTGGGAAATCCGGACCTCAGGCAATTACGACGATTGCATAAATAGGGGGCGAGCCTATTGCCAACAACCGGGCACGAATCCAGACTCCGATGCAGCCACTGAGAAATACTAGATGGAAAAACGCAATAGCACTTTGCCCGACCCGGGAATCGATCACAGGACCTCCTGCTTAGCAAAAAATGTGTGTTAATCTCACCTTAAGCCGAGCGGCCGTTTTCAGAAACGCGGGTAGCTGCTCCTGAGACACATTCACTTCGCCGGCGTACATGAACTCCAAGATAGCTTGCAAGTGCAGGTACGACACGTCCTTCAGGATTATTATAGGGTGCTTTGATGGATTCTCCTGGAAAATTCAATCAATCAATATCTTTATTTTGGATCATAGGTATTAGACATTACATGAGTTTGCAATAGATATAAAAACACGTCTAGCAGCCTATCAACATCATCATCGTCTTCCCGCCCTTGTTCAATGTTATTTGAGTCGGCGCAATACGTATTTTTCTTCCATTCTCCTATGTCAACAGCCACGCTATCATTTATTCCTATTTCTTTCATATCGTTCCTCACAGAATCCAACCATCGTGTACTTGGTCTTCTATCAACATTTAAATTCGTCATTCTTATCCGCGATCAACTCACATGCGATTTGTCCCTCCTCGACATGTCCAGTGTTATCGTTCATAATGTTCTCAATATACTCATTATGTTGTATCTACATGAGCAGAGTGTAATTAAGCAAATTGCATTGTATTGATATTTATAAGAAATTTAATCTCTTGAACCTAATTTGCGAAACATTTTGTTTGCCTAACGGCGACCAAAATAGCCACTTTCTGGAGCCCTGACACAGTCAGAAGGCGTCGCGGTAGACCTCGTAGAAGATGGCGAGACGATCTGGACAAGACCAACGACCAGTGGTCCACATTGGCCTTAGATCGAAATAACTGGAAGTCATGGGGAGAGGCCTTTGCCCTGCAGTGGGATGATACAGGCTAACAGTATCAGTAACGGCGACCCATAAATAGTTTCAGAATTTTATATAGGTACTCGTATTATACCACCTACTATTTACTTATGCTCACAAAATATATGCTGAACAGACATAATTGTAGTCACTTAACAGTCTGTCAATAATCTAGGGCACAGGAAGTCACGGCCAATATATCGTCAATTCGGCGCAACGGTAACATTCGGCGGGTGTCAGGTTCTCAGGTGCTTAGTAAAACATCCTGAGTAACGCATGAGTTTACCATTTGTCGAATATGAACGCTATGTTTTTACTCAGACTGAAATTAAATACTTCAGTAATCAGTTTTTGTTAATGACTTGCAGGAATAGGGTAGTTAACAAAAAAAATCTAATTAGTCCGACAGACAGATTTCCAAAAAATATTGGACACATATTTTTTCTGTAAACAAACAATGAAGACGATACAGTGCTTTCCAAAACTCGTGTGACGTCATATTCTAAGACATTAGTATTACATCTTTTACCGGTGAGTGACGTCACAATTTCACAAACCCCCACTCAAATCTTTGGCGCGTTTTATCTTCGTCAATTTTTATTGATTTGATAAAACAAAAAAATACGTATCCAATATTTTCGATAATCTAACAGACGGACTAATTAGAACCATATTTTTTTTAGTTGGGAAACATCCTTATTATGTATGATTTTGTCTTTAATTTCGTTTATTTATCTTTTCTGCACATAAGTTACATTACTAAAAGTAAAAAAGCTACCGGTGGAGGGCTCCAGAGAAAAGCAACTCCTCACGATGCGGACCGTATCATGAAGTACTGCCTTTTGAATCAGGCCCTTAATCCTACCGTCTAAGGAGAGCCTCGACAGATATTCGTCGAGGCTCTCGGCCATCAGACCATTTTGCCATAACGACAATCGGCACAAAATCGAGTCAAGAATGCCTTTTTCATCAAATAGTCAGTCAAGAGTCTTATAAGAACTGAGACGGTTGTATTGGTGATTTTGATCATTATTACTAGTAATTTTTTTTTTAAAACGTTGCCCCACACTAGGAATTTCTCCTGTATCGTGGGTGCGTTCACAAACATTTAAAGTCACACACAATTACCCAGACCCGGAACCCGGAACCCGGTCTGTAGGTCATACAAATATTTGTTCCGTGCGGGGATCGAACCCGCGACACGCAGCGCAGCAGTCCATTGCTTGAGCCACTGCGCCAACCGTGCCGTCAGTAAATAGACATTTGTTACTGCCGCGAATCCTATTTTATTTAACATACGACTTGACACCGACCGGCAAATTGCATAAAACCTACCTTGCTACCTTGTCGCATTAACCTTAATGGCCCAATTTCATTAGTCGATAGGGCCCGCATGCGGGTTGCGGGAATGCGAACCAAAGGGCCCGCATTCGGGGAACCATTTATAATTATGTATGATATTTACTCCCCGTATGCTGTATACCGAACGAGTTAACGACCAATGAAATTGCGCCATAAGGGATTTGGTTTTCGCACTTAAAGTGGACCACAAATAATGATATATTTTGTTCTTGTGGAAGCTATCAACGTGTTTTTACATAGCACAGTGTTCCTAGTAATCCCTCAACCGCAGCTGCATTTACTCCACCCATACATTTACACATCAATTATGCAAGCATGGCCTATATTTACTGCGGTTCGAACCATACTACTCATTGATAGTCACCAGCTAGCCAGGCTACTGTCATTAGAATAGCCTACATATCAATTTATAGGGCAGGCACTGAGATGAGAATAAGATAGTACTTTCGAGAATTCTCTTTGGGAGATACAGTTGAAAAATTATCGAAATTGCTTTTCAAAGCTTTTGTTTTCTAATTTCCCTTTATGAGATTCTTGACTTGACTCTTGCAGAGAAGGAGCCTGTTTCCCAGTATTGGGAGCGCCATGTTAGGATAAGGCATGATTAATGCTGTCCCAAAATACAAATGAAAAATTTAAGATGTCTGCCAACCCGCAATGGCCCTGTATCCCGCTGTATACAATCTCTATCGTTTACTAAACTTGGATCGTCAACATAGCCCATCATTATCATCATAATCAGCCTATAATGATCCCACTGCTGGGACACAGGACTCATCTCAGCAAATAAAATACTTCATAAAATATGATACTGCTACCTTACACTAGCTCACCTCTAGTAAACTTTTGAAGTAGGGACTACACGCAGACAAGACCATTTTGTGTGCCTTACATGTCTGGCCCTCGCACGCTAGTGTCACCTGAAATATTTATGGAAATTAGTTATGTGGAAGACAGGAATAGCTTGCCACTTGTTACAACTTACACTCAGAGAGGGGCACTAAAACGCACACTGGAGACAGAGTGATTCAGAGTTTTGTTGAAACTCAAGGATCTAATTTCCTCTGCCTGTCTGAGTTGTCGACTGGCTATTTGAAATTCCCTCTTTGTGATGTTAGACATAACAAAACATCACGCCAATAATACCAGAAAGCTTAGACAGAGGTGTACCTAAGAGTACACTCTCATTTCGCCAGACATGATTGAAGTCTCATGTAATAGCGGGCAAGCTTATTGCCATTAACCAGGCAAGATCTAGACTGTGGCTGCTACTGAGAATTTCCAGAAGGAATAATGTATAACAATTTATCGGACCCGGGAATTGAACCCAGGACCTCATGCTCAGCAGTCGCAATTGCAACCTCAGAGCCATTCCAGTCCATTATCGGAAATCATATAAAAAGTTGACAGTACCATAACTGAAGTGGGTACATGTTCTTACTGCCAAACAGTTACTTAGCACATGATTGGCCTTTAAATATCTTCATCTTGTGCTTATAGTATAACAGTGATCAATAATGTTTATCTGTTAGGTCCTGTTTAAAGATCCCGGCCTTAGACTGAGTGTGAATGCATTTCAATCAATGTGAATTGTGACCTAAGTATTTAACCCTTCAAGCGATTGCTTGCAATCTGCCCTCTTCACAGTTGTAACAATTGTGTACATCGTGATTTTGAGTCCATTTTCTTATGCACTGTTGCTAATAGATATTTGATGGGTTAATGAAAACATAAATATGTTAAAAATATATTCATAATAAACTTTGTAATTAATGATTCTTTTAGACATTAAGCATTTCAATACATTTGCCTTTTTATTGATTAGCATGTAGTAAGACGAGTCATTTTAATTTTTCGCTTCAGTCTCCAATAATCAATTTCTTTTTATTATTAAGTAACAATAACAAAGTGAAGAGGACAACATACTTGAATATTTCTTGGTACCACTTATGTTTAAAGACTGATCAAACATAGGTTTTTATAGAAACAATATTAAAAACAATTAAAGACTACTATTACTGGTTTTAATCATTCTTGGGCTTGAGATTTGGACCCAGCGGATGCTTTTAATAAATCAAATCAAAAATATCTAAAAAAAACTCTGTAGCAGAATGGATATTGCTCATGTAGGTAATATTGATTTCATGACAGTGGCAAGTTTAATAATGTGTCAGAATCTTTACTAAATGAGATCAATGCATAATATCTACAACAACAGTTTAGGTTATAACAGTTTGTTTGTACACAAATACAACATTATTTCGTCGTACTCACGTCTGTGAAGCTTTTTTCATCCCTCAAATGTCTGAAAGATGTCACCATATTTGTCTGGAAATCATTCCATTTGAGGAAGAATTGTTGATCACCCATTTCGGAAATTTATTACACTGAAAAACACAAATAAACGAATGAAAGGTATTTTAATCGACACTCTTTTCACGTTTATCGTAAAATTTGTTTGTAGCAGCATTATAATCACGCTTTTTTAATGATACCATCACAATTAAACAGTGCACTTTATATAGTTTACCTACGTCACTAGTTGCAATAGAAATGATGCTTACCTACGATCACTTGGTTACAATAATTATTTTCAATTTTGGTCCCTGTAGACCAACTTGGATTGTTGTACAAGGGCACCGCGTATTATTTCGAAACTATCACAAAAAGTTAAGCAATTGAATCTCAAAATAAAGACGCTGTCTCGCATAAATTAGCGACTTCTTTCTATTTCTTAAAAATTCTTTCATTCACCTAGTTGGGGTTGCAAGAACTATAATTTAATTTTGCCTGCTTGGAAAGAAAAATGCAGCGTTTGTTTTTATTTTCTTGTAGCCTTGTGCCACTAACGACTCATCTTCGTAGTTGTCATTACACCAAAACCTCTTTATAAAGTCATATTTTCATTAATACTATTATATTACATACCAATGCCTCGGCTCTGGCCAATAGAATGAAGGTGTTTCTTGAGATGACGAGAAACAGAGAAGTATGCTGTATGGAAGAAGAAGACATGCTGCGCCGACTCCTAATGAATTCGGATAAGGGCCAGAGAATGATGATGATTCCTCGGCGTCGCCATCAGCCTACACTACGGCTTAGTTTGATATAAACTGTTTGTTATTAAGTCTAACGCCAGAGTAGCCTTGAAATTCAAATTTTCTTACGTTCTTCGCAATTTGCAGGTCAGTGTCAGGATGTATTTGATTAAAATATGATTTACATTACGACCGTAAAACGAATGGGTTTACAGGAACGTAAACCTAACTTCCGTATGGTGTCGGACGTAAAGAATAGCACCATCCCATATCTTCCCGTGGGTGTCGTAAGAGGCGACTAAGGGACTTATCAGAGAATGGGCAGCAGCGTTCTCTGTGCCTTTGTAACAACCATATTGCGATTGCCAACCCGGCTGCCAAGCGTGGCGATTATGTCAAATCCCCCCCTTCTGGGGGAAGCCTATGTCCAGCAGTGGACGTCTTATGGCTGAAATGATGAAACCTAAATAAAGCCTAAATCACACAGAAAGCGGGTGTGGGTCGGGGGAGGTTCCAGCGTACTCAACTAGACAGAGACATTATTGGTTGACAAAATGCAGTAAGATAATAATTTTGGATTAGGTCATGGACGAATAATTATTATTTCTACTTATTTAAAATTTAATTAGAAAGAAAAGCAAGGAAATGGAAATTATTTGTTATATTCTATTATTTGTTATATTATTTGTTATTTGTTATATTTGTTTCTCTTACGGCCCAAGCTAGATGAGCCATACACCCAATATAATCATAAATATCGCCTAACATGGTTCAGGTCCAACGATATTGAACTATTTTTTTTACGAGAAACGCAACCAAAATTTTTTTAAATATTTTTCTATGTACTCTAGGTAGGAAAGGAATATATTACAGCCAGTTTTAATTTGATATCTCATGTTCATTTAAATGCACATTGGGCGTTTAGTTGATCTTTATTTTTTAATAAAATAAAGTTATTTCAATGAATATTTATTTATTTGTAGGAGAAAAAGTGACAAATTAGTTTTAAAATTAGTATTTAAATTTTAACATTAAACAACCAACAGGAACTATCAATTTATTTAGCATTTTGGTAGATACTTTTTCAAAATATAAATTATAAAATCCAAAATATATGAATAAACAGTCCACTTAAAATAAAAATTAAATATTAAAAACAATCACAAATGAGTCCTATCCTAAACATTATAAAATAAATGAAATTCTGAAAAGAAACATGAGTATTTTTCATAATAAATGAAAAAGTGGTTTCAACTTTTTACCATCTCATGTACTGTCATCACTGATGTGAGACTGATTCTGCAAACACAGATTCCAAAGGTCCGGGACGATACACTAGATTCCCAATATCTTCTGCTGGAGGCAAGAATTCTTCAATCTGAAACAAATCCTTGGTTACGTAATACTAATCATTAACGCCCAATGCGCAACACAATGATCATTAATTTACGATGAAGTAAAAAAAATTTAAATAAGTGGTATTGAACTAAGATAAAAACGTATTAATCATTAAATTTATCTTATTTTCGGAACAAAATAAGCCAAGATTTAATGAATACCTAAATTAAGACTTTTGCTCACGTGTTTCCTAAATCGGTGGCAAAGTGGCACAAATGGCGGATTTTGACAGATTGCTTAAGAATTTCTCCCAAATGCCAGCTGTGAAAATACCTCGTAAGTCGTAACCAATCATTCAATTCACGCAAATGACCGTTGGCGCTATAATTTAAAAGATACATGCATTTAAACTAAATGTACATTGTAATGTAAATTGGGCGTTTAGGAGATTTTGGTTTTAGTGCTGGGTCGGAATGCTACATGTTACATTGTTCTGTTCAATAAATTGTACTTACTTACGAGGATTGGTTATTTTATGGATTAACAAATATTTTTTTTTTTAAATCAGAAGGTTGTCGTGTTAAGTATGTTTTAAACCTATAACTTCGCAATACCAACTCCCGAAACCGCTTTGCTTGCGGCGGCCGACGACGGATGCGGATCCCCGACCCGCACACGCTCTGTGTGGTGTCAACCATAATATAAGTACATGAAATTACATCTGCCGTACTCTAGCGTCCGTTCCCTTTGTGTATAGCGCTTAACCACCACGGTCGGGTATAGCCGACAACTAAAAACGTGCCCAACACGCCACCGTCGGCAACAGCCGACAAAACAACGTCATTTATTGAAACTTTTTAACTGCTGTTTAATAGAAACTAGTGTCAAATAAAATTGACTAATAATTTTGTAGGTATTTGTTCCTTGGCGTGGGAGGGGCTCCGATGCGTTTACGCTCTGGCGTTCAAAAGGTTAAGATAATTCACTAATAGTAACACGATGCGATTATTTAATTTTATTAGTGAATATTTTGAAGACCACGGGCCTTCAAGAATAATAATAATAATAATAATAATAATGTTTATTCAAAGAAAACTTAGACATAACTTACAAAACACTTTAACAGGCAGGTTTAACTCGGTATAAGTGGTGCAGTCATCTGTAGTCGAACTAGGCAGAGCCTGTATTTCGACTATCAGCGCCAAACCCCTCGAGTATTAAACATATAAAGCGCCAGCAACATTCCATAAATACATATTGTTCAAATGATTTTAAACATTTTTTTTTTTTAATTTATTATACTCAACTTTGTAAAAGAAAACGAAAACGAAAAACAGTTTGTGTAGAATTTGCATGTGGGACCTCTTATTTGTGTTAGATGGGAATGTACGTGACTGATGTGTAAGAGGATGTGTGTGAGGTGTGTGTTGTGGTGTGAGTGAGCGTGCGCGTTTTTGTGTATGTTAGAAGAGATGTATGTTGTTATTATTGTATTACAATGGTCCTAACCATTGTAATACAATAATAACACGCTATGTACAGAAGAAGTTCAGTCTGTTCATAGGTTAGACTTTTTAGGTATTAGAATGTAATAAAGACATTGATAATTAATTATATTTTAATCAATTAAACTTGTGTTGTCAATCCAGTTTTCATTATTTTACAAAATTAATCCAAAGCTGACGAGCGAATGAAAACTTAAATACCCTTATATGTGGGTAAATTTCAACAACGGTATCCCCAATCATTCATTGGCCATCGTTCATTCTAAAACGTTGAGAAGCGTTCATTCAATTTATGATTTGATATTTTTTTAACCTGGAGAAGGAATTAAGAACTGGTAATAATTTACAAAACTTAGTAGATAGCGATAAAACAAATATTTTATTAAATAATTGGACATTTCATGTACAATTTAGAGCATTAGCTTGTTTAATTTGAAAATAATCCCATTGTTAATGTCATCAGCGCCATCTTGTATCGAGTAGCAATCGTAATTGTACTGAGCAGCCACCTAGCGGACTTTTGTATAAACTAAATTTGTTTTGTGCCATATTCTGGGTGAAATTATTTTAGTGAAATGAAATGGGAATCTGCAGATTGTACATATTTGTATGAGATTATATTTTTCTAAAGGTGTTGACAAAACAAATAGCTTTACCGACTTATTTCGGACATGTTTCAAATAAAAGGGAAAGGCCTAGCGAGTACAATAAAATGTATAGGTGTATCGAAGCACAAGTATCATAGGGTTTAAATAAAAAAATGTTTATTTTAATAATACACCATTATTTATTTGACAAAAAAACCGTTTTTAAAACGACACTCATATTGCATAAAGTAAGAGAGGCAAAAGGTGAATCGTAACATCTTATTATAAGTAAGTATAATAATTGTATGACATTATTACTATTAAAATCATGCGTAATAATGGTAAAATTTAGTTTTAACTTACTTATACGAGAGCATAATTTTAAAACACACGAACACTACATTTAAAAGGCCAAGCGGTGTTGCCACAATATCCTTATAACCTATTACACTTAATTACTTTTACTAGTAAGTACGAGATTACTACCTATAAACTAATTATAATTATGTAACATTATTTCTTAATGTTATTAGAACAGCAACTCATACCTACTGGCCTACTGGACGAAGCAAATTTATACAAAAACAAATCTAAATAAATATAATTACAAATATCAAAATCATTCGCTTTTTTTCTAACTATAATTGACATGAAGCAGGATTCAGTTAAATTAATAAATACACTTATATAATAAAACTTACTTTGGTATAGGTACATTTAGTTTTAAACAAATATTATAATTTAAGAAAAGTCACGTCTATCTTTGAAATATTTAAAAATAGTTATTACGAAGTCTATTTGGGGTTTTTTCTTGAAAGATGCAAAGTCATTTGCTTCCGTTAAAACTGGTATTTTCTGCATAAGATATTTCTTCGTCAATACTTTTCAGAGTAGTACTCTGAAAAGTATTGTTTCTCTCATGAACGAACCCCTAGCATCAACTAGTACCTACAATTTACACAATTATTGCTTAAATCTGACCAATATACGAAGTGCTCTAAAAAGAGCATATGTATATTTATTAAATATATGAATCTAATAATTATTATATTATAGTAAACCTTACAATAGTACTACTATTAAAATATATTTGGTTTAAAGTAGCGTTTCAAATATACAAAGCACATTCGAACTTAGGTATATTCTAGCGTATGATTCGTCGATCCACAAAGGAGACTGTAAATCCTATGACTACCCTACCTACAAGGTTTATAACCTTAAAGAAAAAATAATAATATTGCTGCACCGATATTTTACCGATAAAATAATAATTACAATTATATAAATTAAAAGAAAACTCGAATAGATTTTTGAACGAAAACTAAATATTTTATTTCCAATAAAATTAGTTCCCAATATGGTGAACGGGCGCCCACCGCAAGCCATGGGTAAGAAACATAACATAATATTCAGAATTTATATAAAGTTATAAGTACACCTAGGAGATCCTAACCTTTTTCCTTAAAATTTATTCTAACCTCTAGTCTTTGTCAGTAAAGAAATGCCATGAATTTGAGCAAACAAAATGTCATTTATTAATTAACTCACTTTGTATGAAATTAAGGTCGTAGAAAAGTTTTAAAGTTCCTATACCTACTTAAGGTTTTACCCTAACACTTAGCATTTAACGACTGGCTTTTGCCCCTTGAGATAAAATGCTATGTACACTTCTTAGGTATAAAATAGTTTCCTAATATATCTAGAGAAAGAAATTTAGCTATACGGTAAAGATAGGCAGAAATATTCAAGAAAATATTATAGTAACGATATTATTATTTTAGACTGAAATGTCTACAGAATCTATACTATTTCTTAATTATTATTTAGATAAACCATTGTAATAGAGGCTTAAAACTATTCATTGGTAGTACAATTGGAGGTTTAACTTTAAATCTTAAAGTTACATCTAAACTGTAAGAGAACGTAAACTTGATATTTTGGTATTATAGCTTAGAATAAGAGAAAAAAAAATCGTTTTAAAGATGACTAGATCAATTTTGGGTTTGCGAAAATTATGTGTTTTTGGCTGAACTTTATTACTAAAATGGGTGTATAGTACATGAAAAGGTATGAAAAATAGTACCCGACTAGATGGAAATGCAAAAATTTATCGGCTCATCGATAGATTATCAGCTAAAACAGTGCGTTAAATATAGTGAAGGTTGAGTCATCATAAATCAGTGTTTTTATTGTCTTTTAGATGAAAACTTAATAGAATTTTTTACAGGAAAATATGTTTCGAATTTTATGAACTGAATTGGCCATACTCAGTATATTGTTCAGTCATCCAAAATATTCTACTACAACCAAGAAGAGAAGAAAGAATGAAAAGATTATTTTGATTTTTGACTCTAAAAGACAGTAAAAACCGCACGATCTCAAATTCACTCTACTACTGTACATAGTAATTAAAAACTGGCTTACATTACCATGTTAAACACTAAAATATAAGAGCTGAGTACATACTAACTAGAATTCAAATATACAGTGTACTTTTAAGAACTGGCACTAAGAAACCTTCGTTGTTAATTACCCACACTTTTAAGCTTTAAAATAGTTACAGTAAGGCATTATAGGACGGTTTATACTTTAAATTAAGGCAGCTAAAGGCACCTAATTAAACTAACAAAATATTTACACGCTACTGCATTGAAGTATTACCAAAATGGCATCACTTAATGCTTCTACTCGTTGCTAGATGGCGTTGTTATAAAATTATACATTCGTTGAAGCTTCACTTTGGATAAATTCCATTTTTAAAAAGTAGAAAATATTCTTACAACGTTAGCGCAAACGTACAGGTACGTCTACTCGTTGCTAGATGGCGTTGTACCGTATTCATTAGCTTTGGACGTTTGAACGTGCATGTTTTGTAACGGTATTTTTAGTCCCCGCGGTGCTAGAATCAGTCTAGCAGGCGTCACGAGGACTATAGCGTACTCTCATTTATTCACGCCAAGGATTTTTGCGGCCTCGTCTGCGGAGGAGAGTAGCTTGTTGATGGTTTTGTCGGGGATTCCGAGCAGTTTGCCGATGAGGTCGCTGTTCTCTGGGTCGTCGGCCTCTGACGAGTATTTGCGCGAAGTCATGTCCAGTTTCAGCTTCTTTTCATACGGAGCGGAAGGAGGCGAGTTGTTGTTGTTGACATTGCTGGGGATTTCATTGCCTGAGCCGTCATCGTCTTGGTAGCGATATCTGTGAAGATAGAAGAAATTAGATACGCGATTTCAATGGCTTGCTTAACATTTGGTTTTGGACCAATTTCTTTATTCCCTTAATTTTTTTATGTGTTTTTACTTGCTTTTTCGAACAAAATGTTAAAGATATTTCTCTTAACTAGATATTGTACTCACCCATTAGTAACAGCATCTTCAAGCGGTGTATTAGGCGGAGAAGCCTCTTCATCATCAGTGATTTCTTCCCGGTGCTTCTTGCGGTGTCGCAGCATACTGTGCTTCAGGGTAAAGCGACGTCGGCACAGGTCGCAAGCGAACGGCCTCTCTCCCGAATGAGTCCGCATGTGACGACGGAGGTCTTCAGCTGACCAGAATCGACGGACACAGAATGCACAGACCACCTAGAAATAAATAAAGATTTGTAAAAGGAGGTTTTGTAATAAAGGAAGTATCATATTTAACAATAACCTGCATTAGAGTCTAGTTCTATAGACAACAATTAGATTCTTACCTTTCTGTTAGCATGGTCAGGAAACTTTCCCCTTTCATCATCATCAGCACTTTCACTCCGGTCACTGGCAGCATCCAAGGCACCCTTGCTGACGAGCTGCTCATATTCCGTCGTGTGTCCCGTCGCCAAGTGCGACAGGGCTCCACTCCTGTCTCCAAACGACGCTTCACACAGGTGGCATTTGAAGACTAGACCACCCTCATTGGTTTCTTCCACAATGTCAGCGTTCAGGGAGTCTGGTTGAGAATCAATCCCGTGTCTTGACGACATATGTTTCTTTAGAGTTTCTAGGGATGAAAAGGTGCTAGTAGGACAAGTCCCGCATTTATAAGGCCTTTCTGGCACTGCTCTGGTGTCGTTTAATGGTTGTGGTGGGGATACAGTATCAGGGATTGGTTCAGCCAGGACAGCTCTGGCGGAACCTCCGTGCTTCCTCAATAGATGACGGTCGCAGTTCGACTTGGTGGTGAAGAGAAGTGTGCAGTGCGGACACTTGAACGGTTTCTGTCCGGTGTGCGTTAGGACGTGGCGACGGAGCGATGATGACCAGGGGAACTTGCGGTGGCAGTACGGACACGATACTCGGTTTGGTGCTAGGCTGTAAGCTGACTTCTTCTTCGGTGGCAGAGCTGTGTCTGTTTCTGATCTGAAAAGATTAATAATTAGGTTAATACAAACTTATTTTTGAGTGTGGAAAGTGTGATTATTATTTCACAAATATTTATCTGTAAAAAATTAAAGGGTTCAACTTACTTATTTTCATCGCTGCCAGAGTTATTTCCCTCACTTGTGGAGGCGACTAGACCCTCTTCATCTTCCTCCTCATCGCTGCGAGTAGGCACCACCGGAATAGGCAGTGGCTCTTGAGTCGGTGAGACAGAGTTAGTTCCAGACTCAGTCTTATCATTGATAATAGGAACAGGCTTGTTGATCAAGTTCCCAGCGATTTTAAGGTCGAAGTCCTTAGTCATTTCCTGTTGGCACGTAGCCATTAGGATTTCAGCGGCAGCAAGCCGCGCCGCGGTGTGATCTTCCGCTTTGTTTTCCTGATCAGGTTCCTCGTCTATTACTAGGGTATCTTCTTCATCTTCCTCATTGTCGGCTACTTCATCAGAATCTCGTCGCACAGGCGAGCGTTCCGATTGTTGCAAGGGCCTTTCAAGTTGGCGAGCTAGTAAAGCGAACTTCATGCGATCAGTCAGTGAGTCAGGTGTTGGGTACGGTGGTGGTGCTCTTGGAGCTGGTCTTCTGACACTCCAGTGCTGGGGATGTTGTTGCTTAACGTGGCGTTCCATGTTCGACCGGAGAGTAAACCGCGCCGAACATTGAGAGCAGGAAAAGGGTCTTTCAGTTCTGTACCTCCTTTGTTTCTGCTTGGGCATCAGAACACCATTCTTTATTACCATCTTCACGGAATCCGTTTGAGGGACGAGAGTGTTATTCATTGGTGGGCGTGGAGATTCAGAGTGTGGCGAAGGTATCGGTGAGATCGATGGCGGTGGTTTCTCTTCTTCTTCCTCAGGCTCAATTTTAGGCTGACTATCTTGGTCATTAGGGACGAGTCTACCACCAGACATGCTCAAGCCTCGCATGATTTCTTTCTGTATGTGCTGTTTTATTTCGGCAAGTTCCTGAGAATCGGTTGGGTGAGGAAAAAACGGAGGTTGAAGTAAGTAAGGGGCGATAGGAAAGGATGGTGGCAAAGATAAACCATGGATGCCAGGAACTGTGCCGGCGTACAGCTGCGACAGCTGGGTGGCATAGAATGCTGGATCGATTTTAGGCAGCGAGTTCTCAAAAAGCCTTTGTGAGGCCAAGAGGAATCTTGTCCTATCGTATGCTGAAGCGGCGACGCTCGCTGCATCGGGCTCGAAAGAAGGACGTGGTACAGCCTTAGGTTCTTCAGAATCGGTGTCACGTTTCTTCTTACTGAGATCAAGAACATCACAACTGTTATTGTCACTGGTGCTCAAGTCAACGGGAGCTTCTTCATCGTACGAATCGTGTGAGATGTCGTTAGACTTGTACGAGATTTCTGGTTGCCTAAACTCCGGTATTTGCGTCAGCTGACCGATACCCTTTACTTTAATTCGAGGCTGTGGCTGTTCTACGTCTCTTTGGATAGGCAGAGGTAGAGGTGACTCAGGTAATGGCAATGGTAACGGTTTGGTTGTTAAGTTAGTGACTGGATGTCTGTCGGTAATGAAACTTGGAGCAAAGTGCGTTAGCGGTGTATCGCGTCCCGAAATTTCATTTCTCCTATCAATGTCCGGGGTGTGGAAGGCGAGCGATCTCTTCACTTCATCCCTTGCTAGTTTAGAGTTCACTTCATCATTATTAGGATCTTCAGATGGATGGTAAATAATTGAGCGTTTCACATCTTCTCTTGTGACTTTAGCGTGTCTATTCCTTAAGTGACGCTCGCAGTTGGCTTTGGTAGTAAAAGCGTAATTACAGACGGCGCATTCGTACGGCCTGTCCCCGTTATGTGTACGCATGTGACGTACTAACGCAGCCTTATCTAAAGAGGCATGAGGGCACATGTTACACTGATAAGGTCCCGGGCCCGTTCCACTCAAGTGCACTCTATTGTGTCCCTTCAAAGCTCTTAGGTTAGGGAACTTGGCAGGGCACAACCTACAGGGGAACTCTCCACGCAGCTTCATTCTTCTGAACTCGGCTGCGAAGTTGTCTTGGGTTTCCTCTTGATCTCTGTCCTTGATAATGGTATCCGGAGGGGTAAGGACCGAACTTTCCAAAGACACTCTAGTGCCAGTGAGCCTCTCTAAAAGGCCGCCAGCTGACGTGACGTTTAAAATCGATTGAATATCTGCCAAGTCGCGAGCGGCATCGATGTGTCTAATGCCGTTGGTAAGATGATTATCATCAAACTTGGGGGTGAATCTGTCCATTGGTGGTGTCAACGTGCCAGGAATGCCAAAAGATCTGTTTCTAAGATCTAATTTAGCGAAGAAATCCTCCCTGCGATCTCTCTCAGGGCTGGGAATTTGGGTGGCGGAGAGGCACGCTTTCCTGTGAATGTCTAAAGCTTGTCCACAGGGGAAGTCACGGCGGCACATGTCGCATCTGTAACGTTGGTCGGTCACTGACACGTGCGGGTTCCTCTCGCACACTCCTCTGGCAATTTCAGGGAACTTTTTGCTTGAGAAATCGACGAAGGTAAGGTCATCAAAGCCAGTCTTGGTGTCGTCATTGTGCGCAGTGAATCGGTGGATGTCGAAAGCGTTGACAGAGTCGAATCGCTGCCGGCACTTGGGGCACTCGAATCTTACTGTTCTTTTGTCCATCGGGATGGGAGATGGTGAGGTAGAGGCGGCACGTTTGCGTGCTCTCCTCAGGTCTTCCTCCTCGCTCCTGACAGATCGGTTGTCACTGTCGATGCTCGTCGTCCTAGTGACGCGTAGCTCCTGCTTTTCAATTTGAATGCCGTCCATTTCGTCGTCGGCCTCGATTTTAGCTTCACTGATGACCTCCTCTGTTTTGATTTCTGTAACAAAAGAGTACATGTTACAATTGATTACGGATTGTATGTTTGAATAACGCGGGGCGCTTTCTTACAATTCCAAGAAAAGTCGACAATAGATGAGTCAGGCAATTCACTTGTGCGAGGTCGCCATTTAGAATAATAATATCTGATATTATTATCATCATTGGAACCGACTCCGGCTACAATTTGCTAATAGATTTCTTAATGTATTACCTAATTATTTGTTTGTTTGTCGCTACTCGATAACAGATGGCGTTATTGTTTTGCAGTAACCTATGCGCAAACAATTTGGTATCTCTTCGATCTAATCATAAAATATGTTTAGTTTACAGCATTGAAATAGCGAATCATCGAAGTAAATTGAAACCTAAAAAGCTTTTTCCAACTTTATTCTTACGAAATCAACCTTAAACTCGGTTCAATACAAAACAAAATCGCACAACAGTCTCCATCCCTAAAATTCTCAAACCACAACAAAGTTCTCGACGGATGATTCACACTATCTTTTGTTTTAAAATAAACCGTAATTACGAACAAAAAACCGTTCTAGTTGCTACGAAATAAAGCATATTTCTCGTTGCTACCGTTCCGGTGAGCCTTGCTGAGGCTATAGGGCACAAAAATCAATAGGACTGACACCTAGTGGGCTATAGGTGGCTATAGCTAGAGGAGTATATATGGTTCGCGAGCGACTGAGTCACGTAAATGCTATCAGATCGTTGTTTTGTGAAAAGTCGCGATTGTGAGATACTTTAGGGACGTGCTATGAATAAATGCATATTTGGCGGGTAATTCCATAAGCTTTACGCTCGATTTTCATGATTATGGAAAGCACAATCCTTTAGAGCACTTAAAAATCCAGACAGACATTATTCAACAAAAAAAACCTACAAAATATATGAATGGTCTCTGTCGCTATAAACCGAGATAGTATTAGAAGGCAAAACAATTAATAATATTGTACAATATAATAACAAAAGAGGAAATAAATGTTTTTGACATATATTTATGCCACTGAATGAAAAGTAACTGTCTGTTTTATTTACTGACAAAAATATAGTGGGTCCCAAAACAGTACCTTGAGGGACACTTAACTTCTACGAGTCCTGGAGTAAACTTTTAGAGGGATTTAAGCTACAAATTATCTAATAGTTACTTGGTTTGCTAGATGAGTCTCAAAAACACCCATGTCTTTTGTTTCACTCATTCCGAGATTCCCAAGAAAGATAGATAGATTAGAATAAGTCTATCAGATGCTTTTGCGATTATAGCATTTGTAGAATATTTAACGAATGTGCTGTGAGTGAATAGTTTAATATATTTGGTTGGTAAAACACAGATCTTATTGAGATTATTTCGTGCCAATTATGCGTTTGAATTTTTTTTGGGTGTTTTATTGTTTATGATTTTTAAAACTGTTTGACAGTAAGTCAAAAGAAGACGACGTGACTAAAATTTTTTTTTAATGTCTATCGATGTTTCTAATAACTGCCAGCACAAGTCAGTCGCTTAGGGTTATAATCGCATTTAACACATTTGATACTATCGATAAAGATTCTTGAGGTAGGTTAGTCACAAAGAATTTTTATTCCCTACTTGCTTTAAAAGAAAATACACTGAATCATCTACTATTATTATTATACTTCTGGCTATCACTTAAGTCTACTCACAATAATATCTATAAACTGCGTAGTACCTACCTCGGCAAATGGTTCCATGAATGGATAAATGTTTCAACCGACACATTTTATTTAATCCCATTTAAATGACCGCACTGAAAATTACACTTCAGTTTTAGTAATATGGCAACACTAACACTAATACACAGACTAATTATTTTTTGTTTTAAAAACGACATGTCCAGAGCATGGTTCTTCAATGAATGCTAAACCGAAACAGGATCGCAGTATATGACGCTAATCCCAGCCCATAGTAATTACCGAACAGGACAATCAATCTGACTCATAGTACGTCAGTAACCTACATACGAGATTATTAATCAATGTATAATACCAAATATGGTATAACATTATATAATTAATTAACATTTACCGCCTTTTGGGTGAGAGGAAAAGTTTTGCTTTTAAATATAGAAGATTCATCATTATCGTCAGCCAGGATAGGTAATTTTATCATGTGTTAATGAAATATTTTCTCTATGATAATATTACAAATAAAGTTAGCTTTAGAAACTTTTTCCTGGTAATTTATAATTCGAATTTATTATAACCATGAAACTGTCAACTTTAACTAGGTACTGTTTATAGTAAAGAGAAACTCATCTCGAAAGACGTACAATTCTAAGCTCTGTTTATTCAAAAAGTGGCGCAAATCCAAGGAATCTTTAACAATATACGTATTTTATAAATGACGTAAGGTACGATATTTGACACTTTCCTCTAAGTTTTGTGCGCATTCACCTAAATTACATTCATATGTCGTATATCACGCCTATTTAGATAAACACATCCGTTGAGAGTCGAATTACACACAAAATGTTCAATTTCAATACGTTTTTCTTGCATGGAGAAATAAATGAAAATGTTTACAGAATATTAGGCACACCTATGTTATGGTTACGGGATGTGTACACACTCTATAAAGGCGAATTTCCTTTGCAAATTTTCCCGGATCTGTTATTTTGGGGAGGGAGATTTGCACCCCTATTTCAACCCTCTGGCTACGCCCATGAGATTTCCCCCTAGGGAGACAGACTGCCCCAAACTAGAGGACGATTGAGGGGGGCGGTATACGCTTCAGGCAAATATCTGCTGTAAGAGGAAAAGTTTGTCGGAGAATTGCTTATTATGGAGTCAAAGTTTGTAGATGACGCCTACGGTTCGATTAAGACAGGGGTCATACACGCTCATTTTGAGTCATCAGTAAAGCCTAATTATTACACTATACATTTCTTGAGTTTAAAGTTTAACCATCGTTTATGAATATATTCTTAAATAGAAGCCCCTTTGATTACTGTGACATCAGTTGCAAAAACTGAGTGTACAGACGCCAGCTCATCAAACTACTATCTATCGGATTTCTTTAATACGAGTAGATTTTCAACGTTAATTGGGAAAATTTGACTGTTTCGGGTAGCCTGATGTGCTGGTGTCTGTACCTCGAAGTCCACACCTTCCAAAGCCTGCAAAAGAGCATTAACAGCCTGTGAATTCGCGATCCTAGATCTTTTATCATCAGACACATTTGCATAACACCTTTTTCTTAACATAATGCTGCTCCGTTCACATAGCAGCAAGCTTTTGAAGAAATCATGAACAAGCAAATGTATCGTGTCGGGTTTTCTTAGCAATAATCATTTCACGCAATCTTGTTTGTAATGTGATGCGTGTGCGCGGTTTGAGGTGCTGTCACACCGGATTGTAACAGTTTTGTTTGTGGTCCTACTATGGTTTGTCTTTGTTGTGTTGTGTTGATCTTATCTTGATCTTCTTAATAAATATCCTATTCAAATCTTTTTAATAAATATCTTTTAATGAATGTAGATTCTATGTGGTCCTGAGACATGCGTATATTTCATTAGATTTTAAAACATGTTAGAATATTTGTGAAAACGGTAATTGGTATTCCAGAAACGGAAGACTGAGTTTATGGCAAAATATTTTGTGAGCGTTTTACCTGTTTATTCAGAGTCGGAAAAAATCGGAACACCACAAAAAGAACCACAGATGAAACGAATGCATTTCCACCAATAACCGCGACGCGACGGTGTAACTACCAGCCATATTTTACGCAACATGTACGAGGAAAACAAAAGTGAAGTTTAGTCGCGAATGTGTCGAAATTGAAAACGTATTTATTCTCGGAAACACTCTGAAATGCGCTAAACATGCTTTTGGTAGCACGCGTTAAACGAACCAACGAAATTAATATTTATTTGTCATTAAATGGACGTAATCGGTTATTTTCTTGAACAGCCATATTTGATGGTCTCACGTCATATTTCCATATGACGTGAGAGCATCAAATATGGCTGGTTTTTTTGTAAGTTGTTGTCAGGAAAAGTTTTTGCAATAAACAAATTCGACTGACGATGATGAACAGATGAGGTTTAATTTGTTAGCTAATAAATGTGAATGATCTCAACGAATTTCTTGTAGTTTTACTCGTCAGGTGGGTAACTTTAAGTAGACGATTCGAGTAATTTAGCCAGCTATAATACGACGAAGCTGCTGCTAAAGATGTGGATGGGTATAAGAGTAGAAAAAGGAAATGATGGATGGACTGTGTAAAGGAATATATGGCAAGAAAGAAGGTGTCTCATGAGATGACGAGTGATAGTATAGTACGGAAGAAGAAGACAGGCAGCGCCGAGCCAAAATGCCAATTCATTTTGGGTAAGGACATGAGAATGATGAATACGACGAAGGTGCAGTAAACTATCACTAAAAGTCTCATAGATATCCGCCCTAGTAGATTTTAGACTAGACCTGACAATTTCGTTCTTTAAGCGCAAATAATTATATTCTCCATCGGCTACCGGAAAACAAAAAAAGAATTCTAAATTAATATTCAACGTCCAGTAACACGTGTAAGGGTCATCAAAATAGTACAATCACGGAATAAACACCATCCGAATTCAACGTACAGCCGAGTTCAATAACTTCATATACGGAGAAAAGGTGTGACATAGAAGCGCTGGCGCACCGTGACTTCCTCCTTCCCGCTTATTCGGAATTTAAATCGACCTATCGCCATCCCGAAGTGTCCCGAAGTGAGCCGAAGGTGCACGACAATAACTCTTATTGTCTGCATAATAAGATGGTTGTCTTTCTAACGGTGGGCGGCGCATATTATAAGCTATTTGATTGATATGTCGGGGACGTCGCACAGTACCGCTGCTTTCTTCAACACTCCAATGAGCCTCAACGGTACTGAATTACACCATGTAGTATCTCCAAGCCGTCACTTATGGTGTCGCCATCGGCAATTACCTGACCATACGGGTTTGCTTTCGCAACTGTTGTTTTGCTGGGAAATTGGAGTATTTTGCACGGTATTGTGGTCTAGTTAGGCTTTCCTGGCGGTAAAGTTAACTTTGTCTGTGACAACTGAGACGGCTATTGTCTAGAAATTGATAATGTGGTGCGCGGACGTTCATTTTATACATTTGTTAGCGTTGTACTCGTTTCGGATCTCGGGGGAAACTTAATTATGGGTTTATGCAATTGGTACGACATTTTCGTGTACAATACTTTCTATTTGTTGAAGCAATTTGCCACTTGAAAAGGTGCTCGTGTTTCTTAAAACGGCAGCTGTGTTTAAACGACCACATTTCAAAGATTCAGCGAAAAGTTTTCATTTACAATTTTTGCCAATGATAAACAATTCCTAGAACTAATGAATTAAGTAAAACAAACACGACAAAAAACGAATAAAATCAACAAAACAAAGTTCACCTCATCATCACTCTATGGTCGTACTGTTTATGGTTTTAAGATGGCGTCGTGATTAATGCAAGTCAGGAGCGTGCCTTCCGCAGTAACGGTGCAGTTATGATGCCACGTTGGTGTCTGCCTTCAATATTTTATAGAACGTTATAGTTCTGTTGGTTACTAGGACGGTAGAAGCTCCTGGGCTGCTTTTGGTACATCCAGAAGCTCTAGGCAAGAATAGTATTCACAGTCTTTTATAATGCTACAATGCCTTTCAGCAGAACTTACAAAGTTATTTAGTAGCTTCTGTAAGTTATTTAGGTCAATCAAATGTAAGTGTGACTTTTGCATCAGTGTTTAATATTGCTCTTAGAATCAGGGTTTCAGGATCCGATTTGAGAATGAATGAAAATTAAGTGGTATATTCGTTTCGTCCTAAAACGATGTCTAGTTGCATGTACTACTGCATTGTCATCATCACCCTGCCTGATCGTATAATCTAATTTAGGATTGGCATGACTTTCTTACATGTATCATCTTTTATCCATGTCTAAGGAACTTCCTTTTGCGACTTTGGCATTTATAATATCAGTATGGATTATCAATATTATCATTGCCACTAATTCTAAATCGTTTTTCATACAAAATATGACATTGTTTTCATTTCTGAGGAAGTCACCGATTTAGTTACTTCTACTTGTTATTAGAACGATCGAGGTATCATATTCGTCATTAACGTGTTTATTAATATCTAGTATCCGAGCGAACGCAGGCGTTTCCGAGAAAATAGAAATATTTGGCGTAGTAGGAATTTTATTAATGAATTATGCTGATGTAACAGAAGTCGGGTCGTGTCGGTTTCTTGTTTCAATGCCTACGTAAAGACATGTTTTGACATTATGGTGGAGATTAGTAGCTGAGCCAATTAACGTAACAAATAACGTTACGTTTCTCTTTGGTGGAAATGTGAGAAGGATTTTGATGATGCAAGAAAGGATAAAATATTTTCTAGTTTTTTTTTTTTTAATTTGGTAATGGAACAATTGCTTCGATGTACGTTTTTGTTTGTGAGTCGAATAATGCGTAATAATCGGGGTTTTCTTTCAATCTAAGCTGTGTACCTCCACACTCAGAACTATTCCTCTATTACCTACGAAGTACTTAATCTGAAGAGCTCTTAAGACACTACAAACAGCCAACAAAGATCCCATTGTACCTTCTCGTGACGTCATCCGATAAAACGAAATCTCGATACGAAATCAATCAATCGCACGCCCAAAAATGGTTTCCACTCGATCGCTCGCTTTCTCCGAACGGAAAAGCGTCCCAATTAGGCGCACACGCAGGTCGCGGGAGGCAGGGGGAGGGGGGAGGTACTGGGCAGTAGAGATGTGAATAATTGAATGTTAATTCGTTTAGGGCCCGAGAGATGGCGGGACCGTCGACCGTGGTTCGTGAGGCGGTTACCAAGTGATGCCACATATTTCTTGTTGAGTGCTTTGACACTGAGTTAGTTTGGATGTGGCTTGATTGATAGGCAGACAGACACGCGTATAGTTTAGTGTTTAATCTGAATAATAAAGCGCGGTTTAAAAGAAAAGCTACCTGTTTTACTTACAAGGATAATGTAAGATAGGGACCGTAATAAAAAGTAAGACATGTACCTATATAAAAAATTAAATGCATACTTTTTATAGAGCGATTTTCATAGGTATTACTATATTAGGGTCACCACCCTGTCAAAATTGCTAGGATAAAATTACAATAAAAACAAGATGTTTTCTTTTAATAAAACTGTATCGTGAATAGGTAGGAACCTATAAAACAAATGCTAGGTGTGTAACCACACACGCTCATAAAGTAGCGATTTTATTTCAATTACAATGGACTTTACATACACGTGCAAGCTTATTGATTTAATTAAGAGTAGGAAACACAGTTGTTACATTGACGTAGTTTTTCTCAAGTTTTGTTTAAAATCATGACATGCATCTTGTAGTAACAAAGAAATTAACAGATGAAAGATATTTGTTTTATTCAGCTGTTCCATAACTGTCACTTTTACGTTCTGGCCAACAAAAAAGTAAATTGTAAGTATTCTCGTAAGTAATCTGTAAATGTTAAATGTAATGTCTATGGTGTTATTGAAAAGTGTTAGTCTATGGGTAGCATATATTAGAGTTAGCAGTGACGTATTATAATTATCTAGAAGTACTTATAGGTATTTATGGTGACAATATATGATCTACATGTATTTTAGAACAATGCCTTATTATTATTCCTCTAAGTATTGGGGCGCTCTGTGGAGCTCAGCTTAATTTATCAGCCAGTGACTTCTATCAATTCCTTATTTGAAATTTAATTGGCTATAGGCCAGTTTGTGTCTTCTTTGGCTGCGAGATATCGTTATCTTTGGCATAATATGACAAATCAAAGTCTCAAGAGGTTTTTTTAATACTACTATTTAAAAAGTGAGCAACACAAGATAATTACAAGAAATTGTAGCAGGCCTTCACGGGTTTGTCATTATTTGCCGTTTTGTATTTACAAACAGCAATTAGGGCCGGAAGACGACACAAATGGGTTATCAGATAAAGTACCGTTGGTGCTACACCTTCGACAGACGTCCTAATCGGTCAGAGGACATTGAGAGCACCTAAAATGTTTAGTGAGACATTAAACGACTGATAAATACCTATTTGCATTTGGTACTGATAAAGTAGCTGGAAATGCGAATGTAAAGTTAAAAGTTTAAGAGTTATTTTATTTTTAAATGTATATGGACCTTCGTTTTATTTATGGTTTTTCAAAAGGCACGTGTAGGTATCGATAAAATATAAGAGAGGTTATTAATGTGAATCGTGTGTCATGTAAATTGATTCACATTTTCCTTTTAAGATGATAGTCATGATTAAGCGGAAAAGGAAGTAGATTAGTAAATCTAATCTAGAGAACGTTTTGTGATTTCCTAATACTGCTACATAAGCATTTGTTCTTAGTGATTCATTTGGAGTGCCGTTAAAATATTTGTCTTACTCAAAAGTATTTTTCGTGTTCTACTTTCTTTATCTGAGCCTTGATTTTAGCGCTAATTTGGAAAAGCTTTGTTTTAAAGAAAACACAGTGGACAATTTCAAGTACATCTAAAATGTGATAATGATGGGATCCTGGAGAAATAGAGAGAACTCTTCAATTTTTATAGGC
Source organism: Diarsia brunnea (assembly GCA_949774965.1). Classification (NCBI taxonomy): domain Eukaryota; kingdom Metazoa; phylum Arthropoda; class Insecta; order Lepidoptera; family Noctuidae; genus Diarsia; species Diarsia brunnea. The sequence goes on along the minus strand of OX459007.1, from coordinate 11,422,759 downwards.
ACTCTTGATTCGATTTGAGTAGTTTTTGGAAGAGTAGGTACTTTATCGAAGTGGTCCCGGCCATGTTGCTAAAACTGAGGAATGACGAATGCAATATTTCTCTACCAACTTAGGAAAAAACTTAACACTAACTTAGACTGTGTTTATTATGAATGATTATTGATATTGATATGACGTAAGCAGTCAGTTATTCAACGGAGAAAACATTTCTACAGCTTCGCAATGTTCCTATTCGAAGCTCCATCCTCCATTCTAGATATCACTGAATCTATTGGTATAAGGTACCGTTGTCTGCATGAATGGCCTTAAGATGTCTGTTGACACAAGTGTATGACACAAAAGGATGTTAGGATCTCTCCGGAGATTGCCGCGTCGGCTGAGCAAACCAAATTCCGTGTCCGATTGTCTTAATGAGTGTCTAATGAGATATTTTGTGTTATGTTTGGCTTACGAAACTTCGCCTTGGTTTTGTTAAATCTTACTGTTTGAACAGTAGGTCTTAGGGCTTTATTGTACCGCGTGCGTAGAAGAATTTCGAGGACGGATCACTGATGGTCTGGGTAGGACTTGATCGATATGTAATTACAATTAGTATGTTATCTGATTTTATGGTATCGTAATACTTGTACTTGTACAGATTTATCAAATCAGATCAGTTACGTTTGAATGAACATCTCGTAACGTGTTTTGTGTGTGCACTGTGCAGGACAAATGAAAAACAGCAATATGGTTTTCAAATGTCGGCGTGTAAGAATATTGATAGGTATTGCATGAACGCAGAATTTTCTAGCAACGTGTCCTCTAAGTGCCGTAAATGTTATTTGAAATAACAATTGTAGATATACACCTGTGATGGCACGCCACAGATAAGAAGAATATACTCAGTTTAATTACTTCTATTTGAAGTATCAATAAAATAGACAGTTAAAATTTGCTCGCAAGCCTCGGCTATTTTACATAACTATAAATGAAGAATCCGTCAGATATGTCGCTCAATACCGGATGCCAAGTCATAAACATTATCAGCTGTTCTAAAACGTTGTAATAAAATATGAGGGTAGTCGTACAAATGCTCGGGTATCGGATACCGCGCGTGCGCGCCATCAGTAGTCAAGTTGCTGTCATTGAGTGCATTAGCATCTTGTTGCACCGGAGATGCGGTGATTGGTGGTCTTAATATCAATGGACTGAGAATAATTTGTATGAATAGAATGCTGGCTTGATACTGTGGTTATATCATCGTTGAATGATTATGAATAAATCGTAATAAACAGGTACTTACGTTGTGAAGATGGCGGTTCGGCCGCGGGAGGCGCGGGGGCACTGGCAGCACCCTGCATGGCCCGCGACGGTCGACCGCGCCTGCGCCTATTGTGACAAAATAAAAAATCAATTAATTAATTTTCAAAATCGAAAACAATTTTCAAGTTTAGAAGAATGTCGAGATTAAAACAGAGTCTAGACTGAAACAATAAATTTACATAACGATTTTTTTTCTAGGACTTGTCCGCAGAAATATAAATGATGGTGAACGTATTTTAAAGCAGGTGCTAAGTCAAATGAAATAAAAGTAATCGAACGACTTATGGAGTTACATTTTATTTTATTTTTATGTTCTTAACACTTCAAGTTTACTTCTTAATAATGCGGTACCCGTATGTTTTAATTATAAGTTTAAAGTGGTTTTTATCAAGACTTGTGTGGTCTCTTCTTAATAGCATTTTTATTTATTGTGAAATGTTCAGAAACAACATTGGTAATTAAAGAAAAAATTGTCACATCAAATTCAATTCATGCATGAAACACGAAATCTTAATACTTCGTGTTTGGTGCTTGTCTGCAATAGGAAGTACGAAAACTAGAAATAGTAAATTGACAAAAGACTCGTCTGATAGCTGCAGAGAAAAATATAGGTATAGCATGGGTATCAAACGTGACAGTAATTCCTAAGTACCTCGTTCTAAAAATATGTAAGAATCTTGGTTTGTTAACCCGCCATTGTAGTCCCTACTCATAGATTAGCAATATTTTGAAAGAGGTGTGTAGCAATCGTCCAATAAAATATATCCTACTTGACGAATCCACAAGTAACTTAAGTAAAAACATCTAAAGTAAATAACTGAAAATTCGATAAAACCAGCTCGTAAGTGACAAAGAGCATTGAGTCACATGTTATCTGCGGCTTCCTGCGACACTTGACGCTAATCATCGATCGGCGAGAAATGAGGGTACCTAATCTACGTACACATATCTGCTGGGTGGGGCCGCCAGCTCTGAGACGTGGATTGAGACTGTCCTGGTTTGGCTTTCGAAAGGTTTCATTTTAAAGTTACGGTAGGTTTTTTTTTAATAGTGTCGCTGGCACTGCATACTTATAAATGTTAAAAAACTTCGCTGCGTCCGACTGGTACTTGTAATAACAGACGGATAAGATAAATAAATAAAGATTATCATCACAATCGTCAAATTGATTCTGTTGTAACAGAAAACACTTACAAGATAAAGATGGTAATCATAGATACTTAGGTACCTATACAATCAATTTGTTTTTTGTAATAATACGCGCTGATCAATGTGCCTAATTCCTGAAGACCCTGCGAAATCGTACCGATTTATTAGAAAGAGTTCGAATATCTCAGTTTTAAATTATAGCAACCGTCGCCATTTATTATACTCTAGACAATGTATGCTAATATACCAATCGACTGGCATGCCACTAATGCAGGCATGCATGGATTGTTGCTAAAAGGATTTTATTTATAGCATCGTTTAAATCATTAAAATGCAGCGTAACAGCTAAAGTGTAAAATTGAATGATAAATAATAACTATTTTGGGGTCATATGCCTCATCGATTCAGTTGTTGCAACTTACTCCGACACCCTTACTAATCGAAGAAAATTTCTAACTTTATCGTGTTTTTTTCAATTTTGCTCCATTCTTAAATCCAAGTGTTGTCCAAATAAGAACACATTTTTTTTTTCATACGAAGGAATAAAAAAAACTTATTGCTATCCCGTTTTTTCCCCGCATCGTACGGCCACCCTACTCCGTTCGGTAGTGCAGCGCACGCGCGTCTGACCTATTATAGTCCAGACAATGCGAGCGAATAACCCACGGCTGGTATGCGACTATGTACTTATGTATTACTAAGGTTTACTGGTAACCTGCCGGCTACACACATACACATTATATAAGGATTTTAAAATTTTTGGCAACAATCATTGTAAAAAAAATGCGAAAATGATGAGAAAAATACGAAAAAAAAATTATGACTTTTTAAATGTCATCCCAGAAGTGCCAACACTACACACAGAAAACAATGATCGAATAAATACAATTATTAAAAATCGATCGAACAACCATTGGGTCATTCTAAAAATTCTGCAGTTGACCTATTTGTATTATTTTATTTGTAGTTTGTACATAATTCTTATTGACTTTTTAAATGTCATCCCAGAAGTGCCAACACTACACACAGAAAACAATGATCGAATAAATACAATTATTAAAAATCGATCGAACAACCATTGGGTCATTCTAAAAATTCTGCAGTTGACCTATTTGTATTATTTTATTTGTAGTTTGTACATAATTCTTATATTTAAAGTTTTCTTGTATTAATGTTAATTTTATTTAAAAAATACTCAAAATTGACCAAAGGTGTTGACCGAACGATTACATTTTTTTTTACGATTTCAGACAATACGACCGAATAACCCAAGGGCGGTATGCGATTATGTAGGTACTCATGTGTTACTATTGGTTGCTGGTTGCCTGCTAATCTGTTCGTTACTTAATCTACTGGTAGCGTTATGCTGTGCCTATGTAAACTGGATTTTTACTAGGTTATGCATACTTAAAGAAAAGATATCACCGCTTTTCTAGATCGAAAAGCATAAAAGTATATTACACCAGTAGTTTTCTTCACTTTACTTCTATTATGACAGCTAAAGTTTGATGACAACCGAGCTGTGGAACAACACTTTTGTGTTCCAAACTCAACATCAAGGATTTTCAAAAAGCCTGACACTAGCTTTTCAGTAGCTTAAATCAATCTATTTTTGACTTTTTCATTATTGTTGTCGCTGATATAATGTCTCTTTGTTTCGATTCATTATTTAGCTTGTCAATTCATTATTTCTCAGCCATATCTCAGTATTTCCCTTGCCTGGAAACTTCACGTCATCTCACCTTTCAAGAAAACGCTAAATGCACTGAAAACGACGCTCATCGGCACCTTTGATGATCAGGATTACAGTTTACTCGGAATCGTAACACAATATTAATATTACTTATCTTGGTAGGCGGCTCGCTTTGAACTCGTAATTTGTGGTTATCTATAAGAACTGATTTTGTTCAGTAATTTGTTCAATGGTGGATTTCATTCAGCGGTTTTTGAAGTAGTTGTGTTGATATTTTGCTACTTACTAAGCAGAGGAGCTTTTGTACTCACCTACACAATTTACAATGGACAACTTTATAAAACTTTTTTTCGTATTCCAATTAGTTGTTGGCCTAATTTCCAAAAAAACTTAAAAAAAAAAAGTTACGTAGACAGTTTAATTTCAGCCGTAATTAGCGTTAATTTCCAGCAACCAACTTCAAAAAGATTATTAGTTTCAATGAGAAAAACGACGGTACCAACAGAATTTTGTATTTCAAATACATCCAGAAGTGACAATGACAGTTCAAATTAAAAATCGTTCGAATTTCAACTTTCTCAAAATACTGAAGTAGATTTATTTTATTTTTTATGGTTGTTGTCGTTATTGTTACATAAATGACAATCATGTTCACATTTTCCATGTTACCATTAAGAATGTAATAAAATAAAGCACCTATTGATTCTGTTATCACGAGTCACAAGGATTTCTTCATTATCAGTGTGCAGACGTGATCGGATGACGGCTTCTAATCTCTACCTATTGTTAACTAATTATTACATGTATTTTTGTCAAGTAGATTGAGTACGTTGGTAAGGTGATTTGTATCACGTATTGATTCTTATGTAATTTTTGTTATTTTGTTCTGGGGTTTTATCAATGTTTTTTTAAGTCGTAAACTATGCTCTGACGGTATCTTGCGCCCAAAATATTCTGCCAAAGAGACCTCTCTTTGGCAGAATATTTTGAGCGCAAGATACCGTTGCCACCAACGACGAATCTGTGGAAATGGCGAAATTCTGGGCAAATTAAATGTGTCTTGTCAGCACCACGGAAAGGTCCCTTATTATGTTGTTAGCATTCTCATGGTTTCTTATATGTCGCAAACTACATATGCTCAAGTTCAGACTCCTATCCTGTCCCCAAAACGTTCCTCCAAAGAGACCTCTGTGCTGCCACGAAGGACAAAGTCATGGAAGAGGCGAAGTACTGACCCAATAAGATGTCTTGTCAGCAACACGGAAAGGTCTCTTGTTAGTTGGCATCAAGTTAGAATCAAAACTGATTTGGTCAACTCCTTAATTGGTGTGTTATGCTTCAGGTGTAGGACTTTTCATTCTTAAAATGTGGCTGTAGCATTTTTTTAACAGTAAGATCTTCTTCTCTGCAAACAGCCTCTAGTTAAAGTAAATGTCTAAGTGAATAATATGAAATAATAACATGTATTAGGAGATGAACAGAACAGATTTGGTGTGAAATAACTTGGCGCATCTAACCACCCGTCTTATTGCGAAGTCAACGTTGCTCTTTTAACATTGAGACATTGGCTTTAAAGACTTGTATCTGATCTAAGATATCTGTGAACAAGGTGTAATTTGGACTTTAAAATTGAGTAACAAAGTTCTGATTTGATGCAGAAGACTCCTGAATCGTATAAGGTCAAAAACTTCTTGAAGATACCAGTAAATAAATCATCTATCTCCAATATCGAATTGATGTAGATAAAAAAACACCTAAGTATCACAATCAAATGATATAGAAATAAACGGCAATTACTAGATAAGCCAACAAAGCCAGTAAGTAACATCTGTCTAAACGATATATTTCTGTTCGTGATAAAGTTCTAACATGTAGAGAGGCTGGTTGACGCAATCTGCCCATTACTGCAGATCATGATAAACACTTGTCTTGTTTGATAGATAGTGTAAAGGTTTGCGCTCGATTGCGATTTGTGGAGATATGTCGCGATCTTCCGATTAGTCGCTTAGATGTCAAAATGATTTGTTTTGTTCTGGTCATGTGTAGCGTTAGGATGATACTTACTAGAATTCAGACTTTGTAAAATAATCCTTTTACTGAATGAGTATCCCATAAGAATCTCACAATGAGAAGATTTAATAAATTAGTCTAATATAGTTAATAATATCTTAATTACTAATATTCTTTGGTCAGTTGCTAGCAATTATGGAACACCATAACTAATTATTAGACTTGCAAAACTTGTCTTTTTTTTCTTTTCTCAATTCTTACAAAGATTTTGTGACGATTATGTTTCCACCTTCGACAATTGCCAAACGACACGCAACATTCAATCGATAATGTGCGCCTGTCTTACATAATTGACTAAAGAGCACATCATGGCTATCGCACTTGAGATAGAAGACATTACCGAGATAATGGACGACAAATGTCTCAATGAGAGATGAGATTGAGACTTTATCTAGTAATTACTTATCTGTATCTGACATGAGTCTCACTTGAATCATTGTTTCACAACAAGATAAAAGATTTGTTTTGTAGATTTTTCTGTTATTGATGACGTTTAGATGGTTTTTGAGAAACTTAGATTACAAATTATGAACACTTTTTCAAGCTTTCTTCTTTAAGGTTGTTCTCTTTTTGAAAGTAAACCTTCTTAGAGATAGATCATTGTTATAATTCATTCGTAGATGACGATTATTTAAGAAAGATAGTTTGTTGGCCTTGTTATTATCATTTTATCACCAAAGTGTTAATAGATCTCACAATTACTGCCTTTGCAATCTTCAATGTCTTATATATAAACGAGGAACGGACGTTTGTAATATCCCTAATGCCATGATACTTCCACCTTGGTACTTAGATCGGAGCATAGCAATTATATTGATATAAGCATCATCTAATCATTTGGAATACCCAAAGAATTCGGATATTTCTCTGAAATAGTACAGAATGCTTAGTCATAAACGTAGTAATAATCTGGTTAGATTAATTGAATGATAATGATTTATCTTTATTTATGACATGCTGCGGTCCACCATTAGTAAATAGCGTGATTGCTGGAATTCAATTGCCTGGAAAACATTAACATTACTCATATAATTTGGGCCCATTTTTACTTCTTCTTCTTTTCCTAGGAACAAAATTTTGTGATGGGTTTGACTCGGGTATTTAAATTCAATAAATTGCAGAATATCGCTTCAAAGGATGTTTTTTTTTGTTATGTTGGCAGTTTTCTTTTTTGATTGCTAAGGTAAAAGGTTTTTTTTAGGTTTCACGAAACAATAAAAACACAAATAAATGAATAAGAGAATCAAATAATAAATAAAATATTAAGCTAAATTCTGTTCTTATTGGTATTTTAAGGGAAAGGAAAATGCTTATCGATCTTATTAGCAAAAAGTGCCTAAACTATCAGATAGACTACCTACCTACTCTAAGCTTGGGAAAATAAACTTAAACTGTTAAGATACGATAACTTAATCTGCACTTAGCGCGCAATTAAAGCTTCACTTGAGAACACCCGACGGCGAAAGTGTTAATTTTTCTTCTCGTTATAATAACGTTTACCATTGCAATTTTATTATTATTCTTTTACCAGACAGTAGGTATTTAAAGTTTGTAGGTATTTCAGTATATAATCTTATTAAAATACTAACTAACCGTAAGCAGGTACTTAATAATAATATATTTTTGGTGTAATCAGATCACGATTTCGGTAAAAAGCGTCAAATTTTCAAAAAGCTATAAAGATTCATCTTTTGCTGAAATGATTGAATTTTCACGTCCGATGGAATTTTAAAATTTCACAAAAAAAATTGATCACTCTTTTTCATTTTTTGCGAACGGAACGTTTTAACACTTTAAAAAATCCTGTCACTTCGATTCACGAAATAGTAAATTGAGGAACAAAAATTCGAACACATTTGAATTTTTACACGCACAAAGTAATAAATATTCCAATAGCAAGAAAAAGTATTAAAAAAAATCGAGAAGCAATATTCTGCAATAATTGTTTTTCGAACACACAAGTCACCTTCAAGGGCTCAAGGGTCAAGAGACGACAAAACATTCGACTGTCGCGTATCGCACTGAGCCCACTCGATATTAATTACTAGAGGTACCTAAAACACGGGGCGACGCCCGCCGTCACAAACGATAATTTGCATCGTAATCTAATCGAAATAACTTACCCAATGGTGGATAATTTTTGCGATATCAGCCGAAGCCCGAAATAATACGTAAAATAAATAGTCCAACAACACACAAAACAGCGTCCAGTCTCTCACAAAACACCTTAATTAATTTTTGAGCACAGATTTACAGTCTTGGATTATTTTCTATTTACAAACACTTTAAAATTTGTAAGGCACTATATTCAAGTAATTCGCGCGTCGAGCGTGTGTCGCATCTCGCGCGGGAACGACAACCTCGCGCTAGGAGATGTCGTCTCGTAGTGTGATCGTGATGAGAGTACGCACTGTCGCTCTGCTCTCGGGGGAGCAAAAGATGGCCGCCGATTGGTCGAGAGCGCGCCCGAGAGAAGGAGAGAGCGCATCTCGCGCGGGCTGCGAACGAGCGAGACAGCTAGCGTCATTCGTTTCGTCGGCCGGGCGAGATTGTCCGCGCGGGTTCAGGTGGATCAACGCCGAGAGCGCGCAATGATAATAATGTGGAGATGCCACACCGAGTGGTTCCGTCATTATCGGATCTTTATTTAGCTTTATCTATCTGCGATTAGAACAATGATGGCGGGTGATTATTATTTACCTACATTACTTTAAAAAAAGGAACATCTTGTCAAAATTATAACCAGCAGTGCTATTTACGTCACAGACAAAAAAATTATCAAATGTTTGAATTGATTTGCAAATATAATTAACCTAGGTATCATATCAATCTACACACGAACCTAGTTTACATAATGAGAACACATATACACAGATGGGATAGGTAGGCGCTAACTCATTAATGAACAGGTAAATTCGGTAAATTTAAAAAAATTGATCATTTTCTTCGCTTTTATGCCAACACGACTCTTCATTTTGGGAACGGAAATTTAATGACGCTAGCAGATAAAGATTATACTTTGTATTTAATTTTATTACCTACATTATCGGATAATATTTATTATTGAAGTAGACAGACAATGAACCTGCTGATCGATATTGAAAAAAAAGAAATGCGAACACGTACCTACCTATAGTGCTATCATTAAAAAGATTTCAGATAACCGAATAAATACCCGAATTTATCTAAATAAATCATAAAAACGTGTTATTTTTTATCTTTACTCTTTTACGAAAACAACTGCTTAAGTACTAAGACGATTTTTTAAAAAGGCCTTTTTTGTTTTCTAGAAAAATTTGATAATGGGTCTTGTTTTAAGCCCTGCAAGAGCGATAACTGTTAAAGGCGTGTTGGAGGGATGACGTAAGTTAGTTGATCGATCATCCAACCAGTTAGCGTGTACTTACTTGCTAATACCTACTGCATGGCCACAAAGCCACACTCTATGCTAATCTCGTTCAACTCATTTTGTGGAATTAACTTTTATTTTAAATAATTAAAAGAAAAGTTAATTCCACAAAATGAGTGGGTTTGAGTATCTTTGGGAAATCATTAGCTTAATTATTGCGTGCCCTAATTGTTTCCAACATGTTGTCTACGAATGCAAGAGAAGACAGAATTCTCTTTGTAGAATTGATTGTCTTCAGTTGCCTTTTAAAACGTCTTTAGTTATTAATGAATGAATGTGCTCATTAATTTAGCTATTGTTTTAGTGACGTAAAAGTAGGACTCAAGTATCAATGTCCATAACACAAAGTCTATAAGAACATAATAGCGGACTTGTCTTGTCAATAATTCTCATTCCCTATCAATGAGTAGGTAAATATCGTCATTCGACTATTTAATTAGCACTTGCCCTATATTTTATTGTTTATTCATGTATCTCGGATCACTTTGACTACAACGTATGATTTAAATATTTGAAAAACAAATTCGAAATGTAAAAAAGTCCGTTGATTATTTCGCGCCGAAATTGTAATGCGGTTGAAAGAAAGATGGCGCTGGGGATTGCAAAAGCGTCAGTTTTGCAACTTTTAACTACTGCATTATGTGAATTTGCATCATTTAAATTAATTATTATTACACGCTTATTACTGATGACCTTGAATAAATTATGAAGATTAATATTTGGTGTGCTAAGGCTGGCAACTGCGATAATAATATAAGTAGTGTCTAAACGGAGAACAACATTTAGTTTCAAAGTCGAACTACTTTTGATTGATTCTCCTTTTAAATTCTGTTACTTTTTTTCAGTTTGGCTATCAGAGAAATAAGTTCCTCTAGTTGATCACACCATTTTTTTAAATTCATTATTATTATTAGGTACACTAAATTGGAATCTAATTAGAAACATGATCCTTAAATTACCATACGAAGCAGTTTGTGACCGACACATAATTATTTTGCTGCATATATACTCTAGTTGCTTTAATTGACGTAAGACAGGTGTTTCATCTTACATTACCGTTGTTCAAATAATAATAAGTTTACCTACCTACTCTGATTGTATTCCTACCTTTATGCTTCTTATTTTTGACCAACAAGTTGAGGATTTATGTAAACCCGATCTCCCGATTATATTTCTGCCACAGTTAAATTTTAAAAATCTTTCCTTCGGCAGTAGCGGAGCGGTAGTTGCGCTAGTTTTGTGCAAAATCTCAAGCTTCAAGATCTAAGCCCAATAATTAGTTGTGTATCGCATGTCGGTTAAATAATAATATATATATTTTTGTACCAGGCACAGAAAACCTCAAAAGTCAAGCATGAAGATCTGATGCAGAGCATTTATAAGCTCCAAAAAATTACGCAACTCGAAAAGGTGCTCCAACCTCCTGTTTACTTAAAGGAGGCGATAGATTCCAATATTTTGAATACAAAAATCGGTTATTTATCAGCCGTGTTCGGTCCCCATCTGGAGCCGACCTCTGGTATCGGTCAGCCGAACGTATGCAAACATGGCTCCCTCTATCTGTCAACACGTGGCTAACGTCTCTGTGCTGGCCGTTTTTTTAAACATAATTTTGTTTATTTGAGAGATATAGATTAAAAAGAGTATCTAATAGTGGTACCTATTGTATGTAGATTTTTGTTGGCGTGCCGGAAAATGCAGAGTGCAGCCTGAACATCAAAACGCTTAGGACTTTTCTTTCAAAACTTCTTTTATTATTACAAGAAACAAACGTATTGTTTGAAAATATTTTAGAATTTATCTCACGTGGAAACTAACGACAATGCAATAACCTACTGATTCACAATTTTTGATGCCAATAATTTTAATATTCAAATTCTTTGTCCACAAATCCGTTTATGAGATTACGAATCAGAAAAAAGAATGGACGAGTAGGTCTGTCACCACCGCACCACCGGTCCGCCATGACATCAATCGATATCATTCGCAGATAAGATGGATCTTAAACAATAAAGTATATATTATTGTTTTTCAACACATTTCAAGGCTTTTTGTATCTACTAATCTTTACTGAAAATTATCGGTTTATAGGTAATAGACACAGACGTGGAAGTGATTATCAAGAAGGTGTGTTCGTTTTAGTTACTTTAGAGTAATGAAGGTTGTGTCTATGATAAGTGTAACCCAGGGTTGTCTGTCTATGGATCTAAGGACATAGACAGACACGATTGCTTTTAAAGAGATTCGTTTTTGATGGAATTGGATTAGATTTCAGTAGCTTTATAAATCTAATACATAACACACAACACATAACATAAAATGACGCCTGTAATCCCCGAAGGGTTAGGCAGAGGTGTACTTAATAGTAGTACCTACACCCAAATTTTGCCAGTTTTGTTTTTTTTTTAAGTCCCGTGCAATAGGGGGCGAGCCTATTGCCATCAACCGGGCACGAATCCAGACTCCGTGGCTGTTATTGATAAATTCCTGATGGAAAAAGCCAATAACACTGCCCGACCCGAGAATCGAACCTAGGACCTCAGAAACAAAACACATGAAGGAATAGGAATCTAATACATGTTCGACTTTCTCGTCATCATTATTTGACGCTGGACGCTGGTAGAATGTATATTGTGTGTAAGAAATATATGAAAGTGACATAAATGAATCTTTGACATCAATAATATCGTGGTTAAATAGGAACAACTTACAAATAAATCTAGACAAGACGACTATAATGCATTTTAGGCAACGGACCCAGGCTAACGACGTGAACGCAGTTTACCAGGACACTGTAATTAATAAAGTTGACGACACAAAATTCCTAGGCATAATCATTGACTCTAAATTGAACTGGAAGGCACACATCGAATATCTTAGTAAACGGCTGAGCTCCTCTGCATACGCCTTATATAAACTGTCCCAAGAGTTAAACGCAGACGCTTTAGTAACAGCCTACCATGGTCTAGTGGCATCGTTGTTGCGCTATGGTATTCGATTTTGGGGGAATTCCACGGATAAAGATGTAGCGTTTAAGGCCCAAAAGAGATGTATTCGTGCGATTTTTAAATTAAAGTAGACCGACAGCTGTGTACCATTATTTAAAAAACATAAATTGTTAACTCTGCCATCTCTGTATATTTTTGAAATTGCGGTATTTGTTAGGGTAAACCAAATTTTATTTCCACGATTAGGTGACACCTTTCCCCGAAACAGACGTGACAATAACCAACTGTGTTTGCATTCGTCGAAAACTGCTCTATTGGGTAAAAGCGTTTTCTGTTTGGCCCCTAAAATTTATAATAAAATACCTCAGTCTTATAAAACGTTGCCAGTCAATTTATTTAAAAAAAAGATTCGTGATTTACCTACTAACAGACAAATGCTATTATAATATTTATGACTTTTTGAATGACACTATTTGATATTTTGTATTTTTCATATATTTTATTTTATTTCTTACTAGCTGTTCCCGGCATGCGTTCCAATGCCCTTTTTCCTACCTACTACCTGCCTGTGTACCAACTACCTACCTACCTACTACCCAACCTACCTACTACCCTACCTACCTACTACCCTACCTACCTACTACCCTACCTACCTACTACCCTACCTACCTACTACCCTACCTACCTACTACCCTACCTACCTACCTACTACCCTACCTACCTACTACCCTACCTACCTACCTACTACCCTACCTACCTACTACCCTACCTACCTACCTACTACCCTACCTACCTACTACTCTACCGACTACCCTACCTACTCTACTATCCTACTTACTACCCTACCTACTACTCTACCTACTACTCTACCTACTACCCTGCCTACCTACCTACCACTTTCTCACCTTTTAAACCTTCCCTGGACTTCCACGAATAATTCAACACTATAATTAGCCAAATCCAGCCGTTCTCGAGTTTTAGCGAGACTAACGAACAGCTATTCATTTTTATATAATATAGCTGTACCCCGCGTGCGTTGCAATGCCCTTTTACCTGCCTACGTACCAACTACCTACCACCTACCTATTACCTACCTACCTACATACTACTAATTTCTCACCTTCTCTGGACTGCCACAAATGTTTCAAAACCAAAATTAGACAAATCGGTCTAGCCGTTCTCTAGTTTTAGCGCGACTAACTAACAGCAATTAATTTTTATATTATACGCAAACACCATTTGAAAAATCGTTTTTCTATTGGGAAAGAAACAGTAATTATTTGTGATTATTGAGATAATGTCGTATGGTCTGTTTGAAGTTGTCATTCGTTGACTGAACAACTGAACGTCACTCAATTGTTTTGCCTTCCCGGAACCTCTCCACTAACACTTGAACTTTATAGGTACGGTATTAAAGCTCAAATTGATTTTACGTTTTAGTTAGAAAACGTTTGTATGGGAAAAAGAAAAGGGCTGTTTTTAGGGCTTTTCCGGCCATTATTCGATTTTTTCTGGCCGTAAGAACCATCCTTGAACTTCAACGAACATTTAAAAAAAAAAATCAGCCAAATCGGTCAAGCCGTTTTCATGCCAAGTCGTGACAACGGAAAACGGGTTTCATTTTTATATATATAGATTTTGTAGATTATTTGACATTTATTATTTCTCTTAAATTTTTATGACATTTTATGACTTTTACTGACTTGTTTATTTTGTATTATAAATTTTGTTTTTTGTTTATTGTTAATTTTATAAATTTGTACGCCTTACGGGTGAAGATCTATTCCCATCCAATACCAAGAGCTAATACCATTTGGTATTAGTTTATTTCCGAATTTATTTTCTATTCCCAACGAGTACCATATTTTGAAACCAATACCAAAACAAGTTTGAAGAAATTAGGTACAGTCAGGTTCACTAAAATTAAAATGCTTTGAGTGATTTTAAGTAATGTTTAATCAAGATTAGGGTTGGAATATAAATCACATATTGATTTTTTCTTTTAATTTGTAATTTTTATAGATTTAGAGATATTAGATACTTTTATTTTACTATTCCATGTCCAACAATTATAATATTATATACAAACAATCAAATAGTAGCAATTTTCAGTACTTATTAATTAACTGTGATACTTACTAAGTAAGTATGTAAAAGTATAGAGCGATGCTCGAGTATAAAATATCACAGACAATCGACTTATATATGGTGATGATATAATTGCGTATCTTAATAGTAAATCACGTAAAATAAATTCAAAAAATCGAATATGAATAATTTACTTAAAATCTAACAAAATTATTATAAAATGTCACAGATAATCAACTTTAAATGTAACAATGTTTTTGGCAAAAAACATAAAAAATGGTGAATTTACTTACAATCTAACAATAGTTATAAAATATCACAGACAATCAACTTTTAAAATAATTATGTAGTTATTAAATGCTTCAATTGCGACACTTTCAGGACTATCTTCCATAATGTAGCACCAGCCTTGTGATGTTAAGTCTCGCGGAAGTAAAGGCAGTAAAGATGAAAGTCTTACATGTCTTCGGGTGTTATTATCTTTCATCAGATTCAGATCTTTTGCTTTTTTCCATACATTTTTGGAGTAATGAAAGTAACACCCTTTTACCTTAACTGAGGGAAAGACAGCTGAAATGACGTTCATTGCTGCTTGTTCAAAATCTGTAATAATAAATAATAATAATAATAATTTATTTAGTATCAGATAACAAGGATCCATAATGGTTAGTAACAATTAGAACTTATAACCTATGTTAGTAAGCACAGAAATTACAAAATAAATATCACAAAATCACAATTACAATAAGAATTTGAATTAAAATAAAATTTTAAGATTAGTCTGTAGGTGAACCATACAGCAGTGATTCACGTACTGACAGTCGAATCTTTCAGAAAAAGCGTTCAGAATACTGTTGCGGCTGCCCCGCATCCTACGCACCAGGGATGTGCACCGCTTGCGCATGATTGTGTGGAAACAATCCACACGTGTCTCGGCAAACATCCCCGACGCGCTACAGAAGCGAGGCAGCCTCAAGAGCATCCTGAACGCGTTGTTGTATTGGACACGTAGAGCGCTGTACTGTTTCTGCGTGTAATCCAACCACAGACTGCTAGTATAAAAAGACTAATAATAGTAATAAACTTGGAGGGTTCCCATCCAGGAATATTTTGTTTCAAAATTTCAAATAAAGTTTTGTATGTTTCTTCTGTTTTAGAATTCAGTAAAACGTAAATTAGAGGAACTATGCAAGTGTGTTCTTCGTCGCTTCCAAGATCTCCATGGATAGAATATAACTGGACAAATGGCACAGGGCAACATTTAAACGTCCCATCACATTCATAAACTTTAATTTTTGCCATTTGCGCTAGTTGATTTGGATGGGCCAAAATAATTATTCGGGTATTAGACTCGACTTTATAATCATACAGTACAAAATCTCGGAACTGTAAAGGGATTTCTACTTCATCTACTGATTTGCAGTTTATTTTAGACACATCAGCTTCCTTGTTTCTTCTTTATACAAATTTGTCTTCGTGTTTTGAAATGATGGGATATTTTCCATCAAATTCTGTTCAGCTTCAGAGAATTGGGATTTAAATGTGTTATAAATCCTTGGTACTGGGGTGAAATCAGACTTTAATACCGTTTCTCGAATTATTCAGTTCCTTCGCCATCAAGTTCTTTACTTCATCGGGCTCGCAGCTATGATTTTTCTCATTGGAAATATTGCCATCCTGCAAAGACAGCAATATATCCATAAAAATACTGATTGACTGACTAGAAACTAAAAAATCAATGTAGATGTTTAAAACATACCTTAATTTGCAAAGATCCACACTCTTTAACCTTCACACATCTCCAATGGCTCCATCCATTTTTGTTTTCCCGTTTTTTAGTGTACTGGTAACCAGCTCTCAGCAAAACCAAGCCACCATTTCTTTTTATAAACGTCAGTCCTCCTGGATTTCCCGAAGATATTGAAGGCTGATTATCAGCTTCATCAGCCATTTCTGTGATTTATTTGAACTACTTATTTGTTAGTTTGGAAAGTTTTAGACTTCAATTACGATAGTATAGTATGTAATTTGTGTAGCTGAGTGTACAAAAAGTCACGTTTTGGTATTCGTTAGTAATAGATTTTTTATTTAAAAAAATTTGGTACTCGTTGGGAATAGAAAATTAATTCGGAAATAAACTAATACCAAATGGTATTAGCTCTTGGTATTGGATGGGAATAGATCCGGGTGAAACATGTACGTACGGAATATTTTTTTTTAATGTAACATCCTGCATGCATAACTTGCATGTATACACATGTTTGGACAAATAAAATGATCTTTATCTTTATCTTTATTGCTCTATGGTTTTCGGAGGACTTACATCGTATTGAGACTATAGAGAATCACGTAATTCTGGAACTTAAGTTTTAATGAATTTTGTTGCCACTTAGTTTTTCATCAACTTGAACATTATAGTTGCTTCCGTGAACTTATTTAAGATTTATATCCGAAATAATACCTACCTCATTACTTTTTTGCTTTTAAAACAATTCCAATTAATCAAATGACTTTTGTATTATGAAAAGCATTTCAATTTAGCTTTTTGTTATTAATTTCTATTTAAATTTGAAAGCTTTTATTATCTGTCTGCTCTATTGAATGCATAACCAGTCATGATTAGCAGTTTGCAATTTAGCGTTGTCATTCACATATCAATAACTGGCTAGTTTGGCCTCTTTATTGAAAGTATCGATTAGAACAACACTAGGTAATACATGCAGGCCTGCCTTTTTTTTTTTCTTTTTTTGGCGGTTGGAAAATCATCAAATAACCCCTTCCGCTCTTGGGCAGATCGAAAGGGAGTGTCTGACTTCTACTGACTAAAAATCACCCATGTTCCTTCTTAGCCATTTATGTCGAAGCCGCGGTATCTTTTGCAAACAACCCGCAGACCATCGACCGATATCAGGGGCCCTTTTTTTTTTGGGGGGTGGAAAATCATCAAATAACCCCCCTCCCGCTCTTGGGCAGAGCGAAAGGGAGTGTCAGACTTCTACTGACTAAAAACCACCCATGTTCCTTCTTAGCCCTTCATATCGAGCCCGCGGTATCTCTTGCGAACAACCCGCAGCCCCGACGGGATATCAGAGGCCCTTGAGGCGGGTTAGAAACTTTGACACTAGGGTGCGTGGGGTCGTTCGACCTTACTGCCCCCACGATAAGAATATGAAGTCCTGAGATTCCCAAGTCGGTAAAGTGTTATTGAATTTTTGCATTATGAATAGAATCTCAGTAGCAGCCATGGAGGCTGGATTTGGGATAGGGGCGACCCTATTTATGAAATATAGGAGCTCGTGATCAAATAATTACAGCCGCACGGGTCGACGTTCAAGGTGAAGTCGTTCTTCCCGTGAATGGGTGACCATCATTACATACCAAGTTTCGTCCGTGCTTCGGAAAGCGTGAAGCCGCTGGTACCGGCTGTCTTTCATAGAATTTCTGGCAGTCGTTACGAGTAGTCTGAAGACGAAAGTCTGACATCCAGTCTTGCCAAGGAGTATTGTTTTACTCAGGTACTGCGAGAAGGTCAGATCGGCAGTAGCTTCACCTGCATCTGGCTAGACTGGATCTGGAAGCCGACCCCAACAAGGATTAAAAAAAAGACAGGAAGATGATGAGGACGAGCTTTTACTCGCCCTCTATTTCATGGGACTTCACATAACTGGTGAAATGGTGGTTTAAAGTCTGGTACACCTGTGCCTAAGCCTCCGGGGATAACTGGTTTGATATTGAGTATTGAGAGCCAACATACAGTTTAAAGTATAGGAAACTATAATTATTATCTGATAGTAACGTTATTGAACAAACAACACACGGATGGAGGAGTCTTATCTTCGGTTACTCAGTGTCCATTAGCAGTTCTAGATATGTAGTATACTTCAAAAATCTTGTCCTAAACGATGTTCCGTTAACTGATAATGATAAGGATGTTTCAACACCTTCTGACGTAACACAATTCGAAGACGATATGTTTTACTAAACTAAATTGTTGCATTTCAGAACGTAAGTAACGATGGATTGCATAAAAGATGATATGGATAGAAATCGGCTTCCATTCAACTGGATGCAGCTGAATAGAGAGCAGTGGCTCCATGTAAAACTGGTTCCTATTCAGCTGCATCTATTTAAAATAGACATCATCTATTCAGCTGGGTTGTGGAGGTCAGATAGGCAGTCGCTCCACAACCAGCCACTGGGTAATATTATGTACCATACTCATTAGTAAGACTGGATATCGGAATATAAAAACCACCTATGTTCCTTCTTAGCCTTTCTTGTCTGCGGTATCTCATTCGAATAACCCACATCCCCAAGGCTTCTGACTACCTTAAACGACTATCAAAGGTCTGGAAATTCATAAAAGTATATATGTATATATATATATAAGTTCAAACTAGGCTGATAATCAGTTACTTTTCGAACGTCAAAATTTACTTTACTTACTTACTTACTTTACTTTTTAACAAGTGACAGTCCCCCAAAACGCCCACCCTTCGACACTTCCTAGTGTTTTTGCTGGAAAGAAGAAGTGGCGAAACAAACTCCCCAGCAACACATCTGTCTGTTTGGTTAGAAGAACCAGACTCGATACAATAGTAAGGTGTAAGTTAATATTACGATTGATTACAATCAATAATAAAAAAGTACATAATAATAAAAACATAAAAAAGACATAACATATCAGTAAACTAATTTTGAAAAAAGAACATAAATTACAAACCTTACAACAGACAAATGGTATCATCAATCGTAACATGGAACAGGGCCAGTAAGATGATGATGATGAGGTCCTCACTAGATCCTACAATAGACAAAATAAAGAATTCGTTGTGTTAAGTTTCAACACGACAGATAAGCATTATCCCTAGTTTAGTTATGTATACAAACTACTATATTAAGTAAAAATTACCAATAAATGACGCTACTAACCTCAACATTAGGTGATAAAGACACCATAAAGTTATTTAACATTATTCAACTGAATCTATGACGCAAGCTTCCCGAATATATTCGTTATTCATGCATGATACTCTTCTACAGGATAACAGAACCATGGTGCAGGCGCATTCAATACGTCAATCATTACTCATTGATAAGGAAAAGAGTAAATTATTTAATTAGTAAACCAATTCATAAAGTTCATTATGACCAAATACGTCCACTGCCAGCACATCAAGCTATCCGAACCTATAAAATTTTCCCAATCGACATAAAACCTAATATTTAGGACATAAAGTTGAAAATGTATTAAAGAACTTTGATAGATTGTATTAGCTTGGTGTACTGGCGACTGTACATTCACAAACACAACGGTTTAAGTAGGTACCTGAAATTGGTAGGAACGCAACCGCAGTTTCTAATGACAAATAGTGTGAGAAAACCCAAGATTTTTAGGTCCTTGACACATTGAAATTTGTAGGTGTGTAAAGTAGGACTAATACACAGAAATGTAACAAAGTTTAATACCTGTACGTAGAGTGATGAGATAATAGGACAATAAAATAATAATAATTTGTTAGGTGGGTAGATAACACTGTTGCCATTGCGGGAATATCCTGGATGAAGCTGGTACAAGCAAAGAGTGGTAAGCCTCTCACTGGATACGTCCAGCAGTGAGTGAAGTCGGGCTGAGGATGATGATTACCCGGGGCGAGGAGGAATGGGACGCCGTCGCCTCCTTCTGCGAAGCAGTGATGCTAGCGAAGGAGGTGGCGGAACGTGAGAGGGAGAGAACCTCTCGTCCCAGCCGCCGCGGGAGGCGCTCCGGGCGTCGGGGGCCACGTGATGGCTTCCGGCCACCGTAGACGCGGGCCTGTGGACGGTGAGTGATGGGTAAGCTCGCCGTCCGTCCGTCTTATGACGACAACAGGCCGTGTCGACGGCGCGTTCGTGTTCCACGCGCGCCTCAAAGAGATGTCAGCAACATGGAAGGGGCCCGCAAGGGCCGACGCCTGTCGAGGCTGCGGGTTGTCCGCAAGGGATATCGAGGCCTCGACATGAAGGGCGAAGAAGGAACATGGGTGGTTTTTAGTCAGTAGAAGTCTGACACTCCCTTTCGCTCTGCCCAAGAGCGGGAGGGGTTATTTGATGATTTCCCACCCCCAAAAAAAAAAAAAAAAAGGATGATGATTATGATGTTTATACAGATCTGTCTATTACTTTTCTACTTCTTACTGATGAGCCACAGAAGAAAACGTGTTGCGCCGACCATAAATAGAAAGGGATAAGGGCAGGAAGATGATGACTGATGAGACACGCCCTTACAGAGAGGAGACCTCCTCTCTGTAGCGGCGAGTGGGCCGTTTTCAATATACGATGGTCCTGTGACCTGTTCGGGTTTGTAGGTTAACGGATAACTGTTTCAATAAATCACATTAAAAGCATGTTTTAATCTTTTATAAAAAGAATCGGTCCAGAATTATTGGATGCCTCAATTATCTTGCAGTATTGATATCACTTTAAAACGGATATGAAGTAAATACTATAATTGATTATAATAAACACGTAATTCTTATCAATACTTACCTTTGCATTGTTGGTGATATTATCAGTGACTCATTAATTTAGTGCAAGTGATCGTTTTGGAACTACATTTTATCTGTATTGTTTATACAACCTGAATCTAGCCATTACTGGGTCATACTCAATATAATCTTTGACTGTAGTATCTTTTGCCATTCACGATTCAAGGTTCTTTATTGGCCCGTTGGGGCAGCGGGTCCCGTCGGGGCTGCGGGTTGTTAGCAAGAGATACCGCGGCCTCGACGTGAAGGGCTAAGAAGGAACTTGGGTGGTTTTTAGTCAGTAGAAGTCTGACACTCCCTTGCGCTCTGCCCAAAAGCGGGAGGGGTTATTTGATGATTTTCCACCCACCATAAAAAAAAAAGTTTCTTTATTGGCATGAAATTATGTGACCCACTTTGTGGTCTTAAATAAAAAAGTTTCACATTCAAGCTGACTCTTGATTTTTCTATCAATTAAGCAATTGGTCTTTTCTCGGTTTAATCTAATTTGGTTTAATTACGTAATCAATAAGCAAGTTACATTGAAATCGCGAAAAATTTATGCGGTCCTAATATGGAACCTTGAGGAACTCCTTTTCCTAAATGAAGTTAAAAACCAAAGAAAAAAAGGCGAGGACTTTATTATTGCAAGTTGATTAGAGTTCTAGAAATGAAATAACTTAATGCCTCAATTAAAGAGGTGGTTATAATGACCAAATAAGTAGTTAGTAAATAAGTTGAACTACAAACGAAAAAGAATATCGAAGGGGTAAGTTTGTAAATCGCCTGTCAAGAGTTTATGGTTAGAATATTGTTTTTACTGCTTGATTTGGCTAGAAAGACTGGCTGTTGAGATAACGAGTAATAGAGAAGTAAGTATGGAAGAAGAAGAAATACTGCGCCGACCCCAAATATACCCACTACACTATACACACACTACACTTATTGCTTTTATTGTGTCATGTAATAGTGGAATCGTAATTCAAATAAAACGTTGGCTAACAACAGCTAATTTTACCCAATTGAGTCATACGAATATCAATATTAAATTGTCGTTAATTCATGGTTTAATAGGTAGGTATGTTACTGGGAACCACGATACTAAATTTCCTCGTGGACTCGTATCGTTTTTAGCTTAGCTTAGCTTGTGTAGGTATGGAATATATTTAATGCTTAGTGACACAATAGTAATAAAACTGTGTTAATAAATGGATGTTGATAGTTTTACTGCTTTTAAATAACAAGAAATACTTATTGGCTTTAAAACAATGTGGTTTCGTACAAAATAAACGACGTATGTACCTACATTTCAAGCATGATTAGTATGAATGACATTTTATGAAACGTTGAGATTGATTTCACAAAAACATAGTAATAATGACTTTCATTATTAATCGGGTGATATAGGTAATTGTTGTCATGTGCGGTTGGACAGTTTCAAAGATGCAGTCAATGTCCTCACGCGATATATGATCGTGCACACTTCTCCAAGCTAATTAAGACTTAGTTTCACTTACAATAGGGTTTATAATAAGACACACTTAGTGTATAGATAGAGATGTTTGCCCATCGACACGTTCTCCCGCCAAATCGCGGAAACCGCGCGAATTTCATTCACAAACCGACATAGAAGTTTACAAACATCGCTTCGTCAACGGAAAAAATAGATAGACGGGATGTTCGGGCATTTAGTTTACAAAATATAGACTAGGGTGGCTGCAAATCCCCTAACACAATAGATGTTAATCAAAACTGTGCTTTAGCTAATCGGTTTGGCGGTTTAGAAATATCAACATTGATCTATTGCGAATAGGGTTCATGTTTTGAGTTTGTATTACTTACCTTATTTATCTTTGGAATATTTTACTTTCGTAATCGTATTCATACGTTGGCTGTCTACAGTTCTTGAAAGTGATTATTTATTTTTGAGGCTATTTTTATTTGGACCTGACTAGAGGCTGGTACTTTTTCTGCCTCGTTGGTCTAGTAGTCGAAAGTGCGACTACTGTGCATGAGGTTCGATTCCCGGGTCGTGCAAAGTATTATTAAGTTTTTCCATCAGGAATTTCTCAGTAGCAGCCACGGAGCCTGAATTTGCGCCCGTTTGGTGAGAATATAGGCTCGCTCCCTATTATTTAGGACTTAAACATAACTGGTGAAATGTGGGTGGGTGTACTATTAGGTACACAGAACAGATAAATATCTGTTCTGTGATTAGGTACTACACCTCTGCCTTAACCCTTTCAGTATTACAGACTATTTATATTATATTATTGTCATTTTATGCTTTAAT
This sequence comes from Diarsia brunnea, assembly GCA_949774965.1. Taxonomy (NCBI): domain Eukaryota; kingdom Metazoa; phylum Arthropoda; class Insecta; order Lepidoptera; family Noctuidae; genus Diarsia; species Diarsia brunnea. Next base: position 11,399,301 of record OX459007.1, on the reverse strand, counting down.
TTAGTCGATAAACCCGTAGAATAAATACATTTTTTCCCAGTCGTTTCTCGTAACCACAACATCAATATAATCTAATGAGCAGGAAACACAATCAACATATTTTCAAATCCAACTAATTACAAAATGGAACGAAACAAACTAGGAAGTGCACTAAACATGATGTACATCACAGTTTCTGCATCGAAAGTGAATGAAAGTCGCGTAAATACATCATTTTCATCACGCGACCAATATGGCGGAAGACTGTTGGCGCGAAAATGAATCTTTGTTTTTTTCTTAACGGCATTTATTAGCGCGGGACATTTACCGGCCAGTGTCTGTTACCGCTTGCTGCGTAGCGTAGAAAAAAAAGAAAATAATGTCATGCAACCAGCTGTTATGGCAATGTTATAATGTTATAGATTGAATAGCGTATATTTAATGATTCAACGAACACGTTTTGCGTAGTGTTCGGATAATTGTTTGTGGTCTCTGTCTGGTTCATGAATTTTCCGTTTAACTTTTAGGTTAGGGAAATTGAGGCCGAATTTCAGCTATTAAAATGCACTCAGCATGGCTAAACCACGTTCAATAAATATACCTACAATTATTTTACCTATGACACTTCGAACGCAGTTTAACGGATTTTACTGGATTCTAGTAAAATCCGTTCAAAAGAGATTTGAGAGGTACCTTTCTAAACGAAATCAAGTAATAGGTACAATACTCAAACTAAAAAAAACCGACTTCAAAAACACAAAAAAGTGAAAAACACAAAAACGAAAAATACAAAAAAGTGAAAAATAAACTTCACAAGAAAAAGCAGCTTCTTTCTTCTTTTCGGAAGTCGGTTAAAAAAACAAAATGTATTCATTAGTATTTTTTTAAAGCGCTTTTAATAACTAATGTTACCAACGATCAAAACATCTAAAGAATTGGAAAATCCTTTCTACTATAATAAAAATTTCAAATACAATTGCCTGCCTAGTTCAACAACCTTTTTTCTCGTGTTGGTAATTGAGTTTTACGACTCGCGTGAGATGATCGTCGATTGATATTATTTACCTAGATCATTTACATAACTACAGCTTCTGTTTTCTTTATTTTTCTTTTTTTCTATCTAGTTTTTATAACATCTTATAAAATGGAGGACTTAATTTTATCTCCTCATTATTACATGCAGGTAGGTACAGTTGAATAGACCTCTACAATAATGAGATACAACTTCAATCTTCCACAAATTTTTCCCGCCTATTTTTGACACCCTAACTTTTTCCGGCCGAGTGCAAGCAACAGATAACCTCAACGACTAAAAAAAAACATTCGAACCATAAACAAAATAGTAACGATACAGACCTCTTCCGATCACATCTATCGTATTTGGCTACATTATTTGTTTGAGTCGGTATCTCTTCTTGAGTGTCAATATTGTCAGAGCGGGCGTTGACCCCGGTGCATCGCACGTGATCCGAATCTCCCATACATTACTATACTATAGGTAGGTACGTACCTACTTGTGATTTGTTCTGTTCTAACGAATTTCTTGAGGTAGAATATTTTTTTGATTCTTGGTAAAGCAATCAGGCAAAGTTTTATTCCGACTAAAAATAAGCAGGTTTCCGAGTTTTAGTTCTACAAATGTCAAGTTTTTTTCTGCCATTCTCATACCCATCATACCTACATACATAATCTTCCAATTTCTACCAATATGGTTATATGCATAGGTATTTGGTTGTCTTCGTCCATAGCTTATACAAACCATTTTTTCGGCCAATGCAATCTTTTTTTTTTCGGTTGGTATTCCGTCATATTATGAAAAACGCTTCTGTTGTGGAAATCTTTTGTTTCCTGTTTTTCTATTAGTTATGCAGAATAGACAAAAACTTTATGACGTCAGTCATCTTAAGTTTATTTTTGTTTTGAAAAGTTTAACAAAAGTCAGGGCAAGAGGAATTTTCCACTGGCCATTAATGTATTAGGCATTTTTTGTCCACACGCATTGACGTATAGTCGAATGAACTCATTGCAACAGGACTAAATGAATACAAGACGCTATATCAATATTGAATGACGATAATTCATTTGTACTCATTGTATTAATCCGGCTGGTATCTTGTTTGAAATTCAGAAGTTATTAACCTCAGTTTTTACAGAAAGACCCGACCGGTTGCACATGACAACAGCACTAGCTATAGTAGACCCATAATTTTCAGAACTACACTCAAGACATAAAATTTGTTTCAATCAATGAAATTCCTATATTATGCATATCTCTGCACTAAGCAGTAAAAAAGCATTTCTCTATATTTTCAAACAATTGAAAGGTCATTTTGATCATTTTGATACAAAATCTCAATTTCTAACAGGTTCGCAAAAGTAGGAATGAAGCAGGGATGATTTTGAAAATTTGCCATATTTCGTTGAATTTCTTCTTCCACGTCGATACATTTTAATGTTATTTTATTTGTATTCGTATCTAAGATAATAAGTATAATCAAAGCAATCAGTTAATTACCACCAAAATGTACAAAAGAAATCGCGTTACATCATCGTTTAACTTTAAACCATAGTTATTCTGAAGAGTAGGTAACCTGCCTAGTCTTTAAACAGCTGAAATCATACACTGAATTATGTAAAATAATCAAACGTAATAAATTACGCAAAATGTAGTTTCAAAAAATAATTAAAAAAGTAGCTGTATTCTGGAACAAAACTCACATGAATCTCGATTCTGTTTTTTACTGATATCTCGCCGGTCCATCTATGAAACTGCCATGGTTTTTGCTTAACCGGACTATCTTATGGGTGCCTCGAGTGTAAGGCTAAGCTAAGCGATTGCCCGCTAAGGGCACCCCCTGTGGGATGCGAGCCTCGGCTTAGGGCGTCGCTGAGGAATGCAGTAAAGGAACAGGCTGGTATGAATATATCATTATTGAAGGGCTGATTTAAAACTACCTGCCCAGCATCGCGGGCTAGATCGAGCAAAGGTCGGGGGTGCGTCCATCGTGACGTACCTGACGTCACGATGGACCTCGATGACGAGGTTGGAATGACCACGGTTTGTATCGGTGTTATTGTGATGTACTGGTTTCCCTGCTTTCCTGTAGGATAGGTGATAGGACACGGGTGTCGGCAGTGACTACGGTATGTAGTGATCGGCGAATCTTACTAACTGGTACGAACGCAATGGTTCATGATATATGGGCGGCGAATCTCGAACGATAATTCACAAATCTTTACCAAAATGTAGCGTTCGAGATTCTTGTCGGTGCATCTTTTGAGAGCCTACGAGCCTGAGATCTGAGATAGAACAAGATGCATATCTAAGCCAGTATTTCGTCTCATTTCGTGTAGCAGAGGCGTTTGAAAATGACATTGAAGCGTGCAGAGGCCGTGAACACTTATAATATTCATAAAGAGGAGAGATAAATAAGAGATAACATGACGCAGTTTTATTCGTCATTATTACCACACTTGTGCAAATATGGCGGCAGGAGAACATCTGTTAGACTACCATGTTTTGATTGTTATTGAATAGTACATAATACATTCACCTCTTATAATAACATACCGCTTTGTAAATAATAGTGCACATATGCCGAGAACATTGTGCAAACATTGTGAGTGGAAAATGGCGTGAATTAAAGGAAATTGTAATGGATAAATTATTTATTTGCCTAGAGTTTTTCGATGGAATGTCGACCTTGTCGTTTGATGGTTTGCACCACAGAACAGATAAAAGAGGTACCTCTTTTATCTGTTCTGTGGTTTGCACGTTACATGAAGACCTGTTGTGTAACTTTTGGCAATATTCCCTTTTATCCCAAGGGAAAACTGTCCATGATCATCATCCAAGAAAATCTAAAAATACAGGGTGTAAATGGACCCTTAGCTAACCCGTCAACCAAGCATTCTATACCTGCATGAATGACTAAGTTATAATTATTACGCACAAATAATTGCTGGGGTACGACTTTTTATTTTGGTGAAAATTCAAGTTATGCTCTATAAAGGGTGTAAAATAAAGTACCCTTAACAAAGCCGTAAAGCAAAAAAAAAAAAAAAAGCACTTGTTTTCCCTATCACTGCGATATTTTTTTTGTTCTAGGTCATACCTGGGAACCACCTAGTTACGGCGATATTGGAGGTCAAACTTCCAAATTTTTCACACCTGCTGTTTTTTAGGGTTCCGTACCCAAAGGGTAAAAGCGAAACCCTATTACTAAGACTTCGCTGTCCGACCGTCTGTTTGTCACCAGGTTGTATCTCAAGAGCGGTTCTTGTTCGATAGCTAGACATTTGACATTTTCACAAATTATGTATTTCTGTTGCCGCTATAACAACTAATACTAAAAACAAAATAAAATAAATATTTAAGGGGGCTCCCATACCCGTCGGGGCTGCGGGTTGTTCGCAAGAGATACCGCGGCCTCGACATGAACATGGGTGGTTTTTAGTCAGTAGAAGTCTGACACTCCCTTTCGCTCTGCCCAAGAGCGGGAGGGGTTATTTGATGATTTCCCACCACCCAAAAAAAAAAAAAAATGGGGCTCCCATACAACAAACGTAATTTTTCGTTTTGGTTCGGAACCCTTCATGTGCGACTACGACTCGCACTTGGTCAGTTTTTTTCGCTTGGTTAAGGTTCCTATTAAGTACACCGCACCCATTATATCACCGGACTTACTGCGGTACTCAGAGATATTTAATGATTACTTTAGCCGTCACTTTGACATACTTTTGTATGACAAAACTGTCAAAACCTTTACTAAGTAATGGCCTAAGTAATCATTACACCTCTCTGAGTGCGGCAGTTAATCTTTAATGAAAGAAGTTAACACCACAATTAACATTATTTTATTAGATCTCGTTATTTTCACTTTCCTCATATTTGTTTACAATCATGTCATATACAAACTATATAGTTTCTTCGCACGGAGGCGCATTGTTTTTCAAATTATCATTTACGAGTAAATGACCGATGCCAGACAGACAGACCAACTATGTGTAATAAATACCTTTATTACACATAGTTTTTCTGTCTGTCTACCGCAGAATCTGAATATAAGTTTATAGTATTCGTGGCTTTGTAAATAATGTGAAGCTTTATGACGTGTTGTCTAGACATGGTAGAGACACAAGAGAATAAGTACCAAATAATACCAATAATCACTTCATCACTACATAGTATAAAACAGAGTCGTTGTCGCTGTCTATCCGTCCCCATGTATGCTTAAATCTTTATAACTACGCAACGCATTTTGAAGCGGTTTTTTTTAATAGATAGAGTGATTCAAGAGAAAGGTTTTAGTATATAATTTGACCGACATCCACGCGGGTGAAGCCGCGGGCATCAGCTAGTAATATTTACAAAGCTATTACTACTTGAGCTTTGCCTCCAGGTAAGAGCGAGCCAGAGCGGTAGGGATTGTTAAATTTCTACTGACTAAAAACCACCCATGTTCCTTCTTAGCCCTTTGTGTCGATCCGCGGTATCTCTTTCGAACAACCCACAGCGCCGACGGAAACTACAGCCTCGCCTTCGGTTCAGTTGTGAATTCCATTTCGAATGCAATAACAAAGTTTCCGCACTTATATTAAAATGTACTATTATTTTCTTTCTTTCTATATCTGATAAAACATCTGTGGTACAATAATGTACTTAATTATCTAAGTACATTCGATCGTTTGTCGTGGTTGAACTCGAAAAGAGCTACACTTGTTATGATCAACACTTCAGTATTGTTCAAACGTTATTCATAGATTATTCAGAGGTACGAAGATGATAGTCCAATCGGCTTCTCTTATGTGCCTTTTTTACTAGGAATAAGCATCGGTAAAAATGTACTAAAATCTGACGTCACACGACTTTTGGAAGCACTGTATCGTCCTTATTTTATAATGTTTACGTGAAAAAATAAAAAAAGATATGTGTCTAATATTTTTTGGAAATCTGACGGGAGCTCGTGACTTGCCGCGCTTGCCTAGGTTGGTCTGTGGATGGGTGGCCGCCCAATACATACCGAGTTTCCTCCGTGCCTCGGAAAGCACGTTAAGCTGTTGGTCCCGGATGCCACATAAAGATCTTTGGCAGTCGTTACAGTTAGTCAGTGACCTGAAAGTCTGACAACCAGTCTTACCAAAGGGTATCGTATTAACTGGGTTGTGGAGGTCAGATAGGCAGTCGCTCCATGCAAAATACTGGTATTCAGCTGCATCCGGTTAGACTGGAAGCCGACCCCAACATAGTTGGGAAAAGGCTAGGCAGATGATGATATCTGACGGACTAATTTGTTTTTATTTAGTCAAGTACCCATTGCATGTAGAGATGACAGTGGTAAGGGAGGTATTTGGTGCAACGCGAATGGATAAAATAAGGTACGAGCCTAGTACATAAGAGGAAGAAAAGCTGTGAGGTAATCGGTTAACGTGGTATGGACATGTGTAGTGAAAGATGATATGGCTAGAAAAGAGGTGACGAGCAATAGAGAAGTATGGAAGAAGATGACATGCTGCGCCGACCTCAAAAAAATTGGGATAAGTTAAAGAGAATGTTAATGATGATGAATGCTTGATGTGTCGCCGTGGTTACTATTCTATTATATTCTATTATGTATCTAGATATATACATAGAACCTATTATGTATTCAGGTATCTCTTGCGAAATCTTTGGTTAAATTTTTAAAACTTTCAAAATAATTGCACGATTTAAAACTGTTGGCTCCAACTTATGTCTGATCTCTTTGAAGTAATGAAACTATTGCAAAACCTGCACATGTTTAAAAATAAAACAACAATTTTATCGGACCAAGATAAAAAATACCGCACAATTTTATCCCAGACCACATTTTAGGTACTGATGATGATAATAGAACGATTCTCGTGGGAGCTTCCGGACTATCGACTTCGATACGATAGGGAACGTGGAGGACAACAAGATTCATTAGAATAGGAATTTTGTTTGCAGAGTTGTTTTTCGCAAAGATATTTTCTGTCACCTAAGTTTAGATTTGACACTAATCTGCAATACTCTAATTATAATATCTATTTCCTATGAAATACTCGTATATATTAGTATAGAGAATGAATCATGCAGAAAATGTGTCGTAAATTATAGTTTGGTTACTTTTTATATAGCCTGAATTTAGGTTTAATTCTCAAAAAAAATTGTAACGGGCAGCATATTAAAACTCCGCAATGAGAACATAGGAATAAGAACAAAGAGCGAGCGAAGCGAGCTCGTGACTTGTGGCACCCCGACTCGAATGACGGGGATGGCAGGGTCTAGTAAATCCGAAGTGATAATACTAAGACACAGCCATCCCATCCAAATTTTCATTTGCCATCTAAATTTTAGGCTGACTCAGTATAAATATTGTCATCGACACGCTAAGAAGACAGCCACTGCCTTCGTGTTAGATTACTTTAAACTTGCAGACAGTTAGGTGCTACTTCTATTATTTGGAAATTCAATGAAATGGTTAAATATGACATGTCGCCTGTAATCTTCGATGGATTATACGGACGTGAAACAGTTCACCCACATTTAGCTGAGCGTGAGGCCATTGAAACCAACTGGACACAATTCTCCTTACTCTAAGCTGCAACTGAAAAATAAGTGCTTATAATTAAAAGGTTTACTTAATTATATCCTACAATGCAATACTTAGGTACCAAATCATCTCAAATGCGATAATAACCGACCATTTTGTTTAACGAACCTTTGCAGAAGGTTCTCATTACATTAGCAAGTGATCTCGTTGCTTAGAACGTGGAGTTGCGAACAAACTGTATAACTTATTAGATAGATAATAACGTCTTATGTTAAGATAAGCCGTTCACGAAACCTTATGAAACGTTTAACTAAATAATTATAATAATACATTGCGCTTGGTATGCGTTTGCATATTTATTCATTAGGATATAAAGTTGCTAGATATGCCGTTGGCTCCGGCGGTCATTTTTAGAGCTTTGGCAGTCGTAACAGGTGGCCAGGTGGTGACAGTGGCCTGAAAGTCTGAGAACTAGTCTAACCAAGAGGTATCATAATTATAATCTTTGACGACACGGTTGGCGCAGTGGCTGTGCGACTGGACTGCTGTGCTGCGTGTCGCGGGTTCGATCCCCGCACGGAATAGATATTTGTATGACCTACAGATAATTGTTTCGGGTCTGGGTGTTTGGTTGTGTATGTGAGTTTAAATGTTTGTGAACGCACCCACGATACAGGAGAAATTACAAGTGTGGGGCAAAGTTATTTAAAAAATATATATATGTTACGTAATATTCATTGGGTTAGGGAGATCAGATAGGCAATCGCTCCTTGTAAAATACTGATATTTAGCAGCATCCGGTTAGACTGGAAGTCGACCCCAACATAGTTGAAAAAGTGCTCGGCAGCTGACGAGATGATGATGAAGTTCCTAGAAGTTGATAGTGTTTTGTTTTGCTTTTGATACGGGTGAAGAAATTTTTTATGTTACTTGGCACTGCAGCTTCCAGTCGACATTTTCCCTTAAGCGATTATTCATTTAACAATCTTAAAATCTATAAAGCACGTGGCCACAACTAATTCTGTAATTTCTGTAAATATATAAAAATAAAGTTACTGGTGTGTGAAACATATCAACAGTTTTTCGTTGTACCTATATGTTTAGTCACGAGCACTAATATCTATACACTTATCAACGTTTAGAAACTATTGTCGCCTACTCATTGATTTCATTTTCATGTTACGTAACGATACTAATATTTTGCGGCCCATATTATTATAACTAGCTGATGCCCGCGGCTTTACTCGCGTGGATGTCGGTCAAATTATATACTAAAACCTTCCTCTTGAATCACTCGATCTATTAAAAAAAGCGCTTCAAAATCTGTTGCGTAGTTTTAAAGATTTAAGCATGCATAGGGACGGACAGACAGCAACAGCGACTTTGTTTTATACTATGTAGTGATAGTGATAATGATGAAGTAGGTCATATTTCGAAGTTTCAATAGTTATTTTACGAGAAATCGCGTATGAACTTTGACAAGTCATTACATGACATATTTGCTTTGCCTAGTCATGGAGTTCCACTTCCAACTAATCTCCTTACGATCTATAAGTGTGTGAGTCACTTCCATACTGTCTACATCTGGGTCGTGCTCATAGTCCGTTAAGTAGTAACAAGGTCTAATCATAGCGTTACATTTGAGGCTCATCTCGAGCTCTTACGAAAGCAATGTCATGTCGTTACGTCATGACCTCTTTAGTCGCAAATCATTATAATTCACGCCTAAATTCTTTTAATTAACACGTTGGCAAACCTTTTTTTATATTAGTTACGGGCCTAATATTTTATTGTGGCAAGTTCCGCTGCTTTATTTGCTGTGGCAATAACGCTGGTGTTTGAATTTGGTTTGTTTTTTTTTGACGTTGGTATAGTTTTTTACGTGTTTGAATCTGTGGTTCCACAGACATCCCTCTCCAGCTCACTATGCTGAGCCTGCAGAGAAGCTCTCAGAGGGTCACCAACTCCCATGTCTTACCTGGAAGACTCTAAATTGACTTGCAGCAGGTACAACTAGTTCCGGTGGGAGTCATTATCAGCCTATAATCGTCCCACTGCAGGGACTCAGTCCTCCTCTCTAGGAGAGGGATACGCGGGCCCAGTGCGGGTTAGTAGGAGGGAGTATTCCGATAACACTGAAAACGATTGCAGAGTTTCTTCCCAAACTATGACCCACCTCCTGATCTGCTCTTTGTGCAACTCCACCTGCACTTTAAGAGACCTGACCAAAGCCACTACCCAGGCCGTCAATCTGGCCGAGTTCTAGTCTAAAAAACAATGAGAATCATAGACACTAGGAAGAAGTTATAAGATATTATTTTCTATACAACCTATGTATTGCAGTTTTGTAGTGAAACAGCCAGTCTTTGTCCCCACAAAGGCAGTAAGTTAAAACGTAGCCATTTTAACGTCGCCGTCGGTGTGCCGTATACCCAGTAAAGGTATTTTTGGAAAAAATACAAATTATTTAGTAAGTAGGTATTACGATTTAATTTTATTAGATAGTTTTATTCAATATTTTATTAATAGTTTTAGTAAATATTTCCTGTTCAGTTCGTATAACCGTGTTCCTCGAAGCGATAGTAATTAATTGGTTTTAATTTATTAACGAAAATAACCGAAATAATTTTTTCGTGGATTTTTCCCTATTTCCCATTACGGGCACAGTTCCTAAGAAACCTCGCAGTAAGAATTTCCTATGAAAATTTACAGGATATTTCAGATCATTCACAACTAGAAGTTCACACGATTACTAATTAAGTTATATAATATAACCAAATTAAGCTGATCTGTCATCGTACGGGAAGCTGATATAAAGCGAGGTCAGGTTATTCAGCTGTTTCGGAGAGAAGCCGGCAGAAACAGACAGAATATAAAATGTAATACAACGTCAGTACGCATACGCAATAATATGCATTCAGTAAAAAACTGATATTCTGAAACAACAAACAGACAATCCAATTTAATTTTTATGTATAGATTGTAGATAAGTTAATGTCCTTAACTTACATTAATTGAAGAAACAATAGAATAGATGTGCCTTTTAGATTGAATTATAAGTATTTGACGATAAACCAAATCAGTCTGGCTGAATTAAAAGATAAAAAAATACATAATTTATGGCGCGTATTACCAAAATACTATTTTACTAGAAAAACCATTTAATTACAAAGTAATTAGTTGATTGTGTCTAGCGCAATTTGTTCTAAACTAGCAATTAAGTACATAACTACGTACAATGATAATTAAGTCATATTCATATAACCACTTAGATTTACATTTATTGCTATGATTATGTACTTGAAAAAAAGGGTTCTATGAATTTTTAATTAAGGTGAACTTAGGTGACTGCTTCGTTGGTCTAGTGGTCCCAAACGCTACTGTTGTGCATGAGGTCATAGGTTCAATTTCCAGGTCCGGAAAAGTATTACTGGGTATGTCCATCAAGAACTTCGTAGTAGTAGCCACAGAGTTAATTTAGAGTAGATGGCAATAGGCATGTCCGCTATGACATGGCGTCATGACATTTGCCCGACCCGGGAATCAAACCCAGGAGCTCTTGCGCAGCAGTCGCGATTGGGATCACTAGCCCATCGAGGCGGTTCAGGCAGTTGTGTCCGGCAGTGGACACAACACCGTGCGTGGACCGTAAATTACCGTATATTATTATTAGTACTAGATCGAATGATTGTTTATTAAAAAATAATGATAGAGTCTTCATTCCCAGCAAAATTCTTGACTAGCAACGTGTGTGTATTTCTATTTGCGACAAAACCCCGAAACCCGAACGGTTTCCGAAACTAAACATTCAAACATCCTGCGTTGCGTGCATTTCATTCAGTTTCAACTATCACACCAATGTCAAATACATTGTTTGTGTATTCAGGTGGATTCATTTTAGCTAACATGATCAGCCTATAACTATCCCACTGCTGGGACGTAGGCGTCCTGTTTGCATAGAGGGCATGAGCCATCACCATACAATCCACCGCAAGAACCTACGGCCAAATGTCACGTCTTTACGATGTCCCTTCTGTGTTTTGAGAGCCGTAGTGATGATAAATTAAACCAATTATCGTACGCTATACTATCTCCTGTCGAATTTATTAGGTGTCGTGCCGGCGCAGCATGTGTTTTTCCATTCTATGGCCGTCATCTCAGTAGCTATATTATTCAATACATCGTTTCTTTGGTCTTTCTCTTTCCTTTCTCAAGTATATTTTTAGCAGCAAAGTTTATTAACCTAACACATTATTATGATCACGAAGACACTTCCTTTGTAGATAGATACTAGATTTGAGAGTACGTGAAATGAATACAATGGTAGACAGTAAGTTTTTTTTTGTAGCTTTTGGCAATATTCCGTGGATTGGCATTCAATGGAGGGAACAATTTGACGAATGTCGCATCCTCAAACCAAAGAAAAGATTAATGGATTTGTGAAAGATGATATGGTTGGAAAGGATTTGACTGCAGAGATGACAACTAATAGAGAAGTATGAAAGAAGAAGACATGCTGTGCTGATCCCCAAATAAGACCTCAATAAAAAGAGGGTGAGCTATAGGTAGACTTATAACACGAAGTATTTGACTGTTTATAATTGTTTTAATATGGTTAAATCTAATCTAAATGTTTTCTGAGACTTGGTTGATGTGAGGTAACGCAGAGGAATGAGGAATATGTCGTGAGGAAAGTTTTGAATATGAATGTGGATGGGTATAAGAGTATTCTTATATCAAAGAAATGGTGGATGGACTGTGTAAAGGATGATATAGCTGGAAAGGAGGTGTCTCTTGAGATGACGAGTAACAGAGAAGTATGGAAGACGAAGACATGCTGCGTGGACCCAAATGAATTGGGATATGGGCAAGAGACTGATAATGATTGAGACTTTGCTTAACATTAGATATATAAAAACGTTCAGTAGAAGGAATATTATTTCGGGAATTCTGCACAGATCCCAAGTAATTCGATATGATGAATACGATAACGAAAATGATGAATCATAGGGCATTCCATCAAAAGTCAAGGAAATACCTATAGAAATATAATACAATTTTTGAAGCTAAGGAAATGTCTAAGGATGTGGCTCAACATACGATCCATTGACGTATACATGGTTTTGCGATAATTTAGGGAAGTTATAGTTTAGGAAGCCATATGGGCCAATGACTAATGTTTAATAGAACTACCGTTAGACCGCAGACCGCTACACCCTATGGATTCTAGATCGTTATTGTTTAACCTGTATTAAATATAATAAAATAAAATAGCCGTATTTGTTACTACCAATACTACATTCAGAGCTTATTTCTATAGCGGGCAACCAGGACCCGTAGGCGGTTAAGTAATTTCAAATTGGCCACTGCAGCTTCTGTCTAGGAGGAAGGTGTTCTGCTGGATTGCTGAGGTAAGAAATGACCCTCCAGAACAACGAACCCCAAGTCTACACAAGCCTAACTAAAAATTGATTAGTTGAGAACTGGAAATGAAACCTCTTTAGTAAGGTGCCTAAGAAACGTTGCCAAAACCAGCTAGATTCCATCACTAGGCTCCTAGATCGCATCATAAGACTATCTCTCATCAAGTTGGCTATGGAAACCTTCCTTAATCAGATGGTAGTTTCTATAACGTTTTGGGCATTTTGCCAACCTGTCAGATGTTTCCTCGTGTTGTTTATTTACTCATCTTTACGACGTTTTCTTGGCAGTTTCATTTACAATTGTAATACTAGAATTAAGTGGCTGAGTCGGCTGTTAGTTCACACCACATTTGCTGGCAGATGTTTGCATTTAGGTGCTGAGAAGATTGTGAGCCAAAGAGAATCAGTTTACAGTCTGACGGCAAAATTATCCTGCAGATTTTCTTAATTGAACATAATATACTCATTGTATCGGTTCCGAAATTATGGACTCCTATGTCTTGCAGTACCTACTATCAACTACTTAAAGCTTTTAGTTTAGTTCTCGCTTCCATAACATCCTTGCCTGCGGCTCGGTTGTGAATTTCACCTTGAATGCAATAACAAACTTTCCTCAACAAAATGTACTATATATACTGGAGACCTATTCATACCAGACAAATACAAAAAGTTACAAGAAGTCTCAGATAATTATTCTGAACAGTCCCATCATTAAAATAACATACCTACTGACCATACGCTAGTACCGGTGGCCATGGACGGAACCTCCGAAATGTGTCGTACGTATGCGCGCGAAAGCGACCGGATGTCTACGCGTACCGCTCTGCGCTCGCGCATCCGTAATGCACTGTCAAACTTTTCTCTAGAGGAATTTTTGAACGATTGATACCCGAGTCTGATCGATTGTGGGGATCGGTAACAAGAGGTAGAGTGTCAAATGATTTTGTGATAAGTTGCCGAAGTTTTTCGACAAATAAAAGATGGATGGATTGTGAGGAATTATATGACAAAGAAGGTAGTAAATGATGCTGTGACGTCTGACAAGGAAGAATAGAAGAAGATAATATGTTGTGCCGACCCCAAGTAGAATGGGATAGGGCAGGAAGATTAAGAGTTTTTCGAAGGATTTGGGCAGATTTTGAGGGATCGATGTTTAAACAAAATCTTCTCTCTTATCATCTCAACTTATTAGGGCTTTTTGAACGACAAAGTGCAGAAGAGGATCCCTCAAAACACTCGCTTTTATGTAGAAAACAGGCTTTAAATACGACTTACTACTAAATGCGAAAGTTTGTACGGATGGATGAATGTTTGTTACTCTTTCATGCAAATATTACGGCACGTATTTGTATGAACTTAAAAAAAAAAAAATTATTGCTTTTGGCACATGTCACAAGTGCACAAAACATAAAAAAAAAACTGCACAAAAAAATAAGATATTATATTGTGTGCTGCGCTGCGCCAAATGAATGGAAAATCGTCATTAATATTCCTAAATCAAAAGAAAAGTTGAAAGAAAATCTTGCTCGCTCCAACAATTGATTACAGCCAACACTATAACATCGATTACTTCGCCACTAATGAGATACCCCTTGCTAATTAACGTCAGTAATTACTCCTACCACCCACGTGGAACATGCCACGTCAGGCATAGGCAGAGCACGTGCCGTTTTATATTATAATGCATTAGTGATTTTCCAGTGAAAACGACGAATAAGTACGTTGGACGGACACGGTAACAAGTTGAAGAGTTTATTTAGTTACGATATGAGTCTTCTTGTAGGTTTTTCTCCCAAGTTTTGTTCACTATTTTTTTTTTGTTACTTACAATAATTACAATGTCAAAACATGAATTTGTGTGGAATACTAAAACTAAAATAAAAAACTATTTTGTAAAAAAACATTAACGACTTCAAAAAAAAAAAAATTAAAATGATTTTACTCTCGGAAGTGGATGGCAAAAAAGCTAATGAAACAAGCAAAGTCACCGACTTCCGAAAATAAAATTATTTTAGTTTTTTTTTTGTCTTCATTTGGATGTGTGTTTTTATTTTTATTTAAAAACCTTTATTATTGTCCTTTCGATTTTATTGTAACAGTTACCCATTACTCCCTTATTTAAATACAACATTTAGTATTAAATATAATGTTTTATAATAACTTCCTTCCTTAATTCGCTCAATAAAAACTAAAGTAATAAAACCACAAACACCACAGATCCTACATAGCTTTGTTCAAAATTCTAATTGTTCAATATTATGATTCATAGCAACTTAGTGTTACACCTGATACCTGTATTAAACAAGGTAAATATGATCAAATTGGGTTTTATTATTTGTTACTACCGTATAATTCGCCTGTAATGTCATCATCATTCATTCATCATTTCAGCCGAAAGACATCCACTGCTGGACCTGGCCTTCCCCGAGTGTCGCCACATTGACCGGTCCCGTGTGCCTCGCATGCGGATCCCCGGAACCTTCACCAAGTCATCGGTCAACATAGTGGGAGTCCTTACAACGCAACGTATTACGGTTCACTGTCGCCAGTCCAGAATTTTTCGGCCCTATCGGCCATCCGTTCTGCGAGCGATGTAATGTAACAGTCCAGTTTTGAGATTCACTTGTTTCTGTACACACGGCCACACATTAAGCTATACATTGCCAGTATAACATGTCCGCGCTTTGTATAGATTTCCCGTACAATGAGAAATCCGTAACTGGTTATGTATACCTTGATTGGTTACATTACAGGCAAATGCTCCGATACGGGAGCGGCTTCAGGTATGTATGATAATGAAATTGGGTATTTTAAAACTATTGGGGAAATCCCATAAAAGATCGCGGGGAAGACCTGGATGAGTCTCGTGCAGATAAGGCATGATACAAAATGGAGGAGGATTAATATTAATGATGGTGATGAAATCAACTTTAACTGTAAGTTTCCCAACTTCAACTCACATAAATATCTTTTTCGTAGTGCACAACTAGCAATATTATTGAAAAGTGATTTTATTTACAGTGGTGTTCAACCAAGCGGCTAATATTCTCATTTTTGTCTAGTCGTGGGTAGTTGGGTACTTTTCATAATCATCATCATAGACTTTTGTCTTGAGACACTGCGGTAAGTTGGACGAGAAGATACCGCGCAACTTCCCAAACGCGTCCCAGCCGAGTCGGATTCGACGATAGACCTCGACTTCGAAGTTGGACCTACCTTACTGGACCGTTTGTCCCAGGTATACATATTTAATGTCTACAACTTGGGTACTTTTAGTCAGCTGTAATCCTTTTTTTTTCTATGGCTGAGAAATCATCAAATGACTCCACCCGCTCGGTGGGAGTGTCAGACTTCTACTGACCATGATCCTTCTTAGCCCTTTGTGTCGAGGCCGCGGTATCTCTTTTTGAACAACCCTGTTATTTTCCCTAGTCAATGGGCCTCGAACTTTTACTCTTCTCCAATCGTACGTCACGTTCACAGGGATGGCCAAGTCAACCACGCGACCTGCCCCTCCCAACGGTCCTCTTGCCAACTTTCCACCTGATTCATCCGCCAGCTGGCGATCAATTAGCAATCGATAGTGATCAGTTGCGCAGGCGACGGTGACAATTAGCATTCCTCTCGCTGCCTAGCCCTCTGACAATTAAGTAATACGCTTTCCCTTATCGGTTAATGTCGCTAATATGTTGTGTTATGTCATTAACTCATTAGTGTTTATTAAATTGTGGTTTAATGCCGCACTCAGAGAGCCTTAATGATTATTTAGGCCATCACTTAGTAAAGGTTTTGACAGTATTGTCATACAAAAGGATGTCAAATCTTTACTAAGTGGCGGCTTAGGTAATCATTAAATATCTCTGGGTACCGCAGTTAGAGTTAAGTAAACATCACGTGTGTAATCCCCGAAAGGTTAGGCAGAGGTGTACCTAGTAGATCCTTGTAGCCTGCTGTAGTTGCCTCGTTGGTCTAGTAGTCGCAAGCGTGACAGCTGAGCATGAGTTTCTGGATTTGATTCCCGGGTCGGAAAAAGTGTTATTAGATTTTTCCATCAGGAGGTTCTTAGTACCAGGCACGGAGCCTGAATTTGTGCCTGGTTTATGGCAATAGACTCACTGTTCGCAAGAGATACCGGCCTCGACATGAAGGGCTAAGAAGGAACATGGGTGGTTTTTAGTCAGTAGAAGTCTGACACTCCCTTTCGCTCTGCCCAAGAGCGGGAGGGGTTATTTGCTGATTTTCCACCCGCCAAAAAAAAAAAAAATTGGGTTTTTGACTACCCGTAACGACATTGATGTTTTATAACCTGGATTAACACATATGATAAAAAATATCCCGGAAGTATGATCCCGTGGGACAATTTTTGAATTCCACGCGAGCGATCCGGTTGCATAAGCTAGTCAATGATAATAATCACCCATTGCGTCTGTACTAACTCGAAATACACGCGTAACAGTCGGCCGCCTTCGGGAACATTCGGGCGGACGCGAGCTGACCCGGCCGGTCTAGGTCCCGATGAATATGCAACGCCATCTATATTACGTCTTTCAATATAATCCGAAGATGTACCTACTTCTGTGTTTAGACTGCGTTCGCGTTCGAATTACGAAATGCTTTGTTGGTGTTTTGATGAGATGCAAGCCCATTTAGTCTGTGGTTTTTTTTTTTAATTTGACTTGATTGGTTGTTTTTATAAGTCGGCCTTTTCCAACTTGTTCAGTCTGCTGATAATTTTTGATTTTGTGAGTCTTATAAATTCGTAAACTGTAAAAATCTTCTTAAAGGGGATAGAACCGATGTGGCATATCGCACATTTTTTGTTCGCCTCTATCCACACATACCAATTATTCCATCGTGGGTCTAAAAAAAATCAAAATGGCGATGGGACGATATGCCAGCTTCCATACAAAAAAGTTCATACCCCTTTGATAAATGAAAACTAGCCGAAACATTGCGTTGGAAGGCCTCGCATTAGGTGGACCGATGACCTGGTGAAGGTTGCGGGATCCGCTGGATGCGAGAAAAGGAAGGCCTAAGTCCAGCAGTGAACGCCTTTCGGGTGAAATGATGAAAACTAGTCAGGCCCTGTGAAAAAACCATAGGCATCGTATACCACATAAATATATAGGTACCGTAGACTAGAATAGACAACATGCAACAATAAATTATACCTAATTTAACACTGACATCGCAGACTTGACTTGTTAATGAGTTAGGCACAAGTATAGGAGCCAATATAGATATACAGGTAGGTACAATGAGGATTAATGCAAAGTCATAATTACACGTTGAAGCTGAATGTCAATCGATTCCGAAGGGTCACGGTAACTGGAGACTGCGGAAAAGTCACTGATATACATGTTATTGTTTTTAGACTACCACAAGTAGCATCGACCGAGTATTCTTTAGTAAGAACTTTTCTATTTCTAAAAATACTTTTACATATTACATGTTAAAACTAGATAAATTAACTCTACCAAGGAAGTATCAATCGTCATCTGCTTACGCTTTCCCTGTTTTGGGGTCGGCTGCCAGGCTAACCGGATGTAGCTGAATACCAGTATTTTGCATGGAGCGAGTTCTAACTAGGTTGTGGAGGTCAAATAGGCAGCATCTTTTTTTTAAAACGTTGTGCCACACTAGGAATTTCTTCTGTATCGTGGGTCCGTTCACAAACATATAAAGTCACATACACAAATACCCAGACCCGAAACAACTAATATTTAATAAATATTTGTTCCGTGCGGGGATCGAACCCGCGACACGCAGCGCAGCAGTCCAATCGCTTAGCCACTTCGCCTACCGTGCCGTGAATTTGACCTGTACAACCCAGTTAGAACTGGGTAATACCATACCCATCGGTAAGACTGGTCGTCAGACTTTCTTGCCATTGACTACAGCAACAGTCAAGGATCTACAAACTGCCAGGACCAACGTGCATTCCAAGGCTCGGTCGAAACTCGGTAGAAAATGGGTCCATCCACGGACCAACCTAGGCCCACGCCGCTTTACCTAAAACTAAGTTAAGGCAGCATCAATGCAGTAAGAAAATTGATTCATTCAGTACTTGCATGAAACCTCTGACGTCATATGACCCAAAAAGACATCCAGAAAAGGACACTATCAGCATATTAGTCATTTCGGTGAGTAGCCAAAGTCGTGGGAAAACCCAGCATTTGACGATTCCCGTGTCCAATGAGTTTCTAGCTATTCAGCACAATGCCGAGATCACAATACATGGCGTTCTTAGAACGGAGCGGTTGTTCCTTCGTCTTAAGGAGATGTTGGTATCATTATGTGAAGCCAGGAAACTGTTCGGGGTATTGCGTTTGATAATTCTCACGGCTTTTTTTGATTACCATGGAATATTTTATTTAATTTTGATTGTTTATGGTGAAAGAGCTCTGGAATTGATAAGTAATGAGTTAAAGACGCTACAATTAATTACTGATGCAAATCATTGAAGTTTTTTAGAATTAAAACCAAGTATTTATATTGCTCCTTACTTTAATAAAAGTGATGTGTTTTTGTGCTGGTACCATATATCTATACATAAATACAAATAAATAAAAAAGTGTCTGTTTCTTATATCAAAGTAACGGCTTTTTACTGAATTCACATGAAAGTAAGCTTGTACGATTAGTATAACAAAACCATGTTTTTTTTAGTCCAGAACAAACCGTCTGTTTTTCCGGCTTATCTTCGAAATAACTAGATAGATTTTGACGAACTTTTATTAGCAAATAGCCGATGTTATAAGGAGTAATTTAGACTACTTTTATTTTGGAATAACGATAAGTGTTCCGTGCACGAAAATTATACCCATTGAAATTGTTAAAAAATCCGATTAAAATAGGTTAAAAAATTTATAACTGTTTTAGTTTTTTACTTTTAATTTCACGATGTCACAGGGCACAGCTAAATTTAAGATGATGATGAGATGACGAGACTATGATGGCGAGACTATTACAAAAAAACTGAAATTGAGGGCTAATATTTTTTTAAATAATAATTTTAGGCATGACGGTCGCGGCCCGCAGTCCCAAATAAGAGAGAAGACGATGATAAGATGACGAGACTTTTATGCAGAACAGTATAAAGCAGATTTAATAAATACTATAGTATAACACGTGTAGTACAATATTTCTCACGGTAGCTGTTTACCGGAATGTGTGAGATGATCTGCGGTAGGGCTGGCGGTGCCGCTATTGTTTTTAATATTTCAACTATTCGTCGTGTGTAACAGAAAGGTGTGGACACCAGCATTTTCATTTTTGACTTGTTTAGTTTGTAGTTTTTCTTAGTTTGTTAGTATCTTGATCTTGTATCTTGATGGTTTTACTTTATCTAAAGTAGAGATGGCGGGACAAAACTCTTTTCTCACCACTACCATTTCAGCCCGAAATTACCCACTGTTGAGTGCAGGCCTGACTTTCTTCTGCCACTCTTCTCTGTTCTGTGCGTCTCTCCGTTTTCCGAGCTCCTGACGATATGATCCACCCAACGCGCTTTAGGACGCCCCTGGTTTCCCACCTTTGGCCACCATTCGGTCAGAATTTTATTCCATAGGCCATCTCCGCGCCTAGTCAGTCTAGCTTTTCCCAAGATTTGGCTAATCTTTCTTTTGTTTTTCGTGTGGTTAGTCGTTAATCTGGTGTCAGAGTTTGTATACCGCTTGTGGGCCTCTGACTTGGCTAACGGCTAGGGATAGGTGGAAGTTGGGAAAGGAGGCCTTTACCCTACAGTAGGACACAAAAGTCTAAAAACAATACTGCCTACACTTTAGTGTAGGCAGATGGGAGATTATATAGGTAATTGTGACACAATAGGAGACAGTGAATCATTCGCTATGATGTGATAACTTATATCCTGTTGTGCTTATTAAGCAGATATCAGCCTTAAGATTAATTGATAAGATAATGATGTTATCAGAAGACGGTCCATTTTCCTTATAATAACAATATGAGTGTGTTTCCGCCAACCATACCTTATATGCTTAGATGGTAAAGATTAGATAGTTTTTTGAATGGGATTTCCCAACAAAAAAAAATGACATATTTAAGTCCTTATAAGCTTTCATCCCCTACGTTTCGTATTTATTTGGGGGTTAGAGAGCGTAGAGGGTTTACCTTTGCTATATATGGAACTTTCACCCTAAAGTCAATGCTTGTAGACTCAGTGAGCGAATGGACGACTTAGCTGCGATCGCGGTTACATTCTGGAGGTTGGCACAAGAACCTGGAGCTTTACAGTTGCAAAGAGAGGCCTATACCTGCCTGACATTAAAAGACGTAGACGGTAGATAGATTAATTTTTGGATAAGTAAAACGTTGAGGACGAGGCTCTGGCAGCTAGGCAGTGGCATGGCAGCTGAATCAAGGGCTTGATTCAGAAATTGATTGAACTTCATTCAGATCTACACAACATTAATCCTAAGTTAGAAGCGGGACAGCCCTAAATAACTGCAGAATCAACACGCGGTCAGTACAGAGCGGCACACCTGAGCCCGCTACTCGTAGTTGAGTAAACATCCGACCGTGGATACAGTATCATGTGCACTATCACTGTGCTAGGACGAATTAGTATTTACGACTTATAGAAGGGGACTAATTCGATATTCAGGTTAAGCAGCGGTTACCTAGGTTGGTCCGTGGATGGGTGACAAACATTAACCATCGAGTCCCCTCTGTATTGTCGTTGGTTCCGGCTGTCATTTGGAGATATTTGACAGCTAGTCGTTACGAGAAGTCAGTTACCCAAAATTCGGACAATCAGTCTTACAAAGGACGATCGTATTGCCCAGTATTAACTGGGTTGCAGTTGCTCCATGTAATATACTGATCCGGTGCTCCATGTAATATATTCAGCTGCATTCGGTTAAACAAGAAGCCGGCCCTAACATAGTTAGGAAAAGGTTTAGCAGATAAAAATCGGTTCTGTAGTTTGGTTCATGATGGTTCTTTAATTTTAAGTTACAATGTAAAATTGATTTATGACAATAATTTTTGTGCTACACTACATCTAAAAAGGTAAAACTAATAAACTTCCAAAAAAACAACAAAACACTAAAAATGTCTAACTAACGTAACTTTCAAGAGTAAAGTTATTATTATAGACTTTTATTGGTGTTTTTTAAGTTGGTTTATTTCGTGAAAAGTGTTTTGTTAATTTCTTATACATTTATTATCCGAAAGTATTGAGTCTCTGGATTTTAATTTCTTTTATGAGTCATTATTATTTCCAATTTAACTGCGCATAATTAATCCAAAATTTTAAGAATACCAACGAGATTTCGATAAGCTGCAAGATAATGTACTCATTGGGTTTTCTGACGACGTAAATAACTGCGTTATCAGGCAATTAATCGTGTTTGTTTGGAAGCATTATGATATTATATTATTCTTTTCTAGACTTGCCATTTAATGCATTTAAAGCCAAAGTAAAATCTAATCTTTGTTTAAAAGCTTACTATTCCATTAACGACTACTTAAATGATAGGAATAGTTGGTCGCTGAGTTGAACACAAGACAATGTTTGTTTGTTATTTATGTTCTTTCTCCAAAATTAGTTTACTGACATGTTATGTCTTTTTTATGTTTTTATTATTATATACAATTTTATTTTTGACTTGTGTCTGTAATCAATCGTAATATTAAGTTACACCTTTCTATTGTATCGAGTCTGGTTCTTCTAACCAAACAGACAGATGTGTTGCTGGGGAGTTTGTTCCGCCACTTCTTCTTTCCAGCAAAAAACACTAGGAAGTGTCGAAGGGTGGGCGTTTTGGGGGACTGTCACTTGTAAATGAGTAAAGTAAAGTAAAGTAAATTTTGACGTTCGAAAAGTGCTGATTATCAGCCTAGTTTGAATAAATGACTTTTGATTTTGATTGATTTTGATATTAATTAGATTACCCTGATTGAGATATACATAGTTTATTATAACTAAACTCTGAGGTATTACCATGTGAGTAAACACCTCAGCGAAAATGGTTACCACGTATTCGTTGCATCGCTCTGAGCTGCGATCTTCTGCTGTCGCTGCTGAGGTCATAGTTCGCTCGCTTCGCTCGCTCACTAGACCCTGCCGTCCTTTCTGCGTGTAATGACATTGTGCCCTGTCGATACCAAATCGTTTTCAAATTCTTAGGGGTATGTCGGTTACTTTGGTATTCCTGCTAGTTATTGAATGAGGAATTAAGAGATTCTAATTCCTCATTCAATTGCTACGAACTGTTCTACTTTAATAACAACACACATAATCCCTAAAAAGTTAAGTAGAGGTGTACGTGATAGTATTTACACCCACATTTAGTCAGTAATGTTAAATTCCATGTTATAGGGGGCGAATCTAAACGAGAAAAGATAAAAAATGCTTTCAATCTCTAAAAACCCCGGTAGCCACTCTTCTAAGATAATTGGCTCAACAATTAATTAAAATATAATCTTTACACCAGTCGAGCAATAAACAAAGCAAATAAACGCGAAGTATAAACAAATAAACAAAAGAACAATTATCTCTCATTTGACGTCGCGCGCGTGCGTCGCAGAGCGGTAGTGTACGACAAACTAATGCACAAAACCCAATCAATCTATAATGAACCTTATTAGTTCGTGATAAGGTACTGGCAATATGTAAAGTTATCTTGGTATTCGTGTATAGATGCGCACGCAGGCTTCCAACGACCAATGACCGCGCTTTCACTGCCGTCCATCTTACGGTATGATTTTGATTTTAAAATTGGAACGCCCAACGGTCGCTGTACATGATTAGAATTATTGATTTTTGGTAACGAAGAAATTGAGTTTATGATATTTCGTTAAAATTACTGTTCAATAGTAGTGGATGGTCTTATTTTTATAGAGAATAGGCTCGCCCTCTATTACCTACATGGGACTTAAACATAAATACCTATGTTCAACATTCTCTCATTAGACAGAGCAGAACCACAGACAGAGCAGTACAGCATCATCAACCAGAAATAATAATAATAATTCATAAGTTAAAGAAAAGCCGTTCAATTAGGTTTTATTAAAAAACTACGTTCGTTTTGGGAAAACCACAGCTAATACATACCCGCTGTCTCACTCACGACATTAAGAAGTGCCTGCGAAAAAAAGTTGCATGTGGTGAGACAATTAGCCAGACAACAAGGTTGACAGCGGGGTTATTGCCCAGAGGCAGAGATGAACAGATAAGCTAGACAGCTGAGCTGGTAGTAGGATTAACTGTCCAATGTATCGGCGGGGTACTAGTGGAAGCTCCTTTACCAATTTTACATCTAAAAACTTTCGATCAAAGCGGTGAAGGAAAACATCGCGGGGAAACCAGCATGGCATACTTCTCGTAGTCATCTAAAGTAAAGTCAGGAGCCCATGGGCGGTATAAATATACTGACACCAGGTTTGGCGCTAACTACACGATAAAGAAGAAGAAAACAATTTTCATCTGACTGCAGGAAGCATAGGACCAAACCTTGAGACGTAGCACTATTATGTATTCTGTGCCTTGAGGCAATGCTTAGAGGAGGCCCAAGTCCAGCAGACGAAGTCTTTGGGTATTAAGGTGATGATGTTATATTTCTTCTGCCAAGAAAAGACTGACGCTGCGTTAGAAGGCCTCACACTAAGTGGACTGATGACCTGGTGATGTTTGCGGGGGTCTACTGGATGCGAGACACACGGGAGCGGTCAATGTGGCGCCACTTGGGAAGGCCTGTGTCCAGTAGTGGACGTCTTTTGGCTGAAGTGATGATGATGAAGCAAAGGCTAAGTAATTAGATACAAAAAAAATCCATGCAGCAGATTTCAATGACCCTAAATCAGTCATAAAGGACCACATTCCACAAACAGAAAAACCGCAAGAAAACTATAATTACATAACAAGCAAATAATCTCATAAACTATCACTTTCTATACTATAAAGATCGCCGTAGTGAAACAAAGCATAATGCTAGTAAATAATAAAAAGCGGCGGGCTAACTGCGCCGGAGTTTCAATCTCGGGCCTGTAAGCGTAACGGAGTCATTTACACATATGCACGGTATGAGTAGAACTAGGTTGTAATACTTGTTATCTAGTGCGGGGTGATTATGAGATGATTGGCATGTTTTATTTATATTGAAAGAAAGACTAGTTTTGTTGGTTTTTTTGAGGAGAACGGGCAACGTGTAATGC
Source organism: Diarsia brunnea (assembly GCA_949774965.1). NCBI lineage: Eukaryota > Metazoa > Arthropoda > Insecta > Lepidoptera > Noctuidae > Diarsia > Diarsia brunnea. The sequence continues at coordinate 11,374,170 of OX459007.1, read as the reverse complement.
CCTGTAGGAGGGCATCGTAGGGGATAGAAACGGATGGTTGGACTTTTTGAAAGATGGTATGGGTACAATATACAGGGTGGTTCCGACGATACGACAATAAATGAAACCACTGGTAGTTCTAGTTCATAGGAACATTTTTAAACTATCAAATAAATCCTAACACGAAGGTGTTAGGATTAAAAAAAAAATTAAAAATGGATTTTAAAAATGTATTTCGTTAACAGTTTTATGCTACTTAGTTTTGTTGTTTTTTTTTAATTTTTTTGGTGTTAAAACTGTTTTGATAGTTTAATAATGTTCCTATGGACTAGAACTACCAGTGGTTTCATTTATTGTCGTATTGTCGGCACCACCCTGTATAAGAGAGTGACTACTAAAATTTGGGCTAATAGAGAACTACGTCAAAAGTAAACTTTCTGCGGGGACCGCAAATAAAATTAATTGGGTTAGGGCAGAAGATTGACGAAGTTTTTTTTCTTGTGCCAAGATTATCAGGTTCCACTGCCATTCATAAAAGCGACTAGGATGGTAGCATATCTTGAATAGCTTCGTTGTCGAAACGAGAACGCCTCGAAATTTTAATACAAATGGATAATGCATGATAGGTATGGTGTGACATGAGCGCATCACATATACGGAGAAATGAGGAAAACATCGTAAGGAAAGTTTTGAGTACGAATATTGATGACTATAAGAGTAGAGGAAGAACAAAGAAACTATGCATGGACACTGGACAGTGTATAGGATGGAATGGCTAGAAAGGAGGTGACTGCTGTTTTGACAGGTAATAGAGAAGTATGGCAGAAGAAGATTTATACAGCGCCGACCCAAAATAAATTGAGATAATGGCATGAGAATAAAATGTTGGATAATGCAAGTCACATTACAACCTCCATATTAATAATACTAGGATGCCTCTCTCCCGGTAAAAACGAGACTACAACAAACAAGTTTGGACAGTTTTCATACACAGAAGGAGAAGTGATAGTCAATTGTTTTTCATACACCAATCGCTTCGGGTTTTTCTGGCGCAGCACCTACCATGAACAAAGTAAATGATCTAACAGCACCGGTTACTGAAGATAATAAATCAAGAGCCAGTGAAGCATGACTGATGTGGAAATGTCGGGTGCAACACGAAATGTCGTGAAAAAATCGTGTCGTTTTCGTAACGAACGCTGCGCCCGCGATCCCTGTCGATGTCAGTGATTTGTTGTGTGGGTTGCCAGTGCATAAAAGTTGGTTTATGAGGTAATTATTTATTTAATTTCAAATGAAGTTTGTCTGACTAGAACATTCTAAGATATTTCGCGTCAATCAAATTTTATGTGAAAGTGTTTAAGTTTATGAGCAACAATGCTCATGTTCGTGAAGAAGATTTGCTGCGCTGACCCCATTGAATCGGGCTAGGGGCAAGAGAATGAAGATGATGATGCTCATGAAGATTACTACGAGTTTCTGTTGTGTCAGCTAATAAATTAATTTAAATTCGTATTCCTTCGTAAAATATTTTGTATCTATTCCAAAAACAAATTTATTTTTAAAATATATCCTTTAACTTTTTCTGATTGGTATGTATCAGATGTGCTAAGTAATGACCAATTGACCGAATTTAAAAACCATTAATATAGCAAAATCCGCCTATTGTTTGCCCACAAGTGGGATAGGCAAGAAAGGCGGAGACAGATGAGATGACTATGTAACACAGAATTATGGAAGAAGTAGACATACTGCGTCACCCCCAAATTAATTGGGAATTTGGAATAACGGCAAGAGTATAATGATGATGAAGTCAGGTCTTCTCTCAGTGCCCGTCGGGGCTGCGGGTTGTTCGCAGATACCGCGGCCTCGACATGAAGGGCTAAGAAGGAACATGGGTGGTTTTTAGTCAGTAGAAGTCTGACACTCCCTTTCGCTCTGCCCAAGAGCGGGAGGGGTTATTTGATGATTTCCCAACCCCAAAAAAAAAAAAAAAGGTCTTCTCACAGTGACAGGGAGCGGGCTGTCAATGCTGTAAAACACGACGCTGACCCAGTGGGGAAGAAAAGTGTGGAAAGTATTCTGCTAGAATACTTTCTACACTTTTCTAACAATTTCTGTCTAAAATCAAACTGTATTTCTGTGCTGCCAACACCGAAGAGCCGCTCGGGTGAAGATATGGCGCGCCTACAATCAGGATGCGCGGGCGACACGCAACCGACGCGTGCGCTCACGCATCGCTATCTATGTACCTGGTGATTGGGATAGTTATTGATTGTCTGATTAGTTAGTTGAAAAGACACAACATAATATAACATCACAACTGTAATCTCCGAAAAGTTGGACAGAATTTCGACAGTTGAAAGACGTTGCCACTCATCATCTGCCTAGCCTTTTCCCAACTATGTTAGGGTTGACTTCTAGTATAATCGGATGCAGCTGAATACCAGTATTTTACATGGAGCGACTGCCTATTTATCTGACCAGTTAATACTAGGTAATATTATACGATAGGTAAGACTGGATGTCAGAATTTCTAGTCTGACTACCTGTAACGACTGCCAAAGATCTATATATGGCAGCCGGGACTAACAGCTTAACGTGCTTTTCGAGGCACGGAGAAAAGTCGGTATGTCGGGCGGTCACCCATCCACAGACCGACCTAGACAGATCGGGTCGATCTTACCTAAAGATCGACCCGAGTGGCAGTTCTTATTAAGCCACGAGCACGTTGCCACTAAAAAAACTAAACTGGTTTCTTTTTTGTAAGCGCTATTGCAGAGCAAGACGATGACGTCACAGAAGGGGTTCAATTCCCAGGTCGGGCAAACTGTTATTAGGTTTCTTAGCTTATAATCTATCTTCGACAGTAGTAACAGATGGTTAGTGGCCCGAAAGGTCTGACAACCAATATTACCAAGCGGTATCGTATTAGCCAGTATTAACTGGTTTGTGGAGGTCGAATAGGCAGTCGCTCCGTGTAAAATACTAGTATTCAGCTACATGCAATTTGGTAACGATGGGATGCGGATGATAACCCAATTCTTTTTCTTATAATTGCCAAATAAACAGTAGAATGGCTGATAACATAACGTGTTTTCAATTTGTAAATTAAATTTAAACATAATAAATACCTATTTATACACCGGGCGGCAAAGGTCGAGGTGTTCTGCCGGTGACATCGCAAGGTTCCCGTATTTGTAAATATTTGTAAGTAGGATTTTTTTTGTAGCAGCCACGGAGTCTGGATTTGTGCCCGCTTGATGGCAATAGGCTCGCCCCTTATTACATGGAACTTAAACATAACTAGCGAAATGTGGGTGTACTATCATTAGTAACATTACATTACATCTGTACTCCTCTGCCTAACCTTTTGGGAATTACAGGCGTGATGTTATGTTATGTAAGCAATCATCCTGTTTTGTTATTTTGCACACGTTACAGGGGTTTTAGTTACGTTTTGTTGTTACTAATTATGTAATTGTACACACATTGATACATACTTTATTAGTTGAATTTTAATGCATTGCTTCTTATAGTAAAACTAGGACTGTTTTTTGACATAATCCAATTCTTTATTATCGGTTATCTGAGTTGGAAAATCGTATCAAAATCCAATGCGTTGTTTATAATATCATACAGACAGCTTAGTAGCGTACTATTTATAGATATAGAAGAAATTAGTTTCTTTCGTGTCTGTGGTACCTTCCGTCTGATGGTGAAGAGAGAGCTCTCCAAAAATCTATAAATAGTAAATATCTACACATACAGGAAATGTTGAGTATGAATGTAGATGGCTATACGAGTAGAAAAAGACCAAAGAAAGGATGGCTGGATTGTGTGAAGGATGATATAGCTAGAAAGGAAGTGACTGCTGAGATGACGATTAATAGAGAAGTTTGGATGAAGAAGACATGTTGCGCCGACCCCAAATAATCTGGGATATGGTCAGAAGAATGATGATGATGATCTACTAATAGTACGAGAGATAGCTCTCCACCTGATCAGACTGAAGGCTCAGCCTCCCGCTGGATCCGGATCTAAACAGGGTCCTGTTATCCTGTATCCCCATATTGTGATTCATTGTTTAACTTTGTTTTGGGTTACAAAATATTAGAAATTATTTTTTTATGTTTCGTCCTGTAGGCCTATATTTATTTCCAACGTATGACTGATGAATACTTAAAATAAATCCCGTTATTTATAACCAATCTAAATTCTTATTTAGACGTCGGTAAAGTTCTCGTTATCAGATAATAGGTAGAAAATATTTTGTACAGACACAAATCTAATCGCAGATATAAGATCGAGGTATTATTTACGAATTACTGAAGTTGATAAGATAAAGAATCGAGAACAAACAGTTATTTGTGACAAATTCAGGTTTTCTGTAGTTATCTATCAATTTTGTCGTGTGGTGCAATCATTGGTACCGATTAGGACGTGGACTCTCGATTCTTTCTTTTTTTATCGTATGATTTGTGCCTACCCTGATGCCCGAGCTTTATACCGCCCATAGGCCTTCGACTTGGCTTTACATCATCATCATCAACCTATAATGTGGGACGGCACGGTTGGCGCAGTGGCTCAAGCAGTTGACTGCTGCGCTACGTGTCGCGGGTTCGATCCTCGCACGGAACAAATATTTGTATGGCCTACAGATAGTTGTTTCGGGTCTGGGTATTTGTGTATGTGAGTTTAAATGTTTGTGAACGCACCCACGATACAGGAGAAATTCCTAGTGTGGGGCAAAGTTTAAAAAAAAAAAAAAAATTAACCCACTGCTGGGAGTCTAGCCTGCTCTCTAGGAGAGGGAATGGGCTATCACGCGGGCCCAGTGCGGTCTGGTAGATGTCACATGTCTTCGATTTTTTTGTTCTAGGACATGCCGGTTTCCTCACGATGTTTTCCTGCACCGTTTTTGAGAGTAATGCACCTGCCTGGGTTCGAACCTACGACTTGCTGCTCGTAAGTTGGGGCCGCCAACATGGGCCACCGCTGCTCTCCACTGCTCTGGGGGTTCAACATGACATAAAGAAATATCTTTGAGGCGTGCTGATTTCCTCACGATGTTTGTCTTCATCGTAGGAAGTTTTTTTTTTTTAAATTAGGAATTTCTCCTGTATCGTGGGTGCGTTTACAAACATTTAAACTTACATAAACAAACACACCTAGATCCGAAACAACTATCAGTCTAAGCCATACAAATATTTGTTTCGAGCGGGGATCGAACCCGCGACATGCAGCGCAACAGTCCAATCTCTCAGCCACTGCGCCAACCATGCCGTGATTATTATGTAATACGCACATGAATCCGAAAAATCAGATGTGGATTTTCTTGGGTTCAAAGTTTCGAACTCCAGACCTGTTACCGCGTAGGTAACCGTTTAAATGTATCGATGCCCCCCCCCCTCCACCCCATAACAACAAAATCGACGAGTGACATAGACAACAGTCTACATAACAATCATCTTCCTAGCCTTTTCCCAACTACATAATTATGTTAATCGGCTTCCAGTCTAACCAGATGCAGCTGAATACCAGTATTTTACATGAAGCGACTGCCTATCTGACCTCCACAACCCAGTTAATACTGGGTAATACGATATCCTTAGGTAAGACTGGTTGTCAGACTTTCAGGTTTACTGACTACCTGTAACGACTGCCAAAGATCTATATATGGCAGCCGGGACCAACAGCTTAACGTGCTTTCCGAGGCAGGGAGGAAACTCGGTATGTCGGGCGGTCACCCATCCACAGACCGACCTAGGCAAGCACAGCTTTACCTAAAGATCGACCCGAGTGGCAGTTCTTATTAAGCCACGAGCTCCTCAGTCTAAACAACAGTCTACATAACAGTCAAAACTTATTCCAAAACTCCATGCACCACATACAGCCAGCTACATTATTTAAAACCCTCATTTTTAATTACATCCACCTACAAACAGTACTTGTTAATTGACTGTCTGGGGTCAGCTGTCTCGCCTGTGATCGCGTCCGACCTGCGCGCGCATTTGAATACAATGCGCATGCGCAGCCGGGACGCTATGGTGCCGACAGCGCACTTGATGTGTTGTTTGTGTAGACGCGCATATTATGGACAGGAATTTATTAAGGAGGAGGGAATTTTATTGGGTTGTAGGTATTTATAGAGGCCTTTATAAAGTGTACCTCGGCTCTAAACTGCCTCGATGGTCTAGTGGCCGCAAGCGCAACTGCTGAGCAGGGTCAGGAAAAGTGTTATTGGATTTTTCCATCAAGAATTTCTAAGTAGTAGCCACGTAGTTCAGGTGCCCGGTTAATGGCAATAGGCTCGCCCCCTATTACATAGTACTTCATCATCAGCCTATAACGTTCTCACTGTAGGGACTCAGGCCTCCTCTCTAGGAGAGGGATGGGCTATAATCCACCACGCGGGCCCAGGTGTCACATGTCTTCGAATATTTTGGTTCTAAGACATGCCGGTTTCCTCACGATGTGTTCCTTCACCGTGACGAAACATACATAGGACTTAAACATACTTAACTGGCGAAATGTAGTTGTTCTAATGGGTTCATCTCTGCCTAGTCCTTCGGGGATTACAGGCGTGGTGCTATGTTATGTTAAGGAATTATAATTTGGTTCTAGTTGTAAGCTGTATTCATTCCCGTCGGGGCTGCGGGTTGTACGCAACAGATACCGCGGCCTCGACATGAAGGGCTATGAAGGAACATGGGTGGTTTTTAGTCAGTAGAACCTCCCTTTCGCTCTTGGGCAGAAAAAACCAGTACAAACCACCCTTTGGTAGAGTATCTAAGATGTTAAGACAGTTCAAAACAGACGGGCAAGTAACAAGCTAGAAATCCAACTAATATGTCCGTAACGATTGAGTAACCACTTCTCGCACCATAATGAAATTATTTAGTAGTGAATAAAAATTATATACCTACATATAGTACGAAAATAATCGATAACCAAGAATTAATTGCAAAGTGCAATGTCCTGAAACAATTCGATAAGAAAATAACACCTCGGCTTTTCAAATGTCACATTAAAACCTTATTTACCTCACAATCTAAACCTTTTGTTATTGTTTTTCATTATCTATAGTATACTTCTACGAGTACCTATTATCGTAGGTGAAATATGTTTGTAAGTTTGAACGTAGGGCTAATCTTCGGAACTACTGATCCGATTCCGAAAATTCTGTCTCTAACAGGAAGCTATTTTATTCCAAGGCGTCATGCATAGGCTACATTAAAAATTTCTCCATGGGCTAATTTCGGTACATAACGGAAGCTAAACCTCAAACAAAAGCTAGTTTTCTTTTAAATATAATAAACCTGAAAAGTTTGTTTGAACGCGCTTATCTCTGGAACTTTCAGTCTGAACTGAAAAAAGACAGGACCCACTTCATAGCCCAATTCTCGAGGAAAGTTATAGACTCTCTAACAATACGCTACGACCCTTAATCATCATCATCATTCACTGCTGGATATAGGCCCCCCCTAAGTGTCGCCACATTGACCGGTCCCGTGCGTCTCGCATCCAGCGGATCTCCGCAACCTTCACCAGGTCATCGGTCCACCTAGTGGGAGGCCTTTCAACGCAACGTCTTCCGGTTCGCGGTCGCCACTCCAGAACTTTTCGGCCCGATCCGTTCTGCGAGCAATGTGAACTGCCCATTGCCACTTAAGCCTGGCAATTCTTCGGGTTACGTCGGTAACCTTGGTTCTCAAGCGGATGTCCTCATTTCTAATTCAATAAAGCAAGGAAACTCCGAGCATAGCCCTCTCCATTGGCCTTTTTTTTTTTTGGCGGGTGGAAAATCATCAAATAACCCCTCCCGCTCTTGTCAGAGCGAGCGGCAGACAGTGTCAGACTTCTACTGACTAAAAACCACCCATGTTCATACTTAGCCCTTCATGTCGAGGCCGCGGTATCTCTTGCGAACAACCAGCAGCCCCGACGGGGTCTCTCCATTGCCCTTTGAGTGACTTTAAGCCTTCTGATGAGGCCCATTGTGAGCGACCCATAATACCCTAGCAAAAAGAGAAATACTGCTTAAAACAGCAGGGCACAGCTAGTCTTACATAAAGAACAACAAAGACTTGCTGCAGCCGTCACAAGAACGAGTCGTCTGTGTAATTGCATAAAGCCACTTTTCCACACGTTGCGTATGCGCTATGCAAATCTTGTGCGCCCGCGCAGCTGAGAAGCGAAGGCTGGTTAGGGTTGGCGGGTATTGATTTGCTTGCGTTATTTTCATCTAACTGCGTGCTTTTCAGCTTGTTCACACAGTTACAGTTTCGCAATAGATTCGAATACTAGCTGTGTGACAATTTTTTAAATGATACAGCACCATGCTGAGATACTGTACTTTTTTATATATTTTTTATCAATTTGTTAGCCCTGTGTAGTCTTACACCTAAATAATAAATACTTTTTCTTTCTTTCTTTCAATATTGAAATACAGAAATTATTTTATGCATTTTCATTGATTATAGGTTATTTCTTTATTTTTGTTTTGTATTTATCACACTGCTTTAAAAATGCAGGTATGATTACTTACCTATTTTTGTTTGAAGAACATATCTGTGTTGCCAGAAAATCAAAAAATATTCGGATATTATTTTTTGCTGCTTTTGGCAACCCTTACTTGCAAGTAGCGCTCTAGCTCACATATTACTTGAATGATGAGTTATGCTATCGTTACAACATTAAATGCATAATTAATACTTACTTTTTATAGCTGTAATTATATTCTCATTTCTCTATTAATGTGTTTTGACTGGCATTAGGGCTAATAGGGAAATTGCATTGAATTGTCAAGCTGCATGGACTGCCGCAAGAGTCATTTACATAACTTAAAATCACGCCTGTAATCCCTGAAGAGTTAGGCAGAAGTGTAACTAATAGTAAACCCACATATCCCCAGTTATGTTTAAGTTCCAGGTAATAAGCGGTGCGCCTATTGCCATCATTCGGGCACAAAACCAGACTCCGTCGCTGCTACTGTGTACTATAACGATTTGTCTAACCCAGTTATTGAACTCAGGACATCACGCTCAGCAGTCGCACTTGCGACCACTAGATCAATGACACAGTTCGAGGTAAAACTGGATAGTTATCACTAATGGTTGTGTGGTCAATTTACTGTGAATGATTTTAATTCGAGAGAAAACCAAAGAAAGCGCACACGATTCTCGACTCGTAAATTCTAAAAAAGAAAGATTAACAATATATTATTATAATGAAAAGGTACATTATAATCAATTTAGCAAGATGTGTGTAACCAACACTGCACGTCTGCACGCGATTCTCGTTCGTTTAATCGTTGCATTGAACTGTGATTCCTCAACGCTCTGATTTGGTTTGCTCAATCGAAGGAAACTCGAGACGTGGATGTAATGTACCGAAAAATTACACTTATTAATGATGGATGGACCGCGGCCATTACACTGAAGTTATTAGCAACTAAGTGGCTTGTGAACGCGATTTCCTTCGCAACCTGTACCGGAGAAAAATTGCTCAAAATATAGACAAGGGAAAGACATTTATTCTATCTGTGTGTTTTCATTGATTGAAAATTTTCTTTTCTTTCTTTTCTTTCTTTTCTTTCTTTTCTTTCTTTTCTTTCTTTTCTTTCTTTTCTTTCTTTTCTTTCTTTTCTTTCTTTTCTTTCTTTTCTTTCTTTTCTTTCTTTTCTTTCTTTTCTTTCTTTTCTTTCTTTTCTTTCTTTTCTTTCTTTTCTTTCTTTTCTTTCTTTTCTTTCTTTTCTTTCTTTTCTTTCTTTTCTTCACAACAATCGGTCTTCTTTGGTAAGAATTTACCTGATCCATCTTCAGAATCTTTGTTAAATTTTTTCGATCGCGTGCCCTATGTTACCTCATTCCAATATACGAACATGATTAAGACAAATAATATGACATAAGAATCATCAAATCAGCCCACGCGTTTGGTCTCTAGAGCTCCACAAATGTGTATGTATTTTTAGGAACACCAAAAAACAGCTGTTTCTTACAAAACTTATTACCCTCCTCGGTGGCATAAAAAGGATCAGACTTGGTCATAGTAATTCTCTTGCCCTTTTCCCCTTACTTATCTCTTCTATACTTCTCTGTTTCTCGTCATCTCATGAGACACCACCTTTCTTACCATAATATCATGCTTAGTCATTTCAGAAAATAAAATCCCACAGACTTGTTGGAGGGGTAGAATTTTAATAAACTCGGCCAGTTATAGTTTTAATTAAGTTTACTTGTAATAAAGACATTATAAATGTATTTACATGTTGAGCGCGTAACAGAGGAAAAAGTACAGGACGCCATGACAGATCTCAGCAGTATCGCCGTATTTAAATCAAGATTACAATATTTACCATAGACTTTCTCAATAATCATCTACTCAACGCAGTTGATTGGTAACGCACCAGTTTTCCTTAGCCGACTTCACCGAACTAAAATGTAGTTATGCGTTGCGTTACATCCTGCGAACAACGAGTGCTTCACTTTACACGATCTAATAAACATCGATCGGTTACCAAATAGTCATGAAATGTGCACTGAAGTATTTGAGAAACTAGTTCATTTATGACCACTAATATGTACAGCGTGTATCTGAGAGTGTGAGTCATATTTCAGGCCTAGCTGTATTATAGCGTGAAATTACGATAAAAATATAACTTTCCTATTTAAATCGCAATTACGATTTCATGGCGTTTTTGTACGACCCTTCCTTAATCTAAAATAAAAGTAAAACTGAAGCTTAAATTATTTATTATAACAGCAGCTATTTGCTAGTAAACGTTTTGTCAAAATAAGTCTCGCCGTTTCGGAGATTAGTTGGAGCACAAGGACCGACGGATAGATGGTTAAATTTTGTTTTGGTATCATAAATATCACTTTCATATGCATTCAGTAAAAATTTTGTAATTACAAACACTTCCGTTATATTTATGTGTACAGTAGATATGACACAGAGTATTTAATTGCAGAATATTCCCAATGAAAAATATTTTAACATTTGCGTTCTCGTAACTGGCAATCGAACGTCTCCAATTACATGGGACTTAGACATGACTGGAAGATAATCCATTCCATCATCCATATATTAACCAAAAACTGAAATATAATCTACACTGCAAAACAAATTCTTGTAAACCTCGGTTTCTCTACCAAGCGCCTTGAAACCTTACAGATAAGTGCCACGCCCAAATGTATGAGGTCACGATAGTACAACGGCTGGATAGGACGGAATCGGAAGTTTATTACTTCTCTACTGAAAATTACTATAATACTTTACAAACTTACGCTATTGTGTAAACTGAGGTAGACAGAAACTGCGCTCCTACGATCTCTTTATAGGTCTTAAATATTCTTTCATCTTTTTTTGTATTAAATGGGCCAACTCTTGACCGCAATCTTCTCAGGATAGAGATGAGGTCGACGGTGGAACGAGCGAACCCAAAAGAAGCCCATTAAGGTCAGATTGGGGTCATATATATGAGCTTGGGAAATCGACGCAGGCAGGGAATTCCACTCCTTGGCTGTGCGCATAATGAAAGATGTATCAAAGCGCTTGGTGCAAATGTGTAGAACATCGGCAAGGTATGGGTGATAACCTGCAGTACGTCTGACCGCTCGAGGGAGGAAGGGAGATGGTGAGATGAGTTCATCAATTCATGAAAGCTTATTTGTTAAAAGTTCTTGCATATCATAATAATACACGAGCTTTACGAAAGTAAAATGGCGGAAGTTTGGTGTATTTTATGTGATTAGGTACACCTCAGTGGCGTGCCTAGGGGCCAACAATACGGCAAGCCCATAAGATGAGCAGACAGCTCAGAAACCCCATCATGAAGAATAATAGGCAAGCTTTTAGGCTTGTATGTAGCCACTACACGTACTCCTCTGTCTAGCTCTCCAGTGATCAGTGTGATCACAGACATTTATTCTTTCATAAGCATTTTTAAGTTATCTTCTACATAATAGTCCGTACCATTTCAAACAACCCTCATTCAAAAAGCTATTCCCAACTCGACGTTAAAACCCTTAAAAGTGAGAAAGCCTACAATTTACACAAAGAAGCGCTCCCCATCCCATTTGTACTGAAAATTCATTTCAAATACACCCCGAACAGACATGGCAGCGAGATTAACGGAAAGGTCTCCCTTCCTCACACTCCTAGTCCCGGGGAGAGCGATCAATACCACGCCGTCTAATCTCACGGCATCTTGCGTCCTTGTCGCTCGCGAGATGTAGATGAACTGCCTTCATCCTGGACTGAACTTCGACCTTATACCCGATGGGTAGAGCTCGTTTTGAAATGGGTGTGGAGCTAAAGAGATTATGTACGGGCTATAATCTTCTAGCTATGTAGTGGTATGCGGTTGTGTGGGATTGTGCCTCGTAAATGGGGTTTGCAGCGATGGTAAAAGCACTTAAAACCAGTGTACTGCTGTTTTCGTCTAATATCTGTAGGTACTCTGAAATCTCTTTGTGTGATATACGCGTGATGTTAAGGAAATTTCTAGTAATTTTCATTAAGCTGTTTTCCCCGTAATAAGGGAAAATCCCAGATTGTATTTGGTATCGATACTGAAAAGATACAATTTGGTATTACAATTACAATTCGAGGAGTACTTTCTGTCTATGTATCTACATAGTTTCATTGTGATGACGATTACCTATCCTTTATCTTTAAACACTCAGCAATAACTTCAGTTTATCCGTCATCATGGCGTTTGTTTCAGCGCCAAAATATTGGAAACTCAAAAAGAAAAGTAAACATGATAAATATCTCGATTTTAGTGTCAACACGATACCCTATATCTTATTTCTATTTTAGTTAAGAACTTAGTACCTATAGATTACGTGAGATCTGAGAAAATGAATTATGGAAGGTTGATTAGATAATTATTCCAAGATAACTTATTATCTTGGTTTTACAATGAGTTTAATAATAAACCGGGAAGTCCCTTATCAGTAACATCTGCACAAAATGTAGCATATTCATCAGCACACGTACCTAAGACTCGTAAACTGAAAATTTCAATCGGCGCGGCATCTTTCAAAGCCTTTGCTGCGTTGATATCTTTATTAACTTTAAGGATCATGAAACGAGCTATTGCTGAACCCTACTAGACCGAGCATCTAACACAGAAATTCGTCATCGGACGAAAGCCTTCGACGTCGTCGGGGACAGGGCTATACGCCTCAAGTGGATTTGAGCAGGACATCTGACCAGACGCTGCGATCGCTGATAGAGTAAGGTTCTGGCTAAGGCTGTGACGAAAAAACCATAGACCGTCCAAAAGGGCGTTGGGTTGACGATAACGGGAAACGGATGAATGAGAGACCCATAGAACAGAGAAGGCTGACAGATAAAGGGAGAGGACACCCAACAGTGGGTAATTCTGGGCTGAAGTGATGATGATGAAATACTTTAAGCGCGTATATTACTCATGAAAATATCAGCTGGTACTTACTTTTTTCAGCTGTTTTGCCGTGATTTCGCAAATTAACTGGAGACATAGAAGCACTTGTAAATATATAAAAACCATAAGAAACTTTGATGTTAACGCGTTCTTTTCTATTAGCTAATCCAGCTCTCTCTCTCTATCGTGTGGTTAGTGTCTAAACTGGTGTCAGAGTTCGTCGCCCACGGGCCTATAACTTGGCTTCACATGTCGTCGAAAAATATCTCTCAGGCATGCGGGAAGATCTGTTATAAAACTGATTTATCTAGGCAACAGAACCAATACCAATCAAAAGGCATTTAAGGGTGCGTAAACGTAAGGATAAGAAAGAAATAGATTAGACTAGACCATCGAGTATTTCATATTAGTATCGTTATCATCAAATACTTAAAATAGACATAATACAACAAAGGCATTGTGATGTGATATTAAAGTACTATTCCCACATAATTTAAGTATACTAAGGAAATACCTGTTCAGTGAGCCAACCACTTGAAAGTTTATAAACCGCTTTCATAATAATATGATAGTTTTACCTGAAGTGATTCAGTTTATTTTGCCTGTAAGTATCTCCTTTTGTATATGCCTCTTCAAAGGCAGATAACAATATTATAGTGATCATTGTTCTTAAATCGCCGCTCGTAGCAGACTGATTGGAAATTCCAGTTTCATATTTTGAAGATATACAACGTGGATGATTCGTGATGCGGAAACAGTTACCACGTACTCAGAACATCATTCTGAACTCTCAGAACATCATTTAAAATCAGCTGTTTCTTACTAAAGTGCAATACCTAACACGTTCAAAATCACAGGGAAATCTTTGCCTGTTGATTTATTTTTGGTGATGTTTGTGCCAAGACCAAGAAAATAGAGGCTTATTCCCAAAGTACTCCAAAAAGAGTTCCCAAACTAGTCTATGAAAAATATAATATTTTATTTTGGTTTCTTTCTACGCCATGACAGTTTACAAAGTACTCCACGACATTTTAACCCTCTACGACTGACGTGGTAGTCCAACAGACAACGCAAAATATTGTTTTAAAATTGTTTTTTTTTGTTGGAGATGAGAAACAAGGATAGTACTCACAAAGGTACTCACGAAGTACCAGGAGGTCAGAAACATTATAGGAGGTATTGTCTTATGCAAGTCAATAAAAACGTAATTTCTTCATAACAAATAATCCACATGTTCTTTGTTCCATTCGTAGCCCAGCTTATAAAGATAGAAGAAAGGTGGTTTTACGAGTATATCCTTTGTTCAATAAGTTCTGTTTCTGAGAATACCTATGACTTAGGAATGTATCAAGGTATACATCAATTGTATGAGTCATAATGTGTTGAACGATCATCTTTGACTCACTATTAGCAGTTCCACATAATATAACCCAATATATAACTTGAAAGCAGAGGTACCTAATGGAACACACACTTTTCGTCAGTTATGTTTAAGTTCCATGTAATAGGGGGTGGCTTATTGCCATTGATCCAGCTCAAACCCAGCTCTACTCGTGGCTACGACTGATAAAATTCCTCTTAGACAAACCCAATCATACTTTGTCCGACCGTACAATCGATTTCAGAACCCAAAACTATCCATTTTTCGTCGCTATCTAATATTTTATTACAAACTAAATTTTACACGCGGTATCGCCCGTGTGTAAGTCAGAAATTATACATCATCCTAAGGTAACCTAAAGTAGTTTGGTCTACATGAGTACAAAGTTGAAATTATCCCAAATTTTGTGGTCGTAGCGTGGTTATGGTCTACATGTGTGCAAAGGTTCATCGACATTTATTATGGCGAGAATCTATAACAATAGTATAGATTTTACGATGTTTTTACTACAACACAATCCTGAAAGACTTTCCAAACAATATTTCTACTTACATTTTTCAAGCTACAAGACACGTCTCACAAAACCTACAAAGAAGGAGCCAGAGGGGGTGAAGGCTCGAATATTAATTACCGCCGCCACCCCCTTCTCTCCCTAGCGGGGGGAGTTAGGGGGTGGACTCCTGAGACAGCGCCTGGCACCAATACTCCTGGTTTAAGAGTTAGGGAGGGTCGACTGGCCGTGGATTTTAATGTTAAAGTGGTCGGAAATCGTAGATTAATATTTTTTATCTGGGATAAGATTTATTTTGGGTTTGGCTTTATCCACCCGCATAGGGCCTGCGTGGTTAATTATATTTCCCCATTCCCACTTACAGAGAGGAGGCCTGGAGTCCCAGCAGTGGGAAAATTAAAAGGCTGTAAATGCATAAGCTTATGCTTGGCTTTATCAAAAGTGACATTGAAGTATATGAATTTCAACGTGACTTTGGAAGCATTTTCTCCATCATTCATATATATAATTTGTATACGACTGTACGTGTATAAAATTGAAATAATTACCAGGAAAACATTAATTTTAACAATAGTTATAATGATTTGAATTATAAAAAAGTTTAATAAAATTCAACCTGACTCTTGTACTAGAAATGAGATTTGAACAAGAAAGCTTCAGAACGAGAACAAAGGCTTTTGTAAAAAAGGTGTTTCTTCACGTTTCATGGTATCATGAGTCAGCGGTTACGGGAGAAAATTAAGGTAAAAACAACCCGCAGCACGTACCTACACTCCTGGCTCACCCTCCGGGGATTACAGACGCGATGTTATGTTGGACTAGTAAAACTACTAGTCAACGCTGAAATGTTAACTTGCCTGATGCCTTACTAGGTATCTACAGTAAAGCTAGCGAAAATTAGAGAAGCCTATGGTTCTAATGATACCTTAGAATCCAAAGAACCTATCATTAGAACCTTAGACCATGTCGAAGGTATAAACATTATATTCAGCATAAATCGCGAGAACTGAAACAGCTGTGCTGTAATGTTTTCATAGGCGGAGACAAAGCCTACAAATAGATTGTAGGACACAAGCTATAGTTATCAAGTAGGTGGAATGCTAGAATGTCCGTGTAATTTGAATAATTATGGAAGTGTCTGCCAAGGATTAGAAACTTGCCGGGGCTGTGGGACTGTTTGAAAGAGATACCGCGGCCCCGGAACACAAAGGGCTAAGAAGGAACATGGATGGGTCTTAGTCTTGTTTTTTTTTTTTTATCATCAAATAACCCCTCCCGCTTTTGGGCAGAGCGAAAGGGAGTGTCAAACTTCTACTGACTAAAAACCACCCATGTTCCTTCTTAGCCTTTCATGTCGAGGCCGCGGTATCTCTTGCGAACAACCCGCAGCCCCGACGGGTGGGTTTTAGTCTGACAAAAAGGTAATATAAGCTAAGAGTGTATTATTTTACAATTCTGGGTTATGATCTGCTAAAGTGGCCATTTTCGACACCCTGATGCTACCAGCACATGAAGCTTCTCGAAACTGACAAATTTTCTCAACCAACCTTGAGCCTAATGCATTAGCGATAAAGTTGGAAATCTATTAACAAAAAATATACAGGTTGTAGTGGTTTGATGTGCTGGCCTCTATGTAATGCGCTAAATCATCGTTTTCTCTTGCCCTTATCCCAATTTATTTGGGGTTGGCGCAGCATGTCTTCTTCTTCCAAACTTTTCTAATACTCATAAACATAAGCAAATAATGGGTGTTACAATACCCTCATCGAAGCCGAAGGGCATTTGTTCTGCCGTTGGGGCTGCGGGTTGTTTGAAAGAGATACCGCGGCCTCGGCACAAGGGCTAAGAAGGAACATGGGTGGTTTTTAGTCATTAGAAGTCTGACACTCCCTTCCGCTCTGCCCAAGAGCGAGAGGGGTTATTTGTTCTCCCAGTCATTGCGATGTTTTTTTTTGTTGTAGATTATAACTGAGAACCTTCTGGTTACAGAGATATTGAAGGACAAATTTTTGATTATTTTTTATTTTGCGCTATAAAAACGACATAGAAGCTCCGTCGGTTTTGATATTAATTGATACCACTGATGTAGTATTGACTGTGTTTCACTATTATTGTGACATGTTTAAAGCCATTATGTTTATTAAAGTCAAAAAAATGTTGAACCATTGTCAAATAATAATGGAAGCTAATTAGCATCAGTAAATCTTTTTATTCGATTTATTAACTTTATTTAGCTAGTATGTAACAAATAATATCAGTTCCTCTCATATATAAAGGGCCCTCACATCCCTCTCAGCCAATAGCAATACTCATTCAATCTTGAATGAAATCACTCTCAACCAAGAGATACAAACTAAACTCCCTGTTAGCACCATCTCAAGCCAAACTCACCCACAAACCTATTAAAAATACACAACAACACGGCTCAAATTCAAATAACAAGGATGAGTGTCGTTTAAGTCATTCAAAAAAGGAATAAGAAATGAGATCGATTCTCTTAAAATTACAAGTGGTATTTAAAAATGAATCGTAACTGCGAAGCACTGAGTCTAAATTTGAATGGAGTCTACAAAATTATAGAACAATTTAATATGGAACGGGCAAAGATGGTTCTCTAGGGAAAAACCGCGGAGAGCGCACGCAATAAAGGCCCTTATTCGTTGGTTTTTGAAGCAGTACTAGCTAATTTTCCTGTGGTAAAGTGTGAGTTATGACTTTATGATGTCAGGTCGGTCCTTCAAGATCGATTTGCTCTGGATACAAACAAAGTATAATAATAGTGGTAGAAAATGTTCTATGTAGTGTTTGTTGCGGATTTTCCTTATGTGAACTAAATCTTTAAGACCTGCATAGCATCACGGATGTAATTCAGAGGTTAGGCAGAGGTGTACCTAATAGTACACCCACATTTCACCAGTTATGTTTAAGTCTTATGTATTGGGGCGAGCCTATTGCCATCAATCAGACAGTCCAGGCACAAATCCAGACTCCGTGGCTGAAAAACCCAATAACAATTTTCCAGTCCTGGGAATCAAACCCCGGACCTCATGCACAGCAGTCGCGCTTGCAATCACGAGACCAACGAGGCAGTCAAATCAAGAATTTTTATGAATTTAAATATTTCAAAATTCATCCAATTTTGATACCCTTTTCATTGAAATGAAATGAAGATTGAAAACAGTGAGCTAGTACTTCATATTTTTAATAATATCTATAGATGAAAAGTTGTAAAGCAGCAATGATTTTATTATTCAAGCAAATGTAACACCTTATTCGTATCGAAACCCGGGTTTAAAATGGTACCATATTATTTGTTGAGTAGTATTACTAGTAAACAATAGATATTGAATACTACTGTGGTATATTTTTGTAATCTACTTAACAAGTTCTAGACGATGATTATATTTTCCATTGAAATCTCAATAAAAACAAATTAAAAGTTCTTTTTATTTCAAAACCATGGCCACTATTATGTTTTTTTGTTTTTTTCTTCTCTAGCCTGTGTTACCCGGGATGACGCAAAAAATCTAACGATACCACATACATCAAAATCGGTTCAGGCATTTAGAAGTTATGGTGGAATAAAGAAACTCACAAACATACATATAAACAAACATACATGAACACTAAAAAACATAACACTCTTTTTTTGGTGCAGTCGTGTAAAAACATAATACTCTTTTTTTTTGGGGCAGTCGTGTAAAAAGAAAGTCACTTCTGCATTTCCCTAAATCTATCTGCCCATCTGCCATGCACTCATT
Organism: Diarsia brunnea; assembly: GCA_949774965.1. Classification (NCBI taxonomy): domain Eukaryota; kingdom Metazoa; phylum Arthropoda; class Insecta; order Lepidoptera; family Noctuidae; genus Diarsia; species Diarsia brunnea. Next base: position 11,355,121 of record OX459007.1, on the reverse strand, counting down.
GTATACACAAATACATGTATAGACAATAATTATATATATGTATACATACACTATACGTCTACATACATACATACAGACTCAACCCACTCACTCTCGCAGACAGACGCCGACGCCTCCCACAAGAACAAAGAACATTTACGTAGCAACAACATTCATCACTCCGTAGGCGCGGCTAGGGCGGGCGAGATGCCAGGGCGGGCGGCCACTCACACACACTCACACACCCGCGCACAGAACAAAGTGTGGGTGTGTGAGTGGAGCTGAGAAGAGTGGGTTCGTAAATAGGTGGGTATAAGTGTGTGGGTGATGTTGAGTTAGATTAGGAGTGTGTGGGTGTGTGTGCGTGGAGAGTATTGTACGATTATTATGGACGCAATTCATATAATTTAAGGTTGTTGCTCCAAAGTAGCCCGCGAAATTCGAATTTACTTACGTTTTTTTCAAATTGCCGGTCAGTGTCAGGTTGTATCTAATCTAAACTAATATTATAAAGAGGAAAGATTTGTTTGTTTGTAACGAATAGGCTCCGAAAATACTGGACCGATTTCAAAAATTCTTTCACCGTTGGGAAGCTACACTATCCGCGGGTGACATAAGCTACTTTTTATCCCTGTATTCCCACTGGAACGGGAACTACGCGGGTGAAACCGCGTGACGTCCGCCAGTGTTAAATAAAATAGGATTTGCGAACGTAACAAATGTGACTTCACTGAATAATAATGATTAAAATCACCAATACAGGAATCTCAGTTCATATAACTGTCACGAATGCCTTTTTCATCAAATAGTTACTCGAGGAAGTAATATGAACTGAGAGGGTTGTATTTGTGATTTTAATTATTATTACTATATCTTAATCTTATTATATTTAACATACAACCTGACACTGACCGGCAAATCACAAAAAACGTAAAAAAAAACGATTTTCGCGGGATTCAAATTAGAGGCCCTATAGGCAAGGTTATTAATTTCGATGCGGAATCCAAGACAGCCATATATTATTGTTTCTCTGGGACTTCGTCGAGTTTGATTGTCTCGGCACTTTTCTGGTGGCCGCCACTGTTGATACTGGCTTTCAGGAGTTACAGTGGTTTGAGAATAGTGTAGTGGGCTAGTCCCAAAAAAGACTATTATGCAAATATTTCAAGGCATTAAACCTTAGTTTTTCGTGAAAATGGAGGATCTTCGTATGTGCAAACATTAATCGTACTGTGATACATAAAGCTAACGGGGAGAGAGCGAGGGTGTATCTATAAATGGGTAGAAATACGAGAACTTAGATCGGGAAACCTTTCAGCGTTTATTTTTTGATGACATAACTTGTTTCGTATGCAAAAAAAGACCTAAAGTTACAGAGTGAAAGACGTTTTACTCTAAAGTATGAACGAAGAATGACGATTTACTTGTCAGAATGATGTTACAACTAAGATTTCGTCACATTTTTTTGATTTAAAAGAGTGTCCATTCAGTTTCTTACCGATTCTTCTTCATACAGATCTACGATTTGGAATTGGCAACTACAGTGCTTTCACAAGTGATTATGCCTTGTGACAGTGACTGCAGCTACGCTTTTCTTGACATTCAGAAGTTTCTGTAATGGTCGCATTTTGAAATAAATAAGTTGAGTTTGATTTTGAAGAATTATGTTTTCCAAAAACTGTGTGTACTGATTTTTGTTTAAACTTTGGAGACATCTAAACTAAACTAAAGATCCTGAAATAAATTGTTTTTATGTCTCGCTACACGATATTCATAAAATAGTTTCCTATCTACTTACAGTCTCCTCTCACCCACATAATCTATAGTCACATAGTATAAGAGCTAGCTGGCATTTAGATAACGTGATGGAACGGGGAAGCGAACTAGTCCGCGAGCTCGAACACTCAGCTGATAAGAGAACTGGAGTGTAATCCTGCATATGTTGTCTATTAGTTTCATGAAATTAACAAATTAATTAACAATAACACATACGTCAGAGTTATCACGAGTCTTTGTTTAAACTCTCTTTATTTTTTTATTTTTTATTGATGCTGTAAGTTTGTTAGCTTATAATATAGATTTTACTGTAATGCTGTGCTGTGGTCTCCTGAAGTGAAGGAGTAGAGTTTAGACCTACGTGATGCTTCCGTCGTCCTTGATATATTTCGCAAGATCTGTGTAGCGCCTTTGTTGGAGATTCTAAATAAATAAATTAAGTATTTTAAACAAAAATCCGTTGTTCTAATCAACGTTGCGTGAACTTTACTACGTCTAGACTAGTCCTTACTTATCCGGGGCAGCGACTAACTAGTGGTTCTAATGAACACCACATACTTTTGTAGAACCCGCTGTTGTTTTTTCTCTCCACCTTTTTGCTTCCACCATGCTTGCTTTTGTGTTGCAAATCGTTGCAGAATAAGCTTCACTTCAGATAGCATGAGTCAGGGCCGCGCCTGCGCATACGGGTTCCGGTGTTCCCTAGAAAACTGTGTACATAGGTACATCGGTAAATATATCATGCTGGATGTTTTCTAACGAACTATGAGTTTGCTTGTATAGACGAATTGATACTTAGCACATTCATATGTAGGTATGAACGTGCTGTGATGTTTATTTAGGACATACATACATATTTATCAAGAAAACAGAGAAAATGATTTCCCCATATATGAGACCCAGCTAGATTTTTAGGATAAGGAGGAACTAAGGCTACTTTTATTTTGGATTTTTTTTAATAAAAATTTCACGCGGACTAAGGTCGCGGGGCACAGCTAGTTTCATAATAACATTATGTTTTCCACAGACACGTGTTTCTGCAGTCACTAAAATATTTATCGATAACATGTGTTAAAGCTAGCTTTTAGAACCTCCGGCGCTAGAGGGATGTTTACTAGATAGAACACATGGTTGTTTAACGGACCTCAGACACGCCATTACACAGAGTTTCCACGTGTAGGAGTACATTGTAGCAGAGAGGCATTGTATACTATTGTAGAGATGGCTTTGGCTTGATGGCTTTTGTATGTACCTACGTACAAAACCATCATCTGCCTAGCCTATTCTCAACTATATTGGAGTCGGCTTTCACAATTCAATTGTTTTTTTTAGTGTTAATTACCTCATTTTTGGGATAGAAAATCATCAATGAACTCCTCCCACTCGCGCGCTCTCGGCTTGACTAAAACCTATTCATATTCCTTCTAATGCCCTTTGCATTCCAAACCCGCGGTGACTCTTCCGAACAAATTCGGCAACATCTTTGTTACCTCATAACTCCGTCATTTATTAGCCGATTGGAAAAAATATTTGTTTATGTTAATGCTATCTATAGTTACCGATACATCCGAAAGTCAGTAGCAAAGAAGTCAAAGAAAAACAAAATCACAAATCAAATAGTCCCTTTTATTTAATTTAAGTATGTCCTAATTTTAAGTGTTTCTCTTATATTTACTTTTTGTCAATTTGTTTTGTCCTGTGTGAAACCAATAAATATTTTATCTTTCTTTTTATTTTCTTTCTTTTGGTTATTTTTGGAAGTCGGTTTTTATTTGTTTTTAAACTATAACGGTTGTTCCACGTATTGCGCCGACCCCAAGTAGCATGGGACAAGGGTAGGCAGATGATGATGACGTTGAGGGCTGGTCCAGTTTTCATTCAAAACACGAGTTCATTCAAAACACGAGTTCATTCAAATAAACGGTACTCATCATCATTATCTTCACCTCAGCCAAAAGACGTCCACTGCTGGACATAGGCCTCCCCCAGAAGGGGATTTGCCATAATGGCCACGCTTGGGGGTTGGCGATCGCAGTATGGTTGTTACGAAGGCACAGAGAACGCTGCTGCCCATTCTCTGGTAAGTCCCTTAGTCGCCTCTTAAATTACTACACCCACGGGAAGATATGGGATGGTGCTATTCTTTACGTCCGACACCATACGGAACGGAAACGAAACGGTGCTAAATAATCTTAATCACGATGATGCTTGATGACCTATTCTCTGCCAGGAAATACATGACAGGATCATGTGGCGAAAGAGCCGATTGTTCCCAAAAGGATCACTGTCCGGACAAGTAAGTATGGCACACGTAAATTACAAGGAAATATGCGTAAGTTAACATACGTCAGTCGGTCTAGACTTACTGAGTACCGCAGGTATTGTTCACAGATTTTCCTGTACCCGTAAATAATGCGGTTGAGAAGGAAAATGTTACATTGAAAGATGTGTGGCTTTCGCGATATTAAATAAATTAACATAAGATAACATCACGCCTGTAATCCCCGAAAGATTAGGCAGAGGTGTATCTAATAGTACACCCACATTTCGCCAGCTATGTTTAAGTCCCATGTAATAGGGGGCGAGCCTATTGCCATCAACCGGGCACAGATCCAGACTCCGTGGCTGTTACTGATAAATTAGTGATGGAAAAAGCCAATAACACTTTGCCCGACCCGGGAATCGAACCCAGAATCTCATGCTCAGCAGTCGCGCTTGCGACCACTAGACCAACGAGGCAGTCTTACAAACTGTAAATAAATTTAATGACGTCAAAAAGTCTATTAAAAACTTTTTTTACTGAATAAAAAAATAAACATGTTTATTCATTTTGAAAAGGAGACTTGAATTTAGAATAACAATTTGTACTAGTTTTTTGCTCGCGGTTACGCTCAACAAAATGTCAGGAATCATTTAAATTTAGTTGTACGCAAACCTTGTTTTTAAGTTCTCCACCCTAGGAGATCGGAGGGGTTTCTCGAACGCGGGCTTAATCACCCCGGTGTTCCATTCCTATACTTGTAGCGGGGATCATGGAATTTCCGCCTTTCATGAACACCGGTTTTTTTTTTTTGTGGGAAATCATCAAAAAACTCCTCCCGCTCTGGGCAGAGTGAAAGGGAGTGTCAGACTTCTACTGACTAAAAACCACCCATGTATCTTCTTAGCCCTTCATGTCGGGGCCGCGGTATCTCTTGCGAACAACCCGCAGCCCGACTGGATCCGCAGCCCCGACGGGACCCGCAGCCCCGACGGGTCGTGGATGTCCCTAACTTAAGGTTTTCAGCGCAAGGTTTTATTACGTTTATTCAATTCAGTTCAGTTTAATTCAATTTTTATTACGTTTTTTTGCAATTTGCAGGTAAGTGCAAGGTTCTATGTTGATGAAAATATGATTCGTGTCAGTAACACGTGTGTAGTTCCAGAATTATAATAACAAACCGGGTTTACCAGGCAAAAAAATTCTAAGTGAATGGAATTTTGTGGTGGTATCCTGATAAATGGTTTAGAATTAATTAATTATTATAAATAGGTACATAATAATATATTGGAAGGTATTACACATTACTCATCTAATAAATAGGTGTGCAATATGTTACATCGGTGAAACACAGATGGTTTTCACCATATACGTCTATTATTTCCAGGAATAGAGGTGTTACATAAATAATATGACTAGTTTGGTACCCGTACAGTCATATGACTTATTTAGGTAAAACTCTTGCTTGTGATTTTATTCGCAAACAAAAACACTACAGGATGATAGGGAGTTTGACGCACAAACGGTATTTTAAACACGTGTTCAGCAAGTACAATCTGAGCCCAGCATTACCTGACCCCTCGCATAAAGAATAAGAGGGCAAGTGGTAAGAGAAGAGGGGTCAGGTAATGCTGGCACCGATTGTACATCATTCCGAATACGAATCTGCTGTTCCATACATTGTGACCGCCATAAGTTACCGACTTCAGAAGCTGATTTTTCTTGTGAAGTTTTTTTTCACTTTTTGGTTTTTTTGAAGTCGGTTGTTTTGTTTGCAAAATTATTATTTTAATTTTTTCATTTTTAGTTGTAATACCCTATACAAATATTTACAAAAAATGTTCATACAAAAACACAAAAAAGTGAAAAATAACTTTAGCTTCTGAAGTCGGTGACTTTTGTTTGTTTTATTCAGTTTTTTTGTCACCGACTTCAGAAGCTAAAGTTATTTTTCACTTTTTTGTGTTTTTGAAGTCGGTTTTATTTTTTGGAAAAAAGTTTTTTTATTTTTCCATTTTTAGTTGTAATATCCTTTACAAATATTTGATATTCATTAATTTTACGTTGTTAACAATACATGTCACGGTAATAGGCTTATCCGCAATAAAATGGAACTTAACATACCTAACTCTCGAAATCTGGGCGTCCTGTACACATCTGCGTACCCCGTCAGAGCATACAGGCGTGATGGTAAGTTAAGATGTTGCGTAAACAATAAACATCCAAGCGATTGCAGCAATCACGACAGATTTGCCGTCTATTTTTGAAGAGTTCTATTGTATATCTCCGATGATCAGGATCAGATCTTCACCAAATTGAAATGGGACCACCTCAGGAGTATACTCTTTTAAATAAAAAAAGAATTTTGAGAATCGGTTCAAAAATGGAGGAGAAATCAGGTAACATACATAAAAAAAAAAAAAAATACATACACACGAACATATAACCTCCTCCTTTTTTGAAGTCGGTTAAAAATGAAAAGTACTGGGCCAAACTACGTTAAATTTTTATGGGACCAAATGGCAACTATTTCCCATCAAACGGAAAAAGAATCACGTAAATCGGATACCATATTACCAACATGATCGACTTCAAAAACAAATGACTGTTCTTTGAAAAAATACAAGGAATTGCAACATTTGCAATTGGCTCTAGATCTGGTTCCGATGATTTTTGTACTTGTCGCATTAGTATAAATAGAAGCACTCAGTATGAGCTTTGACGTAACATCACGTCTGTAATCCCCGACGGGTTGAGCAGGGTGAGCCCATAAGTAGACCCACAATATGCCAGTGATATCTAAGACCTATGTAATAGGGGAGAGCCATCCATCGTACAATTCCAGACTCCGTGGCTGCTACTGAGTAATTCCAGATGGAAAATCGCAATAACACTTTGCTCAACCTGGGCTCCAACCCAGGACCTCATACACAGCAGTCGCGCTTCTGATCACCGGCAGTCAGACTTCTACTGACTAAAAACCACCCATGTTCCTTCTTAGCCCTTTGTGTCGAGGCCGCGGCATCTCTTTCGAACAACCCGCGGCAGGCAATCAGGCTTTAATTTGAGATTTCAATTCTGTTGGTCTTACACCCATTTTCACCAAAACCCTTTAGACATTTCGATGAAATCTAGCCCAATTAAAGATCTAATCTGTCCTTATCTCAACAGGTGCTGCTTCTGGCTCGTCCAGGAATGATAACACGCTATCAGCCTATCAATATCGCATGAAACTCCTATCACGGTGCGGTCCACTTGTGGGGTATCTCAGAATTCCAGGCCACGCTTATCTGATATTTTGGACTGCTGTAAGATTGGGAATTTGTGCCCGTATTCTGGAAAAGGATCTCTATGGCGTTCGAGTTATGGAGTACCTAGTAGTCACTACACATAGAATCATAATTTTTTATCTTCCGATCTCGGGTATGGTCGGAGAGGATTTCCCAAATAGGCATGAAGACATGAAAGGAAGTTAATAATGGCATGATGATGGACTTCGACACCAGGGTGTAGGCAATCCAAACCCCACTGGACACTGCTCACTGAATAAATAAACCCTTTCATACCCTAAGCGTTGGCAATATGATGCAGAGCGTGCATGGAGGCGGAGGAAACGGTTACCACATGTACTCGTCGAGTACACTAGTGTCACCCAGATTCGCAAGGAAACACTTGGAACACCAAGTGAAGCAAGGAGAGAAATTGAAGATGATAACAAATTCATGCTTTTTCTGTAACTTTGGCAATCAGAGATTCCAAATCGATAACGACAGACTATCGAATATTCGACAACAGTCGAATTCTAGAATCGGGCCACGTAAATAAAGTGTGCTAGTTTTCGATAAAATGTCTGACATATCCATCACTTAAGATAAACCGTTAATAGTAGCTAATCGTACCACGAGACCAACCGCCACTGGGCGATTGGAATTTTGTGTGCCATATTTAACACAAGTGGTTTCTGGAATGACCTACTAGTTGTAAGAACGAAAATTGTTTATCATCGTACACATACAACTGCCTCGTTAGTCGAGTGGTTGCAATCTCTACTGTTGAGCATGAGGTCGGGTTCGAGTCCCAGGTCGGGCAAATCGTTATTGGGTTTTTTCATCAGAATTTTCTCAGTAGCAGCCACGGAGGCTGGATTTGTATCCGGTTGACGGGAGAAGGCTCGCCTTTTATTGCATGGGAGTAATGTGGTGTATTATTTAGTACGTCTCTGCTAACCATTCGGGAATTATAGGTGTAATGTTATGTTACGTTTAACATTCACGAATTTAGCCTTGTCATAGCCTGCATATTATGTCGTTTTCAGTGCAATGTTTCAGAAAAAGTGCATGTTTTCAGTGGTTTTCATTTTGTCTAATAATTAATGAGTTTGTTACTTATACTCTTTTAGTTATTGAAGTTTTGAAGGTTACTTTAGGAATATTTAGAAACTAAGCTATTCAAAACCTGTTTATGCTGATCTCTCATTGTACCGAAAATCTATACAAAACGAAACCATATTATATTGGAAATGTAAAGCCTGAAGTGTCGCCACGTGTACCAAGTTGGTCTCAAAGTAAACGTAGAAAACATCTACACCGAGGAGTGTTGCACAAACAAACTCCGTCACCAGATAATCTTGGAACGAATTATTGAACCATTATCGTGATAAGTGATAACGAACTAACCCGGTTTGCGAGATAAAGTGCTTTTGAAGTGCGCGAAGATCCACTATCTGGTTGTTCTTGGAAGGTATCGTGTGTACTTATGTACTCCTTGTGTGTAATGTAAATAGAATAAGCACGTGGATGTTTCCTGGTACAGAATTTGTTGAGTAGTGTTTCCTGATAGAAAATAACTTTAAAAACACTCCTTTTCTTTCTTACTGTTTTTCACGTACAGACTACCTCGTTGGTCTAGTGGTCGCAAACGCGACTACTGAGCATGCGGTCCTGAGTTCGATTCCCGAGTTGGGAAAAGTGTTATTGGGTTTTCCCATCAGGAATTTCTGTGTAGACGAGGAATTTCTGATGAGGAGCCGGTGTTGTGCTCGGTTAAAAACATAACTGGCGAAATGTGGGTGTACTTATGTGTACACCTCTGCTTAACCATTCGGGGATTACAGGCGTGATGTTATGTTAAGCTATGTAAATTTCTCAGGAATAGCCACAAAGTCTGGATTTGAGTACAATTAATGCCAACCATCGTGAGGAAATGAAGGCAAACATTAGTGAGGAAACCGGCATGTCATAGAACCAAAAATTCGAAGACTTGTGACATCTACCAATCCGCGTGGTAGATTATACCCCATTCCCTCTCATAGAGAGGAGGCCTGTGTCCTAGTAGTGGGGACATTAATACGCTTGGTTATGATGATGGAAACCGCCTGCTCCCTATTAATAATAATTTATTCTCAGATAACACAATGATCCATAATGGTTAGTAACAAATGAAACTTATAAACTATGTTAGTAGGAAGGTAATAATTTAACAACAATACTGATAGCGTTAGTAACAATGTTCTTACAAACTATGTTAGTAATATACTTACACTTGTGATATCATGGCTGCAAGGTGACAGGCCCAGCCGAAACCTTGCAGCCGGGGATTTCCGGCGTGATGTTATTATAGTATGTTAAAAACTCTTCTAGGACCTTAAAACACTCACAAACTCAAAGCCCTTACACACTTTCAAATCAAATCACAGAGCTACCATTGACCTATTGCGATGTGCTGTGATTTCAATATACGTTAGTGAATGGTTGGGTCACGTGGCACAGCATGGATAAGTGGAAAGTGCATTTGGTTAGCAGAATTGTTTGTGAGGTAATTAGCAAGTACACGACCGTTTCATTCATTCACTAAGCTGCGAGGCGAATTCCTTGTAAGTCTGTAGTACGAAGAAGATAAGGACAGAAGATCAGATTAATACAATGTAGCACTATAAGTGTTACCAAATAAACAATTTTAAGAAAAAAAGGCGCACTAACCAGATCACAAACAGAAACTCACATTTTTATTTAAAACCTCTTTTCCCTAGTTGGGAAAAGGCTAGGCAATTAATGATGAATGGTCCAGACCTTCTGTACATCTTCATTTTGTGACCATAGAGTACAGATTCTCTCGTCATTATGTCATTAAGTTTGTACGTGAATGCTCCTGCATTCACACTTGCTACGATCACCGTTGGATGAAATTTACAAGTCTAAGATTAGCTCTAAAGAGGAAACAGATTTGCTTTGATTTAATTACGATTGGCATCGGCAAGTGAGTCGAAGGAGTATACTTTGCGGCGTAAGTACTATTAATTGTTAAAGTTGAGTTACAGCGTTTTATGATGTAGTAAAGTTTTAAAATATCATGACTATATTGTGGGCCTAGTGGCCGCAAGCGCGACAGCTGTGCATGAGGTCCTGAGTTCGATTTCAGGCATACCTAGTGTTTTTCTATCAGGACTTCTCTGTTGCAGATATGATTCTGGATAGTGCGGTTGATGGCAATAGCCTTGTACCCTAATATATCAACCTAATTGGTGGCATGTGGGTGTACCTACTATAAGCGTAATGTTATGTAATTTATTCAGCTTGCAACGAGTCTCATATTAACACACATGATTAATTAGACAGTGTAAATATCATGCAGTAATGACATTAAACTAATAACTTCCTATCATCATCTGCCTAGCCTTTTCCCAACTATGTTGGGGTCGGCTTCCAGTCTAACCGGATGCAGCTTAATACCAGTATTTTACATGGAGCGACTGCCTATCTGACCTCCACAACCCAGTTAATACTAGGTAATAAGATACTATTTGGTAAGACTGGATGTCAGAATTTCAGGTCACTGACTACCTGTAACGACTGCCAAAGATATATGGCAGCCGGACCAACAGCTTTACGTGCTTTCCGAGGCACGGAGGAAACGCGGTATGTCGGGCGGTCACCCATCCACAGACCGACCTAGGCAAGCACAGCTTTACCTAAAGATCGACTCGAGTGGCAGTTCTTATTACTAATAACTTCCTATACGCAACAATTTTCTTGATATAAAATGTATTTTAGGTCCATCTTCTGTTACCCCGAGTTTTATAAACAAACGATTCTTATTATCATAATTTCCTCTTCGGCTGTCAGTAACAATTGCTTTCCTCATTTTTCTCCCACCACTTCGTCGTTACAAACTGCACGTCACTACGTTTCCAATTGACAGGTACCTCCTCAGAACCAGCAGTAAAGCATCCAAAACAAAAATATCCCGCTACATTTCTTCAAAGCGATTCAATGGCTCCATTCACTCAGCCGATCATCGCATAACGGTAATGTTGGTCTATCAAGCTTCGTCCAGCATAATCAGACATCTTAAACATTCACCAGGTCCTTCGTTTCACCTTTCTTTTGGTGGTTGGAGAGAGGCAGGGGAGGTCAGGTGGTTCTGGGCTGTGTAAGAAGACGTGTTTTCGATTCAACTCTCGTCCGCCGCGCTTCCTCGAAGTCTTGCTATGTGCACGTATCGTCAGTATGAATGGACGTCGGTACGATACGAAAATTCCAATGATTGCCCTCGATTTTTCAGTTGAAACCTATATTTGTTGGGCTATGATGAAAGTGGTTAGAGGCATCCGAATTAGTTATATGCGTGCTGGTTATGGTGAGGTGTCGTTGTGATGTTACATCAATTTCAAATTGAGCCACTGCAATCAGGGCAGATTTGGCTCAACGAAAAGATTTTGTATAGTTAAATCAATTATTACTAAGGTCCAGAAATGACAGTGGAACGAACAGTCCTTTGGGACCACCAAATACCATAACATTGACAACTTTAAACACCCGAAAATGCTAAAACATTCGCACCGCACGGCGTCATTTACTAAAAAAACCTTCACATGATAGACATCGTTATATTCGGTACAAGTGGCCGTCGGCACGTGCTAGGTATTAGGAATGCTAAACCTATCCTTACAATTTATTTCGGCATGCGATTTATCACTAATGTTCCTAGAAACGATTGTCTGCCAAATTATGTGACAGAGGATTCGTGGCTATTACCACAAATCTAACCATACTTGAATGTCATCGAAATTTGTGATTTCTTTTTATCTGTTGGGACTATTCGTTCGTCTCAGGATACAATTCTACTGCTAAGTAGAGCAGCATCCCAATTACAATCCGAATAATTTTGAAGAAAACTTGTATCGTTGAATAAATCAAAAGTTATGTATTTTTCAAATATTCCCGTAAAAACGCAATTAATTTTAAAGAAATTGGAATTGCGATTGAGACAGTATTACAAAATTACCCCAATTTCTATTTAGCTAAACACAAACATACGTCTAGCTCATATTTTATGATACCTAGGTTTTCTGTACTACTATAAGCTGTTTGTCCATAAAGCCAAATTAATCATTTACTAGGACCCACTGCCATCTTTACAGCACATACTCAAGCTTGATCAAAGATTACACTGAATGAATTACCATTGTGATTCATATGACATGATTGATATACTTACGTCATCCGTGTTTTATGATCGACTGTGCAACTTGATCAAAGAAAGCCATTTAATTCTGAACCTATCAACAAATTTTAATGCAGGTTGTTGACTACCAAAGGCAAAGATTAGCATGAGTACGCTAGGTAGTATATTATGGCATAGTCCATAGGACAGGGACTAACAGAGAGGCCTGTATCTCACCAGGGCGAGGAATATTACTGTACGTTCGCGTACACCAAAACATTTACATAAAAATATGGTGTCCCATAGAGCAGAAGATTTCATCTAAGTGAAGAGAGACAACAATAATGATCTCAATATGATTTCTAAGGAGTAGTACCTTGACAATGGCAACTTACTTGAGAATGGCAAAATTAAACGTGTGACGATGACTCCAAGAACAATAGAACAGGGACATGAAGATGATGGTGTTTTGGCAATCCAAAAAGCTAGCGGCTTATATGAGTCACGTAAGACTGTCAAATAAACCATCAGAGTTATCAAAACTCAGTTCCCATAAAACAAAAAAGAAAAGAAAAAAAAAAGGCATTAAACCAAAACGCACATCTCACGAAAGGAAGTTGAAAAATCCGTGCGCGCGGAAGCAGCGGCCATTGCCTCTGGACGTTGTGCCCATACTGATGGCGTCAGGAGAGATGCTAATGATCGATCGTGGGTCGTGAGAGGAGAGGCTTTGCATACTGCGTGACTTGGTAGGCTGGCTGTAGCCGACTTAGAGATAGTGTGTATTACAGATGGTATAGATGACAATGTTGATGGTACTTCAGTAGAGGTTGTTTTGTTTTAGAAGGCATGGTTTTCAGCAAAGGCATACAATTTGTCGTTGGTTTTAAAACAAAGCTGTTTCCACACAAATCATTTATAGCTTATGAAAAGTTTTTCAAGCCAAGAATCATTTTTTTAAGTGTCTTCCAAGGTGTTTCAATGTCTGTTACAGTTTAAGTTGACTTTAAACCAGGTTGACTCAGCAAACAGTAAATTAATTGATACTCTTGATGTTGTCATCTGTATCGTAGTTTAATTTTGTATGATTTTCACAGAATGGGTATTGAGATCAAACAAAGTAGTTTCAGGAAAGCGAACATAGAATATGCAACTTTGTATCTGCATTTATAAATAGCATCCAAAAATAAAACACTGTAAACATGGCGCTTAGAAGACAACAATTTTGAAACTATCTCCACTTTGAAAGCTTATTTTAACATACACAGATTTAGAAATTGCTTCATCTGCATATAAATAAAATTATCATCCGTTTAAAACGCATCTCGGGTGTTAAAATTCCGAAGTGTCAAGTTCAAGCGGTCCACACTGTGATCAGAATTAAGAGTGACAACGACCAGCATACATTGATTCGCGGCGCGAAAGGGAACTGTATTTGAAGGTGCGATTTTCGTAAAATTTTTGACATTTGGCTAAGGGAGTAGCGACACCTTGATCGGTCAAGGTAAACTGGTTATTACTGCTGCAGCAGTAAGTACGCGGGTTAGGATATGGGGGTTGTCCGAAAAAACGTGATTTAAAGCTCCTTTTAAGGCATCAGTGCAAGTCTCTAAAAAATTTAAATTCGTGAGGTGAGTAATTGTCTTCATCATACATAACATCATCATCATCACCAGCCTATAATGTTCCCACTGCAGAGACTCAGGCCTCCTCCCAAGGAGAGGGATGGGCTATAATCCACCACGCGGGTCCAGTGCGGGTAGGTAGATGTCACATATATCTCTATCATAGATTTTTTTGGTTCTAAGACATGCCGCCGGATCCCTCACGATGATTTCCTTCACCGTTTTTGAGAGCAGAGCATACATAACATAATGTGAGCAAAAAGCCCACAAAATCGGTGTCTACGCTATTTTTAATACTGAAAACGGTATATTTACCATGTTTACTTTTGGTTTCGAGTTCCCGATATTTCGGCGCTGCTACAAGCAACACGATCATGGATAAACTGAACAGTGAACAGAATAGTTTCAGTGACCACATCAGTTTAATTTTCTATTTTGTGTCTGCGCTGTCTACAGTAGCCTATTTGGAAAGCACTAAGCCGTTGTTTGTCCGAGCAGGCCGCTACAAATATATTCGCTTGAAATGGGACATTATCGATCCATCACACAACCATGCAAATGCGATGTTCTCAGCCAGACCATGATCCATCTACTGGATTATCCCATAAAAGTATACATTCACCGACACTTGATGATCTGAACAACGTCTCTGATGCCGCTATGGTGGAAGCACACCATGATACTGTCGACATGAAAACAAACTTAATATGAGTATTGTGAAAAGCATTAGACTTTGTGAAGGATGATATGGCAAGAAAGTAGATGTGTGATGAGATAAATAAAACAAAAAATAAATAAATTCTTTATTTCACCAAAAGCCATCACAGTACAAACACAAAATAAAAAAAGAGCAAAAAAGGCTTATTAACTAGGTCACAATAATTTTAATTCTCTGACTCCTAAACTAGGTGTATGTGCCTGTGTCTTAGGAGTCAGTGATTCATGATAGAGATGGTTCTCGAGGATGCTTTCAGTATATAATTTACACGCGGGGGAAGTCGCGGGCGACGTGCTAGTTTTATATAAAACAGTAAAAGTTGCATAACAAGACTCAGAAACATGTACACCTGCGATGACAGCATATTCAATTTAAAAAGTAACAGGATACAAGATTACCCGAAGATGGCGCCGAACATCCAGTACAAACGTAAAGTTAATATTCCAGATAACATGTATTGATAAGAGATCGATCGCTGGCGTCAAAATCAATATTAGTTCACGAGATTTATTTAAAACCCGTTCCCAAGAGAAGGCGGGTATACTCCGCTTGCCTCTTTGGTGTAGATACTTTATAGGAGGAAAAAGAGGACATTAATATTCAGGGCTTAGAGAAGTAGCAATTTTAACAATATCGTATTTCAACAACACCTATCAGTAGTATTGACTGCGCCAACCCCATTTTTTTGGAGGGTGGGAAATCATCAAATGACTCCTCCCGCTCTGGGCGGAGCGGAAGAGAGTGTCAGACTTCTACTGACTAAAAACCACCCCTGTACCTACTCAACCCTTTGTGTTCGGGGCCGCGGTATCTCTTAGGAACAACTCGCAGCACAGCATCAACCCCTCGAGGTTAAATTATTACAACTGCCACTGTTAAACTTCTTTCAAAGTTACTGACGAAACCGTACTTTACTTGGACACCGGTGAAGACAACCCATGTAAAGTAGATACGTAGGTAAATAAGTAGGTGTGCCAAACAGGTGTACCATAGCGTTTAATCCGACCGCTCGTTTAATCATCATTAAGCTATCTATTATGTTATGACTTATGACATACAGATGGCCATCCAGGCTGATAATAATTTTAAAACAAATATAAAGAAGAACTTGAGACTTGAGACTAACAAACTTACAGAGTGTAATTTCGTAAAACACTAACAATGGCAATGAGGAGCTTAAGAACTGCCACTCGGGTCGATCTTTAGGTAAAGCTGTGCTTGCCTAGGTCGGTCTGTGGATGGGTGACCGCCCGACACACCGAGTTTTCTCCGTGCCTCGGAAAAGCACGTTAAGCTGTTGGTCCCGGCTGCCATATATAGATCTTTGGAAGTCGTTACAGGTAGTCAGTGACCAGAAATTCTGACATCCAGTCTTACCAAAGAATATCGTATTACCTAGTATTAACTGGGTTGTGGAGGTCAGATAGGCAGTCGCTCCATGTAAAATACTGGTATTCAGCTGCATCCGATTAGACTGGAAGCCGACCCTAACGTAGTTGGGAAAAGGCCAGGCAGATGATGACTAACAATGGCAATGCCGTTCATTTTGACAACATTCATTGTATCAATTACGTTGTCGGAATTCATATTGTGTTAAAAAGTGTGTTACACTTTTGAAGTACTTTGCTAGGTAATGAAAAACTACTTACCTCCCTTATATTTTCTAATGACGCTTTATTATTCAGCGTATGCAGAGCACGTTTCATTGTATTAATTTATTCTCACACTACATTATTGCTTTTGTTAATTACTCATTTGTCTTGGCAATTTATCAATAGTTTACGTAATTTCTAGGTAAGAGAAGGATTTAATGATTTCTTAGTAATTCATCATTATTCTATAAACTTGTTTAATTCTGTATTTTCATTTCCGTATTAGATACAATATACAATTAACCGACTGAAAACGCACCACAAGATTCTCCAAAAATAATGTCATTTAATCCTTTTGAATTTTCAAAAACGAATTTGAATGGATTAAAAGCAGCGTCTGTTAGTAAGATAATCTACATATAAAACAAATTAAAATCAAGACTGTAATATTAAGCATTAGTATGTGTCTATAGTAGACCCACATTCCGCCAGTTATATTCAAGATTCATGTAACAAAGAGCGAGACACTTACCATAAACTAGGCACACCATATTTCGAGCAGCTCCCAAATAATATTTTTTTTTTCTGACTTCATACCTTTTGTATGAAATCAGAATAAAAATGTAATTTCGTATAAACCGCAGGATTTCAGTAAGATTGTCAAGACGAGACACATGACGCGTACTCATTAAACAGTCAAGTAGCCCGGCACACAACTCATCATCATTCTCCTGCCGTTATCCCAATTTATTTGGGGTAGTCTCAGCGTGTCTCCTTCTACCATACTTCTCTATTACTCGTCATCTCAGCATTCACCTCCTTTCTAGACAATAATATCATCAACTAGCTTTTGCCCGCGGCGGTGATGTCGGTTAAACTATAAAAATGACGATTTACACAAACTTTCATCCCCTATTCATCTCCCTCAGGGGTTGAATTTCGAAAAATTCTTCCTTATTCTTAGTGTGCATTATAAAGGGAACTTGTGTGCAAAATTTGAGCTTTCTAGGTCTTAAGGATTTGGGCTGGGCGTTGAGTCAGTCAGCCGGTCAGTCAGGAGTGTTAGGACTTTTCTTTTATTTAAATTTAGATAGATAGGCAAGACAAAAATCTTCACCAAGCAACAAGGAAAAGCCTCGATCCTCCAGCCCGTAACAGAACAACCGGCATCGTAAACATTGATTCCCGGTATCACATAATGCTGCATTGTGACATCTCCGCCGTTATCAATGACCGAACTCGACACTCACGCATTCTTTGCATACTCAACTATCTTGTAAGAGGAGCGCCCAACCACGTCTGAGTGTACTTTCTGGATTCAAAATCAAGTATGATGACGGAAATATTAAAATCTGCCATTTAATCTCTGAGGTTTCAACAGGGATAACGGAGCTGGGTGCTTTAGATTTGGGTGAGGCATTTGAATAAGTCAATCACGGTTTAGGGGGACATCGATGCTAAAAAATGTTATCGACCATGAAAACTCCATAAAAAAACGTATCCACATTTATCATTATTATTAAAACAGCTTTGTGAAATTAAAGTGCGAAACCTATTTGGTCAAAATGTATTGAGTTCTGTTTTATAAGTAACCAGCGAAACAATTAAACGTTTTCAGAATTAAGTGTCCTCTTACGTCATTTTGCTTCATTTTGATTGTGTAATATTAGTAGACCGATAAATACTTTCGTCTCATATTTGAAACTACATTATTGTAAACTATAGTAAATGTGAATGCTACTTACTTCTCCTTGTCCATTATTATTCAGTTGCAAACTTAGTTAAAAGGCGCTGCGTTTCAGGCTAAAAATAACCAATACTATACAAGATTCTCACGGTTCACGCCAACAGAGCAATAAACAAATAAAATTCTACAATATTTGGAATGCGCCTGATCTGAATACAGATCCCACCATGATTTACAATGAAGGATATTTTATATCTTAGGCTGATTTATTTTGGTATCCCTTTTAGATGCACCAAGTAGATTCCTGAGTGTCGCTTGAATCTTGGCAGTTACTTTATTTACACTTAATAAATTTTGTGAGAGAGCTCGTGGCTAGACAATTACATCCACTCGGACCAACTTTCAGGTTAAGCTGTGCTTGCCTAGGTTAGTTTGTGGATGGTTGACAGTCGTTACAGGTAGTCAGAGGCCCGAGAGTCTGACAACCAGTTTTACCACGGGTTATCTATCTATAGGGGTGCAAGGGGTATATATAGGAGAGGACTATTCTAGCTACCTAGTAGTACTAGTCTAGCTGTAGAGTGTAACAGGTTGAGTTTGTAGTAGATATATTCATAAAACAAATTATTTTCATAAACCAATACTTTACGCATGATGTTTTTCTGGAAGACAAGACGACAGATTTTGCACTAGGTAATCGCACTAGTAGCATTGTCCCTATGAATTCATTGTTTGTTTTCCTTAGCAGAACTGATAACTGGATAAACCTACAAGTTTGCTTCTTTAAATGCGATAATTTTGCCTTCCAGGAAAATACATCTATTGACCTACTTAACTTTATTCAAAAACACTTACTATGTGCTGTTCATGGATGCATTAAAATAGCCTATACCATTACCAATGCATCTTACGCATCCTGTCCTTCCCTTTGATGACTAGTTTTTATAAGTGCTTTATGAACAGGGTTGAAACTTCGTTGAAAAGGGAGGATCCTCCAACCAGACTGGCAGGTATTGCTTCCGGTGGACTATTGCTCTATCCTGGTTTACGGCCTTTCGTAAAATATATTCGCAAAATTACTGTTAAGAGTATGTATATGAAGAAAGAAACCAAAGAAACAATTGATGGACTGTGTAAAAGATTATTTGGCTAAATAGGACGCGACTGTTGAGATGAAGAAGAAGCTTCAGTGACCCCAAATAAATTCGGATAAGGTCAGGAGAATGATAATAAAAGTCATGTGGAGAGGATGAGTGAAAGAGGACTAACAAAATGTGTTTACAAGGCAGATGTGAGTGGCAACGCCGGGTGGGGACGCCCTAGAAGGACATACACTGACCTTATTGGTGAGGTTCTTTAAAAAGGTTAAGTTCATAGTACTCGCAAGTGGCGTGTGTGTTTGACCTGATGTATTAAATTGGATGAGGCAAAAGGAGTATGTAATAATCATAGCGTTCTGCGGTTACTGCCCACCTCGATGGGAAAAAGGAAAAAATATAACAATTTCTGCATATTTAAATTACTCATCGGTAAAGAGATTGGGTGGCACATCCATACAAGGAGACCACACGTATTTCAGCATTTATTATTAGCTAAGGATAAATAAGAAGTGAAAAGGAAACATAATTCAAAAGCAGATCTCGGTGGGATCCATGTAATAGTATGCGTGAGCGCGTGCCAGCACGTCGGCGAACGTCGACTGCGCATTCAGATCGACTCCTGCGCATCTCGGGAGAGGTTTTGAGGAAAAATGCGAGTTTCTGTTTGTGATCTGGTTATTGAACCTTTTTTTTCCTTGACATTGTGGTTGTATAATGATTGATTGTCATTTGTTTTGTTTAACTTATTAAAATGGTTACGACACATCAGCTGCCTAGCTTATTCCCAACTACGTCGGGGTCGGCTTGCAGTCTAACCGGATGTAGCTGAAAACCAGTATTTTACGGAGTGACTGCCTATCTGACCTCCACAACCCAGTTAGTCAGTAATACGGAACCACTTGGTAAGACTGCTTGTCAGACTTTCGGGCCACCACTACTAGCCACCACCACCAGACCACCAGTTATGATCATCAAAGCTCTACAGATGTCAGTCGGAACCAACGGCAACGGCTTAACGTGCTTTCCGAGGCTCTGGGGAAACTTAATGGATGGTCACCCATCCACAGATCAACCTAGGCAAGCGTGTCTTAACCTGAAGATTTGTGATTTTTTAGCGAACAGAGGGCTCTACACAAAATCACATACGGTGATGAGAGTTTTAAAGAATTGTAAACAGCCAACACAGGCAAGAAACAACTGCCAAAAAAGGAATTTAAAACCAAAATGCAAGCCAAGTTATTGACCTATAAAATTATAGGTTAGACTAATGTAATGACGCAAATTCGAGTGAGGAACATAAACAAAGTGAATAAGAAACAGTCATTTATTCTTCTCATAATAAAGAGGTTTTTAGATTCAGTACGAACAATGAGGGTCACTGAATCATAGGTCTTAAAAAGAGGGAAAAAATGCGGAGGGAATTTCCGCGGTGACAATCACGACAGTTCCCAAAAGTTGCTCAATCAACCACAGTTTTCCGTTTAAATCTAGAACTTTGTACTTATTCTGGATAGTTATAGCTTTTTTATCGAAACGTCAAGTTTCCGGGCGGTGATTGCTTTAAATGGACTGGAAACTAGAAACAAGGAAAATAGAAGGTGGCTTCTATCCATAATTTATAAATAATTATGACGATGTGAATTGTCAAGGAACTCTGATTTTATTATGAAGATGTATAGAAAGTTCAAGTTTATATAATAAAGTTCTTCAGTCCTCACAAAAAAGCTGTTCCCTTCTTCTCCTCTTTCTCTCTTCTTTCGTTCTCTTCGTCTTTTATATTCATGTCTATATCAAACTGTTAAATAATATTTTACAATCAAGACAAAACAAAGTACAAAACGCAAACAATTAGTCGCCACCTTTTTGCCACTTCACCAAACTATCGCAAATTTTATTCCACACGACACCACCATTGCAAGATTAGAGATCCGTGCTCACGTACCAAAAAGGTGTATGGATAAAAATTCGTGAGTGCCACATACATAACTAATAAGAATAACTATGTAGTTTCTACAGCACAGAATAAGGACACCCATCGATTTCACCGCGGCCATTGTATTCGGATTCTGCGTATCGAAAGATCACCGAACGTGGCCCGAATGGTAATCGAGGTGAAGAAGGCGTGATGACGAAGGCAGTTTCGTTGGAAGATATGTCATCTGCGCAATAATGATGGCAGAATATTATGTGAGTACCCGAGACTTTTCTTGTGAGGAATGGTTTAAAAATATATGACGTGACTCCACTCCTGTAATTCCTCACTCAGATCCGACCTGTCCCTTTGCCGTCCTCCCGAGTGACTTAAGCGGCGAACACCAAAGGTTGTGCCATAGATTTTCTATGATCTGAGGGTTGTGCCCTAAGTGTGCTGTAAGCATTACACTGAGGGCACCCACAGGATAACAGCCTCATAGGTTTAACTTTTAGACGCCATTTATAAAAACCTGTATTTCCGAAATCATAAACAGAGGTCTACCTAAGTATAGTTACTCGTACGATTCCGATATGTGACATATTAAATGTAGCAACATTTTTAGATTTAAGACATTCTGCGCCAACCCCAAATAAATGGGGTTAACGGTAGAAGAACGGCACGGTTGGCGCAGTGGTTCAAGCAGTTGACTGCTGCGCTACTTGTCGCGGGTACGATCCCCGCACAGAACAAATGTTACGGTACGCCTTTATTAGGTAATTTCGAATATTTCAAGCTTACCAACTCCACCACTTTATGGAATGACTAATAATTCCTTTAAAAAGATTCTGGCACCCATTTTACCTGTAGGCTTAGTCGCTACGGGAAGGATAGGTCATTTAAAGTCATAATATCCCTATTCTAATGAAAACTACGCTTTATTATTGACAAAAGAACGCAAATGCGTCATCAAGAATTAGGCATGGATAAAGGATGTCTAGTTCCAAAGTATACTCACCTCAATTTACATCATCGCACATCTACGTGACTGAAAGTAAGTGTGTAAAGTGATGAATATAATTTATAATTGGGTAGGATAAACCTGGTGCAGCCACAGAACCACTAAATGCGATCATATTTGTGCCTACTTTGGCGGGAATATGACGTTCTATGTGGTCTGTGTTGTTTTTGATTTACCTTTAAATATTATAGAACTTCTTAGTACTTTAATTATCCATATTTATATTGATTTTATTAGCCTCATTAAAGTTCGTGCTCATCTATTTTTTAACCGACGAAAAAAATGGAGATGGTTCTCAGTTCGGCGCTAATATTTTTTTTGTAATATGATCACGCGTAACTTTTTACAGAGAAGTATATATATTTTAACTTAACGTTGTGCTCTTTTGTAAGTATCCATAGAGTTTTTTTTCTTATTCTTCTCCATGGAGTTCTACGCTTTGGAAAGAGCAACTACAGTACTTTCACAAGTTATTTTGCCTTGTGACTGTGCCAGCAACATTGCTTAAAAAGTACCTGAAATAAATCCTTTGAGTTTGATCGAAAATTCTTACAGGGCTTAAATTGTCAATAGGAACATTGAAGATTGTAAGGATTGGAATTTTCAGAACATGACCTAGGTTAGAACGTGGGATACTTTTTATCCTAATGGTATTATCCTGTGGGGTAAAAAAACTATTAGGAAATAAATTTTTCTATTCAACATTACGCTCACTAAAACATTCGTTTTTAATAGAAATCATCAGAACTATTGAAGCGTTTGTTCTTTTCCTTATAGAACGAAAAGGTGCGCTTCATGAGATGCGCGTACGCAGACCGAATGCTAATCATCTGTCCAAAATAAGATAATGAATAAGATTTGAATGATGCGATCATGACTGGGTGCCATGTTAGGTACCTGCTGTATCTTTTGTTTTTGCTGTATTCAATTAAGAACACAACGCCTGTAATCACCAAAGGAATTGGCAGAGGTGTATCCAATACATCATCATCTGCCTAGCCTTTTCCCAACTATGTTGGGGTCGGCTTCCAGTCTAAACGGACGCAGCAGAATACCAGTATTTTACATGGAGCGACTGCCTATCTGACCTCCACAACCCAGTTTATACGGAGTAATACCTTAAGGGACCCCTTTGGTAAGACTGGTTGTCAGACTTTCTGGTCACTAACTACCTGTAACGACTGCCAAAGATCTATATATGGCAGCCGAGACCAACAGTTTAACGTGCTTTCTGATGCACGGAGGAAACTCGGTATGTAACGGGTGGTCACCCATCCACAGACCAACCTAGGCAAGTGCGGCTTAACATAAAGATCGACCTAAGTGGCAGTAATTATTAAAACACGAGCTCCTCAAAAAAAAAATTAAGAATAATTATCTACTTACGATAATTAAAACATTGAATGACCACCTTGCAACAATTTACAAACATTACCCATATCATGATAATCTATCTACAGGCCACAAAATAATGGTCACGAAATACACAAAAAGAACAAGTAAACGTGTACTTGCTTACATATTTTAAGTAAAGTTTGACGATTAAGTAGCGATGGGATCGCCGAATTTAAATGAAAACGACGTATTTATTGTCAACTACTTAATTTATGCAGACGGAAATAAGTTGAAAGATAAAATGAGTTGTTTCTACCATTCCTTAGTAATGGGCGGCGAGGCGGTTTCGCATATATAAACTGAGATGTGGGGGCTATGTAGTCAAGGAGTCGGAATGTAATAGTGGTAATACATTGAGAATTTTTCTTTGTTTGAAGTTTAGCTTTTGTTTCCATTTTAGCTTATCCATATAAACACCCTATAATATTCCCACGGCTGAGACACAGGCTCCATCTTTATGAAAGGGTACGGGTTGTCCCGTAGGGGCTGCGGGTTGTTCGCAAGAGATACCGCGGCCTCGACATAATGGGCTAAGAAGGAACATGGGTGGTTTTTAGTCAGGAGAAGTCTGACACTCTCTTCCGCTCTGCCCAAGAGCGGGAGGTGTTATTTGATGTTTTCCCACCACCCAAAAAAAAGGGGATGGGTTGTAATCCAAAATGTTTAGATTTTGGTCACTGAAAATTGTATTGGTCATCTGTAATGATTAAAGAAAAGTAAGGAATAGCATAGAATATTATTTATTTCTGAGTATATGGTGGTACAAAGATGTTAATATAAAACAGTTTGGCATACACTACCGTTGCCGGTGCAAGAAATATTAAATTATTTTACAAAGTGGCCAAGTTTTAGACCGCAACAATAGAATTATAGGAAAAAAAAACCCCATTTAAAATATAATTAAATACATGAACGCTAAAAACATAACACTCTTTTTTTGGGGCAGTCGTGTAAAAATAAGCTTCAATTTGTTCATAGAATAAATAGATGATTTGTATACAATGTCAAGATTTATAGGCACAATTATTATTTAAAAATGGACTGGAATGGATTGCAATTTGTAAAACATTATGAAAAATCCTATAGAGGATGTCTATGTCTGAAATGCTGATGGTTGACTGGAATGAGGAAGTACGAGACTAAAGTCCATTTCACGAAAGAAGTCCCGCGGACAATTGTGGAACTAAATTTAACAGATCGGCCATGTTGTCGTTTGTCGATGTTATCAAGGTGCGTTTGTTGTGGTAGATATTTTGAGTTTATTATTAGATTAGTGCGTTATAAGGTTTATTTACGATGCCAAAAGTTGTGAAACAACATTATGTCGCGCGACATACAGCGCTGCGTCTGCGGGACTTCTTTCGTGAAATGGACTTTACTGTGTATGTGTCTTAGGTGAAAATGTAAAGTACATAGATACTGTATGACATATGAGCGCATACTTAGCCTTCTTGATTTTTCAACAGACAATAGGGTAGTTGATAAAAAAAATCTAATTACTCCGTCAGATAGATTTCCAAAAAATATTGGACACGTAATATTTCTTTTTTCATGTAAACAATAAATGAAGACGATACAGTGCTTCGAATACTCGCGCGACGTCACAGTTTGGTATTTTTTTACCAGAAAGTGACTTCACCACCCCCCACTCACGATCTTTGACACGTTTTATTTTCGTATTTTTTATTAATTTGATAAAACAAAACACACGTATCCAATATTTTTCGATAATCTGACAGACTGACTAAACAGAATCATATTTTTTGTAGTTAGTCAACTATCGTATTCCGTAAATGTTGCCATCCTGAACGTGTCCTATAATTCCCAAAATAGCCATGAAGCAGTATAGAACTAAGAAGTGCGTATTATATCTGATGCCTTGCAAAAAAGTTTTTATTCCAAAGCAATAAAAATATCTGACTGTTTCATTCGCCTCTTCCAAGATGTTATTGCAAAACCAAGGTCCGGTATCAATCAGCTCCTCTCGAAAACATTACAAATGCAAGATAGCGAAGAGATAAATCGTCCATTCGATGATTAAGATCGATAATTTTATCTAACGATGGAAGATAACAAATACTTTCATGTAAGTGTCATTAATTACGATTGTTAAACAAGATAATTATGATTTTTCTGTCTAATAGATTTTTTTCGTGTTCCGTATCAAGTTTAAAAAAAAACGAAATGATTGGCAAAATAATAATTTTCCTGAAGTACCTATAGTAATAGTTTTTTTTTTAATGGGTAACAAGAGTTGACTGTTAAATATATACCTTATATTGTTGTGATTGACTGCCCAAAATAAAACAATAAACTAATCATATTCATCATCATCTAGCCTAGCATTTTTTCAACTATGTTGGGGTTGGCTTTCAGACGGATGCGGCTGAATACCATTATTTTACATGGAGCGACTGCCTACCTGACCTGCACAACACCGTTAGTACTGGGTAATAACTTGATCATATTATGATACACTTATATTTGCATTCAAAAGTTTTCATCAATTTGAATAGGACGAACATTTAAATTCAAAAAATTGTATCTCAGTTCAAGTGCAACACTTAACTTTTCAAACTACAAGCCTGGCTCCTATACTAACATGTTTTTTCCTCCCGTCTCGACATGCTCAGACCAGCCAAGCCACTGGCCCGTGAAGACATCGAGGGACACATATCCTGCCTTCTCCTAATGAAATAAATTACCTATACCACACCAACATAACAGCTTAACAGACAGTTGAACACCTCCGGAAAAACCAACTATATTTCCAAGAGGTAAGATAGGTTTTGGCATGGTAGGTCAGTCGTCCCTGAGAGGATGAATTTGTAACCTTTTTACTCCAATACATGGGTGGTTGTACGGAGCTCGTGAGAACAGGGAGCAGTTCTATCTGAATAAATAATGCTTGCAGGTGCGGATTTGAAACGGACAAGTAAAGGGCATCACGCTATAGTTACTGTTTGTATAGACTTGTCGTAAGTTATCCTCTTTACAACTGACACTGTTTTGGTCAATGACCTGATCGGATCTGAACGTGGTAGTCAAGACTTGTACCTAGGTGGCAGTCTTTAGGATTGATGTGTTCTAATGGTTTCTGTCATAATTCTCTGCCTACTCTTTTACCAATTAGGTTGGGCTCGGCTTCCTGTCTTACCGGATAGCGATGAATACTAGTATTTATATAGCATATGTTATAACCTAACCTAACATTAGAGCGAATTCCGTAGATTTGATAGTAAATATAGATAAAATATTTAAGATCTGACGTGGAACAATCATCCAAATCATAGGTGTTTTCAATAAGCACATGACACATATATCATATCTTCGATAAATAATAAAAAATCGGCCTATTTAGATAAAACAGTGCTTAATAATTATGACGAAGCAAAAACTGAGAGATGTCGTATTTCAAGAATATGTGAGGTTGACGAAGATCCGGGAAAGAGAGATGCAAATGTGTTGAATAAGTTGGTGACGGTCCGGGAAAGAGAGATGCAAATGTGTTGAATAAGTTGGTGACGGTCAACCATGAACATGACATACTTGAAACATAACATAACATCAGGCCTGTAATTAATACACCCACATTTAGTCAGTTATGTATAAGTCCCGTGTAAATGGGACCCAATAACACTTTGCTGGACCTAGGCATCGAACCCAGGACCAACGATGCAGTCACAGACATGCGCGAGAATTGAAAATTAATCGAAACATAAACTGGACTAATAGCAAAAATTAATTAAGAAGAAGATAAGGAAACAAAAAAAAACAAGCAATTCAATGCTACATGCAGATTGAAACTCTACAACGAAATATATGGCAAACTTTGTTGTACAGACGCAGCACGTCAAGCTACTACAATCTGTTAAATTTCTTAAATAGATTTTAATTTTTATCGTTAAAGCATTAGGTTCAAGGTTGAAAGGAAAATTTTGACAGTATCGTTGCTTGCGTCTGTAGGTACATGTTTCGATAAAATCTCTAGATTATGATAGCATAGAAACGGATGACGAGGTACTTAGGTATAGATGCAGGTGAAATATACTTACATTCAGCAGTAGATTTTATGGTGTTTCTAAACAACTAGTGCGTTCATTGTTCCTAGGTAAGGGAACAAAGAAACACGAAGAGGACGGTTATCAGTAGTTTCGTTTTACAAGGAAGTTGTAAATGCAAATGTAAATAATTGCTTACAGCACTCGTAAGAGAATAGATCAGTGGCCTACCTATGCTTGCGAATATAGATATAGTAAGTACTTGCTGTTACCCGTGACTTTGACCGCGATATACTCGTAGTATTGATGTGTAAATGTGAAAGAAAATAATTATAACCATGATAGATTATATCCCGCGGGAGGACCCCCGGGATATAATCTATCGCCTTGCCAAATTTCTTTATGATCTGATCAGGTTTTCGTTGTGAGAAGGTAACAAACAAACAGAGTTACTTTTGCATGTATGGATAAGCGTGGAAGATTTCCAAATACCGATTTAAACGTGGAAGAACGGAAATGGTGACGATGAAATCATTGCGCAAATCTTAAGATTAATTTAAAAAAGGGAATTGCATCATCTGTACGTATAATCTAATCGAAATATTATAGTCATCAAAAGATTGTAATGGACAAACCGACCACCCGTTTGTTGAAACAAGTTCGATCTTGTAATAAGGAAAACATCTGAAAATCTGAAGTGTATATTAGTGTAGACACAGACAGGACATTTATCAGGTGGACCTTGAACTATTCCAAACTTAGGTCATGATCATTATCTTGCCCTTTAATCCAATTCATTTGTGGTTGGCGTGTATCTTCTAAGCTTAAGTTTTTACTCGTCATCTCATAAGACACCTTCTTTCTTGCCATATTACACAGGCCATCTATCTTTTCCTAACTTAGGTTATGAATATGATGTAAATCTAACGCCCTCATTATGCAGACTTTGTCAACAGTGAATGACTTACGTTGATGACGCATCATTGATTTTAGACATCACCGCTATTGAGAATGTAGATCTAAAGACGAAATTTTCAAAAACCAAATGGTCAGCCATCTACTCTTCTCCGGTCTACCCAACTCCGCCCCTGGAATTACGAGATGCATTTGTCGCTCCAATGCGTCCGATAACACAGCATTACATAAACCGATCGAATCCCGAGATAAGTCTTACGATACACAAGATGCATCATCTGATACCAATTTATGTGAGATTTCATATTGAAATCGTTGGCTAGGTAATTAGGTTTATAACTGTAGGTACGCGTGTTTTTGCAAAATTTCACATTAAGTTTATCAGATCGATTCTCAGCTATGTAGCTATTAAAAGATAATAGAATCAGCGGTGTTACGTCAAGGGGACCGATTGCCAATTGTGGTGATGATAGCAATGATATTTCAGATCAAATCAATCACATTGTTCAGGGGGACAATGTTTAATTACCTGATTATCAAGCAACATAATCTGAAATACAGGTAAAAGATAATTATCATTGGAAAGGGAATGAACTTACTAAGTCTACCGATTCAAGGTTCGTGAAAGATTGTCGGTACTTTCCGTTAACCGTTGGTGGTTATGATCATGGCTTTTACAAAAAAAACTGCTATCATCAAGCTATAAGGGAAATAAATTTCAGCCACTGCATACACAAGGATTTTATTGTCATTAAAGTCAGCCACAATAGACACACAACTTGTCATCTAAGTACTCTAATAACAGGTACACTTTTACCGACTTTTGCAAAGCAATGTAACAGTCTAATACCACAGTTTAACAAATACCTCCTGTAATAGGTCCCCGGTCTTGAAAACCAGTATTTATTCCCAGCAATTTGCAAGCCCAAGGACAGGAGTTAATAGGTTTTTGCCTGGGAGCGGCCAGAGAGATGACTTGGTCACCCTCGGCTGGGTCAGGGGACCTAGTCGGCACATCTGCCCATTTACAACGAGGGTCATACATATTTAGCAGACAATAATGAGGTTGACTTTCTCCGTTAATGATGCAGTTCTGATACTATTTTTTTCCGAAAGACTTGCCGAAGAGAGTCCTTGAAAGCGGTTGTTGATTTTTGATTAAAATAATTTGAAGCTACAAAGTTCTGTTGTTATTTTAATTGGTGTGTCACCTTTATGCGACATCAGGTTTATAATAGAACCAATCAACTAAAATCTATCTAAAAATAACAACGATATCATCGATGAAACACTTCAGAATATTTGAAAGCGGGTAAACGGGTCAAAGATATTCGAAAATGGCAAAAATTGTCTCTCAATATGGACACAAAAGATGGTAATATATAGAGGTTTCTTAATCACCATAAACCAGGACATTCTCATCTGAATGACATCCATACCTTTCTCTTTCGATCCTGAGACCGAAGAAATAAGAACAAAGGCATTTTTAGGATGACACATACAAATAAATAATGCCTGCTTGGGAGCCGCAGAGATGAATGGTCAAGCATGGCTGACTCCGAGGGTCAGCCCACAGCTTTTACGATTATGAAGACAGGTTTTAATATAGACTGGGTTCGAGGTGCTTGTCTTTTGTTTTTTAGTTATCAGTATATAAGTACGTATGGCCAGATGACCGTAAAAACTTCGCTGGGTCAGACTGGATGCAGAAAGTGGAGGACATGATGATGCAGTGAAAAGAAGCATGTCCAGAAGTGGAACGCTCGTTTGATTGATGGAATAGTACTAAGGCATAACATTCAATAAATTCAATAGTATCTAAAGGAAGAGTACAATATTGGACTTAGCTATGTATTTATGGGGGAAAAATTAAATTCAGGACCTATACTGTCGCTAAAAGCTTATGAATTTTTTGCCCCTTGCTGTGTGACATTGGTTTATTTTTTATTATGGAATGAATGTCTGATCAATATCTTATCTCTACATCATTTTTACCTTCACTTTTTCACCGTCTACAAAATGTGTACTTAAATGATAAATATATCGTATTCGTAACTATTCGTAACAGAATATTAATATGATGATAAACCAATGAATTAAAGTTCACATATTCATGGTTTAAAGTTCACTTTGTCTCACGCAATCACACGTATATCGTATTTAAATGCAAGTCATAAAGCAATCGGTAAAAGCCGCCATCTTTCTTTTTTTCCCGCCAACAGAGCAGACAGTTAACCCATATTTTAATTAGTGCTGTTACATTTACGTTTATAAACGTAGACGGTAGGTACTCGTATATATTACTGGACGTAGTAAATACGGTTTGTCTGGCAGTTTGTTTATTCATAAATTATGTTTAGAAAGAGTAACTGTAAGTACTTAATAATGAATGTGTTGTAAATTTTCATGTAACCGTTTGGGACTCGTGAGTAACTGATAAAAATTATTATTCCAATGAAATATCAGTATTTTAATGTAAAATTCAATAAAAACAACACGTATGAGCTTTCAAAAAGCTTTAACAATTTTCCATAACAACCTTTTTTTAAACAAGTTGGCACAAGTTTTCATTTTCAGTATTTTACGGAGACTCCATACTCCATTTTAAAATGACCAGAATTACTGACAGCTAAAATGGCGGGAAAGGGCGAGTGAAAAAGTATTTTAGTGTCTGCTTTTTTATTCCGCGTTCCGTTTCGTCACGCGATCGCCGTGTCGGTATAATTTTTTGTTATAATTTCGTAAAATTGTGTATTTATTTCGTTATCTCCCGTTTTGTTGACGATTAATTTTGTTTTCGTTTTATGCCATGTATTTGTACTTCTTAGTATTCGAAGGAAAATATTTGAATTGAATAGGACGTTGTAGGCTGTATAGCCTTTTCCTCGAACAGATTGCCTATGAATTTTCACAAAAGACTTTTCAGAATTAGAATTTAATTGAATACTTCTATTTAGTTGGTGATAGCGACGAGTTAAGTCATTAAGTTATTAAGGGCATTATCTCTTAATTTACTAGGAAAACTATTTCGAAACCACAATACTTACTTATTAAAATAACGTTTACGGTTATAACGGGTTAGGCTGAAACCAAATGTTGCAAATACATAAATCAATTCATATACCTAGGTAAGTACCTAGTGGAAGTTTAGCATAAACAATTATAACATAATAGATACAAACAAACTTTTCACTTCAACTTTTCGACATTTCCCTACACCGAAAAAAATCGATATCCGTTCCACGCTATTCTTAAGCTTCGGTAGCTAAAACAGAAATAAAAGAAATTGGAAAACAAACAAGATGAGCGTCCGTCGATTGGTGGACGCGACGTTGCCGTTCTGGCATCCCGCCGAGATGCGCAGCACCTGTCTCTCTCACACTTGCGGACCGCAGCCATTTCTATCTCTTTCTTCAAATGTCCGCAGGATCGTCTCGCTTGAAGACGCAACAGAGATATTTTATCCGAAAGCTTTGAACTTCGAACGCGTCGTTCGTTTTTGTTTTGAACCGAGAACCAATGGCGGCTGAGTGAGATTCTTTTATTATTTATTTTTGTTTAATGTAATTAGGTATTGTTGTAATTAAGGTGGTTATTGATAAAAGAAGGATTTTTTAAACCGAGAATTGACATGTTAGAGCCGCATTTAAGCAGTATCAAAGATTTTTGCAGCTTCTGAAAGTTCACAAAGAAAGGCCAAAGCTAGTACTTACTTATTTAGCTTGGTAATTTTAATTTTAACATTCAAATTAGTTTTTCGATTAAACGAAAGTATGACGTGTACTTACATGTTTGTGGGGATGTAATATCGAACCTAAGATGGGAAGTTCAAGGTCTTCGAAATCATACAACCTTCAGGATTACAAATAAATGTGAGTGAAGGAAGGACAATAACTTGATCTCTTTTAGAACTATAGTAATCGCACGTTCTAAAGACCTCTAGGTCCTGGTCGGTCTTTGTCTACAAAGTGACCGTCTGTCAGGGAAAACGATGATCGATAAAATCAAAATATACCTAGTTATGTAGGTACATTTTGGCAAAAGCTAATGAAAATCTTATTTCAACCATGATGACAGCCGTTGTAAATACCTACAGCAATCAGTCTAATGCAATGGTGTGACCGGGTCGGACTGTCTGTCTGGTAGGTAATAGATCTCAATTTAAAAAAAAATCAGAGGGCTTGCCCTCATCATCATCATCATCATTGTCATGTTTAGTTATCACTTGTTTCGGTGAACAAATATCTGAGAAAACCCGCATGCCTTTTTTTTTGGCGGGTGGAAAATCATCAAATAATAATAATAAAATAATAATAATAAATAATAATCCCGCTCTTGCGCAGAGCGAAAGGGAGTATCAGACTTCTGCTGACTAAAAACCACCCATGTTCCTTCTTAGCCCTTCATGTCGAGGCCGCGGTATCTCTTGCGAACAACCCGCAGCACCGACGGAAACCAGCATGCCTAAGAGAAGTTTCTCGATGCCATATAAAGCTTAGTCAAAGATGCATGGGCATTGGGCAGCTTAAAAACTCGAACACCAGATTGTTCAATAAGCACTCGGTAAAGAACGTTGAATGAGACATGTTTAAAATTTAAAAAGCGATTTGCTACCATTTGTGCACTTTGTGTACTTGGTCCCAAAAACTTACTTTTACAAAAAACTAATTTTTTAACTTACTTTTAAAATCCACTGTAAAGATTTTCCGAAGCTCATAAGATCTGCAGTCTCTTAAAACCATAATGATGACACAATCGTATACTCGACCACATCTAATAATGGTACAGATTATCAGATCGAGGCAGGTCGATGGGTTCAGGTTCAAGGCCATGCATTGTTCTTTTGTTACCAGCGTTCAGTTCAGATTCGGATAGTTTCAAAGACAAAAGCTTCGATTATCTCGTATCTCGTATCTCTAATATAGATCTCGATCTATATTAGAGATACGTTTTTATTGAGTTTTTATCTACTTTATAAGACTAGAAGTGTATTGTCAATGATTCTTCTGCATTTCTTAATATAAAAATAGCCTGAATCTTGGCCTACTTTTTACCTTATACCTTTTAACTTAGTTTTGTGATTTTAAAGTTATTTTAGAACATTTATAATAATATATTAATTAATCATTAAATTTTATTTAGAATATAAAAATAATTAAGTAATCATCTTCGAACCCACCCAGAGGTTTATATTTCCTCTAATAGCAGAAGTTTTAATTTGTTACAAATAAATCATTAGATCAGTTAATTTGTTGATCAAGCTTCCCCTTTTTATAAACCCCCAAGTTCCTTTTCCGCATTATTGGTTTTATAATGTCAACGAATTCTCACGCTCTTTAGATATCGGGAAAAAATATCGAAAGCAATATTTTAACTAGCAACATCTATTGGAGAAACTTGACCACCTGAAGTTTTTTTTTATGGAACTTGCAGCAACTCGACTTAGCAGCTTGACTAGGTTTAAACTGGGCTTATCCCAGTTGTAAATGTCTTGTTCTGTCTCTTGCTGATACGGAGGGAATTGAAATATTGGTTTTTAAAAGAATAGCGGTGGAGCAGCAATTCCGCTATTGTTTTCTGATTGTTTCGTTCCGAGATTCAAGACAGTTAGGGTGAATGCGACAAGGTAGCCCGCAAAATTCGATTTTTTTTACGTTCATGTAAGTCTCTTGCCTTTTTCATCAAATAGTCACTCAAGAAACTTAGAACTGAGACGGTTGTGTTGGTCATTTTCATCATTATTACTCGGTAAACACACATTTGTTACTGTCGCAAATCCTATTTTATTTAACATACAACCTGACACTGACCGGCAAATAGAAAAAAAACCTAAGAAAATTCGAATTTCGCGGGCTACCTTCTCGCATTCACCTTAAATAGTTTCACTGGGACTTCGTCCAGCTTCATTGTCTCGGCGCTTTTCTGGTAGTCGCCACTATCAATTCTGGCTTTCAGGAGTTGCAGTGGTGTGGCGGACTTTTCCCAAAAATATAACTCGACTTACTGATTACTATTCCTACATTCAAACAGACTGTCTTTCCATGTCGGTCTTCCATTCAACATCTGTTCCTCGAAGTGTACACAAAATAAAAGAAAAGTGAACGCGGTTCAGTAGACTCTTTCTTCTGATATCGGTTGAAACACAACTCCTTTGCACAAAAACTTGGACATAGTCAATAATTCAGGCAGGCACAGACAAAACCAATAATACTTTCTAAATACAAGGGCTGAACTTTAGACAAAGTGCAGGCTATAAAGTGTACTGTCACGCGAAGTCGACACCTTTACGATGTTATCGTGCTTACGTTGGTAGGCTATGAGTTGGGCTGTTGATATTACTTCTATAGTTAAGACTGGTCTTATTTGGAAGGAAGACTGGTTTATTTTTGTTACTTTTATGGGATACCTCGACTGGTGAACCGTTAGACTTTTTTTTTTTTTTTTGACTTGACTAGGAAGGCCTAGTTTTTCTATTGGTCGTAAGCTCGACTGCTTAGATTTCATTAGGAATTTCTCAGTAGAAGCAGCGGAGTCTGGCTTTGTGCCCGTTTGATGGCAATAGGCTCGCACCCTATTACATAGTACCTACTTAAACATAACTGGCAAAATGTGGTGTACTATCTAATGTGGAGGTACAACTCTGTCTAACTCTTCGGGGGTTACAGGCGTTACGTTATGTAAGAATTTGAAGCTACTGATTATAACTCCATGACGAAAATACATTTCGAAGGAAGAATCTATGGAGCTTGAATGTATTATTTTTAGAATGTATAATTATGTACAAACCTAACTATATGCATGTAAATAATGGCGTTACCAATTAAGCCCTTAAGGTCTTCATAAAACACTGAAGTTTCATGTGAAGAAATAGAAGGTGAATCACCTGGACAATAAATCGAAAGCTCGGCTATAAACCATCGTTAGTTATTCACCATTACTACTGTAGTTATAAAGTTATATCTTAAACGTGTCAGCTGTTCATTGGTTTCGGCTTGTTTAATAATACTCAATCATTTGGTATTTGTAATAGAAACTAGCTGATGCCCGCGTGGAGGTCGGTCAAAGTATATACGAAAACCTATTCATTCTTCGAGAACCACTCTATCCATTCGTGAAAACAGCATGAAAATCGGTGCAGTAGTTTTTGAGTTAATCGCGAACAGACAGACAGACATGGCGGAGGACTTTGTTTTATAATATGAATGTAGTGATAAATCTGCCCATATAAATAAAAATGTTCTTAAGGTTAGGACACGCTGCAAATAAACTGGTGAAAGTTCAAAAGTGTATCAAACCAACATAAGTCATCGAAAAGTTCATGTCAATCCTAATTGTTGATATCCTAACGAACTCTTTGTGTTCTCTCCCATATTTAACCCGTCTGCCTTCATGGCAAGAGTGAAGAGGCAACTGGTACGCTCGTTCCATCATACACATTTTTTTTTTTTGGTGGGTGGAAAATCACCAAATAACCCCTCCCGCTCTTGGGCAGACCGAAAGGGAGTGTCAGACTTCTACTGACTAAAAACCACCCATGTCCCTTCTTAGCCCTTGCACCGAGGTCGCGGTATCTCTTTCGAACAACCCGCAGACCCGACGGGAACCATCATAGACCTTATGTATGGTTTCCACCAGGCGAGACGAGGTCAAGACCTGGCCCATATTGCAATAAAAAAGAATTATAGTCTCTGTCACTTGTCTTAGACTTCTGGACGAACTCTTATAGGAAAGTAGACTGGCCTGTTAAAAATAATAACTGTGGTGGTAGTGGACCTCTACGCGTATAAATCGCCCTCATGGCGAGTAACGGCCGACTCTTCGCAACTGTCTTTTGAGAAAAGGGATGGTTTGTAGTGCGCAATCGACTGAGACGGACCTTGGAATTGTATGGAGGTGAAAGTTTTTTAGTTTTAATATTAAAGAGTGTTATAAACTACAATTTACAGAACTAAAATTATAATAAAATATATACAAGTATCAAAAAGAGAAGAATTCCATGGCGTCAAAAAACTCGTCCACACCGCTGTCAACAGGAAAAGTGCCCAGAAAGCTGGCAGCATTCCCACGTTGGATGGCAATGCTGATTCTTTGGCCAAAGAACAGGCCAGCCCTCTGGTCACGTGAAGAGTCGACCAACCGCTTGACAATTTATAAATATGTACGTCTTTAGTATGGATGGGTATATGAGTAGAGGAACACCATAAAAACGATGTATGGACTGTGTAGAGTAGGATGATATGGCAAGAAAGGAGGTGTGTGATGTGATGAATTATAGAGAAGTAGAAGAAGATATGTCCCAAATGAATGGCGATGAGGGTAATATAATGATGATGATGGTCAAAGAGTGTTATAATTAAAATTCGACAAAGATAACGTAAATTTAGCTCTATCGGCTCTCAAATGCTTAAGAAAGTAGAATGAATTTTTGAAGATCCTTTTAATTTGTATAGTAAAAAGAAAGCAGTACGTCGGCAACAAATAATTGAGATGATAGCAGAAAAATTAAGATGATAATCTTGTGTCTAACATATATGTTACGGAAAAGTTAGTTAAGAAGGCAACATGAAGATCACACGAAGGTATTTCAAGTTTTGAATGACTCATCCCATAAAAGGTCAGCATTAAACATCTGCAGGCCTAAGTTACTAAAGCCACCTCCAAGTAGATCAACCCTTGTACCAATTAAAGTAATTGTAATAATTTCTTCAATAAAGAACGCAGTGTGAAGGGGCTTGTGGACCGCTGCTGCTATAAATCGCCCGCGCTAACTAACGGTCGGTTCTTCGCAACTGTCTCCTGAGAAAGGGATGTTCGTAGTCGCGTGCTCAACCAGCTGAGACGTGGCTGTGGAAGGTGTAGAGGTGGCAGTACCGTGTAAGTCCAATCGTGGTTTTTTAATTAGCCTATTCAGTTCCATTGCTGGGCAAAGGCCTTCTCCATTCCTTTCTAAATCTTCCGTGTTTTTCTGACCGTTCTGTCACGGCTAGTATCAGCGAAGATTGGCATCGACGCATCGACGATTTGATGGCATGGTTCAGAAGTGTGCGTGAAAAGACAGATGTACTCTCTCTTTCCTCACGCTCATAATTTTATTTTTTTATTTTATTTAATATTTTAAATAAAAAAATATCAGTTCCGGATATTAGTTCCGGACATGTACAAAGTAATTATTAATTACTCTTTATTTATCATACTTACTGCGGTACTCAGAGATATTTAATGATTACTTAAGCCGTCACTTAGTAAAGATTTGACATACTTTTGTATGACAAAACTGTCAAAACCTTTACTAAGTGATGGCCTAAGTAATCATTAAAGCTCTCTGAGTGCGGCAGTTAGAAGTATAGAAGATCCTAATTCTAAGTCAAAGATTTAAAAAATATTGAACTTCTCTACTAAAACGCCTATCGATAACCCTACAACCTCTATCCATTTCTAGGTCTACACGACAGGTGCGTAAGCGCGTCACCTTTGAGAAAAAATGGCGTCCGCGGGGGAGAGACCCCAGTGCCCCACGTGTCACGATATACTTTTTATACTCGAATTAATACTACTTGCTATCTTATGGTGGTTGTACACTGCCCTTTATTAGGGTATCGTGGGATATTCAAATTGTAAAGGATCGTTATTTTTTTGCGTGTTTGCCCATAAATTTGCGGCTAGTTATTAATTTTTTTTCGAACTTTGCAAAGAGAATATTATATTTGAGAAGATTATAGCGTATTCTCGACTTCATGGATTAAATTATCTTTCCCAAGCCGTTGAAATCTGCTTTTCATTACAATTGAAATTACGCCTGATAAACACAATTTTCTACTATAATAGATTAGTTTCTGAAAATACAAAAAACGGTGACGTTTTAAGTTTACCTTAGATCTCGCAACAATCTATAAACCAAAAGTTGAGAAGTAGAACCAATTTTAGTTTATTGTGTATGTTATTTTTATGTTTTTCTTACGTTTACATTTAGAATATACTTTTTGTTTTATTGTTAAATATCATTTTGTTTTATCCTGTGTGAAACTAATAAATGTTTTTTATTCGTTCTCTTTTACTTTACATTTTTTTACCTTTTTCTTTTATGTGGTCTTTTTCTTTCAGTTGTAGCAGGAAACTAATTATTTAAGTGCGAATAGTTATTAGTGACACAATTTTTATAGAATATTGAGAATGAGCGTTCATTCGCAATATTGTATAAAAATTGTGTCGGTTTAGAAGTAAACGAACAGTTTTAATGGTTAAATTCCACCTTAGTATTTTTCATAAAGACGAATCGCGAATAAACTCTATCGGTAATTTCACTTTGCCATAACAAACACCCCTGTTACTAGCAATTAATGACCCTACACTTTTATATTTTAATATATTTTACAAATACCACTCTTTGACACATCGTATAAGTGTCCAAGTACCTTTAAAAGACAGCTATCTCCCTGCCCAGAATATAAATAGTTAATTTTGTGAGAAGGCGGTTATTTTAACTACTTTATCGTGCGTCGTGAGTTGCACACGCGCATCTACTATTGGATTTCACTTCAACTCTGCACCTGGTTTGAAAGGATAATTTTTACTGAATTATTACTTGTAAAATGACACTTGGTTTATTTATTGTGCCTTCCTGATAACTTTTTAATTCTTTTTAGAGAAATTGCTAGTAGAAATTGTAGTTAATTTTGTTGTATATGTAGAATATTTTGAATATTTTGCTCGTATATCGCAATTAGTTTTAACTTAAATGTCAGATGTGACCTTTGGAATTAATTGGAAAGTTTTAATCAAATGGAATTTGTGTTGCCTAGTTGATAATTTAAGGCTTAAAAGTTATGAGGAGAGCTTACAAATATTCGTTAGTTGATTGATTTGCTCTGTCTACTGGGCTATACAACATCTTTTTTGTATTTCAGAGACAGATATTTCAACTAGGACATTCAATTCCTTGAAATTTTACTGCTGAAATAAAATTTCGACTTTGCTAGTGATATATGATTTACTCGTATCAAAGTATATTATATATAATTTATCGAAGCACAAAAATAACAAGGCCGTATTACTGTCGTTTGTTTGTTTTTAATAGCCTTGTATGTCCCACTGCTGGGCAAAAGCCTCCTCCATAATATCCTTGTAGGTTGGTACCTATGGTACCTACTCTTCTTATGCGCCACCTTCAGCCAGTCTTCATGGTGCGCGTCCAGATCATCTTGCCACCTAACATTTTCTTAGCCTTGGAAAACGATAAACCCATGACACGATATAAAAAAATATTAGCATATGCACATAGGTAGCAATCCACAAGTAGGTACATTTTTCTATATATAAATACTTTAGCTCCAGTCCAACTCAATACATAATACACTGAATACATAACAAACAATGTATGTATCGCCTCTTTATATAAACACACGATGAAAATGAAAATATTATCACAATGAGGATCTGTGATCGATTTGTTTTGAGTTCAGCACGGGCCG
The DNA here is from genome assembly GCA_949774965.1 of Diarsia brunnea. Taxonomy (NCBI): domain Eukaryota; kingdom Metazoa; phylum Arthropoda; class Insecta; order Lepidoptera; family Noctuidae; genus Diarsia; species Diarsia brunnea. The sequence goes on along the minus strand of OX459007.1, from coordinate 11,315,230 downwards.
AAGCAATAACAGTGAGAACAAATGTATTATATGAGCTGGCATAATACGAGTAGTCTCGGTTATTTGAAAAACTTGCCGGTATTTTCAGGTTCAACCTGAGACTGTTTGGAGTTTGTCATTGGAAGGTAGGAGTACTCGATAGGTACTTGTATAAAGATGAATAGGGTAGTTAACAAAAAAAATCTAATTAGTCCGTCTAATTTCTAAAAAATATTGGACACATATTTTTTCATTTTTCACGTAAACAAACAATGAAGACGATACAGTGCTTTGAAAACACATGTGAAGTATGACATATTTATCGGTGAGTGACGTCACAAACTTCCACTCAAATCTTTGACGCGTTTTAGCTTCGTCAATTTTTATTGATTTGATAAAACAAAAAATACGTATCCAATATTTTTCGATAATCTAACAGACGGACTAATTAGAATCATATATTTTTAGTCAGGAAACACCCTATTATTTTTCTTGATCGGTACCTACCCTTTTAACTGGTGATGTAAATAACGTGTTTTTTTATAGCTCAAGGCATGTATTCGTTGTATCATTACATAGTCGCTTCCGCTGTTTACCTGTACGCTTAGATCTTTTAACATACATAGTATATTGCATCCGTGCGAAGCCGGAGCGGGTATTATATGCGTAAAAATAAAAAATAAGTTCAAGAATATGACAATGTTGTCCAAAAATGCATAGTTTCGAAAATATAGTCAAGGTTCTCGATGTGAAGGTAGGTACCTAAGTTTAATTGATAAATACGAGTAATCATTTTCATCCAAACCAACCGTTCATATTATTTAAAGCCAAGAAAATGTGACGTCATATTTGATGTAAGGTCGTGTATTTTGGATTCAAAAACGAAAAAAAAAAGATAAGTTATTGAAAAATTATCCTTATGCCAGTTGATTCTTTGATATGCTCTCATTCACACCCAGAAGTTTTGGAATATCAAAAAAACACCTTCTATATAAGATTGTCCATCATAATTGTGTAAAGAAAAATGACCTGTGCCCTCAGGGTTAAGCCCTAAATACTAAGTACCTAGGTCACCTACATTGTGTAAGTACGGTGTGTCCTATGTGACATTGTATTGTGTTCTGAGACAGTGTCAATGTGCCTCTAATTTCACCCGGGAGTGTATATTTGAAGTCGTGGTTCTGAGTCCCAGGTCGGGCAAAGTGTTTTTCCATCAGGAATTTGTCAGTAGCAGCGACAGAGTTTGAATTTGGCCCGGTGGATGGATATAGGCTCGCCCCTTATTACATGGGACTTCAACATAACTGGCGAAATGCGGGTGTACAGTCGAACAAGCTAATAAGTACACAGCCAGCTAATTTGCATTTACTTTTAAGATTATACAGATACATTTAGAGACTGATGTGAAATAATACAATGTTTGACATCAGTCGCTTAGTGCGAAACGCTTTATAAAACAAAATTGCAATCAATATTTTCAGTGTATGAGAATTATAAAGATACTCTACCTGTATACTTATTAGCTTGTTCGACTGTACACAACACTTTACCCAGCTTGCAGAATCGAACCCAGAACCTCATGCTCAGCAGTCCCACTTCCAACCACTAGACCAACGAAGCTAAAAACCCTAAAAACACCGTTTTTCGCATTACATCATTCACGCATAATTTTTAAGGTACATTAGTGCCAAGAGGGTCACCATGGCATGGCGTAAACTCACCGCGCACTTCCGATACGGGGGATAGGGGATAAAAACCTCATTTCCGGTGAGAACCCTTCCTTTAGGGGAAGCTCGGTACAATCAGTACGTTGCCATGGTGATTATGTATGCGTGTTCTGGATGTTTCGTCATGGGGTGGAGGTCGAGAGGAAACTTGGGGATATTGGTGTTGGTGGATTCTTAAATGTCATGGTGGGATTGATTATTTGTATATTATAATATGTTACAGGCAGTTTCTCTTTCATGCTTATGGAACTACTTAATAATTATATACTATTCTATTAAGATTCATTCATATTCTTAGGTATACGCTATTCTGTTGAAACTTCTCCCCATTCTCATACGGCTATTTCTAAATAGTAGGGCTTCTCGCAGATCAGTCTATCTCGTGTCAAAAGAAACGAAAAAAACTCAAAATTTTAGTGTAGCTTCAGGTTTTGGCGTTACGGCGATTAATCGATGAGCTACAGAACTTTCGTAACCTGAATTTGCTACTTCAGCTCCAAGACATGCGGTCAAAGTGACCTCTATGCTGTCATGAAATCTGAAATATTTAAACGTCTCAGCGTTTACATCAGGGGCATTGAGAACAAGACGAACAGAGAACCGAATTCCACGTTTCTCTTGCAGATTACTCCACTCCCTTGTACCCATTTTTATATCCCTAAAGGGAAAAAAATAATCCCAACAAACCTCACAATACAGCTACAAAGTCAAAATCCACAATAAATCAAAAACATTCAACACACAAACTAATTATCATCTCATGGGGTGCGTTCGACTGCACAAACAGTCAATGCCCAGCATTACCTGACCCCTCTTCTCACATCACTTCTTTATACAAGGGGTCAGGTAATGCTGGGCACTCACTGTACGATTCGCCATGGACCGAGGGGAGTTATCAGCTCAACAATAGGTAAATCAGACATGTGTGGCGCCCCCCTAACGTAACGAGCGTAATGATACAGGTGATAGTTTTGTTTTTATCGATTTTGTGCATGATTCGTTTTATGGGGGGTAAAACGGTGTAATTATTTTTAGATCAGACTAGCTGGGCACAATTTTATTTGTTCATAAGAAAGCTTTTATTTAAGTACCTAGCTAGGCGATAAAAAAGTCAGGGTTTCTGTGGGTCAGTCAGGAGTATTTTGATACCTTTTTTTTTACGGGTGGAAAGTCATCAAATAACCCCTCCCGCTCTTGGGCAGAGCGAAAGGGAGTGTCAGACTTCAACTGACTAAAAACCACCCATGTTCCTTCTTAGCCCTTCATGTTTCTCTTGCGAACAACCCGCAGCCCCGATGGGCGAGTATATTGATACCTTCTTTAGGTGTTGGAAGATTTTTGCATGACGCGTGGCCGGTCCGCTATTTTTATTTTTTTATTTTATAAATAACGGCAATTTATAAAACTTACTACCAAACAAGTTTTGTTTAAAGCAAAATCTTCCAAAGCGTCAAATTTCCGAGATAATCTATCAAAATTGTGCTTATAGTGATGACTGTTACTTTGATGGCTTTTCTTGGAATCGTGACGTGAAAATGCATGACCGTTACTTTAAAAATACAATAAAATGGTGGAAGTAACGCAAACCAAAAAAGAAAATATTCAATCTTTTATCCTTCCCTTGATGTTAAAAAGGTCAAAGGACCTACATCAATGCTACGAGATTCGTAGACCTCTATGCAAAATTCAATATAATAAAAACGAGAGGTCGTTTTTAGTATGATAATGACTATATGAAAATCCAAGTAAATTACGCGAATGTTTCATCATGCAGGAATGTTTATATTGAAATGTTTTTATTTCACGGAGTCTGGATTTGCGCCCTGTTGATGGCAATAGGCTCGCTTCCTTTTACACGTGACCTAAACAAAACTGGCAAAATGAAGGTCTACTATGGCTACACCTCTGCCTTACCCTTCGGGGATTACAGGCGTGATACTATATCAACGTACTCAATTTGAAATCTGTTTCTGAAGTCGCTTTTAAAGCGTCTTAAATCGAGATGAGTTCAGGAAATTTTGGAGGAACATTTAAATGTAAGCGTGAAATCCTCTCTTAGATAAGGATACCCACAAAAAACAGCAACATATATCTAATAAAACTCGAACAAAGAAGACCCCGTCAACCTGCACTCTGACCAAAAACACCCGCAAACCCATACCACCTCACAATCCGCAATAATCTACTACCCACCTACCCGCCGTAATACAGCACATCGTCTTCTGGGAAGCCAAGGCGGTTGCCATGGCAACGCGTCGCATCAACACGCCAGCCTACACGAACGCACACATACAACCGTGTGACTGTACAGGTGACCTAGTTAGGATGGGGATACAATGGGAGCGAAGTTAGATAGGAGGTGAACTTAGTTGAGATAATAACCACCGGCTGGAAGGTTGAGTTTGGTGGGTACTTCGTTTAAATGATGATAATCAAAATAATATCGTTCAAAACTAAATGAAGATAGAGCAACGTCTGTGGGTTTTTCGAAAGAGATACCGCGGCTTCGACACAAACGGCCAAGAAGGAACATGGGTGGTTTTTAGTCAGTAAAATTCTGACACGCTCAGCCCAGAGAGGGAGGAGTCATTTGATGATATCCCACCTAGCAAAAAAAAGGTTCAAACAACGTTCCTTATACGAGGAAACGTTGTAAGTAAAGGATTATGTCCACTACACTATGGATACCCGTGCTATGAACGTGGCATGGTACGGTGTTGTGGGAGACCCCTTTAAATTCCACTTATTCACTCGTCAAGATATAGGCAGAACAAAAAAGCTGCATTCAATGCTGTATTTTTTGCTGCTGCTCTAAATGCTTGCATTCCTTTATTTTTTCTCGATGTTGCGACTCTTCTCAAAAAAACATCTAAGGCGTCTCGCCATCTTCCCCTCGGACATTACATTTGACAGTATCTTAAATAATCCTAAATGCACATGCAGGACCATTTTCCATCAAACAATGATACAAACAATTTTTTTTTTTACACAAATAGGGCCTGCTCTTGACCACGATCACGTCTGATGGAAAGCGATGAATGAGGTTAAGGATGGAACGAGCCTGCCCAGAAGATGCCAGTTCACTCTTGCTTTGAAGGCAGACGAGTACGAAGTGGGAGGGAATGCAGAGAGTTCCACACTTTGGCAGTGCGCATAATAAACGTGAAAAGTATTCTTGGTGTACCCCTCACCTTATTCATCACAATTTGCTAGTGTGCGTGTTTGAGGTCGGCGTTTATCTGGCGCGGCCACGTCACGATGTCATATATACTTGTCATATAGCACACGAGTACATTAGCGAGCTGAGTAGATAGGCAGGGACCTATGTGATAGGTATTGGGAGCACAGAAATACAGGGGGAAAGGATGAGGGAAACAAGTGATGTTGGAATAAAAACAGAATGAATACGATATGGCCCAAGCTGACCTATTTCTCGGACAAAGAAATCAGCATTGCCATCCAGCGTTAATGTTGAGAATATCGGCTGCTTAGCAAAAAACAACTTACCTAAACTTAACTCAGAGTTCATAGTCTCTTTTAAGGTCCAGACGATCATCAGCCTATTAATGTTCCCACTGCTAGGACACAGGCCTCCTCTCTTTGAGAGGGAATGGGCTATAATCTACCACGCGGACCCAGTGTGGATTGGTAGACGTGATTTTGGTCAACTCTTCTAAGGATGAATATTAAGGACATTGTGTAATTAACGACATTCTCAAAATAACATAATAATAATCAACAACTCTGATCTCATTTTGATGTGAGTAAATGAAATTATTCACATATTTTCAGTATCTAAGTAAGTGCAGACGCCAGCACATGAAGCTACTACAATTTGTCAAATTTCTTTAATAGATTTGCAACTTTATCCCTAAAGCTTAATAAAGCTCAAAGTTAATTAGGAAAATTTGGCAATTTTGGGTACCTTGATATGCTGGCAACTGTACACACCTAAATAGTTAAAACACATACTCTTATTCTCTATGATCTGAGGCGCTAGTAACCGCAATGTTAATGCAAATAGGACGGTCGCTAGATAGACATGTGCCTAGGTGTTTGTCCTATCGATTTTGTGAACCATTATAATACGGGTTGGAGGAGCTGGCTAAGGGTTTTCTTAGGGAAATGTCTGGTTAGAAAAACATAATGTTTACGAAAAGGCTTTTCTGACTAACCCAATTACCTAGTACCAAGACATGGTTGGCTTTAAACGTGTGTTAAAAATGTGTTATGACATAAGAGGACATGACTATGTTAGTATTTATGACAATATTAATATGGTAGTTATCAAAAAAAATCAAATTAGTCCGTCAGATCGATTTCCAAAAAATATTGGACCTGTATTTTTTCTTTTTAGGGTTCCGTACCTCAAAAGGTAAAAACGGAACCCTTATAGGATCACTTTGTTGTCCGTCTGTCTGTCTGTCTGTCTGTCTGTCTGTCAAGACCTTTTTTCTCAGGAACGCGTGGAGGTATCAAGCTGAAATTCATATCAAATACTCAAGTCTATGGTCTCTTGGAGCTGTGAAAAAATCAAACTTCTAAGTCAACGCGATCAAAAGATACTCCCGTTTATGCCGCAAATTTTCGACACTCGCAAGGGAATCAAAACCTACAGGGTACTTCCCGTGAACTCAGAATCTTGAAATTTGGTATGAAGCAACGTCTTATAGCAGAGATATAGGAAAAATTGCGAAAAGTATACATTTTTAGTTATATCATATAATAAAAATATTTTTAATAATTTTAAACTTACTACCCCTTTCCTCATGAACGCGTAGTGTTATGGATTTCATTTAGCAATAAAAATACCATAACTTTTACTTATATACCTACAGGTTTGTACGGAACCCTCGGTGCGCGAGTCTGACTCGCACTTGGCCGGTTTTTTCACGTAAACAAACAATGAAGACGATACAGTGCTTTGAAAACTCGTGTGACGTCATTTTCTAAGACATTTTTTACCGGTGAGTGACGTCACAAACCCCCACTACTTTTCGATAATCTAACTGACAGACTAAATATAATCATATTTTTTTTAGTCAGGAAATAGCCCTATTATGGGTGTACAGTCACTAGCAATAATATGTATACACTTATAATATGTACCTAAAGGCGAATTTCTCGTGATTGCAACTTTGAGGTATGACCCACTTTATATTAGTTTCGTTACGTAATATGAACATCAATCAAATTCAATACAGGGGATGAAAATTGCTTAAACTAAAAAAAAGCCTCTATACAAATGTTGGTGATGCTGGCTGGTACAGAAAAAATATCAAAAAGAAAAAAAAAACATCGCGAGGTAACCTGCATATCCTGGAACCAGTTATTTGAAGGTATGTGACATCTACTAGCCCGCACTGGGCCTACGTGGTGGACTATAGCCCATACCCTCTCATAGAGAGGAGGTCTGTGTCCCAGCAGTGGGAACATTATCCTTATGCATACAATAAGTATACAAATCAAATATTGTAAGCATCTGTAGGGGAGGAGAATTTAGCTGATGTCATCGAACGGCCAATGAACACTGTGGTTTCCTTCCTCTTGTACTGTATAGTTCTGTTTGCAACCAATTCTTAAGATACCATTCGAAATCGTCCTCCCGCGTCGTCTCCTGGCGAACTAAGGTATAGGTTCTCTGGGTGCCTCTTTCTCCATTTCTCCATCTAATGCGATTATAGGTAGATTTTTAAACCATTCTATTCTATTCTATTCTATTATTGGGGGTTTGGGTTTCCGCACTTGGTCCTTGAAGTGGACCATTGTGCGTGAGCCATGTTGGCCGATCACTCTAACCAGCCCACCTCCCTCCAGAAGCAGATCAGACTTCCCGGTCTCCTCAGGGCATCCACAAGGGATTTTGGTGTTCCTAGGGTTTCCTCACGAATCTTGGTAACGCCTGTGCACTCAAGGAGCACATGCGCCACCGTTTCCTCCGCCTCCATGCATGCTCTGCACAGGGGACTGTCTGTGATTCCTAGGGTGTGGAGGTGCTTATTCAGTGAACAGTGTCCAGTGATGGTCCCCGCCACCAGACGCAGGCTATCCCTGTCCAGGCGCAGAAGGCGCCTGGTCAGCTTTATATCCAGGGATGGCATAGCTTCCTTGGATTGCCTACATCCTGGTGTCGAGCTCCACCACCTCTCCGCTTGTATTAGGGTGTGGTCTTTTAACCAGCTTCTTAGCTGCTTGAAAGGAATGGGCACAATGGGTTCGGGTCCGTAGGGTTTTGTGCTGGATCCTCTTCTGGCAAGTTCGTCAGCCGCATCGTTTCCGAGTGATCCGCTGTGACCTCTAATCCATTGTAGTGTTACCGTGTTGTGATTCAGTACCGTGATTCGTTCTAAGGCCTTGTGGCATTCTAGTATTAGTCTCGACGTGATCTGATTATTCTTTAGGGATTGAAGAACTGAGGCACTGTCGGAGAGGATTCGAATGTTAGTATCCGTAACCTCCCTGGCCTCTATAGCGTGTGCCGCTTGGATAATACCTACACATTCTGCTTGGTAAACAGAGTTGAGCATTCCAAGTGGTTTGGATATCTTAATGTTTAGGTCGTCGGAGAACACCCCGACGCCTGTCCCATCGTTGGTTTTTGATCCATCAGTGTAAATCCTTAGCTCTCTTGTACCTGAGTAGTCACACCACTCCTCTATGAGCTCTACGTTGTAGTGTTTTTGGAAGCAGTGGGTCTTCAGGATTCTGTCGATGGGTGATGTCATCATCGGCTGTTCTTTGATTGCATCTTCTTTGATGCGTGTGTGTTTGATTCTGGAATCATTTCTTAGGGTGCCGGATACTTCGAGTCTGAAAGTTGCTATGGCCGCCTCCTCTCTTACGACGAGGTGCAGGGGAGGTAGCCCTAGCATCACCTGTAAGGCAGCAGTGGGGGAAGTTCTCATGCTGCCGGTGATTGCTACGCAGGCAAATCTTTGTAGTTTCTCGAGATCCTTTTGGGTTGTACTTAAGTTGGTCCTGGGCCACCAGACTAAAGAGCCGTATGTAACGACTGGTCTAATAACTGTGGTGTATAGCCAGTAGGTGATTTTGGGGCTTATGCCCCAATTTCTCCCGAGGAGTCTCTTACATTGCCATAGGGCTATACTGGCTTTTGTGATGATGTAATCAGTGTGTTTTGCCCAGTTCAGCTGTTTGTCCAAATAGATGCCCAGGTACTTGGTTTCAGTCGATAGGCTTAGGGTTGTCCCAAAGAAGCTTGGCAATTGTAACGTTGCCAACTTCCTTTTCTTTGTGAAGAGGACGAGTTCGGTTTTGGTAGGGTTCACTGCTAGTTTGTATTCTTTGCACCAGTCTTCTACTATTCTTAGAGCTTGGCGCATAAGGTTGCATAGTGTGTTTTCGTGTGTGCCGTTTATTATTATGGTCAGATCATCAGCGTAACCCACCGTGTAGTAGCCTCTGCTATTGAGACGTTTAATGAGGCTGTCTACTACTAGGTTCCATAGAAGTGGCGAGAGGACACCCCCCTGGGGGCAGCCCTTCGCCACTATGGCTCTAGTGGTGTCGTTTATCGTAACTTGTACGGCCCTCAGTCTGAGCATGTTTGTGATCCATCCTCGCAGGGTCGGGTCCACACCGTATTCCTCGAGGGCTGCGTTGATGCTATGGAAAATGGTTTTGTCAAAAGCGCCTTCTATGTCAATGAAGACTGCTAGTGAAGAGCATTTGTGGTCCACTGCACATTCGATCTTGGAGATCACACTATGCAGCGCAGTTTCTGTTGATTTTCCTGTGGAGTACGCGTGTTGTTGTTTGTGAAGTGGTTGCTCCCGAAGAGGTCCGTCCCGAATGTGTCGGTCACAGAGTCTCTCGAGGGTTTTCAGTAGGAAGGATGTTAGGCTTATTGGTCTGTACGCCTTGGGTTGTGTGTAGTCTGGTTTGCCTGGTTTAGGGATGAAAATGACTTTCACCTCTCGCCATGCAAGTGGTATATATTTCTGTGCTATGCAGGCTTGGTAGATGACGGTCAGCCATGGCGTTAGAGCGTCTACTCCCCATTGTAGCAGGGCAGGGAGGATCTTGTCTAAGCCTGCGGATTTGTATGGTTTAAACGTATTTATTGCCCATTTTATTCTCTCTGCGGTTACCATGGTGCGGGCTCTGGCCCAGTCTTGGTCACTTGCTGTGTGGGTTGGCTCGTCTGCCCAGGTTCTGTCCTCGGAGAGATGGCAATCTGGGAAGTGGGTTTCCAAAAGGACTTTTCTTGTTTCGTGGTCCGACTTGGTGTATGTGTTGTCTGGGGTTTTCAGCGACCCGAGGGTGCGGTCTTGATCGGTAGATAGGATCTTTCTCACACGCGCGGCTTCGCTGTTCGATTCAATTTCTTCACAGAATTTCCGCCAGGCTGCCCTGCTGGCATTCCTGACTTGTTTTTTGAAGGTGTATTGTGTTTTTTTGTATGAGTCCCAGTCTTCTGGTAGTCTGGAGTTTTTGGCTCTGTTGAACTGTCTGCGCATGGTTTGCCTGAGCTTACTGAGTTCCGCATTCCACCAGGAGTTACCCTTGCTCTTGGTGTTTGGATCTTTAAGTTTGCAGCAGGCGTGATATGCTTCAATTATAAATCCCGAGAGTTTTGTTACGGTGTCTTCAAGTTGTTTGGGGTCTATTAGAATTTGGGGTGTTTGGTGCTGCGTTAGTAGGCAGGCCAACAGCCGTTTGTAGCCGGGTACATTGGTACGGCGTGGGTTGCGTCTAGGTTCGGGTTTTTTTATGTTGGCTACTAGTGAGAAGCGAATCCTTCTATGGTCAGAGCAGGAAGGCTCGTTGGATACGTGCCAATCAGAGATAAGTTTTGCCGCGCTTTCCGAAGCCAGCGTTAGGTCAATGATCGTTTGTCCGCGCGATGTGACCCAAGTGGGTTCCGAGCCGCGGTTTGCGATGTTAAGGTTAGTTGTGAACAAATATGTGCATAGTACCTCACCTCTAGTGTTGGCTTTGTTGCAACCCCAAAGCGGGTGATGGGCGTTTGAGTCCGTGCAGATGACCAGGTCTAGGTTGTTGTCCTCACAATACCTTACCAGGTCGGCCATCCCTTTTGGTGGGCAGTCGTCATCTTCGCCAGGCATATATACCGAGGCTAGGACGATATCGGGTGCGTCGCCGTCGGTTTTGAGCCTGACGGCTGTTAGGTCTCTGGAACATAATTGCGTGAGTGTGGTGGTGGGTACATCTTTAGGTATGTAGACACATGTTCGTGGTTTATCTGTACCTTTTGTGTCGAGGATCAGCTTACCTCCGATGTTACCAAGGCCGCATACTCTGTTATTACGGATCCACGGCTCTTGGATGAGTGCAAGGCTTCGGGGTTCCATCTCCAGTGCCCTTCGCAGGCAGGCGGTAGCCGTCTGGCTGTGCTGGAGATTGGTCTGGATGATGTTTATGGGACGGGATTGGGGCGGCAGTGGGGTGGAATTAGGAGGAGATTGATCCATCGGATGAGTCCCCCCCCTTTTCCAGCCCATGCTGGTCTTCACTGGGTGCCGGTGATGATGACGAGAGCAGCAGCTCATCTGTCCACCCTGGTGATGGGGTTGGCACCTTCTCGGCGTCGGCATCAGCCATCACCGTTCTGGCCATCTCCTCCTCCAGTTGCGTCATCATCAGGTCAGGTTCAGTCGGAGCCGGTTTCGTCCGTTCAGCGTCAGTGTTGGTATCGGAGGTGTCGGAGGGTTGGGTGTTGGGGAAGAAACGCACGTATATCGACCCAAGTAGGTACGATATCCGCCGCTCCCTCCCCAAGACCTTTTCGACCTCGTCCGGTGGGATACCTAGGGTTAGGTAGGTCCCATAGTTTTCACCACCGACCGATGTCGCCCTGTACAGGGACCACCTACCGATGTCGTACCAGGGGTTCTGGCAGGTCAGGACCGTCTGGAGCAGCGTTATCTCTCCATTGTACCGGGGTACGAAGAGCGCCGCTCGGGCCCGTGTCGGTACGTCGGACTGTCTCATGACTGTCAGTGTCGCGTCAGTGTTCGGCAGTCTAACTTTGGGCACATTCTGGGTCAGCCAAGTCAGGGCGTTGTCGTCCTCGCACCACATATGAACCGTGCCATCCGCTACCCTTGGGTAGCCACGGAAGGCCGGGACTTTGGAGGGGTCGGTTCGACACGTTTCCACGATGTGGTCCTCAAGGCTGAGCTTGATGTGCTCACCCTCGTCGGTTGTCAGGTCTCGGGATGGAGGCGAGAGGCAGATCGCTACGGCGAGTCGCGCAGGGATGTCCTTTGTGGCCCGCGCGTAGGTTCTCTGCTCCCCTTGAGCGGCCTGGGTTCTGACACGCTTGGCATCCCCCTGGAGCGCACTTGGCGAGGCCGTGTCGTCCGGGCGCTCCCTCTTCGCCGCTCCCTGTCCACTTGGACCCGGTTGCGGTTCTGAGGTGCTTGGCACAATACTCTGTGCCAGGGACACCCGGCGTAAGAATCCAGACCGCTTGCCACGCTTCTTCTGTCGGGGTCGGTCTACGGTCATCTCGTTGCGGTTCCGGTCGTTTCCTCCGGATGGTCCTGGCGCGGGCAGTGACTTTTCGCGCTGGGTTTCCCCTTCGCGAACTGTTCCTTGCCCGCTCGTTTCCGCGTCCGACTGCTTTTCGCGCTGGGTTTCCCCCTCGCGTGTCTGTAGCCGGTCGCGTACTCCCTTACAACTAACCGTTTGTGCTTCGCGCTGGCTATTGCCCTCGCGGAGTTTGCGCAAACGGTTGTTGAGTTCTCTCTCTCTGTTCCGGATCTTTCCGCGCTTTGTTTTCAAAGCGCGTACTTCGTCCACAGAGATAAAACCAGAACCACCAGATTCCGCTTCCTTTCCCGTCCCGAGAGAGTTCATGTCTCTCAGCCTTGCCTCGATCTTCTCGCGCTGGAGTGCCAGCGCGCGGAGTTCGCTGCTAAGACTGGAGAGTCGGGCTTTGTCGTAGTCATTGTCAGGGTTATTTGTTACACTGTTCCGAACGATGCTCTGTTGCCAGGCCCTCGTGGAAGGTGTAGTAGTCGTCAGGGTAATTGGCGCAGGAGTCGCAGCCGTATTAGGGTCAGTAGGCGCAGAAGTCGCAGCCATAGTCGTGTCGGGTGGCGCGTGAGCCGCAGCCGATGCTGTTGGCGCCGAAGCAGCCAGCTGCGCAGAAGGCGCAGCGCTAGAAGGCAGATTGGTGCCCCCCCCCAGATTACGGTGGAGGCAGACCGACGAGTCGGTGTGGGATTCCCCGGCATTGCCGGGACCCACCTGGGGAATATTTATTTTTCCTTTCTGCATGGTTGTGGGCTGTGTGGGCTTTTTTGGAGTTGAGGTTACCCGTCCTCATGGACCGAAAGGAGAAAAGGGAAAAAGGAGGGAGGGACTGGGCGTAGGATCATGGGAGTGGGGTGTGGGATTACCCTAGGCCTGGTATATGGCTTTCGGGACAAGTACGAGCGCCCGGGGGTTTTTGTTGCGTCTATTTCTTAAGGAATTAGACCAAGAACAGGGTGGCAACCTCGGGAAGGTGAATCCCCCAGACTTGCCTTGAGGATCTACGCGACCGTAGCGCTCCCCCTCAAGACCCCGCCACCCTACCGCCTCTGAGGGAGGCAGTAAGGTAGGCCTGCATCCATGCTACCAAGCAAAGCATAAGCATAGCGTGTCGTTGTGCAAATCGCGAAAGCATAAATACAAGCCCTCCCCTTTTTTTAAACCATATTAAGGATCACTCTATGACTAGGACAAAAAACACCAGATTCCCCAGATAAATTGTATTGTTACTATAGGTCTCAGAAATATTCAAACAGGAGAGTCTGGTGGTAGGGGTAATGGTGCTTCTACCGTCAGCACTCCGTCCCGGGATAGTGAAAACTCCAGCAGCTCGAGGTCCACGCCTGGAGGCAGCTTGAAATGTCTGGCGAAAGAAAGAAAGAAGAAAGTTAATTGACCTGGGTAAGACTCAGTGTCCACCAAAACAGAGACGAACGCAGCGAAGAGGAGACTTGCGAGGTTCTAGCTCCGAAAGAAACAAGAGACGCAATGTGGATATCCACCATTGTGATTCTCATGTTATCAGCATGTCTCCTTTATTTATTATATTACAGGCTGATGATGCAAGGAACACAAAGAACTGTAACCTGTTGTACTTCCGATTCACCGTGCTGTCCGCCGTCTTCTCGTCGTGACTCGCCGTGACGATCAGCATATTATCGTTACGGACCTCTACGTTTATCTGAAAGAATAGAAAGTTGTTTATTATTGGTGTTCAGCTTCATCCGGTTACACTGGAAGCTGATCCCATCATCGCAATCTCTCGCCGTCATCATCATCATTTCAGCCGAAAGACGTCCACTACTGGACATAGGCCTCCCCCAAGTGTCGCCCCATGTTTTGTTATGGTATCCAAATGACCAAAATATGTTATTAAAAACTATTAAGCCGTTTAAACGTACTTTGGTTAATTAAAAACATTATTTCATTTTTTTGATTATCCCACAGGATCAGCTAGTATCCAAAAAAATGGTTAGATGAATATTGTACCTCCGAAGCATCAAACTGGCTGACATCAAACTGTAGCTTCAAGCTCTTGGCGTTCCCTTCGCCCACCACCAGTGGGGATAGTTTGAGGACATCCCAATCGATCATATCGGGCAGGGCGCTCCCGTGGAGAGGCAAGGGAGTCCCGACAGTTAGCACATCGGTGGAGGTTTCACCATAGAGACTCATAAGGTCAGAACTGGGAGGGGAAAAATGAATTCACGTTTAATCATACTCTTGATCTTCTTCTTGTTCTTAGTGTTTCGATGGCAATATAAATGGTGTCAGCCTAAAACAGAGCTATTAGTTCGGCGCTTTCCGTAACGTCCATCAGTTCCTGTAGTGAACAAACTCTTGATGATGCAGTTGGAAATGGATAGGATCTGAACCCGGTTGATGGCAATAGGGACGGGGGCTTACATGGGATTTAAAAATAACCGGCGAAATAGGCGTTTACTACAGCACTCTTGTGCCTAATTCTTCGGGGTTTAACGGCGCGATATTATGTAGAAGTATTTGGTCAACTGGACCCACTTGCTACTGGATCCGCAACCCGTCGACCAAGTTAAAATGTGATTTGGTTGAATGATCCTGACGGTCCAGTTCGAGTGGTTCCAGTGGACCAAAGACTCCTAGTTGGAAATACTTGCGGAGAAGTTACAAATATTATTTGTTGAGTGTCAACATTCGCCTAGCCCTTTTTTTATGGTGGGTGGAAAATCATCAAATAACCCCTCCCGCTCTTGGGCAGAGCGAAAGGGAGTGTCAGACTTCTACTGACTAAAAACCACCCCATGTTCCTTCTTAGCCCTTAATGTCGAGGCCGCGGTCTCTTGCGAACAACCCGCAGCCACATTCGCCTAGCCCTTATAACTGTTAATTTGGGGCTAGTACAGCGTGTCTTCTGCTGTATTTTTTTAGTAGTCGTCAATTCAGTGGTCCCCTTTCTCAAGTCATATTATAATCATCTATCTCCGTCCATTCATCTCTTAAATCTTCATCAGCAGGTAGTTAGAGATTTTTGATGCCCTTTTATAGTTTGTTGTTTTATTTTATAGTTTTTAAATTGATAATGTATTTAAGTAAGTTATACTTAAAGCTACTTAATAAATATTTGTTACGGTTTGTGTTTATGCTACTTACCTGAACCGTTTCGTTGCTTGCTGGTCTATTTGCTGCATCGCCCGTTTGAATCGTTCTCTCATTGGGCAGAACCCATTGTCGAAGATAGACAAGTCTGTTGTTATTACGGGTATATTCTTCTTAACTCCTATCAAAGCATTGTCTTCGTTTGGTTGGCCCAGGGATTTTGAAGACATTTTGTATTTTTTGTTGCGGAAATCTGAATTTATACTTATGATTTTTTACTATGATTTTGCGTCGTGTTTAATGCAATTATTTTGATGGATGTTTTCTGTCAAAATATATTGTCAAGAGCATTCGCTCCTGACCGCTACCTTTTGAATTCTCAAAGAGTAGCATAGTTATACCAAAAGGAGGATATTATTACTAACTTATCCATAGTCTTCTACTTATTTTCTACTATCTTTTCCACGCGGCTTCGCTCGTGTTTGCGTCAGAATTTATTTCAAGTGAACGTTTTAGATATTAATTCTCATTAGTGGCAGAATTTTCAAAATCGGTTTAGTAGATACAAAGATTACCCCTACAACCTCACAAACTTTACCTCTTTATAATATTAGTATGGATTTAGGTAGATATAAGAAGATGGGTATGTTTTTAGTACAAAGATCATAAAATAATATAATTATACAATGCATTAATTTCATTATATCTTGACTACAAATCTCAGCAAGATTAAAGTCATAATGCAAAAAAAAATCACAAACAATAAAAAGTCAATTAACCTTTCACCATCTCTAAATGTCAGTGTTGCCAGATAAGTTAACGTTCCCCCTGAGATGTGGTATTTAGGCGCCGTCAGGGGGCGGGTAGGCAGATTGACAATCACCCCGCTGCTGCCATGGTGACGGCGGTCTAAACACGGCCCTATTAATCTCGAAGCGAGGGCGTGCCGAATTCGTAGGGTGACCAGAGCTTTATTAGATTAGATTTTACGCCATACGGCGTACTATAATGATATTATTATGAACTTATTGATGTTGTGACGATAAATTAATTTCAATTACTTTGTACCTAAAATGCGTGCACTTTTATTATTACTTCCGTAATTTTTGGAGTTATGATATTTTTTAAGTTCTTTTGCAATGAATTACTCACATATTCAGTCTATAATATTCTCACTGCTGTGCCATATGCCTCCTTTGTCATAAGATGTGGTGGGCTATCTTTAATCCGAGCTGATTAAAACTAGAATGATGAACCTATATAATTTGTTGCAAATAAATATGAGCTTAATAGTCAAAATAATTACCAACAAAATCAATAAAACCACATAATATCTAACATCGGCTATAAATTATCATCATGCAATCAAATCAATAATCTTTCCCTAAAAATATAACAATAATTATTATTTCACCGAATGGCAACCCTAAGTGGCGAGGGCGCGAACCGCCGCCAAATTGGCGGGAAAGCTCGTCGTTTGACAGATCATTTTTTATTCCGTTCGGAAATTCGGTGCCATTGTTCCACTGATTACCAGGTGGTCAGGAAGTGTAATTGTATGCTTGTATTTATTATGTATTGATTGATATACTTTGATACTTATTTGTTGGATCTATATTCTATTTTTTTTATTTCTGGTGATAATTAAATTTAAATAAAACTCTCTTGGAGGGCGGAAAAGCGGTAAGGTACCCAAAGTCTAGTTTGCTCTCCTGCGAAAAATGGATAAAATACAAACTAATAACAACTCGTCCCGCTCTGGGCAGAGCGGTCGGGAGTGTCAGACTTCTACTGACTAAAAACCACCCATGTTCCTTCTTAGCCCTTTGTCGAGGCCGCGGGATCTCTTGCGCAAAACCCGCAGCAACTAATATAACCTTATTATTACTTATTAGTTAGTTTGAATAGACAGCTTTCACAGTAATTCAACATCACCTTAATAAAAACAGAAATATTACCGTACGCCCTCTCATACAGATTTTAATCAACAAAATACAAGATATTAAAGGGGAGGTCGGGGTAGCGTTTTTAATTCCCGTAAAACGTCACGTCATATCTCGGGGGAGAGTGGGCAAACATCGTTATACCGTTGTTACTAGGTGTATGTTTGTGTTATGTCAATATGTTAGCGTGGGTACTGGGAACTTGGGTGGACAGGGGAATTGCGCACTATGTTTTGTTTAGAGGACTGCTAAGATGGAAATGTTATGTAAAACTTATGATTTTGAAACGTAGACTAATTCAAAGGTAAGATTTAATAAATCATTCCATTTATATAGCCGCTCAAACGCAGTCATTTTTAACCAACTTAAAAAAGGAGGACAATCCGTTTGTTTTTTTTAGGTATTTTCTTTCACTCACGGCTGCTCAAGGTGGCCGGGAACTTCAAGTTTCCTCACTATGTTTTCCTACACTGATGTGTGATAACAGTAACATATAAAAGGTGTAAAAGTACCCTTAACGCAAACGAAAGGCACTTGTTCTCCCCACCACTGCGATAATTTTTTTGTTCTAGACCATACCTGGGAACCCCCTAGTTATGGAAATATTGGGGGTCAAAGTTCCAAATTTTTCACAGCTGTTTTTGTAAATACTTGTTTTTCAGGTTATAACTTTACTTAAATTACCTCCATGACCCGTTTACTATTCAAATCATCCACTAGCACAATGTTTTAAGAGTGCTACATTGAGTTTTACCGTGAAATGTCAATTTTGACCCAAAAAAAAAATCGTTTCCTAGCAAATTTTTTTGCGTAGGGGTACTTAGTTTGATGTACAGAATGCTTGGTTAACGGCTGTGTGATGGGTTGATTTACACCCTGTATATCTAAATAAATAAAAAGAGAAGTCCTCTGACTGACTCATCAACGCCCAACCCAAACCCTTGCAACTAGAAAGCTGAAATTTTACTGGAATTAATTTGCTGGAATTTAATAGGGGAGAGCAGTGGTGGCCCAGTTGTGGCGGCCCCGACTTACGAACAGTAAGTCGTGGGCTCGAACCCAGGCAGGCGCAATACTTTGTGTCATTTATTTCATCACCACTCCTCTCAAAAACGGCGAAGGGAAACATCGTGAGGAAACCGGCATGTCTTAGAAACCAAAATAATATTCCCGCGTGGTAGTTTTCCCATTCCCTCGCCCATTCCCTCTCAAAAAATGGAGGCCTGTGTCCCAGCAGTGGGAACCTTAATAGGCTGTTGATGATGATGATGAAATAGGGGATGAGTTTGTATGGAAAGTCGTAAATTTCACGCGGGGCAAAACCGCCGGCAAAAGCTAGTCCAAGATAAAGTTAGCAGTAGTAGAGAAAAGAAAACAATTGTATAGATTGACTGACTGGCAAATTACTCAACTTAACCTCATCAATAAGGCGTTACAACTCTTATGGTATCTTCCTTCAGGTTTTCCTCTACAAGTAAAAAAAATCCCACAAATTAAACTACACATTAAGATATTATTACCAACGTATCAGTATTTCGAGATCAAATTAGACGTCACAACTTATCTAATTAATATTTTATCACTTCCAATTTAAAACGATTCTTACATCGTCAATTATCGCCTACGCAATTATCATTCCGTCATTACCCAGTGATATTGATGACGTCACTAAATGATAAAACAGTCGCTTGGGTCAATCTTAAGGCTAATCCGTATTTGCCTAGCTGTCATTTCTAGATCTTTGATAGTCTGACAACCAGTCTCACAAAGGGTTATCGTAATACCGAGTACTAACTGGGTTGTGGACTTGTGGAGGTCAGATAGGCAGTCGATCATTGACTTATATATTTCTGCGTTTTTATATCAATGCAGTCGATCCATAAAAAAGGTCATACGGCTAGACAGATGTATTGTGATAATTTTTTAAATAAATAAATAATTGATGACATCAGTCATGCCATTTAGTGACGTTTTGAGATCATTTGAAAATTATATTATGATGTTTATAGAACAGTTATTTACTTGAGATAAAAAAAACCGGTTATACGATGACACTTAATATTAATGTGTGTTAAAAGTTATTAATTTAAAGATCAAATTCTAGTCTTATTAAAAACGATTATCACC
The DNA here is from genome assembly GCA_949774965.1 of Diarsia brunnea. NCBI lineage: Eukaryota > Metazoa > Arthropoda > Insecta > Lepidoptera > Noctuidae > Diarsia > Diarsia brunnea. The sequence goes on along the minus strand of OX459007.1, from coordinate 11,295,855 downwards.
TGGTCATAATATTGATTGCCTACGCAATTATCATTAAGTATGTCATTATTTAGCAAAATTAATGATGTCGTCACAAAAGTCATTTGACGAGATGTGTGTCGTCATGACTTCGTTTGAAAATAGAAGGCGTAGGTCTGACGCAGGTCATATTAACTTGTGATTCATACAGTTATCATCAGTCATTGGTCAAAGGTCTTTGTATTGTTTGGGTTTTCTTTCATTGTCTTATTATTGAGGCTGAAATGTTATTATAAACTTGACGTTACTAGTGACTAATATCTTTCTTCTTTCAGTACAGTACCACGTATTCCTTCATAGATTAATCTCCTGAAACATGATCATCGTCATCATTTCAGCCAAAAGACAACAACTGCTAGACATAGGCCTCCCTCAAGTGTCGCCACATTGACCGGCCCCGTGCGTCTCGCATTCCCGCAACCTTCAGCAGGTCATCGGTCCATATCGGTCAACATAGTTCGAATATTTCTAAAACAAAACCCCCTCCCAGCGTATCTACCATTAAAAAAGTTTAAATTATCTGGATCAAATTCAATTAATCAATAAAAAACTGAGCGTAATTAATGACTTCATCTAGTTTTTTTGTTTAATTTCCTGTCGGGAAGTTTATCCCACCGCTGGGCTAGGGTGCTGGGATGCGATACGATCTCACGCCGCTCGCGTGTCCAGTTACAGTTTGCGCACTTATAGCACCATTACTATGCGTTTGGGTTGATAGGGCGAGAAAAGGTCGAGTTTTTTCGAACGTGGTGTGGGTGAGAAGTTCACTTTGCTGTTGTATTACTAATGACTTCCTATATTCATTACCAAGTTCTTCAGAGGAGTAACTGGAGAGTTACAAATCTAAATCTAAGTTCTTAGACCTCATACTTAGAGGTTTAGGGAAAGGTGTTCAGACACCAGTCTCGTCGTTTATAACAATAACTTTAATTCAGCTTTGTGAAGAGAGAATAAATGATAAATATAATAATCATTATCCTCACAAAGTATTTGCGTTATCGTAGCAGCATATTGTTTTTTAGTAGTAGTAGTACGTAGTATACCCACTCATCGTTCTCTTACCCTTATCCCAATTACCTTGGTTCAGTATTACATGTATTTTCCGATACCTCTCTAGCACCTACCACTTAACGGAATCAGGTTATTTTGGTTGGTTGCTGGTATTCTGAAAACAGAGTGCTCTGAAATCATATTACAAAACTGCTTCAAGAAAGAGATAATGCAAGTGATAGGGTACTGTCTAAACTGCTCTCGTCACAAGCAGACCTATTGCATGGGTACACCAAACTCACATCCTCCAAAATCGAGAACCCGTAGTATCACCCTCGTTCGTCCCGCGCGTGTTTCTGTTGATGCAGACCAATTTACTGATTGTACCGCGAGCGGTGAGCAAATTGATGGGGATGGGGCTCTGTGTCGTGATACCCAGCTCTAATCAGCGGTAATGAAATATTACATCGATGAGACCACGTGGATAGTATTGGCACGTTGATGTTGGTAAGAGTAAAAGGTTCTAATAATATTGTATTTATAATGGATACTAAAACAATTCAGAGTGATGTTTTTTTAAGAAGTAATATAACACTAGAAGTAAATGGATCAGAGGCGCCTATGCTAGCAAAACGTAGTGATGACACGTAGACTAAGGTTGTCATCGAATAGCGTCCAAGAATTATTGTCAAAAGAAATATGGGTCGCCTGGCGGCGAGCTGGGCCATGTGCCAACCTGGATGAGGCTGGCACAGGTTGGTGGAGAGGCCCAGGAGAATTCAGGCTGTGGATGACCATGAGCGCCTACCAATAGCTCACATCAAAACTTAATTGCCATCAAAAAGTAGACTTTAATACAAGTCGTGGCGTTTGCTGACTCTTGTCAATCGATCGCTACAAGACACATTGATGCTTGTTATTCCAACAATAATTCCATATTTGGTCTAGGCTAAGCGACACGTCAAGTTAAGCAGTAGAACCTGTATAACCTAACCTCTTTGGCATGTCCTTCCCGTACATTCAGAGATCAGTTTAATTTGGTTTCCGCTTGATCTTCGTGCGTACACGCGCCAGATGACTCACACTGCACCCATCTCACCATGAAAATGCATTTACCCTCACCTCAACGAATCATCCCCCATTAATCCATAGCGAATGCAGATAAAACATCGAACATACTCCCCTCACAAAGGTGAGATCTCCCTAGTGGCGTGCGCGCGCGCAGATGAATGTTTAATCACATCGATCATTGATCCGGAGGGCGGTTGATTAACTGCTAAATGGGATGGTAAAAGGTAAAGTAATGATGTAGGTTAATGGAACCGAATAAAATGGATTATTGGCAGATACTTTAAAAGTTTTTGGGATGATTGGGTATCGCGGTTTTTCGGATATTTTAAAGTATTTTGCGTTAACACATGGTTGCCACATATATGTATATTATTGGAGCACTATTTACATCATCAGCATTTATACCTCTGCAGTTGAAATCATACGATGCCATGGGCTCACGGATTTTATTGGCTAAAGAAAAGTGAACTCGCTCCTGACTGAGAAAGCCTTTCAATTCTCAAGTGATTTACGGGGAGAGTTGGAAAGATATGGGAGGCCTTTGTCCAGCAGTGGGACAGAATAGGATGAAGAAAAAAAAGAATCACGTAAATCGGATCATAAATCTCGGCGTAATCGGTGTACATACATAGAAAAAAAAAAACATACCGATCGATTTGAGAACCTCCTCCTTTTTGCGAAGTCGGTTAAAAATAAAAGTACCCTTAGTGCCCGTTTACATACCTTTGATAACTTTATCATCATCATTTCAGCCATAAGACGTCCACTGATAGACATAGGCCTCCCCCAGAAGGGGGGGATTTGCCATAATCGCCACGTTTGGCAGGCGGGTTGGCGATCGCAGTATGGCTGTTACGGAGGCACAAAGAACGCTAACGTTTGATAACTTAAAGAATGACAATTATGTTGCAATCAATCAAGTCTAGATACAGGGCTCACACAGTTTCATCAAAGCATGACGTCACGCCTGTATTTTGTGGAGGGGTTAAGCAGAGGTATAACCTAGTTCACCCACATTTTGACAGTTATGTCCGGAGACACGAATAAAAAAATATTTCTTTTTTATTGCAACATGGGCCTGCTCTAGACCTCGAACACGCGTGATGAAAAACCATGGTTGAGGTCTATGATGGAACGAGCGTGTCCAGTTCACTTTGTTCTGCTTTGAAGGCAGACGGGTTAAATGTGGGAAGGAACGCAGACAGACAGCAAAATTACTTACACCCATGCATCTTATACCATGATCCCACTGCTGTACTGATCATTATCATACTTAGTAAGTCAGTAACCATTACCCCAGCTTAGCACTTACTATAATATCTGCCAATGACATGCTCGTCACACTTGGAGGCGCCACCATCGTCGCGGGCGCACTCACGATGTCATTGTCTCGGAGGAGATCGTGAGCGATCGTGAGGCAGACGCGTGATGCTCCCGGCACGAGCCATCCGCGTGCTGTCTCACTCTAGCATCATGTGTAGCTAGTTGGGAATAAGGAAACTAGGTAGGTATGATATTCTAGTTCATCTAAGTCAATATGTCACCTCCTAACAATGTTATTGCTTGTCCCGTGTGCCCTGGACCGCGCATTAATTGAACTTATTCAATTTTTTTTGGGACGTATCCTAAACACTATTCCCAAACCACTGTAACTCCTGAAAGCCAGAATCAACAGTGGCGACCACCAGAAAAGTGCCGAGACAATGAAGCTCGTCCCAGAGAAACGATTTAACTGTCTTGGATCCCGCAACGAAATTAATCAGAAAAGAATAGCGGAGGAGTAGGAAAACATAACTAAACATAGAGCTTACTCTGATGCGGAACTAATGTCATTATCAATTATTTTGTAAAGGGTAACTGGTCTGTGGGCCCAGTTTGAAGTGAAACGAGTTTCCCATAACCCAAAGAAATTTAACTTAAACGGTTCAAAGGACTATTCCACTGCAAAAAATCACGTAATAACTCTGGATGAAAACGCCAACTCCACTCTTTTCCCTTCATATCATTTCCCACACAATCCATCCATTCTTTCTTCCTCTCTTCTTCTCCGACCGGCGTTCCTCTCCGACTACATCCAGAAACTTCTTGAGCTAATATTTACCTATCTATTATCTAATAATATAAATAAAAGAAAAATACTGACTGACTGACTCAACCGCACCCAGCCCAAACCCTTTGACCTAGATTAAATTTTGCACAGACGTTCCCTTAACAATGTAGACCCTAAGGGAGTTGGATAGGGGATAAAAGTTTGTATGAAAAATCGTCATTTTTGTACGTTATACGGCATCCACGCGAGCGAAGCCGCGGGCAGAAGCTAGTTTTTGATATAGCTATATAATTATAGCTAGCAAATTATAATAATTAGCCACGTCCACACAACAACTTGGGTGGGACACGATCATGTCTCCAGGCTGCACTTCGTGAGGCATCGGGCACGCGCCAGCCTAGTGCCGTCTCGCTCTAGCACGAGTGCCTGACCCACTCCGGAATATTAATAGTATTGGTTATTAATAGAACAGGCAGGAGGCTATGGTCATTTTGTATTAATAGGGCTTAAAATGTCTGTTATTAGGTTATTTATAGGATTTTTTTCCGCATCATCATCATGACATAACGGTTGTCATCTTTGAAGAATAAAGTACAAAAGCTGTTAGTATACATTTATTTTATTAAGAACTTATCGTAAACTTCCCGGCTGTCATTTGTAGATGGTTGACAGTCGTTACAGGTACCTAGTCAGTGGGCCGAAAATCTTACAATCAGTCGTAACAAGCGGTACCGTACCCATTATCCAGTACTAACTGGTCTGTGGAGGCCAGATAGGCCGTCGCTCTTTGTTAAATACTGATATTCAGCTGTATCCAGTTAGACTGGAAGTCGGTCACAGTATTGTTGGGAAAAAGCTAGGCAGACGATGATGAATGGTTCGCAAATTATGTTTGAGGCCCATGTAATGGAAACGAATCTATTACGATCAACCGGGAACAGATCCTTATAGGAAAAGTCGTGATGGGAAATCGATGAAAAGGTTTCCTGAACCAGCCATCGAACCCAAAAACCTATGCTTCCACAAACCCATGTGACCACAAACAAGGGAGTCTTTGTTATCTTAATTTTTTGGACAAATTCGCTTGAATAACGATCGGTTGTTGAACCTGAAATTTTTCACAGAATCTATGAATACTCCTAAGTGAAGGAGGGAAGGGAGGTCTTTACCCTGCAGTTGTTTCACAAATGGCCGAGAATAATACTAAAGATCTCGACCCACAAAAACGCTTGGGAATATTTGGGCTGTTTGTATCCATTGCATTATCTGCATTGATGTTGGGTAGACTTCCCTAAACATACGTAGCAATGGATTTCAATTTTTTTTTTGTTTTTGGATTGGATTTCAATTTGATACTACGGATACATGCGGAACAAAAAAGGATCATTGGATTCAATCCATTGCGTATCCGAAAATGCTGTTGGTCAGACTTTCCCAAACATACGAAGCAATGGATCTTACCTTTATTACCAAAAAAAAAGTGTTGGGGTTCGTTGGCACCCGCACAACCAATGACTGGGAATCTGGGATACGGATTACCTTAGGACTAAATGCGTCACGTCGACCCTGTATTAGTGCCTAAAGCAAAACTTGGCCGTGCTATATTAAAATCTCTTATTTATGAGCATAATGCTATTCTACATCTACACTTCTACACTAATATTATAAAGAGGAAAGATTTGTTTGTTTGTTTGTAACGAATAGGCTCAGAAACTACTGGACCGATTTCATTTTCCCTGTATTCCCAATGGAACGGGAGCTACACGGGTGAAACCGCGTGACGTCCGCTAGTAAATCATAATTTCGACATCGGGCTTAGAATCGACATACCTAGTTTACTTATGCAACTTTGTCGATTCAGACTGAGTGGAGAGATTAAATTATACTATGGCAATAAATGATTCTTGATAGCTGTGCCCGAATTTAATATTTTAACGTCATTCTCCTGCCGTTATCCCAATTTATTTGGGGTCGTTTAAATATGTAAACTACTTCCATACTCCTCTATTCTCGTCATCTCAGCAGTTACCTCCTTTCTTGCCATATCATCCTTCACACAGTCCATCCATCGTTCCTTTTCCTACTCTTATAGCCATCTACATTCACGACTCGAAACTTAAGTGAGGTAAAGTATTACTAATGTAGTTTTACGGTTCTATTTACTAACACACAAATTGTATTTTATCTTATGTATGTTAGTCTATAAGTTATATTTCTAAGGGCCAGAGTTGCCTGAAAATAAATAAATAATATGGTATGATAAAACTTTCCTCACATCATGTTCTCTCCTCCTCATCACACATATGTTCGCAACATCCAAAATTCATAATTATCTTAGTACATTTTACATCTAAGTTATCAAAAAATCAGCTCCGAACGCGTAACGTTACGAAATGAATGTGACGTAAAATAATAAGAGTATGTCTCTCGACCTCTAAACAGTGCGCTGAGCAATCCATCATAACTTAATTAACGCCTCTTTAATTAGCATGTGGCGGTGAAATGTGGAACTTGAACAAATTATTAAAATTGATGTAAATATGTTGATTTTAGGCCTTCGGAGGTGTACATAGAGCGATCCACCAAAGTTTCATCAGTTTAAAATTAAAAACACATAGAAAACACACAACACAATAATGTTATTTATAGAGATTTGCGTTTGGATGATATACATACATTCATTATGTGCTACGTTACAAATAGTATACCATGTTAAATACTAATATTCAGTGGCATTTGGTTATTTTGGAAGCCTAAAATAGTTGGGAAAAGGCTAGATGAATGCTTTTGATTAAAACGAGAAAAAGTACAGCATGCAGCATCTTCCAAACCTAGAAGACAGCATCGAAATACAGAAAATTTATGATTTACTTATCAAATGCATGCACCCTAAAAAAACAACGTGTTATTCTTTGACAAAATTTTTTTTGTTTGTTTTTTTTTTATATAATGATAAGTTGTTGTTTGCCAGCACTCTTATAGGGTCACTACTATATAATTGTCCATATCTAAATTAGTAATTTCTCTAACTCCCCTATACTGTAGTCTACCCACAACAGTTTGTAACAACATGTCCTCGGCAACTCCTCTCCATTTCACGCGCGACCCACTTGCCTTAGATTTAGATTCTAATGCATTATTTACTTAATAACTCTTTAGGTATTACACAATGTACCCTTAAATGAGCTCGTGACGCCATTTTGTTTAGAAATACTTACAAAAATGTTATGCGTAGTTGAGTTTATTGGTTTTTAACTTCTACGCTTATTTGAGTTATTTTGTAAGTAATTAGCATTTTTTTTTTGTTATGGGTAACTGTTTTTATTTTACAAACACACAGACACACAGCACACTGTTTTCTTTGTGTATTCCTTTTTTTTTTTCAGATTACTAGTATAATTATAATGTTTAGAAATAGATTATTATTAGATTTTAATGTAACGAATATTATTTGTGTCACAAAATGTCAACGGAACGAAGGAGCCTGAAACTCACGACACAGGGAATCCTAGTGTGAGTTTCAGGAATCAATGTTATGAATGTAATTTTTGGAACAATAAATTATTCTTATTCTTATTCTTCTTATTCTTTTAATTATTAACTAATATTTGTTTGTTACATACAGTTCTTAGTTTTTTACATAAAAGTTTTTTCTCATAATTTTTATTCGTTTTAGGAACTCAAGAAAATGTACTTATTATAGTAAAATACACAAGATTACGTCTATTATCCCTGAAGAGTTAGACAGGATATATTCAGTGGTCCACATTTGGCCAGTTACATTTTTAAGTCCCATGTAAAAGGGAGCGAGCCTAATGCCATTAACCGGGCACATGTCCAGACTGGAGGTTTATGTCGGACTCTAACTGACCAAAAATCACTGTTCCTACTAATACCATGTGCCGAGCCCAGGAGATACAAGTTTATTCACAAGCACCCCCGACTGTTACGGTCAGCAATAGAAGTATCTTTGAATTTTAATTATTCGAAGTACAGGACTCCAGCTATTTCATTTTCAGAAGATTATTCTTTAAAATATTCCTTATTCTTCAATAAATTATTAGTAACGAGTAATATTTAACAAGATTTTATTTAAAAACCTGTATTCAAACTTTGAGTAGTGTTAATCTATTTCTGATGCTGACTGTACCAGCCCGCCATTCCCGGTGGGCCCCATCACCAAGTGCGGCGTATTTAGCGACCGCACGTTCGTCATGAAACTCTTGAGTGAGATCATAAAAACATATTATATTATTCCAGGAATTATGTAACATTGAAATCAAGATGAGAACCGCGTAGCCGCATCCACTTGCGTAGCAAAGGGCTACGAAATTCGTAGCGCTCTAACACATTTCTAACTCAAGAAAGTTTAACACAAAAAAAAATGATTGAGACAAAGACCCATCCCGTCGAGGCTGCGGGTTCTGCTCGACATGAAGGGCTAAGAAGGAACATAGGTGGTTTTTAGTCAGTAGAAGTCAGACACTCCCTTTCGCTCTACCCAAGAGCGGGAGGGTTATTTGATGATTTTCCACCCGCCTAAAAAAAAAAGGCCCATACGTCATCAATTTCAACGGTTATTGTGGTATATCACATTTTTATCGATTCTTAGGTCGGGCCAAATGTTACTGGGTTTCATCAGGATTGCTTCAGAAGCAGCCAATATTATGCTTTATTTGTTTGATTGCAGTAAGCTGAATACCCGGGATATAAATGAACTGAAGGCGTATCTCGGCCCAACCTTTTGCAAAACACAGGAATGGTGGTGCTATGTGCGTAATAGTGTGAAATTCCTAACCTCTGTATTTGTATTAGTAAGTGAGTACTGAATAATGTAAATTATTCTATTCTATTCTAAAAAACAAAAAAATGTCAAACTGTGCAAGATGCATCAAGAAAATATTGATTCACTTTGCAATTCTACGAAAGTCATAAGGAAAAAAACGTGAGCTAAGAAGACTGATCTAACTAACATAGCATTAATTTAATGTCCAATTGTCCATAGAAATATAAATAAATAGAGATGAGTAACATCATAGTTTCAACAAATTAATCATTCTATTCACGTACGTACGATGACCAATCAAACTTCACAGAACCAGTTTATGCGGATCTCTCATTGTATGAGGAATCAATCCAAAGCTAGGCCATGTTATACTGGAAATGTACGACTAATGGAGACTAGATGCTATACACCGAGCATTGACTTCTATTACAATTACAAAACAATAATAAACTAAACAACTAACTTGCACACATAATTCATAAAACAGGCTCCAATACTTATCTGTCAAGAAATAAGACTCAAATTCGTGTAACAATATTTTTTGCGTCAGCAGATAGAATGTAGGCAGTTTCTGATAAAAAAGAGGTTGCAAACAAAAGGCGGTGAGGACCTTTTTGGTGGTTGATCGTTGAGATAAGGTGGCTGGCGACAAATATGTCTGTCTCAGATTTATAGAGCATCTCGTTATGATTACAAGTGGGTACTTATAGTACGGGAGCTGGGTTACAAAACAATTATTGTTGTTTTATTTCAGAGAAGAATCCTATAACGTATTTTGTGCTTTCAACCAAAATACTTAATAATCACTTTACAAATACGAAATTGGAAATAGACAAAAACAGAAGGTGAAAAAAGCGAAAACCTGACAAACCCCCCTGACTGTCTTCGCTTTTTTACCGACTTATAAAAAGTGAAGAAGGTTATTATAATCACTAGCATCTTTATTTTTCACGGATGTCCCCGATTTCTCCATGATTACTGTAGAGGAGTTGGCAGCCATTTCCATTTATTTGGTAGAGGAGGCTCACGCGGCAGGTGTGGTCCAAAAAAGTCAATAAAACAAACGAAAATCACTGGCTGACCTAGAACGACCATGAAGTTTTTGTATTTGTATGGTAGTCGTGTCGCGCGGGATAGACTCAATAAGTATAGGTACGTTAGAATTGAAGACATGACATAATTTGGTTGTCTTGCAAATGTTCACGACCAAAAAAAACCTTAAATTAGAATTGGACGCTGGTGACTCAAAAATCTAAATTATCTCAAAAAAAAAATCAGACTCCCGGTCAACTACTCAGTATTCCAAACTCATGCGCAGCTCAGCTACTGTTTCCACGAAGGCGCACCGAATAAACCCGAGCACTGCCGAGATGCATTGACATTACATGTCTAACGCATCACCAAGATATGTAGCAAATGTGAGGGTTATTCGCGAAATATTTAGGTGAATCGTGCGTTTTTTTGTTGTTATTCATTGAAGGTTTTGGAGAAGAAAAAAAATAAAACCGACTTCAAAAACACCAAAAAGTGAAAAATAAACTTCTGAAGAAAAATCAGCTTCTGAAGTCGGTGACATTTGTTTGTTTGATTTCGTTTTTTGCCACCGACTTCAGAAGCTGATTTTTCTTCAGAAGTTTATTTTTCACTTTTTGGTGTTTTTGAAGTCGGTTTTATTTTTTACCAAAAAGTTTTTTATTTTTCCATTTTTAGTTGTTCCCAAACAAATAATAGGTTTTATTTATCCCCAATAAATGGAACATTACATAATATCTTACTGTCCAAATCTGGGTGTACACATCTGCGTACCCCCTCAGATCATACAGGCGTGATGTTACGTCATGATGTTGTATAAACAATAAACATCCAAGCGATTGCAGCAATCACGACAGATTTGCCGTCTATTTTTGAAGAGTTCTATTGTATATCTCCGAAGATCAGGATCAGATCTTCACCAAATTTAAATGGGACCACCTCAGGAGTATACTCTTTCAAATAAAAAAAGAATTTTGAGAATCGGTTTACAAATGGAGGAGAAATCAGGTAACATACATAAAAAAAAAAAAAAAAAATACATACACACGAACATATAACCTCCTCCTTTTTTGAAGTCGGTTAAAAATGCCGACTGTGACAAATTCTTTGGTGGGTAATAAAAATGAGAGTTTAGTGGTCTTGAGTTCAAGAACGTCTGCGACCGTCAAGATGTTTGAAGTACAGACAACCGTACTCTTATTTTACTAACTGTGATCCGCATGTAAAATTTTATTACATCACTATTTGTATCGGATTTTGTTAGCAATTTCATGGGTTTTAGTTGTTTGCACGGATGCCTTTTTCTTAAAACAAGTAAAAAATCTAGGCTACTTTTTATAACATCAGCTATGGGCCAGTCCCGTTAAAATCGGTACAGCTATTTTCGAGATTAACCGGAACAAAACGACAGACAAAATTAAATACGGAAAAGTCCCATGTAACAGGAGACGATCGGGAAAAAATCAAAACTCTGCGGATGTTACTGCTACGAAACGTGCTCCTAAGAAAAAACAAGTTCCGTGGTAATTTGGTGTCTTTTAATCACCGGATATTTTACTAATCTATCTATCTATCTATCTATCTATCTATATATATAAAAATGAAACCCGTTTTCCGTTGTCACGACTTGGCATGAAAACGGCTTGACCGATTTGGCTGATTTTTTTTTTAAATGTTCGTTGAAGTTCAAGGATGGTTTTTACGGCGAGAAAAATTCGAATAATGGCCGGAAAAGCCCTAAAAACAGCCCTTTTCTTTTTCCCATACAAACGTTTTCTAACTAAAACGTAAAATCAATTTGAGCTTTAATACCGTACCCATAAAGTTCAAGTGTTAGTGGAGAGGTTCCGGGAAGGCAAAACAATTGAGTGACGTTCAGTTGTTCAGTCAACGAATGACAACTTCAAACAGACCATACGACATTATCACAATAATCACAAATAATTACTGTTTCTTTCCCAATAGAAAAACGATTTTTCAAATGGTGTTTGCGTATAATATAAAAATTAATTGCTGTTAGTTAGTCGCGCTAAAACTAGAGAACGGCTAGACCGATTTGTCTAATTTTGGTTTTGAAACATTTGTGGCAGTCCAGAGAAGGTGAGAAATTAGTAGTATGTAGGTAGGTAGGTAATAGGTAGGTGGTAGGTAGTTGTAGACCGATTTGGCTAATTATAGTGTTGAATTATTCGTGGAAGTCCAGGGAAGGTTTAAAAGGTGAGAAAGTGGTAGGTAGGTTGGCAGGGTAGTAGGTAGGGTAATAAGTAGGATAGTAGAGTAGGTAGGGTAGTCGGTAGAGTAGTAGGTAGGGTAGTAAGTAGGTAGGGTAGTAAGTAGGTAGGGTAGTAGGTAGGTCGGGTAGTAGGTAGGTCGGGTAGTAGGTAGGTCGGGTAGTAGGTAGGTAGGGTACTAGGTAGGTAGGGTACTAGGTAGGTAGGGTACTAGGTAGGTAGGGTAGTAGGTAGGTAGGGTAGTAGGTAGGTAAGGTAGTAGGTAGGTAGGGTAGTAGGTAGGTAGGGTAGTAGGTAGGTAGGGTAGGAGGTAGTAGGTAGGTAGGTAGTTGGTATACAGGCAGGTAGTAGGTAGGTAGGGTAGGAGGTAGTAGGTAGGTAGGTAGTTGGTACACAAGCAGGTAGTAGGTAGGAAAAAGGGCATTGCAACGCATGCCGGGAACAGCTAGTAGAAAATAAATGTATAACCACCGGGCTTCGGAAGAATACCTCAGACAATAAGTGAGAATTGTCCTGTCTCCGATCCCAATAAAGTCTGACACTCAACGTTCAACATAATATTATCTTAAACTTTCCGTTTTTGTGGACCCTTGATACCGGTAGATGTGTCGAGAGTATTTATCTAAAGGTGTGGACGAACGTTTTAGTCATTATCACGCAGACGCAACCGGGAATGTCGCTATTATCGTGCGCACGCGCCTGTTGCATAGACGTAGAAGTGTATTAGAGGGCACAGGCGAGAATCTAAGGAAATGCCTAAGGTTTTATGGCCACCTTTGTGTCGGTCTTTGATGCAATCATTTTTAATATTTTGAAGATTTAATAGTTTGACTTTAAAAAAACACTACACACAAAGTCTTCGATTTCGGAAAGTAAAGATATTTTAGACTTTTTAAGTGTTTTTTGGAAGTCAGATAGTTTTTTTGCAAAAAGTTTTGTGTGTAGGCTTTGGTCTGTGTAGTGCCTATAACAACCCTGTTCACTTTTAACAGTACTTGAGTAGAGTTCATTTATGTAGAGGGAATACTATGGCCTGGTTTCCACTAAAGCGGAGAGGAGATGTGCGGAAATCGGCCAATCACATAAGTTTAAATTTACATCTGGTCTTCAGCCTTTCCTGTGATTGGTCGAATTTGGCTCATCTCCTCTCCGCTCTGCTCGTCTCTAAACTGGGCCTATCTATATACTCTGCAGTCTACAGCCAGGGATGTTGGATTCATCTCTCGAGTATGTGCAGCTCAGACGGACGTTATCTCGTCCACTGCTCGTAAACCGACGACCACCTGACTTGAGATAGCGTCCTCTTAAATTTTACTACAATCAGGAGTTTGGGACAAAAGGTTCGGTAATGCATGCCACTTTGCCACCGGTCGAGAAAAAAAATTGGTTAAGTACGGTGGCTTTAGTGCGGTTAATCTATCGCCCTAACGAACTTGCTCGCCAACTCACCATGGACCACTCTGTGATATGGCTGAAACATCATCAATACTAGAGCTAGAAAACCAGGAGTAGCTCTGGGCAGCAGATGAGTTGATGCTTCCAATGGGAAGCCACTCCGCATGACAGCATCACAGAACAGATTTGCTCATAGTCTTGGAGGTGATTGCAAATATTACAGACAGAGAAAAAGAAATACGGTGGTTTATAAAAACTGAATTGCCACTAGAAAATTAGACCAGTAAGAATGTTAATAAGTAAGTTCTTAACATACCTCCTACTCCAATTTGTCTGATTGCTGCAATAATTACTTTAGATGTTGTAAGTATTTCAAAAAAACGGCATTTCGAAACAGGTTGAAAGAATTAATTGAGCTTTAATTAACCATTCACAAAGATATACTGAGGTACATAAAGATGTACCTCAGTATATCTGGACAAAGATCCAGTCGGGGCTGCGGGTTTTTCGCAAGAGATGAGATGACGAGTAATAGAGAAGTATGGAAGAAGAAGAGATAACCGACCCCAAATAAATTGGGATAGGGGCAGGAGAATGATGATGTCTCGATAGGACACTTGATGTCGTGTCCAGGGAGGACAGTCCTGTTGCTTACACATCACAGCAGGTGCTGGACGCTAATGAAAGTGCCAAACTCGTCGTAAAATTTTGAGCTGACTCAATTTAAATTGTCATCGACACGCTAAGACAACAAGAGATTAAGTTTGTAGAAAAAAACTAAAAGGATAGTAAAGTTCAAATAAGTTCTCCAATCAAAACAATGCACATTTGTATGAGTGCCACACAGTCTTTACGCTAAAGCCATTACACCTTCCATACCTACAGAAGTAAAAATAAACAGTCGCAGAAAATAGATTCTGACGTAATACCAACTGCTCTAGGTTAAAAATAATACACAACGCACATGGAATAGAACAATAATCTTGTTTACTATATAATAATAAAAAATCGAAAATAGACTCGTTTGTCTGGTCGTCGCAAACGCGACTGTTGTGCTCATAGTTCTGAGTTGGATTCCCAGATCAGGCGAAGTGTTATTAGATTTTTCTATCGCAAATTTTTCGGAAGCAGCCACGGAGTCTGAATTTGTTCCCGGTTGATGGCAATAGGCTCGCCCCCTATTACATGGGACTTAAACTTAACTGGTGAAATGTGGGTACACATCTGCCTAGCTCTTCGAGAACAACAGGCGTGATTGACGCACCTCGAAGGCTGAACGCATATCAATGCGTTCACTGATAGAACATAATCGTGGAGGACATAGGATGACTTTTATCCAGGCAGTTCGCCGATATAATTAACGACCTCTACGCAGGCAAATCCGTGAGCAAAAGCTAGTACATAATCTAATATTAATTGAGAACATAGCGAGTCTGTCTGCAATAAATGTTAGGAATCTAGTTCAAGCTAAGTTAGAGCTGCTTAAGATTTTATGGGAGACGATAGTTTTGCGTTCTCAAGGAAGTTTCTAGTATTATACTCAGTGGTTTTGTACACGATTGTGATGAACTAGATTTTCCTACGGAAAGTTTTCCATAATGTTCACTTCTGCATCTATTTTCTTTACAACCCAAGCTTGCAATTACACGAGTATGTTCTTGATATAGTACCAGGCACAAGCAATTAATATAAACCTCGCCACGAAATTAATATAAACAAGCAGCATCATTATATGTGAATTAACTAATTTTCTCCAAGTTAGTTGACAAGACATTCAGAAGGTGAAAAGACGAAATGACTTTCAAAGCATTGCTTACTACAAGACTTTCCACCCTGACTAATGCCAGTCCCGGAACTTTTCGGTAGCTTATGTCAGTCTCATACAAGTTTGGCATATCGGTCATAGTTAATCATAACCACTTCAACTGGCACTGCTTGTCAAGAAAAAATGCATCGATATGTCAAACTTGGTACCTACATTATTTTAGTTCTATGTTTTTCTACATGCATGCACACAGGTTGGCGGATAGTATGAACTATCAGTTCATACACTTCAGCGAACTTATTTCGTAGTCTCTGTGTCTAGGACTTATCTAGAGAACTCTGACCTGTTTTGTCGACCCACCTAAGTGAGGTGCATTGATCTCAGGTGATTATATTCAATAAGGTAGTTGACCTGTCCTGAGTAATTGTAATAATTCAACCAGCTCGATTGTTTATGGGACAATGGACACCATAATGACATGACATAGCTTTCTACGGATTTTGGACTAACAATATGGTGACTGCCAAAATGTTCAGAACCTTTCTTTGAACAGTTTTTGAAACCAAACATTGCCAAATATGAAGGAATTTTGTGAAACTTAGCATAATCTTTTAAGGTCCCCACAGCTGCCTGTCAGGGCTGCGGGTGCCTGTCGGGGCTGCGGGTTGTTCGCAGATACCGCGGCCTCGACATGAAGGGCTAAGAGGGAACACGGGTGGTTTTTAGTCAGTAGAAGTCTGACACTCCCTCTCGCTCTGCCCAAGATTTGATGATTCCAGACCACACCGGCCCAGTGCAGGTTGATGAACGTTTTGATTTTAGGTCATATCGGTTTCCTTACTATGTTTTCCTTTACCGGTACGAAAAAATTGCAATTAATTAGCATAGGAATCCAGACCTTCTCAGAATCTATAGAGAGATTACATTGACGTGAAACCCTGAATAAATTAGACATTATTAATTTAGAACTGGAAAAACCTTTATAGGGTCTGTAACTGGTCTCAGACTTGAGACAGTTGCAAACACAAGTACTTAATTTACTTAAATAACAAGTAAAAAATGGTTGGTCTATTGGTCGCCAGCGCGACTGCTGAGCATTAGATCCTGGTTTCGATTCCCAAAGTGGACAAAGTGTTATTGTTTTTTCCATTAAAACAATCTCAGTAGTCTGAAATTGTGCTCGGTTGATGGCAATAGGCTCGCCCCCTATACATGGGACTTAAAACATAACTGGTGAATTGTGGGTGACCTATTATATACCTCTCCTAACCCTTAGGAGATTACAGGCGTGATGTTATGTTCTCTAATCAGTTATTGCAGTACTTACAAACCTATTCATCTCACCGCACATTCTCATAGCCACAGAGTACAGTAACCAGTAAACAAACTAGCTAACAATCTACCTAACAATAGAATGATAGAGGCTGTTGTCCACCCGCCGCCGCCGCCGCTCCGCTGTGACATACTGAGCTTACGTAAAAGCGTAGTTTATTGTATGATTCGTGTCGTTCTCCATTTGTGTCGACACTGAGGATTTTCTCTTTTAAATAGTCAACTTTTTTTGCATGTTTCGTTGGGACTGGCATGGTTTTATAAAAGTCCTTAATAACAAATATAGAAAGAATAATAAACTTGTTTGCAGATATACGAGTACATATTAGTTTTAGTTTTTTTCAGTTCATCTGGGCGGATGAAATACGTAACAATTACGTTTATTTCTTCAAGTATTTGTAAAATGTGTGTTATAAGAATAGTTTGGTGAAAGTTTGACAAGTTTATAGCTAAAATAAACAAAGCAAAAAATCCCATATCTTTTGTTACGCTTATTCGTTTCTTTATCCGTAAAAATATTTAATAGTAGTAGTAGGTAATAGTTATGGTGGCGGTGGAGGTGGTGGTGGTAGTTATGGTATGGTCATGTAATGAGGAGAGATGAAACGCATGTGACTAAAAAATTGATGGATATAAATATTGATAAAGGGACCTCTCCCTTTAAGGCCTTCCCTAAGGCCAAAGAAAAGATGGATGGATTGTGTGATTAATGATATGAATGAGAAAGGAGTAAATTCCACCTTGACGTGTAACAGGGAAGAATGGAAGAAAATGTGTTGCACCGACCCCAAATAGAATGGGATAAGCGCAGGAAGATGATGATGAGTAGTGGGTAATAGTTTGTCTCTGCATTACCCAAAATAACTGGTAGAGATTTTTTAAAATAAATAACTAGTAGAGCCTTTGGCGTCAAGCCCACCTCTAAGTACAAAAGTATATAGGTGAACGAGTAATTCATCATCCTCATCATTCTCTTGCCCTTATCCCAATTCATTTGGGGTCGGCGCAGCATGTCTTCCTCTTCCAGACCTCTCTGTTTTTCGTCATCTTATGAGAAACCTCCTTTCTTACCGAATCATTCTTAACACAGTCCATCCATCGTTTCTTTGGTCTTCCTCTACTCTTATAACCATCCACATTCATATTCAAAACCCGTGGACTAGTCACTATAGTATTCAATAAATAGCCGTTTGATTCATACAATAGATATTTACGAGCCCAAACATTGATCCTCCCCAAAACTAACCATGACACATAGTCATAATATGACAATCTTACGCAAATCAGTTTTACCGTTAGTTCGTCAGCGTTCCCTTTGGCGTCGAGTTGCGGTCAACGATGCGTTTGTTTGCTAATTTATTGTACTACATATGTATGTCGTATTGTGACGTTGGTATTTAATAGACTGGTGAATAATGCTGCTTAAATACTGATTTATTTAGCTAATATAGTCCTCCTTACCGTTTTTGGTCGCTGCGGTCAATCTTAACGGAGATAAGCCATCGGCACGAGAGATATTACAGTGCACCAGTGTGTGCGCAGGCATAGATACTCTCTGTATATTCCTTTTCTCTCATTATCCGATGGGACGGCAATCTAACATGATCGGAGGGAGACATCAGGCGCAGGACCAACGGCTTGACGTGCTTTCCGAGTCACTGGGGTATTAAGCTATACCTGTATAGCTTAATGTAAATCAACCCAACACACAGCCGTCAACCAAGCATTCTGTACATCAAACTAAGTACCCCTACGCAAAAATTTTTGCTGGGAAACGATTTTTTTTTTTGGGTCAAAAATCACATTTTACCGTAAAACTCAATGTAGCACTGTCAAATCATTGTGCTAGTGGATGCTTTGAATAGTGAACGGATCATGGAGGTAATTTAAGTAAAGTTATAACCCGAAAAACTAGTATAATTTACAAAAACAGCTGTCAAAAATTTGGAACTTTGACCCCCAATATCTCCGTGACAGCAAGTTCCCAGGTATGGTCTAGAACAAAAAAATGATTGCAATGGTGGGGAGAACAAGTGCCCTTCGTTTGCGTTAAGGGTACTTTTACACCCTATATGTATGTATGTAATTGTGAAGCTTTCGAAGGTGGTTTAAACTTAGAAAATAACCCTCCTTTTGGGCTTCGCCGGAGTCGGGTAAAAACTTTCATATAACTAACGATAACGTTACAATTGTAATACTGTTTAAATAAAAAAAGGTTTGGTTTACTTTCAGTTCCATAAGGGGTTTCTTATTAAGCTTCTTTCTGACGTTCATGTAATTATCGTGTCGACATCAATGGAAAACCACCGCTAACAGTGATATCTGCATGACATGTAATCCTACAGCCCGGCAGATAATAGAATTAGTGGTGACTGGTGGCCGAGAGTTATCCCACGCGTGGCCCACTCCCAGCCAATTGTGCCAAACTACCTCTTGTTGGAGTAGATGAGGTATAATGTGGGGTTTCGAGAAATAAATTGTGTTTGTCGTTAGGTGTGAGAGAAACTTTGCAGATGGCGTGTGATGACGAGGTAAACATATTGTAATCGTCTCTTGTTATGAAGTCATAAAACGAGTGATTGTCTCTTGTTTTCAGTGTCGAACGTTGAGATTTCAGGTCCACTACTAATTCGGACTGCCTCGTTGGTCTGGTGGTCGCAAGCGCGACTGCTGAGCATGAGGTACTGGGTTCGATTCCCGGGTCGGGCAAACTGATATTGGCTTTTTCCATCAGGAATTTATCAGTAACAGCCACGGAGTCTGAATTTGTGCCCAGTTGATGGCAATAGGCTCGCCCCCTATAACATGGGACTTAAACATAACTGGCGAAATGTGGGTGTACTATTAGGTACACCTCCGCCTAACCCTTCGGGGATTATAGGCGTGATGTTATGTCATGTTATGTTACTAATTCGAAATTATACAGTGTAGGTAGGAGGTACCCCTTTAGGGACTTTTTGCAGATATCCTCTTACAAATGGGCTGTCACAAATGTATTTTTAATCGTTTATTAATAAGAAGGGACACATTTACAATAAAATAATAAAAGTTTAAATAGAGTACAGTTACATTCTTCCCTGAACAAGGTTGAACCTGTGTTTCAGGCTACAATGGGTATAAATATCTACTTGAAATGTTTGACATAGTAAAGAGCAGTAGGTATCCTTTCCATGGATATTGTCATCATCACTCTTATACCGGTTTACTCTGATCAAACAACTGAAGTAAGTAACATAAAACAATCTGTTATCAGTTTATCAGATGCTAGATTATTTTATACCCCATAATGTCCTACATGTTGGACCTAGCTATTCGATCAAAATTTCAGTCGACAAACAACCATCATAAAAACCACATACAGTAACAAAAACACTCCACCGTCAGCCGACTACAAACAACCCATCAATTTAACCTGTAGTGGAAAACTCGAAGAAAAAAAATATCATCCAATATGTCTGCCGTTTCCGAATATCCGAAAAATGATACGGTGTCCACAATTCAGGGAAGTGAAAGCCGCATTTATCCAGTTTTCGAGTCGGGTATAAAAAGAGCGGGTGCCCTGCCGCCTCCCCCTCCCCAACCCCCCCTGGGCGCCTGGACTCCCCCTCTGGCGCACGGGGAGTGCGCTGAATCGATATGCAAGTAAAATGTACACCTGTAGTGACCATGTGGTTGGGATTTTTAAAGAATTCCGCGGTTATAATTTTGTCTGGTAGTAAATCTATAGTTTTCGGCGATAGTTTGAACGATGCCGATGGATGGATTTTTAAAGAATTCCGCGGTTATAATTTTGTCTGGTAGTAAATCTATAGTTTTCGGCGATAGTTTGAACGATGCCGATGGATGGATTTTTAAAGAATTCCGCGGTTATAATTTTGTCTGGTAGTAAATCTATAGTTTTCGGCGATAGTTTGTTCGATGCCGATGGATGGATTTTTAAAGAATTCCGCGGTTATAATTTTGTCTGGTAGTAAATCTATAGTTTTCGGAGATTGTTTGAACGATGCCGATGGATGGACTGTGTGAAGGATTAAAGCTAGAAAGAAGTGATGAGATGGTAAGGATTGAAGAATTAAGTATGGACGAAGACATGCTGCGCTGACCCCAAATAAATTGGGATATGGGCACGAGAATAATGACGAGTTTGAATAAAAATTTAAGTGTCTCATGAAATTCTATTTTCAGTCTATTTTTGATTCCATAGTCATTTAGAAAAGTTTTTGTTTGCGACTCTATAAAATGAATTACCATAGTCTTTCCTAAATTTTAGCGTATCCACAAATATAAAAGATCAATTTGAATAACCTAAATAAATTGACAAGCTGTGGACATCGGAAACTGATAGATACTTCAATATCTATCAAAGTTCTGTGTCTGTACCAGTACGAACGAACCTAAATGCGAAAAAAAAAAATCTCCATTAATTTGACCCCCCATCACCCCATCTCAATCCGACCACCTCCGCAACCCATGGTCACCGCACACACCCTCAGTCAGGTGAGTCACTACTATCTGTTCGTCAGTGTGGGTGTACGCATGTGTGTGTGTGCGAGACTCCACGGCGACTGTCATTGTAGGACGGGCGAGGTAGATTGGCGTTATGGTTGGAAGGTAGTTATTAGAGAAGTTTTAATTGCAGTTAGTCAATGTTGGTTTATCGATTGGTTGGTTTAGTTGCAAGTGCAGGTTGTGTTGGCCTGTTTGATGTTAATGCGTTCTAAATGCCATCACGTAGATTTTGATCAAAGGTTTTGATCATTCTTCTTTTCTTTACATTACGCCAGTTATGATAAAGTTTTAATTGCAGTTACATCTGTAAAGACGGTTATCTTTTTAGTCAAAAAGGTGTCGAAAATCTGAATGCCTACTCGGGTTTCTCATCTGGTATTTTGTCTTCGTGTCGTGACTTGATATCGTATCTGGGGGCCTAGACAAAATCCCTTTTCTGTAAGCGTTAATGCCGTGACATCTCTAAAGCTAATGTCAACTCCATACAATTTGATCTTTCCGTTGGCGTTAACGCTTACAGAAAAGGGATTTTGTCTAGGCCCCCTGGTAGGCTTTTAAACTGTAGTTGGGCTTAAGTACCTACATAATTGTTCAAGAGAATGTCACTGATCAAATAATAATTGGTTAATTCTGATGTAATTCTACGAATGCTATAACCCCAGTTATAATAGGGATGTTTCCTGACTAAAAAAAATATGATTATAATTAGTCCGTCTGTTAGAATATCGAAAAATATTGGAGACGTATTTTTTTGTTTTTTTCATATCAATAAAAATTGACGAAGTTAAAACGTGTCAAAGATTTGAGAGGGGGTTGTGACGTCACTCATCGGTATAAAATGTCATACTTATGTCTTAAAAAGTGACGTCACACGAGTTTTCAAAGCACTATATCGTCTTCATTGTTTTTTTACTTGAAAAAAGAAAAAATATGTCCAATATTTTTTGCAAATCTATCTGACGGACTAATTAGATTTTTTTTGTTAAAAACCCCATTTTCGAAATTAACTCGTCTAGTCATTGTTTTGTCGACCAATGTTTCATTGGTATTTTTAGCACTATCTGATACCAATCCAACAAACCCCTACTATGCATCGGCAGTTAGGTGTTGTTTTTAATATTTCACTGCGCGGACTAGAGACACGCGCGTCTCGGGGGAGCATACACAATCATACACCGACATACACAAACATCCACCAACATACACCACACATACGCACTAACAAGATAAACTTTGCATACGTACTGTGTAGACACACCTTTATTTAGCCGAGATATGTATGTTAGGGTGCATTTTAGGGTTAATATCGATGAGATATTGTAATGTTTGTGACTTTTTATCTTGGAGGGTTAAATAGGACATGTGGGATCAATGTTGTGCGCGCCTGCGCTATTAAGAATCAGCTCGGTTTACATTTTTCGGGCAGTGCAAATAAGAGGCCTCTTGTTGGGTTGGATCGCTTTTTAAAACCCCAACTCGAGTTGGGCTTTTAAAAAGCGAACATTTGGTACGTATTGTTAAGAGGTTCCTCTGTTTTAGAACTCTGGGCCGAGTTACCTTGGTGTGTGTTTTATATACATACTACCCTGTTTATCTAATGGTAATGGTATGATGCCATTTAAACCCTTTCCCTTGGCAGAATGGCAAAATGGCAGCAGCAGTAGTGGTGCAGTGACGACTGCCACCATTGCTGGTACTGCCATGTCCTAGAACCAACTCACTCTAGACACCTCCGTCTAACAAAGAAGCGTATGTCATAGACCATTATAGGTGGATAATGCTTAAGCTTAAAAAATATCATAGAATCGCAGTTCCACAAAGGAAATCAATCAAAGTGAAATCGTTTCCTTAAATCAATTAGCTTACATTACCTTGGCAGCTGGTCTATTACGATTTCCACGTAGCTCTATAAAAACAGCAGACAGTCGCATATCAATCGCGACGTAACTTCATCTCGACACATTCCCATGCAAAACTGAACTGAATCATGTGGAGACATGGAGTAGAAAGAAATGGAGTAAACGGTTGATTCCATGGGTTTTGGTAAGCACTGTGCTGATCATACTAACTGTAAGTCATCCTATGCTGGACAGAGGCCTCCCACAAAGCTTCGCAACAACGGTTCTGGACTGGTTACACCATACTCTAGAAGTCGCAGTTTTGTAAGGCCTTCCATCAAGTAAAAATTTGGGAAGGGTAACAAAAAACTACCGGTTGCTCAGACACAGTGAATTCCTCACTTAACACCTTTCACTTGGCATCTTCTTTGGGAATCCATCAGATTACAGATGCAATTTATCTGACAGGTTGCAGGTGCTGATTGACACTTTGGTGATGTAGAAGACGTAGAGGTAGTTTCTATTTCACCGACTATTTCTAAAAAGTTGTACAAATCGATACGACCACTTACCTCATTATAAAAACAAAGACGCGTTGCACTCCATTTACTAACGTATCCATGCACAAAACTGTGTTTACGTAACTTTTGCATAATTGACGCTTCTGCGCACCTAGTAGTATTGCGTTACTGAGAAATGCACCATAAACTACAGATTTTTATTGATCAGACTTACTATATCTTATCGTAAGAGAAATCAAAAATCTTCCAGTATCTTTAGATACTGGAAGATTTTTGATTTCTATAGGTGCTTCTTTTCTATCTAGCTGATCTATTTTCATGAAAATAAATGTTACATTTTCAGGGTAGGTGTAAGTTGTCCTAATTCTATTTTCCTTAGTTTTTTTAACTTATCCTTCCATCAAGCAAGTGGATTAGTGGACTAACCAGTTCGTTGAGTGGCCTAAATATCGGTATCACTGGCATGGTGACGTGATGTCAGTTATAAGTTTATAACTTATAAGACTGTTTGACATTATATTTGGCATTGTTTTTGTAAAGAAGTTCATTTGTATGTAATTTGCTAAGTAAGTGTACGGTTTATAAATTTAAAACAATGTAACAAATTTTTTTATAACATAAATAAAATTAACTGAAATATGACATGACGAAGTCTTCCAAAAGCTGTCCAGACTCCATGGATCCTTCTATCGGCTTTTTTTCTCAAAGAAGTGTCTTCCAATCTGGATGGGTTGCCTCAGATAGGCATACGATACAATAAACTGCGTATTTCTAAAGGACGGCTAAAATCCACTTATCGCGCAATCAATTAAATTTTTATAAGTCTACCGTAATAGTTGCAAATATTTAGGCTCATCAAAATATATGAATTAAATATTCTAACAATGTTTATTGGAGAAATATTTAAATGTAACATCAATGGGAACTAGAGCGGTAACGTGACGACGCGATATTAACTTATATTTTAAACCACACATGATGTTTTCACACAGCTCACAATAATAGTTTAACCGACACGTATGTACGTACTTTTTTTTTGGGGTGCGGCAAATCATCAAATGACTCCTTCCGCTCTGGGCGGAACGGAAGACAGTGTCAGACTTCTACTGACTAAAAACAACCTATGTTCCTTCTTAGCCCTTTGTGTCCGGGGCCGCGGTATCCCATTCGAACAACCCGCAGCCCCGGCAGGACGTAAGTACTTGCCAGTCTAAAAGCGGCGCCTTTGATAGAAAATTTGTATGGTAATCGTTCGTCGTGGCATGTGATGCGGAGGAAAGAGGAAAATGTCGTGAGGAAAGTTTTGAGTATGAATATGGAGGGGTTTTAGAGTACCTAGAGGAAGACCAAAGAAACGATGAATGGACTGTGTAAAGAATGATATGACAAGAAAGCAGGTGTTTGATGAGATGACGAGTAATAGAGAAGTATGGAAGAAGAAGACATGCTGCAACGACCCCAAATGAATTAGGAAAAGGGGAAGAGCCCACCAACCACCAACCAACCAGACCAACGACGATGATGTAAGTTTGGAAATTTTAGTTTTTTTATTGTTCATTGTAGTGGTGGTCCTGTGGTGGAGAGTAGTGATGGCCCAGTTGTGGCGGGCACGACATACGAACAGTGAGTCGTGAACAGGTAGGCACATTACTTTGTGTAATTTATTTCATCACCACTGCTCTCAAAACGGTGAAGGAAAACATCGTGTGGAAACCGGCATGTCTTAGAAACTAAAAATTCGAAGACATGTGACATCTACCAACTCGCACTGGGCCCGCGTGGTGGATTATAGCCCATCCCTCTCCTAGAGAGGAGGTCTGAGTAGCTGCAGTGGGAACATTATAGACTGATGATGATTGTACGTCATATTTTGTAGATCTTTGCCAGTCGGTACAGGTAGTCAGTGGCCTGAAAGTCTGACAACCAGTCCTATGAAGGGGTGTAATATTCCCCAGTACTAACCGGGTTATGGAGGTCAGATAAGCAGTAGCTCCATGAAAAATACTGAAATTCAGCTGCATCCCGTTTGAGAGGGAGCCGACCTCAACATAGTTGGGAACAGACTAGGCAGTTAATGATGTCCTAGTTATTGTGTTTTTTTTTTTAAACTAGCAAAACACGGACAACACCATAGGTCTTTTTATAGTGAAAACTTGTTCGTGTAGCTTTACATACAAAATTAATTGACAAAGTTTTCAAACGAAATGACGAGCTCGACTAAAAGTTGAGTGTTCGTAAAAACGACGTTTTCTGTATATTTCCCTGGAGATGGGGGTGAATAGATGTTTTTCATCGCAGAGGCGTGTCTATGGTTCAGTTGTACCGCACCTACTAATGTTATTAATTGTTTTTAGTTATTTTGAAGAGGGTCAGAAGACTGTTATGTTTTGTTTTAGACGGAAGAGGGTTTATTCCTTAAATTGGGACCATTGAAATTGCTTTCCTATTTGTTTGTTTTGATTAATTAATTAATAATAATTAATTAATATCTTGACTTGGCTCGCGAGGTTGTCGACATGTGGGATGTGGACTCAGCGATCATTGTGCCGATAGTTGTTACAGCCAATGGCTTAATTGCCAAGAGCCTCGACCAACACCTGAGGAGGCTCTCGTTAGACGGCTGGATCAAGGGCTTGATGCAGAGAGCGGTACTCCTGGACACGGCTCGTATCGTTAGGAGGTTCCTTTTTTTTGGAGCCCTGACCGCCGGTAGCTTGGACCCTGTTCCCGATACCGGTGGGCTACAATTTTTTTATATTTTTAAATGTTTTTTTTTATTGTTTTTATAAGAAATATTTAAAAATGTATGAAGTTTGTTTTCAAATAAATAAAGGGAATATTAATTAATCATAACAGAAAACTGTTTGTCAGGCTTTTTTGACACTGACTAGAATATGTAACTGTCAAAGATCTATAATTGACAGCCGCGATCAATAAATAGCTCTTTCCGAGGCACGAAGGCAACTAGGTATCCCATCCACGGACCCAATAACTGGGTACACAGAAAAAATAGAAAAAAAAACATACCTACCGTGAAGAGTGAACTGCAAACTTCATATTTTTAAATCTTTTGATAATCATCCTTGGTCCGTTAGCATCCGACATCGTTTATTTATTTTATTCCAGCTGAGCCTACTACTAAAGTTTATATGAAATTTATTTCATTTATGATCCGAAAGACACGTGGTGCCATCTATTATCATAAGAACGTAGCTGTTAATTTCCTAGGGAACAGTAAGTACTTTTTTCGGGATGAAAAGTATACCCTATGTCCGTTTCTGTACACCTGACAACATCAAACTTACTTTCGCATTTATTATGAGAGTCAGGATTATATAAAATTACCTAAACAAAGAATCAAACACAATTATAGCCGTTCTAAGTTGGGTACGACATATTTTTTTAAATGAAGACATTTTTTTAACACTTTAATGTTCGAGGGGGTATTTTGACCGTTCACAGCCTTAGGCTTTACCCAACCTTGAATTTATTCCACGCAGCGCTACCTAATGACGAGTTATTTGTTACAATTGTATTGGAATTCTTAAGCATCATAATATAGGCTTGCTAGCGTTTAGCTATGGTCTCATAGATATTAAGAGATGATATCATCGATGATATTGCACGTCAGTATTGTTAATTTAAAAAGTAACTAGTTATAAAAAACTGAAAAGCAAAATTTAAAACTATTTTTTTTTTTATTTGGCGGGTGGAAAATCATCAAATAACCTCTCCCGCTCTTGGGCAGAGCAAAAGGAAGCGTCAGACTTCTACTGACTAAAAACCACCCATGTTCCTTCTTAGCCCTTCATGTCGAGGCCGCAGTATCTCTTGCGAATAACCCGCAGCCCCGACGGGTCCGCAGCCCCGACGGGCCCGCAGCCCCGACGGGCCCGCACCGCCTAGGTTGGAACTTGGGTGTGTGACCACCCATTACATAACATACCGAGTTGCCTCCGTGCTTCAGAAAGCACGTTAAGCCATTGGTCCTGGCTGACATTTGTAGATCTTTGACAATAGGGATATTTCCTGACTAAAAAAAATATGATTCTAATTAGTCCGTCTGTTAGATTATCGAAAAATATTGGATACGTATTTTTTGTTTTATCAAATCAATAAAAATTGACGAAGATAAAACGCATCAAAGATTTGAGTGGGGGGTTGTGACGTCACTCACCGGTAAAAAATGTCATACTAATGTCTTAGAATATGACGTCACACGAGTTTTCAAAGCACTATTTCGTCTTAATTGTTTGTTTACTTGAAAAAAGAAAAATATGTGTCCAATATTTTTTGGAAATCTATCTGACGCACTAATTAGGTTTTTTTGTTAACTACCCTTTCGTAATAAGTAGTCATGGCCCAAAAGCCTTCCAAACGGTATCTTAGTAACCAGTACTAACTGGATTGTGCTTGATGAGCTGCATCAGGTTGAAAAGAGATAAAGTTCACAAATCATTAAATCAACCCACTCGCGGCATCCTGCGGCCTGTAAGACCGACCGAAGTGCCTCGTCTGTGGTACCGTACCTTGTACATCTACTTACCTTGTGACTTGTGAGGGAAAGGATTAATTTGGAAAAAGGGTACCTATAATAATATCGGGGCTGCAAGTTGTTCGAAAGTGAGACCGCGGCCCCGGACACAAAGAGCTAAAAAGGAACATGGGTGGTTTTTAGTCAGTAGAAGTCTGACACTCCTTTCCGCTCGACCCATAGTGGAAGGAGTAATTTGATGAATTCCCACAGACCAAAAAAAACGTACAAAAATAATGTAGGTATTTGCTAAAAACAATACTTTACCTACATTTCCTTATATTACCTAAGCGATTAGTTCACATTTCGTTATGAAAGGAAAAAAGAAACAAATGTTTAACAAACATTCATAATATCCAGTGTCAACCATTTTCGTCACAAACGGCATACATACCTACAGAGTACAGCTAATAATAATAATAACTCACCTTTTATTCAATACAGCTCATTCTTAACCCCAAAGAATAAGGCGTCTGTTACCCCATTCATCATCTTCCGTTACACCTCTAATCCCAACCCTTTCAATACCCCGAGACCCTAAGGGTCAAGACTCGTTAATTGGAAGGGTCACTTCTATTGTCCATCTTGACCAATCCCTGTTTTTATAAACTTTATACCTTTGTCCGAAATTGGTCCAGATGACCCCTGGTCGCATTTCAGTGTTATTTGAGAAGGGTCAATAGGATTTCAATGAGTGGTCAGTTAAAGGAGTAGGGTAATTTTGACCCGCGTGAGATTGGGATGGTTATGATTTATTAGTTATAGCTTCTTTTCGTAAGAATAAATTTAAATTAGAAACAATATTTATGCTTTCCTCACTGCCGCACTCGGAGAGCATTAATGATTACTTAGGCCATCACTTAGAAAAGGTTTTGACAGTTTTGTCATACAAAATTATGTCAAATCTTTACTAAGTGACGCCTTAAGTAATCATTAAATATCTCTGAGTACCGCAGTCAGACTATTAGATTTAATCAGTCATTAAAAAACATCTCATCAACTAAAATGACACAATAATCGTATATTTGGCGGTAACTTAATTAACTCTTCATGTGGTGTTTTTGTTTACCTTTAAGTACCTAATTGTTGCACTGTTTATATTTTAAACAAAATGAAATAAACTCTTCAACAGCGGATGACTCCCAAAAAAAAATTAAAATAAAGAAGACAAAAATACGTGCATGCCTAGAGTGTCCTAATATCGCAAAACAAAACTAAATAAACTAAATCATAAATAAATAAGTTCTCGAATGGTTTGTAATGTGCCGCTTTTCTGAAATAATGTCTTCTAGATATATGGTTGGCAGCAGTAAAAGTAAATATACAAACATATTCATAATTCATTTTGTTTGTCACAGATCTTCCGTCACCAAATTGCGATTGAAGATAACGACTGCGGCATGCAATGTTAGTACTATCAGAATTAACTGCTGGCTATGTTTTAAAAGGTTCACTTGCAGTGCAAAAAAATAAGTGTGTACTTAACGCTTTTCTTAAAATTATATCTATGCTGTGTTCGATGCCCGTGAATATCTAGGAATCATAATGTTGATTCCTTGCCTTTATCCCAATTCATTTGGAGTTGGCGCAGCATCTCTTCTTCTTCCATACTTCTTTATTGCTTGTCATCTCATCAGACTCCTCCTTTTTTGCCATATCATTCTTTACACAGTCCAACCATCGTTTCATCCATCTAGTGTCGGTTCAAAATGTTTGAAGTGAAATTGTTTCTGATTTACACGATCTTCATGTAGGTAGAATACGTCTTCTAATAGCCATCTGTACTTAACCATAGCGTAACTAATCTTCCTCTTTTGTGTTTATTTTCTGGTCATAGAGTTTTAGCAGCATTCAAATCGTTTTTAATTCAACGGCTGAACAAAGCCTCTCCCTCCGACTTTAAAAAAAAAGTACGTATACCTACACGCAGTCTTTCGCAATTTGAATATAATGTATAAACTGCAATCGTTGTTGCGTTATAGCCAGGCGATGCGATGCAATTACAGGCCTCTAATTAATTAACTATAATTCGTTGTTTATTTAGCAACCTAGCGATTAGAGTGATCGGGACTACTAGCACTTGAGTGTTATTAAAATTTACCTCAAGAAGAAAATGTCATGAGGAAAGTTTTGCGTATGAATGTCGATGAATATTTGTATCTATAGATTAGAGGAAGACCAAAGAAACGATGGATGGACTGTGTAAAGAATAGTAGGTCAAACAAGATGCCTGATGAGATGACCAGTAATACAGAAGTATTGAAGAAGAATACACGCTGCGCAACTCCAAATAAATTGCGATGATTGCAAGAGATTGATGACTTCAGTCTGGGCAAGAGATTGACCAAGACGTTCTGTATTGCTCCATATCCTTCCCACTCTACCTGATTCTATAAATAATGTGAGCTCGGGTTTTTTTAAACCTATTATTAGATAGTAACAGATGAATTAAATCTAAAGATACCTGAGAACTTCATCCAAATCTTCACAAAGACACAAACGTCCATCTAAAATTCATTCTGCAATGTTATTTTTAACTAAAAACTAACCGTCAGCTGCCGAAATACAAAAGATGAGAAGACCGTTATACGTGCGAAATTTTAATTGCCAAAATTTGCATAAACGCTCTTAGGGACGTTGCAAAAAGGTGGAAGACAGAACGACAGGACAGTAGGGACGGCTTATGATTGATTATAAGTGGTCATACTAGAAGGGGAACTGCAAGTATTACGGACGATTCTTAATCTTGTGTTTGTATAGAAGCTTGCAAAAAAGTGTGAAACGATTGTTTTGGAGGACCAGAGAGATATTGCAGAATAAATTTTTAGATGGCTATTTATGTCAGTGTGAAGATTTTTTGAAACTGTTGCTGAAAATTATGTAAGATAACTTGAGAAATACTGTAATAGAGAATATTGAATAGGTACCTATGAATTTATACATAATTCGAGAAGAATAATTATATAAATCTTTCAATTTGGCAATTATATAATTTTTATCGTCATCTACAGCCTACAGCCCCACTTCAACTACTCTTAAACATCGATGTCTCTTTCCTTGGTCGTATCCCCAAGTTCCTGTACCATCCTCGTTCTCTTTACATACGATAACAACAATGGTTTATTGATAATTTAATTTAGTGTTACGTATGATCATTCTACGTCATTGCAACTGTACGCAAACGACCAGCCATTTCCGCAATTCTGGAGTACATTTAGTAAGGACTGACCAAATTATTATCTGTTACTTTCCTGAGATATAAAATACAATGGCATGTATTAAATACAATTGCACTTTTCGAGGAATTCCTTCATCCGTAATTTAAGGCAAAACAAGTCAAAACGCGTTTTTCGGTCCAAAGTGATGGCTACAAGAAACTTGAAGAAACAAAGCTGAAAAAAATCATAACAACTAAAAATCTTTTTATCTAAAGCGTTTAAATCCTTCATTGTAATAACCGAGAGAACACGACCACTAATCCCATTTGCGACAAGTCAGCTTCCGAGTCCCACGTCCAAAAAAAACAAAGATATTGAACAATAAACGTCCAAATTACCATAAACAACGCATCATGAGACGGTTGGAACCAGTCGAAACCGGTTTTATGCGGAAATTGTCAGATCCTATAGTTCCGTGACACCGCTCCACAATTACCCCTTTTGTTTTATTTTTTACCTGCCGATCTGACCGTCTCGCTTTTGGAGGGTTAGGCGATTAACAGTGAGAAGATCAAACAGGGTCATTTTTGTTTAAGATGGACGCTGGGGTTGCGTGAGGGTTAGATATTGTGTGTTTTGATCTTAATAGCCGGATGTTAGCAAAATAGGGTTTTGTTCGGCATAATAATTGTCAGTTCTTGGCGGGACTTCTCATGAGAGCGGAAATATGTGTTAGCTTGTATCTTGTATCGAGTTAGTCGGAGCTCTGGTGGCAAATCAGGAATTTTGTCAACCTAAAGTACGTTATGTTTTTCCTTCTCCTCCGCTATTCTTTTCTGATTAATTTCGTTGCGGGATCCAAGACAGTTAAATCGTTTCTCTGGAACTTCGTCGGGCTTCATTGTCTTGGCGCTTTTCTTGTGGTCGCCAATGTTGATTCTGGCTTACAGGAGTTACAGTGGTTTGGGAGTAGTGTGGCGGGCTTGTCCCAGAAAAAAAACCTAAATACATTTAATGTCCTCTACATTTTATTTACTAACCACACGTTATGAGAAGATTCGCACATACATGGTGATAATACTCTACTTCTCTTTTCTGATCAATTTCACTGCCGGATCCAAGACAGTGAAATTGTTTGTCTGGGACCTGGTCGAGTTTTTCAGATGCTGGCTTACAGGAGTTGCAGTGGTTTGGGAATAGTGTGGCTGAAATTGAGATTGAGATTCAATTTTACAAAAAATGGTCGGTTACGGTTATTATAAATTAAATTAGCGACTCCTGAGCCTGACGTATCAGGTTCGATCGGGTACAGTGTTATTGGGTTTTTCAGTCCAGAATTTCTCTGTAGCAGCCACGGAGTCTGGATTTGTGCCCGGTTGCTATAGGCACGCCTCCGATTATGTGTGACCAAAACTGGAACATAATATGTTTTTTCAGGTTGTCAATAACTTTAATTTGATGAAATGCCTCCACTAATTAGGTACTTGGGTACTCCCTTAAAAAGGGTACCCAATTACTTACTTATCGACTGAACGTACACGTCTTTTAAAGGCATTTAAAAAGAATTCTCTCAAAACGCTGTATAAATTGCCCCCATATTTAGTGAAACAGTCGTTTTTCTCCCCATTTTCTTGTACTTACTGATAACGAAATGAGCTTCAAAGGTGCGAATCGTTGACCTCAATAGCTTGCTCTTTTATCTTCCTGAAAAACAAAATCAAACGATTTTCAACCTTATTGTTGGAAAAATAAGAACTACGGGGTAAAATATTGATGTAAGATTAACTTTGGGATGTGCTCACAGCATATGTAATTGTACACTCACTTCGAAACGATATCTTTGCAAGACTAGCTCTGCTGTCCAGCTAAACCCTATCTCCTCTCACATAAGATCCATTTTCCAGTAATTTACAGGTAAATAAATGAAGTTCAATATATTTAAAACATGCACTTAAATTATCGCGGAAACATGTCGCTTTATCAGTACGCTTCAGTGGGCTCAGCAGATGTGGATTTAGTTAAAGACAACTGTCTGACTATTGATTTCTGTAACATTTTCTTGTTTTTAACGGGTTTTAGAACAAATAATAACAGATGCTCTTCTCTAGTTTGGTCCACCACACATACCGAGTTTCCTCCTTCATTACCGAGTTGTCTCGGAAAGTTAAGCCGTTGGCTCCGGCTGTCATTTGAAGATACTTGGACAGTCTTTACAAGTGGTCAGAGCGAGGCTCGAAAGCCTGACCACCAATGTTATCAAGAGGTATCATAATTATTACACAATAGGTACTAATTGGGTTGTGGAGGTCAGATAGCCAGTCACTCCATGAAATAGGTACCTACTGGTATTCAGCTGCATGCGGTTAGGTTGAAAAGCGATCCCAAGCCTGCAGATAGTTGTTTCGGGTCTGGGTATTTGTGTATGTTAGTTTATATGTTTATGAACGCACCCACGATACAGGAGAATTTCCTAGTTTCAGCGTTTTTTTAAAAAGAAAGAAAGTTATTCTATTCCACAGCTAGCCTAGCTTGATGTGCTTGGCGTCTGTACCTACCTATAACTATGGAGTTAGAGATACAGTAGACATTCTCTCTAATCACTTCTGCCTACTCTCAAACACAGGCGCTATGTTATGTATGTACTGTAACCTTGATCCACGCATCATTAAGAAGCCGTCTCGCTCGTTGACTGAGCTGTGACGACTTGGCTGCCACTTATGCGGGCTGATAACAACTTTAATGTCTCAACTTACTAAATAATCACCGAGTTGCTTACTGTTGAACTGACACCTACATCACGCCTGTAATCACTGAAAGGTTAGGTAGAGATATACCTTATAGTAGGTACACCCACATTTCGCCAGCTGGTAGAGATGTACCTTATAGTAGGTACACCCACATTTCGCCAGCTGGTAGAGATGTACCTTATAGTAGGTACACCCACATTTCGCCAGCTGGTAGAGATGTAGCTTATAGTAGGTACACCCACATTTCGCCAGCTGGTAGAGATGTACCTTATAGTAGGTACACTCACATTTCGCCAGCTGGTAGAGATGTACCTTATACATAGTAGGTACACCCACAATTCGCCAGCTTTGTCCAATGTAATAGAGGGCGAGCCTATTGGGATTAAATCGACACATCCAGACTCTATTACTGGTACTGAGAATTACGAGTGCGATACGTCATTCCGAAAGTTACAACGTCGAATTACACGGCGCCGAATGTTTGCAACAACCAATACTGTGAGTACGAAAGCCTGCAGTAAAAAATATTTGATTTTGTTTTACTGTTTTGCTGTCGATCATCCGTTCGTTGTTCGTTATTTCGGGGTCACGTGATTCGGTGTGACGATTTTCGTTGAAACGTGCATTCGTTGTTCCGTGATACGAGGTCTCTTGCATTCGTTGATACGGTGGTATTTATATGAAATCTTAATTACTAATAATAATACGTAAGAGGCGAATGTTCGTGTCAAACCTCAAAGAAGAATTTACGATCTCTTTGAACCTACCCAGATGAAAACGCTTGAGTGACGTAAAGGTTTTGTCTCTGGTACTTTTCTCGAGACCACTTAGAAAACGTGTATTTCAAATCTAGGAATTTAGGTCACTGGACATGGTTAACCCAATAACACACAACAACACACACATGGTAATCTTACATAGGTTTTCCGTACAATGAGACATCTGCTTATACTGGTTTTGTGCAGTTTGATTTTTTCGCCGTGCAGTTAGCAGTTATTCTTATTACCTACGCATGACTTCTCTAATGTCATTTGCGGGCAT
This sequence comes from Diarsia brunnea, assembly GCA_949774965.1. NCBI lineage: Eukaryota > Metazoa > Arthropoda > Insecta > Lepidoptera > Noctuidae > Diarsia > Diarsia brunnea. Next base: position 11,260,837 of record OX459007.1, on the reverse strand, counting down.
TCCTCTCGTTACGGAGAACTGTGAGTCAGAGACAAGATGCTGTCTGACCTCTGACTGTCTCTACGTGCTTACCGGCCGTGTGGTAAGGTATGGAGGTACGTAGACATTTGACTTTGACATTGAACATTAGACTAACTCAGATGTATGACCTCATATTGTATCGTGACGTATCGTCTGGTAGATAGAGGTGTTATTTATTCGGTCTTGTTTATTTACTTTGTGTATGTACTACATTATTCACAAACTATAAATGGTGGTCGCATTCGACTGCTGGACATAAGGTCCTAGGTTCGATTCTTGGTTTTGCCCTACCAATTTGTTCTTGGGTCTTTCCAATAGGATTTTGTCAGTATAAGTCTCGGAGACTGCATTTGTGCCCGGTTAATGGTAATAAGCTCGCAAGATGGGATGGCGTAAAAAAAAAAAGTCAGCCTAACAGATTTTGCATAAAACTACAACTGCACCAGTTCGTCTTTTGATATCCGAAACACAAAAAAATAGTATAAAATTATTCTTTACATTAATTTTAGTAAGGCATTTGATTCAAAATCATTCAATTGGAATTTTGAAATCAGTGTTTCTAACTAGACGTAATAAATTAGAATCGAATCAGATACTATTTTCTTTAAAATTGGTACCACTCACTAAACAATCCCAGATACGAGTAGACCATGGACCAACGGCTGTAGGACTCAGCTATTAACTACACTTTTCTTCGTCATGACTCATCATCAGATTGCGATTATAATCTCTTGTGGCTCGAAGTTAGGTCTTCTTAGGTCAGTAAATGCAACCTTCGCGTCTGACCATCAAACTGCGTTAACTCTTCGTACGATCGAAAATTCACTATGAAGTTACATTTATGAAATCTTTACAAAAGCTGTCAAAATACGCAACTTCAGATTACCACGTGACAAAAAAGTAGAACATAATACAAAAATGACCGTTAGACAAACAAAAGAACGGCCAAAATCAACCCTTTAAAACCACGATGCCAAATCTGCCCAAATTCACATCACACCCAATATTTCCCAACATCTCAAGTGATCAATAGTTTTCGCCGTCCATCTTCCCATCTCGCAAAGATGCCTCCATTGTTCGTGACCAGCCAATTTGCATAACCCTGCGATCCGAACGAACAATACACACACTATCCTACACTACCTGCCGGTCATACTGACCCATTTCTAACTGTTAGTCTATTCAGCGAACGCAAAATTTCTCACTGGCCAAACAAAGACGGTTGTATGACCAAACCCTTTTCGCGCACCGATTTTTATGGGAAATAGTTTTCTATGCTCTATTTTTTGCATTGTCCATCAACGCCCTACGGATTCGCCGTTGGCAAATGTTTATGTGATTTTAATTTAATGCGAACATAATAGAATGGTCGGTATTGCTTATTGTAGTTGAATTATGACCGTTATACGTCAGGCGTATGTGTAACAGTAGCCGGTATCAAGTATTCGTTAACGTTAAGACAAGATCGTTGTTTGAAAGGGTTCGTGTTCTAGAAATTCGTGGAATGGAAATTAAAACTCAATTCTACAGGAAGACCCCATTTTTTAAATAATTAAAACAGTCTTGAAAATGTCTCGAAAGTAGTAAAGTAGGTTAGTACAAAGAAAGGTTGCAATTGATTGATATTTATAGCAGCTATAACAAAACAAATGACTACCGACATATTATTCCATTGATCCGATGGAAACCGACAAAACAGTTCAATAGAATTTTAGAGCAACATAAAATTGTGAACTGCCATACCTTACAGTCGTTACTCGAACGAGTATTCTCATAAAACGTTACAAATAGCTGCACAAAACTATCAACTAAATACTTTGTAAAGGAGAAAGGTTATCGCGATTTTCCAAATTACCGTTGATGCACGGTGCACCGTCTCGTTTTAATCGTCCATTCATGGGCAGGGTCAACCCAGCCCGTCCGGTCCAGGTAGCCACCCCGTGCTGACCCGCACACACAATACAAAAGGTCCCAGAGGTCACAACAACCCTTTACGCCAGTTTAAACACCCCGAAATCACTGCACCGTGAGTTATAGGGTCAGCCCTACGCCTCGAGTGACCTTACTGACCCTTCTTTAGAAAACCACCCCTTTCTTACAAGGTATTATTTGTAATTCCTTTCGCGAATCTATTTTATTGTTCGTCGTCCATTCAGTTTCGATTTTCGGACGTTTGTCTATCGGCGAAATTTTTGCGTTGCGTGAGAACGGACTAGTTTCTTTGCAAAACTGTAACAGGGACAAAGGAGTCTTGGTCCTTTTTAAGTTGGATATGGGAAAGTTTGTCCGTTGTCTGTTAGACAATACAGTGGACTCTTTTTAATGATTCGCTTTGTGTTTAGCAAGGTGGTTGATACAGTTTTTGTGTCGGGTCATTTTGACCGTTGCCCAACGGATTTGCCGATAGTATTTAAGGCAGCGGTGTAACGGTTGAGAGCATTGAGTGTCTTGATGCAGTTGGGCCCAGAGCTCCTAGTGGGGCTTTTAATGATGAAATTTTATGTTTTCTAGCTTCAGGTGATGGTCATGATGTTTATTTCCAACTGGGTATATGGAGAATGTTCCAGGCTTACCTACACAATTAAGTTCTAGAAGTCACAAGACTTTCAGCATGTATTTTACTCATGTTCGTAGATATTGCACAAGGCAGTCAAGTTAGTCAATAAGAACTATGTATTTAGTTATCTAGTCTAACCCACACCATTATTTTATAATTCATTAGTTATTCAAACTTAGAGAATAAGAATATTAACATTAAGTTTTTGGATTTTTGACTCAATCTTTCAGATTGATTTCAAAGTTGCTATATGCACACGATTTTACAACATCTCAAAGTCAACATTTGAGTTAATTCTTAAAGCAAAATGAACCTTATGATGATTACCTTTCAATCGTGATTTGGGATAACATTCGCCAATCAATCAATTATGAAGACATCGCAGCAGACCAAGATGAAGTTAGTGTGACGAACCTGACTCCTGCAAGAAGAACTGTGACTGGCCCTAGTTTACAGCAGAATTGTGGGGTTTTCCACACAATTCTGTTCTAGGGAGAGCGAGACAATTGTCCAGCAGTAATACAATACAGGCTAGTAAGTAAAACAAATGTGAAACGATGGTATCTTAAAGACGGTAAAAGGAAAAGAGGTAGACCACCAAAAATATGGGATGATGAGTGGCAGGCGTCACATTAAATAGGGTGACTCAAGAAATTTATGAGTGGAAAAGATTGGAGGATACTGGCAAACAGATTTACAGAGAATAAGTGAAATTCAAATAAAAGACTGGATTAAGATTTAAATTAAACTTTTTCATGTATTGTTCTTTTACTTATCATCGTAAGATTCATCTGAACAAAAGGCTATATTATTATTGTAAGTAAAACAAATAAGTTCTTTAGCAATAGAGGAACCTAAAGTACCACAAAAGATGATGAATCACCTGATACTTTAATAAAAGTAAAAGAAAAAACAAGCAATACCATTAAAAAGTAGAATAACAACAAGTCGAAGGCTGTGGCCGGATGCAGCGGAAGCAGCCAGGGGTGGTGCGGGGGCGCAGTGCGAGGGGGAGGGGAGGGGGCGACACGGGACAGTTGGCACGTGCCCACGCGCAGGTGCCTACACCCTCGCCAGGGTTGCACAACCTTTTGTTGATGGATTTTGTTATGAGAGATCTTTGTGACTTCTTTTAGTTCTTTGATGTGTTTTATTATTGAATGCCTCGTAAGTCTTATCTATAGTATTTATTATATCGCGAATACTAAGCATGAGGTCCTGGGTTGAGTTCCCTTGTTGGGCGAAGTTTTTCCATGAAGAATTACTCAGTAGCAGCCGCGAAGTCTATATTTGTCTATATTTTTGTTTGTGGTCAAACCTGAAAGCAGAAAGGCAGTTTATTATATTTCCATTTAAAAGTGAAGAAAATACAGTGTAGACCACACCACAAAGAAAAACAAAAATAAAAAAAAATCCAACCACTGCCATTAGGATATGATAATATACATACATAGTTAGCTTTCATAAAACCAAATCTTGATTTCCCATTAGGTATCCCAATTCTTTACATCGAAACTCCTTCGATACGATGATGAAGTAAACAAAAAGTCAATAAAAAGCAAAATGTTGCGCACCCCATCAGTTTCCTCTCAACCGACCGCGCATGTGTTGATCCGTTATTTATTTTTTACTCGTTTTATATCAAGATCCGAGACCAAAGCCTGGCTTCTTGACTCTTGGCCTCGATTACTTTGAAATTTATTATTATTTTTATTATCCACTTACTTAACTTTGATAGTCAGCTTTATTGTTACATTATTTACAAAGATAGTTATTTAATAAAATTATTTTGTTAGAATAGAGGAAGAACTGCCTCCCGTCGGGGCTGCGGGTTGTTCAAAAATGTTAAAAAGATACCGCGGCCTCGACATGAAGGGCTAAGAAGGAACATGGGTGTTTTTTAGTCAGTAGAAGTCTGACACTCCACCCAACGCCCCAAAAAAAAAAAGGAATAACTGCCTCGTTGGTTGAGTGGTCGCAATCGCGACTACCTTTCTGGTCACGACTAGGTCCTGGGTTATATTCCCGGGTCGGTCAAATTATTATCGTGTGTTTCCATCAGGAATTTCTCAGGAGTAGCCAAAAAAGTGCTATCAATCGGGCACAAATTCCATGCCATCGCACCCAAAACGCAAATATGAGATTTTAACATAACTGGCGAAATGTGCAACTATATGCGGTACTATGGGTGGTACTATGAGGTACACCTCTGCCTAACCCTTCGAGGATTACAGGCGTAATGCTATATCATGGTACTTATTTTATTAATTTGCAAACATTTTTTCTCCTTTTTTTTTGTGTGTAAGGATCGTAGCAAGTGGCGTTCTGTGGTTTCTGCCTACCCCATGGGAAAAGGGCGTGAGTTTATGTATGTATGTATGTGTATTTTATATCCTTTTTTTTCTACTTTACTATTACTCCTCATTTCACCAGAAACCTTTATTTCTTACAATCCATCCATCTTCACACAATCCATCCATCGTATCTTTGCTCTTCCTCTCTTAAACCCATCAAACAAAAACACTGCAACACAAAGTTACATTTAAACTAGTCACTCCAAAATTGTGGTGATGTAATACAACCTAGGTACATTGGTGATGACAGCTCTGTTATCTGATAAGGGTTCCTTATCAATCTGTGAGTGACTGTTACATTGATTTGAAATTAATCTGTTCAAGCATAGGTCACGTTTAGTGATAACAAAATATATATTTAAATAAATAAAAAAGACAGCAAAAAAAACCTCACATAGGTAGATTAACAATTTACCTGTGCCTCGGAAAGCACGTTAAGCTGTTGGTCCCGGCTGCCATATATAGATCTTTGGCAGTCGTTACAGGTAGTCAGTGACCTGAAATTCTGACATCCAGTCTTACCAAAGAGTATCGTATTACCTAGTATTAACTGGGTTGTGGAGGTCAGATAGGCAGTCGCTCCATGTAAAATAATGGTACTCAGCTGCATCCGGTTAGACTGGAAGCCGACCCCAACATAGTTGGAAAAAGGCTAGGCAGATGATGAGGTAGATTAACAATTTCAAGTAAAAATAAAATAACATTAATTATTTCTCTTCCACAGTGGCGTTTTAAAAATACGAAGATACTCAACATCACTGTTCAATCCTTTGTGGGAATCTGTACTAGGAAGAACCTATCAAACAGAAAAAAATGTTAAAATATTGATCGTGCCTAGGTAATTGAATACAAAAAAGCAAAAACTAAAATAATATGTCGGAACTCGAGAAGACCACCTGCTACGATTCTTGAATTTTCCTTTCGCTTCTTTCAAGTACTTCGTTAAAAAAAATAGTACCAATTAATTACTGCACTTTTTAGACAAAGAAGACATGTTAAAAAAACATATTAATTACGAAGAAATATCTACGATTCCTAGCCACTTTTATCTCGACAAAAAACAGGTGCTCGCACCCCGTTGTGCTGGCGCAACCTTTTCTTCGGCGCGGTCCTTTGTTTCTGCGCACGAGTGGAATTAAATGCAATGTCTTTATAAAAGGACAACATTATCTTTGGAAATTGTGACTCTGTGGCCAATTATTGTAAAATGTTACTCGTAGATTTTACTGTAGGTACTGTATAATGGTTGTTTTAGTTCTCATTTAAAATTAAATTAAATAAATAAGAGTTGATTAAATTGTTATATATTATTTGCAAGGGATATTTATTTCAGAAATAAATTATGTTGCCATACCTAATAATTTGGTTATTTGTATAAATAACATGGAATTATTATAAAAATGAAATTTGAAGCTAAAAGTATAACACAATTTAAATATAATTTAATTCACAACATTTCTGATACAACCTACATCCTACATACTCCTATCCCATATCAGATTTTAATTACCCCATCACATCACATACGTCTTATACTTTATTGAAATTGTGACGACATAATCATGTTGAATTCTGACGACTAAGAAGAGAATAATAGAGAAGTATGGAAGAAGAAGTCATGCTGCGTTGACCCCAAATCAATTGGAATAAGGGCTGAAGAATGATGATAAGTACCTATATCTTACGATTTTTCTATTGTAAATTAAATACTTAATGGAAATCAAAAATTGTAATCATCGATAAGTCAAAATACATCGCAATAAGGCATTGCATCAACGTATATTTCTCAAAAACAAAATACCCCAACAAAAGTTTGTTCCTCACCATTCCCGTTTAACAAAACACACATTGCATGCAACCGTTAGAAATTAAAACTGTAACATCCTTTCCATTTCTTTCACCGACGCGTTTCTTTGAGGCGGCGTCAATTTGCGCGTCATTTGCGCGTCATATGCAAGACGTTAGCGTCACTACGTCACTGGCAAGTGGCTACGACATGCCTTAAGTACGTTACGGCGGTTAAAGCCCTTAGATGTCGGCATTTGGAGTATGAATTAGACTACGTGTCTTGACATTCTGGTGCTTACGAGTATTGGACTAAGTAAACGGTATTTTTGAATAGAGAACATCTTTAATTCGTTAAGAATGCTGTCAGTACTCGTACTTTGGGCTAATTGTATCCGAGGTATAATAATATGAGCAAATTGTAATAGACATAAGTCGAAACATTGTGAGTAACCTTGTTCTCATGAATCTGGGCATTTAGATTCATTCTTGGGAACACAGAATAGCTGTTTCTTTCTATTCCGGGCTTTACGAGCATTATTCGCACTTTACAGGTGTCATCTGCAGGAATCTTAACGAATGGTATTACCTAGCAATCCACGTGACTACTACAGGTTAACAAGTCATAATTCTGCCTATAACCAATTAAATAAGTAAATTATTACATTTAAAAACCTTTCTCTCATCACACCGCAACACTAATGACGACAATAACACTAGAGAGTACCAAATAAGGCACTCAAAGACATCATGCGTTTTTATAACTTGTCTTATTAATACCCCCTGAGTTTGACGTCTTTTTTAAACTAACGGCTTCAATTATGGGACATTTGTCGAGATCGTTTGGAAGGCGGCTTCTGATATGTACTTTTAATTAAATAGTTATAATTATGACTTCATCTTTATGTCAATTAAAAGACTGTATTCTTTTTTAGGTGTAGTATTTTTTTTACTTACTAAATGTTTTTGAATTGTGAAATACTAATTGTGGGTTTATATTTGTATAGCTTGCAGCAATTACTGTTTTAAGTAAAGTTTAATTTTATATGTTTACCGTTATTTAAAAGAGACATTATGTTAAATTGTTCATAATTATATACCTAATGTCTAGTTAAGGAGCTACGTCTTAGTATCGTAAGAGTAGCACAGAATCGCACTGTTCCAACGGAGCGATAATGCAATCACACGCGGCAATATCGATGCGATGCAATAGCAAATGACGAGAGCTATAATAGAAAAGAATAGAATCATGGAAAAATTGCTTCTAGACGAAGCGCAACCATAATTAATTTTTGCACAAATTAACGGAAATAAATTGAAAGGTAAGTACTTACTTATTTGACGAAGACTCTCTCAGACCTCTTTAAATAAAGAACATAATATTTTACCAGTTCATGTTTCAGAAATTCTAAACGTTTATAAAGATAGCCTAGATCTGGACAACGTGATGTTCTATGAACGGCAATGATGATGGAAATGTAAGAAATATGCAGATTTTGTTAATCCAATGTTATATTGCAAGGCCTGTATAGGATGATTTGGCTAGCAAGGAGGTGAATGCTGAGATGACGAGTAATTGAAAAAATTACCAAGGAGGCAGCACCCACTGTTCAAATAATCATCATAGATTCCTTAAACTTACAAACTTGATCAACAATAAGGTGATCTTTACGGATAATTTGGGCAGGGTGAGAGCACGTGTTGTCGGCAGGTGGGCGCCCAGGTGCGATCGATCACAACTTACGTAATATCATCGTGGAAGCCGCATGTAACCGCAATTGGGGGTTACACCTTGTTTTTTGGTAATTCAATGTTCTTATTGGAACCGAACGTGGGTAGTAATTATTGTTTCAATGATAAATAACGAAATAAAATTGACAAAGTGATTAAACGAAATAACAATATATTTAAAGAGTTATTTTTATTGATGATAACCAGCTTGCATTTATTATTTACATAATTATAGTTTTAAATTATTTGCATTAAATTCTTATTACAAAAACAATTTACAAATATAATAAAAAAAAGTCATAAACAGCTTAGGTACTTAGCCACAAAAAATACTGGTTATTAAACTTGGTAGACAAATTATAGCTTTAAGATAAACCTGTATATTTTTAAACGATTGTTACCTCTTTGTCTTATGAAAACCCAATAATATTCGTCATCTTGTCCCAACTAGAGAAAAAACACTCAATTCGGTTACAGCCAATTGTATTTTCTCATTATCATAATTATAACACTACTGTCACAAACAATGTAGCTTAATAAAAAAAAACTACTTTGCCATACATAATTATAACACTAGTGCACTAAAAGTACCGCAATATTTTAATATTTATCAACATCGGCATCAAATAGTAGATAAAAATCATGTGACATATTATCGTTGTATAGTTTGCATGACTTTATTTGATTGTTAAAACGTGTAAAAATATTGCAGTAAAAATAATTAGTGGTTAAGTAAATAGTAAATTAACTTTTGGACAAATAATAGATATGTCACTCTGTTAAAAATAATAAATTAATGCCTTTTTCGTTTCTTTTTTTCAGCATGAAAGAAAATATAGTAATTAATTGCAACTTGCAAGACATCAGGGTTTGAAGTGTTAATTAACATCACGCCTGTAATCCCCGAAAGGTTAGACAGAGGTGTACTAAATTATCAGTTAATAATTGATTTTCCATTGCTAATTATCAATTTCGAACCGCTTACACTGGCGAGTAAAAATTCGCATCAATTTGTGTACTTAATGCGGACAAAAAAAGAATTAAAAAGTATTTTAAAATTAAAAGGCTACACTTGACCTTAAAAAATGTTAACTTTAACATCATACTGCTTATCATCCCATAATAGGCAAAGAAAGCATTTTACTAGATTAACCTATAGGTTAGACCATTGATAGTCCAGATGCGTCTACCTTTAGACCTAACCTTTAGATTAAATTACTTAAAATTAACTCGATAACAACCATAAATAGAAAAAAAAAGAAATTGTTGCACCACAAAGTAGAGCATTAAATGAATTTCGCCTCTTTTATAATCAATTTCTTATTTCCTCAAAAAAAACTACTATATGCGCAATAATATAATATATTTAGTTTTTTGTATAATTACTATATACATAAAACTAAATATATTTTATGAAACAGCTTTTAAAAAAGGCAAGAGGAAGTATTTTATCAGCATCTTAATCTTTAAGGTAGGTAACCTTAAGCCTGCGATATAAATTACCGTTTAAAAGTCATAGTAGTGTTGCCAGCTTTAAAGAAAGTAATTTAGTTACTAGACACACCGACATTCTGCCTGACCAGATGCAAACAGCCTTGCATCATTAAATAAACTGCGAAATAAAAATAAAGGAACAGAAGTTACGTTTTAATCGATTAAATTCTTTAAGCCTATATTTATACGTAAGTACAATAAAAATGTATTTAATTGTATTGTAAGATTAAACATGATTTTCTCTTTGTAAAATGAGTCTCTAATGGAATGAGGCAAAAGTCTTTTTGGGAAAAAAATCATGTCAGATAAATCTAGGAAAATATATGATTTTGGAATTGGGAGAGGCCTTTGCCCAGGCTACAGGCTATTGAAATATAAAAATCATTCCTCATTTTATAAAAATTTGTTCCATACACAGAAAGTTACAATTTTTATTTTTTAGACCAGGTGACATCCATTTCCTTAAGAAAAAGTTTTATCTACATTGACATCTCGCGACAAAAGACTAAAAAAACAGCAAACGCACAATTTTAAAACAAAAAAGAAATCATAAGCCTATAAAAGAAAGCATTTTACCGAGCTACGCTAGGTCACTGACAGTCCAGATGCGTGCGCATCTGCCGTCGATCGGTGCTCACACCCTATGTTCCTTGACTAAGGTGCGAACTGCGAAGGGGGAACGCACTTAGCTTTACAACTCACGACAGTTATCTTGAGAGGGCGAGTAGAACTATAATTCTGCCTTGACACTAAAAAGCGTCGTTACGGGTCATAGTATTGTCATCATGAGAGGTTTAGGTAATTTTATGTGTAAGTAACTTTTCTTTTTTTAATGATTTTGAATTCTGGGGTATAAAATGGCCGTTTTAGAGCAATCATAATAGGATAATAGTACCTATGTGAAAATTAATTGACACGGTTGGCTCAGTGGGTGAGCAATTGGACTGCTGCGCTGTGTGTCGCGTGTTCGATCCCCGCCGGAACAAATATCTGTATGATCTACAGATAATTGTTTCGGGTCTGGGTGTTTGGTTGTGTATGTGAGTTTAAATGTTTGTGAACGCACCCACGATACAGGAGAAATTCCTAGTGTGGGGCAACGTTTTGTTAAAAAAAAAAAAAAAAAAATGGACGACCAGGTTACTATATCAAGGAAAGATGATTTATTTTGCAATCTCTTTACCTTTTAGCCCACAGTGTCTGCGTTTATTTAGTCAAGTTCCTCAATTAAACAACTAACTCAACAAATTTTGAAAGGCAGTTTGATCTAAAGGCAAAGCTACATCAAAAGTAAAAAAAAATATAAGTAGGTATATCGGAAGGCTTTTAAAAATCGCTGTAAGACATACGAATCATCTAGAAAGCGTCTTGTTAATTGCCTTCGCTCTCAGAACACCTCAAAAAGTCAGAAACCAAAAAGTTTTCGCATGCCCTACAAAAACCATCCTACCACAAATCGAACAAACACTCAAACCAACTTCCCTGACCGCAGAAATCCCACCACACTCCCTATACGGTGCCTAGTCTACACAATTCGATAACAAAACAAAAGTCCGCACTCCACCGGTATAGGATGTACCGCTTGTCCGGTCGTCCGGCCGTCCGGTCGGTCGGAAGGTAACCCGAGTAAGGTAGGAAGCCCTACACGACTTCCACTCGATGTGAGTATGTGTGTGTAGGCTTATGAGGGAGCTGGAATCTCCTTAGTGATCTAAGAGTTATTAGCGGAGGTATTGTGTAATTTTACGACTGTTTTCGCCGATGGTTATGGCAGAGGTATAATAGGAGGATCGATTGAACTGCAAGTCTTGTATTCCGTTACAATGATGACAGTAACAGGTCTTGCACTTGGGTTTAGAGGAAGGTTTTTTATCTTTGGACAAGGCCATCACACTATTCCCTAACTAACGCAACTCGAGAAAGCCAGAATCAACAGTGGCGACCACCAGAAAAGCGCCGAGACAATGAAGCTCGACGAAGTCCCAAAGAAACAATTTAGCTGTCTTGGATCCCGCAACGAAATTAATCAAAAAATAATAGCGGAGGAGAAGAAAGAGGAAGGTTAGTGATCACGTTAAAACCGGTAACCCAGATATTTTCGCCTACAATATCTAAGCCCCAACATTCATGTAAAAGGGGGCCAAGCCCATTGGCTCCACCGGGCAGATATCCAGACATCAGGCTGCTACTGAGAAATTCCTCATAGAAGAATCCAAATACTTTCTCCGAACTAGGAATCGAGTTCAAGACCTCATGTTTTCCGTCGGGGCTGCGGGTTGTTCGCAAGAGATACCGCGGCCTTGACATGAAGGGCTAAGTAGGAACATGGGTGATTTTTAGTCAGTAGAAGTCTGACACTCCCTTTCGCTCTGCCCAAGAGTGGGAGGGGTTATTTGATGATTTCCCCCCCCCCCCAAAAAAAATAGACCTCACGTTTAGCATAGCTTTTGTAACCAATAGACTAACGGGACATAGCCATGGTGAGGTATCTGATTGATAAATGTGTGGTACAACCGGACTGTGATGTTTTCGAATTAACAGCGCAGGGAATACCTTACATGTACCCTTGTCCACATGACGACACATCAAGCTATTATTTCTTCATCGTGTGGTTAGTGCAGAGTTTTGATGCCACCAATGGGCCTCTGGCTGGTTACACGCCGCGCCGGCGAGAAATATCATGCAATTTCACAGAAGCAAAATTCTTCAGTAGGTACGCCCGAAAATTTGAGGTGCGATATCTTTTTTTTTTTTGGAGTGTGGGAAATCATCCAATGACTCCTCCCGCTGGACAGAGCGGTAGAGAGTGTCAGACTTCTACTTACTAAAATCTACCCATGCTCCTTCTTAGCCCTTCGTGTCGAGGCCGCGGTATCTCTTTCGAAGAACCCGCAGAAGGTGCGAGATCTTCGGTTCAAAATAGAACTATACCGATTTCCATTTTTTCCAGTAAGATGAGAGATCCGCATAAACTGGGTTTGTATAGCTTGATTGGTGGCTGTGTGATACAAAAAATGTCTCTAGTGAATCTCTCCCATCTCTCAGAACACATCGGATGTGAATCGGGAAGCTGCGGTGTACCAAGTTCCTTTACACCTACATAGAAATTAAGAAGTCCACAATAACTGCCGAACAATGATTACATATTATGCCATCACTTAGTTTAGATTTTGACACTTTTGTGAAGATTTTGTACGTCAAATCTTTACTAAAGTCCATTTCACGAAAGAAGTCCCGCAGACGCAGCGCTGTATGTCGCGCGACATAATGTTGTTTCACAACTTTTGGCATCGTAAATAAATCTTATAACGCACTAATCCAATAATAAACTCACAAAATATCTACCACAACAAACGCACCTTGATAACATCGACAAACGACAACATGGCCGATCTGTTAAATTTAGTTCCACAATTGTCCGCGGGACTTCTTTCGTGAAATGGACATTAAGTGAGGGCTTAAGTAATCATTAAATATATCTGAGTATGGCAGTCAGTCCCTTTTTTGTTTTCTGCTAATCAACAAAAATTAGAAAACAAACAGATTTTGTAATCTTAGTCAAGTTCCTAACGAGCATCCTGTTTTTAATCCAAAAGAAAAATAAAATGGGTATTTTATACAGATGCATGCTAAACTATTGACATCTACCGGAAACTAAAAGAAACATTTCTGAGAAATTAACGCAAAATGTCACAGGTTAAAAAACTAATTGAGACGAAATATAGGGTTTTAAAAATCGACTAAAATAAATTAAACTGTGGTCCTAAGACTTCTGTATCAACATAGAGGTCTTTATAAATTAGCTTGGTTGTGATTTTGAAATCAACGAGTTCCGTTACTAAATTGTCTTATTAGGACGTATTTAAAATGGTGTTTTACATATTCCTTTTTTTTCTTTGAGAAAAAAAGTTAACGGTTGATTTATGCTAAGTTAATTAATACTCGTTGCATGTTTTCGATGTTTTGATCACATCTTTATGTATGTGGGTTGTGGTAAATAGGTTGTTTTATTATTAATTTAAGTATATTTAATCAACATAAGGTCACGCCTGTAACCCCCAAAGGGAAACTCAGAGGTGTACCTACTAGTACACCCAATTGTTGCTAGTTATGCTCAAGTCCCATGTAATAGGGGGCGAGCCTATTGCCATCAACCGGGCACAAACGAAGGCTCCGTAGCTGGTACTGAGAAATACCTGATGAAAAAACCAATAACACTGTGCCAGACCCGGAAATCGAACCCAAAACCTCATACTTAGCAATTGCAGTCATTCAATCTTATTAATTTAAAAAGTCCTAGTAACCTATTTTATTCAAAATAACACAAAAAGAAATCTATTGTCATAATCACAATTTCCTTAAAACAGGTAAAAACGACCAAAGCTTATTATTGTCCGCCATTTGCATTTCGTTTCCATTAAACGCTTCAAAATGGCGTGTGTGACAAAACACCGGAAGCTTTGATTTCAATCGACTAAGCCTTCAATAAAAACTATTACTAATGGCTTTCGAATTATTAAACTGTTTCTTTTATCAATAATTTAGAGTTTTTTATAAGATTGGGTTATAATGCTACCGTTGGACGTTTTTTTAGGGTTACGTACCCAAAGGGTAAAAACGGGACCCTATTACTAAGACTTCGTTGTCTGTCCGTCCGTCTTTCTGTCTCCAGTACTCTCCAGGCTGTATTTTAAGAACCGCGATAGCTAGACAGTTGAAATTTTCACAAATTATGTATTTTGTTGCCTCTATAACAACAGATACTAAAAACAAAATAAAATAAATATTTAAGGGCCGTTCCCATACAATAAACGTAATTATTTTAACGTTTTGGTACGGAACCCTTCGTCAATTATTTTTTTTTTGTTAACTACCCTATTGATCCCGTGAAAAGGAATCTAGAGTTTTAGATCGATTCGACTTTCATAGTCTAATTGGTTGACAAGAATAAATAAATGGTCCAATAAGTCCATCGTAAATACCACGAAACAGTTACCATATCGAAAGCTGTACTCACCGTAGTTTTCCCCGAGACTGGTCGAGTTAAGTGAGATGTACAGCTTGCCAAGTTGCACTCTCCGACAGTTAGCAAGCTATGTAGCAATTTGTCGCCACGATAGCCCACTGGGTGCCAATCTGTAACGCATCACAGATCACCTGAATACCTATATATGACTATCATAGTGTGACATCTCATTTGTGTGTTTCTTAAGCAATAAGTCTTCAAAGTGGTGGTTTCGTTTGGACTGATGTAACTAAGTATACGAGTTGGAGTAACTTGGCTAACTTGTAAACTAGGTTTTACTTATAAGTACAGACGCCAGCATATCAAACTACCACAATCTGAAAATTTATTTATTATTAGATTTCAACTTTTTAACCGACTTCCAAAAAGGAGGAGGTTCTCAATTCGTTTGTTTAAATGTTGTTTGTTATCGGATATATCCGTCATTAATGAACCAATTTTGAAAATTCTTTTTGTATTCGAAAGAGCATATTTCCGAGGTGGTCCCATTGTCACCAAGTCAGAATCTGATGATAGGATCCCAGAGAAATCGAGAGCAACCCTCTTTTTAGGCACTTGTTACGTTTTCCATATATTTTCTAAAGCTGTTCATATATTTGCGTCTGATAATCATAATCTCATGTGGATGCGGTCACGATGGAAGGTACAACTTCTCAACGGTTAGGAGTTGAAAGAAAATGTTTCCAAAATTATACGTACTTATAGACCAATAGTTGTATTCTTTCAGGCTAATATGTAAACCTGATGATGATGGCATCCCAGAG
Organism: Diarsia brunnea; assembly: GCA_949774965.1. Classification (NCBI taxonomy): domain Eukaryota; kingdom Metazoa; phylum Arthropoda; class Insecta; order Lepidoptera; family Noctuidae; genus Diarsia; species Diarsia brunnea. Next base: position 11,245,105 of record OX459007.1, on the reverse strand, counting down.
AAATCGAGGGCAACCTTCAAGTTTTATATAATCATAAATTACGTGTTTCGTGTTTTTTCTAAAGCTATTCAAGTTTTCGCATCTAGCAGTCATCAATTCATGTTGATGAGAGAAGAAAAGGCAAGAAACTCTATGAACACAATCTTCCAAAGATGACAAAGCAAAAGGATGTTGCCACGCAATTAATGGACAACCTCCATCAATGAACCTTACATAATAACAGCACTATAATTAACAAAAAACAACTTTATGAAGAAAAAACCAGCTTCAATGAAATAATCCTTGTAATATCAATCTCACGCAGTAACGAGGTACATTGACATCGCAGGTGCGCGCGTGCCTCGCACCTTGCGTTCGCTCATGAGATTCAAATCAGATTGTATTGTCTCTCGAGTCGCGGTGTCTCGGAGTCTTGGACTGTTTTATTGAAGGTTTTACGGTGTAATCGACTAAATGTAGTCGATTATGTGGGGTGTTAGTTGTAATGTTGTTTTTGATGGAAAGCCGCTGTCGTAAACAATTTAAGACAGAGAAAAAAATGCCTGTAATACCCAAACAGTTAGGCTGAAATGTACTCATTAGTACTACACCCACATTTCGCCAGTTATGTTGAAGTTCCATGTAATAGGGGGTGAGCCTATTGCCATCAAACCAGGCCCACATTCAGACTCCATGGTGTCTTCAATATCTCCTGGATAAAGCTATCTCTTATCTGGATCGAATAGGTTACCAACAAGTTTAAGACCGATGATCTTATTGGCGAGGCCGGAGGAAACTGGATCAAAACGGCTACTCACAAACTAGCAACCTTTACTCAGAATTGCGTGTTCAAAAGTTGAAGAAGAAGAAGAGAAGAAGAACTTTAAAATTCTAAATCCAAATAATGCTCGCAATTAACTTAACCAATGCAAATGATAACATTCTTAGGATTCGAAACAAAGATCAATAAGAATCTAATAAGATTCAATCACCATTGTCTCACGTTTTTTTATACTAAACCTGTTGTTTTGTATCGAAAGCGATACGCGATTGTACTAGGCTTGGACTTTTTATCGTGAGGCGATTTAAATTCTTAATCAATTGCACTTCTTAGTCGATTGATTTTTCATCGATCAATTAGCATATTAACTAAAGGTGCTTTAAGCTAGCCATGTCGGATCAGCTAATCATTGTTAGCCAGGGTTTTTGTGAAAGGTAACTCCCACACTGCCTCTAACCATTGTAACTCCTAATTCAAAACTACAGTTAGCGACTGCTTCGAATAGCTATAATGCAATCATCCAATGTCATCAGGGAACGTGTCCAGGAGACTAGCGGCATTGGCGCTGAATGGCAATGCTAATAATTATTTGGCCAAAGAAAGAGCTAGCCCTCTGGTCACAGAAAGTATCGACGCAACTTCTATTGATAGATCCAACAATAAAAACAGTTGGAAAAGGTTAAAAAACTACAAAAACTTTGTAATTTTTTTATATCGCACTTATTGTAATTAAACATTATAAAACGGCAGACAATAAAATGATTCAACATACAGAGTCACGGCCCAGCATTACCTGAACCCTCGTATAAAGAAGAAAAGGGCCACTTGGTGTGAAAAGAGGGGTCAGGTAATGCCGGGCTTCAACTGTACTGGTGACTCACACGTCTGTCTGTCACGGCGTTTGGAATGTTTTGAATATTTTTGTATTAATCTCCCCTTCGCAGACTCTGAGTCATGCGCGTACGCACAATGCTACGAATTTAGTAATTAATTTGTTGTGGTTACGGTTCATCGTATGATTGGAGTTGTAGCAAAGAGTTTGCGTTTGTGAGGTTGAATGGAGCTCCATAGCTAACTATGTATTGCATGTGGCATCTTTTCTGTTATTAAAGCTGCAATGCCAGCAATCTATACTAATATTATAATAAAGAGGTACAATTTTCTTGTATGTCTTTGGAACTACTGATCTGATTCCGAAAATCCCCATTAGTTCTACCGTAGAACTATTCAGTAGATTTAGCGGGAACAAACCGTTTATGATTAGGTATACCATACCAGCTGTTCCTACTCTGACGTCGACAAACATTCTTTATTTATTTTATAGAGGGTTAAGGGAAGGGGATAAATCTACATTTTATGAAAACAAAAGATAGTTTTCTTAAAAGCTTGTCTCATTTGAGTCTTTTCACTTTTAAGGTTTATTTTATTCTTTTTAGTGCAATTTAAACAGCTTTTATTTAAAACTAGCTGATGCCCGCGGCTTCACCCGCGTGGATGTCAGTCAAAATATATACTAAAACCTTCCTCTTGAATCACTCTATCTTTTAAAAAAACCGCTTCAAAATCCGTTGCGTAGTTTTAAAGATTGAAGCATACATAGGGACGGACAGACAGCGACAGCGACTTTGTTTTATACTATGTAGTGAAGTCTTTTTTGTTGCTATCTACTGTTTCAGATCGACGCGACGATGTGGTTCCATTCACGTAGGACCATAGATCATTGTGTAATAAGTACTTAATTCATGTTCAGAAGTGTTGTCAGAGTCGTATGGAATGATTACGTCAACTAAAGGACTTCGCTCTTTCGCTCAGATGATAAGGGAATACTTACCATAAATAATAACTACCATGACCTATTTATAAACTACTTACTAATTTAATAGTTTATTGTTATTGTTTACTAGTGTATCATGTCTACGCAAAGTAATTAGGTATTTTATACGGATTGTCCATGGAGCTTTTCACCCATTCTTCTTTATAGATATCTCGTTTTAGAACTGATACAACTTTCTAACTTAATGGCCGACTCCTTGACAATTCAAAAGTGCCTATAAATGGTTTAATTAAAATAAATGCTATATCCACGTAAGATGCTGAAATATATTCAGTAAGTACAGCCAGACTGACAGACGCCATGAATATAATATACGAATACACTTAAGGTAGGTCATCATCTGCCTAACCTTTTCCCAACTATGTTGGGGTCGCCTTCTAGTCAGACCGAATACAGCAGAATACGAGTATTTTACATGAAGCTACTGCCTATCTGACCTCCACAACACAATTAGCACTGAGTAATATGATACCCCTTGGGGAGACTGGTTGTCAGACGGTTGACGGACGGTGTTTCAGCCCACTGACATAATACCTGGAACGACTGTCAAAGATATACAAATGACAGTTGGTAGTTTGGGACCAACGTCTTAGTATGCTTTGTTTTGGGCTTTAGGAGTAAACTCAGCGGGTTGTTCGCAAGAGATACCGCGGCGTCGACATGAAGGGCTAAGAAGGAACATGGGTGGTTGTTAGTCAGTAGAAGTCTGACACTCCCTTTCGCTCTGCCCAAGAGCGGGAGGGGTTATGTGATGATTTCCCATCCCCAAAAAAAAAAAAAGAGGAGTAAACTCAGTATGTACCTAATGGGTAGGCATGATCACCCATCCACAGAACAACTTAAGCAGGCGCGGCTTAACCTGTAGATCGAACCGAGTGGCTGTTATTGCTTAGCTAGAAGCTCCTCAAAACCACCTATGACACTACACATTTTTTTTTTTTGGTGCGGTACAACCCGCAGCAAACCCCCAACCCCCAACGGGATGACACTAAACCACAAACCTCCTTTTCCTTAAGAACAAATCGCAAAAACATCGTCCAATACACTTTGACATTTGAACAAGATTCCTGGTCGTAACCGCCACAGAACTCCCCCATCGGCTAGATACTAGCAGATAGTGATGGGCAGTTAAATCCCGCAGCTGCCGGGGCCCGTGTGCCGCCCACCTGCCGCTCATACGGATTTCCCGGACGATGACCCAACACTAGGGGCTAGGGACGTTGAGTATCGAGATTATTGGATTTTGCGTTGCCAGGTTGCCACATTATTGTTGATTTTTTTTTGTTTTTTCTTTCTTATTTGATTTTGTAGAGTTGTTTTTTTTCTAGTTGGTTTGTGATTCGTTTTCTGGTAGGTTCTTGATTAGAATCTTAATTAGTAATTTGCGGAACGATTTACAAATCATATTTAATAATTTTTAGGTGCATAATATGGAAAGTGAAAATTTATTTCCAATTCCCTTTCTAGTATAAATTATGAAACATCTAGATTTTTTTTCAAAAGAAAGAAGGAAAGAAAAAGGATGTTCACGGAGGTCATAAAAAAAATACTTAGAAAACTATTGTTACTTGTCTGGACCCTCAGAATTAATACAAGTCCCCGAAAATTATAGAATAATCTATGTTTAATTCTTTGTTTCCAAACATGTCACTACCAGCTTGCAAGCAATTGTTTTTATCACAAAGAACATTTTCACCGAAGCGCGAACATATCGATTCAATAAAAATGATAATAACATCATTATTGTAAATGAAACCTCATTATTCTCTACCACCATTTCCGTTCATTCGCGAAAAAGAAACAAAAACTGCACCAGAAACACATAATTAAAGAATAAAAACCATAAAAAATAAATTTCGTCCTTTATAAATATTAAATTCCGATCACCATAAAAAGCTGATTAAAATAAAAACGAAGGACAGTGTAACTTTTGGAGTCATTGAAGTCACTTTGGTCAAATTAAGGTTTCTAGGTCAAATACGGTAGTTTTGACAGACAACAGGTGCATTTTAATAATATATATTCCAGGTGTAACGTTAACGAAAACATTGACATGTATTAACGACGATTTTTACTTACTGATTATTTGTAAGCTGGTTCTCCTTAAAGGGTTGTGAAGGCTAAGGATTTAAAGGTGTGTTGCATAATTCTGAATGAGTCAACCAGCTACCATTTCTTGTAGGACATACTGGTTTCAAATCTGGCAGACTAGGGGTCTCCAAAAAGAAATCAGAATTTGACTTTAAACCAGACTGATACAATTTTATATATAAGTCGTCTGCGGTCTTTTCCCTTGTCCGTTACTTAGCCCCTATAATTGGAAGAGAAGAATATTTAAAAAGAGATGCAGAAACACCATACGGTGCTACTGTCTGTCTAAATATACTCATAATAATATGATTTACATAGTAGCGAACGACAGTGAGATTGTCAGGGCAAATGGAACAACTGGAATGGAATGGGCAACTGGACTACTAATAGGACAGTTCATCATTCTCTTGCCTTTATCCCAATTCATTTGGAGTGGGTGCAGCATGTCTTATTCTTATATACTTCTCTATTACTTGGTCTTCCTCTACTCGTATACCTACCCCTCCACATTAATACTCAAATCTTTCCTCACGACATTTTAGAATCAGGGCTTTATTTATTTGCAGGGCTTTGTTTTTTTTTTTTTTTTTTGTACATATTTCCTACAATAATGCAGATTCCAACAAGAACATTCCTACAAGCTTAACTTCTACGACTATCCTTCAAAATTACCAATAAAACGCACAAACACAACAAATTCCTATAAGACCATAAAAAAACCCATTAAATTCATAGCTCATCATCCCGATTTGGACAAACAAATCCTCGGCCACAAAAAAGGCTAAAAAGCCGCCATACCGCCAGGTAGCGATCAGCTGTGCAGCAGGTTGTTACGAACGAGCGCGTGCGACGAGATGAGAGGCGCGTCTGTGTGCGCCGACAGATGCTGCGAACATCTGCCGCGGCGCGTGCGCAGGCCAAAGGAATACAGTCTTGGTACTTGGCATGCTGATTAAATTCTTAATCAGGTATAAGGGATTTGTGGTACTAATTTTGCAGACTAACTGTGGATTGTTGAAAAGAATTAGAAGTATAAGTAGTAGACGATTCTCAAACCTCATAACGATCACAAGCATTATCATTTCAGCTAAAATGGGTCCCCTGCTCAATATATTCTAATGAGCCTTCCCGTAAAGTTTGGCTTTTCTTCAGGCAAGAACGGGTTTACTTTAATTCTCTTATTATGAATCGCTTTATTTCTAATTCAGTCTTATTAGTCTCCAGTACCATCTTTTTCTAGGAAGAGCAGTGACAAACTGCACGATGCTACGGTTTAAGTAAATGTTTTAAGAAAATAAAGAATCTTTGGAATCCTTGTTCCACCTATTGTTCTGAGTAAAGGCTCCTTTCCATTTGTTCTTCCCTGGTACAAAGTTCCCAGTCCTGGTCCAGGTGTAACTCTCGACCAGGTCTTACCCGAAACCTTCTAAATGTCATCAACCCATCTGACAGCCAACACTTCTACCACCGCCTCTCAATGACCATTCAGCCCTGCCATTACAAAAGTATGAAAGTATCAAAACTTGTGCGTCGCGGTAGCTCATCGGTCAGCTGCTTCGCAGGCAGCGCGCGCATCTCGCGTCTGTCTGTCTGTGTGTCGGTGAGGCTGCAACACTGGACAGGCCATGAGAGGATAGCGGGGAACAGCATAGCAACGTAACCGGAATTATGTTGAGGCATTTTTTCCGTGAATTGCAACGTATATAGAGGTGATACGATTGAGTGATATCGATTTTATTCCACCAATAATTTCTCAGTTGCAGCTCGCTAGATTCGTGCCTGGTTAATGACAATAGATTCACCCTGTATCCATTACATGAGATTTAAACATAACTGGCCAAATATGGATTAATATAGGTACTTCAGGTGCTTAACATAGCGCCATGTTATGATGTTATATAATATTAGGTAAGCCAACACGCATAAGAATCTTGAAACCATCATTCACCTTTGTACTGAAAACACCTCATTTTACCCGCTACCGCTCACAACTCGCGCTAAGTGACTCACTCACGACATTGACCGCGCAGTCTCTCTATAATTACAACGTTACATCTCGTGCGCGTGCGCGTGCGTCACTCGTCCACCTTTACGTTACCGCTTACCGCAGTTATGTCAACGTTATGCGATAATAACTAGAGTTAGATAGCTGGTAGATATTTTGTGATAGCGTGGTATAGGATGCTGCCATCTGCTCCTGGCCAGGTTCAGAATTAGAAACATAAGATGACCAACTTTAAGTTTTTGGTTTATAAGACTTCAATGTACCGAAAATGATATAATAATCAAACATTCTTAATTATATTAATATTAGTAATTTAATTATTTATTCAATACAATAAATTAAAATCCATAATTGTAATAATTTTTGATATTAAAATTAAAGCTAAACTAACTTCATAAGAAAGAGTTTGAGCTACGGCCCGTAATCCTCGGTAAAATAGTTCAAATTAATTTAATTATTTGTTCTTCTAATAAAAATCGATTCATATATGTATTAAATAAAAGAAGTACAATTCATGTAAATAAAGAATCTTAAATCCTATTTATTACTCCACAGATTTTGAGTCCATTGCCGTCGCCGTATTTGTTTGTTGTTAAAATCTTAAAATCGGTTTAGTTCGAGTGCCACATACTTACTGTGCTTGGTCCATTTTAGATCTTGGTTTGCTTACCTTGATGGTGGTAAATCATCAAATGACTCCTCCCGCTCTGGGTGAACCAGAAGAAAGTGTCAGACTCTTCACTATCATTTCACTACATATTATAAAAGTCCTCCGCCTTGTCTGTCTGTCTGTTCGCGATTATCCCAAAAGCTACTGCACCGATTTTCATGTTTTTTCACCAATGGATAGAGTGGTTCTCGAGGAAGGTTGAAGTATATAATTTCACCGACATCCACACGGGTGAAGCCGCGGGCATCAGCTTGTACTAAATAAAATGCATCCGTGTTTTCTCTTTCGAACAAACTGAACAAGCCTTACTGAATTTTCTTAAAATAGCTTTTTATACCGTGTTTCTTTCGATTTGTCTCTTTTAATTCAATTTCATTACTATTCCACTTTTGAATCATATAAAACGAACAAAACGTTAACTATATCCTGTTCCAAACTAAAAGAACGTTTAAAATTAATTGTATAGGAAGTAACAAAAACTATCTCAAATAGTCGATATCCTGTTGGCCCGTGCCATAGACAAAAAATGAGGTTATGGCCAGTTGCTCCTCTAGGATCTATGGTTCTATTTATTTTACTTTTTTATTCAATTGTTAGATTCGATGCAGGATCTTGTTGATTTATAAGAGAGTGCGCTATTTCCCACTTGGGTTTCTCCCTCAAGGGTTGAACTACGGGATTGTTATAGCAGCATCAATGATGTGATCGGTTGCAACCTCTGTTTCTTGGTATAACAATTAACGGTTCTGAGCGACAGAAAACGATAGGAGCATGAAAAAGTGCAATTCCGTGTTACCAGATAAGGTACAAGTACCTACCACCATTTTTTTTTTGGAGGGTAGGAAATCATCAAATGAATCCTCCCGCTCTGGGCCGAGCGGTAGGGAGTGTCAGACTTCTACTGACTCAAAACCACCCATGTTCCTTCTTAGCCCTTTGTGTCGAGGCCGCGGTATCTCTTTCGAACAACCCGCAGCTACAAGTACAACCCTAATACCATTTTTGGGCGCTTTGACGCTAACGCTTTTGACAGGTAGTTCCGTGGTTTATACATAAAGCTCATGCTAACCTAACTGAATTATAGTAATTTATCACAGCGTCCGTCGGTCGCATGACTCAGAAAAAACTTCAAAAGCCGAAGAGGAGAAATTCCTCGATTAGCAGAATTTAGTGATGAGTTAGTTGATGGCACTCGATAAGTACAATACCGTAATGTTATATTTCTTAGGGTGAACATTTGATCCACTCCCGATAATGAGTCACATTCAGAAATTATGACTAATGTTCAGGATAAAACAAAGAAATGTAAGAATAGACACAGAACAGCCCCAACTACCTCGATCATACGGAACGTCTAGACTTCTTGGTGACTCAGGGTTCTATTTCAGTACCTATATAAGGTGTAATTAGTGTTAACGGGCCACAGACAGTTCCGTGAAACGAAGTCTTCACGCAGACGTCAAGTAGGTAACTCTAAGCAAAAAATATTGCTGGGAAATGACATTTTGTTTTGGGGTGAAAAATCACGTTTTACGGCAGGAGTGTAGGACTCAATACGGCGCAATCAAATTCAAAACATTGTGCTTATGGACGCATTGAATAAAACGGTGGTTGTAAAGTTATAACATTAAAAACCCGTATTTAATTAACACTCCTTTTGGAGTTCGCTGCAGTTGGGTAAAAAAACTTGGAACTTTAACCCCAAATATATCCGTAACTAAAAGGTTCCCAGGTACTTATGGTCTAGATCCAAAAAATAATCGCAATGACGGAGAGAATGCCTCGCCTGCTCTGCTTAGGACTACCTCGTTGGTCTGAGTGCCTCGTTGGTGTAGTGGTCGCAAGCGCGACTGCTGAGCATGAGGTCCTGGGTTCGATTCCCGAGTCGGGCAAAGTGTTATTGGCTTTTTCCATCAAGAATTTATCAGTAACAGCCAAGGAGTCGTGGATTTGTGCCCGGTTGATGGCAATAGGCTCACCCCCTATTACATGGGACTTAAACATAACTGGCGAAATGTGGGTGTACTATTAGGTAGGTACACCTCTGCCTGAGCCTTCGGGGATTACAGGCGTGATGTTATGTTATGTGTGACAGAGAAATACGGCTTTGTTGAGGCTGGTTTTCATACGGATGATACTTTCATTATATCGGTGGTCTAGACTTGTTGGTGACTCAGTGTTCTATTTCCATATCGATATTTATGACAGGTCATCGTTTGACCGCATCTAACGCCAACAGTCCGTCTGTCTACCTGTTCGCCATAGCCAGCGTGGGGAGAACAATGAGATGCAACAAAAAACTGGAGAAATTAACGGAACCACACAAAAACTCCGACGACAGATGCTGACAAAGGCGTGTACAGGTGAGTGCTTAACACTATGCTGCGTTTTATAGAAATAAAATCATTAAGACTAAAAACGGGTTATTTGTCATGTTTGTTTTGAGTTCCTAATATCATCATCATCATCATTCTCTTGCCCTTATCCCAATTCATTTGGGGTCGGCGCAGCATGTCTTCCTCTTCCATACTTCTCTGTTTCTCGTCATCTCATGAGAAACCTCCTTTCTTACCAAATCATTCTTAACACAGTCCATCCATCATTTCTTTGGTCTTCCTCTACTCGTATATTCTTCCACATTCCTAATAATTATATTAAAAAAAACCGCTGAAAAAAATACCTAAATTCATTCTAATAAAAATAAAAGCCTGTTTCTGCCTCGTTGGTCAAGTGATTTCATGTGCGCCTGCTGCATCAGGAGCCGCCGGGTTTGATTCCCGGGGTCGAGCAAAGTATTATTGAGCTTTTTCGTCAGGTATATCTCTGTAACAGCCATGGAGTCTGGATTTGTATCCGGTTAATGGTTATAGGCTCGCCCCCTATTATATGGGACTAAAATATTACTGGAGAAATGTGGATGTATGTACTACAAGCTACACCTCTGCCCAGTCCTTCGGGGATTACAGGCTACAGGGATCACAATCCAAGTCCACCATAATGCGCCATGATTGTAGGTATAACATGTCATTGTACTAGATCCATTATATCCTTTTTTTCGGAGGATGGGAAATCATCAAATGACTCCTCCCGCTCTGGGCACAGCGGTACGGAGTGTCAGACTTCTAATTACTTAAAACCACCCATGTTCCTTCTTAGCCCTTTGTGCCGAGGCCGCGGTATCTCTTTCGAACAACCCGCAGCCCCGACGGGTTGTTTTTGATCCTTAGTTAATAAATAAGTAGATACAACTACTTAATCATATCTTTTATTGCGACACCCCTTTGGACTGTCAGCTCCTCTCCAAGTTGGCTGACTGACACATACCTTTATCACAGCAAAAGCTATCCATACAAGAAGAAACTCATGCTCTCAAACATTGCACTTCGGACTAACAGATTAAATCTGTGGATTAAATCAATAAAACCTTCACTAACACTTCACTCTCTGCCTGTACCGGAAGTCAGTCGGTGTCGGCACGAGCTACGGACCGGTAAAAAGTAGTCAATTGTATTACTTCCATCGACGAGCACCATAGACTATCGCCTGCTGATTGTTGCATCTTAGGCGATGATTAACAAATTGGTGAGGTTAAAAACCAGGACATGACTGTTTCTACGTTAAATTAGTACTTATACGGGGGTATTATACCGCCAACATCCAAATTCCGGGCTACTACTGAGAAATTTCGCCATCCCATAGGACTATGAGAGAAAAGGAACAAAGAGTGCACCTGTGCCTGCGCACACACGCACGCACTATAATATCTCCCGCGCCGATGACTAATCTCCGCTAAGACTGGCCTTCGCGCGCCACCCGTGGCCGAAAACGGTCAGGAGGACTATTCATATCAGGAATGTATCAGAGGTAGTTTTATCGGCACCGAAGGCGGAGTCGGAGTTTTAAAATTTGCTTCGGAATCGGAGTCGGAGGCAGGGTCAGAAGTGGTGGTGGTGCGTAACAAATTAACAACAAGTGAAAATATAATTATAGAGTGTACGTAGTGGGAGTCGGGGGTATTCCGCGCGCGACATGTATGAGCCTGTTCATAACAGTCGACACAGGCCGCCGCCGCCGCTATGTTATGCTTCGACCTCCGATTAAAACCTTCGATTTAAAAGTGTCGGAGCCGAAGTCGGAACCGAAGGTGTAATAATAATCGGAAGTTCCGACTTAACGGAACCGGAGTCGAAGCTCCGTAACATCCCTGATTCATATTACTTACACTAGGTGGAGTATGAATGTGGATGGGTATAAGAGTAGAGAACGACCAAAGAAATGGATGGAGTGTGTAAACGATGATATGGCAGGAAAGGACGTGTTTGCTGAGATGACGAGTAATAGAGGAGTAGGGAAGAAGAAGACATGGCTGCGTCGATCCCTAATAAATATTAGGGATATTATAATGATATAATATATATATAATGAATATAAGGGCAATAGAATAATAATGATGACTAATAGATGTTCTAGCTATATTTTAATGTTAGCAGCTACTAGAGTAGATCGTTACGATTGATAAAGAAAAGTGGGTGGAAATAAACATGTTGCGCCGACCATCAATAACACAAGGTGACGGAGATGATGATGATCTACTGATGAATCCCATATGCATCTAGATAACCAGGTCTTAAGAAGATTTACCCCAAAATATCCTAAATTTCACTATTTCAAAGACAATGACTCACTCTCTCGAAACTATTTAGACTTCTAGAGTCGAAATTTAACTACCAACCACACACCAATAATAATTAACTTACATCAAAATACAAAAAGAACAAAAGACACTACCGGTCCTAAATTAAAAGAAAGACATCCATACATACTTGAACCCAACAATTATTGCCAAAATTAACAAAAGCCATTATAGCCGACAGACGAAGCCGACCACGGTATAATTGAGAGAGAGTTACGCATCTGTCGGGACACTTTCCCTTGTTAAGGACATAATATGCATGTCTTTCGGAAGTAGCGTTTAAAAAGATGTGTGTACTGTACTTCCGGAATGTGCAGATAACCCCGTTATACTTAGGTACTAGTTACATAACACATTTTAATTTTCAGGCTACTTTGGCCCATAGATATCTACATATTAATTATTAACATAGGTACCATATATACTAACATAGATAGGTACATATGATAATAAACGCAAGACCTCTCGTGTGGTCGGACCATGAAATTGGACAACATAATTTTGTGCTACGAGTTCTTTTGAAACTTTCTTTAGAAATTAACATAAAATTAATTAATTAATCAAATCACCTGATCAACATGTATGGTAATCCTAAAAAAAGTGTCATAGAATAAATTGGTTTAGTTTCTGAGGCACCACACGAGGGGTCTTGCGTTTATTAAATGCTTACGAGAATTCCTATAGACATGTGTATCCTCATCCCAGATTTCTAGATCACATAAGTATGTCGGTATAAGCTTCCTTTTCCTAACTAGTTAATAAAATGCTTAGAAGAGAAGTTTTAAATTCTTATTGGAACGAATTTCTTCTATAATAATTACCACACCTGTTGGAAATTTATTTCAAACATTAGACTTTGATCAATTCACTTTTCAGGACAATTTTACTTTTATATCCTTATTTGTATGACGATCTGTATAAGAAATCAACTTATGTCGAAAATTCCGGATAAATGAAAAAGCTAATCGGATTTTTTATTCAGAATTCCAACGGGTTTTATGAAGAAAATTAATAAAAACTCAACTACTCGTACTTACCTATCCAGCAAATAAAATATTCACTCTGATTATTTTGATTACAGAATCACAACCAAATTTTAATATTTATAACATCTCTTAGAATAATCTTACGTAGCTATAATAGTTACACATCCACTAACTCCAATTACCTTTTTCTGAATAACCTATTACGTATCATCTCTTTCCACAAAAAACACCCATATACTAAGATAAAATACATAATAGATAAAGTCTGAAATCTCAACTCAACACATCAACATTATATACTTATGTCAACCTCGCCCGGTAGTGGGGACTGGATGCTGCGATCTCGCGCCACGCCCCTCGCGAGATCGACCAATCAAGAGCCCGCATCTCACTTGCCGACTCTTATGTATTACGCTTGTCAATAGACGCTGAGGTTGGATATGTGTGAGAGGGGAAAATTGTAGGTATGCAAGGACATAGAGAGAGGAGAAATTATAGGGCGAGCGAGAGGAAAGGGTGGTGGATTTTACGTAGGTACGGTCTACGTTTTTATTAAAAAGTTTAGATGTGTGTGTGTTAGATAAGTGACAGAATCGCATGCCTGCTTAAGAGGGCTACGATCTTCCATACAGATGTTTTCCCCTTTCACAAAGTATTTTCCTTATTTTTCTTTCTGAATAATGCCTCTTCAGCAACATTTTTTCCACGATATCATTGTCTGCTGTAGAATGTAGACACGTCTCTATTTTTTTTATTTTTTTCAGTATTTAATAAGTAGAGAAAATAATGATGGCCTTCCAAATATGACAAATGTCTGAATTCACCCATTGCTGGGTACTTATAGGGCTTGTTTTTGCTTGAGTCCCAATCTCCACGGTTCTGTACCAACCTCATCCAGGTTTTGCCCCCGATGGCAACTATATTGTCTGTCCATCTCGCCGCCGGATGACCCACACTTCATTGATCGGTCGATCGTTCGGAGCATCTGTAAGGTACAGTAGAATCCTGTCGAGGCTGCGGGTTGTTCGCAAGGGATACCGCGGCCTCGACATGAAGGGCGAAGAAGGAACATGGGTGGTTTTTAGTCAGTAGAAGTCTGACACTCCCTTTCGCTCTGCCCAAGAGCGGGAGGGGTTATTTGATGATTTCCCACCCCCCAAAACAAAAAAAAAAAAAAAAAGGTATAGTAGAATCCTGAATTCCTGATTATCCGACCAGGGGTATTCCAGACAATCGAAAATACGGATAATCGTTTTCAAAGTAAAATCAAACAATATTAATAACTTTTTTATTATAAACTAGCTGATGCCCGCGGCTTCGCCCGCGTGAATATCGGTCAAATTATATACTAAAACCTTCCTCTTGAATCACTCTATCTATTAAAAAAAACCGGTTCAAAATTTAAACGGTTTTAAAGATTTAAACATACATAGGGACGGACAGACAGCGACAACGACGTTCTTTTGTACTCTGATGATGATGATAGTGTTTCACAAACGTCATTTAGACAATAACATATAAAAATACGCCGTGAACAATTAGTCCGGATAATCGGATAAGTATCCGGATAATCGAGGTTCGGATAGTCGGGATTCTACTGTAGGTATACCTATTACTAATGTTTATTAATTAATTTAACAGTTACCTACCTCTGTTGTTGTATTATAAAATGAAGGTAACAACAACGGGAATTTTTTAACCGAATGCGTCAGAACGGAGCGTTATTTTCAAAGAAATTTTGTGCACAAGGTGGTAGTTACCTAATTATTGGCGTGCGGTTCACCATACTACGTAAGCAGGATGATGTCGCCTCGAAACCCATCAAAATTACTCTTATTAATTACGTTTTACTTATTTGATTAAAAATGCCGATTTTCCCACATAAAACTTTTTAATTTTCCCCTGTAGGTAATAAGTTCACGTAGATCTATAGACGTACCTATCTATATAGGTACCTACTTAATTAACTACCCCTCTTAAGGCTCCTCTCTCGAAAAAGTTTAAAAACAGCGTGCAGATGAAGCAGTTTTTCACCGGCACTTACAGAGAAATTACATCTGAGAAAAATTGTTAGTAATCTACATGATATGACACGTAATTTGGTTTAGCCATAATTTTTGTATCGGTATCACATAATAAGAAAAAAAAATCCACAAAATCACCTCCAAATCGTTGAATGGAACCATTTTACTCCTTCATTTTTTAACAAAATAATATAAAAAAAATATCTACTGCTTTGAAATACAAAGGAAAATAATTTGGTTTTGTTACTTTTTAAAACATGTATTATTTTAAATACAATAAATGAAAAATGCGTCCGTTTAAAGTCCGTATCTACGACCGAGAGGGGTAGTTTGTATGCACAAGGTCATTGGCGTGAATACAAGCCTTAAATGCCTCGCGTATTTTTCATTAATTTGGAGTGACACTGGTCTGGGGGTCTAAATGGCCACTTTAGCAAATCTTATGGATCTTATTAATATGAATTTATTGCGTTAAAATTTGTAAAATGGTCACAGACGCAGTTATTATTAAGTCTTCACTATTTGATTACCTACGTGCAAAAAGAAAAAATATGTGTCCAAAATTTTTTTTAAATCTATCTGACGGACTAATTAGATTTTTTTGTCAACTACCCTATTGCTTGCCTTCCTCTGCAATTTATCAACTCCGAATAGGTCGTTAAAGATACTTCTACTGCCATCTACTGACATAATGTAGAACTGTGAACAAGGTTTCTTAATAATTCACAGGGGGCTCTGCTGTAGTTATCAGTGTCAAGTTCTGCTACTCAACACAAGATGGCAGTGTTTTATGAATGTGTTTATAAACCTTTATTATATTTAGCAACAAATCTGATAGTACAGACCAGTGAAATTAATTTCAATAAATGATATTTAAAATAATACATTTAATAACAGAAAATAAATAGTAAAATTTTCGATAAAACGATAAAAAGACTTTTAACGCGCGGATATTTGAATGAATGGCCAAGCAATTATCGGTGTTCAAAGTTTTCGTTCATTTTTCTCATTTTCTGACTAAAATATTTTAAATTAAATTTTAATTATGGACTACGGTTAAATCATTTCTACATAAAATGGAGACGGAAAAAACAGGAATCTACCATTGGAAGCTGGGTGATATAGCTCTTGCACGCGTTTGTAAAAAAGTTTACTCAAACGTGCAAGTTGTGAAAGACGAAGAAGGATTATTTTATGACGACAAAGGTAAACATTCAATTGTTTTGATTTAGACAAAATATAACAAACGCAGTTTATATTTTTCTGGTCGGAATGACGCTCAATCACATGGGTTTTCCCGGCATTATTTCTCTCAGGTGTAATTTATGAATACTCGCAGATTTCTTGGAAGAACTTGAATAGAAAATTGTTCTAGGTTCCTAAATATTGCTAGTTGTAACAGGCTAACAAATAACAATCTCCTTTAGATCGGTACATATATAGGTACAATAGGCGTACAGAGAAACATGATCAACGATTCTTCCTTCGTACCGTTTGTCTGGGTCGTCTTAGGGGTCTCTACTAAGCACTTCATTATTCTGTTAGAGAAGGGTCAGAAGGCGAGGTATAATGAGGAAAGTTTAAATCAAAATGTTTAAAATAAAAAATAACAGTTCATAATAAATTGCATCTCTATAAAAGACCTTTTTTTTTTTTTTTGGGGGGGGTGGGAAATCATCAAATAACCCCTCCCGCTCTTGGGCAGAGCGAAAGGGAGTGTCAAACTTCTACTGACTAAAAACCACCCATGTTCCTTCTTCGCCCTTCATGTCGAGGCCTCGGTATCCCTTGCGGACTACCCGCAGCCTCGACAGGCGTCGGCCCTTGCGGGCCCCTTCCATCTATAAAAGACCTAAGGTAGGTTTTGACCTACAACTTGAACAATAAATTTTCCCAACATGTATAACGGAAAGGGCACATGGATTGAATTGAGGGAGGACAGTACAGGCTATTAAAAAAAACTTGAATAGACCTTAACACAATTATATACAATTCTCAGTTCTAGGCATATCAGCCAATGAAGATGGCTCTATCACAGTCACTGAGGAGTTATGCTACTATGTGGAGGCCTGTAACACCAAGAACAGGTTCTGGTTACCCTACACTAGCATGCACTTGGCTGGGAGGTCCAGACCTTTCTATGGACCAGATCATAAGGCACCTAAGATTTCTCCTCCTAAAACTGCTTCAGTTCCTAGAAAGGTATTTATAATCTTCAAAAAATGTTGATTCTTATTTCAATTTTAAGTGTTGCCGGTCAACTCTGTAAAAAAATATTGGAGTTACTTGCTCTAAAAAGTGGTGTTGTTGAGGGTAGCTGATTAAATAAAACAGATGACCAATGATGTAGCTATTTTATTAGAAAGATCAGCCACCTACAAGCAATCCAGAATAGTGGAGAAAAAACTCATCAAATCAAATATTGGATTTGCTTGAAAATAAATGACACATGTATCAAAGTATTTTAAATCATTATCTTACAATACCTATCATTAAATAAAATCTTTAATAACAAGTATACTTGTAACACTTTTCAGAGAAAAATAAAGGAAGACCTGACCGTACCTCTTAACGTAAAACTAAACACCCAAAAAGAGCCAGACCTCAACGCTACATATGACGTTACACACACTCCACTAAAACAAGGCAGATACGAGAACGCCTTCAAAGAATTCATTCGACGAGGCAAAGAATCCCTCTTTGACCAATACTTTGAATACTTGCAAAATAACATAGATACAAACGTGAAGTGTCTAGACTATTTGATGAACATAGACGCAAGTACGGAGGACAAGTTTGAGATGGTCATCAAGACTATAGTTTCAGAGAAGGAAATAGAAAATTATTTGCATCAATGCTGGAGATACAACTTTGTTCGCAAACATACTGATAATAGTAAAGATGCATCTGATAGTTCCGTGAGTATAATTTTATTGATATATCTTTTGTACAAATTTTTAATATTTCTGAAAACATCATAAAAATAATTATTTCAAAATATAAAAAAAGTAGTCGGGCGCAGGGTCCAAGCTACCGGTGGTTAGGGCTCCAGAGACAGGAACCTACTAACAATGGAATCGTCAACCATGCCTTTCCTCAGGACAAGGTTGAGGTCAATAAAAGGTCCATTTAATATAAAGAAGCCACGCTTATTGCTGATTACCTTATTAGTGGGAAGACTGCCTCATTAGTTGTTGTTACTGGGTTTTTCATCAAAAATTTCTCTGTAGCATACCAGTTAGGATTTGTGCCTGCTTGAAAACACTAGGTTTGCTACCCACAGCCACACCCTATGGTGGGACTACTGGAAATCAGGGTATTGTGACTTGGAAGCTGGTGAGAGATGCCTTTCCCAAGCTCCCAAGCCATTTGTCCAGCAACAGATGAATGACTGGTTGATCTCTTTGATTACAGAACTCAACATCGCCAGTAAAGGCAGTGATTTCCCTCCATACTCCCTGGTGCCTCGTCTGTGGGAAGAGGGAGCGCCTCCGTGAATGTCCCAACTGTCCCTCTGCCTTCCATCTAGCTTGTAGGAGGGAATGGCTGATCACTATATTACGTATGTACCAAATTACCAGCACTGATGAACATGATATTTGCTACCTTGCTTTTCTTCATGTGAATTATCCCCATACATGACTATATTATCCCAAACTTACCGACTAGTTTCTGTTTTCGGGTTGTTCGCAAGAGATCACCGCGGCCTCGACATAAAGGGCTAAGAAGGAACATGGGTGGTTTTTAGTCAGTAGAAGTCTGACACTCCCTTTCGCTCTGCCCAAGAGCTGGAGGGGTTATTCGATGATTATCCACGCGCCTAAAAAAAAAGTTTCTAGTTGGTAGAAAACGGTTCGAGATTCTAGACACTGAACCTCGTGATGGTTTCTCAAACGTTTGTTTTGTACAACGAGAAACCTCCGTATATGAAATCCACTCCCCTTGCAAGTATTAGCTGTATAGATAGGTAGTAGGAACAAGTGGCCGATGACATGTTTTTGTTGTACTTATTGTTACTACTGTTATATGTATGTTGGCCATATTCTTTCCTTTAGAATTGAGCATCAAATAATGGAGATACCACCAAAAAGAGACCACCTAGTGGGTCTGCATTTAGCAAACTAGACAACGAATGAAAAACTTTTACTTCGTTTGGCGCCTAACCATTTAAGCATAGCAATAACACTCTCCTGCAACACTTCCAGATCGCAAGAACCCGCCTCAGAAGGAATCAAAGCCGGTGACCCTGATAGAGAAGATACTGTCCAGCACACGAACCATATGCTCTGTAAAGAAAGAGAAGGAGAATGTCGAACTATGTCCGAGTTGCATGTGGGGACCTAGAGTTGGGTAAGAAACCATTATTTAACAATTCTCAACACATAAAATTAAACTTTATGTCACACTACAGTCCATAGGTTTGTTAGTATTTTAGTAACAATGATGCTTAGATTAGAAATAAGATTAGTATTGTTACTGTTTACAAGTTAATTAGTCCTATGATGACTGTCTCTGGAAGGGGCAATCCAGTCTAGCAGCAATCATATTCAAAATGCTGTTGTCACATCCATGCAGGCGCTGGCAGTAAGGAGGCCACATTCATTCGCATGATATCCTGGAAGCCATCTATGCGACTCTGCGCGAACATTCCCGATGCACTACAGCGCCATGGCAGTCCCAACAGCATTCAGCAAGCGTTCATAGGGTTCCAAGGAACCCTTATAGTTTCTCCATGTCCGTCTGTCCGCAGTTCCGCAAGCTCAAATACTTTTATTACTAGAATGCTGTAATTTGACTTGAATATACAAATAACTTACGCCTACAAAGTGGTAAAATAAAATTTCGTAAACAATTTCATGGTCCGACATGCACTTGGCAGGTTTTTAACTTGGAAGCGCAGGACACTATAGGCTCGTCAATACTCGTAATATGTATTACACCCACAAACCGCTCGCCTCACTTAACTTTTTGCTAATATACTCTTATTTTCTTAGTAGGAGGGGCCTAAGTTAAGTGTCAATAAAAAAAAATACCAATATTTCGCATAGTTTCAATCTGAAGCTACTCGACAGCAGTTGTTTGTTGTATGGTCTTCTGTAATTAGGTGCGAGCCTCTTGTCATAAACCGCACCAGTCTGGCCAGACAATAAGCTGCCATTGAGATATTCCTGTTTGAAAAATATGTGTCGACCTATAATTCCAGCTACGACGACGTGGTATGGCACAAGCTGGGCCCGTGTCCCTGGTGGCCGGCACGAGTGCTGCCTCCAGGCGCGACGCCATCTTGTTTGCTGGCCACGCGCCACTCGCCGCACCATTGGCCGCTCAAGTATTACGGTAAGTTTAAATATCAAATATATGTACCTGAAGGCACAGTATGAAAACGGTGTACCTAATGTGAACGAAGCACACAGAGTATACATACTCGATCGTAACGGGTGTGTTTTGTCTAGGCCGCACTGGCGGAGTTCTATTTGGCCGGTGGCCTACACTTGGTGAGTTCTATTTGGCCGCTACACAAGCGCAGCACACTTTTTTTTGGGCAAACCCGCCGCGCTTTTCCCAAACTCCCGTGCACCTGAATCAACAGTGACCACCACCAGAAAAGCGCCGAAGCTCGACGAAGTCCCACAGAAACAACTGTCTTACGAAATTGATCAGAAAAGTAACAAGGAAAAACGTAAATTCCACTTCCCTCTATATCAGCAGCAGACAGAACAAAACAAGGCCATCGGCACAAAGGGACGTATAAAACTGGGATAACCCCAGTTGCTGCCCAATGTATTTGGCTGACCCTACGCCAGTGCAGCTCACATACTTGGTGTGTTTTAGTGTTATGTTGGCCACATGTAGTATTAATGTCGACGCCAATATTTATTTGTATATCACATGCATTTAAATTCTTTCAGGTACACTAAACCACTCATGGGGCGATGTATCCCGCATGAGCCTCTTCTTACCTTCCCACGCAGACACCACTCCAAGAGATGAAATGCTCGCCAAAGCTATGCTCGACGCCTGTGATGATTACATTTCCGTCTACCTTACTTAGTAGATATTTTACCTTTTTTTTATTATGTAGACTGACTTACATACTTGCATGTTTTTATTCACCTTTGGTTTCTGAATGGTTGTTTCTACTACACTAGACTTGGATTTGCAGTAACTAGTTGACCAAGGTAATTAGACAACTGTCAGGTTTGGTCTGTATATCTCATCCCCTGTGTAGATCTCATCAGCAAACATTTATTCAAAACCAGAAAGATTCATTTGTGTTTTGTTCAAACACAATCAGTGCATCTAAACCCTCAGTATCATCTTTTTGGGCTATAGAGAAACTGACAGCCTTTGAGTGCGCTTCAGATCTCCTTTCAGGGTGAAATTCACCGAAATACTAGGTAGTATGTTGCTGATGCACTGCATTCTGCCCAATAGATTTTGTATGATGTTTTTTGTTTATCATAAGTATGTGCTCATCATTTCGAACATAGGGGCCCAAAATATGGCAAGCCCATGAGGCAAGCCAACTGTAAGGGCAAGCCAAGCTTGTAGGTGTGGGTCACTGCATGTAGAATACTGGAAATGAGTTCATTACCAGTATTCCAGTCTAATCTGATGCAGCTGCATCCGGTTAGACTGGAAGCCGAACCCACCATAGTTGGGAAAAGGCTAGGCAGATGAAGATAATGGTAGGTATATTGGAAAACTACTTACAAAAGTTTCTATGTGTATCTTTTACATTGACCAATACTGGTTTTCAGACACCGAAGGGTTTTTTATACTGTTTGACTCCATTTCTTAGTGGGAAGATTTTTCCTTTTGTTTTTTTATGTTGATTTTATTGGATGTTATCTATTTGTAATACAATCAGAATTTCTTTTAAGTTTTATAAGTTTTACCAAAGATTAGAGTAAGACTACGACTAGATAAAGTAATTTTTAATTACAAATTAACTTTAGAAAATAAAATAAAGTAAATTGTGATAAATAAGATAATAGTTAATTTAAGTTTTAAT
Organism: Diarsia brunnea; assembly: GCA_949774965.1. Classification (NCBI taxonomy): domain Eukaryota; kingdom Metazoa; phylum Arthropoda; class Insecta; order Lepidoptera; family Noctuidae; genus Diarsia; species Diarsia brunnea. The sequence continues at coordinate 11,223,027 of OX459007.1, read as the reverse complement.
CTTTTTTTTACGCAAAAAGACCGAGATAGGAGTAGTTTACACATTAGGCTAGCCTGCAATTAAGTCAAGATATAATGAGTGTAAAAATACCCTTCACGAAGCCGAAAGGCATCAGGATTATTTTTTTCTGGAACATATTTGGGAACCTCACCTTCACCTCACCTGTCACAAAAAATATTAAAAATAAATGACTGCATGCATTTATGATTCTCAAAATTAATAAATTGTACTATGATGACGTAGATAATTTTGCTAGAGCTAATTTTATCAACGAACATTAGAACATTAATCAACGAACGTAAGTGGGAGTTACATACGTGAGACGGTAAATGTTCCACCTAAAAAAATTACTTGAATTTTACCTATCTACCTAGGTATGATCACATTTTATTATCAATAAATTAAAATCCACGATAAAATTATGACGAAAAAAGATAAAAGCAAATTGAAAAACGTTTAAATATCGATCAATCATATTTAGACAGGAGCTTATGATTATTTTAACTTTATTTATAATAGAGGAATAAAATCATTATAATTTATCTTTAAAATTGTGATAAAGATGAAAGTGTAATTTTGTTTTTATTTTATCAATAAAGTAGTGATAAATCTTAATTATATAAATTAGGTTTTTATTTTCCCCTGTGTTACGTTGATAATATTTTATCATTTTGGGAATGTCATGATTCACTTTTACGTTCTTAATTACTCAATTAGTCTTTACTTAACGTTGGTTTTCCCCTCGTTGCTCGGACAAAATACGTTTATTTGTATATGGATCGCACTCGCTAAATTAAATCGTTTCAATTTGATGTGAAACTTCAATTTTAGTCCGTTTGGATAGTGAACAGGAACACACACTAATCTTAGAAACGGTATCGTATTACCAATACTAGTTCGGTTGTGGAGGTCAGGTAGGCAGTCGCTTCATGTAAAATAGGTACTGGTATCCAGCTGCATCCGGAGACTGAAAGCTGACCTCATAGGATAGACTAGGCAGTTGATGATCGCAGTTGTTAAATAAGGTATTTCACCAAAAAAATCTAATTAGTCCGTCTGTTAGATTATCGAAAAATATTGGATACGTGTTTTCTGTTTTATCAAATCAATAAAAAAATACGAAAAAAAACGTGTCAGAGATCATGAGTGGGAGGGGGGCTTGTGACGTCACTTTGTAGGTAAAAAAGTACCAACCTTGTGACGTCCCGCGACTTGACCCAACTTTTCGAAGCACTGTATGGTCTTCATCTTTTGTTTACGTGAAAAAAGAAAAAAATTGTGACCATTATTTTTTGAAAATCTATCTGAGGGACTAATTTTTATTATAATTTTTTGGTGAAATACTCTATTGTACACGAACAACAATGTTACGGGTCAGTCTGTTACAGTTTGTAGCAATCAAAATGCAGCCTGCCCACGCTCTTATCAAGTCCAAATAAATAAAACAAAAAAGTACATTATTTACACATTTTATTCATCGTTTTTACAAAATAATACTTTTTATTTAATCAACAAGTTTGAAGCAACATCTATGTGATTTCCAGTTGACAATGTTTTGTACTTATAAAATTATATTTTCAACACTATGTTATACGAATTTCTATACATAAAGGCTGCACCCAGAGACGATTTTTTCCTTAGTAATAAAATGTTTCTGAGTGCGGCTGATAGTGCTAATTTTAACATCTATTAATTAAGATTAGCACAGAGTAAAAATAGTTTAATTTATTTTATTGATAGTGCAGACACACTGTTGGCTCCTTACTTTCGTCACCGCTTCATACAAAATAACATTTTTGTAATTTCAACATTATTTCAGTTTTGTATGATACGGCAACGAATCATTACAGATGTCAGTGGAGTTACCATGACGAATTAAAACAGGATTATTTAAATTTTATTCCAGTGTGGGAAAGCGACAGAACTATACATGGTGTTTAGCGCCATAACTTTTCTACACTAGAATAAGATAACAGTCCTGCTTTCAGAAGTCATGTTAGGTCACCAGGTACCTACTAGAGCGATATTTATTGTTCTTGTTACCCTACAAATACCTATTGATTGCGTCTAGAACATTTTCTACTCATGAAGCGAATTTTACGCATTCTTTGCCTTAGATTTGCACTACCGCGAAAAAATTGACATACAAAATTTCATAAAAAAAAACCTTGACACATCTCACGGTAGTGCGACCTATAGCAGTTGATTTTAACATCACGCCTGTAATCCCTGAAGGTTTAGACAGGTGTACCTAAAGTCCACTCATATTTTGCCATTGACTTGTTTGTTTTTATTAAAATTATGTTTTTAGATTACATTTACATTCTAATTTCAACGACTAAAGCCACATAGGGTGTGCATATATAAGCTTTATTTCCACTGCGTAGCTCCCATTAACCCCGAACTTGATTTATCTGCGACATACCAAACTGCAAGACAAAAGCAGTTCTTCACTTCATAGTTTATCTTATTGCCACTAACTATTATGAGCAAGTAGATTAGTTAGTCAGCAAGGTATTCTGCTGACTATAGTAATGTTAGCTCGCAGTGGAAAGCACTATATCTGTACACTACCTTAGTTTTTCTACGCTTTAACCATGGGATTTAGACAAGAAAAAAACGTCAATTTAAAAAACGAATACGATACTTACATATTATGTTTTTTTTTACACTGATTTAATTTTTTTATTTTATTTAACCAGCATGAAATATCCCATTGTTTATGGTACAGGTATTGTCAGAGGTACTGTTCGTGTCAAATAATTGTGCCCTCTGAAGTTGGCTACGAGTGGCTCAAAATTACGAATAAAACTGCAACTGCGCATGCGCGAGTCATGGGGGCGGGCATTATGGCATTATAAAACTATGTTTTCTTTTAAAAATATGTAATTATATTGTTCAAATAATTTTCTACGTGACTGCACTTGCGCGATCTTTGCAAATGGCTAACTTCAGAGGGGCAAAGTTATTATACGTGAACTATAAGTCAAACTAAAAGCATAAGTAAACGTCGATGAAAATTGACTCGAGAGATTTAAAATTGTTTCAAGTCTCGCATTTATTCCGATTTATTCGGAAAGAATAAAACCTCAGCTCAATCAAGCCTTTAAAATTACCCGCAGTTTTAATTAAACATAATATCAAACAAAACATTTAAGTTAAATTTAGCGTAGTTATCAATAATAATCCCATTATAACGATCATCATTATTAATTACATAAGGCAAAATGGCTGACACAGACGACCACAGAACATTTATTATTTTCTACAATTTCAACACATGCATTATTTTCCTTAAATTTATTCAAACAAAAACTAATAGTTATTTTAGTTCTACACTAAATGCGCACGGTCGCACTATTTCTCAGCATAATATTTTATTCCAAAATTTTCAAATAACCGCCAAAATACAAAAATGAAACTCAAAACAAAATTTCGATTTTTATATTTTTAATTATTTGAATTCCAAAGAGGTTTTTTTACATAAATAAAGCTTTTTAAATGCAGATTATTTAAGTTTACCATTTTATGTTATTGTACTGTGTAATTAAAAGTTATTCAGCATACATACAAGATCACAGACAAGAAGTAGAAAAATATTAGTATAAACGATTATATTTAAACGCACCCGGCGTTATTTAGAAGCATTTAAAATATATATTTAGCTATATAATTTTATCTACTAACTTTCACACTAGGCTACAAAAATAAGGTTTGGCAATCTAATTTCTGGCCTGTTTTACGGAATTTTGACTTCCAAAACAGTAAATGAATGAGAGAAAAAAACTATTACAATTTTATTAGGTAAGTTCCATAATTAGTTCTAATGTAATGAAAAATAAGCACCTTCCTATACTTTTTGAATCTGTTTAGATTCCTACCCTCACAAAAATAAAACTTATTGAGTATACCCAAACTGTTTATTACTTCCACCCATTTCTTCAACTAACTCATCGACAGTACAACTAGAAGCCCAGTTTTTATTTGTACATGGCAGCACCATCGACTTGGCTCAGGAAGACTGTTCCTTTAAAAGAATTTCAAATTAACCGACTACATATATGTCGCTATATCTTTGTGATATTCAAACCTATGTAAACGCAATAAAACTAATTTTGTTCCAACCTTTACTAGTGTTCAAGGAGTTTTTATTTGCACCAGTAAATGTCGGCCCTAAGATCTCTTTAAATACATTTTTGTGTTTTCTTTGTTTTATTGTAGGCTTAACTTTGCCGGTATAAATGATCCTCTAATAAAAAATATTATCAGTAGAACTCACTGAAGCCTGTCTTTAGATAGTTTACACTAGGGGACACATCAAGCTATAAATATCCAGTATAACATGACCTCGCTTTGTATCAGCTTCCCATAGAATGAGAGGTCAGCTTAATTTGGTGTTGCTTAGCTTGATTGGTCACCCTGTGCGCTAAGTTTTCAAAAAAACCTTGGTATAATGCTGCATGGTTCTCTTGGCTTATCAGTGATATTCAAAGGGCGCTGTTGTTAAATATTGTGAGTTTGTCTGTATTGTATTCTAAAACGGGGTGGTGCTGCAACTCCATGTCCAAAGCATCTATTATGTGTGTAAGGCTGTAGAGATTTTATTGAAAAAAGAAGATGCAGTGTTTGTTATAATTATGATGTTTCGCCAAAAGACTCAAATACAACTAAGTTTTTTTACTAGTTTTTGTTTTATCAAGTTTTCTACTTTCTAAAAACAGGATATTCTTACATTTTTTGTAATTTAATCTTAGCACTGAATTATAGAGCCGTATCGTGTGTCCGTTTTTAATTACGATCTATTTAACTTCAAACTTCATTATCATAATTACGTTTGCAGGCCGATAACAAATCTCATTCAATTCGATTTTTAAAATATTCCTCCCCGATAATCACATATTTATACATACATACTTACATACAAGACTAAAAAAAAAAAAAACATTGAATTTGCTTTAATTGCTTGTTTCCGAGTAATTTCTCTATAAACGAGAGATTCAAACAAAGCACCACATATTGATATTGCGTAGTTTGAGAAAATGTCTATATTTTTTATCTTTAAATCACCTGTTTCACCTCCGTCGAGGCAGCGAGTAGCTTGACATTGATAATTTTGTCACTCAAGACCCATACAAAAAATTGTAGGTCGGTAAAAAATAAACATACAGGATCGAATTTTTTTTAACCTCATCTGGAGGGAACACTCTGGAATTGAACCAATTAAGATGTGAAAAACTACACTCTGTACTTTTATGGCGTCTATAGACAGGACCAAGAATAAGGATCAGGTCTCTCTAACAAACATGATAAACTAAATGAAAAGAAAATCTCAATATTATTTTTTTCGGATTTATCCTGTTTGATTTCCAAATGTGGAAAGTGAATTTTCGAAAATCCGTGAATGCGGAAATGTTTCTTTTAAAAATAAAGGAATGTTTCCTTTGACTAAAATTTTCTATTTTCAGTAACTATTTAGTAAATTCCAACCTGTATATTCATAGTTGAACGCTGTCTGTTCATTCACACCGTTAAGCGAAAACTCTTGTCAAACTAGCTACTCGCTTATCGCCGGCATTGAGATAGGTGAATATAAATTGTATGCCATCTTCAAAGTAATAACGTGTGTAATTCACTTCTTGTCTTGTGAATTAAAAGCAGTTTTATAGACACTTGAGACTTCACAATGGTTATTGCGGTCTAGTTGAGTGGTTACCTAGTAAATATCGGTAAGAGTAAGACCACTTTACGTTATGACATTCAGAAGTTACTTGAAAGAAAGCAATATAACATTATCATAAAACTCAGCACATTTAAGAATAGACAAGACTTGAAAGGAGTTCAATTGTTTTTTGTGAGTCTTTTAAAAATACTATTAAACAAGCCCGCCATACTATTCCCACCACTGCAACTCATGAAAGCTAGAATCAACAGTGGCGACCACTAGAATAGCGCCGAGACAATGAAGCTCGACGAAATAAATTAACTGTCTTGGACCCCGCAACGAAATTAAAAAGAAAAATAATACTATTAGTGGCAGGTTAACGGTCATATTTGATGTATCAAAAAAACCCTTATTCACCAAGGGACCCTAAATAATAATTAACCTGAAGATTTCACCTCTAGACAAAGCCGACAGTTCAAAATCAACTGTGCGATTTTTGTGGCCAGTATTCTTGAAAAATGGCCATTAGAGTAGCCAGTAACATGAGAGATTCTTAAAATAAATTCTCAAGTACACACGACAAGGAAACGATTAGTAATAACTGCTAAAAACCCACAATTGAAGACGGCATACAATTTATTTGCGTAGTAATCTCAATTCTCAATATAGTAGAACAACACTATCTGTAGGACAATCGGTTATCAATGAACATTTCACACTTACACGATAGCTTGGATATTAAAATTTTGTAGTGAAGTATTCAAAAATATATCTTCACGATTTAATAAACTTTTATATTTATGTTCACAAACATCGATTGGGTTGACGAGTTTCTGAACACAAATAAAGAAAAAAGTTGACAATGCTATTATTCATCATTTACATTATTCACACAGAGAAATATGATACATTCTCAATTTATACATGTTTTGTTCAAGCCGACGCCTATTTGGGCTTTCACACTATTGACACATTCACATAAAATATGTTGAAATCTCTATTTCTCTCTCTTTGACATCTTTTATCTCTTAGCACAACATTGTTTCATGTGAAAGTGTTGCCAGTGCAAACGCAACCATAAATACGACATCCTAAGCTAGTGTTGTTCAAATAGTTCCGTATGCTTCATCTTTACTCTTTGAATATATATAAACAAGTGAGATTGTCTATGCTAACTCAACAATGTACAGTATATATTGTCACTTACACATAGGTATAAAACTAGGTGTCTATTCACCGGGTCCGATGATAAGGGCGCTCACTGCGAAAAACAGGAACACTAGACCACCGATTATGGTAACTGTGGAAGAGAAAAAATATATAAGTTAAAGAAATATTCATTCAAAGTTAACGATTTCTTGGGGTATGTACTTTTTCAAAAGGTGAACCCCTGACATAACACAACATTAATCCCCGAAGGGTAGGTAGAGGTGTACCTAATAGTACACCCACATTTCGCCAGTTATATTTTAGTCCACTGTAACTGGTGGCGAGACAATTGCCATCAACCGAGCACAAATCCAGACTCCTTGGCAGCTACTGAGACATTTCTGTCGAAAGAACCCAATAACACTTTGCTCGGCCCGGGAATCGAACCCAGCACCTCATGGTCGGCAGTCGCGGTTGCGACCAGTAGAGCAACGAGGCAGTCAGTCATGCATTGAGACATGCATATGGTAAAGACAGTATTTATGAACCTTCAGAAAATTTTATAATTTACTACCTAGCAATTAATTCACACAGGCCACCAAGAATAAAAACGACTGCCCAAAAATGTTGGACTTCTTGTCGTGTCGATGGCAATCTAAATTGTGGCCCAGAATTGGGCTACTACTTTGGCGCTTTAATTTAATTTTGGACTGATCTTTACAAAATAAGCGTAGAAAACCTTCTGTATGTAATATTTATTTTTCGTTGATTCGAAGAAACCTTAATAACCCTTTAACATATTATTTTATCTATAACTATGTTAACAATGGACGATAGTCCCCGAACAATATAGTTAACTATATTTGTTTATTCGCGTAGATCATCCTCTGTAAAGCAAAATCCCGAAATAACTTTCATGGCATGCGGACGTTCGCCAATGACGTCGACTTGCGTCATCACTGTTTTTTTCGTTGACATTTTATTTTCATCTTCATGGAATCCAGTTGGGAAAATATTTTATCTTGCACTTAATTTTATTGAAAGGATTATTTTTGCACGAAACTTACTGCAACAGGAATCAAACTAACCCACTTGTATTTTATATTTTTTGTCCCTGTGATTCTAACTTATTTTGTCTGCCCTTGACACAACCCGTTTTATTTGCATTCTCCCCAGTAAACCTTTACGCTAAACCTCACAGTGTTTCCCTATATCATTCCTCCCAGAATATATCCATCTTCTGTCTCTTTTCTTTTTACCTTGGTAGTTCAAACAAAGAAGACGATAAAGGGTGTAAAAGTACTCTTAATGAAGCCGACAGGCACTTGTTCTCCCCATCACTGCATCTTTTTTTGTTATAGACCATACCTGGGAACCCCTAGGGGGTTCCCAGGTATGGTTACGGGGATATTGGAGGTCAAAGTTCCAAATTTTTCACAGCTGATTTTTTTAAAATGTTCAGGTTATAACTTTACTTATTTAACCTTCACGACCCGCGTACTATTCAATTCAAAACATTGTGGATGCAGCACAATGTTTTAAGAGTTCTACATTGAGTTTTACTCTAAAATATGATTTTGCACCCCAAAAAAGAAAGTCGTTTTCCAGCAATATTTTTTGTACTTAGTTTGATATACATACTGCTTGGTTTACGGCTACGTAAAGGGTTCGTTTACACCCTACTATTAGAAATATCATTAACACTTCTTATGTTAGCCAACATGTCCGTTTTATAACTTTTATAAAGAAAACAAAAAAAAAACAACTCACCAGTCCTAACAGAAATCTTGGCGGCAACCATCCTGCCGCCTATCACAGCGAGTCCCGTACACAGGGCATGACCCAGCGAACCACCAACAACCACGCCGACCGCATGCTCCCTGGTCGCCAGCACGACCGTGGCCAACTGAGACCGATCCCCCCACTCCGCGAGGAAGGTCAGGGAAGCAGCTTGGAGTAGAACCTTGAGGACAGCGTTCCGTTTCCGCCGCCTCTCGACCTGTCCTTGTTCTAACATGTCTAGGGTTTCTTCTTTTTCCTCCTGGAATTTTGAAAATTGGTTTAGTAGGCGAAAAGCTGTTGCGAAGTTGGGTAAAGAATTGGGTCTGTATCATTTCTCGAGAATTTTTTAAGGGATCATGTATTTAACTGATCAATATTAATGTTTTGTGTAAAATCGAACACACTATCGCGACCTATAATACCACGTTGAATCTTGCTAGACTAGACCATTTTGCCGCCTTTTACAAGATTTCCGGGAACAATTAGGGATATAAATATATTCTTCACTCTCTGGCCTTTTAGTCCAGTCATTTGGTTAAAAAAATGGAATAGTTTCTCGGGAGTTTTGAAAGTTTTAAAAATTGGTAATTTTATAGTTTTTGATGTGATCTTATTTAGCTTCAACTTTGCCAGCTCGTACGTTTGCCGCTCGAGCCACCATCTTGGAAAAATGGTGTCTAATAGCAGTTTTTTCACGATATCTCTTTTCCGACTCATTCTACGATAAAAATATGTTACGAGCGCCGCAAATTGTAATTTACCACGCATTTTCGCTAAAGAGTTATTAAGTGCAGAAAGTTTAATTAGACTTTGCGGCGCTCGTACGCTGAAACTATTGATTTTACGAAAAAAGTGGTCAGAACATAAATTGCATGTTTTTTTTTGTTTACCATATTTTTATCGTAGAATGAGTCGGACAGGAGCTATCGTCAAAAAACTGCTATTGGACGCTATTTTTCCAAGATGGTGGCACGAGAGGAGGCAATCATACGAGGTGGCAAAGTTCGAAAAGAGCACATTCAAATCTATAAAATTAATAATTTCCATAACTTTCCAGGTAAAACTACCAAATGACTACTATTGTCTGTAGTATTTAATTTATATAGACTACAAAACGAGTTTCAACGTTTTTCTGTTTTTATCTAAAGTGAATCTCGGTCACAAAGAAAATATCAAGACAAATATTTTTACAGTTATTCATCATACTATTCTAAAATTAGTCCACAAGTATTTACAGGACTAACTGGAATTACAGACAAGTAAATACTGATAAATACATGCTAAGCAAGACACAAGGCTGAAACGGCATGAACAACATTATTTATAATGGATTATTAAAAAAAAAAAAACAAAAGGTTGCTTGTGAAAAAAAATGTTGCAATGGCTATGGTGACTAATATTTTTCGAACACATTTTTCATTGTGGTAGATTGTTTTGTAAATCTTTTGATATTGCATACTTAGTGAACAAATGGTGTATTAAATGGTGCTGGTGTTTTAGCTTCAGCCTTTAAGTGTGACTTTAAACTACAGACAAATATTATTTATAAAATAGGTATGAGGTGAATTAAGAATCAAAATGCATAGACAATTTTTACATTCCAGGCTTCAAATATGCAATAGATTGGTATGCAATAGCGGCAGCATTTTTTTTAAAGACGTTATTTATTTTGGAATTATTTTCTGGGCTGATTTTGACATCGTTTTTGGACGATATTTAAAATTTGTATGTTTTTTGACACTTACTAGTTAACCTAGTTTTATTTTAGATATATTAAGACTTTATACACAAAATATTTGAAGCCCTAAGCAAATAAGCTTGCCCAGAAAAAAAGTAATCAATTTCATAATATCTGGTCAGATAAATCAACAAAAGTATGAATGAAATACCAATACGCGTACTAAAAGCCGGTATTACACAATCAAAGGTTAACAATATCAATGTTTTACTATTTGATGGTGTAACGCCTGCCTAAACAACATTCTAATCAAATGCTGAATTCCTTTGCATAATCGATTCAATTATCTATCGAAGCCTTTCTCAAACGAAATAATGGTATGGTCTGTGCGTAACAGAACGAAAAAAAAAGCTAAGGCTAAAAGAAAAAATAACTAGGTGTCATTCGTACTGCCAGGCATAATGACGTAAGATCACCCTCAGCGGTTCTGATTGCGTTGAGCTGCCCGCTTCAGGCGCCACTGGGGACTGTGGGGCACTCTCCGTGTCTCTGGGTACCGAAGGCCCCGGGCTTTGGGAACCAGCGGTCACGACCGACGTCGCATCAGGAGACACCGATCGCTCTCTTTGCGCATCCTGCAGTGTCATACTTTTGAATCTCGTACTGGCAACTTAAGATCGAAATTAACGTCCTTGTTTAAATATAAACCGTTATTTTGACATTGGCAGATAAAAGAAAAAATAGGATTCTCTTTGAAAAGTAGTACTGGCAACATTTTGGACTCGATTTTCAAAATCCCCTTCCCCTTTGCTCATAAAGAAAACTGCGCTTCGTGTGTGCCAGTTATAACTAGGTCAATTATAAAAATAAAGAAAGGAATTCAACATTTGCAGCTAGGTTAAGTCTGAAAAGGATCTACAAATACAAAACTCTCAAAAATTCTATCTTATCAAATAAACACAGTCCTGTTTAAAATAAGATTTCGTCGGTGATAAACATTAGATTCGACTAAATTGACCTTCGTTTAAATAACGATTAGTGAGTTATTATAAATACGACCTCATTGCTACCGTCATTACATTGTGTTTAGACTCGTAATCTGAAGAGGAATGACTTTGAAATGATAATAATTTATTCGCAACGAAGTCGATGACTGCTTTCATTGTAACCACTCGATCTAAGTACTGATGAAATGATGGTATTAAGGTAAAAATGATTTTCCCCCCCCCCCCCAAAAGGGGTTGTTATATTGATTATTATTCTGTAACTACATACGTGTTACGGGCGCGATCAAATTTTCATCATACAACCTGACACTGACTTGCCAACAGCAAAAACGTAAGGAAATTTGAATTTCGCGGGTTGTTTTGGCACTTTACCTTAAGTCTTAGGTCCGCCTGCCTGCACCACAAATCACTAAATATTTTAAAACATTTTTCTGTTTATTTCAATACTTTGAAGATGAACGAGACAAAATGATGTTTCTAGTTTATTTATGGCTCAAAGCAATCAGTGAATTTTATTATGGTGCAAGCACGCCTTTTCATTTAACTAGTTCGCATGATTTTTTTATTTGCGAAAATAAAAAATGTAGGTACCATTACTTAAGATAATTTAAGTAGATACCTGGATAACGAATATCATTTTATTTTGATACAGATCATGTAAGATAGTTAAGATATTAAGTCTGATTAAAGGATAGAATTTTACAGTGTGTCATGAAGTGATAACATGGTTTTAAAAAGTGACGTATCAGAGATTTTTGTGCTAGATATAAAAACAGTAGGTAAGGACAATTAGCAATGAATTTATTTGTGTACATTTTAAGAATTTGATTAAGTACACTTTGTTGCTAGTACAACAGGAGACTAAAAAAAGAAACTCCATAGACACTCCCATGGAGTGTGTTGCCCGTTCTTCTTCATTTGGGATAAGTTATTATTTTTGGTGTGATTATGAGCCATGTACATGATTTTAATCCTATAGGAATTAAATGCCTACACCTTCTCAACAAAGAGAACGGTGATATTACAAAAAAAACTATTTATAATTTGAAGTGTAATCACAACGCTTAGACATAGCAACTATTGGTAATCCATGGTAACTATTGCTAATTCCTATAATCAATTATTGTTGCAAAATGTAACGGTGTCTTGACTATCCTACGCAACGAAGGCGGAATGTAATAACTCTTTACTTTTTTGAGCAATCTTACTTTCCGACATAATTGAAAAAAAAAAATAACTTAGGTTTTGATCTGTTATTTTGATAATTTAACTACTTAGTACTGCAAATATTACACGCTAGATATTTCACAACATCGAAAGGCATGTATAAAATGAAATAATTAAATAACGATTAATCAACGATTATAATAATTATCGGCATGTCCGATAGGAGGTTAGATTTAATAAAAGCCGCAAATTCGATAAGCGTGTGAATCCATTATTCTGATTTTAGATTTCACTAATTGTTTTATTTTTTAATAAAAGTAATTAGCAGGTAGATATCGCATTGTAACGGTATACAAACGCTAAAACGGTTGCCAGTTTGCCACGTATTCCGTCAACCACTCTGAACCCCGTCACACACAATAAATTTCGCTGGTGTTAACAAAAACCAACTACTTCCTAAAAAATGCAATATCTAAAGGGTAAACATTTAGGGAACATGAAACTGTTTATTTTTTAAATTACAAATGAAAATAATCTATGTGAGTTCAGAATGATGTCCTGAATTATGGGGTGTCCGTTTTAGCGTCGGTGTCTTTCCCACCTTGTAAAGCCTTACGGTACGCGTACACCGAATCCGTCATCGGCCGAAGTATGCTCGGGCGTCATGGGCCGATCAAATAAAACGTAAGTAAATGGAAGAGAGATACACTGTTAGTGTACGCGTACACTAAAACCGATTCGTCCGTTTTCGGGCGTCATCGGACGGCGTCGGTAGTAGCAGTGTACATGCGCTCTCTTCCATTTACTTACGTTTTATTTGATCGGCCCATGACGCCCGAGCATACTTCGGCCGATGACGGATTTGGTGTACGCGTACCGTTAGGATACGAGTAATATGCCCGATTAAATAGAAGGTTAAAATATTTGATAAATGACGATCGAAAATGCTTTATTGATAAGTCAGTCCTAACCTAATGTAACGTATGTACTATTTGTTCCACAATAATGTAAACGGAACGAAGGAGCCTGGAACTCACGACACAAGGAATCCTAGTGTGAGTTTCAGGAATCAACACAACGACTGTAATTTTTAAACAATAAATTATTCTTTATTCTTTTTAATTCATGAAACTGTAATCATGTATTTTATTTGACATCATAATAATTCGTTTAGTAGTCTGTAATCCGTCACGTGTTTTTTTTTTATAAATAACGTTTCTATCTATCGAGGTCTTTAGCACATCGCAAGCCAAGACAAAATATATAAAACAATCTCTTTTTGGCAAGTATTTATAAAAGTATTACATTGTTTATGCCATTCTTGGGCCATATTTTAAAACTAAATTCCAACGAAAAAGGGGAAGGAGATTTCAGTAAAGATAAAATTAACGAAAAATATTTGTATGAACTACGTAAAACTTTGATCTATTTGTAGCATTGCCACTCCTTTAGATCTTACAACTGATTAATATTCTATCACGATCGGTATCTTAACTATATCTTCACTACGACCCTAAAAACAAAACTAAAATCACATACCTGATCTTCTCTTCTTTTCAATTCACTCTGTACTTCTTCCAATTCTTCTTGTCCCTCATTGGGGTCCATTTTCCACCCATCCCTTAACATTTTAATACCAAATATCGCAAATAGTACAGCACTGGCGTAATGCGTATATATTCTCGGTATGACGGTGGCTATCCATCCAAATGCTGCTGAAAGGATTGTCATGAAGACCAGCGCTGATATGGCTCCAGCGAAGACTATTATTCTAGGGTGTTTCATGGCCATGATTGCAGCGATGAAGAAGGTTTTGTCGCCTAACTCCGATACTACGACAACGGAGAGAGACGCGAGGAATCCTTGCAGGAAACTGCCCTGGATTGCAGCTCTCTGGAAAGGAAGAAATGAAGGTATGTTAGAAATGTATTTTGACAAGAAAGTAATAGTTTGAAGACATTTATATATTTGCTAAAATATGGCGACACATCAAGCTATACATTTCCAGTATGACATGACACCGCATTGCGTAGATTTCCCGTACAATGAGACCCGCATGAACTGGTTTTGTATAGCTTTGCGTACGATTGCATTGGTGGTACATTCACATAAAGCATGTCGAAATAAATACGTATTTCTTCCTCTCTGTCTATTTCACACACACATCTCTTAGTTGGAATCTTTATCAGATTTCACTCTTAATCAACATGTTTATCGCCAGCTTCAGTTATTGATTTATTAGTAAATCAGACAAGAATTTGGATTTAATCAAATCAATCCGTCCACGCTCCATTACTTCTGTTAAACACGAAACATATTATCAAGTTAAGTATACTCTCGCTTTTTATTCATCTCATTGTCATAAAACGGTAAACGTGCCCCGTCAAACGACTTCAGCAAATAATATGCAGGGCATTAGAAAGTTATCTCACAGCTATCAGGACTTCAAGAACCCAGACCGGTTTATAGCAACAATTTTTAGACATTTTAGTGCGTTTTATAAAACCTGATGCAAGTTTATTCACGCCAGACACAAAACCGCCAAAAGTGGAGAGAATTGGAAGATACCAGCATTGGGTAGCAAAAGGTTGAAGAAGAAAGAAAGGTCATCTTCTAAAACAAACCACTTAATTGAGATTGACGTTACTTTGGAGACTGATTTATAAAAGATGGCGAATTCCATCATCACATTATCTTTGGGAGCTTCTCCTCAAAAGCAACAAATTAATTTAATTGAGGCTAAGAAATAGGTAATTTACATATATAATATGGGCTACTTTATCAAAAAAAAAAGCAGAGAAAGTCGCAGGCACCTACTGCAAAAGACACACAAAGACCACGTACGAAATACGTTGATAGAAAATATATTAAGGACGGGGAAGTCCTAAGGCTTTCCGCAAAGAGTCCAATTAATTCACCAATTATATAAGTGCAGTGACGTAATGTTATCGAAGCAGGCCAAATTAGAGATATCGATGCAAATATATCGAATGCACTTGCTGACTCGAATAAATTTATTGATCTCGTTTGTAATCAATGGCACTCTTGGGTGTCGTAGCTCAAAATGGACAGCTATGGGAACTTGGGAAGCTTACGTTAATTAATCGTCGGTATTATAGCTGTACTGAATGAATTCCTGCCTTTTTACATAAGTAATTTAAAAATATATACGATATTACGGAGGAAATCGCCCGCGCTGTTCAGGTGGACCGCGGTGAAGGTGATGTGATCTTTGCGGGGCGGACATGGCCAGATATCGCACAAGATGCAGAGGTTGGAAATTGGAATAAGAAAGGGACAGGCCTTTGCCCATTAGTGAGACACATGGCAGACTAAAAAGAAGATAAAGAAAATTGATTTGCTAATGCAACAACCTGCAAAGTAAATATTCTACAAGATCGAAATGAAAAGACCCTAAGATGGGTTGAACTGGATTCAAAAGCAAATAACTATGTGTCTGTATCTTCCCAATAGCTTCAAGTCAAGCAACAGCTGATTTGTTTGACCTAACGACAAGTTAACAGACTCCTCGTGCAGTAAAGATAATACACGCTAAAATATTGACACACGCAATATCTACTATGTTGATCATTTGCGATTATTTCAGTAAACTTAAATAATTTCTACTTCCATTTGTTGCAAATGCTTGATAATTTTGTAATGCATCTTGTTTGATAAACACACATTAAGTATAATGCCTTGCCTTCATATAAATTTTCCATGTGTGATTAGTCCTTATTACATATTAATCTACTGTAAAGATATATCCACTATTTCCGTGGAAATTTTCAAGGGATTCCGTAATTGTGCTAAAATACATACGTTTACTGACGGATATGTATTATTACGGCTGAGTATTAGGCTTTCGCTTGACATCCTGTCGGCTAACACGAAGCGAGTCTAGAAGAATGTAAACTGCAGTACTATCTTATATAATAAGTAGTTAAGACACTGCAACATTGCATGTAGCGTAGATGAAAATGTTGAGATGGAAGTGCGGCGTTTCAAGAATGGATAAAGTAAATAATGGGTATATTATAAGAGGAAGTTTGCAAGTGGCACCTGCTGCCACAAAAAAATAGAGGAAGTCGAATCTTAAGGCCAAAGAAAAGATTGATGAACTATGTGAGGATATCATTATCTGAAAAACAAAAGGAGTAAATGATGCCGTGACGTCTGACAGGAGATAATGGAAGAAGGAAACGTGTTGCGCCGCGCCGACTCCATTAGAATAGGACAAGGGCAGGGAGACGATGACGATAATGGTTTAAGACACTGCAACGTTGTCTAACACATGTGATTTTCTGTAAGGATATTAGGGTCAACGTCGAAGTTAAAATTTTGTGTTTTAACGCCATAAAAGTCTCTGATTACTAATGTTCCTTAGTCTTGGTAATAACTGCAAATAAATTGTGCCAAGCACACGAACATGATCATAACCCCATGAATGTTGGAACAGCTGCAGGGTAAAGCCACTTTTTCTGACCAACAGCTCGATCTAACTATCACCCGGACGGAAACTATTGCATGCATGCGTGATGCATGAGAGCCCCAATTAGTTTCAGCATTTTTGAGGTCAATCTTTGTTTAAAAAACGGACGCGGAAAACTAGCGGACATCATTTTTCTATCTTTTAAAACAATACGAGGTTACAAGATTTGCAAGTTTGTAACTAATCCTACTTTATATTTGCACGTACTTGTACTTTTATGGTTGATAACATTTAAATTGCCGTGCACTAAAAAGATACCGCAATATAAAATAATATAATTAAGAACGGAGTTAGTGCCTTTTTAACAATGAAAGGTGTGTTGGCGTTTATTTTGTTCAGGAAGCTTGTCGTTACGATGTATTTGGGGCGTTTGTAATCTGAGGAAGAACTTCCGAAAAAACTCGATTACGAGTCAAGTTCGAATCGAATGTGCACATTTGCACTATCTTTTATGCAAATGGAGCTACAACTATAACAGACATCGACCGCCTCATTGGTCTTGTGGTCATTAGCGCTACTTCTATGTATGAGGTCCTGGATTCGATTGCAATCTCGGGCAAAGTGCTTTTTAGGGTATTCCATTAGGAATTTCTAAGTAGCCAGTCACGGAGTCAAGGTGGCTCTTGAACATAACTGGCGGATTGTGGGTGTCCTAATGGGTACACCTCTGCCTAACTCTTTGCGGATTACAGGCGTGATGTTATGTTACGTGCTATGTTGTTCCTATATCATCATCTTCCTACCCTTGTCCCAATTTGTACTTTCCTCTATAAACCATGACGCTACGCTATCATTTACACTGTTTTCGTATATCATACCATACGTTATCTTGAATTTACACGTGTTGCCGAGTGTTTGTCTCTTGGCAACTTGTATGTGAATATTAATAGCGCAATCATCAGTAACACAAAAGAATAGACATTTGTATATTTTGTTATATAATCATCGTTGTTGTTCTATGAATGGTGGCGTATTCTATGAGCGTAAATGCTCTCATGTATGATGTAAGTGACCTTGTGTCTTGTTTTAGAATAAATATCTTTGAACCTAAATATTCAGCAGCTGATTATGGCAATACTTATCCGATTTTATTGGGGGTGGGCCTTGGGTGGCTTATATTTATCGCTAATAAAATTAAGCAACCATGTGTGATCCCTTGCCTTGAAAAGTAAATTTAAGCAGGTGGTCCCGGCTGTCATTCATAAGTGTATGTCTGCGTGTTTCTAATGTTTGTTTAGGTAATTGGAAATTATGTGTTTCCTACTCCTCCGCTATTCTTTTTACCCGACTGCGGCGAAGCCCAAAAGGAGGGTTATGTGTTTGACCTGTTTGTATGTTCGTATGGCCATTTCTTTGTTCCCTCATAACTCCTAAACGGATGAACGGATTTGAATAAAATATACGTCGTTAGATTCGTCTTGATGGCTTTAAAATTAAAAAAACTCGGCACTTTTCTGATGGTCACCACTGTTGATTTTGGCTGGAGATACAGTGGTTTGGGAATAATGTTGCGTGACGGTTACCAAACTAAGAGGTTTAAAAGTCTGACAAGTATTTGTGAAACTAAGATAAGCAGACCTCCCATGTAAAATACTGGTGTAGCTGCACCCGGTTAGACTGTAAGCCGACCTAATTAAATTTGAAAAATGCTAGACATAAGGATGAACCATACGAGACGTTTTATATCGACAAGACTACATTGATTAAATAAATGTGAATGTAAAACAAGTGCGGTAAAATGCGGTACAATACAAATCAGCTGTGACGTTGACATAGTTTGTACAGTCAACATAAGATAAGTATGCAGCTTACTACAAGTAAATACTTTTGAACATATGTTGAGCGTGTGCTAAGTATACCAAATCTGACATCGTTGTAGTGTTTTCCCATGATTTGGGAAGCCACACAGATAATTGGCACATGATAGCCATGATAATGTGTTCACGCCGTAGCCCGTAGGTTTGTGCGATGTAGTGGATCCGCTATTCTTAACCGACTTCTTTTCTGATTAATTTCATTGCGGGATTCAAGACAGTTTTTAAAGTGTTTCTCTGGGAGTTCGTCGAGCTGCATTGTGTCGGCGCTGTTCTAGTGGTCGCCTTAGTTGATTCTGGCTTTTTATGACTTGCAGTGGTTAGGGAATAGTGTGGCGAATGTATAGTATGTATTACTATTTTTTTATTGCTGAATGTATCTGGTCTTGACCCCGATTACGCCTGATGGAAAGCGATGGATGAGGTGTATGATGGAACGAGCGTGCCCAGAAGATGCCTGTTCCGTCTTCACTCTTGCTTGTAATATGTCACAATATCCAAAAAACCAAATACAGTTTATAAGTATTGTAAAGAAACACATAAGGCCATACAATAGGGATGTTTCCTGACTATAAAAATTATGATTCTAATTAGTCCGTCTGTTAGATTTATGATATATTATTACGTTTAATAAAATTATGTAATATTATTAAACGTAATAATATTACATAATTATGATTTTGATTTGAAAGACTGTCCATGGAGTTTCTTGCCCATACTTCTCCATAGAGATCTACGCTTTGGAATGGGCAACTACGGTACTTTCACGAGTTATTATGCCCTGTGACTATGACTGTAGCTTTCTATCTTTGTTGTTCTGAAATGCAAAAATGCCTGTAACGGCCTATTTGAAATAAGTGCTTTAAGTTTGAGTTTATGCTAAAATATTGTATTCGACATATCCTGCTGATTCACAGCAACCGTCATGCGCTGACCATTACAGAAAACAATAAGAGACCAAAAAAACGCGAAAATATGTTCACACGATCTGGGCTCTGACCTTTAAATGATGAAATGACAAGATGATGTGCCGCGGACATTTTGGAAAACCCCATATAAAATTGTACTCATTTCGCGAAGCATCGTGTAGTCGACACTAACTTTCGGGCGGAAGCGTTTAGTAATCTATCACATAGGTTCGCCGCCTATTCCAGGGACTAAAATTCTGGCGAAATGTGGCTGTACAATTAGGTACTCCTCTGCCAAACCCCTCGGGGATTACTAGCGTGATGTTATGTTATGCTACTTTGTACTAAAACTGTGTACCTACTTTAAAAAGTACGCAAACACTCCAGTTTAAATAAAGCGGAATTTCCACAGCGTATTCATGTCATAAAGTCATGTTGGTAAATATAATACTTTTATTATTGTTTACCGCCATAGCGTGTTGTTAGCTTGTAAAGAAGCTATATCCGCATATTTAAATAACTTCATGTGACATTGACATCGATAAATGTCGTCAAAATAATATATTTATAGACTCTGGTCACGGATCAACGAACACGAATTGACAGGTTGTAGAGACGGGAAAATAGTTAAATATGCAGGCAACCGTCCTCTAACTTCGAGGACCTCGTAACTAGATAATAACACTTGCTCGGATCAATTTTCAGGTTAAGCCGAGCTTTCCTAGGTTGGTCCGTGGATGGGTGACCACCCATTATATACCGACTTTCCTCCCTGCTTGGAAAAACACGTTAAACCGTTGGGCTGGGCTGTCATTTGTAGATATATGACAGTCGTAACAGGTAGTCAGTGGCACGAAAATCTGACAACCAACCAATCTGGGGTACCAACTGAGTTGTGGAGGTCAGATAGGCAGTCGCTCCATGTAATAATGGTATTCAGCGGCATCCAGTTGGACTGGAACCGGACCCCGACATAGTTAAGAAAAGGCAATGCAAATGAATGAGTTCTTCAGCCGAATGTATCATTTATTCCAAGAAAGGTGATTAAGTCTAAAAAGGTTTTATGATCTTAGAAACTACGTAGAATCAAATTGTTATCTGGGAGCTCCTAATAAGTACAAGATTAAATATCAAATCTTCTTTGATAAGAAACTTTGTAGTGTTCTAATGATATATGCTGTTATTTCAGACACGTTTTAGTTATAAAGATAATTTGTGAACTAAACATGAGAGAATTAGTAAATCATGTCGTATTTGTACAGACGCTAGCACCACCAGCTACCCGAAAATGACAAATTTTTCCAGTCAACCTTGAAGCTAATGCTTTAGCGATAAAGTTGAAAATCTATTACAGAAAGTCAGATTGTAGTACCTTGATGCGCTGGCATCTGTAATACACAGTTATAGAAACGATTACGTATGCAAAACCTTACCTTAAGAACTATCATTATGAGTTCAGATTTTGCATAATTACTTAGAGCCGCATTCAGAGAGCTTGTCATACAAAAGTATGTCAAATCTTTACTAAGTGACGGCTTAAGTAATCATTAAATAACTCTGAGTACCGCAGTAAGTGTGGATGATTAAGATCTTGGTAAGCACTAACATTCGATTGTTGCCCCCTTACATTATGACAAAATCGATTTTATAGTCTTATCGAACCACGTCATTGTCCGATTGGAGTTTCGACGATACCATGAGAGTATCATATCTCCCAAAACAGTATCTTTTCACGTGTAGAGATACTCTTTTGGACGTCAAATAGATATTTATCAAGCATCCGTGACTGATAAATATCTTGTCACTCTATGAATGCATGGTATGTTACCAAGGGCTAACTATAAAAAGACCTATAAGAGTAGAGGAAGACCAAAGAAACGATGGATGAACTGTATGAAGGATGATATGTCTAGAAAGGAGGTGACTATTGAGATGACGAGTAATAGAGAAGTACGGAAGAAGAAGACATGCTGCGCCGATATCAAGTAAATTGGAATAAAGGCTGGAGAATAATGATGATGATGTTTCGATGGGCGTTTGAAATAATCATATATGAAATTCATAGATGCTTTTAGGGAAAATGCAAATGATTTAGCTATCCTAGACGTCAACTAGGCGCTGTCTAATGAGGATGAAATACCAAAGAATAGTAGGAGAATTCATCGTGCACTGCATGCCCTGACACTTGCGCACTTGATGATCTTATGACTGCATCAGCGAGCGGAGTTCGCATAGCAGAATTTTGGGCCAAATATATTTAGTGAAAATTTGCCATCGACACGCTAAGAAGTAGGAGGGAAAGGGGGGGGATTTAAGCTGGGAAAGTAGACTCCAAAAGATATAGAAACATCAAAATGATTACCATAGCATGTCCATCGTGCCCTCGTCAAGGGTGAATAAAAATCGCTGACGTCAGTCTCATGCGACGAGAGTTTGATGTCCAATGAGACTTAAACGATACTTAATGGAACTTTTACAATGAAGCATGTCAACGTACATAAAAGCCAAAAATGAGCAAAATCTGCGTCAGTCTCACAATATATAATTCCCTGAAAATATGCAAAAGCTCTT
This sequence comes from Diarsia brunnea, assembly GCA_949774965.1. Classification (NCBI taxonomy): domain Eukaryota; kingdom Metazoa; phylum Arthropoda; class Insecta; order Lepidoptera; family Noctuidae; genus Diarsia; species Diarsia brunnea. The sequence goes on along the minus strand of OX459007.1, from coordinate 11,200,797 downwards.
TACAAATATTACACATGCGACAGTAAATCTGTTTGTCGGTTATGACGCCGTAACAGCAAAACGGGTTTACATTAAGTTTGATTGTTACACATGTTGGCCTGGGTTATACATAGAATAATTCTTTCACTCAAAGCACCCGCAAGATAGCCAGGATAATCAGAAGCCAGCCTCAAAGGTTGTCCTGCTAGATGCCATTTAGCCATGCATTTGCCATTTCCTAAATGACAAAAAAGATGTGAAGTGAACAAGGGATAAAAAATGTGGTATGAAAATCCGTCATCGAGCGAAGCTGGTGCGGTTCAGCATTTAAGGACATTAAGGTAGTTTCTATCCTATCGTATCCTTATCCATGCGGGCGAAACCGCGGGCAAAAATGCTAGGCCGACATAATTCCCGCTGTAATTCAGTACACTACGACAAAATTCAGAATGACCCCTTAAATGACCTTCGGCCGAGGTCACGTGAGCAATGAAATTCGTCCGATTAAAGATAATGGTTCGGAAAAAGCCGGTGAAACGGTTTTGTTCGTGGATTCGTGATGCCTTCAAATATTGTTAGTGAAACGCGCGCTATTCCGTGTATGGCTAAAGTACTTAGAACGAAAAGTAGGTATGTATATTTTAATTATAGGTTATTGTAGTTACAATTTTTTTTTTACATTTTATATCGCCCAGGATGTTAACCCAAGAATTCTTTAAAAATGATTTACAATTTTATTCATTTCAGATTTTATTGTTTCTTACGAATGCTAAGAAGTTTCCATTATTTCATTAGAAGAATGTCTTTGTAAACATTCATGATTTTCTTTCAATTCTTACTACCTAGATTTGACCGTGAAAAATGTAATGCACCTAGCGTTGTTTATTTTTGTTCCGTCCTGTTGTGTTTCTATATTTAAAAATGTTAATTTGTTATGTACTGTTTATTTTTTTTTCAATGCGTAATAAATGTATGCAGGCCATGTATCTCTGAGACAAGTATATTTTTCTTCTTCCTTCCAATGTTTCTAGAATTTCGGAGTTTTTCAACCTTTATTTCGAAGTATTTGCAGGACAGTTCCAGTTTGAGTGAATTAGTGGCACGTATTTTAGTACTTAACTGTATCTAACATGATATCCTAAAGCTGTAAAACCGGTATGATGTCGTAATATGGGAGAGGCATTTAACCAGCTCGTGTGTTATTCTTTGCGGATAGGCCAAATTAACTAAAACGTAAATTATATTTAATAGTACGAGATTGCGATAGGTGCGTAATTAACTACTTCCTTTTAATTACTACTTGGTGCCAAGGCAGCGAGTTCTCAGTGTACAATATACATAGGACTATACTAAACTGTTTATAGTATCTATACCCGGGATGGCGAACCAATGTCTCGCTACACAATATTTTTGACACACCACCGAATTTTTAACCATATTTTCATCTATACGAATAATTATTTTAAGATTCGATTAGAAACCGTTTGGTAGAGGACTCCAGTTCAACATGCAATCTACTAAAAGTAAAATCTTACAACCCTTATATATTATACAAATAAGTTACTTATTATCTAATCAGCAACAACAGCAGTTACACTAACGTTACTTTAATTAACCGACTTCAAAAAAGGAGGAGGTTCTATGTTCGTGTGTATGTATTTTTTTTTTTTTAATTACACTTTCCCCGGGTGACATAGGCTACTTTTTATCCCTGTATTCCCACGGGAACGAGAACTACGCGGGTGAAACCGCGTGACGTCCGCTAGTCCAAAATAAACTAGTCTACAACCGTAGAAAAAAAATAACTAAGAAACACTGGCTGGTAAAATTAATTGAGGCACGACACGATGGACAATACTATAGAAAAAAAAAATTAGAACTAACAAACACTGGCTGGTTAAAAAAAAAAAAAAAATTAAGAGTTACGTATTGAAACCGCAAGAACCTTTCTAAAACAACCCATGCTTTACTCATTATTATTTGATACTTGTTACAACATTATTTTCATCACCAAACCAATCGATATGACAAAAGTCATGTAAGTACACAAACCATGGTGAAAGATGATTATGTAACTGTAACATTTGCAATGTGTAGACCTATATCTATGACAGATAATGCATAACAGACCAATGTGAAGGTAGACGAGAGAACAAGTTTCTAAGATAACTTATGGTCCTCATTCCTCGAAAAACCTTGAGAATAAAATTTTAACCGAGAAAAGATTTTAGAACACATAGCCTTTGGGCGAAGACCATTGGGTAGGTCTAACTTATATCCTCTATTATGTAATACTCAGTTAGACAGAGATATATATACCTATAGTCTCCTGCTGATATGTAGAGAAATGGAAATTATGTTTTTCTTACTACTCCACTATTATTTTCTGATTAATTTCGTTGCGGGATTCAGCACAGTAAAATTGTTTCTCTGGGACTTCGTCAAGCTTCATGGTCTTGGCACTTTCCTGGTGATCGCCACTGTTGATTAAGGCTTTCAGGAGTTGCAGTGCTTTGGGAATAGACTAACGAGCTTGTCCCAAAAAAAACCCATGGGAACAGCCACTTTCGCCAGTCGTTATTGAAAAAATGTAATAGGGTCCCACCCATGTAATAGGGGGCAAACTTTGCTAACCGAAGTCTCTTACGTCTAATAGAAAAAAAAAGCTCAAACGCATTAAAACTGTTCTCATTCTGGCCTTCACGTCGATGTATTACTATCGAAGTAACAGCGTTGGGCGTGCAAACAAATCAGCTGAGATCGATACGATAACAGTCAAGTTCATGGCCCGATATATCCGAGGTGGGCTCGTAAGTTTGCTCCGCACTGTACTTTTGTGTAATTTTTATTGGTCTATCCTTTTTTATAGTGTATTCGAGTAATTTTTTTGGTCATAAGTGTATTTTTTGGGAGTTTTATTGTTGTTTGATTTGCGGATAAAACAAGATGGATGAGTATTTTTTGCGGACACAGATTCTATAATTATTACTGTCTTGTCTTCTAAATGATTTTTATTCGATATCAATTATTTGATAGCAGTGATAGCCTTTTTTTTTTTTTTTGGCGGGTGGAAAATCATCAAATAACCCCTCCCGCTCTTGGGCAGAGCGAAAGGGAGTGTCAGACTTCTACTGACAAAAATTACCCATGTTCCTTCTTAGCCCTTTATGTCGTGGCCGCTGTATCTCTTGCGAACAACCGCAGCCCCGACGGGACCCGCAGCCCCGAAGGGACCCGCAGCCCCGACGGGAGCAGTGATAGCCTAGTGGTGTGACCGGACCGTCAAGTTACAGGTCTCGAGCTCGAATCCAAGGCACACCCCTATTTTTTTCGCATTGATCTGCTTATGCTCACTTGCTTCGGTGCAAGAAAACATCGTAAGGAAACCAGCATGCCTTTTTGGGGGGAGAATCATCAAATAACACCTCCCGCTCTTGGGCAGACTGAAAGGGAGTGTCAGACTTCTACTGACTAAAAACCACCCACGTTTCTTCCCTGTATGTCGAGGCCGCGGTATCTCTTGCGAACAACCCGCAGCCCCGACGGGATGGTTGGTCAAGCCTTAAGCCCGAAAAAATAGAACAACGAGAAAAAATAGAAATAATAATAAAATAACAAAATATATAAATAATAAAATGTACATTAAATATAAATAATTAAAATATAATATAAATAAATAATAATAAAATAACAACAACAATAAAACCAGCATGCCTAAGATATTTCTCGACGGCATGTAAAGCTAAGTCAGAGGTCCATGTCAGAGGGCGGCATAAAAACTCTTAACCTCAGGTAAAGCATTAACCACACGATAAAGAAAGAATGATTTGAACAGCTGTCCTTCTCAATGCCGCTATCAGATTGAGAACGGATTACAGTCTCCCAAAATCGGAAAGTTAATCTAGTTTGCAAAGAGGAATCATCTGTAAGTTAATTCCGTTTAGATTACGTTTATAAGTTCGGACAAACCTAGCGGACTGGACTGCGGACAAAATACTTTGACAGATAATTTACACACAGCGTCACATCAAGCTAAACATTTCCAGTATACCATGGCCTCGTTTTGTACATTTCTGCCATAAAATAAGAGATCAGCATAAACTGGTATTATATAGTTTGATCTGCCATCGTTGGTACTGAAATATCTGCACACTCACAGCTAGTCTGCGGTAGGTCTATTTGGTATGACCGAACCTTTAAATCAAGCTGCCCTTTGCAAGACAATAATCTATCACACCAAAGGCCTTCACTGAACTGACATTACGAGACTTTGACAGACCACGTGTAATAAATATACACGTGTTTCATTCCCATACATTTCATGAATGCTAGGCACTTTATTGGCAAGGCAACGGCTACTCCATACTATAATAGACTAAAGGTAGGTACTGCATACATAGTATAATACATAACATCACAGCTGTAATCAGGGGCGGATCCAGGATTTATTTTCGGGGGGGGCACATGTAGAATTTTTGGAACGAAGTTCCTTATCGCGCGTTGTGAAAGGGGGCTAGACGGAAAAAATTCTTACGAAAAGTTGTCACGACACTTTTTGCTATAGTAAGCTATTGTAAGCTATGCGGCGTCGCATGTTTTCTTTTTTTTACATAATAAAAAATAATAACAATAACTTCGTTCCATCCGGGTGTTCCTTGACACCTCTCAAGTTTTATTTTTTTATTATTCATATGTTTCGGATGAGCAGATTTTTTTTCCAAAAAGCACTTGTTGACTAGACAACATGTGCCCCCCCCCCCTCTGCCCCCAGAAAAAAATCCTATTTTTCTGTTATATTGCTCTGATAATTCGATTTGGCTAATAAGTATGTACTGTGAAGGAAACTCCATAACCATCTGGGGGGGGGGACCGGCACCCGTGCCCCCCCCCTGGATCCGCCCTTGGCTGTAATCCCCAAAGGGTTCGGCAAAGATGTTCCCATTAGTACACCCACATTTTGCCAGTTATGTTTACTCCCATGTAATAGGGGGCGAAACTATTGCGATCAACCGGGCACAAATCCAGACTTCGTGGCTGCTACTGAGAAATTCCTGATGGAAAAACCCAATAACACTCTGCCCGTCCTGGGAATCGAACCAAAGGACCACATGCTCAGCAGTCGCGCTTGCGACCACTAGACCAAGGAGGTATTCAAAGTGAGGTAGGTTCGATAATCATCCTCTTCACTTTCAGCTGTTCAAGGTTTCATTTTTAAACGTACATTTCGAAATCAGCAAAAGAAAATAACATGTAATTTGTGTTGTTGTAATATCAAAAAAAAAAAATGATGTTTCAACAGACTGTATTTTGGCAAGGCCGAACGGTGCGTTTAAATTTAGTTAAAGCTTTCTGTTACGTCAATGGCAGTACTTTGCGATTAGACTATCATGTTTGCGAATGTTTTACGACACTTCCGTTTATGGGGTGTGTAGTAGTGTAGGTACCTGTATTTAATAAATGTTGAAGTATCAAGTATGCGCAATAGGAATCTATTTTTACCGGCCTGGCAAAAAAGGGTAATGTTTTCGCGTGTAACTTGTATGTGTATTTGTTTGTAAATTTCTTGATCATGTCGTATTTTCCAAACGGTTGGTTAGATTTCGAAAGTTAAAATATCGTTAGGATTCGTATTAAAAAGTCAATAGTAAAAAAAAAACATAATGGCGAATTTTAGCGCTAAATAGACGTTAATAAAAAAAGGAAATTGAATATAAAATTATGAAAATAGAATAGGACCCGCCCGCTTCTTCTTGTTTTTTTGTTTTTTATTTAAGTTTTTTTTTATTATGTAATCCGTCAAAACGGTGACATTATCTTCTTAACAAAACAAAGCAACAGTATTTGCATCAATCTTCACCTTTTTGAATTGTCATGTTGCCCACAGATAAGTGAAAAGTCATATCAGTCTGACCTTTACTGACTAAAGTGTGTTTCCTTTATATACCATATTGAAATTGAAAGCGTCATAATATTGATATTTTGGCTCATATCTGAAAATGTAACAATCTATCTATGCGTAGGCTAATTTGGCGCCCAACGTTCGCGTTCGGTACGTTGGACGCCAAACTTTTGTCAATCAAAAAATGAGTAATGCCATCTGCAGACATATTTATTCATTAATGAATAAAACTCATCACTACATATCATCACTTCACTACATGGTATAAAACAAAGTCGCTGTCTGTCCGTCCCTATGTATGCTTAAATCTTTAAAACTACGCAACGGATTTTGAAGCGGTTTTTTTTTAATAGATAGAGTGATTCAAGAGGAAAATTTTAGTATATAATTTGACCGACATCCATGCGGGTGAAGCCGCGGGCATCAGCTAGTATATATTCTTTTAAAACAAAGTCCTCCGCCGCGTCTGTCTGTCTGTTCGCGATAAACTCAAAAACTACTGCATCGATTTTCATGCTGTTTTCACCAATGGATAGAGTGGTTCTCGAGGAAGGTTTTAATATTATAATTTACACGCGGACGAAGTGGCGAGCGAAGTGCTAGTTTAAGTATATACCCTTAAAGTAAACATCAGTGCGTTGTTATAGCAACGCAATTACTCGACTTGGTGAGTGTGAAACCCCAACACAGGATATGACACACCTCTGTAGCTCGTCGTGCCCAACTAACTGCACGCTCCAGGTTTAGAATGAGGGCCGGTATCCACCAAAGCGGACGAGCAGAGCGGAGAGGAGATGTGCCAAATTCGACCAATCACAAAAAGGGCGAAAGACCAGATGTAAATTTTAACTAATGTGATTGGCCGATTTCCGCACATCTCCTCTCGTCTCCGCTCCTCTCCGCTTTGGTGGAAACCGGGCCTGAAGCAAACGACAGAGCTGTCCAGGTTGCAATCATCGATTCGAGAAGCAGAAGAAGTCGACTCACCTGACTGTTTACACACTTTTAACGAGCAAACAATTACTGTACACCTACACCTGTGTACTAGGCTGACTGCCTAGTGTCTAGCATTACCTGTTCCCTCAAGAAGAGGGGAAGAGCCTATTACCATGTTTTTTTAACATAACCCGAAGAGCTTTCTTCAAGCAAAAGTGTCAATCCAACGGACAAAAATAAACAGCTGCTTTTTAAAAACCAACAAAAACGAAAACTTTGATTTAACATTAAACGCAGACAAGATGGTATTTTTTGACAGTTCATCGACTTTTGACTTTCTGACTTAAATATTCAACACCCAGTCAGGTCAGGTCATCCCTATCTTCGGGCATGACTCTCATTAACCTTCCTCAACAAACTCCGAATGTTTCATCAAATCCCTAAGATCAAAACATAGAATAACAATGGGTTTCGCAAATACAGACAATCCTTTAAGCCTAGGCGACGCCACTGCAGACATTCATAAGTTATTTAGATTATTCTAATTTTGTAATGGACAATAGAGATAGCCTTTTATAGCGATACTCTTAAAACATTAGTGCTTGGTTAAAAGTGGCACGAGGCGCCGAAAATTACAACATTCAACATCAACATCATAATTTTCTTGCCCTTATCCCAATTCATTTGGGGTCGGCGTAGCATGTCTTCTTCTTCCATACTTCCCTGTTTCTCGTCATCTCATGACTCATGAGACACCTCCTTTTTTAACATATCATTCTTAACACAGTCCATCCATCGTTTCTTTGGTTTCCTTTCTTTCGTTTTGCAACATTCAACATAAATGAACTAGTTAAATAAAAATATATACAAAGTGTTTTTTCTTATATCTCATATCTCTAGGGTATGAATGAGGAAAATGTAGTTAGAAAAATGTAGTACATTCGTTACGGTCGCGAATCCTATTTTAGTTAACATACAACCTACCACTAACCGGCAAATTGCAAAAATGTAAGGCAATTCGAATTTCGCGGGCTACCCTGGAGCATCCACCTTAAAACGATGGTTGGAGATGAACTTGCTGTTGCCCGCGACCTTCGCCCGCGAAATTATTATAAATTACTACCCCCTCCGTTTTTGCAATTTTTTTCATTGATGCTCGTTTTTATCAATCTTTTGATCATACCGTGATTTAATATAGCCTATCGCGATAAATGGACTATCCAACACAGGAGTTTTTTCAAATCGAACCAGTAGTTCCAGAGATTAGCGCCTTCAACCAAACAAACTCTTCAACTTGATATAAGTAGGCATAGATTCTGGTTTCTTAACCTTAATATTGGCTTCTGTTCCATTCAAGAAAAACCTAAATTTTATTTACAATACAATTTCAGCACGCCTATTAACGTTCATTTGCCGATTCTCCATGCTTTGTAGATGTAGTCCTATTGTTTAATTGAAATATTTTGAAACTGTAGATAATTTAATTAGTAATACTATTACCACGTAAACATTGGTAGGTACTTTATAATGACTCAAGAATACTTTGAAATAAGAATGACAATATAAGTATATTTTATCATACAATAGAATAATGGACAACTGTTTTTTTGCAAGCAATTATTGTGGCTGTGTGATTGGGTACAAAGATATAAATATCACAAGATATCGCAAGTATCACGATCCGTATGAAAACCAAGCGGGCCATTTTTTGAATCATGAATAAAATTCTCCTTGGTTTGATTTAATTCCATTGAGTGACTAATTGATGAAATAGGCATTCATGACAGTTATATGAACTGAGAACTTTGTATTGGTGATTTTAATCATTAGTACTCAGTAAAGTGACATTTATTACGGTCGCGAATCCTATTTTATTTCACATACAACCTGACACTGATCGGCAAATTGCAGAAAACGTAAAAAAAATCGAATTTTGCGGGCATGGAGCTGGAGCGTCAACCTTAACGCGTCGATTCTAAATACTTAAGCACTATTTAGTTATTATCTTATTATTCAAACAAGTTATAATTAAAAATAGACTACGTTTTGATTCTTTAAATATCTAAGATAAAGTTCTTGAGTTGTAACGTTGTTGTTTTAAACAAATTAAAGCTTGCTGCGACAGTAACCTCGTTAAGTACAAAATACTTAAGTCGGGCACGCGAAACGGCACGTGAAATAGGTGCTCTTGCGTATCTAGATGTTTCTATATCTGTGATTGGGTTCAGCAACTGCCGTGTGGATTTGAATACGTTTCGCACAATGATGTAAGGTTTTTCTGTGTCAATTCAACGCATACGCAATACCTTATTTAAATGCGTTAAAGAAGAATAGGTATACTATTTGGTAGGTTACACTTACAGAATAATGGCTGTAAAAGTACCCTTAAAGAAACCGAAACACGTTCTCATCATCACTGTCATTTTTTTTGTTCTGAAGTATACCTTACAGGTTCCAATCTTTTCATTAGTTTAAAAAAAATGTTTTTTAAAAACATAATTATGTAGGTAAAACTTTTTTTTAATTTTACTTTAAATACTTCCACGATCCCCGTGCCATTCAATGAATTAATTATCATTAATTGTACACCCCAAAATAACTGTTTTGACAAAAAAATATTGCCGAGCATAACTATGCTCGGCAATATTTTTTGCGTAGAACCGGCTTCCTGAATGGTTCGTTTACACCCAGTATAATGGTTTGAGTTTATTGCCTAAGATTACTTATATACAGGGTGTAAATCAACCCATCACACAGTCGTTAACCAAGCATTTTGTACATCCAACTAAGTACCCCTACCCAAAAATTTTTGCTGGGAATCGAGTTTTTTTTTTTTTAGTCAAAAATCACATTTTACGGTAAAACTCAATGTAGCACTCTTAAAACATTGTGCTATTGGATGCTTTGAATAGTAAACGGGTCATGGAGGTAATTTAAGTAAAGTTATAACCTGAAAAACTAGTATTTACAAAAACAGCTGTGAAAAATTTGGAACTTTGACCTCCAATATCTCCGTAACTAGGGGGTTCCCAGGTACGGTCTAGAACAAAAAAATGATCGCAGTGGTGGGGAGAACAAGTGCCCTTAGTTTGCGTTAAGGGTTCTTTTACACCCTATATACCTTGTATAATTTACAGCCTTAGTCAATAGTCACTTATACAGTCAACTACTAAGAATCCCTTTACTATTTTCATGATTTTTCAGTTTTTTCTTTGTGACAAGCAAGCCAGAATCAACAGTGGCGACCACCAGAAAAGCGCCGAGATAATAATGCTCGACGAAGTCTCAGAAAAACAAAAATCAGAAAAGAATAGAGGAGGAGTAGGAAAAACATAATTTCCACTTCTCCGAAATGGCTGGAGCGATTTTGACGGGACTTTTTTACTGGCAGATGTTATAGGAAGTAACCAAAGCTATTTTTTTTAAATAACTTCACGCCAGCAAAAGTCGCGGGGTACTGCTAGTTGGATATACATTTACAGTAAAACCTGCGCCGTCGCACGCTAAATGCTAATGCGTTGTTATGAACACAAAACATCCCAGGCATATAATTATTGCAGCCTTGTGCTAATCCTCAAATGTACTAGAAATCGATAAAACATCATTTTCTTTGAAACGGGTACTACAAATGGAGAATTAACCTTTAATACAAATGCTTTAATAAATGTTTAGTCGCATCTAGTTGTTGGAAGTTGTCTGTGTAATATGGAATAGCATAATTATGGTGGTGGTTATCAGATAACCTGCACCTCGTCTTGGAAGAGGACTTTTGGCCGCAAGGGGTGGTGTTCCGTCGCTTCCGCGGGCAAGTGCCACATGAAGGTTCAGTGACATAGTGCACAAGTGAACTGATACTAATATAGTTTTAAGGTACTATTTACTACCCGTCGGGGCTGCGGGTTGTTCGAAAGAGATACCGCGGCCTCAGCACAAAGGGTTAAGAAGGACCATGGGTGGTTTTTAGTCAGTAAAAGTCTGACACTCCCTACCGCTCTGCCCCCGCAGAGCGAGGAGTGATTTGACGATTTTCCACACCCCAAAAAAAAAAAAGGTTCTATTTACTAAAACAAACTGTATTATTAGTATGTATATTTGGGTTAAAGTATTTATCCATGGGTCTTTGTTACCTGAAAATAAATAAATTCTATTCTATATTGATGAAGCCTGTTAAATGTGTCTTTTTTTTCAATTATTCTAGTGATTGACTCTTTACTATGCATGCAATTTTGTTAATTTTATAATGTGAATGCATCTTATATTCTTATTTGGGCAGAATAGACAGTTTTTCTTTCATCGTTGAATAAATGAATGAAATGAAAAATGCACCGAACGGTTTTCTAAAATAAAACTATCCAAGTTACTCCTTCGCGTCAGCTTAGCTGAAAAATCCCGTCAAAATCGGGCTGGACGGTTCGATTGGTTTTAGAGATTAGCCGAAACAAACAAAACCAAATTCATAAAATATATTGTTTTTCTTTTATTTTTGTACCGATATTCTTTCGTAGGCATTCAGTAAAAAGTTGTTCGTTTGAACTTAATTTTTTTTTATTGGTATAGATACTTACTATTGGTATTGATGATTACTATAGATGACCAAAAAAATATTTTTATGAGGGGGGTTCGGAATGATGTTCTCAATGCGTCGTAATCATTTGTGCGTCGATGTTGCAGCCTGTATTAAAAATCATGAAGATAGAAGGTACTAGTGTGGTAATTACGAAACTTAAAGCCTCCACCCCTTTTCTAGATATTGCTGTTGGCAAAAGCATAGGTCTCCCTCCCCAAGTCCTTATAAAATTGACAATAAGACATGATTTAATCCAATTGTTTTTTTTTTTCTAATCGCTTTGGTTTGATTGTTGACTCATTTCATTCATTCATAATTTAAGTGCCGGCCGATCGTTTTATTATATACTACTCGCCAGGCTATTGACCTATCAACCTATTCTCTTAGTTCCATTGTTTTTTTGTAAGCAGATACCGTAAAGATAATATGAAGGTAGTCATATTATATCATAGCTTATGACAATTTAGTGATTGATCCAGAAATTGCACAAACCAGAACGATTTAGAGGGAGAAAGGGGAGGCCTTTGCCCTGCAGTGTGACACAACACAATATAGGATATCAAAATACAAAATAAAAAAAAGATTGAAATGTTTTTGGTTTTTTTGTACTCATTTGATCAAGATCCTAACCTGCTGTTGAATTCCATAACCAGAAAGTATTTGTTTTTAAACACTAGTATACTAAACTAAAAATGTCAGTAAGTAGTTAGTAAGTTTTTACTATTAAAGCCTTATACCATAATATTATGGTAAAACTTCTTGTTAATCTGCCATTGATAACATAGCTTACAAATCCTTGTTGAAATCACTGTTAAACTTGAAGCGCAATATTTTAAATGTCATCAGTTTATGTTTCCACAATGCCGATAATATTATACCTTGCAGTCTTTGATCATTATACACTGATATTACTATCATAATACATAACGACCACTCAGTCAATAAACCATTATTCAATGCTGTCAGAGAAACTTTGCATAATTCAACTATATTTGTAGCGTACTATAATATTAGTAAACAAACCTGCACAATCATATCCGTCAACCACGTCCTGAAATCAGGAGCTGCGGTTGAAACCTCAGGCATCATCGTTGAATACTCCATGATATCGCTAATATTCATCTTTAAAAAGTAAACAGGCTTTCCACCAAACTTCCTTTGCACGAATAAAACACTGTATGATTCCCGCCAAAAGTACGAACTGTCACATCGCGCGCCGAAGAAAGAGTGTTAATCAAAACTGGTAAAAGTATCATTTAAACATCTAGATAACATAAAATATTTCATAAAAACATTCGTCATGGACGGAGCCAGCAATAGTTCGAGTGTGTTCGGCGATAACACGCGACCGCGCGGTACGTTGTTCGCGCGACGACTACTTACAATATTTTAAACGAACTACCTTTAGCAGAAAACTATAGGCACAGGAATAAACAAGTAAGTTCACATACTCTTATTAAATTCTTAACAAAATCAATTTGAGAGTCTGCAAGAATGTATTTTTGGTCGATTTTAAACTCTCTCTGCCTATGGATTAATTTGTCAATGTTGTTGATAAAAGTTGGCGTGAGTAAATATTATTTTTGTCCATATTATTATTTTCGCGCGCGGTTTGACGTCAGACAAACCGTCTGCTGCAGAGGTGGAAAGGAAATTGTGAAGATTCAAATGACATATCAGACTGTTTTGTCTGGCTGGTTATATTTTTTTTTATAAAAACAATAATCATCCGCCAAAGCAGTCATTATAATCATTCTCTTGCCCTTATCCCACATTTGTGATTAGCGCAGCATGTCTTGTTCATACTTCTCTATTACTCGTCTCATCAGAAACCTCCTTTCTAGCCATGTCATCCTTTACTCAGTCAGTCTATCCATCGTGCCAAATCAGCCAGTGACTTAATCAAATGCAACATGCATTTTATCAACGTTTTTATCGACTATTGAGGATTTATAATATCGTGTAAATGACAAGAAACCCATTTAGAAGTGTCAGTTTGTATTCCATTCAGGTGGTATCGAAGGGAGTATAATGACAGACGCTAGCACATGAAGCTACAACTTTGAACCTTTGGCAATAAAGTTGAAAATAAAAAAAAAACCAGATTGTAACTTGTAACTTGATGTACATGTATGGGTTTTCCATTCGGACTGTCATGAGCTATTGATCGCTCACGTGGTTTCCCAACATTTTCCATGTCTTTTGCGCCTTGCCTTAAGACTTTTCCTCAGGCCTTTGATTCGCAATTGGTTCACTAATTATTGTCATTGATACTGTAGCTTTTTTGTATCTACCCTCAAATATGAAAGAGTCTAGTAGTATATTAAGACCTACCTTATTTATGTTAATCTTTATTTATATACTCAACATGGAATTTTAATAGTATTCTTGTCAATTATGCATAATATTACCGAGTCAAAATAGAATGATTAATGTAAAACAAATCGTTAATGTGCCATCTGGCAGTATTTTTAACCTGCTTCGGGCTATTTTTAGTCTCAGAACTTGGAGAAACAGCAGATGTTTGTAAATATTCGTACTAATACTTTTACGTCTTACCTATCCGAGATTTCACAAATAGAAGATAAAGGAATCATTATTATAGATTCCTCCTGTCCGTCTTTCTGTATGTCACAGCCATTTTGCTCCCAGACTATTGGAACCACACAGTTAAAATTTGGAGTGTGAAATTATACCAAAGGGGTAACTAAAGGTTGAATTAAAAAAAATACTTTTTTAACTGTGTCGGGTGTCTATCGACAGCGCTTGAAAAATTATGATGAAGAAGTGCCTATTTTTTTTTATTGATTACAAATGGCTTCTAAACGGCCGTAAAAGTTGTTTCACTTACGACGAGCGATTTTTTGTCTAAGTTAGGCCAAATCTATGACTTCAGTAGTCGCATCCGTCAGTCTTTTTGTTTCATTAAGCTTAGGGACAGTATTTAGCCGATTCATATTGATGAAGCTTCCGTTTACAATAATACAACCATTACAGTACTTAACGGCTTTTCCAAGGTCTCTCTCAAGTACTCCATGGTTACTCGGAGTGCGGTTACTCTTTGCTATGATAGGAATCTACCCTTTGGAACTTGTAAATTGTAAGTACTTCATTGAAATAAAAGCAATTAGTCGATTCCATGAGCCGGTTTCTCATTGTATACAGCGTCGTCATATAAGACGAAATTAAAGTTAGTTTTCTTTGGTAATTAGTACCTTACCTTTATCACAATATAAATATGGACAGTACGGAAACTACCTACAAACGCTCGAAACCGCACACTCACACAAACATGCGCATCGACGGGGCACTTCGGCAGACTTCGCAGTGCTCTCAGTTGTGCGTGCCGCGCCGAGACGAGTAGTCAGTTGGTCACGTTTATGTTCATATTATCTCCCGATATTTTTTTAAATGCAACGAACGTATAGCGCGGTATACGGCTGTGTCAACTCGGCTTCATCAGCAGAAGAAAGTATTTTTAACCGACTTCCAAAAAGAGGGAGGTTCTGAATTCGTCTGTTTGGTTTTTTTTTGTATCTTATTTGTTTCCGCATAACTCCCTCATTTATGAACCGATTTGAAAAATTATTTTTTTAATCGAAAAACTATACTCCCGAGATGGTCCCACTGTTACCATGTCAGGATCTGATGATGGAATCTTAACGAAATCGAGGGCAACCCTCAAATTTTATAGGCACGTATTACGTGTTTCGTATTTTTTCTAGTGCTATTTAAGTATTTACATCTGGCAGTCATTGCCTCATGTTGATGAGCTGATGATGGAAGGAATAACTCGTTAACGGTTAGGAGTTGAAGGATAATTCTTAAATAAAATCTTATGGGGACATATATTATATAGTTGTTTTCTTTCAGGTTATCTAGGTGAGCTGATTGTGGAAGGTACAACTTCTCAACGGTTAGGAGTTAAAAGCAATTTTATGGGAATCTTGAAGGTTAAGGGTTAGGTTTCTTGGTTGAATGTTAAATGCATCGTAACTATTAGTATAGGATATTACAACTAAAAATGGAAAAATGAAAACAACTCTTTAAAAAAAAACAGCTTCTGAAGTCGGTGACTATATGTAGTTCTACAAGTTGTTGTGTACTAAACTGTTTTCCGTGTTTAAACTACTTATATGTCTTTTATTGAGATTAACCGACGCTATAAGATAACCTATTATATTGTATTCGTAAGCTAGCTTTTTTAAATGCGATTGATTGATCACAACAGAATAAAAATGTTTTAATTAAAAAATAAACAATATCAAAACAAGCTTAATTTTATTGAAAAATCAATCATTCAATCTGCTGAAGTCCCTATGGACTTCAGCAACCGTGCATAAAAGGGACAACCCTATGGCTTCAATGGAGCGTAGGTAGTTATCGCATCAACTAGGCTTAGTTTCGGTACTGTCCATATTTATACTGTGCCTTTATGTTCTTACATGGGTATTTTGATACGCGGTACGTCGTCAATTATAAGCGTAAATAAAGGTAATAACACATTTATATGTTAATTAACATTTATCATGGCCGACAATAACGTGTTATCTTACTAATATATAACTAATGAATAATATCCGGCTCGAAGGACCAAAATTTATTGCTTTTTTCTACCAAATGTAATTTTTGTACTGTATCGGTTGTTTGCTCTGAGCATTTCATTAATGTATAATTTGTGTGTCTTGCTATATGTAGCTATCACAAGTTTACTTTAGAAAACTAGACTAACGTGCTTTGAGTGTTAATAGTTTTCATTCACATTGCATCGAACTTTGTGCAACTTGCCTTACTAAGTGCTTCCTAGTTAACAAATTATCAGTTTTATCTCTTAGATAAGCAGAGATAACTGTTGTCCTAAAGTTACACATACAAACAAAACTGATTGGAAACCTAATTGATAACCGGACCGAATGTGGAACAATTGCAATAATATCAATACAAATGTGAGTCATTTCATATTGCTTCTCACGTTTTCGCAGTTAAACTATGGGACCGTTGCTGTGTTCATAGTTCATACTCGTAACTTTTTGCAGAACATGGTTTATGTGCTTACTTTCATCTCGGAAAATTTACAACTTTTCAGGAGTGAAAAAACCATGATTTATATTAATGTTTTGCATTTATCACTAAAGGGGATAGAACCGATGTGGCATATCAACCGCGGGCAGGTTGATTTTTTTTCAAAATCGCGGCCCACGATGAAAGTGGTATGTATGGATAGAGGACATTTAGACACAACAAAAATTTCTAGTAACATGGTACCCCAAAGTGACACGTTACCGAGATATTTGAAGCTAAAGATCGACAAATAAGTACAACGACAATCATTAAAAATAGACTAATTACGTGCACAGGCGCTAAATTGTAGCCAAATAATCGTTTCCAGGTTGAATATTATTATGCGCACGAGAAAATCGCTTCGCATCGCAATGAAACGCTGTTATGTCAAAGAATAGTTTTCTCGTGCTCTCTTTTATTATTGATTTCTTGTCCTGTGTGAGACCAATAAATACTTTTTCTTTCTTTCTTTCTTTCTTTCCTAGTAGTATGAGATGTACCTACTCTCTTATAAACAGTAATAATAATAATCAACGCCTATAGACACGTAAAAGGTCTATTTTTATGTGTTCATTGTATTCATATGTCGCTCTTTACCTTCAAATATCTCGATAACGTGACACTCTGGGGCACCATGTCACATGACATTTTTTGTTCGTCTAGATGTCCTCTACCCATACATACCAGTTTGGTCGTGGGCCGAGATTTCTAAAAAAAAAAATGGCGGTGGGTCGATATGCCAGCTCCCATACAAAAAAGTTCGAACCCCTTAGTAGTTAGTTAGTAGTTTTTGAAATTGAGAAAACTATTTACATCCCGATAAATTCGTAACCCTAAACACAGCAAGGAGCAAAAGCTTGGCGGGTATCCATTTCATCATTTTGCTATCAAATATTGGTTGCGGCTTTTGAAAAATGGAAGTCATTTTAGTGCGTAAACAAAGCTACCTCCCCGATGAGGCACCTGCCTTTTGTACAGGCTTCGTACCTACAAGTTCTGGAATTCGATGTTATACTAATCAAAATACTCAGCCTTTATGACCCCCAAAAAATATCTCGTGACCGTTATTTACCGGAGTTAATAAATGAATCGTTGACACGAAGGGCCAAAATGAATTAGTAATTCTTAAGCCTTTTGCAAATGATGTTACCAGGATGACGCGACAGGATTTCGTTGGATATTCATGACACTTATGGTGATTCAGCAATATCAAAATGTCGTGTAATGTAGGTAGCGTCTCCATTAATGATCTATGCCTGAAGAATAGGCAGAAAATCTTTACATTATTACAATAGTAACTGAGCTTACTGTAAAATAAGTTGATGCTTGCCAATATATATCAAGAGATATATATTGGCAAGCGATGAAAGATGGCAAGAAATGAAAAACTGTTCATTACTTTGCTGAAAGCATAGGAGTGCTTTTCTTATTATCAGAACAATATACATAATTTTATTTCTGGGCGTGGATTCTGTAAAAACTTCGCCATAGTACGCTTCTCCGCATAAATTGCGATAACTGTCATTACCAAAGTGAAGTTCTTTAATTTTGGGCACTGAGTAGCGTCGCGTACAAAAGCCCTATTCAGCGGTCATTCTAAGGGCACCTTTCATTACTTTGCCCCCAAGGTCATTAGTTACCATGGTGATAGCTTGGTACTTGCGTATCCACACAGCGCCTTCAAGTTCAAGGTTGTCGTAAATACGTATCGCGAACGCGATACGCAGGTTTATTCACGTGATTTTGAATTAAATTGATTTGGGAAGTGCAATTGTTTTTCAACACGATTTAAAAACAATACTTTTAAAGCGTTTTTTTTTTTGTGCCGCAAAAACTTCCTATGCGTAATACAAGTTTATTTTGTTTTAAATTAAAATTATTTGTCTCTACTTGTTGCCGTTATTGAATTGGTGCATTCCGAAATAATAATTTAGTCAGTCGATTTAGTATCGTCAGACTAACGTAAAATAACCTTCTACACAAGCGTGTTATGAGTAACAAGTCTGTCCCTCATCTCTCTATTTTTGCACGTACGCCACAAGGTGAAAAGCCCGGCTACCTTCGAAATACTAATATTGATGCCGCGTGCTGCAAATCTAAATAGCAATAGGTATCTATCCCAATTACGTAGGTAGTATCGATGCGGCTCGAAGGACCAAAATTGTAGCAAATATTATCTTACCGAAATATATCATAATTTAGTAGGGTATTTTTATAGTTCTATTAGCCGCTACAACAGATACAGATTGCTTTACTTTTTCATTCCTGTCTGTGGTCTAAATATCTATCTGTTTAGTTGCCGTAATCTGACAAAAAACTGTTACAAGACGTAAGGAGACACGCTTGGTAAAACTATGGTTACCTAATCCCTATCAAACAATGATATTATAATCCATTACCGTTTATTAACTTGAAAAGAAACGATGGATGGGCTGTGATGGATATGACGATGGATGGCTATGAAAGGAGGTGACTGCTGAAATCAAGAGTAATAAAGAAGTTTGGAAGAAGACATGCTGCGCCGACCCCAAATAAATTAGGATAAGGGCAGGAGAATGATGAAGATCGTTGATTCGCTTGATATAATAAATTTTACTTCATCCAAAAGAAAATAGTAGTTAACACACAGTACTGGAACATGGTTATCAGGACCAAAATAACACAAGACTATATTATTATAAACCACTTTGGACTATCTTAGCTATAATTCAGACCGGTCAGCCCAAGGTTTTGGGCATAACCACTTATTCAGACTATTTCGGACCTATTACCTAATTACGTGCGTGCGTGCGTTATCGTTAAAGTTCCGCCTAGATATAAATCTAACTACTCATTTTGCAGTATTATGTAATTGAGATGTTTTTTATATTTTGTCCGGGACCGGACGAACAATTTTTCGTTATTTCTGAATCAACCTGACCTAAAGTTAAACCTTATTATCTTTTTTTAACCATCGACGAAAAAAGAAGGGGGTTTAAAAGCTTTTTTTTGCTTAATATGTACAATAAATTTTCCGCTGATCGCAAAAACCTATCTATATTCCTGCAACAATGTACATATTGATTTCCCAGCAAATTCGTGAAAAGGAGTGTTCCTAATCATGTTATCACAGTCTGTCATAAATTCAGAAAAGTTGAGTTGGCCCTAAAACTTTCATAACATTACGCCTAGATAGATTCAGCGCACAATAACCTAGACAACGATATTGGCTATAACTTTTTATAGTTCATAATTCTTCGAACTTAACTAGCATCTACTTATTCCCCAGCCTCGCCTTCTAGCTATCACTTAATGAGCTTAAAAATAGCACTTATGTCGTCTTACAACTAGCTAAAAAGGGGGCTAGTTACCCAACTTTCTTGGGGAAATTATACTCGAACATTTGTGTCGCACATAACGGTAATCAATGCTTAAAAGACAGATTCTTCTAAAATTATCCCACGCTGAAGAGAGATCCTGATCACAGAGGGCTCCTACAGCAGTCTGAGATGAAGCTATCATCATCACCAGCCTATAATAATCTTCCCACTGCAGAGACTCAGGTCTCCTACTAGGAGCGGGATGGGCTATGATCCACCATGCGGGCCCGGTGCGGTTTGGTAGATGTCACGTCTCTTCGATTTTTTGGTTTCCTCACGACGTTTTCCTTCACCGTTTTGAGAGCAGCGGTGATGAAATAAATAACACAAACAAATGATGCCCCTGCCTGGATTCGAATCGAACCCACGACTTACTATTCGTAAGCCTACTTCCACCTACTTTTGGTGCTAAGTTTCACCAATAGAGGGGAATTTCCGAAATCCTCACCATATAAAAAAACATATTAGCTACAGTCAACACTTTTAGTTTTCAACCCGAGTGGTTCAGCTCGATTTGACCCGGTGCCACTTGTTACACAGAGCTTAAACGTAACTAGCAAAGTTGCGGGTGTATAGGTCATAGGTCCTCTGCCCAATTCTTAGGGGATTACCAGCGTGATTTTGTGTTCATCATTCTCCGTCAGTGATCGATGTTCTCCTGCCCTTATTATGTGATTATTATTATTATACATGTTATTGTTTCTCTTGACAAAAAAAAACTGATAACAGCTGAAAGTTTTAGTCATAATTTTAAAACAAAACCCTCTGACGTAACGTCGACTTTCACTCAGTTTCAGTCGATTTCATAACGGATAATGTCAATATCGATTCGATGAAGAATATAATTAGTTTTATCGAATTATATCAGTTACGTGACTCGGTTATCAGAATTTCATCACTCAAGTGTTACGGTTTACTTAATTGGCGTTTTTTCTACCTGGCAATGACAACAGATTCCCATATAAGTAAATGGTGATACGGATTTTGGACATAATATGAACCACGTGTTAGCAATTCGGAACATCAGCTGGTTAATTCTGGTGTGGCATGTTTGGTCGCTACATTTAGGCCCATAAAGTAGCTCGTCTAATAGGCCTACCACACGCACAGGCTTCACCAGTCTTGCCTGCGTCTAGTTTGCAGGTGTTTATTGTTTTCCTGCAAATCTACTGGCGCTACTTGTATAGGTATATTTCTTTAACCGACATCAAAAAAAAGAGGACGTCTCAAATGTATGCGTCACCCCGTCATTATGTACTGTTTGTTTTTTTTTTATGTGACGTTTTTTTGGTCCCACGGCTACAGCTGAGCGACAAAGAAAATATCCCACACATTCGCTTTTGGCACGAATTAACCTCTATATTTATTTTTAACAAGTAGGCCATGTAAACGCAGGCTACATTAAACCCTTTAAACTTGTTGCAGTTTAGACCTTGATCTGAATTTATGAAAAAAAAATCGAGTCATTATCTGAGCGAGGTTGATTTAATTACCTTTTTGTGCAAATGTTGTTATCTCATTAATTAGCTTGCGAATAATTCTTAACTTAATTTTAAATAATTCTTTTTTTTTTAACCTTCCGATCCGATGAAGCGGTGATTGTGAGCTTTTTTTATGCACGGTAGAAAATCATCAAAAAACTATCCTGCTCTGGGAGGAGCGGAAGGGAGTGTCAGACTTATACTGACTAAAAACCACCCATTTGTGTTCGAGGCCGCAGTACCTCTTTCGAACAACCCGCAGCTCCGGCAGGAGTATAAGCCTACCTAAGCTTAGTTTCGTCTCCACTAACCTATTTCAAGCTAGAAAGAAATAGGTTCAAGCTTAGACACAACTTTTCACCAAAAATAATGTTTGTAGATATTAATCTATGGATATAAATCACACACATTAAAATTAAGATTAGCGTTCGTGTAAAAAAAACCTTGACTTTGGCCATGACCATAGGTCAAATTTAATAATAAATCACAAAGCTTAGTTTTTATTGCCTCTTAAAACATTGCGTTAATTTTGTAATTTATTTACACAACACAACGTAACATATTTACTAACAATATCGTTGTATACGTTGTAAAAAAAAACATTCTGCCCACGACAACTTTTGACGTTTGGGCTTATCATCAACACTGCCTGGATATCAACGGAGCGTCTGAAACAGTCATTTAACTTTATAATTTAGTTTCTTTTTTTTCTGCATAGAATCTCGCAAGTCAACTTATGAGGTTGACTTCTGCTTAACCGGACAAATCCTGTGGAAACCTTGAGGTTAAGGCCTCCAGCCAGGGGCGTAAAACTTATAGACTAAGTGAGAGCTCTCTATGGTCACCCCCTCTGGGGTACGGACCTCGGCTTAGAGCGTCACTGAAGAGGGCAGCAATAGTTTGTAATCTCTGGCTGGGGCCCTAAATTCGTTTTGGGTCAAACAGGATATCCCGGTTGACCAGTGTTGCAACCTTATAGAGTTGGAACTGCGAGTAGCCAAAACAAAAGGATCGTCTGATTGCTGACCTAACTGCCAGGAACATGGCTTACCTTTTTAGGATGACGAGCACAACAAACATACATAATATAAATTTGCTAACAATACAAAAAACGAAACATTAAACAAGAAAACACAAACGAGTATAGCAAGACAAATGCAATTTCTTAAAGAAAATGCCGTATTTCTTAGAATTTATCCTTGCCTAGAAATTGAAGTAGGTACCTATGATTCCAATACGAACAATACTGGGTACTTCTTATCGACAATGGCATCATTATGGAAACTCATTACTATGTTTTAATTAGTTGAGCTAGGTTTCTTTCTACAATGAAGTTATCGGTGTCCATTACCTTGCCTTGACTGTTTCCATATTGTTTCTGGTTCTCAGGACCCAAAGATATTCAATATTTATGAGCGATATAGGGTACAAGATGAAGAAAACGTAATGCAATACTTGTTACTCATCATCATCAGCCTAGACTATAATGGTCCCACTGCAGGGACGATGCATGCATACGATGAGTTAATCCACCACGCGGGCCCAGTGCGGGTTGGTAGATGTCACATGTCTTCGAAATTTTTGGTTCTAAGACATGCATGTTTCCTCACGATGTTTTCCTTCACCGTTTTGAGAGCAGTGGTGATGAAATAAATTACACAAAGTAATGCGCTTGCCTGGGTTCGCACCCACGACTAACTGTTCGTAAGTCGGGACCGCCACCACTGGGTTACCACTGCTCTCTACCACCGCTGCGCACTGCTCTTAGGTACAGGTACTTGTCACTAAGTACCTAGTAACAAATCGGTCTGTCTAGTCTCTAGTGTCACACGCCCGCAAAGTGTATCAAAATTGAAAATGTTCGGGATCAAAAATGTTCTATGAAAATATTTTCCCAATGTCGGCTCTATAAGGCTTTTAAATCTCTTTGCAAGACCCAAACCGTTTTCAAAGAACCACAAAATCTTATCTACCTACCTACTCTTACTTCTAATTTGGCGTTTTTTTTACTGCAAGTTTTTCCAATGTAAATGAATTTGCATGTCTAATAATAAATCTGATCGTGCGATATTGAAGTTTTTTGTGCCATCTAAAGTCCATACATATAACATACTTTTTCTAACACCACGAAACGTTACAACAAAAATATCGAATCATCAAATGAACATCGAATGAATTTACATAAGTAATCTCAGGAAAATTCTAAAGCAAGTTGACTAAATGACTACCCACTTAAATTGTCAGTATATATTCAAATTACCTCCTGTCATCATCATCATCATCTGCCTAGTTTTTTCCCAACTATGTTGATCTCGGCTTCCAGTCAAACCGGATGCAGCTGAATATCAGTATTTTACATGTAGCGACTGTCTATCTGAACTCCACAACCCAGTTAGTACCGGGTAATGCGATACACCGTTGTAAGACTGGTTGTCAGACTATTCAAATTACACCATATGTAAAATTGGCCTATTGCACAGCCCAGCCTAGTGTGTCAACTCGATAAACAATTACTTTCCCTGACAGTACCTTTAATTAAATGATAGACATACCTACAAACAGCTCTTCAGTTTTTTCTCACGGTTCCAAGGTTTTAAAAGGACCTTCAAAGAAGTATTTTTTTCTTTCACAAGTTTTTTTGCAATAGATAAACCCATAGCATGGTAATGTCAACGACCTCATGTACCATTACCATAATTACAGAATACAACCTACGCATTTTTTTTTCATCACTATCATTTCGCCTGCGACTTCGTCTGCGAAAATTATTATACCTCTGGTAATATGCATGATATAAATATAATGCATAGCCTATAGCAAACACGAACAATGCAGCTTTTAGCTAGCAAAATATTTTTTTGTATTGGATCATTAGTTCCGGAGATTACCATATACAAACTTACAAACCATTTTTACCTTTTTATAATATTAGTATAGACTAGCTGATGCCCGCGCCGCGGCTTCACCCGCGTGGTAGTCGGTCAAATTATATACTCAAACCTTCGTCGAGAACCACTCTATCCATTGGTGATAACAGTATGAAAATCGGTGCATTAGTTTTTGATTTAATCGCGAACAGACAGACAGAAGCGGCGGAGGACTTTGTTTTATAATGTAGTGATGATTTATCATCAGTTCCTCAAGTAGGTGAAACTGACACAAAAAGATAACGTGTCATAAAAGGATACAGCTCTATCACGTGTTTTATTTTTTATAATTGTTTCTTATTGAATTTATAGTAGGTACCACTGGTTTTTGCGAACAATTTCTTTCATCGTGATTCTTCATAATTAGCCATTTGTATGAGCGTGACAATAATTATTATTGTTGGTTCAAAGCCTTTGGTCAAAGTATATTTTTAGAATTCATGACTTATATCCCAATTTACCTACTTGATATACATGTTTTTATGCCTATTGTTTATTGACTATTAAAACCTTTCAAAAAGTGTTTATAAATATGACCCTATATTGCCCGTCCGTCATATTTTCGTGCATTCCACCATCGGGAACGCCAACTGATTCCTTAATCACTTCGTTTTTTCACCAGTTAATCATAGCACGGCTTAATCGGGACTTTACAAATAGCATAAAAACAAAGTGCGTGTATTTCTACTTATCTATTGATGATACAGTCGTGCCAACTCCTAATCTGGGTTCATCGACCTATAGCTTGACAAAATGCATAAAACCTTATCTCAAGCCTGCAAACCCCACACATTAGGTAAACAATTAGCATATCTAATTTTGGATGCAATTTAAGAATAAAAACAAGTTTTAAATGATAAAAATATTCAAATTCAGGGTACAATGCTCTCAATAACGAGCCTTTAAGGTGAACCTACCTGCCCGTCGGGGCTGCGGGTTGTTCGCAGATACCGTGGCCTCGACATGAAGGGCTAAGAAGGAACATGGGTGGTTTTTAGTCAGTAGAAGTCTGACACTCCCTTTCGCTCTGCCCAAGAGCGGGAGGGGTCATTTGGTGATTTTCCACCCGCCAAAAAAAAAATAAAAGGTGAACCTACCTTCAATTAATATGAACTGAGAGGGTTGTATTGGTGATTTTAATAATTATTACTCTGTAAAGTCACATTTGTTACGGTCGCAAATCCTATTTTATTACACGACTGCCCCAAAAAAAGAGTGTTATGTTTTTTTCAACACACTTGCTCATAAAGTGGCTCTAATTTCACCGCAATTAGGCATATAATGACACCTGTAATCAAACTGTGAATTTTTCATTACCATTATTCACAAGTGAGTTATAGGTTTTTTTTAAATTTTTTGGTTGAGATGCTTTGTTCTTAAAAAGCTTCGATACTAAAAAGATTGTGTTCCTTGCTCATTTCATGCAACTTCGAATTTAAATAGATAATTTCAACTTGTTTAAACGTTTTTATTGAATACAACTTTTGTTTTCTCTGTAATAAAAAAAACTTCGAATTCCCCATTTTGTACGTGGCTGTAACGCTATCCACGAAAAGCGAAAAAAAAACTTAATCTTTTAGTCTATATAATAGCCGATCGCCATTGTTAGATGCGCGCGGAGGAAAACTTATTAATTTAAATAGATAATTTCAACTTGTATATACGTTTTCAATAAATAAAACTTTTGTTTTCTCTTTAATAAAAAAAACTTTGAATTCCTCATTTTGTACATGGCTAAAACGCTATCCGCAAAAAGCAAAAAAAAGAAACCTCATTATTTTAGTCTATGGCTGATCGCCATTGTTAGATGCGCGTGCAGGAAAAGTGTGGTGGGTCGTTGTCGAATTTTAGACGGACGAAACGCAACCGTTTTCGCTACGTCGAAAACGTTTGCAGAAAACGTGATTCGTTTTCTACAACCGCATTTCATGAATTAGAATTGCGTTTTCGTTTTGTAGAACGCGGAACGTACAACGAGTCGACGACGCGACGACGACGAGTGACTTTATTAAAAAATACAGTTGCAACATTGCGTTCTCGACTTTATTTTCATAGGTGTAAAATAAAAATTTGCACCAAGTAATTGAAAGACTAGTTTGTGCAACGAAGACTGTTTGAACCAATGATATTATAACACCTTTTTACTTATAATATCATTGGTTTGAACCCAGAACGTAAAACGGTTCCATCGTCGCAGAACACAAAACGTTCTTTAAAAACGGATCGTTGTCGCAACGGTGGGCGTTGCGACAACGAACCGTTTTTAAAGAACGTTATAAACTGATTAATTTTTCCCGCCATGGCGAAATTTTTTTCACAACTCATTTTAACAGTTGAAAATGTTTTTTTTGTGTTATTTTCTTCACAAATGTGTTGAAAAACGTCGTATGATACACGTGTGTATTGATGATTACCGTCCTCAGCTCTCTTAAGACCCTCACCTAACGGTTCGGGTCTCAATGGCGCCTCAGCGGTAATCACCAACGTTACACACTTATACCATAATGTACTATTAACATACGATCTGACACTGACCGGCAAATTGCAAAAAAACTTAAGAAAATTCGAATTTTTCGGGCTATCTTGTCGAATTCACCTTTAGTTCAACGTTTGAATCCACAAACAAGTTGTTTCTCAAAATGTTAAAAACAAATAATTTCCCAAAAAGATAATAAACTAGTGCGAGTAGGATGAAGGACTTATAAATATAATATACCATCGTAGTCGGGGAGCCACATTTTTAACCGACTTCCAAAAAAGAGGAGGTTCTCTATTCGTGTAGTGTATGTTTTTTTTTTTAATTCTCAACTTTTTCTAGTACTTACTGGAAAAAATACACATTCTGTGAAAATTTCCACTGTCTACCTATAACGGATCATGCAATACAGCCCGCTGACTGACAGACGGACGGACGGACAGGCGGAAACTTAGCAATAGGGCCCCGTTGGTTACCTTTCGGGAACGGAACCCTTAAAACGTTACGTTACCTCCCAGGCATGAATGCACTCTGGTTTCATGTTGATTCTGGCTTTCAGGAGTTACAGTGATTTGGGAACAGTGTCGCGGGCTTGTCCCAAAAATAATTACTGCGTCTCTTTTTTTTTTTGGAGCTGGGTAAATTTTCAAATAACTCCTCCCGCTCGAGGTAGAGCGGCAGGGAGTGTTAGACTTCTACTGACTTAAAAACCACCCATGTTCTTTCCTAGCCCTTTGTGTCGAGGCCGCGGTATCTCTTTCGAACAACCCGCAGCCCCGACGGGATTACTGTGTCCCCGTGATCGGTATCACGGGGACACAGCCAAGCCTACTTTTCTTTTGATATGGCTGCGTGTACTGGGCATTACTTACACGTGTATTATAATTTTACTATATGGGCTATAGATACTCGTATACGAATATAGCCCAGACTATGGCGAAGTTTACCCAGTCAAGGCCGATTGCCAGGGTGCGCCGGACGTTCTTAAGTATCGCTAGCATACCACCCGTGGAGCTTTTACATAAGCATAACAACACGCCTTTATTTTCCAAAGTTTTAGGCAGAACCTGAACCTGTACTCCACCTATATTCAATTTTACTTCGTGGTGATCTTCAAATAATTATTATTGACATAGGTAGTAATTCCCTTACGACGTATTAACACCGCGATTTTAGATTAAAGAAAATGAATATTTTTTAAAGATTGCAACATTTGCATCGTCCTATCCCGTTTTGGCATATGAAACGTCACTTTTCTTTTTCGCGCGTTAACGACACCGCAAGAAAAAAGTTCTTTCTCGTCAAATTATTCGCTTAAAAATAAGTTTACGTTATATTCTACCGAAATAACAAAATACTGAGTGACAAGAAGTGTAATAAGTGCAGCGTTAGTGAAAATCGTAAACCTGAGACGCAGAAATCTGAGCAAATACCTACAGACAACGCTCGCGCAGCCGACCACAGCAGTGAACTTGGATGTAACCCTACCATTAGGCGTAAGAATGCCTGGCTATAACTGACCTCCGGATAAGTGATATCTACAGTGCTTATTCAAGCGATACGATGGTCATTAACACTGTAAACCACATGTGTGCTGTAAGCTTCTTAAAGCTTTTTCCAGTGGGTGCGCGACACCCCAGTAACATATATTTCCTATGTACTAGCTGGAACTTGAACTATCAGTGCGTGACACGAGATGTCCTTGGCAAAGTCATTGGACAATGCTAACACTGAAAATAACTATACTGGGTATAGCAGGTGAGTTACATTTCCATGTAAGCATATACCCTATGTTATTAACTGCATAGCAAACTAGCAGTGTGTGGCACGAGATGTCCTTAGCAAAGTCATTGGACAATGCTAACACTGAAAATACCTATATGCTGCATAGCAGGTGAGTTACATTTCCGTGTAAATTTTAAGCATATACCCTGAGTTATTAGCTGCATGGCAAACTGTCAGTGCGTGACACGAGATGTCCTTAGCAAAGTCATTGGACAATGCTAACACTGAAAATACTTACAATCGGCATAGCCGGTGAGATCCATCTACATGTGATGTTTGTGTGTTTTGAGTCATCATCATTCTCTTGCCCTTAACCCAATTCATTTGAGGTTGGCGCAGCATGTCATCTTCTATACTTCTCTGATTACTTGAATGATTCCAACGGAATAATTACCACCCAGAAGTATGCTTTACATGAAAACATATATCCCATGTTACTAGCTGCATAGCAAACTATCAGTGCGTGACACAAGATGCCCTTAGCAAAGTCATTGGACAATGCTAACACTAAAAATACCTAGAATAGACATCACAGGAGAACCTACTCTACTATGAACTTTGGTCAGCTAAATTTATAAATATGCTTTTTAATCTATGAGCATGATGGTTGCGAGACAACCTTGCTTATCCAATGTGCATTATAGTCTTGCTAATGCATATACTCTTGCAGTGAATGGGGACCATACTTTGCCACCTGGTTTCCTATCAGCAAGTAAAAGTTACTTGGCTGCCTTATTTGTATTCTGCTGGCTGACACACATTTGTCATGATTGCACATGCTTTAGTATGAGATACTCTCAGCATGTTATGGCCACATTAAGTGAAATCTTTTCATAGCTTCTTCATCGAGTATGATATTATGGAAGCATCATTGGTTATAAATCAAAGTTACATAATCATGCACGTAACCAACCAAATACAAAACTGGCGAAATATGGGTGTCTAACACCTCTGCCTAACCCTTCGGGGATTACAGGCGTGATGTTATGTTATGTTATGCAAACAATGTTTAATGTATAACCGTTTATTTTCTGAATAAACTAAATAAAACATGGTGGTAAATGCACTGTTATGTCCCAATACTCAAAAACTATTAGTATTGAGAGGGAAAAGGTTTATAGACTGACAAAATTTCGAGGTCTTAACAGCCTGCCAATGTACAGATGACCTTATCAACCAAACACTTTTTAGTTCCAAATAAATTATTTCCACTCCAAGACCTCAACCCCTCTTAGGAAAAGATAATAGTACCACTATATTGTAAGGCCCAATCTAAAATAACAACCCTAAT
The DNA here is from genome assembly GCA_949774965.1 of Diarsia brunnea. Lineage (NCBI taxonomy): Eukaryota > Metazoa > Arthropoda > Insecta > Lepidoptera > Noctuidae > Diarsia > Diarsia brunnea. The sequence continues at coordinate 11,171,036 of OX459007.1, read as the reverse complement.
AGTAACTCGTCGCTATACCTAGCAATCTATGGCTTCAATATTAAATTAATCATGTTGTAATTTAAAACGTTGATAATTTATTTATGCCTAAGAGTATTTTCAGAGAAAATCACTGAAACCATACCTAATAATAAGAGATAACTTGTTATGTCTGATCAATTCATCATAGAAACGCAAAACAATCATGTATTGTAGTAAGCATGTAACCTGCATTAAATAATATTTAATACCCGAAGAGATGGGCAGACCTAAATTACAACAAAGTAAAGAAGAATTTTAATTTATCTGGGCACGAGATGTACACACTTGATAGTACAAGTAAGTACTATAGTGATATAATTGAAAACAAGGGGGAGGGGGGTGCATGGGAGTGCTAATATGAAGGGATTGTGGGTTAGGATATCAAGACATCAGGATATAATTATATGTTTCATGTAACAAAATTTCTGGAGCTTTTATTGATAAGAATATTATGTCAGAGAATTCAAATAGACAATTTGTGGGAGAAACTTAGTAAGTTTTCCTATATTGTTTATAATTATGCTGATTAAGATTATAAATAAAACCGCACTGCTGGTGGCTTACCACGGTTTGGTTGTCTTTACTCTGCAGTATAGACTTATATTTTGGGGTAATACTTTTATAAGTATTATTAAGAGAAGTAAATCATGAGCCTGATTGGAGCTCATTCAAAATAAAATTCACAAAATCATGCAAGCGGAATTTTCTTAAATACCAACAGTAGACATTGTATATTTATGAATAATGTATTTTTGCCAAAAACAATATGCATCTATATAAATCTGTCGAAAGCCTATGTTGCTCAGATAAACTTCACACATAGCTGCGTGCATCACAAAAGTGTATATTTTTGCAATCACCCAGATTGTACACTAAAATATCTACGCAAATTAAAGACAGTAAAAGCCTCAATGAATTTAAAAAACAGATTCTCACCATTATTGATAGACAAAGTGAAAACTGTTACAGTATTGACATTTAATTTGCCAAGTTGTTGGTCATCTGCCTCGTTGAGCTATGGTTTGCAAGCGCCGCTGAGAATGAGGTTCTGGGTTCTATTCGTGGATCATGCAAAGTGTTATTCCATCAGGAATTTCTCAGTAGCAGCCACAGAGTATGGATTTGTGCTCAGATAATGACAATAGGCTCGCCCCTGTTACATGAATGTGATGTTATGTATACTTATGTGTCTATTTACATTAACATTTTTACTTACATCGTCAAAACTTTGACATTTGATGCATGTAATTTTAATTTTTAGTGAACCAGATTCTATTGTTATGTTCTTATTTTACGTTTTTGAAGCAATTTAATTTTATGTACCTAATTGTAGAAACTTTATGTGTGCCCAATAACATAGATAGTTTCTGAATTTTATATATTATACCACCTACTATTTACTTATGATCACAAAATTAATGAATTTGAATTCCGATGGTATATATCAAAAGTGTCCAATCTCATTTCAGGGTGAAGATATTTGTTGTTCTGCAAGCTCTAATTTTTACCCATTGGAGTAATAAAACAGTTCGTTAAGAATATCAACCACTAATATTAAGTTTCTTATATTTCAAGTGAAACTGGTTTTTTGAACTCCGTATCTAACTTCATACAGTACAACACAAACAGCAGATCAAATCAGAGCTGACATCAGACATATTGTTGATCTATAATTATTATTTTATTATAGTTATCAATTCAACATGCACTATATCCTTAAGGTTATAATACTAAAGCTCTATTATACCTAAAGTAAGGAAGTCATAAGTACCTAGGCGTTTTATTACCAAAGAGTGATATAGTAGGCCTATAATGGTAACCATTGTTACTGCTTGTACTATAAAGGTTTTAACAGAGCATTTTGGTTCTATAAGATTAAATAGAATTTAATTTTTATAGTTTAGCTCTTAGAACACTCACAGGACTATACGAATCATTAAAGTGTTGCATAGTAAAAAAAAAAAAAAAAAAAAACAAAAAATTTGGAGCTACTTAGTACTAAAGACGACTTTTATTTATCTATTATGCACTAATAAATGCGTCAAAATAAGTTTTGCAGCTCAAGTACTGTAACAGTATCGAAAATACTATTCAAGGATCAATCTGCACTGTACCTTACACAACCACTACGTAGGCTTTTAACTTCTTAAAAGTTCTCTCAACGTCGCTATAACGAACAGAACTAGCCCCGTTCTGTAAAAGTCATAACAACTCTTCTAGAGTACTAAATAGGACTCCTGGTGCAGCTGCTACATAACTTAATAGCTCTGTACGTGAGTTTGTGTTACTGCTACGAGACAAGAGGTGATCTAATTCGTTTTCGGTGAAAACATGGCTGCTATTTTCTGCCATGATAGCACATTGGCAACACGGTAGGAGCCAATGCGTACTATAGCAGCCATAGTCGGGACAAGTACTTATTGTATTAATTTAAATTTAATTAAAACATAAAAAAACATGAAGGCGCATTGTCAAATTTAAAATCAGCGTAATGATTTAATTGATACAATTTTTTTTTCGCAAGTGCAAGTTACGGCAGAGTAACGGTCCATGAAAGTTTCGTGTTTTATCTTTCTACCCGACTGCAAGGGAAGGGTAACGTTTTTTCAAAACAAATGTTACGTTTAGCAACAATGGAAAATGACTAAAGCATAATATGTTACCGATATTATTTGTTTTCTTGGGGAACACTCACGACAAGTGTGATAAAACACATTACTGGAATTGTTTACAGTGCAAAATACAAACATGTTTTGGTTGCTTTTATAGTGCAAATTTGTCACCATGAGAGCCTTTATATAATGTTTATACAATAAATCAGGGACAAAACTAGGGCCTAATTAGGGTTTTGTAAACGTTTACATAGTAGTAGTTAGTACACTCTAATACATTATCAGGACTTTTATAGTACCAAATTTCGTTACTTGGGTAATGTTCACAAATTGACATCCAGAATTATTGTGTTTTAATTACTTATTAAATTATTGCAGCAAACTCTAAACATCTACCTATGTCAATAATAATTATTTGAAGATCACCACGAAGTAAAATTGGGAATCAAACGAGCTTACCTGTTAAGCGAAGTCTTGATTCTAATTTTATGAGTGGTGATCTGAAAAATAATTATTACCCACCCACCACTAGCTAACAACCCCAAAGCTGCAATAATTAGTCTACCTAATTCAATGCTAACCTTTCAGGAAATCAAAATGAATGTAGGCATTTGGAACTACTCTGTATAGGAAACCAGAGTTTGTTCCTAATGTTATGATCTCTAAAATAAGTGACGTTTCATATGCCAAAACGGGATAGGACGATGCAAATGTTGCAATCTTTAAAAAATATTCATTTTCTTTAATCTAAAATCGCGGTGTTAATACGTCGTAAGGGAATTACTACCTATGTCAATAATAATTATTTTTCAGATCACCACTCATAAAATTAGAATCAAGACTTCGCTTAACAGGTAAGCTCGTTTGATTCCCAATTATGTTTAAGTCATATACCTAGGTATTATTTGCCCGATAAACCCCCGTATGTTGAATCGAAATCGGTGGCAAAAAAAGTCACCGACTTCCGAAAGTAAAGTTAGTTTAGGCTTTTTTTGTGCTTTTTGGAAGTCGTTTTTTTATAGTGAAGAGAACTATTGTAACATTGTTGTTTTAGCATAGTGGGGTAAGTACCTTTTTGTAAATCTTTTGTTTTGGCTTCTGTAGAGAAAAAGTATGAATTTTCTTCTATTGTATCTTATTGCTCTCATTACTTATCTTTATTTATGTAGCATTTTCCAACGAGACACGAACAGGTTTAAAACCGTGACAAAATTAAGTGAAGCAATTTTCCTGCGGTTTTCCTCAATACGGTTAAGAACCTATAAAATCATATTACAATGAATGCTACGGCTTACGTACTGAATAAATAACACTATTGTTGCGAAGAAACACATAAAAACCATTAGAATATGGTGTCTTTGTAAAAAGCGTAGATAAGTGCTAGAAGTGAGATCATATTTTTATTTACGTACGTTTACACCTACCGACTTTTGTATGTCCTCTTTGACCGGAGTCGAGCTATAAAAATATTCTCACGTAGGCACAAGTCTCTAATGATCTTCTGCAGATTACTCGCATTACCTACTTTGCGGGTATTCATGACTTTAAATTTTATTTATTGAACTAGCTGTACCCGCATGCGTTGCTATGCCTTTTTTCCTACACACTACCTGCCTACTTACAAAGTATCTACCCTACCTACTACCCTACCCACTACCCTACCTACTACCCTACCTACTACCCTACCTACTACCCTACCTACTACCCTACCTAGTATCCTATGTCTTTCTCCTGGTTCTTAGCTACCTCCCTACCAATTTTCAGCCAAATCGGTTCAGCCGTTCTTGAGTTATAAATAGTGTAACTAACACGACTTTCTTTTATATATATAGATGTAGCTTTGGGTGCATGCATAATCAGCCTATAATGTTCGCACTGCTGGGACACAGACCTACTCTCTGTGAGGGAATAGGGCATACTCCACCACGCCTAGTGCGGGTTAGTAGATGTCACAAATTCACAAGTCTTCGAGTGTATGCTTGTAGGGGACATGGCCGGTTTCTTCACAATGTTTTCCTTCACCGTTTTAAGAGCGGTGGTAATGTATGTCATAAATTACACAAAATAATGCGCCTGCCTTGGTTCAGAGTATTCAAACTTACTGCTCGTACGTCGGGACACCCACCACTTGGCTACTGCTCCCTCATGGCTTGGCTGCATGGCATAATTGTTTGACATTGCTTTTCTTGCATGTGCATAATTTTTCCGGGCGGGAGGGCGACGCTGCATCCTACATATAAGACTGGATGTTTTTTGGCGGAATTACGACAAAGTATTTTGCACAACCTATTATAAGTATTTGTGACTAACTAACTCACTTCACCAACGATCAGCACACCTAACGACACGTTCAAGAACTTTGAGTATCAATATCTCATAGGTAGCAATTATAACAATTAGCAGCTCTTGAACGTGGTTCAGATACCTACTTGTGCTGATACTTTTGATCCATTGGTAAAATTCAGTCCTAAATAAAATCTAGTTAGGTAATTCGTAGTAACAAGGAGAACAGTCTTCAGACTTTTAGAAGAGACCAGTAACGCCTTTCTATAAACATAAAGCATCTAATTGCTGCTTCCAATCTATCACTACATAAAATATAAAACAAAGTCCTCCGCCGCGTCTGTCTGTCTTTTCGCGATTAACTCAAAAACTACTACACCGATTTTCATGCTGTTTTCACCAATGGCTAGAGTGCTTCTCGAGGAAGGTTTTAGTATTATAATTTGCCGACATCCACGCGGGTGTAGCCGCGGGCATCAGCTATAATAGTCTGTTATAGACCCTAATCAACACCCTAAACGTCGCATTTGATTTCACAGACAAGGCCAGTGTGGACACTAGTCGATATCTGGGCATACCACCGATCAATGTCGATCCTGTGAATATTGACACCCTTGTCAGTTCATTAATTTACAAAAAAATGTAAGTGGTGTGACATATTATACCAATTGGTAGATATTGAACCAGGGGTGGGGGAAGCCCACTCCCTCTCCTAAAGATATCTCTGACCCAACAGTGGGCTTTGACTAAAATTGCTGGGACTTTTTCATGTTCATTAAAAAAACACAGTATTTAACAAATGTACACTTCTGGACACATCTATTGGCCCACCTTTTATTTTCAGTTTCGTTTGGTCCTAGCTAAAATTTTATATTAGGTCGAGCAAAAAGTTTTTATGCAGTTTTGAACCTGGCACATTCACAATTTCATTCAATAGTCTTTTTTTGAATTTCGAACACAGAATTTAAAGAAACAAAAGACAATTTGGAGCCTGTTTGTTGATATCAAACAATCGAATACTAAGAAAACTTGGTTTTATTGGTTTACTTGGATTTAATTCTTGAAAAAGTGATTGATATCTTTGGTTTTGCAACAAACATTACTTATTCTTAACATTAAGGTGAGGTTCTATCAATAATCTATGGATACTTCACCTGAAGTCGCCGCCCAAGCTGTGGCACTTATTCAGGCCGGACACAGCCAAAGAAACGTGAGTGCTCAACTTAATTTAAGTCGATCTGCGGTCCGAAATGTTTATCAGAGGTACCTAGAATCTGGCGGCTTTGTTCGTCGCCAAGGAAGGCCACGATCTCGTGTCACAACTGAAAGGCAGGATCGATTCATCGTGACGACCAACTTGAGAAATCGTCACCTTACCTCCAATGAGATACAAAACCAACTTCGCGACTTCCACGGAGTATCTGTGAGCGCTCGAACTGTTCGGAGAAGGTTAAAAGAACGCGATATGGTACCACACAAGCCAGCTAATGGGCCCAAACTAACGCGAGCCCACCGAACAGCGCGCCTTCATTTCGCACGCAGTCATTTAAATTGGACACAGCAAGATTGGAGCCGTGTACTCTTTTCTGATGAGTCTAAAATTGTGTTACATGGCAATGATGGAAGGAAGAAGGTCTACCGACGTAAGGGAGAGCGTTTCGCACAATGCTGCTTTGAAGAGAGGGTTGCTTATGGCGGTGGCTCATGGACTGTCTGGGGCGGTATATCTGCGAGCGGCAAAACTCAACTTGAGGTTGTTACAGGACCACGGCTGCCAACATTAAATGCTGAAAGGTACATTCGTGAGTGCTTAGAACCTCACGTGATACCATACGCGGAATATGTGGGCCCAAATTTCCTTTTTATGCATGATTATGCAAGAGCCCATGCGGCCGGCATCGTCAGGGAATATCTTCGGGATGTGAACATCACAGTTATGGACTGGCCAGCCAGAAGCCCAGACATGAACCCCATTGAGCACATGTGGGACGAGCTAAAAAGACGTGTTAGGGCGCGTCAGCCAGTTGCCCAGACGATGCAGGAGTTGAAAACTGCCATAGAAGAGGAATGGGAGATGATCCCTCAAAATTTCATAGAGCAGTTGATAAACTCTATGCCTAATCGTATGAGAGCTGTGGTAGATGCCCATGGAGGCAACACGCGTTATTAAATTAAACCTTTATTTGATAAAACATGTTTTTTATTCAAAAATCAATTGCCTTTAACAAGGTGCATATCCGACTTGTTAGGCGTAGCTCCATGTCGTATGGTATTCTGAATTCAAAACAAAAAAGATGGTAAAATGTATCAGGTTTAAAACTGCATTAACAGTTTTTGTTCAATCTAGCAATCGTAATTCGGTAGGGGCCATCGAAACCTAAACTCTAAGGTGGGCCAATAGATGTGTCCAGAAGTGTATTATAATGACGCTAGTACGTTGAAAGGAATTCGAAGTATCGTGTGAAAAGACAAGTTAATTTCGTCTGAACATTTTCTGTTCACCGGTTTCTGTCATTAGTAATGACTCATTACTCGGTTTATGGTATTGCTAATGACTTTAATGAATTTGTCAAGGTGAAGTTTTTTCCTCTATTTCGAGATCAACGATCAATGTCGATTTTTTTTTTCGATGTTTATGTATTAGGGAAAATAAATTTATCAAGGAAAACTGGTCATAAATCTATGGTCAAGACTCAAGCCGTAAAGTCTATCAAAGGCTATTCGAATATTGCCTTGGACATTCTTTATTTGCTAGTTAATTTTTCAAAAGATACTACACCCGCGAAAATTTTAACATAGTTACTGTTACGTTACTGGTCCTAATTTCATTCATTTTGATGTAATTTTAATATTCTCCCACCCTCAAAGTCACTACATAGTATAAAACAAAGTCGCTTTCTCTGTCCCTATATCCCTATGTATGCTTAAATCTTTAAAACTACGCAACGGATTTTGATGCGGTTTTTTTTAATAGATAGAGTGATTCAAGAGGAAGGTTTTAGTATATAATTTGACCGACATCCACGCGGGTGAAGCCGCGGGCATCAGCTAGTAATTTATAAATTGTAATATTTCTTCACACAAACAACCAGTAGCGCCATCTGTTAGACTACGCGTGAACTTTTATCGCGTGTTTGCAGAAAGCCGTAGCAATCGTAGCTGTGTAACCTCGCGTGGCTACGTAGTAGTTCCAAATATTACCACGCTTTTGTTTCTTATCTCGTAAACAACAGCGCCACCAAATAAGTATTTTAATTTACACATAATTTTTCAAGGGACAGTAGGATTCACTGGGCCTTTTATTTAGTTGAGAATCAGCACTGTCAACGACAAAACATACGAAATACCCCAGAACGTCCGTTCTTCACCAGTATTTGAGCTGACAAAATAAACTTCCCAGCAACAAATCTGTTTCGTTTTGCGATAGAATTCGGTGGCCAGGCAAACACTGGCTTTGGGTGTGCCCACGCTGGGGTGGTGACTATTTTGTCCCCAACATTTGCCAAAAGCGTAGCATGACACAGCTTCACCAGTGCGTTTCATCCTAATATTACGATGATTTGATGACCCTACCTTGTTAATAGGAATTAGGCTTTACCTTTCCTTGGTTTAGCGGTGTATGTCCAAGAATTTTATAAACCAAAAATTGATAATTACTTCAAAGTAGTAGGGTCTGGAAAGTTCAAATTTCGAACCGAATGTGAACACCAGACTTAAATATCTGTCGTCCGGCGTCTGTCTGCTTCTGCAATTTATCCGTGTCGTTTTTTGAAAATAAAATGGAGGAGCTCGTGGCTTAATAAGAACTGCCACTCGGGTCGATCTTTAGGTAAAGCTGTCCTTGCCTAGGTCGGTCTGTGGATGGGTGACCGCCCGACACACCGAGTTTCCTCCGTGCCTCGGAAAGCACGTTAAGCTGTTGGTCTCGGCTGCCATATATAGATCTTTGGCAGTAGTTACAGATAGTCAGTGACCTGAAATTCTGACATCCAGTCTTACTAAAGAGTATCGTATTACCTAGTATTAACTGGGTTGTGGAGGTCAGATAGGCAGTCGCTCCATGTAAAATACTGGTATTCAGCTGCATCCGGTTAGACTGGAAGCCGACCCCAACATAGTTGGGAAAAGGCTAGGTGGAAGACCTACTTACCCCCGTCATATCATTCCTCACACACTCCATCCATCTTTTCTTTGGTCTTCCTCTACCTCTCCATCCACCAGTAACAAAGTAAACAAGCAACGATAACTAGGTCAAGTTATAGTAGTGACGTAGTGAATTTTATTAAGGTTGTGGTAACCGATTCCCAGAAGGAGATGGCGGGATGAGCTGGACTCATCGTCATCTTTATGTCTACAAACCTACACCACATTGACTGGTCCCATGCGTCTCGTTTCCATCGGATCCCCACAACCTACACCAGGTCATCGGTTCACCTAATGGGAGGCCTTCCAACGCAAGGTCTGAACCTAAATAATATAAAGTTTAATTCTTTTTTACAGTGATTAATACAGCGTAGACTGACCACTAACAAAACCAAACAAAAACTTGGAACAATACATGTTGTGTCTAGGTCTTCGACATTTTTATGAGTTCTTTGACATGACCTTGCAGCCAAACAATCTTTATCTCAATAAGTATTATTATTGCCGTCAAAATAACAACAGACGTGACGCGTTTAGTTTATCTACAATTTGTCATGAAATATTAATAAATCGAAAGGAGTATGTAAGGATCGTAACAAGTGGCGTTCTGTGGTTTCTGCCTACCCCCATGAGAAAAGGGCGTGAGTTTATGTATGTGTATGTATTAATAAATCGATGTTAAAAATTTTAAAGGCCGTAAAAACATTGGTCGCGTAAGGGTTTTGTAACGTTCGGCAATGCGCTGACAGTTCAAAATCAAACAGCACTCTCAATGGCCCTTACGTTACTTCATATAATTATCCACAATCGAAATATTTAAACGAATTACTTACTAGCTCATGTATAGGAAATTGAAATTATCGTTATTATTTTATGTTTAAATTATTGATAAGTGTGCTTATCTGCTTCGATTCACACGACATATACCAGTTCTAAATTATTTATTATCAATGCAGACCACGTTATTCTATTAATATCATTCAAACTAATAACTCTCGCCGGGTCGAGACACTCCGAGGCAGGGCGAGTGCGAGAGATTACATAGTAGCACACGTCTCTACACTTTTTGTTTTGAGGGTGGGAAATCAACAAATGGCTCCTCCCGCTCTAGGCGGAGCTGAAGGGAGTGTCAGACTTCTACTGACTAAAAACCACCCATGTTCCTTCTTAGCCGTTTGTGTCCGGGGCCGCGGTATCCCTTTGAACAACCCGCAGCCCCAGCAGGGTACGTCTCCGCTTGGTGTTACAAGTGTTAACTCTCGAACTTGCTCTGCCTCGTATTGTCTCGGCGAGAGTGTATAACGTTTACGATATAAAACACATTGAGTTCATAACAATGCTTTAGCAACCGCACAAGATTCGAAACATTTGAACTTATTTTGGGCGATGTTGAGGAAATCAGCATCATTGTATGATGCACGAGGTGCTCATTGCTGGCTGTACATTACATTTCAATGAGAATGGAGGATTGTGTTAATAGTTCTCATGGTAGCAGCTGTCGCCTGCACACTCCCGCCGAGACACTCCGAGGCATGACACGTCTAGCCTCGATGTTCGTCTTGGTCTCCGTACCGTGACAGTTTTTTGAGAGACTTCTCGGTTCCGAAATAACCTCTCAGCCGAGTGTCCACAAACACCTTTAAGGTTCATATTTGCATATGATTTTGTTTTATCAAACACTTGCTGCAGTATTCTGCAGACTGCAGCAAGTGCGTGATAAAACAAAACGCGCGCGCGTGTTGCGCGTGTGCGTGCGTGCGTGTGTTGTTACACCTCTACGAGATGGAATATATTCTTGGATAGTAAGAGAGAATTCCAAACAGGTTGCACCCGTCAAAATTCAAATACAACACACATTAAGTAGGTAAGTACTATGTACGCTCCGCACTGTGCTTACGTCTTTTCCGTTACATTTTGAAGTAGGTATTTTACGCTACTTATTTTCATGAGTCACTCATGTAGTTTTTAATTGGTAAATGGCAGCTTCGTTCATAGATTAAATCCTTCATGGTCAGCAGAAGTCATGTAGTTTTTAATTGGTAACTGGCATCATCATTCATAGATTAAAATACAGTCCTTGGTGAAAGGCTCTTCATTCATATAAAGTAAACATACCTCTGTACTAGTAGCCACGGAAGGTTCTGGAGAAGGCGGCACAGGTACATGGCCCTGAGCCATGGAGATGGCAACAGTCCCCATGAAGACCGCCACTGCTAAGCAGACCGTCCTTTTCTTCAGCATCTTGACTCTGTAAATGTTGTTTATGGTTCATTAGCAAGATTTTTAAACGAATCTTAATTAAGTAGGTAGATATTTGTCTATTCGTAGATTATATGGCTGTAAAGTCATCTTTATTATCAGCCTACAGAAGTTCACTCCAATACATAGGCCTCCCAAAGTAAAGTTAATCAATTCGCTTTTTAGCGACTCTTATCCAGCTGCTACCGCCACTCTGCGAAGATTTTTGGTCAAGAGGTGAAGAGGGTGAAGAGTTTTTGGATTTTTGGAAAATACCCTTAACGAAGCCAAAAGGCACTTTTTCACCCCGTCACTGCGATTATTTTTTTGTTCTAGACCCCCCCCCTTATGGGAACCCCCTATTTACAGAGATATTGAGGGTCAAAGTTCCAAATTTTTCAGATTTTTTTTCACTGGTTTTTCAGGTTATTACTTTACTTGAATTACCTCCATGACCTGTTTAGTTTACTATACTTACAAAGCATCCACTAACTCAATGTGTTAAGTGCGCTACTTTGAGTTTTATTGCAAAAAAGTGTTTTTTTGGGACCTACAGCTTAACGTGCTTTCCAAGGCACGGAGGAAACTCGGTATGTAATGGGTGGTCACCCATCCACGGGCCAACCTAGGTAAGCCCGGCCTAACCTAAAGATCGACCCGAGTGGCAGTTATTATTAATCCACGAGTCTGATAGAGTAATGAATACAAAGAAAGTACATTACAAACATAATTTACGAAAATAGACCAAGAATAAAAAACAGAATTTGTGTGATACCTCCATAAGTTGACAGTGACAAACAAAAACTAGTCTATGAATAGATTAGAGGTGCTTATTTCGTTTATTATAGCTAAACTTGTTAATGTGGCATTCTTATCAAATAATTAAAACCAGTTACATGGGGGAATTACATCCTCCCTTTAAAAACCTTGATGAGTAATAATGTTAAAATGAGTTAAAAATAACTTGACTGGTTTGAAAATAAACCAGTTTTACAATCAGTACAAAAAATCATTTAAAATCAAAATATCTAATTTCACATAGGCCTAAAGGGGCACTTATAAAAATGGAGAAAAGGTGTAAAGGTTCGGGCTGGTCATTTCCTATGGAGATGAACCATTGATTTCAGTTGAGTGGTTTTGGAGATTATCATATTATACGAACATGATACCTATTTTACTTATGAGGTACACTACTACTGCTACACTACTACTCCTACTCACTCTCGCTTTCACTCTTACTTCTGCTTTATTACTTTTTTCATGTTTCCTTTTTTTTTAAACATTTCTCCACACCAGGATTTCTCCTGTATAGTAGTCTAGTCAACAAGTTCAAAAACGTGTTAAATAGAAGTAAAGGTCTTATAAATATGTGCGATGTCTCATTCGATTCGGAATGACACCTAGAAAAATGTTTTTAAGGGTTTTTTAGCACATAAAAAATTGCGAACTTTTTTATGGGAAATTTCCTCCTCTTTCAGGATCTTTTTTTTAACCCATTAACGCCCAAATAAAAACCACTTAAAATTTTACTTAAACAATGTTTAATATCGTTAATAAAACACTTTAATTGAGACACTATAAAGAAAAAAGAAACAAAAAATAATCGGAAGTTGTATTTTTAGGGGTGTACTAAGTTTAGTACAATGGGCGCTTAAGAGTGATATTGGGCAAAGCATCCTCTATCCAGGCATAGCGTTTTTAGGCACTTCTCACGCGCTGTTTTGACCCGGTTAGAATACACAACACACCACAGTAGATTTAGTATTTTTTTTTGGTTTGTGTCCATATTTTTTTCTATCTTCTCCGTCCAATCCAGAGGCAGATTGCCTTGTTTTTATTGTTGTTGTTGCTATGTGTCTGCGAAACGCTAGCTGATCCACACGATCATCTGAATTTGCGATGCAGTGTAATCTTCTCGCATTTGAAATGGTCATGTCCACCATTTATGTGAATAATCCCACCACCACTTCTTACCTTTGACCCCAATTCGGTACCGTCCTATAGACTGGTCCATTTGGTCCCTCCCATGCCCTAATTATAATTTTGGAACACGTGAGGTAGGTATATCTACGTCCACTTTTTGTTTCCTCGTAGTACACCATCATTTAGCTTTCCGTAACGGTTCTACTGTATCAAAATTGGTTCCAATCGTGCAGACATTATTGTCCTTCCATCTGACCATAAGAATTTCTTTTGTCTTATTATTCCTATAGTCGTTTTCAGCCCTAGGTTTCTTGCGCATTTCCTTTGATGATATCAAAGGAGAACGTTTGCTTCTGTGCTAATGTTTAGGATATCCGAAACATTAGCACGTCGTTCTTCAATAGACATCTGATCTGTAGTAGACCGAGAAATGGAGTAAATAGGCACAAATTACCTCCAAGTTGGCACCGCACCAATAGTTGGGACTCTTCTTCTCTTTGGCACGTTTTGTGAAGGAGATGATGCGAATGTACTGAGGGGTGCATCGTCACCGCTGCTCTATTCATCTTCAACGGCAGTGGTATGTCCGCGAGTAACAACTTCTATGTTGCCGGGAACATCTTGAGGTAATCCATGTTCATACAAGTCGCCGTCTCCACCTTCCTCTTCATCGGTGATAACGTCTGGATTAGGTGGTAGCATAAACACATCGCAAGTAGCATCATCATCACTATCTTGGCTAATAATGTCGTGGATAGCGTCTTGTAAACCAAAACAGTTTTATTCTTGAGTAAAAGTAGGTCGGTTTGACATTTTTACTTTTAAATGTTTCTCTCTTGGCACCTGAAAACAAAGTGAATCTAATGAAACAAAGGGTCACTAATAGAAATAAAAAAAAAACAAACAGTACATAAAAAAATCACGACTAATAAGCATAGCCCGCAATTACAAAACTGTCTTAACTATACTACCTTATCTTACCTCAAGCGCCCAGTGTACTAAAGTTAGTACAGCAGCACTTTATGTGTTATAGCAGAGAAAACTTTATACGAATTTAACTTTTTGATGTATTTTATATTAGAATATGGTGTTATAGAGTAAACTATAATAAAAATTAATACCTTCTAAAGCTAAATCTTGTATAATAAAATAAACAAGTACTCACCTGCAGACACGAAACAAAACACTGACTCAAAATGAGGATTAACCCCAAATTATTTAACAATTTCGATTTGTTTTAGTTATTTGCTTATTGTATGGATTTCAAATGACCGTTTATAAATGTTGCTGGAGTAAAAAAACGCAAAAGATTATTATTATCTTAACATAAAGTTGTGTACTATTTATAGTACGGCGGGCGTTAATGGGTATTTCTTAAAAATCATTATTTTTGAAATTATTAACAAAAAACTAAATACCTTTTTTTTCTTATTTTGTTGTTATTAACAAAATAAGATTTTTTTTATTTTTAATTTCCCATAAAAAAGTTCCGACTCCCGGAACTCTATCTCAATTATTTATAAAAAAAAAAAATAACGCTGAAAATAGGGCTGCGCGAGGTCGTTAAGGCATAGGCGCGACGTCTAAATTATTTTTTTTATAGTATTAAATAACAATTTAAAAATCGGAATAAATTATGATGTAATCTAGACACTTGAACGAAAAACACCTTGGTGAAAAAAAAAAATTGTCGATTTTTCAAAAAGTTACACCATTGTTAATTAACTAATTATTTTCCAATCTCTGTTTTTATAAATTACGGCGTAAAAATTTTAATAATAGGTTTAAAATCTTTCCACTTCGTGGAGCTCTTCTCGTTGATGTACTTAATAAATACATTATGTATATGCAAAAAAAAAAAAAGTTTGTTACTTATTTTGTTAATTAGATTTTTTTTTAATTAACTAAAAATGAAATTTATAAAAAATACCTTAATTTTTTTTTCTTATTTTGTTAATTACAATAGCAATTTTTGATGTGCTAAAAAACCCTTAAAAATATTTTTTTAGGCGTCATTCCGAATCGAATGAGCTATCGCACATATTTTTAGGAGCTTTACTTCTATTTAACACGTTTTAAATTGAACTTGTTGACTAGACTATAGGTGCGTTTACAAACATTTAAACTCACATACACAAACTTACATGAACTATTCAACATACGATATTAAAATGAAGTCGAAATTTTTGGATACCTAAGCTACAGAGGAATGCAATATGATTTAAAGCCATGGTGTAATCACATGAGCTCTGCAATTTGCTTTGACTAGTTAATAGCCTCATTAAACGTCATGACAATTGACTGACTATAAACATTATGAGTTAGTGCAGTGCATTTGATAGATTATCCATTCTATTAATACTAAGCAGTATTAAACACAGATTATTGTGAATCTAATTATGCATTTATTAGGTATTATGTAGTTCTAACTTAAGATTATAATTATAAACAGGTATGTTTCCATCGTAGGATGATGTTTGATGATAATTTTCTCCGAGTCAAGATTTAACAAATCTTGGATAAATAAAATTTAACGATTGTGACTGATTGGCCAAAACAAAACACGATAAAAATAGTTTAACAGAGAAGTTAATGAATAAAGTAATGATTACAATACTATTACGATACCATCCAGTCTTTAAAAATAAATAAAAATATATTTTCATACCGAGTATTGGAATATTTTGACATTAACTGTATTTGACATACCTACACACACTGAACAACACAATGCAACAGTTTTACCATTGCTTTTCATAGACCATTAATTTATCTTTATCACTAAAACATTGCTGTTTTAAATTACATGTATAACCAACCAAGCCTGACATTAAAGAATTTATATTATTCACAACATTATTGACAGTCAGCAGTGGATGTCTTTGGCTGATATGATAATGTTATATTTAACATAGGATTAAAGTACCCATTTTTTGCTGTAGGTTTAATTTATAATTTAAACTTATTATAAATTTATTTTAAATGAGTTGGACACCAATTACCAACATAAGAACTTACCATATGGATAAGGGAAATAAAAACATGTTAAAAACTGGTTTTGTTTGTGGCTAGAACAACATTAAACTAGTTTTGAGAATTTTCAAGGGTATTTGAAAAGCAATGAATCATTTTTCTTGTTACTTTTATTGGTTCAACTCACTTGCTTAGGTTTTTCCTATATTATTGACTAGATGTGCCCCTATTAACTGTCCGTGAGAAATTATTATTTTATTTGAATCTAATTTTGTAAACAATTTCAAAAGTTTCTTTTTCTAAAATAAAAGTAGCTTAGATTAAGTATTTCTTATAGTATCAGCTATCTGTCAGTAAAAGTCCTGGCAAAAACTATTCAGCCTTTTATAGTGATTCTATTCATTCCAAGTAAAGCCACCATGTCCGATAGGCTTGATTCAACAAGGGGTACTTTGTTACCTAGTAACTGGGTTGTGAAGATCCGGTAATTAGTCTTTCACGTTAAATACTGGTAATCAGTTGCACTTAGATACGACTGGAGGTCAACCCTTTTTTTTTGGGGGGTGGGAAATCATCAAATAACCCCTCCCGCTCTCGGGCAGAGCGCAAGGAAGTGTCACACTTCTACTAACTAAAAACCTCCTTCTCAGCCCTTTGTGTCGAGGCCGCGGTATCTTTTCCGAACAACCCGCAGCTCCTTCTCTAACACTCAGTTAAAACTCCAGCTAGGTGGTTTGTAACACCTAACTATGTACTTTTGTCAACATCTTTCAGAAAAAATAAATCATGGTGTTATTGTAACTATACTTAAGACCAATAACAGTTTAAGCCACCATTAATAATAATTAGTAGAACGAATATATAATGACTGTTGTGGGAACAAACATTTTATATTAATTGGAAACTTGTTGCCCAAGGCCAACGCTCCAAAAGTGACTGTTTACACAGTTTCACTTACAAAATACTAGTTACCATAGAGACAGTACAAAAGAGGTTCTAGAAAATAATTTTTAATCACCAACTTTGATGTAAGAATGATTAATTTTGGTATAATGTTAATTTATAAGTTCCCATTAGTGTTAATGAGTGAGCTGCTGATAAAATGAGTAACATAATAAAATAATAATGATTTTATCATTAACAGGAGATGGTTTGTATAAGTGTTATTCTGAATTATTACTGGGAACTATGAACTATTGAATTAATTATATTATCAATATTCCTCACAAAATAGAATGGCACAGCTAATAAGCAATAATTTCTTTAAACAATAGGCGCAATTGGTTTGAGATATGAAAGTGTATCTAATTGTGTTTCTAACATAAACAATATTAATATAAACACCAGCATGATTTGAGCCGCACAATAGCATTATTACAATCAATATTAAACAGATACTCACTAATATGATGATGTTTATTATTTTGGAAAACTTATGTTTTTACAAACACTTAAGTCTTTTTTTAAAACTAGATGAGGCCGGTGTTTCGTACCCGACTACTCTGGAAAGAAACGAACTCACGAAGTCATAGCCTCTTTTGAAGTCCAGACATAATATTGGTCAAGTCCCATGAACCATAAACCCAGAGTTAGAATACATAAGTACTGAGCGCAGTCAATCTGTTTCTTGCTTCAACGCTTAACGACTACGAACTGTACAGGCATGACAATTTGCTATCGAATACCTAAATAACCTATTAATCGATTTGAATTCTTCCACACATTATTAGAATTTGTGTAACACGCTTTGAAACGTCACCCTCGGAACGTTCGACCGTCGTCAACGTGAATGTCAGACAAAAGTACTTACATTTTATTCTTACTTAACGCGAAGTCGATACGCAAAAGTTATTATAAAAATAACGATCAGCGATCCTTATTTCATAGCGGTGTCAATTTATAATATTTCAATACACGTATTCTATAAACCATTCAACATTTTCGCTACCCAAAATCGAAATAAACTTGATCGAACTGACGTTTCAGTTGACATTCAGACATCCATCAGTTGACCGACTTGACGTTTAGTGTAATGTTGTCAATTTGTCATGTATTTTCCCTGTGTTCAGAAACCGAAGGACAGAGCGAAATACAAATCTCCTTTCAGTACGCTTACTATAGTTTCTACCTTAAACATTGGCTATTTGACCATACAAGCCTGGAGCTTTCCCCGTTGCGGCTGCAGAGGGAGAACCTTACGCGGCGTATATTTTTAACCCGTTTGAGATTAAACTTGGTTCTCCTTGGCAACAATAGCAACGCCACCGCCATCGCCAGTCATACGGCACATTACCAATAACCAGAATGCGTTGAGGAGTTTTTTGACTCCGTTGTCAGTTTATTGTTGTTTGGTTACTTTAATTTATTCTAACTTTTTATTGTTTACGATTTGTTTACTTGTTGAAATAAGTGTAATTTGTAATTTAAAAAAAACTGATACAATATATTTTTTTTTTTCCCTTCACCATACACGGGCAGGCTAAAATCTTGGACCATACCGCCTCGTCTTCAGTACTTATATCTTGCAATGTATAAAAGTAAGGCCAAAGCTTCGTCTTCAGTAGTGTTATAATAATATAATATTTCAGAACGAAACTGTGTACGTTTCGTTTTTACACATGGAAAATAGAAAATGTATCAACAAAACCATGGAGCTGCGAAAAATGGCGTTGCGGATCCGACTTTTCTAATAATACCATAATAAACATTTATGATACGTACTTCACGGCAAACATTATATGTTGGGCCATCAGACCCGCTTTTAATATGTATTAAAATATTTAAGGTCCTGCCCAGAGGTTGAACAAAACAAAACGCAGCAAAACATCACATCACGATCACTGACGTCTGACTGACTGTCAGTCGGTCAGTCATTCGCTCATCATTCATTCATTGTTAGACAGACGTCAGTTGAAGTTATTGAGGTTACGTGAAGCCAATGTATTCATAACAAAAATCTAAAAACTATCAAAATGCCTCTTGATTACCGAAGATTCAACGGCCCCGAAGACAGTGTATCATACAAGCGTTTCACAAAGGGTTATTTAAAGACCTACGATGAACATAACAAAGAGTTACTGGATGAAAAAGGAGTTCGTAAAGATGGGCGCGCTTTGTCCGAAGCGCGTAGCATGTGTATGTTTTGTATGTACTGGTTTGACTTTAATGGCTGTTTCTATATTAGAATTAGGGTTTTAACTTGAGTTTTGTATTTCAGTCGCCAGGACGGACATGGTGTCACAGGCAAAAGGATCGTCGTACGTTGAACTGAAAAAAACAAAGGTCGTTTGTTCTGTGTTCGATCCGCGGGAAATCCCCCACCAGAACGAATTCAGGTACTTGTACAATAAATTTTGACTGAATGTTAAAATTCTCACAACATAGGCTCTCAAACCACAAAGTATAAAAGCTTATCACACTGTATAAAAGTTCACTTTCATAAATACGTAAAAGTTCCCTTTTTGTGTTATACGTATTTATTTAAATAATATTATTTACACACTACAACTACATTAAATACTATACAAGACAATTTAATTATCTTCCTACCCTCATTTTAATTTCCATTTTCAGTCAACTTGGCCAGATATTTGTTGAGGTGAAATTCGCGCCATTTTCGTGTCCGCGTCGGCGGCGACCACACGTTCCCGACGCTGAAGAGAAAGCTCTGTCAGTGTCTCTGAGGAAAGCCTTGGAGCCTACTGTGTGCAGACACATGTTTCCTAACTATCAGGTAAGTGTTCTTTATCATTCTTCTGCCTTTGCTTAATTTATTTAGGGTTGGTGCAACATGTCTACTTTTTTGATAATTCTTTATTACTGGTTACCTCAGTACTCGTCCCTTTTATAGCCATATTATTATCATCTTTCTCTCAGGTAAACTCATTATTTTAAATTAGGTACATTAGTTGACCTGCTGGTATATTGGGGTGCATGATGCAGTGAATGCAGCCCTATTATCTAAATCTACTTGTTTACTATAATATGAGCTATCCATTTAGAGCTAAGTTTTAAGATGATTGAGAGTAGATAATATAGATAGTTTCAAGAGCAAATATGCCTCTCAGCATGACTCTTGCATTATCTCTTAAAGTGAAACTATGACAGTAAAACAAAAATTCAAACCAATGTTATGAATTTTGGCTTATTTTGGCATACTGCCAAAGTAAGTTAACAACCTATGGTTAGGGATTTCCCCATAGATTCCCTGAGAAACATGTTATATAGGAACTGGAGCTAAGCCAACTATCATTATTATGCACACCAAACTCGAAACAAATAGTAAACATGGTAAATATCCAGTTACAAGTGTTAATAATAAAATAACACACAAGAATTCTAATACATAAACCAATGTTGTTTTAACTTAATGGATTAATTAAGGAGTTACTCTCTCTACAAGATTTTTGCACTAGAAGCAACACTGGAAAAGAACAAATTACTTTATCAAAGTAGTAATCCATGTTTAAATATTTACCAAGTATTTGGCATTTTCTTAACAAGCTTATATCAGTTCTACTAATAAACTAATATTAAAAATCCTTCTTATTTACAGGTTGATGTCTTCATATACATTCTCGAAAATGATGGAGCGTGTCTGTCAGCGGCAATCAATGCTGCTGGCCTTGCCTTAGCAGATGCTGCTGTCCCAATGTATGACATCATCACATCATGTTCCGTCGCCATAGTAGGGGACAAGATGTTTGTAGACCCCACAGAAGCTGAAGAACACTTCGCTCTAATAAGCCCCGAGACTCCCACAAATCACGGAGTATTAACACTATCCATGCTCTCGGAATTAAGACAAATATCGGACTTCACACAAGTAGGGTCCATGGATGTTGAGTGTATTGCACAAGCGATGGAGGTATTAGAAGACGAGTGTGCAAAACTTGTGCCCGTGATGCAAAAAGTGCTTGTTGCAAATGTTTTAAAGTGTTTTGAACAACGGTTGCGGTTAGAGGAGGAAGCAAACGAAAGGGAGAAGATTTTAAACACCAAGATGGAGGAGTGGAAGAGATTATTAAATTTTGCATGAGATTTGCTGTTTGTGTTTTATTTTACTTACATAATGATGTGTGTAAGATCCTATAAGCATGATAGCTACGCTAGTTCCATCAAGACATACATGTAACAGTCAGGATCAGCTATAAGCAGATATTGTAGTACCCCACACTTCCAGACAACTTTAAGGATACTTGTATGTGAGCAGAGTTTTGACACACAGTTATGTCTACATTAAGCCTGCTGTTTCGACCCAGTATCCAGGAAGTATGTGGCTGTGGAGAGTTTATCGAACTTTCGAGTTTTGATACAGTCTCCATGTAAGGCCTAGGTGTAGTCCAAGATATACACTGTCTTGATGATTGTACTGGATTGTAGTAGTTTTCAGATGTTCAAGAGGCCAATATCCTTGTTTTGTAAACATAACATGCACTGATTTTGATGAGCTAGTCTTTCCTCTCCATTTTTAGAATTTTGTAAGGTAATATCATCAAGACTAATTTAAAATCTTTGTGTTGCGAGCACAGGCTTCTTGTATGCTAAGATACAGTAGGTCAGACCTTTTACCGAGGTTTACAATACAAACTGGTGATTATGGACATTATTTTTCTGTAGATGTAGTAGTAACAATTTCTGGCAGACCTTGGCAGTAAGTTGATAGGTCTGTATGGGGCTACTTCATTCCCTGGTTTCCCATTTTGTGAAACATTAGGATCTTTCACACCAAAATGGCCTTCGTGTCCAATACGATAACACTAGTCTGTAGAAGTTGTGAAACACTTAGTTGCATCCTTATGTTAGGTACATAATTTTGTTATGGATTTGTGGAACCCACTAAAAAGTGTTAACAAAATATTACAGGTGGTCTGAAGTGCCATGATACCAAGATTCAGTATTTTGTGGTGCTTACAGAATCCTTTCATGATGAAAAAGTTTATCAGGTCTAGTATTTGTTTTGGATCTGGTGGCCATTAACTTGGATCACAGGAGGTAATTTAATAATCATTAGATTATTTGCATACTACAGTTTTTACTTGACATCCTCTAGTTGGTGTTAATATGGAGCACCAACACTTTTTATTTGCATTCTAGTCCCCACCTGCAATAAAATGATGTCCAAGTGCCAATAAAGTCTGAATACACAATAAACACACTCTTACTTGGGTTATAATAATTAAAAAACGTAAGCAGAGCTGAGTAGGGGAAAAAGTTCAAACAAAACAGCACCCTTTTAATTTTTTTATACTTTAATGAGAGAAAGTTTGGCAACATCACTGCATATTATGATACACCACGTAAATTAAACAGAACTAACATTAGCACTTTAATCTTCAGGCTTTTCTGGAGGAGGCCCGCAAGGTTGAAGCATCTTTTCCATGAGGTTGAATTTCACTCTAGCCTTTGACTCGTTTTCAACTATAGCAAAGTAGCTTAGCAGATCAGGGTGACCCATGTAACTGCAGCACGAATCTCGGTGCTGATTGGTCAACCACTCATATTTCGTCGTATCCGCGTGTCCTGTACCGATGTATTTGCTCTGAAGATGCTCAAGCTGGCTGTGGATGTTGTATCTTTCACCCATCTTTACTGCTTAACACTGCAGAATAAGTTTTGAGGTTAGTTTTCGTAAATACTGCGGAAATTGTCTTTAGTTTTTTAATTCATAATATATTGTGGTTAAATTTACCTATTTAGTTAACTACTTTCACAATTTTTATATGACTTCGCTTTGTCGTAAATGTTTACAAACCCAAAGCCACAAAACTCAACAAAGAAACGTCAATATTATAATGTCAAGTATTCAAGTATTGTCATTTGTCAAGTATGTCAAGTGAGGGCAAGTCATTGACGCATAAATCATATGGACTTGAAATGTTTGACTATAGAAAAAACAGTTATACAAATATGAGGCATATCGACACTGAAATCATAAAAATACTGTCATCTCTTTTTAACTTATATAATTTTGCGTAAGTAAAAAAGGATAACAGTGTTTTAGACAGTTACCAAAATGGCAACCCTACATTCCTAGCGTCATTGCAGTTTCTATTTGCGGCATTGAGTAAGGAAAAATATAGAGCCGCCGCGATATTCTATAGACACATTTGCTTATACAAATATGAGTGAAATAGGATACAGAATGTGAAATATCGTTTTGTTTCGTTCTTTCTAATATAGTAATCGTATTTGATGAAAGAGACAACAATATTTCAGTTGTTGCTCATAATGGCAACATTTGGTGTTACGAGTCACACAATAGTAGGTAGGTGCCGTTTCCGCCATGTTATGCGGCGAGTTTCGTGGTAGGTCTGCTGTCAAATAGTTGTTTACTTTTTGATAAATTGAGATTTGTGACAAAATTACGAAGAGTTTACCTATAAAACTGCATATACTTATTAAAAAAACAGCAATTCAATATGCCTGCGTGCTATATTGTGAAATGTGGTGCAAGAAACCAGAAAAATCAACCTCAATTGTCGGTGCACAGGTTAGAAGCCGGTTTTCATGCAATAGTATCTAGGAGTAATACACTTTCGATGAAAAAAATGCTAAGCGATCATTAATTTATTGATATAGTGTTAATGTTTGGGTTTATTTCCGTCCCAGAGACCTTTTTGTTATTTCTTAATTTTATTCGTTTGTTTACAAACATGAATAGTGTTGTACCGTTGCGTAATAGTTTCCGATACTAGTTCCTTCGCTGCGCTGGAACGATATCTGTTCGAGTGACCGTGCTCTGGCCCGTGGTTCACAGAACCGAGATACCGTCCCACAGACTTATATGATTGTTATACGTGATCTGAAAATAAGACATCAGCATGCTTGCACCGACTGGACGGGTCCACTAAAATCTGTGTGGTGCTTTCTTCAAATGACCATCTCAGACACTAATCTGCATAGTCTTCATGTGTGTATACCAAGATTATGTCTGGACTTTAAAAGAGACCATGACCTTTTTTTTTTTTTTTTTTGTGGGTGGGAAATCATCAAATAACCCCTCCCGCTCTTGGGCAGAGCGAAAGGGAGTGTCAGACTTCTACTGACTAAAAACCACCCATGTTCCTTCTTCGCCCTTCATGTCGAGGCCTCGGTATCCCTTGCGGACAACCCGCAGCCTCGACAGGCAGAGCTGAGTTTGTTTCGGAAGTTTCTTCTCAAAGTAGTCAGAAACGAAACACCGACCCCATCTAGTTTTAATAAAAAGTGACTTGTAAAAGTGTATGTAAAAACCTATTTGCAAAATAAACATCATCATCATCTACCTAGCCTTTTCACAACTATGTTGGGGTCGGCTTCCAGTCTATCCGGATTCAGCTGAATACCAGTATTTTACATGGAGCGACTGCCTATCTGACCTCCACAACCCAGTTAACACTAGGTAATACGATACCCTTTGGTAAGACTGGATGTCAGGACTTTCAGGTTACTGACTACCTGTAACGACTGTCAAAGATCTATATATGACAGCCGGGATCAACAGCTTAACGTGCTTTCCGAGGCACGGAGGAAACTCGGCATAATACTGGGCGGTCAACCATCCGCAGACCAACCTAGGCAAGCGCAGCTTAACCTAAATATCGATCCGAGTGACTGTTCTTGTTAAGCCACGAGCTCCTCTTGCAAAATAAACATCATTCATCATAATGATATTATCACACCAATAAACAGATTTAATAAAAATCATTCTTATTTTATTTTACTCCACCAGTCAGTATGTTAATCATAATAGAAACATAATCGTCTTCCTATTAGAAGAAGTTGTTTTTCACTAAGATCTGCATACCTACCAGAATCTACAGACCTACAGTCCATCGATTAGCTGTCGAATGGTTATGGTTTGGTATACTAAACTAACCATTTGACAGTTAATCGATGAACACAATGATAGCCACTAACATATAAAAAGATACGCAATAGCCCTGCAGATATAACCGAAAGCGCAAACGTTGCATTCTTTAATTTTGTTCAGAAAACCACTTTAAATTAATTTTATTCGCAGGTATCAGAAGGAAAGTAAATTTACTCATGGTTTTCTGTTACAACGAACTGTTAATTATAATTCAACCGTGATATCTACTAATACTCGTAATACTATTAACTAGTACCAGTTTCGATACTCGTTACAGTAATACTATGTTCCATGATTGACACAACCCTAGCATTGGCAGCCATTTTGAGTACCGTTCAAGGTTGTAGGTATGCACCTTTTTTTTGTAGGTATTTCTAGTCCACTTATTTATATGTCTATGATTTGAGGCCGGGTCGCCTTTTTTTCCACCAATGTTTGATAACAAAGTTGGGGTACATCAACTGTCAAATGCTCTTGAGCTGTGGTTATAATTGTGAATTTTGGAGTAATTTTGCTGTGTTAGTGCGTTTTAACTCGGTTTTATAGTGGAAATCGTCAATTGCAAGATGCCCAGCTGCAATATAATCGGATGTGGCCTTAGAAGAAGCGGAAATCACCCGAACATAACTTTGCACCAGTACGTACTTAATTTCAGTTGTAATATCTTTAGGTTTAGATAATAAACAAAAGATTCTGCATTCGTGGAAGAGTTTCAACAGTAAAGCATTCACAAAATTTCCTTTTTGCCTCTATTATCAACAATAATATCTAAAATTCATGAAACCATTTTCTTGTTATTGTAGGGATAGAGTAGTGCATGCATGTCATTTTTATATTTATCGATAATGCTATATCTAATGTTATATAATGTTCTAAATTGGTTATTTCTTTTACTTTTAAGGCTGCCTGCTAATAAAGGAAAAAAGAAAATTTGGCTGGAAACAATCGGTGTTGAAAATTTAAAGATGTCAACAAAAACAATCCATATTTGTTCTCTTCACTTTGAAGAATCTTGTTTCAACCGGACACTGAATAAATTCTCCCCCGTGACTAGCGCTGAGGTCCTTAAATATTTCAACTCAATTAAATCTAAAGCGGTGGGTTGTGATGGTGTCGGTCGTACCATGTTATCGTTTATGATTGAGAACTTGATTCCAATTATTACCCACATCGTCAATTCATCTCTACAGACTGGTGTATTTCCTGCAATTTGGCGTAAGGCTTACATTATTCCTCTTCCTAAAATTTCCAATCCTAGTTTAGCCAATCACTTCAGGCCAATCTCCATTCTCCCTTTCCTTTCCAAAATCCTAGAAGCAATTGCCCTTAATCAAATGTCCTCCTACGTTTTTAAAAATAATCTGCTGTCCAGTTTCCAATCCGGGTTTCGGCCTGGTCACAGCACAGCCTCAGCTCTGCTTAAAGTCACTGAAGATATTAGGGATGGTCTGGAGAATTCGAGGTTAACGGTCCTGGTTTTAATAGACTTTTCCAATGCTTTTAATACCGTTGATCACGACATTCTTCTGGCCATACTGTCGCAAATTGGGATCTCATCGTTGTCACGGGATTGGATTTCATCTTATCTTCGTGGTCGCCAGCAGGCGGTGCGTGCTGATCAGAATTGCTCTGACTGGTGCGACCTGGTAACTGGTGTTCCACAAGGCGGTATACTCTCTCCTCTCTTATTTTCTTTATTTATAAACTCTCTTACTGTTATCCTCAAATGCTCTTACCATCTGTAAGCTGATGACTTGCAACTGTACGCACAATCAGACATTGCGAATCTTGATAATTGCATTTCAACACTCAATGCTGATCTTCGTACTATCGCAGAATGGTCTGGCAAATTTGGGGTGTCTGTTAACGTCGAGAAATGCCAGGCCATCCTCATTGGTAGCTCGTACTATTTGAGGAATGTGAGCACTAGCCAACTTGTGCCACTGATATACGAGAACTCCGTCATTTCTCTTTCACCTCACGTAAAGGACTTGGGTCTTTACATTGACAGCAGTTTGAGTTGGGACAAACACGTCGCTCAGGTGAGTCAGAAAGTCACGTTCTCACTGCGGTCTCTCTATAGATTCAAGCATTTCCTTCCATCTAGCACGAAACTCACTTTGGTTCAGTCCCTTGTGATTCCCATTATTGACTATGCTGATGTTTGTTATTCTGATATATCCCAGGAACTTCTAAATAAATTGGATCGTCTTCTCAATAATTGTATTCGTTTTGTTTTTGGCCTTCGTAAATACGATCATATTTCTTCCTTCCGTTCTCAGCTTAAATGGCTGCCTATTCGACTCAGGAGGTCCCTCAGATCTCTCTGCATGCTTTTCTCGATTATGAACGATCCACGTGCTCCCGTTTACTTAAAATCTTATTTCAAAGTGTTGGGCAGTTGTCATAGTCGTAGTCTTCGAGCTTCCAATAACCTCATTCTCCAAATTCCTTCACACCGCACCTGTTTTTTGTCAAATTCTTTCTCTGTCTCATCTATAAAGCTCTGGAACGCGCTACCCCTTGATATTAAGAAAGCTGAAAGCAAATTCACTTTTAAAAGGAAAGTTCGTAGCCACTATTTAAATCAGACCAAATAGCCTTCAATTATTATAAGTCGAGTCATAAGTAATTGCCTGTTAAGTTTTTCGTTTTGTTTTTGGTATTTGTTAAATATTTATTAGTTTATTTTATTTTTATATGTGTATTAGTATTAATATAAGTATATACTTTTTATTGTATTAAAGTTGACATTGTTTTTTTTTTAGTTATTTTGTAACCTACCACAATGTTGTCTTGATTAACCCTAAGGTTGACTGGTAGAGAATGCCTTGTGGCATTAAGTCCGCCTATGTATCTTTATTGTGCATAAAGTTTAAATAAATAAATAAATAAAGTAACATTGCGTGACGATGCTTTACCTTCACGAACCTTATTGGTAAGTAACATTGCTTGTTATAAATTTGTACAACATGATTGTGTAGTGGCTGATACGTGATGGTGATGTCCTCAATTGCAACACTTGCCTAATGGGCACAAAGAGTGATGTAAAGAATGTGTTTGAGTGTAGTCCTTGATCATGGGCTATTCTGTAGAAATTTCCCTGAAAATTAGGATGAAGTGAATTGTGAACTGAGCTTATGTACGATTATTTAGCTCATTATCACTCGAGAGCTACTAAACTAGCAAGCGAGTGCACATTAATGGGGTGCTCTTTAATAATTAATAAACCTTTTAATAATATCAAGAAACATTAAAGATACTAACAATTTTATTGCTTGTTTACAGCCTGTGATTCGATCAAAGACGTCTGTCATTTTAATTGAAAATGACCAAAATCAGACAAACTCACAACCAATATCTGGATATGGTGCTCTTAATATGGTAATATTTTTTTAGAATTTTAAGCAGTAAGATCACCTACTGTTTTTGAAGTGTCAGAAATATTTTGAGTATTTACTTTTCTGTTTTCATTATTAATATTTACGTTAATAATAAAGAGTGGTTTTTAGGTCAAAGCTGTTTGTGTGCCTACCATTCAATATCAACCTGGAGAGAATTCAAAGAGGAGTGACATAGATTTAGCCTCTAGCACATCCACTACACTAGGTTTAGTTACCAGCACTTCCGTTGCACCAGATTTATCGGTATGACTAGCTTCAGTTTTTCCTGTCATCATTTTTTTTGCGAATTTGATCTTAATGATAACATCTCATCCTCTCATTTGAGATTGGGTGGGAGATATCTCTCGCTTGTCTTCAATATCTATTAAAGCTTACTTTTATTTTATTTGTTTTCAGGTACACACAAATCAAGTGATTACAAAATTAAAGGACAAATGTCAAAAACAAAACAAGAAGATAAAGAGACTTAATGAGAAAGTTAGAAGACAGAAAAAAAAGATTGCTCATTTTAGTAATATGTATTATCAAAGATTTAAGGGATAAAAATTTATTGAATTCAGAATCCCAAGCTTTGCTTGCAGAATGTACAGGACCCCAAGACTTTTTAAAAAGACAAGTTGCAAAATCGAAAGGTTTGCCAGTAGAGGCAATATTCTGAAGAAATCAGAAAATTTGCACTCACCTTAATTTTTTATCCCCAAAAGCTTATCAGTTTGTGCGTACTACTTATAATACCTGTCTGCCGCATCCACGAACCCTGAGTAAATGGTATCAACACATAAATGCTGAGCCTGGCTTTTGCAGTTAACACTTTCGAAGCATTTCATTTGACACCTTAAAAGCAAAAGTTCAAAGTAGCCATTTTCCAGTACTTTGTGCATTAATGTTCGATGAAATGGCAATAAGAAAGTCTCTGTGCTGGGATCCGCAAACAAAAAAATGTCGCCAATCAGTGCCTCGTTATATTACTGAATTGCATAAATGGAAGATGGAAACTGTCTGTACGATATTTTTTTATCACGTCTTTAACGGGAGAACAAAAATCGATATTAGTGGAAATGTGTATCCGAAGGTGTGAGGAAGTTGGTGCCAAAGTAGTGAGCATAACATGTGATGGACCTGCTGCAAATTTAAGCATGTTTTGTTCACTAGGCTGTGATCTCCTGAAAGATCAAAATGTCACTACATTCGACAGAGGTGAAAATAGAATACACATTTTTATAGATCCATGTCATGCGATCAAACTATGTAGTTCGGAATGCTTTTGGAGAAATTAAAGTATTTTTTGATAATTATGGCAGGAAAATAGATTTTAATTATTTAGAATTATTATTAAAACTGCAAGATCGTGAAGGTTTGCACATGGCGACTAAGTTGACGAAGTCACATTTGATGTTCGACAAACAAAAAAGGTCCGTTTGGCTACTCAACTTCTAAGCAATTCTATCGCTGACGCTTTGGACTACTACGAGAATATTCAAATTCTTTAGGTTTTAATAACCTAAAGAATTTGAAGGTTGTTCAGCGACAATCAACTTCATTCGAATATTAAACGATGTGTTTGACGTCTTAAACAGTCACTCAGTTCGACCGCCAGGCTGGAAAAAAGCTGTATGCCCTGAAAACATCGGACTTACAGAAGCGCTGTTTGAAGGAGCCATTGCTTTCTTTCGCAATTTAACGCTGTAATCTGGTCAGTTTGTCATTCGTTCCCGTAGAAAAACTGGATTTATTGGCTTGATTATAAACATGCTGAGTACAATCAAGCTATTTAAATATCTAGTTGGAGAAATTAAAGTCTTAAAATAAAAAAAAATAAAAAAGTCAGCCAGGATCACCTAGAATGGTTTTTTTCGGCCAATAGAGCTCGTGGTAGATTTAATAATAATCCGAATGCAGTCCAGTTCAGAGCTGCGTATAAGAGACTTTTAATAAGAGCTCAAATTCGCGACGGCGGTGTCGGCAGCTGTATTCCTCTTGAACAAATTAATATATTAACTTGTTCCAGTAAAGTTGGCCCAGTCACTACTATAAATAATTTAACAGCAAAGAAATCCTTTGTAGAAATTCCGGAGGATGATAGCGACTTGTACGAAGAGTAGAGTAGTAGTTTACTTGATTGTATGTACAGTAATCTTTCAGGATATACAGAAAGTGTGTTAACATATATTGCTGGCTTTATGGCTAGAAAATTGTCACGTTCATTGAAATGCGAAACGTGTAACAAACTTCTTTTTGGAGTTTCTGACCAATTTAAAACAAGTTTAATTACTTTAAAATCTCGGGGTGGTCTGGTTTATCCCTCGAAAGACGTTATAAACATTTTGAAAAATGTCGAAAAAATATTAAAAGGGGTTTTACATGTAAAAGACAGAGAGGAAAATTACTATTTGTATGTTTTTAAGTTTTTCGTAGATTACTATGCCGAACCAAATAATTTATTTGATTCTAGGGATTGTGAACATGATACAAATCATAAATATTTATTGATTAAAAGTGTTATAGAGGTATACATGAATTTGAGATACAAATATTATGGGAAGAAATCTACTGAAAGAATATCACAACGAAATTACCTGAACAAAATTGTATTGTACAGAAATGAATAAGATTTATTTGTTTAGTATTAAATTTTTTATTATTAAATTAAATAATTATTGCTGACTTTTAATTTTAACCCAAAATCATCGGCATGATAAAAAGATAGGTGTTGAAGACTTCCGTGCCGGGAGCCCATCGCGGATACAGCGCCGGCAATAGGTAAACTTAGTTTAGGCTATTGCTATCTTTTTCTCCAATAAAACGAAAAAGAGACGGACGTAATTTAGAGCTGTCAAAGGGGATAGAACCGATGTGGCATATCAACCTGCCCGCCATTTTGTTTTTTTTTTTCAAAATCGCGGCCCACGACCACGATGAAAGTCATATAGATGAACAAAAATGTCCCGTAACACGGTACCCCAAAGTGTAACGTTACCGAGATATTTTAAGGTAAATATCGACAAATGAGTACAGCGACAAACAATAAAAATAGACTTATTACGTGTATAGGCGTTAAATTTTACGTTTTTTTTTTTTGGGCGTCCCCAGGTTGATTACTATTATGCGCACGAGAAAATCGCTTAGCATCGCAATGAAATGCTATGTTATGTCAAAGAATAGTTTTCTCGTGCTCCTAGTAGTATGTAATGTACCTACTCTCTTTCAATAAACAGTATTAATACTAATAATAATAATCAACGCCTATAGACACGTAAAAGGTCTTTTTTTATGTGGTCATTGTACTCATATTATGTCGATCTTTACCTTTAAATATCTCGATAACGTTACACTTCGGGGTACTATGTTACATGACATGTTTTGTTCGTCTAGGTGTCCTCTACCCATACATACTACTTTCATCGTGGACCGTGATTTCTAAAAAAATATCAAAATGGCGGTGGGTCGATATGACAGCTTACATACAAAAAACTTCTAACCCCTGTTGAACTAATATATCCATACAAATTAATTAGTTGCACGAAAAAACATGTTGACTAAAAACGCGGTGAAGCGCAAAGCATATAAAACTAATTTTACATCTCTAACTTAGTTCGTAGCTATAGCCGTACTTTTCTCGCAATAAGTACCGTTTAGTAAAAGACAGCGATTCATTCATTTTAGATTAGATAGTGAACCAGACAATCTGCAACAATGTCATCCAAACTAAATATGCACGCAAAATTTTAGCTTAAAGCCGGGAAGTGGGTCAAAAATTACTTTTAAGATTTGTTTACTTAAGTAGTTATTTTGCTAGTTCTAAACAAGAGAAAGTAAGAAAAGTGTGGACGTGATAATACGAAAACATTCTCACAATCTTTTATCGATGTTATTGTACAGAAACATCGATATGGGCTGCCCTATTAGCCGCCATTTTATCTTCCAATATAAAGTGTAGGTAAAGTCCATTTCACGAAAGAAGTCCCGCGGACAATTGTGGAACTAAATTTAACAAATCGGCCATGTTGTCGTTTGTCGATGTTATCAAGGTGCGTTTGTTGTGGTAGATATTTTGTGAGTTTATTATTGGATTAGTGCGTTATAAGGTTTATTTACGATGCCAAAAGTTGTGAAACAACATTATGTCGCGCGACATACAGCGATGCGTCTGCGGGACTTCTTTCGTGAAATGGACTTTATCCACGTTATTTGTAGGTATGCCAAGTCCATAATATGGACTATCATATTATGATTTATACGTCAGTGGGGCAAGTCAACGACTCAACGTCAGTCAGACAGATAGTTTTTTTTTTAATGTTTCCATCTGTGTTTGCATCATTGCAAACATTATCACGTCCTGTGTTATAGAATAAATATATATAAATAGCCTATTGAATTTTTATCAATGTTTACTTTATAGATTTTTTATTTTAAATAAATATTTAATAATAATTTACTTAAAACAAAATCTTAAACAGGAAACAACAACTGGCAACCATAATTATGATTTTATTGTGGCCCAAAAGTATCCGAACGTGTTTTCCGTTTGACATAATATAAAACAACAGGCGCCATTTTCAAAGTTTGATCGATTATTCTGCAGTTACGAGAATTTTACTTTAGAAAAATGTATTTTTAAACAGATTTAACCATGAGTAAGACATCAAAACTAACCGATTTAAAAGAAACTGAAGGGAAATTGCGTAAACAAGCAAAAACACTATTACGTCAAAAAAGCTCTGATGTCTTCAAAAAACAAACACATTTGTTTATGCATGAGAAGGGAATTACTAAAATTGTAAGTATTCCATTATACTATCTATTGAGTGATGGCTATTATATTCAATCGGTAGCAGATGAGCCGGCTGGCAGACTCAACCTTTACACTTTCCGCATTTTTTTTCGCAGTAGCACTTTCATGACTTTGGGAACGTTGTTCTTGTAATGTTTTTTATTCTTTTTTCACAGCCTGCCCCTAAAAATCCAAACCACTTAGTATATGCCTACTATCACAATAACCAGTTAACAAAGATCGAAAATCTAGATAATTTTTATAACGTCACTCATCTACACTTACAATGGAACAAAATTACAAAACTAGAAGGTTTGAGCGCGTTGCATCGTTTAAAAAAGCTTTACCTGGGCAACAATAAGATCAGCGTAGTAGAAAATTTGGATGGGTTGAAGTATTTGGAAGAATTGCATATAGAAAAGCAGAATTTGGACAGTCCAGACGCCTTATGCTTTGATCCGAGGACCGTCATATTTATTGGTGTAAGTATGACTTATTACCTTCGAGTAAGAGAAGTACCTATAGGTTGTTCGGCGGTGAGACGGGCAGACGACATTGTTGCCATCTTGGGTAAAACCAGGATGCGGCTGGCATAGAAGCATGAAATTGTCACAAAGATAGAGAGGCTTATACCCAGGAACACTCCTGGGTATAAACCCAGGAGTTCCGACAATCAAAGAGAGACCTAACGACCTAAAGACCCCCTACATTTTTTAAAGTTCTTAACTTTGAAATCCAAAAATAAGCCTGTTCATGTCGTTTTTCGTCATCGTCATCTATAGTGATCTTCAACATTTTTTCTAATGAAAAACGGTTCATTTGTTTTGGTTCGTACTATCGAAGAGATATTAGGGATAGGGCAATGACCGCTATTGACATCTTAACTGGCAGCAACTATAGGCACTATCGCAGTCACTGACGATCGATCACTTTTCAACTTTATTATTCAGGCTTATGGGTGAAAAGTGGTCATTCGTCACTAAAATCGGTAGTATACCCATATTTTTCATC
This sequence comes from Diarsia brunnea, assembly GCA_949774965.1. Taxonomy (NCBI): domain Eukaryota; kingdom Metazoa; phylum Arthropoda; class Insecta; order Lepidoptera; family Noctuidae; genus Diarsia; species Diarsia brunnea. The sequence continues at coordinate 11,136,803 of OX459007.1, read as the reverse complement.
TATTAGTATTAAGTCCCCTAAGTATGAACTACAACTCTTTCTAACCCTTTGCGGATTAAAGGCGTGATGTTATGATGCTATGGTTTGATTTCCAGGCTTCCCTAAGAATACTAAATGTATCCGAGAACAAACTGTCGGACATGTCATGGGTGACGCCCCTCAGACGACTAGAGGTGCTCGTCGCCAAAAAGAATTTGCTTCATGATTATCAAGTAAGTTACTCCTTTTAACATCAGCTATTATGCCATTAAAATTCCCATCAAAATCGATCCAGAAGTTTCTGATAAACTTTAAAAAAAAGGTTTGCGTTAGCTGTTAGCGTTACTTTCATAATGTAATTTTGAAAATACAACCAGATAACTACTTCATTTTTAATTTATTTGTTTAGATTAATAACAATAATAGTCCTCCTGACCTTTTTTCGGTCACAGCGGCCAATCTTTAGCGGAGATATTATAGTGCACAAGTGTATGCGCGGGCATAGGTGCACTCTCAATTTTTTTTTCTCTCATAGTCCGATGGGACTCGTTAGATTACGCTTATGCTATACTACTTGTAAAAAAACTGGCCAAGTGCAAGTCGGACTTGCTCGTGAAGGGTACCGTACCATAATAGTAGATATTGAGATATTTTACATGTTTTTTTAGCATCACAGACTTCTTATAGGTTTTCCTGTAATCTATAAAAGTGTTGAACTAATTTCTGTATTTTTTTCAAAATTTTAGGCTCATTAGTTTCGGAGATAAGGGTGGGGGGAATGGTCGGACAGACAGACAGACACACGAGTGATCCTCTAAGGGTTCCGTTGTTTTACTTTTGAGACCGTACGGAACCCTAACAAACATTTTCGTTTGTACAAACAATATATTATTTTAGTCGCGAGTCTTCTACTACTTTAGGTTTACTCGTTCCATAACGAGTAAACCTAAAGTAGCATATTGACTCGCGCCTATTGTCCTGAGGAGATAATTATGAGGTCGATGATGGCATCGACCTCTCCTCAGGACAAGATATCTCCTCAGGACAAGATTAGGTTAATTTAACATAATACAATACAAGAAATAACATAACCACGTTTAACATATTTTACGACACCTTATGTATTTGGATATTAATGCTTTTATGAACTTCAGGCTGTTGCTGATAACTTGTGCACGCTGGTGAGCTTAGTGGACATCAACTTTACAGGCAATCCCATGAATAAGAAGCATCGTTATAAAGAGACAATCATCGCGAGGTGTTCAAAACTACGTATGTAAACTCAATTATGTTTTTATGTTTTGGCATCTTGTTTTTATACTCCATAACATAATCATCTACATGGACATTCTTATTTATTGCAGGCATACTGGATACAATTGACATTCACAACACGTCGAAAACCTTCATGCAGAACTTTGACAAGGTAGTCCGCCTGCGTCAACTACACGAGAAAAACAAAATCGAGACGAACCGCCATGGGGTAGATGAGTTCTTTTATCTCAATATGGTGCCTGGACCGAGGGCACAAAGCGCCCTCTATATGTCTGAACCGTTTGATTCTAAGCCAAAAGGTAAGTAATCACGCCTATTAATCGTGAAAAAAGTATTCAGCTAACTAATGACTTGTACAAACGAGATGCCAGCACTGTCTTCAAACCCGAAACTGCAATTTTTTTCCCAATCAATTTTGAACCTAATATTCAGGAAGTTTGACAGATTGTAGTGGGCGGCTTGATGACGGGGCTGTACAAAAGATTAGTATGCCTTCGCACGTGTTTGTATAATTATGGTTTCGTGGTAGCTTACAATGGGCCTCAACAGAAAGCTAAAGTCACCCAAAGCGCAACGGAGAGAGTTATGCTCGAAGTTTCCTTGCGGGATCGCATCAGAAATAAAGACATCCGCAAGCCGCGCGTTACCGACGTAGCCCGAAGAATTGTCAAACTTAAGTGGCACTGGGCAAGGCAAATTGCTCGCAGAACGGATGGCTTATGGGGCTGAAAAGTTCTGTAGTGGCGGCCGCGAACCGGAAGACGTTGCGTTGGAAGGCATCCTTCCTATTGTTACAATGAGTAATTATCATGTTTTTGTTTGCAGTCACTGCTATCGATTCTACCTATACGTTTATGCCACGTGCTTTCTGGCGAAATCGAACAATGCCCTCTCCCCGTGAGGGCATCGCGCCTCCATTGGAGGCACCGCCGCCACCGAAACAGCCTCTTGAAGGAGCACCCATCAAGGGAATATTGAAGAAACCTATGCCTATGAAATTTATTTAAAATTATACTGTTATTGTTATTTATTTTACTAAATCAGATAAGGTGGCTATGCCTTCTTGAAAATTGAACGCTTGTTTGTTTCTATTCAAATACAGGTTTTTTACTTTTTCAAACAGTTTTTTAATGTCATGGTTTGTCCGTGTCATCGGTGAATTATTTAGATTTCTTCTGAGTACAACTCTTGATCAGTGGAGTACAGAGAATCCAGGACCCGATAATACTAAGTGTTTTGAGCATGTTTTATTCATTCATGTCTCGTGATCATAGCAAAAAAGCAGGTTTGTGATTTATAGTCGGTTATAAACAAGAACCTTAAAAATATCAGGACCAACTTCTTTTTTTCAAATTGAAAATAATAACACACAAAAAACAGTTAGACCATCAATCTATTATTCAGTTCATTAGTTTATTTTAAGGCTGGAATACAATTTTAAGGCTGGAATACACATGCTACGTAGTAGCACGAAAACCTGCCAGTTTCGAGCAACTGTTACTTAGGGCGGATTCGACCAAACATGGATAAGTCTTATCCTGAGGATAAAATCACTAATTACTCTAGAGTAAGAGAACTTTTCGTTTTACCAAATCTTAATCCCGAAATAAATACTTGTCCGAGAGTAAATCGCTATACCGCCAAAATACACCGAGTAAACAAGATAGCGCAGAGTAATATAATGGCGGCCGCTGCATTCTACCATCTGTTTTCATATGCTTTGTTGAAAAAGTTCATTGTCTGTTGTTCACAGTTGAGCACATGTTGATAATTTCTTGTACTTTTGTTATTTGTAAGGATATTTTAATAATGCAACTGATATTTTAAAAATGTATACGAAATATGATCGAAGATTCTGACATTGATGAAGAATACAATCCAAGGCGTCCGCGATGGATTAGAGAAAGAAACAATTACTTCGATAATTATAATAACCATGACTTTGCCATAAGGTTTCGATTGTCCAAAGAAGCGACTATGTGTCTTTTATCCAAAATCGAGCACCATCTAGAATATACTTCAAACCGGTATGTCATGTACAACGTAGCTTCCTACTTACCTAGCTTAAAAATCCTTCCTACGTATCAAGTACCAATATAAACCGGCCAAATTATATGGTCATAAAATCTTGGGTTCGGCTTTCTACACAATAGTATTTCCATTTCAGTTGGCTTACAAAATCATTCACCATTCGTTCATCAACTCAAGAGTAACAAAACTCAGTATTGGCTACTCTATGTTTCTGACGGAAAAACGCAAACGAAGTTACTCGAGAGTAAAATCAATGAGTAAAATTATTCAAGGGTTAGTTACTCTGATATAACATGGTGTTTGGTCGAATCCGCCCTTAGTAGCATACAAGTAGCACGTGTATACGAAAAGAGCATGCTTGTGAATAAGCATGCTACCTAGTCGCAAGCCGGTCTATTTTTCGTACTAACTAGCACGACACATAAAACCTCTTTTATTTTATTATTAATATTATATTCTTTGGTTTTACTATTTTATATGTTTTTTATCGTGCTGCCACCTTTTTGGTGTTTTCTGTCAGTGTATCCATTAAAAAACTCTAAAGCCGCGTCACCACTTACGTCCTGTTAGGCTCGCGGCTCGGCCTCACGGAGCCGCGCGGCCTAAGTGGGGATGCCGCTAAATGTTCTTGTTAGACCGTGCGGCTCAGGCCTCACTCACGAGGCACGGCCGCGTGGCTCTTATGGGGACGCGGCTTAAGATAATGTCACTCAGACGTGCTAAAAAGAATTGTGATCGTAAAAAGTATGCTTTTGAGGTCTGTGCTATAAAGCAAATTTTAATGTAAACACTGAAATCATGTTAGAAAAGAGCATACTACCTAGTAGCAAACAAGCATGCTTTTCTAATAGCATGTGTATTTCAGGCTTTACTTCAACAGATTGCAGCATCGTGCGTTATTTTTAAAGTAGCCAGTATAACGAGAATATCAGTTGGATTTGTCGATGAATCACAACAAAATGTCGTTGTTTCCTGTCAGTTGTCACAGAGTTGTCATAACAATGTCAAGTTTGAATTTTCGTCTGTTGCTTTGCTTGTTGTATTGTGAATTGACTGCAAAATAGTAATTTTAAAGCTGCAGAAACATAATTCTGACTAAAATGAACGAAGAAAAATTGAGCGCTGATAAAGTACCTGAGAAGTTCGCAGAATGGCTTCTGTCAATGGGTTGTCCGCCGGATAAAGTTCCTTCCATTGAGAAACTTGCCGAGTGAGTTTTCCAATGTCTTTGTATTTTATATCCTTTATGAAAACTGTATAAGTACCACTTTTGGATTGTGAAAAAGCAATAATAGGAAGCAATAATAAGAAATAGTTTCGTACCCAAAAATAAAAACTAGGTACCAGAAAAACAAAAATATTGTAAGGGCCCAATTTTATTTACTATTACAATCATAAGATACAATAAATCACCGTCTGCTGTTTGTTTGAAGATGCAAAAAATATTTTTTTTTGTCAACAATAGCTTCGACATGTTAATTGCAGGTTCAAACTTTTTTCATTTGCTATATTTCGATTTGAAACTTGTTGCATAGTTAAAATGGACAAGAGCATTAAGTAAAGATTCGTTTTTTTTTTTCACTTCTCTCATACAAAGCCTTTAGTGTGACTGTGCGGGTTAGATACAAGAGGCTCGCACCACCTCATCCTGATCTTGTGTCTGTTTGGTTAGCAGACTTTCCAAAGCAGTTACTTCAAGTAACAAACAAGCAAGGGCTCCAATCTTTCACAGCACAGCTGAGGAAACCAGCATGCCTTAGAGATAATATTTCTCGATGGCATATTAAGCCAAGTCAGAGGTCAATGTAAGGCATAAAAACTCTGATACCAGGTTCAGCCAGGTCCAGGTCTAACCACACGATGAAGAAGATACAGGTACTTTCCGAAGCAGTACTCTGACGACACACCCAAAGAGTACCTGTGTCAGCCAGAAAGTGAGAGAGTCATGGCGTCTATTGAGCCACTCCGACATCACAGGTCTTACTTAAATATTCATCATCATCATCAGCTTATAATGTTTCCACTGCAGGGACTCAGGTCTCTTCTCTAAGAGAGGAGGATGGGCTATAATCCACCATGTGGGCCAGTGCAGATTGATAGATGTAACATGCCACTGGGCCACCGCTGCTCGTTCTTTCCTCCTTACTTGAATATTTGTAACATTATATTATACTACATACCTAAGTACCTAACACTCTTGTCTATTTCTACCAATTAACTTCATACACAATAAGAAGTTCTAAACCGAGATTCAGCTAATCAATAATCATCTGTGCTTTTAAACAGATGTTAAAAATATTGTTAAAACAGTCTAAATAGCCTAACTATGATTTGAGATTTTAATTTTCGTATTAAAATAGCAGGGTAAGAGTTAATGGAAACCTGCTGGGGTTGCGGGTTGTTTGAAAGAGATACTGTGGCCTCAGACACAAAGGGCTAAGAAGGAACATGGGTGGTTTTTAGTCAGTAGAAGTCTGACACTCCTTTTCGCTCCGCCCAAAGCGGGAGGAGGCATTTGATGATTTCCCAAAATAAAAATAAAAAAGATTAATTCAAGACTTTCGCTGTAATAATAACAAAAACCTAGTCCTCGTGCTGAAAGTGTTTCATAGCACTAAACAATATAGTGACACTCATTAATAATGTAGTATGTATGTCAATTTACTATCAACAGCAAAAGTAAATTTGGTTTCCATAGTTTGTTAATGAAAAACAAAGTTACTTCTACAGTTTCACAAAAGAAGTCTCTGATCTCAAAAACTATATATCAAATCTTATTCAAACCAATTTTCATGAATAGCTCTTAATTTTTATACATTCTAAATGTAAATAAAGAGGAGAGGTGATGTTTTTTACAGTTTTCAGAGGATACAATTTCTACTGCATTAGAAACGATTATATATATTACAACACTTAAACCATTAACTGAAAAAAAAACATCAATATTATTTCACAAAAAGTGTTAATAGTCAGGGAGCGTTCAAGTATTACGTAACGCAACTTTTGGAGTTTTTTTAACCCCCCCCCCCCCTCGTAATGCGCCGTGTTAGTCGGCGTAGTGTCGAAGGGCGGGCGTTTTGGGGGACAGTCTCTTGTAAATAAGTAAATTTTGACGTTCGAAAAGTGCTGATTATCGGTCTAGTTTGAATAAATGACTTGTGATTTCTTAACGATTTTCTGTACCCCCTCCCTCCTAGTAAAACGTTACATAACCAGTTGATGAGCAGCCGCTGAGGTTGGAGGAAGACATGCTAACTGCACTTGTTTTTTATTTCGAGTATTTTTAACGAAACATGCATGTGACCATTTTTACCTAAAATTTGAAATTATGTGAATTTTTTTTTTTAAATGTGTAAAAGAATCTCTCTTCGCGACCGTTCTAAAGGGATATAAAAAAAAACTATGTTACGTAACGCTTAGTTCAATTTTCGAAACTCGAGAGATGTCCTTTACGACTTTGTAGTGGGACTATTTTTGCGCGTTTTTTTTTATGTTGTGGGATGCAACTTGGCTCGACACCCTTGCTCCTTCCAATCTTCCTACCATGGCGTGTGCACGTTGTGGCGGCTGTAGTGCTGAAAACCACAAACGGCCCGAATTATCATCATCATTATTTCAGCCGATGGACGTCCACTGCTAGACATAGGCCTGTCCCACCCAAGTGTCGCCACATTGACTGGTCCCGTGCGTCTCGCATCCAGCGGCTCTCCGCAACCTTCACCGGCGCGAATACAATAACTTAATTGATAGCCATGTGTTTGGACCGAGTGCCCACATAGTCTTCCAGGATATCGCCAGCCGATTGGGTGATTCTTCACGTGAACCGAGGGCAGGTTTTTTTTTACCAAAGAAACAGTTTTCTGCGCACTTTTCTTGTTGACAACGATGCGCTTGAAGTTTATGACGCCCTATATTTTCCTTTTGCGTACTTATTATAAGTCTACTTATAGTCTATTTAGTAATGATTATCATAATTAAATACGAATACCGATATATCGATACGGGGTTTAGATTCTCAACTCCTATTTCGCGGTTGTCACTCATCTCCCGTATGGTCTAGTGGCTAGGATACCTGGCTTTCACCCAGGAGGCTCGGGTTCGATTCCCGGTACGGGAAAATCTTTTTGTGTATTGTTTTTTGAATAAATAATTTTTGTTTGATATGATTGCAATTTTTATTTTATTTTAAGACCATTGTTTTAATTTAAATTAATAATAGTATTCTGTGTTCTTAGGATTTTATAAAACTAGTGGATTTTATGCTTATGGATTCTTGAAGAGATTTCACCTAAAATTTTATTGTTGTGTATCTAATTCTTAAAATACTAATTGCAGATTTATTAAAAACTTGGTTCATTCTTATCTTTAAACTGGAAAGCCCTATCATATAACAAACTTTATTAAATTAGTATTACCCACACAAGCATCAGAATAAATGTGCAATAATGTGTAAAACAACAACTTTGCTATTAGGTTAGTTTTAGGTTCATAAGCACATAATTTAATATTACTTTAGTATTTTTGTCAAATACTATAAGAGACCTAGTTTAGCCTTTTTTTTTGGATGGTGGGAAATCATCAAATGACACCTCCCGCTCTGAGCGGAGAGGTAGAGTGTCAGACTTCTTCTAACTATAAACCAACCCATGTTCCTTTTTAGCCCTTTGCGTCCGAGTCCGCGGTATCTCTTTCGATGAACTTGCAGCTAGCATTTAGGCCTGTCTTTGCTTATCTTAATCTCCACGTTCCTCTGTGAACCTAATCTATGATTTAAGTTTCTTTATACATTTATCTAAATTTTCTTGGCAGGATGTGCCGCGGCCAGTACTATATGGTGTGGCGCAGTTTGATGGAGCATGTGGAACCCAAGGAGACTATCAGGCAGAAGAGGCTCCAAGTCTTCAGCAATGATGTTCAGCGCTGCCAGAAGAAGAATGCTTTCTGCAAGGTTTGTGATCCTTAATCACTCATTGGTCTAATCATCATTACATATTATAAAACAAAGTCCTCCGCCGCGTCTGTCTGTCTGTTCGGGATAAACTCTAAAAATACTGCACTGATTTTCATGCTGTTTTCACCAATGGATAGCGTGATTCTCGAGGAAGGTTTTAGTACCTATATAATTTGACGCGGGCGAAGCCGCAGGCATCAGCTAGATTAAAATATGAAAAGAAATGCTTGATAGTTTGATTATAAAGATCCCAAATTTCAGAAAACACATTTTTAGGAATGGTATAGAAAGCAATATGAAGGAGCGAGAGGAGAGGAGCTCGTGGCTTAATAAGAACTGCCACTCGGGTCGATCTTTAGGTAAAGCTGTGCTCACCTAGGTCGGTCTGTGGATGGGTGACCGTCCGACATACCGAGTTTCCTCCGTGCCTCGGAAAGCACGTTAAGCTGTTAGTCCCGGCTGACATATATAGATCTTTGGCAGTCGTTACAGGTAGTCGGTAACCTGAAATTCTGACATCCAGTCTTACCAAAGAGTATCGTATTATACCTAGTATTAACTGGGTTGTGGAGGTCAGATAGGCGGTCGCTCCATGTAAAATACTGGTATTCAGCTGCATCCGGTTAGCCTGGAAGCCGACCCTAACATAGTTGGGAAAAGGCTAGGCAGATGATGATAGAAAGCAATATGAAACCAGTCTTGTGGCAAGACTGGTTTTATATTACCTTATAGGCCTATCATAAATCCTTGGCAAGACTGTTACAATGGAATTTGTTATTCAGGAGGTCTTTATTAAGTTGCGACATCTGTCATAACATCACGCCTGTAATCCCGAAGGGGCTAACCCAAAGGTGGTGCTATGATAATCCGCATTGTTTAGACGCTTATTTAGGGTTCCGTACTTCAAAAGGAAAAAACGGAACCCTTATGGGATCACTCGTGTGTCTGTCTGTCCTACCATTCCCCCCCCCCCCTTATCTCCGAAACTACTGAGCCTAAAATTTTGGAAAAAATACAGGAAAATAGTTCAACACTTAGATTACAGAAAAACCTATAAGAAGTATATGGTGCTAAAATAACATGGAGAATCTCACAATATCAACTACAATGGTACGGAACCCTTCATGTGCAAGTCCGACTTGCACTTGGCCAGTTTTTTTATTGTGATTAGGCTTTTTTATTTTAAAATAACTAATTTTATTTAGCGAATTCTCAGCCTAATTTGAATAAATGGCTTTTGATTTTCTTTACAGCCTGATTCAAGTGTGGTCGTGCCTGAAGAACTATCACTATGGAAACAACGGACTGCGCTAAGAGAGAGAGTAGAAGATGCAGAGGCGAGAGTACTGCAAGCCAGGCAGGAGTTGAATCAGCTGGTGGATAAAATTTCCAGCAGATGTAAGTAGATGTACTGCTTTTTATAATAATACAACATAACTTTAGCTCATCATCTTCATCTGCCTAGTCATTTCCCAACTATGTTGGAGTCGGCTTCCAAATTAACGGAATGCAGCTGAATACCAGTATTTTACATGGAGCAACTGCACTACACTGCACTGTATATGACTTCCACAACCTAGTTAGCATTGGGTAATACGATTGCCTTTAGTAACACTGGTTGTCAGACTTTCAGGCCACTGGCTACCTGTAACAACTGTCAAAGATCTACAAATTACAGCCGGAACCAGTCTCATTCTTTAGAAATAATAAATACATATCTTTTACAAAGACATTGGTTACGTACACAACTACAACTATACTTCAGTTGCGCACTCGGTGCCAAACCAGTAAGACGCGTACCGCTTAATTACCTGCGTGTGTGATTATTCGAACGTTATTTACTATATATTGCAACTACGCACCAATCTATTCATCAACATGGGGAAATGTGCCAAGTGCGGAAAACTGGTGACGAAAAAAAGCCCCGGAATACAGTGCTCAAAGTGTAGCAAATGGATTCATGCATCATGTGCTTCAATAACTTCAGAGCAACTAAATGTTTTATACTTAACGGACGCCGTTGATTGGAAATGTCGTGCATGTGTGGGAAACGCTAAACCAAAACGCCTATCCTGTATCCTACCCGACGTTGATGACGAAGACATCACTGATACGGAGACCCTCATGGATACCAACATAACCCAACGCATCCTAAGCGATATACGACGAGAGGTACGCGACATAATCAAAGAAGAGTTGCAAAGTACCCTGCAGTTTTACTCAGACAAAATTGATGAGTACGAGCATAAAATAAAAATATATGAGAATAACCTGAAACTAGTGGAAAACCAGAATATCGAGCTGAGAAACAAATATAAAAACATAGAACTTAAAATGGAGGTAGTGGAACAAAAACTTAACTCAAGTGAACAAAGCCGATTAGTCAATAATATGGAAATTTGTGGTGTTGGCGAAACAGTAGACGTAGATTGTGTGATGGAAAACCTGTGTACAAAACTAAAACTAAAACCAGATGAAGTCGTCAAGGTATACCGTAAAAAAGGGAATCGAACTGAAGCCAAAACAGGAAAACTACCCCCGGTAATCATCGTGACTCTGAAGGAGGGCTGTCGGGATCCATGGCTGCAAGTGGCTAGGTCCCATAATATTACTGGAAGGGATATAGGTTGCGGTGAGGATAACAAAATATACCTCAGAGAAAGTTTATCACCCACGACAGCCTACCTTCTTTGGGCAACGAAATCGGCTCTGAAAGAAACAAACTTATGTAAATTCGTCTGGTGCAAGAATGGACAAATACTAGTAAAAAGGTACGAAAAGGGAAAAACCCACAACATCAGATCTGAGAAGGATATACAAAAACTGGTCTCTGAATTTAAAAATAATGAGGACTAATGAAGCCCCTACCCCCCTCATCATGGAAGTTATACGTAGTGTCCTCCTTACCAATCTAAAAACCACCACAAATGGATGACACATACGATAACATAATTGAAAATACATACAAACATTGGAATGAATACACAGATGATCTGCCACAGATATACAACTCAATAACTATGCTTCACGTAAATATCAGATCAATGCTGAAGAACTTCTCTCAACTTGAATACATCATCATGAACTGCCCTCAAACCATTCACCTGGTCATCATCACCGAGGCAAATATCTCCGACAGGAATAAGTCATTGTTCGAGCTCGTGGACTACGACATGAATACTCAGTTGCGTACTTCTAAGAAAGGAGGCGGAGTCATCGTTTATGTGCATAAGAGTGTTTGCTTCACTAGACTATCTACGTGTACACGATTCTTTGAGTGCGTAACCGGTGAACTTAAAACGAACTATGGTTCATCAATTGATTTGTGTGCTGTGTATAGACCACCTGATACTAACAAGGCCCTGTTCGTCGAGGAGTTGTGTAATGTAATCAATAAATTTCCACAAAAACATAATTTTGTTCTTTTAGGTGACATGAACATCGATTTAAAACAAAATACTTCGCTAATTAAGCATTACCTAAACTCACTGTGTGCAATAGGTCTTGAATGCGGAATAAACCAGTTTACTCGGATAGATAAGCGAGGTGAGTGCATAACAAAATCATGTATTGATCATATATTTATACGTAGTGTCGACTGCCGCGTAGCACAAACAGCTGTTATTAAAAATGCCTTAGCCGACCACTTCATAACCGGTTGCGCGCTAGTCGACAATACGTATGTAAACAAAGCCAGTCAATATAAAGTCATTAGTAAACTGGATAATAGTAAGTTGCAAAGTGAATTGAATACAATTAACTGGAGCTTGGCTTTGGATTACGACAACCCTAAAGATATATTATGTTTTTTATTAGATAAGTTTTCTTATGTATATCAGAACTGTAAGTCCGATGTTAAAATTAAATTAGGTAAAAGACAATCCTGTAAATGGAAAAGTGTTAAAATAGAGAAAATGTGTGAAAAAAGAGATCAACTACTGGATATTTGGCTTAAAGATCAAAGCAATATGGCAAATAGGCTATTGTACAATAAATATAGAAATAAAACAAATAAACATATTAATAATGTAAAAAATAACTATTTTCTGAAGGAAGTAAAAGCCAATTTTCATAATTCTAAAAAAGTCTGGGAAACTATTAATAACTTATGTGGAAAAATAAATAAATCTATAGATGACATAATTACAAAATATTTTAAACTTTTACCAAATATTGTATCGAATAAGTTTGCCACCGAATTTAGAGACAATGTGAAGAATACTTGCAAATTTCAGTGTAACACACCAATCCTAGATGTTAGTTCATACATAAATAATTGTAGCTCATCAATGAGATTACAGAAAGCCACAGATGACGTTGTTTCCTCTATAATAAAACACCTAAACGAGAAAAAGTGTCCAGGTGTCGATGGCATCCGAGTCAAAGATTTAAAATACATATATAAAGAAATTACCCCTGTCATAACGCATCTAATTAACACATGCATTACCACGTCCGTGTACCCCGATCAACTAAAGGTTGGAATAGTAAGACCTATTCATAAGAACGGTTCGTATACAGATGTCAATAACTATAGGCCAATTACTATTTTATCATGTATTGATAAGATAATTGAGAGGTATCTCGGACTACAAATTAACAAATATTTGACCAAAAATGAGGTTATCAACGATAAACAATACGGTTTTCAAAAAAACAAAAATACCTCGCAATTATTATGTAAGTTCAGTAATGAGGTCAACAAGTGCCTGAACAATCGTGAACACGTACTTGTTGTCTTCATTGATTTCAGCAAAGCATTTGATTGTTTAGATTATAAGACGCTTTTCAATAAATTACAGCAGAATGGTATACGGGGTCCATTTTTAGAATGGTTTAAAAACTACCACAAAAACCGCTTCACGTCGGTGAGTGTCGCAGGCTCGTTAAGTACTAGGATTCCAACCGATAAAGGCACAGCACAAGGTTCGATTCTCGGGCCGACCGAATACTTACTGTACGTGAACGACATATTGTGTAACATCTTCACGGAAGGCTCCGTGTACCAGTTTGCTGACGATACATGTTTAATTGCTGCACATAAAGACATACGTGAGGCTCAGAGAGTGATGCAGAGTAACTTCGACTTATTATGTAAGTGGGCTCACGATGTTGGTCTAGTTATTAATGCAAAAAAAACCAAACTTCTGCATATACACTCGCCTTACCTGACGGTGTCTAGTGTGCCTTCTGTCGTTGCCCATGAGCATCTGTGTTTACATCGCCCGGCCCAATCATGTTGTTGCCAAACATTGGAGTTAGTGACTCATCACATGTATCTTGGTTTGATAATCGATAGCAACTTCCACTGGCGGCCGCACATTGATCATGTATGTAATAAGCTTAGATCTGTATTGTCAAAGATAGCAATTCTTAAGTATAAGCTTCCATATAAAACACTTAGAATATTGTATTTGGCACTGGCTGACTCCGTGATTGACTATGGCATAAGTAGCTACGGACTTACATACAAAACTTACGTCGAGGACATTTACAAGTTACAGTTGCGTATTTTAAAAACTATTGTACCCACAAAAATAAAACGAAAATTCCACGATCATGATACGGGTCTATTTAATTACTGTCAAGTTGTAAATGTCTTTGACAAGGTACGTATACTCGCTTTAAAAGAGAATTATCATAACATAAGTAACATTAAAAAATACGTGAGGCCTGAGTCGTTGCGTTGTTTGGCATATCAGCCTACATTTAGGATACCTAGGTCTAACAATGTTTATGGAGCAAGGACGTGGGAATGCATGCTTCCCGCTATCATGAACGAGCTACCGTTGGCTGTAAGAAACATTATTAATGTAAACAATTGCTCAAAGGTGCTTAAGAGGCACTTCCTGGATTGTGTTGCAGTACAGGAGGTGTCTATTTAGTCCATCCTTATACTTATTCTATAATATTATACCTTATGTACTGATAAATAATGTGGCACCGAGTTGCCGTGTCTGGCATACTACTGTTAAACCCACGATGGTTTGTGTGGTATGTTTACGTCTTAAAAAAATTGATTGTAATTCTGTGTTTTTGAATAATAAAAGGAAAAAAAAAAAAAAAAAAAACTTTTATTTTTTTATGGGCGGGTAGGAAATCATCAAATGACTCCTCCCGCTCTGGGCGGAGCGGTAGGGAGTGTCAGACTTCTACTGACTCAAAACCACCCATATTCCTTCTTAGCCCTTTGTGTCGAGGCTGCGGTATCTCTTTCGAACAACTTTTTTGAGGCGCGCGTGGAACGTGAACGCGCCGTCGACACGGCCTGTCGCCGTCATAAGACGGACGGACGGCGAGCTAGCCCATTACTCACCGTCCACAGGCCCGCGCCTACGGTGGCCGGAAATATAATAAACAAAACCACCTGTTATCCCCTCAGTATCACACCGCAACCTATCCCGCGGCCGAGTGCAAGCTGCCCAGCGTCGCGCGTGGTTGCTGCAACAGCTGGCTGAAGAGCTGCGCTCCAAGAAGTATAACCTTGGAGAGGCAAGGAACATCGCTGACTCGCTGTGCAACGTCGAAGATTGTGCAGATGTCGAGGTAACTACAATCATCACCTGCCTAGCCTTTTCCCAACTATGTTGGGGGCGGTCGGATGCAGCTGAATACCAGTATTTTTACAAGTAGCGAATGCCTATCTAACCTCCACAACCCAGTTAGTACTGGGCAATACGATACCCTTTGGTAAGACTGCCCCTTTGTCAAACTTTCGAACCTCTGACTGCCTGTAACGATTGGAGGATGTGGAGGTAACCACATTGGCACAAATTAAGAGACACATAATACGAGGTGTGACATAATATACGGACAATCTCTGGTGTATCGGACCATGAAACACTAAATGGTCATGAAACACTAAATGGTATAGTCCAACACTAAAAATAACGCAATGACTGGGAGAACAAGTGCCTTACGGCTTCTCCCTCTTACTGCCGCACTCAGACAGCTTTAATGATTACTTAGGCCATCACTAAGTAAAGGTTTTGACAGTTTTGTCATGCAAAAGAATGTCAAATCTTTACTAAGTGACGGCCTAAGTAATCATTAAACATCTCTGAGTACCGCAGTTAGACTATTTTTTACATCCATTATTTAAGTTGTTTTACAGTTCAAAAGTGCCCTTTTTGAATTAAATAGTTCAACTTTTACATTCTTGTAAAACCATAGCGCAGAGATGACAAATAATTGATTGATAAATCTATTTGTTTCATTTTAGAGTAAGCTAGACAAGGTGACATCTCGTCATCAGGGCAGTCGGCCAGCCGCTCTGTCCGTGAGCGTCGCTCCACTGGCCAGCTCGTCCGTCGCCTCTACTAACGGAGATCTCAATGATTCTGGTGAGTGTTGCTCTTAGATTAGTAATCGGCTGGCTGTTCTGTCCGTCGCTTCACCAAGCCTGAAGGCGTCCCACCTTAAGCTCGCGGTCTCCAATCAAGTAGGTACACGTCGTGGTTAAATAAAGAAAAAGAAAAATCTTCTATTGATCTATTTCTGATTTGCCTCACATTTGTTGGGTTAAATCAGCACAGCCTTGCAGCTATGACGACCGGTTTAGTTCGACTTGTGCCGAGCCGAAAGGATTGAAACATGATTCAGAGTTTGTCGATGTACCCGAACTGAATGAAGAATGAATATGTGTCCCGTCGGGGCTGCGGGTTGTTCGCAAGAGATACCGCTGCCTCGGCGCAAGGGCTAAGAAGGAACATGGGTGGTTTTTAGTCAGTAGAAGTCTGACACTCCCTTTCGCTCTGCCCAAGAGCGGGAGGGGTTATTTGATAATTTTCCACCCGCCAAAAAAATAGAATGAATATGTGTAGGTATATGGCCGAAGGTTTTTTGTTCAACAAACTGCCAAAGAGAAATTCATCATTCTCTTGCTCTTATCCCAATTCATTAGGGGTTGAGGCAGCATGTTTTTTTCTTCCATACTTATGTATAACCCGAAAGATAAGAAAAGAAGAAGAAGATTAGTGTTTACAAGGCATTAATCATACCTGTCCTTCTTTATGGCGCAGAGACATGGTGTATATATAAACCAGACATTAGAAAACTAGACACATTTCACCTAAGGTGTCTGAGATCCATCCTACCCAAGTAACACAGAAAGCATTTTAAAAAACAACTAGTATACTTATGTAGTGCTTAAGGTCCGTATAAACTCTTATAATAGTTCACCGAACATCTTAAGGCTTTATATTGGCATTTGAAAACCATTGTCATGCTTTACATTGTATAGCGGTTGGACAGTGGCATGTCAAAATGCTTTTATTAAGCCTTTAGTTTAACTGCAGCAAACCACAATGCAGCAGTATAGCTTTTAGCTGTTTTCAGTGCATTTGGATCAACAATAGCATTGTAAGTAGTAAAATAAATGCTTAATGTTGTTTAATAGCATAAACGTGAACCATTAAAATGCCAAGTTAATCCAGTACACAGCTTTCAGCTGTTTTTGGTGCCTTAGGGTTTACAATAGCATTTTGGGCCATAAGATAATGCCTAATGCGGTTTAATAGCATATACTTGTACCATTATAATGCACCGTAAATCTATCAAACAGCTTTGAGCTATTTTGAATGCTCTTTGTTGTGTTGTAGGACTTACAAGTGCTAAGTAAAAGCCTAATACTTTTGAATAGCATAAACGTGAATCAATATAATGCTTGCATTTTTAAAGGTCACCTGAGTGCTGTTGTCCGGTTAACAGCTCTTTAACCAAATACACGTGAGCTATTGTGATGCGTAAAGCCATATATACATTCACTTTAACATAACATAACATCACGCCTGTAATCCCCGAAGGGTTAGGCAGAGGTGTACCTAATAGTACCACCCACATTTCGCCAGTTATGTTTAAGTCCTATGTAATAGGGGGCGAGCCTATTGCCATCAACCGGGCACAAATCCAGACTCCGTGGCTGTTACTGATAAATTCCTGATGGAAAAAGCCAATAACACTTTGCCCGACCCGGGAATCGAACCCAGGACCTCATGCACAGCAGTCGCGCATGCGACCACTAGACCAACGAGGCAGTCACTTTACTGTATTCGTAAAGCCATTTGTCGGTCATATTGGGGAGAAACACATTTTATTAAAATCAACAAAACAAGATGTACATTAGTATGTTTGCATCATCATGAATACTAATTATTTTTCATACCACTATTACATACGTACCAATAAAAAATGTTATGTGAAGTACTTACTTAAGCTTTTTATTTACATAGATTTAAAGGGTAATCAACAATTTCTTTGGCAGGTTATTATTTTTTAAATTTAATAACCTGCCAAAGAAATTGTTGATTACCCTTCAAATCTAAATTAAAAAATAAATTGATTTTGACTATTATCGTCATGTACCGCTATTTAGTTTTTATGGGTTTTATTGTTTTGCTCAAGGATTCCCAAAATTGCGTTCAAGTAATGGCACTATTTCAGTCTACATCAAGCCTATTGGCATGCCAGTAAACCCATATAAAACTACTTTATAGACAATGGCACTAAAATGGTTCACCAAAAGTCTTCTCTCTGGCCTCTAGCCTAATAATTGTTCACGTGTGAGTATTTATAATGCTGGTGGCATTAATTAGACTTTCTAAAGGTTCACCGGGCTACTGTAGACCGACACCATTTTGTAAATATTTTATAACCAAAAAATATAATCTAATGGACCTATTTATAATAGCAATAGACCTTTATCATAAATTAAAAAATAAATTGGTTTTGACAATTATCGTCATGTACCGCTACTTAGTTTTTATAGGTTCTATTGTTTTGCTCCAGGATTCCCAAAATTACGTTCAAGAAATAATGGCACTATTTCAGTCTACATCAAGCCTATTGGCATGCCGGTGAACCCATATAAAACTACTTTATAGACAATGGCACTACGATGGTTCACCAAAAGTCTTCTCTCTGGCCCCTAGCCTAATAATTGTTCACATGTGAGTATTTATAATACTGGTGGCATTAATTAGACTTTCTAAAGGTTCACCGGGCTACTGTAGACCGACACCATTTTGTAAATATTTTATAACCAAAAAATATAATCTAATGGACCTATTTATAATAGCAATAGACCTTTATTATAATGATTTAACTTAATTAAATACTGCCCAGTCAATACTATTATGTTAATAATGCAAAATTCGTTCTAAACTAGGAATACACAATTGTTTTGGTTATTTCGTACATTTCTTTTTATCAAACTTTATATCAAAAACACAAAATATCGAAGGCGCGTGAAAATTTTCAATTAAACTAATATAGACATTTACAGTAAACTACATTGCGTTTAATATTTGATGGCATGAAATAACAAAACAGTCATAAAGTCATCCAGTATTATACATTGTTTAGTGATGCAAAAAAAGTATGTTGTCGTTCATTAAATTTTGACGATCTCCGTCCATACTCCTGTCCAGCAATAGCTGGACATAGTACTTATACTACAACGTTAATTGTATTATAACATTTGTGCCATGGTATTAGAGATGTTTTTGCAATGGTGTAGGGTTTATTTAAGTTCTACATGTGAACACTTTAAAAGCCACAATCATTCTTTTAGCACAATCTAATGCTAGTCCAATGCTTTTGTAATGCGATTGGCAACTTCATTGACCGTAATTATGCTTTTTTAATGTGATTGGCATCTTAATTGGTCACAAAAATGCTAACATAATGCGCCTGTAATGCTAAAAAATGACTACTTGTGAACCTAATTATGGCCTAAAGCCACATAATTTGTGCCCAAATAAGCATAACAGTAGCCGTATGGACGTTTGTAGTGCTAAAATATAACTAACTCAAAATGCTAAAACGATACTGAAATGCCGTAAGCCGGCCGTTATTGTGCTTTGATGTGTTACTTGGGTAGGCATTAAGTGGCAGGACCGTGTGCCTAATACTGAGGTTCTGCGACGTTCCGATGTGCTTGGCATAGAAGCCCTACTGATGCAACGCCAACTCAGATGGTGTGGGCACGTCCTTCGCATGAAGCATGACCGTTTGCCCAAAGTGGTTTTCTATTCGGAGATGACAGAGGGCAAACGAAAGCATGGCGGTCAACATCTCCGCTATAAGGATGTGCTCAAGAGGCATCTTAACGCTTGCGCTATTGATCCAACTGGTTGGGAGAGGCTCGCTCTGCATAGGTCGTCTTGGCGCTCTACTATTTATAAAAATATAAAATCTTTCGAAAAACAGCGAATCGAAACAAAGAACGAAAAGCGCCAAGTACGTAAAGTGAAACCTAAGCCCTCCTACACCTATACGTACAACTCTTCCGGTCAACTCTACTGCTTTAGCTGTGACCGGGTGTTTAAAAGTAAATTCGGTCTGGCCAGCCATTTAAGGGCACACGCTAGGAAATAGCTTGTAAGGGTCGCCGTTACCGAAATCGGTAAGGAGGACTATATATATATATATAACCCGTCATCTCATCAAACGCCTCTTTTCTTACCATATCATCCGTTACAAGTTTACACAGTCCATCGTTTCTGTGACATTCCTCTTCTCTTTTATCATCATCATCATCATCAGCCGGAACACGTCCACTGCTCAACAAAGGCCTCCCCCTAAAGGGGGGTTGTCATCATCCCCACGCTTGGCCTTGGACTTGGCAAGCCGCCTGGCTTGGGGATTGCAGTGAGGTCACCGAAAGTTTAAAGGACCCTGCTGCCGCCCGTCCCTCGGTTGCTGGTTGCAGGTTAAGGACGTACCCGGGTCAAAGGGTCAAGGGACGTACCCGGGTCTTCTCTTTTATACGCCTACATTAATACTCAAAACATACCGAAAAAAAATTTCCTTATCTTCTTCTATTGCTGATCAATTACAAATTATAAAGTCTCAACATAACATAACTTGTAACTAGACATATTTATTGTTAACAGAAGAGCAGATAAGCTCGCTAGTGAAGTGCGGCGGGTCGCTGTGGCCGCAGCTGTGTGAGCGTCGTGCCGCGCTCACCGCCGCAATACACGCGCCCACTGAACATGGCGCCACTGAAACTAACAGGTGAGGCCTAATAGACATTATGGATAATTAAAACATTTCGTAAATTCATTTTTCTTCTTATCGTGTGGACAGTAAGTAACTATAAGTAGTTTCTAAACCGCCTCAAAGACCTCTGACATGGTTTGACGACTGGCGGCCGGGACCACCGGCTTCCGAAGCACGGAATCATCTTTTTGACAGAAAATCAGGTGATTCAAGCCTGTAATTTCCTAGCCAAACTGGACACAACTTTAAGTATGCTTCCTGTGGGAATCGAACTCACGACCACGTCACAAGGCAAACGCCTAAACCACTCGACCATGGAGGCAGTTGAATAGTTCGTTAATTAATTTCGTACTACTCCCTTGTCACAGTATAAATACTCATTATCCTAATTCAAATTAAATTGGGGTCAACAAGGCCAAAAGTTTTAGTTGCCGAAGTATCCATTTTGTCACAACTACGACTAGACTAGACTAAAAAAATAGTTTAATAGCTGTAATAATTACAGTGAAACACACACTCGTCTCTTTCTAAGTGTTGCGAGAACGCGGCAGCAGATAAACATTTTCAATAAAGTACATAATAGGGTAGTTGAAAAAAAAATCTAATTAGTCCGTCATAGATTTTCAAAAAATATTGGACACATTTTTTTTTTTTCACGTTAACTAAAAAGATACAGTGCTTCGAAAACTCGAGTGCCGTCACATTGCAGTACATTTTTTTATTGAAAAGTGAGGTTACAAGCCCCCACTCATGTACTTTGACGCGTTTTATCTTCGTAATTTTTTTATTAATTTGATAATACAAAAAACACGTATCCAATATTTTTCGATGTCTAACTAATGGACTAAACAAAAGCTTATTTTTTAGTCAGTCGACATCCCTAATAGTACATTTTTATTCGCTGGTTTTGTAACAACTGCCAACTGGACTGCCTCGTTGGTTTAGTGAAGTATTTCGATTTCCGGTCCGGCAGTGTTATTGGGTTTTTCCAACAGGAAGTTCTCAGTAGCAGCCACTGAGTGTGGGCTGTCTGCCCGGTTGATGGCAAAAGGGGCCTTCTACATGGGACTTAAAACATAACTAGTATTAGGTACATCTCTGCAACCCTTCGAGGATTAAAGGCGTGTTGTTATGGTAATTTAACAAAAATAACCCAAAAAATATATATTAACAAAAACATGATATTCCACAGGATAACTCCCCAGTGGGTTCTATCGCACACAGCGTCACTCCACTGCTCGCTAGCTCTCAACGCGATCAAGAACAAGCTACACACCAAAAACACGCAGAAGAGACTCGCTGTCTCACTCACACAACTTAATGTAAGTATTCTCTGTCTCATAGCCCACTGTTGGGATAATTCCCCAGTGGGTACTATCGCACACAGCAGTACATTCGGGGCTGCGGGGAAGGAACTTGGGCGTTTTTAGTCAGTAGAAGACTGACACTCCATTCCGCTTCGCCCAGAGCGGGAGGAGTCATTTGATGATTTTCCACCCTACAAAACATAAGACCATTTTTAAAATTATGATCCTGTTATGATTCTACTAAACGGCCATTTTATCAATAACACAAACAACATACACAACAATCAACACACCAACATTCCACAACAAGACAACATAACAAACAACAACATTATCATAACATGTGACAAAGACGACGTCGTGTGACGTGTGTTTGTGTGTGTAACATTAATGTTACACAGTCCGCTCGTGTCCACACTCATACGCCACGTTCTATCCCCAGGAGTACCTGTCCGGCGCGTCATGCGAGTTACTAGTAGTGCGTTGCGAGCGCGCACGTGCCGAGGCCCGCGTGCGTGCGTTACGTGCACTGCACGACGACGTGACGTCACGCCGTGGTCTGTTCGAGTCGCCCGGTGGTACTGCGCCCGATAGGCAGGCCGCCAAGCAGATTACTGTTATTGATAAGGCTATTGTGAGTGGCTTTTAAATTCTTTGTTTAATATACTGAGCTGAGAATGTGTAGGTTTTGGTTAAAAGTTTTAGAAAGAGCCTTCGTAAATTCATTGTCGTCTTCAGTTGATAGGTTGGTCCGAGGATGGGTGTTCACCCGTTACATACCGAGTTTATCTGTGCCTCGGAAAATACGTTGAGCCTTAGTCCCGGCTGTCATTTGTGAATCTTTGACAGCCGTTACAGGTAGTTCCGCACCCAGAGTCCCGAAAGGCTGAAAAACCAGTCTTACTTCTCTTAGTAAGGCTGGAAGTTAGACTGGAAGCCGATCCCAACATAGGCAGGCATAGTTAGGAAAAGCTAGGTTAAATGATGGTACGAGAGATATTGATACATAGTAAAAACCGTTGGGTCATTGGCCTTTGTAACTTTTGACGTTCAAATAAAGTAACTTTTGAAGTTCAAATAAAGTAACTTTTGACGTTCAAATAAAGTAACTTATGACGTACAAATAAAGTCATTTTTGACGTTCAAATAAAGTAACTTTAGTAACTTTTGACGTACAAATAAAGTCATTTAAGACGTTCAAATAAAGTAACTTTAATAACTTTTGACGTTCAAACAAAGTAACTTTTGACGTTCAAATAAAGTAACTTTGGACGTTCAAATAAAATAACTTTTGACATTCAAATAAAGTAACTTTTGGCGTACAAATAAAGTAACTCTTGACTTTCAAATAAAGTAACTTTTGACGTTCAAATAAAATAACTTTTGACATTCAAATAAAGTAACTTTTGACGTACAAATAAAGTAACTCTTGACTTTCAAATAAAATAACTTTTGACGCTCAAATAAAATAACTTTTGACGTTCAAATAAAGTAACTTTTGACGTTCAAATAAAGTAACTTTTGACGTTCAAATAAAGTAACTTTTGACGTTCGCATAAAGTAATAATGTTCAAATAAAACTGATTCTCAATCGAATTCTAATACATGATTTATTTTACAAAGAGAACTGAATAATTAAGGAATAAAACCTTACAGGAAAGCAAGCGAGATGAACTGAAACGTCTGATAACGTCGCTCGCTATAACTGAGCGTAAGATACAGAACGTACGGGAATGCCTCATCACTGTGTTCAACAGTTTCCATAGCGACGCCGGGCAGACGGAGCGATCGGTCAGCGACCGGTTTGGAGGTACGTATGTGTTGCAGATAGAAGTTTCTGTTGTGTACTTGTTGTTAGTCATACCTGTGTCAGTGAGGAACAAGAACTTACCTAACATAACGTAATCTCAATTAACCCAGTAACTCTTGCCAGTCCTGGGAATCCAACCTAGGACCTCGTACACTTGTGGTCATTAGACCAACGAACAAAGATGTCTCATTTCAGTTAGGTTAGCCTTCGCACTGGACAGCAGTGCAAAGTGGAGGCGAGAATAGACGTGAGCGGTGACGTGTGCGGCGGTCGCTTAATTGGGTGTGAGTAGACTGTGCACATATCTCTGCTCCGGTCTGGCCACTAGCCAGTATGCATCTCTGCACAACTGCGGTGGATACACATTGGCTCTTAAGCATCTCCTCTCCTCTCCGCTTCGCATATCTGGTGTAGTCCGCCTTAAAGCCCACTTGTTCTAATAGAAAGATACCTGTTTCCTACATTATTATGCTCTTACAACATTATTGACATGTTCAGGTCAACTGTCTCTCCCACAAGAGTCCGTGTCAACTCTCCGCCGGTTCTACGAGGAGAGTCGAGAGAGACACAGGAACAAGGTCAACCTGAGCATGGACCTCGATACTTCGGAGAACTGCTCGTATGATGCTGCAGGTAAACCGTCACACCATGGGGCCTCAGGCGCTACGTCCAGTGAACGCACACACGATAGCGTCTTATTGTTATTGGGACAAGCCCGCCACACTATTCCCAAACCACTGTAACTCCTGTAAGCCAGAATCAACAGTGGCGACCACCAGAAAAGCGCCGAGACAATGAAACTCGACGAAGTCCCAGAGAAACGATTTAACTGTCTTGGATCCCGCAACTAAAATTAATCAGAAAGATAGCGTCTTATTGTGTGTTTTTTCCAAACGAAAATACAACTATCTGATGTCATTTGGGCTTATTTTATCCAATTTGCACCCAAAACTATGATTTAAATTTATCTTAAAACCAAGTAAATATTGTGCGAGTGAGCGAAACGAGTGCTTGCAATTTATTGCAGTTATTGTTGAAACCAAATGCGCATCTTGCATACTACACTTGGCCGCAACGACCAACTCCAGTACTTCAACTATGAGCGACCGGCGCGAAGTCCTTCACAATCCAATTGACATTGGAGTATAAAAGACTGGAGAGAAACCAGTTGTTACGATTAATTGTCTGAAATGTTTTCGTGTCACTGAAAATAACATTGATTTTTCAGAAAATGCAAACCCAACATTCATTGATGAGCTCAAAATCTACTTGAAGAAATTCAAATTGGAGAAGAATAGAAAATTGGTGTTAGATAGGTAAGCACTTATACAGAAGTACTTATTTTTACCCTTTGCCTAATGCCATCAGCCGAGCACAAATCCAGATTCCTTGGCTGCTACTGACAAAATTCCTGGAAAACCTCCAATAACACTTTCCCGACCTGGGAATCGATGCCACAACCAGCAGTCGCGCTTGTCACCACTAGAGGAGTTAAGGATGTCACGTGACTTTAGTATAATTAACTGTCACGAAAGTCCGGTGTCTGAACTTCTGGAGATGTGTCCGCAATCAGACCGACTAACAGAACTTTCATAATTGGCTACTTGACTACTGTTGAAAATTCACGAAAATGTTATGTTATTTTAAAGAACTAACAGAAATAACACGATGTGTGAAAAAAGTAATAAAATCGATCAGAAAATGGCATAGTTTTAACCGATTTTAAATGACGTGTTAGACAAAGACAGCGCTGTAGAAACGTGACGTCATATTTCATACCGCCATAGTTACGTCACGGTTACGTAGTACAAATGGCCGTTTTGCGCGACAAGTATAGAAAGTGCCCCCACCAAAAACTTCTAAAGCATGTAACTACTCCATTTTTTTTATCGATATTAAAACTTTTTTCACACATCGTGTTATTTCTGTTAGTTCTTTGAAATAACATAACATTTTCGTAAATTTTTAACAATAGTCAAATAGCCTATTGTCCAGTTACCAATACATGTTATATTGTTGATTCAGTGGTGAAAAAATCTGGATATTCGAAACCCTCCAAGCCTCGATCGACAGACTCCACTCGAGTTGGCAACGTGAAGACGTCACGTGCTCGCTAGTGTGTCCGTCTGTCTGTCTGTCACGCAACCTGCTGCGGCTCATACATGTGGTGGAGAAGAAGGAATATTTGGAGGGAGTGGTGAAGGTGCTGGAAGGAAATCAGAGGAAGAATGTTGCTATAGGTGAGAAGGTTTTCTCTTTTTCTTGTTTACTATAGAGCAAAGTTTTCAACATTTGGCGACCAAGGTTAGGGCTCGTTTACGGAGACTCGGGGCGTCGCGCGGCGCGTGCAGAAGGCTCGTCTCGAGCTTTTTTATTCATTTACTGAGAGGCGCGTCCACCGCAACGAACGCTGCATTTTAAACTAACAAACGAAAAATCGCTTCTCGTAAAATCGACGTTTGAAATCGTTAACGTTTTCATACATCGCCATGTGTTTGAATTAAAAAACGCACAACGAGCCGCGCGACGCCCCGCGTGTCCGTAAATGAGGCCTTAGGCCGATGAAACCTGGGCCGTCCAAAAGCGACAATATTCTGAACTTGCCGGAAACAGATGGCCGTTAAAGTTGTGGTCGTGGTCAGTGCGCGAGGTCCCTGCTACCACTCCAACCCACGTTGTCTTTTAGAATAAATTAATTTATCTTGCACTTTATTTTAATTATAACATTTTTCACAACTCTTCGACTACCTATTTGCACTTTTGCCTTTACCTTTCATGTAACTCCAAACCATTGTATTCCCAGATATATCATCAGAAACCGAAGAGGAACAGATAACCATAGACAGAATAAAGAAACGACTCAACGAGAATCTCATTAGCCTTCAGAAAACCACCAAAACGCTGGACTTAGGTCACGAGAACCTACAGCTGTGGTCTGATAATGATTTGAAGAAATATATCTCTTGTAACAGAACCGTTGACGGAAAGACTTATAAGGAATATGAAGGATATTATTTGGAGAGTTTGAATCTTAATATTTAAGGGAAGCACCAGGGTAACCCGCGTAATAGGGATGTTTTCTGGCAAAAAAAAAAACATTCTGTTAAGTCTGTCTGTTAGATTATCGAAAAATATTGGATACGTGTCTTTAGTTTTATCAAATTAGTAAAAATTGACGAAAATAAATCGTGTCAAAGATCATGAGTGGGGGCTTGTGACGTCACTTGCTGGTAAAAAATGTACCAAACTGTGACGTCACACGAATTTTAGAAGCACTGTATCTACTTCATTTTTTGTTTACGTGAAAAAATAAAAAATACTTGTCCAATATGTTTCGGAAATCTATCTGACGGACAAATTAGATTTTTTTTGTCAACTACCCTATTGTTTTTCCTCGTCTGCGGCTCAGGTGTGAATTCTGCCTCGACAGCAGTTTCCCGGCTTATGTCAAAATGTACTATTTCCATTTTTTATTCTCGTGATGTTTGAGCGCGTAAGGTTGAAAAGCGATGTTGCTTGTATTGTGCGATATATCTTGTGTATTAAATAATTATGTTATTGAATTTATTGTTTTACTAGCTGTGTGCGTTGCAATGCCCTTTTTCCTACCTACTACTTGCCTACCTACCACCAACCTACCTACTACTTACATACGTACCAACTATCTACCTACGTACTACCTATCTACGTACCAACTACCTACCTACATCTACTTTCTCACCGTTTAAACCACAGGTTTAAACCTTCTCTGGACTGCCACAAATGTTTCAAAACCAAAATAAGATAAATCGGTCCAGCCACTCAATTGTTTTGCCTTCCCGGAACCTCTCCACTAACACTTAACGGTATGGTTTTAAAGTTCAAATTGACTTTTACGTATTATTACGAATCGTTTGTATGGGAGTATAGAAAAGTGTTGTTTTTAGACCTTTTCAATTTTTCTCTGCGTAAGAACCATCCTCGTACGAAATCGGTTCAGCTGTTCTCGAGATTAGCGCTTAGCAACACATTCAGCGATTGATTTTTATTATTATAGAAGATTTGCATAATGATATTGTAAAGTTACCAATTCCTTTTTTTTTGGGGGTGTGGGAAAACATCAAATGACTCCTCCCGCTCTGGGCGGAGCGGTGGGGACTGTCAGACTTCTACTGACTAAAAACCACCCATGTTCCTTCTTTGTGTCCGAGGCCGCCGTATTTCTTTCGGAACCCGCAGCCCCGAAAGGCGTCGGCCCAATGTTCCTGACATCTGTTGGAGGCGCGCGTAGAACATAAATGCGCCGTGAGAAACGGCCTGTCATTGTCATAGGACAGACGGACGGTGAGCTAGCCCATTGCTCACCGTCTACTGGCTCGAAGCCATCACGTGGCCCCCGACACCCAGTTACCAATACCTGTGAATACATTGAGCATTACCAGCGATGCGTTATCATGTTAGAGAGGTAAAGCTATTTCTCATAACATAATTTCACGCTTGTAATCCCCGAACAGTTAAGCAGAGGTGTGTCTAATAGAACACCCGCATTTCGTTAGGTATGTTTTAATAGATGGCGAGCTTATTGCCATCAACCGGTCCAAATCCAGAATCCATGACTGCTACTATGAAACTCAATTACACTTTGCCCAAACCTAATAGGACCTCATGCTCTGCAATCGCGCTGCAACCACTGGACCTATGAGGCAGTGATGAGGTCAGATAGGCAGTCGCTCTTTGTGAAATATTGATAATGAGTTGCATCCGGTTAGACAGGAAGCCAAACCCAACATATTGGAAAATGGCGAGGCAGATGATGACTCACTTATTTCGTCAACTGTGGGAGTGTGTGAGGTGCTAATAGAGACACAGTGTCTATCTATAATCTATGGGTACTTTCAGTACCTACTTTCTAATAGCTGCTATGCGTTCAAGTATTACGTAACGCTATTTTTGGAGATTTATGACTCCCCCTCCCCCCATGTAACGCGTCGTAACATTTTTATGTTATCCCCTCTAGTAAAACGTTACGAAATTCGCCAATTTTCCCTAAAATTTAAATTTCTAAGATAAAAACATTTTTTTAAATGCGTGAGAGAATCTCTCAATGCGACCGTTCTGAAGAGTTAAAAAACAATGTTACGTAAAGCGTAGTTGAAACCCCCTCCCGCCCTTGTAACGCATCGTAACGTTTTACAAGACCTCCCCTCGTATTTCGTTACGTAACGTAATACTTGAACGCTCTGTGGCTGGTAGCTTGTGTTGTGTGAAAACGCTTCACTCTTTGTGAGCATGGTGGCTTTGACATAGATTGGTAGCATACCGAACGCCAGCTAACGCTATGTTGACGAGGAAAAGGCACTTGGTATAAGTAGGTACGGTTCGGAGTTCAAATTCCTGGAAAGTATAACAATATCTCCGGATTGCATATAGCATACTCAGCTTTTAATGTTCCGCTGCAGCCGGGGCGCAGATAGTATAGGAAATTATATGGCTTGCCTAACTTCCGTCATTTTAATTCAAATTCAAATATTTAATTTTTGAAATAAATCCATATTTTGTTAGTAATAATATAACGTAGCCTAATATTAATTTAAAATTAAATTTACAATATTAAACAACACTACCTACATTACAAGTTTATCGCTGTTCTTTCTGTTCTGTGTCCCACTCGGTCTGAAAACACGTGGCCAATCTTATAATTACTTTAATCGATAGCTTTGCATCGAAACAAACAAGTTTGGTTTAAGAGAAAATGTTCAAAAGTATATGAGCTAGTCGAGATATGAGCTATCAAAGTTAAAGTTCATTCACTGATTGTATCTGTTGAGCAAGTTTGATTTTGATTATATCCACGCATAAAACATTGTTCAATCGATAACCATCAACATCTATATCTATACATATAATAAATCTGTAGAAAAATCTTTTTTGTACATCGAAAATATTAAAAAAAAAAATTGTCAGGGTATTAAAGTATAACCAACAGAACACATTTCCAGCATTTTTGGAATTTTTGTCTGTTTGTCTGTTTCGATGACTAAGCATCACGTCAAATTTACGAAACGAATGTAGGTAACTTTTATACATAAATATTGTGCGTAACTTGGGCTATTACTTAGGCTTTGTTTCATCGTAATCGGTGCTCTCTATCAAAAGATATATGCATTTATAGTTTTCAAGAAGAACTTATCATTATGGTCAACAATGAGACAAGCAACGACATCTATTGAACGAATATGGTACTTATTAATAAATGCCTTCACAAGATAACTTTAAATAAGTTATGATAGCAAAAGGTACGTAGATATTAGTCTAAATGACGCTGCTTTCAAAATCTACATAGCCTAAAACCCTATAGTGTGTTTGATCGCTCTTTTTTAGCAGTTTATCTTCGTCTTCGACAGATGGCGTTATTCAATTGATGTCATTTTCTGAACCGCGGTGCTATTAAATAAACATATGTTTCGTGAATAGTCAACAAATAAAGATTTACCAATTACACAGTATAAAAATACTATTTTTTTTAAAGTAAGTTAAAATTAGATAAAACCCACGACATATTTTTTTTGTACCGTGTGGGAATCGAACCTGCGACACGCAGTGCTACTGTTAATCGTCCAGCCACTGCACCAAACATGTCTTTATATATAGATGTGGTGTGTTGTTAGCCCTATGTGTCGAGGCCGCGGTATTTCTTTCGAACAACCCGCAGCCCCGACGGGCGTCGGTCCTTGGGGGCCCCTTCAATGTTGCTGACATCGCTTTGAGACGCGCGTGGAACACGAACGCGCCTCCATCGTCATAGGACGGACGAACGATTAACTAGCCCGTTACTCACCGTTCACAGGCCCGCGCCATCATGTGGCCCCCGAGGCTCGGAGCGTCTCCCGCGGCGGCTGGGAAGAGGGGTTGTGTCCCTCTTACGTTCACCTCTTTCGCTAGCATTACTGTTTCGCAGAAGGAGGTGAAGGCGTTCCATTTCAGATTGGATGTCCCAGATTCGGTACAGGTACCTCTCGAAACAGCCTCTAATCCCCCCTTTTTTGTGGTTCGTAAATTATCAAATGGCTCATCCCGCTCTGGGCGGAGCAGAAGAAAGTGTCAGACTACTACTGACTAAAAATCACCCACATTTATTCTTAGCTCTTTGTGTTTCGAGGCCGTGGTATCTCTTGCGGACAACCGTCAGCTCCGGCAGACGACGGCAGCAACAATTAAGGGGCCCGAAAGGACCCCTTAATTGTTGCTGACATATCTTTGAGGCGCGCGTGGAACACGAACGCGCCAACGACAGTACCTGTCGACTATAATGTACCTGTTTCAAATTTCTTCAAGATCCGTTCGGCCGTTCTGACGTGGTTGAAACAAACACCCATCCATCTAAACTTTAGTATTAGACATAGTCAGTACTTTGCATTACCCTCTTCTTATTTTCTACAGCGGCAGTAAGTTAACGTAGGGCAATGATTTAATGTTCTTTTATCTAAGCGACGCATTTTAGTTTCCGACAACCACGCGAACTGTTACAACCCTTATTACTGGGCAATAAAGTCGACATCTGCACTATAGAGTCGGCCCCTTATTTTTCATTGGAAAGTAAACGCTGAATTGCATTTGTCGCCCAGTAGCGCAATTTTAATAAGTAAATTAGTTAGTTAGATTCTGGACGCCGACGCGTATACCGATTTTGGAAATCGTCTCCAAACCAATAGATATATAGATAGTCATTATTAAGTTGGTGAATTTGTGCATTATTACTAATTATTAGTTGTGTAATTTTGGGTTCTTTCCAAATTAAAGTGCTAGTGTAAATTGTCTTTTTTTTAAAAAGCCTTTCGGGGTCATCCGTGTAACAAATTGGTGTCAGAAGTGGGATACCAGAGACGAAGTCTTCCGACGTTGAGTCAGACAGACACTGGTATCCCGAATACCGAGCCCCCGTAGTTGGTCGACAGTAAGACTTGGCCCAAGGCTAAGCCTGCACCAACACTTTGGACGACGGTCAGCCTCCGCTCTTCAGCGTGAGCCCGCTCCAACCACAGCACAGCACAACACATTGGACGACGGTCAGCCTCCGCCCTTTAGCGTGAGCCCGCTCCGACCACAGCACTACACATTGGACGACGGTCAGCCTCCGCTCTTCAGTGTGAGCCCGCTCCAGCCATCATCACCAACATCATCATCATCATCACCAGGGTCTAACTCACCACATCCAAGGCCAAGAAATTCCACAGGGAACCGTGTGAAATTTCCAACTCCCACGCGTCATCGCTACAAATGCATACGCCGAGCATCGTGTTACTGTGAGTGTTTCTTGTGTCTACTATTACAAAGTGAATCGCGCCTCTGAATCGTGTTCCAACTTCTACTATATTTTATAAAACTATTTGTACTTACCTACTTACACTGTTCCACATATTCTTTTGTTCTCAAATTATATAATTTGTCCAGCATATCATAATGTCTGTCAAATCAGAAAATTCCGACAAAATAACCTTGTCCGTTTTAACTAAATTCATAAAATCATTTAATGGGGACAGGGAGACACTACCTGCATTTCTCACAAATTGCGAGAATGCAATGTCCCTGGCCACATCAGACCAACAAAATGTACTTTGCAAATATATCATTTCCCAAATGGAAGGCAAGGCGCAGGTAGCATGCAGCCTAAAATCTTTCAATGGCTGGTCGGAACTTAAATCCTTCCTAAAGTCCACCTTTGGAGAAAAAAAACATGCAACACATCTCCTATCGGACTTACAGCATTGCAAGCAACTGTCAAATGAGGACGTTACACAATACTCTCTACGAATCGAGTCAATACTAACCCGAATTCAGTCGGACACTCATCACAGCTGTAAAGACACAAGGGAATTACCTGGCCGTATAGCAGCCATGGAAGACCTAGCTCTCAATACATTCATGTTAGGCCTAAACTCTTCTATATCCAACATTGTTCGGTGCAAAAACCCTTCAACTCTCAATGAAGCGATTCAATACGCTATAGATGAAGAAAAATTATTTAATTTATCTAAACCTAAACCGACCAAACAATGTTCAACATGCAACAAAATAGGCCATAATTCATCTGAATGTTTTAGAAACAAAAAACCCAATTTTAATTCCCAAAAACCGTTTCATAAGGTATTTATATCATCCTGGGACTCTAATAAAAATACAAATTCAAATGCTAACTCTAATACTAATCCTAATATTAACACTAATTCTAATTCCATGCCAACTTGTAAATATTGCAAGAATTTCGGTCACACAATAGAACATTGCCGTAAAAGGCAGTTCAATATGCAACGCCGTGAAAATACGGGTTCTGCGCAGCACTATCATAACTCACGTGATAGCTCTACGAATGCATTTACGCATACATGTGAATGTGAGGCCAATGATCATAATAACTACACTGAATCCGATGATAATTTAAACTAAATCGGATTTTGATGCCGTGTCCGTCAAAATCTATACAAAATTATAAAGACACGACTCCTACTAAATCTACATCTCAGTCAAAGATGCTGAGTCCTACTAATTCCACATCTCAGTCAAAGATACTGAGTCCTACTAAATCTACATCTCAGTCAAAGATGCTGAGTCCTACTAAATCTACATCTCAGTCAAAGATGCTGAGTCCTACTAAATCTACATCTCAGTCAAAGATGCTGAGTCCTACTAATTCCACATCTCAGTCAAAGATGCTGAGTCCTACTAAATCTACATCTCAGTCAAAGATGCTGAGTCCTACTAATTCCACATCTCAGTCAAAGATGCTGAGTCCTACTAAATCTACATCTCAGTCAAAGATGCTGAGTCCTACTAACTCCACATCTCAGTCAAAGATACTGGGTCATACTAAATCTACACCTCAGTCAAAGATGCTGAGTCCTACTAAATCTACATCTCAGTTAAATATGCTGAGTCCTACTATCTCTACTAATTCTACATCTCAGTCGAAGATGCTGAGTCCTGCTATCTCTACTGATCCTACTAATTCACCTCAGTCAAGCCAGCTGAGTCCTGCTATTTCCATAAATCTTACTAAATCTTATGCTAGATTCACACCTCAAGCCAACGAGCTGAGTCCTACTATTCCTAATGATAAAATAAAATGTCACTTATGCAACAAGACTTCTCAAAGTTCTCATACTAACCCTAAACATAACTTACTTACATCTAACTTAAATACAAAGTCTATATCTAAACCTATATACGAAATTAACGATTTTTGTAAAAAGGTAGCCTTACCTCATACTTACTTATCTACTAATCACGCCTTAGAACAGTTATGTTTCCTTATCGATACAGGATCGACCATCAGTATCATCAAAGGCTCCTGTTTACTAGAAATTCCTAATCTATCCAATGAAACTGTAAAACTAAAAGGCATTAATAGTTCGGAAAACCCTGTTGAAACTCTAGGTACTTTTCAAATGGAGTTTAAATTATCAGATAATACTTATAAATACAAATTTCATGTCACAAAAGATGACATCAATATAAAAAACTACGATGGAATCATCGGTAGTGATTTTTGCGATTACTTTAAATCTAATATCGATTACTCTTCTAAGTCAATGTCTATATTAAATCATTCCATTCCTATCACTTATAATCAACCATCATATAATATACCAGCTCGTTCCGAAGTGGTTATCGAATGCACTGTATCTAATTACTCTCCTGAGCTGTACTATAATAACGAAGCCCTCGTACTAGATCATACCTTAAATGAAGGTGTATATGTTGCCAATTGCATAGTTTCAATCAAGTCAAATAAGAAAACAAACATTACTATCCTAAACACTACAGAAACTGACATTGAAGTAAAAGATTATCACGTAAATGTGACACCGCTTGAAAGTACTTATTCAGATTCTATATCTTGTTATAACGTAAATTCTACATCTTATAATAAATCTGATCGTATAAATAAAGTTCTAAATCTTATTCGCTGCTCCCATTTAAATGATGAAGAGAAAAAGTCTCTCATAGAATGTTGTTCCCAATACACGGATATCTTCCATATCGAAGGTGAGCCCTTAACCTTCACGAATGCTATAGAACATAATATTAATACGGGTGATGCACCGCCCATCAATGTAAAATCATATCGCTTCCCCGAATGCCACAAGGAGGAAGTTGACTCCCAAATTCGTAAAATGCTAGATCAAAATATTATCCGACCTTCTATTTCGCCTTGGAGCGCTCCAGTCTGGGTAGTACCGAAAAAGATGGACGCGTCCGGCAAACAAAAATGGAGAATAGTCATTGACTATCGCCGTCTCAACGATGTCACTGTTTCCGAAACTTATCCGCTGCCTCTTATTACTGATATCTTGGACCAATTAGGTCATTCTAAATATTTTAGCACACTGGACCTTACCAGTGGCTTCCATCAAATAAAGACTAACCCCAAAGACGCACCTAAGACAGGTTTCACAGTTAGTACAAATTCAAGCATGTCTGGACACTATGAGTTTACCAGAATGCCTTTCGGTCTAAAAAATGGCCCTGCTACATTTCAGCGCCTTATGAATACTGCGTTATCAGGCTTACAAGGCCTTCATTGCTATATTTACTTAGACGATTGCATCGTGTATAGTCAAAATTTACAAGATCACATGCATAAACTGCAATTAGTATTTAACCAATTTCGCGAATATAATCTTAAACTCCAACCGGACAAGTGTGAGTTTCTTAGACATGAAGTGACTTACCTTGGCCATATTATCACCGATAAAGGTGTCTCTCCGAATCCTGAAAAAGTTAACGCCGTATCGCAGTTCCCAATTCCTAAAAACCCTAAAGATATTAAATCATTTTTAGGCCTAATAGGCTATTATCGCCGATTTATTGAAAACTTTTCTAAGTTAACTAAACCACTTACCTCTTTACTAAAGAAAGATGCTGTCTTCCACTGGAGTACAGAACAGCAACATGCATTCGATTTTCTGAAAGAAAAATTAATTACTGCCCCTCTTCTACAATACCCTGATTTTTCACAGCCTTTCAACGTTACTACTGACGCCAGTAATTACGCCGTTGGCGCAATACTATCTCAAGGTCCCGTCGGCAAAGATAAGCCGATCGCATATGCATCGCGCACTTTAAATAAACCCGAAGGCAATTACTCTACTACAGAAAAGGAACTTTTAGCTATCCTATTTGCCGTTAAAACTTTTAGACCATATTTATATGGATACAAATTTAAAATAATTACAGACCATAGACCTCTTGTTTGGTTATTTAATGTTAAAGATCCCGGTAGTAGACTCATTCGCTGGCGCGCGCCTCAAACTTGAGGAATATGACTACGAAATTATCTACAAACAAGGTCGTCTTAATTCTAACGCCGATGCGCTATCTCGTTGCCCTATTAATTCTATTGATGTTAACACTCTAAATAACCTTACTTATGAACAGTATTTTAAAAATCAATTTACTAATCAACTTCCTACATCAAATACTATTATAGAAGAATGTACTCAGGGTCTACAATTATCTAAGCTAAATATAATAGCTTGCCCTGTCTCTTTAGACTTTGATTCTTCTATGCCTTATTGTGAAGAAATAATATCACAACTCGACAATTCTGATGACCTATTTAATTCCGAACGCGAACCTCTTACAATACTACGTGTCAATGATAAAAACAAATCTTACTACTTTTTATTTACAAAAGTTCATCATTATGAACAAACTAACTTCAGAGATGTCTATACGTTATTAATCAAACTCCGAAACTTACTAATCGATTGTCCAAATATAACCGAGCTCGCGGTACCAGATTTTAGTGACCCATTTTCTAAATTAGCTTATACTAAAGTTTATAATATGATATCATTTATTTTTCACGGTACCAACATTAAAATTCACATATATAAAAATCAATTAATTTATCCTACTCCTATAGAGGTTCCGAAAATACTAAAAGAAAATCATGACTCTGTTATTGCTGGTCATCCAGGGTCACAACGGATGTATTCGCGTATCAAAGCTGCCTACTATTGGAAAGGCATGCGCTCTGACATTGAACAGTACGTTAAAAAATGTAAACTTTGCCAGATCAATAAACCCTTAAGGAAATCAAATAAAGCTCCTATGGAGATAACTTCTACGTCTACTAGACCATTTGAACGATTAGCTCTTGACGTCGTCGGTCCCTTACCCGAAGCGGGTTTCCAAAATTTTAAATTCATCTTAACACTTCAAGATGATCTAACAAAATTTACTAGCGCTTATCCAATGATTACAGCTACTAGTGAAGAAATAGCTCGAAACCTCGTTCATTTTATGTCTCTTTTCGGTTTTCCTAAAACCATTTTATCAGATCTAGGTACTTGTTTTACTTCGGAATTATTTAAACAATTAACAGATATATTGAAGGTTAAAGCCCTTTTTACCACTCCGTATCACCCACAGACTAACGGAGCTCTTGAACGCTCACATGCTACTCTAAAAGAATACCTTAAATCTTTTGTTAATGAGAACCAAAACGACTGGCACTGTTATCTATTCACTGCAATCTTAGCATATAATACTACTCCTCACTGTACAACTAATTTCACTCCCCATGAACTACTATATGGTTATAAACCATGTATTCCTAATTCCTTATATGAAACTTCCGGTAATACTACATATAATGAATATATCAGAGCTTTGCAATATAGAATGCGATTTAGTCGCGAAAAAGCTGTTCAAAATATCCTAAATAGCAAGGAGAGATCTAAACAATATTATGATGCAAACTCCCGTGAAACTACATACAAATCAGGAGACATGGTGTACCTAAAACACCATCACAGGCTTCGCAAAGCATTATCGCCTATATGGAAAGGTCCATATAAAATTGTAAAAGTACATAATAAACATAACGTGACTCTTCAAGTAGGTCGTAAAAATATAAAGTACCATACCAATGAAATAAAACCTTCAACATCTTAACATATACTACGTTTCTTTTCAGAACGCTATGCTGCCATGGCATTTCAAGCCACAGCCTCACCGAATCGAGCATCATCCCCATCTACCATAGCCCCGGAATTTATTTTGAACCTATTAATAATATTAATTTTTATAGTGACCATTGGAAAGTTATCACTCACGTCGATTTAATCTCCTTAGAACCTTATCTTAACAAAATCGAAACTCTATTACATGAAACTCTGAATCTCTGTAACAAAATTCAATCACAGGATTCACAAAATTTTAACATGTGCAACGATGTGTCTAACCCTATTGAAGTTTTAATTCAATCTAATTATAATAAATTACAATCATTATCGCATATCATTTCTAATAAATCAAATAGTAAAGTGAAACGCTCTTTAGAATTTGGAGGTGAAATCTTAAAGTTCTTTTTTGGCACATTAGATGCAGACGACGCTAGAAAATACGATGCTGCAATCGAGTCATGTAAAAAGAGTGACACAGAAATATATCACCTAATGAGAGATAACATTCACATAATTAAATCCACCATAAATAATTTCAACACTACTATTTACAAACTTAATCAAAACGAAAATAAATTGAACACCCAAATTAATCAGATGAATGAAATATTTTCCCAAATCATAAAAACTGACAACTTACTGCTATATACCTCAAGGTTAAATAATCTTCTCAATATAATCGAAGGTTCTTTACTGTCTATTTCTAATTTACTTGATACTACGGTAAATTCTATTTTATTTTCTAAGGTTAATATATTACATCCTAGTGTTATAAGTCCCTCTAATCTTTATCTTGAATTATCTAAACATAGTAGCCAAGTAAGTAAAAGGTTAGACTTCCCAGTTCCTTTAAACATTGAAAGTATTTACTCAATAATAGATGTTTCCGAATTTAGCTCTTATTACTATAACAACAAGATCATTTTTATATTACAAATTCCTTTAATAACACCTGATAAGTTCATGACCTATAAAATCATACCGCTACCTACTCCGCATGATGACACACACAGTACATTTGCGCTGATTCAACCTTCTAACTCCTTCATCGCTTTAAGTGACGACAGGATGCATTATGCTATGCTGGACACACTCGATAAATGTAAGAAAATAAATAATAACTTTTCCATCTGTGAATTAACTACTGTATATTCATGTATAAGTAATCCAAATTGTGAATCTAAAATATTAACTGAAGTAACACTGTCTTTACCTACAGAATGTAATGCCAAACTTTTATACGGTCAAATTGATATTTGGCAAAAGTTAAATAACAACAAATGGATTTATGTTCAATCAAATACAAATAAACTAACAATTAAATGTGAAGATAATATTAGTGATTATTCAATTATAGGTACAGGAATTGTAAAATTAACAGCAAATTGTATTGGTTATTCTAAAACTGTTCAGTTAATGACAACTAGTTCTTATTCTTTTATTACTAAGTCTCCTTTAGATATTAAGTTTGATATAACAGCTGATGACTGTTGTAAGAAGGACATATTTAATAAAAGCTTGTCACATTTGTCGCCAATATCTTTAAGTAAAATTAACTTAGATTCTCTGAAATATGCAAACCATCAAATGGACAATTTAGAGCAGGAATTAAATAATTTAGAAAAGGAATCTCATTTTATTAAATATGGTCCTTATTATTCTACTTTTACCTATATTCTAATTGTGTTTTTATTTTTATATGTTATTTATAAGGTTTTGAAATATTTCAAGAATAAGAATACTACCAATTCTGGATGCAGATATTTAATCAATGCTATAATAAAAAAGCTTCTAAGCGCACATCCAAAATATCAAATTCTATTGAGATGACTGAAATGTCTTCAGCATCTGATGAAGACAATAAATCTGTACAATCCTTACCAATTCGCAACACTAATTATAAATCTACCGCTCATACCCATAAGGTCAAATTCCCATCAAACAGGAATTTAAACTTTTAATAGTATTTTATTGCAAATTATTGTATTAAGTTTTCTATTATATTATAAGCTATGTTTAGCTATTTTTACTTATTATGTTTTAAGCTATAATGTTCTATCTGCATAATTATTTTGTAAAATGACTATCTTAATCTCACTGCATCTCCAATCTTTTGTATTTAACTTCGCTCATCTTTATAAGATACAGCTTCGTCAAAAAGGGGGAGCTGTTACAACCCTTATTACTGGGCAATAAAGTCGACATCTGCACTATAGAGTCGGCCCCTTATTTTTCATTGGAAAGTAAACGCTGAATTGCATTTGTCGCCCAGTAGCGCAATTTTAATAAGTAAATTAGTTAGTTAGATTCTGGACGCCGACGCGTATACCGATTTTGGAAATCGTCTCCAAACCAATAGATATATAGATAGTCATTATTAAGTTGGTGAATTTGTGCATTATTACTAATTATTAGTTGTGTAATTTTGGGTTCTTTCCAAATTAAAGTGCTAGTGTAAATTGTCTTTTTTTTAAAAAGCCTTTCGGGGTCATCCGTGTAACAGAACGAAGTCGCGGGCACAGCTAGTTAATACAATAAAACAAAAACAAGCTCATAATCTATGTGGTTACATTCTCCGAACTCACCTTATCTATCGCTGTGGTAGAGCCATAAGCTCATACGCTGCACTTTCGTTCTTATCAGCCAGACACGGCGTGATGTGCAGGCGCCAGTGACCACCAGCTTAGTTGTAAGTTCTAAGTATGTATTTAGTCTAGATAGGATAAGCAGTCTTATATCAAACTCTGTAAGCTCGTTCTAATAAAATCTTAGTATAATGCCCCCTTTTTTTTTTTGGGGGTTGGAAATCATCAAATAACCCCTCCCGCTCTTGGACAGAGCGGAAGGGAGTGTCACACTTCTACTGACTAAAAACCACCCATGTTCCTTCTTAGCCTTTGCGCCGGGGCCGTGGTATCTCTTTCGAACAACCCGCAGCCACGACGGGCGACGGCCCTTGCCCTTGCGGCGCGCGTGGAACAAGTCGACACGGCCTGTCGTCGTCATAAGAAGGACGGACGTCGAGCTAGCCCATTACTCACCGTCCACAGGCCCGCGTCTACGGTGGCCGGAAGCCGTAGTATAATGGCCAGGTTTTATTTTCGCAGTCGCTCCGCTCTCGAAATGTAATAAATATCTCGAGCACTCTATATAGACCATTTTTTTGTATTGGGTAGCAGCTATACAAAACCTTAACCTTGGTTAACCTTGGTTTTATGCGCGACTGCAACTTTTTTAGGCATGCCATTTAATTCACATCCCTTTTTGACGATTATCAGGATTTACTTTCTATGGAGTTCTGTACAGTGCAAGGTCTAATTAAATTAGCCAGCGAAACTCCGCAGATGTGACATGTGACGTATCCAAACAAGATAAAATAAAAATACAGGTGGTATGATTTTTTGTGAGATCAATGACCGCAATTAAATTATTTACTTGGACTTGATAAGAGCATCATTGTCATCCATCATCATCAGCCTTTAATGTTCCCACTGCAGGGACTCGGGCCTCCTCTCTAGGAGAGGGATGGGCTATAATCCACCACGCGGGCCAAGTGCCTCTAATCATGATAAAATAAATGGGATAGGTACATCAAGTGACTCCAGCAAAAACATAAAAGATTTTTTTTTCTTGTGGCGATATCGTTACCCGTTATGTCAGCGGAGTTTCGCTAGCTAATTTAAATTAATCATTTTAATCACAAAGTGGTGTATGTACTAAGTGGTACTCCTTGTCGCGTCACAAGTGAAAACTAATAATTGTAAAGGCATTCAGTTCAGTTGTTCCAGTTATTTTTATCGCACATGCAATAAATAGGTACATGCTTTATGATAAGCCGCCCTCATTCCAGTAAGTAAGAGCGTGTAAGCTGTTTTATCTAAAAGAAAAGAAAG
This sequence comes from Diarsia brunnea, assembly GCA_949774965.1. Classification (NCBI taxonomy): domain Eukaryota; kingdom Metazoa; phylum Arthropoda; class Insecta; order Lepidoptera; family Noctuidae; genus Diarsia; species Diarsia brunnea. The sequence continues at coordinate 11,095,605 of OX459007.1, read as the reverse complement.
AAAAATCTAATCTAATCAAAAAAAAAAAAAATCGAAAAAAAATAATCTAATCTGCCAACTAAAGAACTTTTTTTTTCCATGTATGGGTAAGAGCTAGGCAGATTATCATCTGCCTAGCTTTTTCCAAAAATATGTTGGGGTCGGCTTCCAGGCTAACCAAATGGAGCTGAATATCCAGTATTGTATATGGGGCGACTGCCTATCCGACCCCCGAAACCCAGTTAGAACTGGGTAATGCCTTTGGCAAGCTGACTGGTTGTCAGACTTTCAGGCCACTTACTGCCTGTAACGACTGCCAAAGATCTGTACATATGTGGCAGCTGGAACCAACAGCTTAAATAAAGTGCTTTCCGAGGCAAAGAGAAATCTTAGCATGTTATGGTACCAAGGCAATCACGGCTTAACCTAAAGATTGATCGGAGCGGCGGTTTTTATTTAATAATTTATCTTTATTTCAGACATAATATCTATAAAAAAATACAAAACTGCTTTGTTGATATGATTATGTGGTTTATTTTTATGTTATGTTCCTCTTTTTATTGTTTATAACGCTAGTGTTAAAATTTACCAAATTGTCTCATGAACTATCTGTGGAGTAGGTACGTGGTTGATTTCACATTTGTATTATTTCTGTATCTTATTTTTCTATGTAATTCTTAATTTGTAATTGTTTGTTTTCCCAAATAAAATAAATAAATAAAAACTAAAAATAATACAAAGAGAGTTAGTAGTCACGAGCTTCTTCCCTTTCCATCTGGGTAGCCAGAACTAAAAAATGCCATTTGGTACAACCCCCTTTTTCTTCCGCCTCGTTGCCTGTCACTCGGCCATAGCAAAAAAAGTAAAAAAATTATTTACTGCGGGAATGGTAGTCATTTAGAGGTTACTTAGTGTACGCGTAATGTGGATAGCTTTCGAAATACTAACGTCCTGTATACTGAATAGGTACCGAATTTAAATCCGGTAACCGTCCAGTATCCGGCCTAATTCTTCACCGGATACTTGATCCAACTTCACTCGATTATTTTCTTCATTCCCCTCCCCACATAGTTGGAATCACAAAAACGTCCGATCCGTGAGGGTGTTATCCTATTTGGCGCTGCCGTGAGACACACATTATTATCTCTTTTTGTTCCCTGTTTAATTTTTAGGTATAATATTTTTTTGTTGTGTGTACTTGTGGTATGTGCTAAATAAATATGTTTTTTTTTTATTGGGTATCGAGATCAGCCGGCTTAGCATGACCACCGAAGAAACAGGTTGTGTCTACGGAGGAATCGATAAAATGACAGATTGTAGAAAGATTTCTATCGTCGTTAGCATGGCGATGTAGATAGAACTCTTTCTATTCTTCAGTCGACAAGAGTCTTCTATGTCGAGCATGGCGACAGTTTTCTCTTTACTTTTGACATTTGGGAGTAGAAACAATTCTTTTCAACAAATGTCAAATAGTCTACATCGCATCGGACCTAGACAAAATTTCTGATAGTTTTTGACGTGACAACGTCTTATAAATTGGTTTGCCGGGTGACACTTCAAGAAACTGCGTTACGCTCCGCTCACGTTATGCGCTCACAATGAGAGCGAGTGAGAGGCACGCGTCCAGAGCGAGAGAGAGAGAGTGAGAGAGATAGGCATACACACCGGTTCATGTCTTGCGCTTCTATTTTCGTTGTCACGTAAAACTTTCGCCCGTATACCGACTTTACAGGCAACCAATTTTTTTTGTTAAAATAAAAAACATGCCGGGATCCTTTCATCGCCACCGTCTTAGTTTTTATGCCGAAAAAAATCATAGGAAGTTAAAAAGGAACGCTGTACGAGCGTTGAGCGGGGCTTTTGATCTGCCGGAAAACGAGTTCCTCGAAAATTATAAAGTCAGCAAGGAAATGGTTCAGTATTTGTGCCAGGAGCTGAGCGAGGATCTATCTCCTAGCACATCTCAGGGACTACCTGTTCTCGTCAAAGTAAGTACAATCTAGGCAAGGTACGCCTTCCAACTACCTTCTAATTGGTAATAAGCAACCTAAGGCTGGGTTTATAGTCACGCTGACCATCGGCGCAGCGCTGAGGTTCAGCGCGAGACGATTTAGTATCGAGCTGATCACTACGGAATACAGACGCTCAAAAATGCATTAATAGCTGCTGGGTTGTACTACCTATAAAAAAAGAAAGACAAAACTACGACGAAGACTTCATGTTCATCAATCGATTGAGCAGAGCCGTTGCGTTTCTAAAACATTTAGAATAGTGCGAAAATAATATCTTCCTAGGATTTGTTTCTTCTTTATTTTTATATAGTGGATCGGATCAGATGCATTCGAAAATAGTTTTCTCAGGCCTACTTCGTCGATCACTCAACTTGTGTCTACATCACGATTCAGCATACTGTACACGCTGACGGTGCCGCTCGGCTGGACACTAGAACGCTCACAGAAGGCAAAGGCAAAGCGCGTGTCGCGGTCACCGCGCGCGCTAGTAGCTACGCGTTATTCTAAAACGCTTCTTAGAAGTTCATACGTTTCGGCTGCCAGCGCCGACGGTTAGCGTGACGATAAAACCAGTATTTTTTCTGAATCTAACTATGACTCATATTTTGCAGGTTCTTTGTTCAATGAAAGTCTTGCTTACAGGACATTACCAAAGAGGTGTTGGCCAAGAGCAAAATATTTCCATTGGCCAAACCACAGTGAGCAAATTTTTGAAACAATTTGTTGTTGCTGTAAATACACGGTCAGTTAATTACCTTCTTGAAATACCCAAGTTTGACTAGCTTATAATTGTATAAGGCTTATTAGCTAGTCAGATATAGATATCTAACTCCTTTCGTTTCAGACTGAAACCGCGATGGATTGTGTTCCCAAATACTGAGGCAGGAAGGCAGACTGTGGCATCTGGGTACCAAAGAAAATTCAGGCTCCCAGATATATTAGGAGCCATTGATTGTACCCATGTACAATTATTTCCACCACCAAAGCCACAACAAGCGCAATATCGAAACAGACATGGTGTTACCTCCATCAATGTGCAGTTGGTAAGAAAATAGAAACCATAAGATTAGATCCTGTGATCTCTTTTGTTGGGATGAGCATAAAATCAATCATCTAAAAAAATATAACCAGTTCTATTACTTCTAGATCGCAGATGCTGACTGCAGAATCCTGAACGTTAATGCCAATTTTCCAGGCAGGGTCCATGACCAATTAATCTTTAATGGTTCTGTGGTCAAGACAGAACTACGCAGACTTCATCAAAATAGAATTGGCCAGTATTTTCTATTAGGTAAAGTATTGTAGAGTATAAGATATAAAAAAATACAGTATAATTATGTAATTGGAAATAATAACAGTTCAAATAATATTAGTATTTATTTATAATATTAATGTAATTAATGTAAAAGAATATAAAATAAACTATTAATATTTAGAGCCCATAAGAATGGGTTTCTCCATTCGTTTTCTTTGTAATCTGAAACGAAAGAAAATTAATTTATCAATAATTTCAGGGGACTCAGGCTATGCTCTAGAGCCTTGGCTCATGACACCAATCTTTCTAAATCAATTTAATGTTAATAAATAATACATAAATTATATATATAATAATAATAATACATAATTAACAATAAATCTTTCTACAATCTGTCATTTTATCGATTCCTCCGTAGACACAACCTGTTTCTTCGGTGGTCATGCTAAGCCGGCTGGTGGTCCAAAATTACCACTTCAGCAGTTCATAATATGAATTGCGTTAAAAAACGTAAAAATGGACCTTTCATTAAAGTAATGCGTCTGGGACCATTCTGGAAAATAGATCATAATAGGAAAATAATATGAATTGCGTTAAAATTCGTAAAATGGTCTGCTAAAGTGGCCATTTTAGACTCCCAGATTCTATTATGTAATCCTAAAAAATATACCCCGATGTTGATTAAATGAAATGTATTAAAATTAGGTTTCCATGGGAACGCAGGAGCGTGGGGGGCGACGACACTACAGTCGCTCTCGGGTAGGGTTGCCATCTCAAAAATTTGGTAACCCCGGACAAGACACGTGTACAATACACGTAAAAAGTCGTTATTACAGTTTGTTACAAATTGATTTATTTTTAAAATGTACTAGGTAATTGTTAAATTTTTAAACCCGGACTACAAATGAAGCCCCGGTCGGACGCTCCCCGGACGCCCTCTAAACTAGGACAAATCCGGGGAAACTAGGACAAATCCGGGAAACCCGGACGGATGGCAACCCTATATCTCGGGTAGTGCGACACTAGGGCTTACAGTCGCTTCTTGGGTAGTGACGTCTTTAACAAAACAATTGACGATCGAACATACTGACGCCGAAGATGGATGATAATGACGACGATGAATTAGATTTTAGGGAAATTGAGGTAATTTGGGCACAAATACTTATCATTCATTTTAACATTCGTTTATATGTTTACTTTTATTAATATTTTAAATATTTCGAATTATATTTCGTAATGCCATTGGTAAGAATAACTAAAAACCCCTTTTCGGATTGGATAGTGTTTTTGAACCTGGTGTGTTACAAGGCCCAAGGACCTTTTAGGAAATCGTCAACCAAACATTCTGTGCATGAAACTAAGTAACTCTACGCAAAAATTATTGCTGGAAAACTTCTTTCCTTTGGGGGGAAAATCTCGTTTTACTTAATGTAGGACTCAATTAATAATGCACTCAAAACTTTTGCTGGTTCATGCATTGAATCATCATTGAATGATACGAGGGTCGTGGAGGTATTTAAAATCAAATAAAAAATAATAATAATTTAAACAAAAACTTGTGGTAAAGTTGGAATTTTGACCCTAATATCTCAGTAACTAAGAAAGGTGGACACCTTTCTAGTTTTGTTATGATCTAGAACAAAAAACTGATAGCAATGACTCTAGTAAACAATTGCCTTTCGACTTCGGTAAGGGTAACGAAAATACCTTTAACCTAGCTATACATGTGCTCCCGTAGGGGCTGCGGGTTGTTCGCAAGAGATACCGCGGCCTCGACATGAAGGGCTAAGAAGGAACTGACACTCCCTTTCACTCTGCCCAAGAGCGGGAGGGGTTATTTGATGATTTTCCACCCACCAAAATAAAAAAAAACTTGAGAGGTGTCAAGGGACACCCGGATGGAACGAAGTTCCTAAGCATTTATTATTATTATTTATTTATTTATTATTATTTATTATGTTTTATATATTATTATTATTTATTTCCTTTATTCATTTTCTTTCCTTATACTAAATACATTTTTAAATATTTCTTAAAAAAAAAAGATATAAAAAACATTTAAAAATATAAAAAGTAGTAGCCCACCGGCATTGGGAACAGGGTCCGAGCTACCGGTGGTCAGGGCTCTTGAGAGAGGAACCTCCTGACAATGCGCGCCGTGTCCAGAAGTACTGCCTTCTGGATCAAGCCCTTGATCCAGCTACCAAGCGAGAGCCTCCTTAGATGTTCGTCGAGGCTCTTGGCTATTAAGCCATTGGCAGACACGACTATCGGCACAATGATTGCTGTATTCACGTGCCACATGTCGACAACCTCGCGAGCCAGATCTAGATACTTGAATTGCTTATCTTTCTCTGCTTTCACGAGGTTCTCGTCATGCGGGACCGTTATATCAACAATCATTGCGCGACGCTCCGATCGATCTATCACCACAATGTCAGGCTTATTGGCAACAATAGTCCTGTCAGTGACGATAGGTCGATCTCAATACAATGAAATATTACCATTTTCGAGAACTGGGTCGGGCGCATACCTATAGTATGGCACTTCTGTTTCCACAAGGTTGTATTTTTATTTTTTATTTATTTAATTATTATTATTATAAAAAGAAAGACGAAACTAAAATAACTGGCTTGCTTTCTATGAGAGAGAGAGAGAGACAGACAGAGAAATACGCGCACGCCGCACGGCTTACAACTATAGCAAAAAGTGTCGTTATAACTTTTAGTCTTATTTTTTTCCGTCTAGCCCCCTTTCGCAACGCGCGATAAGGAACTTCGTTCTAAAAAGCTATACATGTGCTACTACCGACCCTACTTGCCTGTGGCCACAGAATCATTATAGGGCCTATCTTACTTATGCAGGTAGGCGCACGGAACTAAGGCCGCGCCGACCCCCCACAGCGCCTGTGTGCGAAATCTATGAAGCGCCTCTTTTTTTCACGAATCTTCATGCCTCAACTTATTTTTTTAAATTATTTGTTAGGGAGATGGCGTAATAAAGTTTGGACGACTGCCTCAACAATGAATATGGTTGTACCTAGCAATGTGCAACGTCAAATATTAGTATTTCATATAAAAAGAGTTTTCTTAAAAAGTTACTTTTCTCAAGTTCTGAAACAAACTTTCACTATTTTTCTGTAATAAGTTATGAAATCAAGTATCTACAAAACATAAAATAACTGAAAAATATACAGGATGTCAAAGTGAGCTCGAAAATATTAGGTAGTACCTCAGGGTAGTACCTCAGGGACTCAGGGTAGTACCTCAGGGTAGTACCTCAGGGTAGTACCTCAGGGTAGTACCTCAGGGTAGTACCTCAGGGTAGTACCTCAGGGTAGTACCTCAGGGTAGTACCTCAGGGTAGTACCTTAGGGTAGTAACTCAGGGTAGTACTTCAGGGTAGTACCTATTACATCGGGTGGGTTATATTTTCTTTTGACCATGCATACACGAGTTGTATACCTACCCGCCTATACCTTACCTATAACTACCCTATTCCGCGCGCCGCCACCGCCGCGCCGCATAGCTAAAATCGCGGGACTAGTATTGGCTTTTGTTTGGTATAACTATGGTGGTAATTATGACAATAGGATTAATTTGGCTACCTCGTTGGTCTAGTGGTCGCAAGCGCGTCTGTTGAGCATGAGGTCCTGGGTTCGATTCCCGGGTCGGGCAAAGTGTTATTAGGTTTTTGCTTTAGGAATTTCTCAGTAGCAGCCACGGAGTCTGGATTCGTGTCCGGTTGATGGCAATAGGCTCGCCTCCCTTTACATGGAACTTAAACATAACTGGCGTTTGAGTGTACTACGCCTCTGCCTTCTGGAATTACAGGCGTGATGTTATGTTATGTTGGCAGGAATACTGAAGCCTTTCCATTTTTTTTGCAGTTCAGCAGATCAGATATGAAATATCAGGATTTCTCTGGAACGGCTAAATTTCCCTTCGTGTCCTTACGAGTATTTCTATTTTGTGACAATATATTTAATTTTCTTATTTTTAATGTGAAAATAATTAAATGACAAGAGACATACTTTTTATGGATAAATGGTTACTGTACATGGTTTTGTATGCTCGAAAATAAATAATAATGTATATAGTTACAATAACATGTGAAAGCAATTTATCTAGGCCCGAGAAGGGGTTTGGGGCCCGAGCGCAGCGAGGGCGCTAATAGTTCGAGGGACTAAATAAGTCTTTAACCCGAGGTAAACACTGTGCTTTATTACGAATACAAGGAAAGGTTGTTTTTTTGTAGTTGATGGATTAGGCTTACCCCCAATTACATTTACACCCATTACAATATGATTATCGGCTGATAGCAATAGACTTGCTCCCAAATCCCAATTACATCTGTTGAGGGCAATAGGCTTGCTCCCAATTATATCTGTTGATGGCAATAGGCTTGCTCCCAATTATATCTGTTGATGGCAATAGGCTTGCTTCCAATTACATGTGTTGATGGCAATAGGCTTGCTTCCAATTACATGTGTTGATGGCAATAGGCTTGCTCCCAATTACATGTGTTGATGGCAATAGGCTTGCTCCCAATTACATCTGTTGATGGTAATAGGCTTGCTCCCAATTACATCTGTTGATGGTAATAGGCTTGCTCCCAATTACATCTGTTGATGGCAATAGGCTTGCTTACAATTACATCTGTTGATGGCAATAGGCTTGCTCCCAATTACATCTGTTGAGGGTAATAGGCTTGCTTCCAATTACATCTGTTGATGGCAATACGCTTGCTTCCAATTACATCGTTTGATGGCAATAGGCTTGCTCCCAATTACACTAGTTTTTTTTATAACTTGACAGCTGTCAGTTGAAAGCGATTCTCCCTAGGGCTGAAAAGTATTACTTTTAACGCAACTCAGGCAAAAAAAAAATACTGTTGAAAATTATAATTATCTACCGGCCGACGGTTAAGGCTCCAGAGAAAGGACACTGCTAACAAAACGAGTCGTGACCAGGGGGTCTAAAATGGTCACTTTAGCAGACTCTATAAAATAATAATATGAATTGTGTAAAAATTAGTAAAATGATAAATTCTTAATAGTAACTGCGTCTGTGACCATTTTACGAGCATCGCTTTTTGTATGTAATCTAAGTGTTGAACTAGTTTCTGTTTTTTTTTCAAAATTGACAACTACAGACACACGAGTGATCCTATAAGGTTACCGTTTTTTAGGGTTCCTTATAGTTTCGCCATGTCTGTCTGTCTGTCTGCCCTTCCTTCCGCACTATATCTCAAAGACTCTTAGTACCAGAAAGCTGTAATTTGACATGAAGTTACACCAAAAAACGTGGTAGAATAAAATTTTGACAATTTTTTTTTAGGTATCTCCAGTACATACCTATTAAAGAGGGGATGTTTTTTTTTACTCGCGGAGCCCTTTGTTTAGGATGTCGCTAGATAGGTCGTTAAGAAATATTGCGAGTTAGCTCAAACACTTTTTTGATTAATGAATTAGTTTGTGAAATATTAAGGTTTTAAGTGCAAATCTTTGTTAGAATCAAGTGTACGGGTGTGTTGGGCCGTGTGAAAAAATCATGGTAAAGTCCGGCCGCGGAGTAGAAAGAATTGCGTACACTCACCTGTCATACGTTGTCTCTGTCACTCGCGAATAAAAGTATTGCCATCGCGAGTGGCCAACGTTTTCGTGTGAGCGCGATGGCAATACTTTTATTCGCGAGTGACAGAGACAACGTATGACAGGTCAGTAGCATATTTAACGAAAATAAAAGGAAAACTATTACAGCTAAGTAGGCTTTACAAGTTTATGAGTAACAGACGACCAACTTATAAAATGTACTTGTATAAATTATTTTCCTATACTTAGCTACATAATTTATGGGAGCGCAGGTCTGCAAATGTAAGTTTGTTTTATTTTTACAATAAAAAAAATCGTTCGGAGGCAGGTAGGCAGGGTGGTTAATTAGTTTAGTGAGTTCACATGTTTTAGTGGGCAACTACGGAACCCTACATTGTGCGTCGTCCGACATACACTTGGCCGGTTTTCCTTTTGAGGTACGGAACCCTAAAAAGGCGACAGGTCACAGAGATTTAGTCATTCCAAAGAAATCCATCGTTTTAGTTTTTCATAACTGCTCCATACATTTTTTTTCAGACTAATTATTAACTAGTGTCATATTTGATCAATCATTGTAATAAGATTTATTTTTACATGTCACTTAACGCTCAAGAACAAAAGAACAAAATTGCTCTCAAGAACAAAAGAAGTGACATGTAAAAATAAATTTTATTATAATGATTCAAAACTCTGCTTTAAACGTGATAAAATCTACTCTTCTCTCCGAGCCTAAAACTCTCTAGTTAGTTTCTAAACGAGATTTTCGATCCGCATCGCACAGCTCTGCCACCACGGTTAACCTTTCTGATAAAACCTCAATTTACCTACCCATATTAGGATATAGCTTGTTAGCTACGGGCACGTAACTCATGAAGTCATGACTCACGAACTCACACCAGCTCGATTTCGACCTTCACATTTTAAAACACGCGTGCATCACTTCGTATAAAAAAAGCTTCAAAAAATTCTATGAAAAAAAAGATCCCACTATAAAGGTCTAAAAATAAAATTTTAAAAAAGAATTTCGAGACTGCGTGATATTTTGAGATTCAGAATGACGTAAGTTTAAATCTATCGCAAGGCACTGTCAACTTTTCGACCTACAACAATGAGTTTATTTTCATTTGTCGTCTACATTGCAACTTGATAAGAAACATTGAGTTAGTGCCCTCTTTCAAATGAATAGTATGGAACAGCAGCGTCTGCATGGAACAAGTTATGAGGGTACATTTAACACAGATTTATAGAGGAGTTCTGAACTGGTATTCAGCTGCATCATCCGGTTAGACTAGAAGCTGACCCCAAACTAGTTTACAAAAGACTAGCTAAATGAGATAGAATGTTACCTGATAGACAGACGTACAATAATCGGTTTTGTTTTCAGGACAGAAAAAAGTAAATGTTGTTAATAAAGAGGAATTTACGTTTGAGTCACCCACCCACACAGTCGAAAGGTATTGCAAGATTCGTGCAGCGAATAGCTTGAATAAATTCCACTATTTTATTTTATTTTCAAAGTAGCGGCCAAGCATAAAACCTGTTTTAATCAATAACTGGTATGAACAGAAACAAGTTTTGTATGGGACAAAAACTTCTAAATCGTGACATATCTGAGATTTGAGCTATCAAGGTTAGAATAATTTCAGAGATTACACCATCATCAGTACAACTGCGATTTTATAATCAATAATTTATCTATTCACGTAATTTACACCCATTGCCATATATCACAATATAATCACACGAAAATGGAAGTTAGGCAGGCCACACTTCATACAAAAAGTATGAAGCGTGGCATGCCACAACTTCCCACGCTTCATAATTTCTGTATGAAGCGTGGGCCGCGTTCAAGTATTACGTAACGAATTGGGGGGGAGGGGAGGTGTCTTGTAAATCGTTACGATGTATTACAGGGTGGGAGGGGGGTTTGAACTACGCTTTACGTAGCATTGTTTTTTTTAAACCTGAGGGTTTAAAAAAGACAACAACGTAGAGAGATTCTCTCACGCGTTTTTAAACGTTTTTTTTTCTCAAAATTTAGGTAAAACTGGTCACTTGATAGTTACGTAACGTTTTATTATGGGGGAGGGGCGGACCAAAAAACGTTACGGCGTGTTACATATGGGGGAGTGGGGGCCAAAAATCTCCAAAAATTGCGTTAGGTAGTACTAGAACGCTCCTTAGCTGTTATCAATAGAAACAAATTTTGTAATCAATTATTATGGAAAAAGCACTTATTATTATCACTTGATTTTATAATTATCATAATATAACTAAAATTAAGCTAATGATAATAATTAATTAGGTTGCTTTTATCACTTGTCTTCTACTTTTATGAAATGGTTATCGTTCATTAACATTAATGTATCGTAAATTCGTAAATTTTACATACAATGTAACAGTATTTACAATATTTAGATACAAACTACAATTTACAGATATTAATACAATAAAATATGTACAAATATCAAAAAGGGAAGAATTACAGGGCTTCAAAAAACGTCTACATCGCTGTCAATCAATTAAAATGGATCATCAAGATACATAATTGACCAATAAAAGATGTTTGAACCGAATTGTATTATCAATTATCATATTTTATAAAAAAAATATCAAGCAATTTATTTCACGTCGCATTCATAAAAGTTAATATTAGGAATGACCTTGCGCCATTTTGTGATGTCAGCTATCAAATCGAACCAGTTAGGTGGAGTCAGCAAAATAAATATTAAATAATAATACAAAAAACCTTTTTAACAAAAAATTAAACCGACTTAACCGACGAAAATAAAAATCAGCTTCTGAAGTCGGTGACTTTTTTTTTGCCACCGACTTCAGAAGTTGATTTTTCTTTAAAAAGTTTTTGTTTAAAAGTCTTTATTTCTCACTTTTTAGGGGTTCTCACTCTTCACAGTGTACCGGCGTGATGTTATGTTATGAACTGGTTGGTGTAAACAATAGACAGACATGAGATTTCAGCAATCCCAGTCCATTTGCTATCATTTATTAAGGAGTTCCGGTGCCTATCTCCGAAGTTCTTCATCAGATCTTCACCAAATTGAAATGGGACCACTCCGAGAAAGTTCTCAAACAAAAACTACCCAAATCGCTTCAAGTGATCCTATAAAATTTGAAGAGTTCAAAAAAAAGATCCGACAAATTGATAACCTCCTCCTTTTTGAAGTCGGTTAAAAAAGGTTTACATCGACTACAAACTAGTCAAAGCCTGTAGCTAAGCCACCAATACTGAGCGAATATATAAAAAGGATATTTAGGTACTTAATTTAATCGACTGAAAGTTATTCCTTGCTGAAACAACCAGTAGTTTCCAATATAAAGGGTGTAAAAGTACCCTTAACGCAAACGAAGGGCACTTGTTGTCCCCACCACTGCGATCATTTTTTTGCTAGACCATACTTGGGAACCCTCTAGTTACGGAGATATTGGGGGTCAAAGTTCCAAATTTTTCACAGCTTTTTTTGTAACTACTAGTTTTTCAGGTTATAACTCTACATAAATTACCTCCATGACCAGCTTACTATTCAAAGAATCCACTAGAACAATGTTTTAAGACATTGAGTTTTACCGTAAAATGTGATTTTTGACCCCAAAAACAAAAGTCGTTTCCAAGCAAAAAAAATTACGTAGGGTTACTTAGTTTGATGTAACTGTAAGTACAGAATGTTTGGTTGACGGCTATGTGAATGGTTAATAAGACGTTTTATTCAACACTCCCACACTAATAAAATAATAAAGATAATAATAATGCGCGGCTTCGCGAGTAAAAGAAAGAGAAAGGATTGGTGGTAGGCCAGTCCAGGAGTGGGACAGAGCAGGCACAGGCATATAAAAAATAACGATACCTACGAACATAAATTAAGTATAGGTAATAATAATAAGGTAGTTGACAAAAAAATCTAATTACTCCGTCAGATAGATTTCCAAAAAATATTGGACACATTTTTTTTCTTTTTTCACGGCAACAAAAAATGAAGACGACACAGTGCTTCGAAAACTCGTGTGACGTCACATTGCAGTACATTTTTTACCACGTAATGGCGTCACTAGCCGGGAACTCATGATCTTTGACGCGCTTTATCTTCGTCAATTTTTATTAATTTGATAAAAAAACACGTATCCAATATTTTTCGAGAATCTAACTGACGGACTAAACAGAATCATATATTTTTTAGTCAGGAAAAAGTGTTTTTTTTTTGCAACAATAATAGCGATGGTTATCCCTATTATTGTTGCAAAAAAAAACCACTTTCCTAATGACAGTTGATAGATAGTTCGAGGTCATTGACCTGATATATTCCTATTTTTATTTGAATCGCATAGTAAGATCACCAGTATATTACGGTGAACAAAAGTGTTAACATACCATAATCACCAATTTATATCGTAATCATTTTGAGTTGGATCACCACTTAAGAACCGTTTAGTTAGATAATTTTCGAAATAATCACTAGTCAAGCATGATTGTTTGTAAACAAAAACTTTGTACAGCGAGCACAATATTTATTTTGTTACTTTGGGAATGTTTTTTTTTAATTTAAATAATTTCTATGTACCGGGGTTGTCTCTACGCTCTCTCTCGCTGGGATCCGTGGCTAATGCAATCGTATCCCTGGATCGGTGGAGACAATACCTATGTACCTACTTTGTGTTTTTAATTTTTGTTTGATTTTATTTAGATATCGCAGTGCAACTGGATAGGGTTGCTAGACTGCTCAACCGGACTTTCCTGTGGTGACCTCAATCAAACTAATGTAAGCCCCCCAGGCAAGGTTTACAAACGAGGTACAATTAAACGAACTCTCGCTAAGCTCGCCAGCGGCCGCTCGCCCTGAGAGGTTTGGCCCTGGGCTTAGGGCGTAATTGAAGGAGGGGGAGGGGGGACCAGTGGGGGACAGACTGGGTCGAATTATTATTATTCTGGGAATATAACGCTTCAGGCTCAGCGGTGCGGGTTGGCTCGAACTACAGTGATGAAGTGGTATCGGTTTTTACAGGGCGGCGATTGAGTCAGGTGCATTCTTCAAATAAACTTATATCCGGTTCTTCAAAGCTATTTTACAATTATGACTAGTGGGCTCACCTCTTTGAAGGATACAGGTACATAAATCCCCACTAGGGCATGAATATCAGAATCTCGGAACGAAAGTTCCGATATTACAATTCCGATATTGGATCACTCAGTATCGAAATTGCAATATCGGACATTTTTTTCTATATTTTGAGTTTTAAACTAAACCTATATTTTAGATCTTGTGTAGCGCCTTCGCTTATCATGCGATATAAGAGCAATGAAAGTCACGAGTGACATTGAAATAATACAAAATAGATTAATCACTGTAAACGCCACAAATTTTATCTAAACATCTAGGCCCTAGTGGGTATAGTGGGCTAGTGGGTGATGTACACTTGTACATCACACAGTAGTTTTCTTCATGATCATGTGCTCAGTAAATGATTTACGGTGTAATCATTTATGTAATTTTTACACCTAGGGGAGCGTTCAAGTATTACTTAACGCAATTTTTGAATATTTTTGGGTGTTAATTAAACCGGCTTCTCTTTAATAGCGTTATTCGCCTCTAAAAATCTACGTTGCTTTGTAAATTACAAAGTCAGCCACAATGAACGAGCGTCTAAATATTACTATCTTAGCCACAAGTTATCTTCTATCTGAGCCACTCTAAAATAACCAAACATGGTGGTTATTTTTTAGCATCTATTTGTAACATGCATTCGGTCGCAAGCGCGACTGCTGAGCATGAGGTCCTGGGTTCGATTCCCGGGTCGGGCAAAGTGTTATTGGCTTTTTCCATCAGGAATTTATCAGTAACAGCTACGGAGTCTGGATTTGTGCCCGGTTGATGGCAATAGGCTCGCCCCCTATTACATGGGACTTAAACATAACTGGCGAAATGTGGGTGTACTAATAGGTACACCTCTGCCTAACCCTTCGGGGATTACAGGCGTGATGTTATGTTATGTTATGTATTATCCATCTTGCAGCTTAGACAAGAGAATTATATTATTCTTGCCCGATCCATGGTGATCAATCGGGCCAAACTCATACCCATACCCAACTGGGGATTATTATTATTAACGCCGAGCCCGGGGTGTCGGGTGAACGCCACCCTACTTAAGGTGACTCCCACCCTGAGCCCACCCTTAGTTGTTGTAGGCCGGGGGTAAAACCGCGTATCTCCCTCGCTTCGTTCTCCTCCTGAGAACGCAGACTTTGCTCGTATTTGTTGTATTGGTGGAATATCACTGACTAACCTGATCCGGTTTTGAGATTAAGATGATCTCGGTTTGTTCAGTGGTTGGAGATTATGGATAACTAGTAGCGCTAGTAGATAAGTTCTGCCAGTGCTCAGAGAGAGTTGGTTTCGATAATTATAATAGTAGGTACAGTTGCAGTAGACTGCACTTCGGTGGCAAGTGTACTACGAGAATCGCTCTCAATGCGACTAATGAAAGGCGCTATTAAATGACATTCTTCACCGTAGATATGCGGTTGTTGGTACAAAAAGCAGGAATAAATACTCTGGCTTAAAAGTCTGTAACTTTTAGTATAGTTTGGCTGTTGTCACTTTATAACCAGGGCCCATACCACGACTTCATGAGAAATACTTTAATGTTGCTTCGGTGTTGGAAGAGAGCTAAAAACAAGATGGCGGTTCTCCGACTTTGGCCACGTGGCACGTGGGCTTCATGGTTATTCACGAAGCCTTAAACATATTATACCCAATGAAACAATGAGATGTATTCAATTGCAGTAAACAATAACCTACATCAAGATCTTTGTCCGGACATAGCACACTTTTATAAAATGGTGTAAAACTAAAGTAAAAAAATGCATCGCAAAACTCCGCTCCCGGCGTAAAATATTTTAAATAGAAGTTCGTACCAGTATAACGCAGACAGGGTGGGGAGGTGGTGGCAGGCGATGGGAGGGGTGGCCCACCTTTGGTCCTACCCCGTTCTACTGTACGGTTTCACTCGCAAACTCTAGCGCCCCCCGGGATCAGGAACAAAACTCCACAATGTATAGAAAAATCTATACTGCGCAAGTTCTCCATGGAATTTCTGTGTTGGAAATAGACTTCATCTATACATTTTTGATGGTCTCATTGAGTTAGCAGAAGTACAGTTCGAGTTTAAGTGTTGTTTAAGTAGTAGTAACTACGACTACAGTAATATTGTGGTCGATAATAACTTAAATAATGCTGGGTCATTATAATGTTACGAAAGGCGAAAAAACTGTTGACCTTCTAATGTTATACCCGTCTTTTAAGGATTTTTATTACTACCCATAGCATAAAACGACCAGAAAAACCTCTGCAAAACGCATATCATTAATAACCAGTGAGGATCAGGTTTGGTCAGTGGGTCGTCTTAAGGGCGGGTTTCACTAATATCCATAGCAAAAAGCAATTCAGTAATAACCACTTAGAAACGGGTTTCATTGATAACAACAGCAAAAAGCAATTCAGTAATAACCACTTAGAAACGGGTTTCATTGATAACAACAGCAAAAAGCAATTCAGTAATAACCACTTAGAAACGGGTTTCATTGATAACAACAGCAAAAAGCAATTCAGTAATAACCACTGAGAATCTTGACGAAAAAAGTCCCACCGAACCGAACATCAAATCTTATTCAAACCAACAGGGGGAGATAATTTTGACGGCTTGAGAAGCAAATACATATCTCATCATTCAAAAACAAACATTTTTTTTAACATCTAGGTAGGTAGGTGCTTTTCAAGTTTCAACTGTGTGGTGTTTTTTGCGAACAGACTACATGACAGGACATACGGACGGACGAATCTATAAGGGTTCCGTTTTAGTTATTTGGCTACGAAACCCTAAAACGACGATGCTGTAAAAAAAACACTTCACATAAAATACGTAAGCTAATGCTTACAATATAATAAGGTAGGTACAAACATTTTTCCTTTTCCTACATTTAAAAAATAAAATCATATCATGAATTAATACTTAACTTTTATTTTCAAAACTTCGACGTGAACGCGTCGCCGAATAGGGCGACGCGTTCACGTCGAAGTTTTGAAAATGCTTTATGACTATAAAATCAATATCAAACAATACGCTCGAACTCTGGATGCCCCCTGCAGTATAAGGCCTCCCCGCGTATGTCGTTCCCACGTGGGTGCACACGCACAGCACACACAGACACACACACACACACACACACACTCACACACTCACACACTCACAAACATACACAATACACCCAACTCGGCCGCTTGTGAGTTTGAGACCACAGATAAAAATAAGTTTGAACGGAGTGTTCAGAATTTGAGAACCTAAGACCGATTTGCTTGCTTTGTATTTTATATTCCGGTCTAAAATAATTCCACCTAAGCGCCTAGTTTACGAGTTTTACGTAATATCGAGTCTTTCAGAAAATCGCCAAACGGTTGGTAGACTTTTCACTCTGACCTATTTTTAGGTCAACGAACCAGAATTCAAGGCGGCCATGCTGCAAGCTATTGGGATTATTTTCCTGTTGTCAGCGAAGTGGTTTTTTTTATATTGTACCTACTTAGTATCGACATGGAATGAATCACAAGCGTGTAACGCGTGTTTTTTCTTTCCAGTGTACCGACAACACAGCGCGGCAGCGTGCTTCGATCAAAGAGACATTCAGTATCTGATCGCAGCGGGCTTGAGACGTTCCGGAGCTGTACTCGATTCATTGTGTCCCGTGATAATGTGTTAAATTGTAATTGCAAGTAATTAGTGTAATAAAAACAGGGTACCTATTGAATACGCAGTGAATTTTCATTACACGAAACCCATCTTCATGATGTTCGAACCTAACGGAATAAATCCTACCAATCCGACATAATTATGTATTTTAATAATAAATAGCTAGATCAATCCATTATCACTGACAGGACTATTGTAGCCATTAAGCCTGATATAGTGGTGCTAGATCGATCAGAGCGACGCGCAATGATAGTTGACTTATTGCCTCGTACGATGCCAGTCGTTACAGGGCAGTGGCCCAAAAGTCTTGACACCGAGTTCTACCCATTTGTAATATTCAGCTACATCCGGTTAAACTGGAAACCGACCAAAACATAGTTGAGAAAACCTAAACAAAAGATGCATTGTACCTAATTGTAAAACAAGGTCTAATTGTAAAGCACGAGGCAAAATTCGTGTATTTTCCCTAACGACGAGGTTGGTATGATAAAATGCGTATTAATTTGTACCAGCGTGAGTTTCTTTGATGAATGAATGGATGTATGTACTTCCACTGATACTTTCAATTTGTTTTAGTCGTACTAAATAAATAAATATGTTGACGTTGAGTTCTGCTGTCAAAACGCTCGTGGGTGAAAAGTCCTTTGGATCAAAAATTAATGAATTAAAGATAATGTTGACCAACGGTTCATGAACCAATCGACTGTCGGTAAATCGTTTCAGTTTCGTAGTATCCCGAGAATGTGTAGGGAAAGTCTTTGTCCTTGGGGATTTTCTTCGAAAAAGGACAACTATGGTAGATTGTGTTATTTCGGGGGGCTGAAGGCTCCCGGGGCTCAATATTGGCCCCATCCCCATCTTTCCCCTTTTTGTTCAAATTCATACTTACAATCTGACAGTGGCGTAGTGTGGTGGACTAATACATAGACGCTCACTACCTCCTACCTATTAGCCAGATCAACGTCAAGATTCTACCCATCACTACAAAGTATAAAACAATTTGCTTTCTCTGTCCCTATATCCCTATGTATGCTTAATCACTTCACTATCACTACATATCACTATCACTACATAGTATAAAACAAAGTCGCTTTCTCTGTCCCTATATCCCTATGTATGCTTAAATCTTTAAAACTACGCATCGGATTTTGAAGCGGTTTTTTTTAATAGATAGTGTGATTCAAGAGGCAGGTTTTAGTATATAATTTAACCAACATCCGCGCAGGTGAAGCCGCGGGCATCAGCTAGTTGACTTATATATTACTGCGTAAGGACTGGGCGGACCGCATGTTACAATGACGCCTCGAATTTGGTCCTAAAACGGTCTTTCCTAAGCCGAAGTGAACTAGTCCACGAGTTGCTCTCTTCGGTTGCGGTCATAAATTTTATTAAAAGCTTTATTTATGTTCTTTATACCTCGAAAATACCACGCCGCTTATACAAGGTTACGTTAACGAGCAGACTACACCGATTCTCTGTATGGCAAACTCGTCTAGCAAATGTTCGGACGACCGTATCTTTAGTTTTTATATCAATGATTCTACCATATTTTTGTATCTACACATTTATGATAGAGAGTTAGGTGCGAGAATAACATTGGAGTCAGTGGCAGATTCAAACATTTGCCACCCGTAGGCTATTCAGATTTTGCCGCCCCTACTGACATCTGCAATTCGATACCCTAGTACACTGTCATATTAGCATTTTTTTTTTGTCAGTTAAATTGTACACTTTTCATTTGATTTGTTTGTCAGATAGATTTCCAAAAATTATTGGACACGTATTTTTTTCTTTTTTCACGTAAGCATAAAATTAAGACGACACAGTGCTTCGAAAAGTCGCGCTACGTCACAGTTTGATACATTTTCTACCAGAAAGTGACGTCACCAGCCCCCACTCACGATATTTGACACGTTTTATTTTCGTAATTTTTTATTAATTTGATAAAACAAAAAACATGTCCAAAACAGTTTTTGATAATCTAACACCGTCTGTTAAATATGTAATCAAAAAATGTTTTGGGTATGTTTATTGTTTTATCAAATTAATAAAAAATTTACTAAACACTATCATATTTTTTTAAGTCAGTCAACTACCCTATTTAAAGGGTGCTAATAAAACCGGCTTATTTATAATAGCATTATTCGCTTCGAAAAATCTAAATTGCCTTCTAAATTACTAACTGCGGTACTCAGAGATATTTAATCATTACTTAAGCCGTCTCTTTGTAAAGATTTGACATACTTTTGTATGACAAAACTGTCAAGACCTTTACTAAGTGATGGCCTAAGTAATCATTAAAGCTCTCTGAGTGCGGCAGTTAGTCAGCCACAATTAACGAGCATCTAAATATTACTATCTTAGCCGCTAGTTAACTTCTATCTGAGCCACTTTAAACATAACTTAGCATGATGGTTATTTCTTAGCATCTAAATTTGTAACATGCATTCAAGCAGTGAACTTCTAAAATATTCATATTTGGCATCCGAAAAAATATTCCATAGCTTCTAATTTTTTTACTCAGTATGTTTATAATGTAACTCATCGCCAATTATTTCATCGTAGAAACGTACGTCGTACGTAGAAAGTACTGTCATGTCATCGAAATGCTTAAATATAGAAGTTCAGAGCATCGAATGTCCTAAAGATCGATATTTATTTACATGTTGTGCTACAAAAGCAACTCGGTAGTAGCGCTCGCCGGCCGCTGCCGCGGCACCGCTCGCTTCGCCCGCTCGGCTCGCGCGCTTTTGGTCACAGTTTTAACTAACCTAACCTATTTCCCTCAGTTTACAATGAATAATCGTACAATCTGACTGTGACTAGTCAACTAGACAATGGTAAAAACATTTTTGTAACTAGTAGGTATTTTTAACTTAAATAGAATAATCTAAAGTGTATTAAAAGTTGACATTTTGATCTTGGGTATAACAATTTTATGTATTTTCAAGCTTCAAATATTCCGATACGAACGCGCAAACGACAAAAATAAATACAAATGACTAACTCGTCAGTACATGAATCGAACGGTGCTCTCTGATTGTTGCAAATGCCCTGTCGCTGTCGTCACGCGCGGTCGCGCCAAATCTTGCAGTTGCTAGTTTCATGATAAAAGAATATTATGATGTATTATTTTACATGCTAAGTTATAATAAATGATACAGTCTATGGTCGCTTGAATTGTATTTTTTGAGGACCTAATGTTGAGACTATAAAACGCCCCGTTGGGGCTGCGGGTTGTTCGCAAGAGATACCGCGGCCTCGACATGAAGGGCTAAGAAGGAACATGGGTGGTTTTAAGTCAGTAGAAGTCTGACACTCCCTTTCGCTCTGCCCAAGAGCGAGACCCCATTTGATGATTTTCCACGCACCATAAAAAAAGGCTATAAAACGTAAAATGGTGATGAGATATGAATTCCGTGGCTGAGTTAGTAAATTAGGTGGCTATGTATAAATAAGAAGGATAAGTTATGATATTTGATGATCTTTATTTGACGCTCTCTGTAAGATTTAGATGGCATTGACAAGACGAATTAGTTTATTAGAAGCTATCTCATTATCCCGTGGCTTATTTATAAAATTAGAAGTTTTATCACGTGGCCAATTAAAAATCTGTGGCTCGACTTATTATTTCCCCTATTTAAATAGGTACTTATTCCAAATCCATTAGGCCGTAAACACGCACATCTCTTTGACGAGATTAAAAAAAATACACCGCGTCGCGCTGCCCGCTGTGGCATTATGACAATGCCATATCGGCGGAAACTAACTACCGCCCTTGGTTGCGGATAATTAAAAAAATGCAGGCATGTGAAATACATTGCATGTCAGACCTAATCGTAGTATCGTGATAGGAGTGAGCAAGTGTATTGAAAATTGTGTGGGAACCAAAAAACAACTAATAATCACAAAATTTGAACATAGATATTAGGACTATTATTTATACTGAAAACGGGATATTATTATTGTTGTTGTTGTTGTTGTTATTATTATTGTTATTTTTTTTTTTATTTTTTTTTTTTCTAACATGGTAAATATCCCGTTTTCAGTATAAATAATAGTGCTAGTGACCATGTCAGTTTAAAATCTTATATAGATATTAGGATAATTATGATAAACAACATTCGGTAAGCGTTTTAAAATTTTCGAGACTCGTTTTCTACGTCTATTTTTTTGAACATTTTTCAAACAATAATTTTTGGGCCAAATTTGCCACCCCTCTAAAAGCTGCCGGACCTAGGCTCCAACTTTATTTAGCCTGCTAGTAAATCCGCCACTGGTTGGAGCGCATATTTTTGGGTAATAGTTTTACAAAAATTAGTCTTTAGACTCTTCACTTTGCTAGAGTCCTGTTATGAAGCTACAAGGTTTTATAGTTGATGATTGAAGTTAATTCTACTGCGATTGATAATATTTCTGAAACAGACATTGATCCTGTGTCATACCATTTGTCAAATAATCTATACTACTAGTGACCCAGCGAGCTCAAAGATTTATGAAAAGTTTGAGTGAGAGCAGGAGTGAGCGAAGCGAATTCGAAAATGGCGGTACCCCACTCTGTATAAGTAAGCCTTTCTTTAGACCTTATATTCAGAAAAAATACTATTTAAGAACTTAGTCAACTTACACATAACAAAGTAGGTTTTTTATCCTTCATTCAGAAATAATATTGTCTTAGCCGACTTATGACTTAATAATTAAAAAAAGAGTAACGATGGTTCGAAAATTTCACGTTGTATTTTTGTATGATCTTAAATTATTATCTACTAATGTTGTTTGACCGACCTAGGGGGCTTCGTGCAAAGCCCCTAATCGCTCACGCATAGCTATACCACTGCAGACTGACTAAATATATCATAGAATGATCTGTAGTCGTTAGCTGATAGAGTAACAGATTGAATAAATGAATTTAGTACCAAATGAAAAAAGGAGGCTTCATAATAATATGTTTTCCTTTTTCACCCAACTGCGGCGAAACCCAAAAGAAGGGTTATGTGTTTGACCTGTATGTATAGGTATATGTCCGTTTCTTTTTTCCCTCATAACTCCTAAACGGATGAACGGATTTGAGTAAAATACGTCGTTAGATTTTTTTAGTGGTCGGAGTGTCACTGGCTATATTAAAATTAAAAACAAAGTAAAATGGTGGGTTTTCGGTGAAATATCGTGGAACTCGATTTTTTTTCCATTACCATCGAGTAGGATATCAGAGTATCAACGTGAAGGGTTTTAAAAAAAAAAAAATATATATATCCAACTTAGATGTTTAAAAGAAATTCAAAGTGACAAATCATATAATAATAGTACATTATGGTATAAGTGTGTAACGTTGGTGATTACCGCTGAGGCGCCTTTGAGACCCGAGCCGTTAGGTGAGGGTCTTAAGAGAGCCGAGGACGGTAATCATCAATACACACGTGTATCATACGACGTTTTTCAACACACTTGTGAAGAAAATAACACAAAAAAAAAACATTTTTAACATGTTTTCAACAGTTAAAATGACGCATCTAACAATTGCGATCGGCCATAGACTAAAAGGATGAGGTTTCTTTTTTTTGCTTTTTGCAGATAGTGTTTTAGCTACGTAAAAATGAGGATTTCAAAGTTTTTTTATTACAGAGAAAACAAAAGTTTTATTTATTGAAAACGTATACACAAGTTGAAATTATCTATTTAAATTAATAAATTATCCTGAGCGCGCATCTAACAATGGCGATCGGCTATAGACTAAAAGATTAAATTTTTTTTTTGGCTTTCCGCGGATAGTGTTGCAGTCACGTACAAAATGGAGAATTCAAAGTTTTTTTTATTAAAGAGAAAACAAAAGATTTATTTATTAAAAACGTATGTATAAGTTGAAATTATCTATTTAAATTCGAAGTTGCATGAAATGAGCAAGGAATAGGTACATTAATTTATTTGTAGTATTGAACACAATCTTTTTAGTATCGAAACTTTTTTAAGAACAGAGCAACTCAACCAAAAAATTAAAAAAAAAACCTATAACTCACTTGTGAATAATGGTAATGAAAAATTCACAGTTTGATTACAGGTGTCATTATATGCCTAATTGCGGTGAAATTAGAGCCACTTTATGAGCAAGTGTGTTGAAAAATATATAATCGTATTTAATACAAAAAAAGTTAAATCGTCAGCGAAGTATTTTACGTGACTAACTTAAAAGCTGGAAATTTAAAAAAAAAAAGTACTTAAAAACCCGACCGAAAAAACTGAAAAGCAACGCTAATAATAGGTAACAAAATAAGTGGGTGTAGAGTGAAAACGCGAGCGATGCGAGCTCGATTGAGGACATTGAGGTACGCCTCGGAGCAAAAATAGTCCCGCATATTACCTATATATTATAGCCACATTTTAACAGAAGTGGTTATCTTTTGTTTAGTGAAAAACGTACTCTAAAAAAATAGAAGCGGTAATAAAAATAGTAGGTACCTAGTCAAAAAACTAAAAACCCGACTGAAAAAACTAATAAGCAAAAACAAGCACATTTTATATTAAATAAAACTTGTAAGCAGGCGGGGTCCATTTGAATCTATACTAATATTATAAAGCTGAAGAGTTTGTTTGTTTGTTTGTTTGTTTGTTTGTTTGTTTGTTTGAACGCGGTAAACTCTGGGACTACTGGTTGGAATAGAAAAACTCTTTTTGTGTCGGATAGTCCATTTATCGAGGAAGGCTTTAGGCTATATAACATCACGCTACGACCAATAGGAGCGGAGCATAAATGAAAAATGTTGCAAAAACGGGAAAAGATATTCCTTTTTGAGAGCTTCTGTTGCGTGCGCTGCGAAAACGGTTTAAGTTACGCAAATACCATGTATGAAAGAATTGTTCCTCTTTAAAAGTTCTAAAAAAAAAGTCCGCGACAGCATATGTCTATCTTTTAAGATTGACTCACTGTAACCATTTTTTACTATTAAAATGTTAGGTTAAAAAGAATGATATTTTGCAAAGCTTATTTAACCCATATGGTATTAATCTATATCTAAATAAATGTGTTTGTTAGCACAGAAATTTAATATAGAATATTTGTGCCCTTTACTCTATACAGTTTAAACAAATATCTTAGAAGATATCGCAATGTAAAAATATCCGCGCGACAAAATAATTAAGCGCGCGGCAGTCATTCGGTCCGGTGCGGTAGGTTAGTGGGGACTCTGGCCTCCGGGGACTCCGGAGAAATTCATATTCAAAATATTTACTGCACCATAATGTTTACAAGGTGTTACTGTATATTAACAGTAAGAGATACCAATAGTAATTCACACTTTAATATAATCTAAACTAATATTATAAAGAGGAAAGATACGATTTTTTGTTTGTTACGATTTAACTCAATTTATGTTGACATTTTGTTATAAGCTATATTATGTGACGCAGACGAAGTTGCATGGGTCAGCTAGTATAAAAATATAATGGGCCCCGGCTGCTTATAACTGCTTTTGTTTCTTTAGAGTACCTAGGTTTTTCACTTAACAAAAGATAACCACTTTTGTTATAAAGTGTAGCTAGGTAATATGCGGAACTACTTATTAATCCTAGGCGTACCTTAATCGAGTTCGAATCGCTCGCGTTTTTATTCTGCACTCACTTAATTTGTTACCTACCTATTATTATCTGTTTGCTAGACTGGACTACGAAAGTCATGTATGTAATCCTATTTCTGCATGTGATGAATGCGAAAAAATAATCAATCAAACTTAACCCAACTAACTGAGGTGCAGTGACTAGGTGCCTATTTTTTCGAGCTCGCTCCGCTCGCTCTTATATTTTTTCCTATCTAGTAGATCACAATTTAAAATTGTCTAGGTACAACTATGCAAACTGTGCGAGACTAACCTGAAACGCTGCCCTACCTTTCAAGGACGCAAGCGAAACAAAACGTCGACCACATGACAGTCGACACCCGGTTCAATTATAATTATCTGAGCATCGCTAACTCGTAAATCGACACGTCATACCTACTTCATTTACATTCCACGTCAGCGTTCGCACACGCCAAGGTCAGGCGGCATAGCAAAATACATTGATGATAAGCCACAACATGATAAAGTCCATATTAGAAAAACAACCTTACATAAATTATATCTGCCATTCTGCCCAGCAAAAGATTGACTGCCGAGCTAAAGTTTGATTATTATTATTATCTACATTCGATATCTTGGCGTCGATATCGATACGGCATTTATGCCAAAATGGTACAAAACAACTCAATAATAATACTAAAACGTTTGTATTACAATGCTGCAGATAGAGAGGGATTGTTCGCTTGACTGCTCACTAACCGGTTTGAACCAGAATAAAGTGCTTGTCCGACCCCTGTATGGCGCGGTAGGAGGCCCGCTCGATAATGCCCGACAACAACAGCGAAGTACGGAATTAACTTTTCTTTCTTTTCTCGTACCTACCTATTGTTCGAGAATTGAAATTTACCTTTATTTTCCAGGCAGAGTTTGAAAAATTACATAATAATAATATGTATTACTTAACATATTGTTTGAGATTGTAGGTAGGTAGGTAGGTAGGTACCTACCTATAGTAACATTTATCATGATCATGGGTAAGTACCTATTTATTTAAAGTACTATGTACTGTACTTTTTACCTGTTTGAAACAATGCAAGTTAATATTAAACTTTACATTTATTTCGGTTAGTCAATCATCAATCAATACAATAAATAAATAACCGAGCGTAGCGTAGCAAAGCGCATTATGTTTCGGCTTAGCCCACTTGGCTCAATTATAATTTCCGCGAGTTCCGTGACTCAACTCAACATTTCGGCTCGATCCGCTACCAGTATTATTATTACTTTCGGAGAAGCGTTCTGCATTGCTTTGCCACTCGAGCTACGAGCCGAGCGAGCGCGCAAGCGAGGTCATTACGGACAAAATGGGGGCGAACCATTCCGATAATATACCACTATGATGCCCGGAGAGTTATTTATGCTTATGTTGACTGTCGTCGCTTACGGACCGAGCAACAGAGTCAGATATATCGACTATCGCCCGGCCTGCTTAGTTAGACAGAGATAGGACACACTGCTGCCGACAACCGCTAGGAATTTGCCAGCCGACCAATACTGGCAGTCCGCCATACTGGCATAGGCAACCGCGTCTCCTCGTCTGCCTGTGAGTGAAAGGAACAGAGTTTCGTTCTGCCTCGGTGAACTGAGAGTGCGTTTCGAGTTTTCGATCGAAAGACGTAGGTCAGCCACTCTGCTCAGTGAATGTTACTTGAGCATAATTATTAAAGTATAATTTACATAATTGGTTTAGGTACAACAATTGTAAACTTAACCTGTTTGACACAAAAGTCAGAACTCAGAGAATTAAGTTAATACATTCAGTGGTAATCGGGTTATAGTGGAACACTTGATTGACTTTTTTGACAGCGCTCGTTTATTTGGTAGCCATTTTGTATATTCATGCAGAAGCGAAGTGACAGTAAGAACTACAGAAGTAAGAAGTTAGCGGAAAATAAACTATTTGCATTTTCCCAGTGTATGTTAGAGTTTTCTCAAGGTTAACATATAACACGAGAACATTGAAAACGGTCGTCTATGTTGTTGTCTTCGTTGCGGCTTGAATAGATCTAAAAATTGGATTGTAAAGTAACGTTTTGGATTGTGCCGGATTTTAAGTGTTGTTTGTGTGAACATGAACCAAAATACGCCGATGTATGTGTAAGACGCGGCCACAATTTCATCTTTATCTGGATAATGATAGTGAGTATTAATAAGATTTACTTCCTATAGTTTTCTGGCATGAAATTTTGTCTACTTACATTATTTTAAGTTGCGTTTCAACGTTATTTTTTAGAATTTTCACCTGCAATGTGTGAGTTGAGATACATTAATTTGAATTTGAAAATGTTCAAATAATGAAAAGTCTTGCAATTTGAAATCGTCTGTCCTGCTTTTATTGTATTGTGTGTAATAATTATGTTCTAATTACATTCTTCAATTTTGGTACACAATTCAATTCAGCAAAACTAACCTCAACTGTAAACAAAACAAACTTTATTTTCAACAGCTTATCAGTTTAATTGTGTAGAAATTGGAATGTTTTGAACTTATTGTTTTTGTATTGAAATGTCTTGTGTTTATTTACTAACAAAAAACTATCTGTGAATGAGTTTATAACATTATTAATTTCTACTTAAACAAGCAATGAAAATACCAACATTGTTAAACATATAAATAATCAAAATAGGTTCCAACCTTGGCTGTTAAATAACTTACCTTGTGCAAAGCCAACTGCAACAAATTAGAAAACATCAATGTCATCATAAACAAAAAATATAAAAAATATGACTGTCCAAAGAGGATACATTATAAGGATGTTATTATACTTGTTCACAGGTATCATAGATGATGGCCACTAAGCATGAATCTGTTATTTCCTCACCACCTACAAACAATGAGACAGGTTAGTTTATTTTAAGTCCTCCTGTATGCTTTTTTTATTTATTTATGCTTTTGTAACAGAAATATTTACTTAGAGAATCTAATCAGCGTATTGTATCATACTGGGGTGGAATGGAGAGTATGTGTATGGTTGCTGTTGAATATGCTTACTGTTTGTTTTCAAATATCTCCAGTACTCGGTTAATGAATATAAACTGACGAAGAGCCCACAATCCAACTGGGATCAACCTGGCCTCTGTATTTACACTACGGTTACCATCTGTCCGGTTCAGGTCCTTCATCTGGACTTTTCATTTTGGAAATGGTTACCTTTTCTAATTAAGACTAGATTGCCATATCCATCATTACTAATTACTTTAGTCATGATTATTAATCACTCACAACACTGGTCCACTATCAAACATAGTCATAATAAATGTCTGCAAATTAAGAATGAACATTTAATGTCAAGTATTATACTACAATTTTCGGCGTTGTCAGTGATTCCCAATCATGACTGAAGTCATTAGTCATCATTCATTCAGTTGTGAGATTCAATCATGACTTTTAGACTGACGCTACTGATGTTTTTTTTTCTTTTTTCTGACTGACGCTTCTCATGCCTGACAGATATTTGTCAACACAGCACAAAGCTCACAACGCCAGGTTAGGCACTAACCATAATTATGATAAAGAAAATAATGGAAGCATCTTAAAGTCATTAATGAATGTCACAACTGAATGAATGATGATGAATTACTATAGTCATAATTATGAATTACTATAGTCATGATTATGAAGCACTGACAACACTGGTAATTGTAGTATAATACTTGACATTAAAACTTCATTCTTAATTCACAACCATTTAGTATGACCATCATCCACCGATCAACCATCATCTCAAATTTGAACTGTAGATGATGGTCGATTGGTGATGGTCGCTGATATTTATATTTATTTTATATTTCAATAATAAATCATGATGACAATTTTGATTAAGATTGAAGCCCATCAATCATTTGTCATCGGCAACTGACTAAAACAATTCAGTAATTAATTAATTGACTATTAGTAAGCCGTTGAATGCAGTAACATATTCTTAGGAAGTAGTTAAAAGCATTAGAAGATTTTTAGTAAGTAGTTGAATGCATTAAAAAATTTTTACTTGAGTTAAGTTTTTAGTAAGTGGTGAATGCACTAAAATATTATTTTATTAGTAATTGATTAGTATCACACTAAATTGTTTTAGTTAATGATGTACTGTGGTAGTGCACCAACAATTTTTTTTTTAGTACTTAAGTGTGTCAGACATATTTATGTAGTTTACATAATTATGTCATTGCATTTGGGTACTTTCCTTGTGAGCCATTTAATATGTATTATTTATCATAATCGGTACTTTAATTCGCCATACTTTCTTCAATTGAATGCAAAACATGCTTTATGTGACTGTGACAAAATATTTTAATTTGAATATGAATGATTGAAACCGGATTTCTTATATGTGATACTTAAATGTGTCAGAATGGGTAATTGATACTTAAATGTGTTGGACGATAGTTAATTCATATTTGAAAAGTGGTACTTGAATGCGTCACTCTTTATTTTATTGATTTTTTTTTCCTCTTATCTGCTATCAGTCATCACTGACTATGATCAGATGTGTGGAAAGTTACATCACTTATTTACAGAACGAGGACCAGTGTCCAAATTCTGCTTAATCAGGCAGCACAATAAGAGCTTTCTTGAGTCTCTTAGCATGATTTGGCATCAATAGTGATCGTGAAAGGGGATTAGGATGGTTGGTCAATCTATCTTTGTATTTCTATAGATAGCGCTTCGCTTCTTCTAGAATTGTTGGAATTTCCAGGTGTTCATGTATTTCTCAGTTGCGAGCATACCAGGGCGACTCTGCTAGGACCCTCAGGATACTGTTTTGACTCTATTGAATGCACATGATGTTAGATTTGCTTACGGAAGACCATAATTGAATCCCATATGTCCATATAGGTTTTATGATAGAACAATAAACTCTTAAGTTTGTTACTCAAGGTGAGTGATGATGCCGTCGGGGCTGTGTGTCCCGTCGGGGCTGCGGGTCCCGTCGGGGCTGCGGGTTGTTCGCAAGAGATACCGCGGCCTCGACATGAAAGGCTAAGAAGGAACATGGGTGGTTTTTAGTCAGTAGAAGTCTGACAGGGAGTGTCGCTCTGCCCAAGAGCGGGAGGGGTTATTTGATGATTTCCCACCGCCCCAAAAAAAAAAAAAAAAATGAGTGATGATTGTCTGCCGAGTAACCAGAGCTAGTTCTTGAATCAGAAGTTGATATCTGTTCTTTTTTTCTTTAGGTGATCCTTCCATGTCAACCTGCGATCCAAGTAGAATACCAAGTACTTAACACATGGTGACTGTGGTAGAGTGTCCTAACCCAATTTTTTATTGATATTTGAATGCGTCACATTTTAACTTTATTGAAACTTAAATGCGTCATATTTTATTTTTTTGATACTTGTATGCGTTATACTTAAGGTATGTAAACTTGAATGCGTCATACTTTAGTCATGTAATACTTGAATGCGTCATACTTTAGTTATGTAATACTTGAATGCGTCATACTTTAGTCATGTAATACTTGAATGCGTCATACTTTAGTTATGTAATACTTGAATGCGTCATACTTTAGTTATGTAATACTTGAATGCGTCATACTTCAGTTGATTAATATTTGCAAACTTTATTTAATTGATACTACTAGACTTACACACACTTTATAAATATTGATAATAACGATAATTCTTTGGAATCTAAAGCTTCAGATGATACCTAATTGATAATTCTTGATTATGCCAGACTATAGTTAATTGTTATTGAATATTTCAGAGGTAAAATAAAATCGTTACAATCGTTTCTAAAAAAATAATTATGTTAATTGACATCTGACGTGGTTAATTAAAACACACAAAATTAATTAAAAAAATGTGATATTTCGGCTGACATTCAACAAGGACAGTAAGAATGCAAAAAGTATTTAAATCAGAAATGGACGTTGATTTATGACCTATACGTCACACTTAAGTGTTAATAACTGGCACGTGTCAGCACGGCAAGTATTTTGGTAACTAGTTCTGCAATAGAAAAACTCTATAAATTACTCTATTTTTAATTCGTAAAAATGAACGTGCTTTTTACCTGTGCTCTATGAATCACTGTTATGCCGCACTTCAATTATTGTTATAAAAAACGGTTTGAATCGAGGAATGATTGGTCAGTAGGTCATCTTAGAGGCGGAGATTTGATACGACTACTTGCGGTTTAAAAGAAGAGGTGGTGACAAATATAGAGAGGAGTATGTTTAGATAATTATGTTGGTCTATGTTGAGAGGATGAATGACAGACAACGCTCGGGGGACGTCCTAGAATGACATTCACTGATGTGTGGTGATGGTTTTCAGAAAGAATAGGTGCGTATTGCTTGCAAGCACAAACTTCGTATATGACAAGCGAAATAACTATGTAAGTATCGTAGCAGGTCGCTTTCTGTAATTTACGTTAAATACTAGACTTAGGCTGTCTGTCCACTGAAGCGGAGCAGAGAAACGGAGAAATATTAACCAGTAGGATTGCACACTGAAACAGAGGGCAGATGCAATCGTATTGGTTAATATTTCTCTGTTTCTCCGCTCCGCAGCCTCGCTCCGCTTCAGTGGACAGGCAGCCTTTCCGCGTTAAAATGTTTGAAGTATTGTAAGTGTATCGAAGCCAAATCAGAGGTCCATGAGTGGCATAGTGTACATGTGTCCCACAAAGGCCATACGTTGCACCAGCAAAATGATACCACGATAGACGATTAGATAGCCAGTCGGTTCATGTAAAATGTTAGTTTCCCGCTGCTTGCGGTTAGACTGGAAGCTAACCACGACATAGATGAGATAAGTCTATGCAATTTGGCAAAAAAAAATGTAATCCGACTCGATCAAATTGTACAGAAACAGCAGTTATTTTTGCATTGATGCTTAGAATCGAACATTTTTATTTTGTAACATTTATCGTGCATCTTTTTCACAAGTTTCTACAGCTTCATTTGGACATGAGATCAGAATAGAAACAAACCTGCCTCGGGTATAGTATAAGCACTGCACAGAGGGTATGTGGCGAGATGCGCAGTTACACTTTCTCAGTTTAGAGTTTCTCCTTTAAGTTATAGCTAGATCTAGGCTCTAGCACTAACAGTATACGGTTCAACTTAATTGATTAGAATGCGGACATTGCATTTGAATTTTTACCCTATTGAATTTGGTTGCTTCAACCAAATGGAGAGCAGTGGGGGCTTGCGACTTAGCGAGTAGGTTCGGACCCAAGTCATTAGCGGTGAAGAAACTAGTAGTACTAGAACCAGGGTTCGAAATTATCAAGATAATTATTTTCTTTGGTAATAAATTAGTTATCAAGATAATTATTTTCTCTGATAATAAATTAGTTATCAAGATAATTATTTTCTTTGATAATAAATTAGCTAACAAGATAATTATTTTCTTTGATAATAAATTAGTTATCAAGATAATTATTTTCTTTGATAATAAATTAGTTATCAAGATAATTATTTTCTTTGATAATTAATCGACTAGATAATTATTTTCTTTGATAATTAATTAGCAAGGTATTTTTTTTTTGATAAAAATTTGTCAAGATAATTATTTTCTTTGATAATTAAATGTCAAGATAATTATTTTCTTTGATAATAAGTTATCAAGATAATTATTTTCTTTGATAATTAATTGTCAAGATAATTATTTTCTTTGATAATTAATTAACAAGATAACCATCAAGGTAATTATCAAGTCGACATCATGATTGTTATCTTCGAAGACATGTGAAACCCAGCCCGAATTGCGTTTGCGTGGTCTCGTAGAGAGGAGGCTTTTGTCCCAGCACTGGGAACATTAATAAGCAGATAATGCTATCCGTGTGATTTTTGAAGTCCACGAGTCCATAACAAAAATGCGGACCAATTGCAGTTCAACAAAAACAGGTCAAGTGCAAGTCGGACTTGCACATGAAGGGTTCCGTACTTAGACTTCTTATAGGTTTTCCTGTAATCTATAAGTGTTGAACTAATTTCTGTATTTTTTCAGACTTTTAGGCTCAGTAGTTTCGGAAATTAGGAGGGGGGGGGGAAAGGTCGGACAGACAGACACACGACAAACAACATCCTATAAGGGTTCGGTTTTTTCCTTTTGAGGTACGGACCCCTAAAAAGTACCTTTTTTGTGCGGACCAATAGTAGTAGACCGAAAAATATGCAACCTTTTGTTTATTTTCCTATTTTATTGTCTTTGGGTGGCCTACAACTTACAGCTATCATTACAAAAAGGTATAGTGAGACAGTTAACGATACGCCATTTACAAGCCTCTACAGTTGGCATTATATTAATGTTTTGTTTAAAAACAAATTTCAGGCTTTGTTAATGATTGCAGATGTTTGACTACAGTTTTTTGACCAATAGATATGAAAAAATACCGGCCAAGTGCGAGTCGGACTCGCGCGCGAAGAGTTCCATTTATAAAAATCGCGTTTGTTGTATGGGAGCCCCCCTTAAATATTTATTATAAATTTTGTTTTTAGTATTTGTAGTTATAGCGGCAACAGAAATACATAATTTGTGAAAAAATCAACTGACTTGCTGTCGCGGTTTTTGAGATACAACCTGGTGACAGACAGACAGCGAATTCTTAGTAATAGGGTATAGTTTTTACCCTTTGGGTACGGAACCCTAAAAAGGACCGAGGTGAAGTTCTTAAATGTTTATAGCGGTCTGGCGCTGCAAGCAAAAATAGTCCTTGCGGGCGGTTAGATTTTTTTTTGTTGAGAGTAATATTATGTGCGTAATCCTTTAAGAAGTATTTTATCTGCTGACATAACAAAGACAATCCTATTTTATTGGGTCACTAATGCATCATAAATTTCTGTATTCAGGATTCAGTACTTGAAGGGTAACAAGCAGGACCCTATTTATAAGCCTGTGCTGTCTGGCCTTTCCAGTCGTCCGTCTATCCATCAGTCGGCTCTATCTCATAATCTCCCCGGCCGCCAAATGGTGATCGTCAAACCATGTCAGAGGCCTTTGAAGCGGTTTAGAAACTCTGACACTAGAGTGTCCGGGGTTGTTAGACCTTACTGCTCACACGATAAGAAAAAGAGTTGAAATTTTCACAGAATATGTATTATCTCAACAAATAATCACTACATAGTATAAAACAAAGTCGTTTAAATCTTTAAAATACGCAACGGATTTTGAAGCGGTGATTTTAATAGATAGAGTGATTCAAGAGGAAGGTGGGAATTATATTCTAAAGAATATAATTTGACCGACATCCACGCGGGTGAAGCCTCGGGCATCAGCTAGTAATAAATAAAATAAAGGTAGCCCATTTGTTGTACGACGATGCGATGGTACGGAATCCTTAAGGCCGTTGCGTTGCTAAAATCCCAAAAACGACGTATGTTTAAAGAAATTTGTTGAGGAATCCTTCCGTACGATTTCCATATAAAAAATATATGTTATACTTAAAGTCATCACAAATAATTCGTATTGTTTAAAATTTTAATAAACCTTCACATTATTTAATAAAAAATCGTAGTATGTCTTAACCTAAATCGAATTTTGTCTCTGTAACGGCTGAATAGTTCGGTATGAATTTTATACCCAAAAATACGTAGTGATGTATTTATCAATCCGTATTGTTTATTTTCTCTGATTTGTAATAAAATTTTAAAATAATAAATTAATTCCCGACATTTTGAGGCAAATGCGGCGCGAGACCCGTCGCGCATACTTGGAACGCGCTGCGCCAGTGTCTCGATGACTGTTGTCACGGGTGGACTGCACGCATGTCATTACTTCACAAATAAAATTCAAAAGTTCACGTTTTTAATGTTTTCTGAATTAAAACATATTGTAAATTGTATAGTTATCAATATTTCGTAAAATAAGAACAGAAAATAAGTTTGTAAATATATTTAAAGTAGTTTGTAATTTCGTTTTGTTGTTTGCACCTATCATAGACTAAGCGGACTGTGCCTAATAAACGTAAAGTGACGCGTGGCCGAGCTCTCCAAAACTATTGGTAAATTACATACGTTTTCTTAGTAGATATTTTGGTATATAGATATATCTATGATATTATTTTAATTTTTTGAACTGCCTCGTTGGTCTAGTGGTCGTAAGCACGATGCTGAGCATGAGGTCCTGGGTTCGATTCCCGGGTCGGGCAAAGTGTTATTGGGTTTTTCCATCAGGAAATTATAAGTAACAGCCACGGAGTCTGGATTTGTGCCCGGTTGATGGCAATAGGCTCGCCCCTATTATATGGGACTTAAACATAACTGGCGAAATGTGGGTGTACTATTTAGGTACACCTCTGCCTAACCCTTCGGGGATTACAGGCGTGATGCTATGTTATCTAACTATTTTGTCTTGAGATTTTCGTTTGATGGAAGATGGAGATCTAGATGACTGATGATGTCGTACCTAATGATGGTCTCTCATACTACATGATACATTTTGAAGGTCTGATGAAGACCAGGTAACTGCTTATCGGTTCTCAGTCACGGAAATAGTCAGAATGCTCCAACTTTCAGCTTTTATCTCATTGAGCACGGATGCTACTACATGATACATTTTGAAGGTCTGATGATGATCAGCTAAGTGCTTATCGGTTCTCAGTGACGGGTGTAGTTAGAATGACCTAGCTTTCAGATTTTATCTTATTGAGCACGGATGCTACTACATGATACATTTTGAAGGTCTGATGATGACCAGCTAAGTGCTAATTGGTTCTCAGTGACGGATATAGCTAGAATGACCTAGCTTTCAAATTTTATCGATCTGAGCACGGATGCTACTACATGATACATTTTGAAGGTCTGATGATGATCACCTAAGTGCTTATCGGTTTTAAGTGACAGATGTAGTTAGAATGACCTAGCTTTCAGATTTTATCTTATTGAGCACGGATGCTACTACATGATACATTTTGAAGGTCTGATGATGACCAGCTAAGTGCTAATTGGTTCTCAGTGACGGATATAGCTAGAATGACCTAGCTTTCAAATTTTATCGATCTGAGCACGGATGCTACTACATGATACATTTTGAAGGTCTGATGATGATCACCTAAGTGCTTATCGGTTTTAA
The DNA here is from genome assembly GCA_949774965.1 of Diarsia brunnea. Lineage (NCBI taxonomy): Eukaryota > Metazoa > Arthropoda > Insecta > Lepidoptera > Noctuidae > Diarsia > Diarsia brunnea. The sequence continues at coordinate 11,059,387 of OX459007.1, read as the reverse complement.
GTGACGGATGTAGTTAGAATGACCTAGCTTTCAGATTTTATCTTATTGAGCACGGATGCTACTACATAATACATTCTGAAGGTCTGATGATGACCAGCTAAGTGCTAATTGGTTCTCAGTGACGGATATAGCTAGAATGACCTAGCTTTCAAATTTTATCGATCTAAGCACGGATGCTACTACATGATACATTTTGAAGGTCTGATGATGATCACCTAAGTGCTTATCGGTTCTCAGTGACGGATGTAGTTAGAATGACTTAGCTTTCAGATTTTATCTTATTGAGCACGGATGCTACTACATGATACATTTTGAAGGTCTGATGATGACCAGCTAAGTGCTTATCGGTTCACAGTGACGGATATGGCTAGAATGACCACCATCAGGTAAATGGCACCATCAGTCTGCAAGGCCTCTTCGAGCTTTTCGAATGAGTCCACACACGACGGTTCTACGTGGTGCCATCAATGAGATCCTATACTTACCTTCGGAGTCTACCATCAGGTAACTAGTATCATCAGTCTCCAAGGCCTCCTCGAGCTCTTTCAAATGAGTCCAAACACGATGGTTCTACTCAGTGCCGTCAATGAGATCCTATACCCACCTTCGGAGTCCACCATTAGGTACGAGACATCATCAGTAATCCAGATCTCCATCTTCCATCAAACGAAATTCTCAAGACAAAATAATTAAAACGATAAAACAATTAACACCATTAAAACAATAACATACATTACATAACATCGCGCCTGTAATCCCCAAAGGGTTAGACAGAGGTGGGCCTAATAGTAGGCGTGATGTTATGTTATGTATGTTATTATTTTAATGATTTTAATTGTTTTATCGCTTTTAGCGATAAAACAATTGTAGTCGTTCTTGTAGCACGGATGCTACTACATTTTGAAGGTCTGATGATAACCAGCTAAGTGCTTATCGGTTCTCAGTGACGAACGTAGTTAGCATGACCTAGCTTTAAAATTTTATCGATCTGAGCACGGATGCTACTACATAATACATTCTGAAGGTCTGATGATGACCAGCTAAGTGCTAATTGGTTCTCAGTGACGGATATAGCTAGAATGACCTAGCTTTCAAATTTTATCGATCTGAGCACGGATGCTACTACATGATACATTTTGAAGGTCTGATGATGACCAGCTAAGTGCTTATCGGTTCACAGTGACGGATATGGCTAGAATGACCACCATCAGGTAAATGGCACCATTAGTCTGCAAGGCCTCTTCGAGCTTTTCGAATGAGTCCACACACGACGGTTCTACGTGGTGCCATCAATGAGATCCTATACTTACCTTCGGAGTCTACCATCAGGTAACTAGTATCATCAGTCTCCAAGGCCTCCTCGAGCTCTTTCAAATGAGTCCAAACACGATGGTTCTACTCAGTGCCGTCAATGAGATCCTATACCCACCTTCGGAGTCCACCATTAGGTACGAGACATCATCAGTAATCCAGATCTCCATCTTCCATCAAACGAAATTCTCAAGACAAAATAATTAAAACGATAAAACAATTAACACCATTAAAACAATAACATACATTACATAACATCGCGCCTGTAATCCCCAAAGGGTTAGACAGAGGTGGGCCTAATAGTAGGCGTGATGTTATGTTATGTATGTTATTATTTTAATGATTTTAATTGTTTTATCGCTTTTAGCGATAAAACAATTGTAGTCGTTCTTGTAGCACGGATGCTACTACATTTTGAAGGTCTGATGATAACCAGCTAAGTGCTTATCGGTTCTCAGTGACGAACGTAGTTAGCATGACCTAGCTTTAAAATTTTATCGATCTGAGCACGGATGCTACTACATAATACATTCTGAAGGTCTGATGATGACCAGCTAAGTGCTAATTGGTTCTCAGTGACGGATATAGCTAGAATGACCTAGCTTTCAAATTTTATCGATCTGAGCACGGATGCTACTACATGATACATTTTGAAGGTCTGATGATGATCACCTAAGTGCTTATCGGTTTTAAGTGACAGATGTAGTTAGAATGACCTAGCTTTCAGATTTTATCTTATTGAGCACGGATGCTACTACATGATACATTTTGAAGGTCTGATGATGACCAGCTAAGTGCTAATTGGTTCTCAGTGACGGATATAGCTAGAATGACCTAGCTTTCAAATTTTATCGATCTGAGCACGGATGCTACTACATGGTACATTTTGAAGGTCTGATGATGATCACCTAAGTGCTTATCGGTTTTAAGTGACGGATGTAGTTAGAATGACCTAGCTTTCAGATTTTATCTTATTGAGCACGGATGCTACTACATAATACATTCTGAAGGTCTGATGATGACCAGGTAAGTGCTAATTGGTTCTCAGTGACGGATATAGCTAGAATGACCTAGCTTTCAAATTTTATCGATCTAAGCACGGATGCTACTACATGATACATTTTGAAGGTCTGATGATGATCACCTAAGTGCTTATCGGTTCTCAGTGACGGATGTAGTTAGAATGACTTAGCTTTCAGATTTTATCTTATTGAGCACGGATGCTACTCCATGATACATTTTGAAGGTCTGATGATGACCAGCTAAGTGCTTATCGGTTCACAGTGACGGATATAGCTAGAATGACCACCATCAGGTAAATGGCACCATCAGTCTCCAAGGACTCTTCGAGCTCTTTCAAATGAGTCCACACACGACGGTTCTACTCAGTGCCATCAATGAGATCCTATACCCACCTTCGGAGTCTACCATCAGGTAGCTGGTATCATCAGTCTCCAAGGCCTCATCGAGCTTTTTCAAATGAGTCCAAACACGATGGTTCTACTCAGTGCCGTCAATGAGATCCTATACCCACCTTCGGAGTTTACCATCAGGTACGTGACATCACAGTCATCCAGATCTTCATCTTCCATCAAACGAAATTCTCAAGACAAAATAATTAAAAGTGATAAAACAATTAACACCATTAAAATAATAACATACATTACATAACATCACGCCTGTAATCCCCGAAGGGTTAGGCAGAGGTGTACCTAATAGTAGGCGTGATGTTATGTTATGTATCTTATTATTTTAATGGTGTTGAGACCTCGAGGACGCCTTGGAGACTGATAATGTCATTTACCTGATGGTGGACTCCAAAGGTAAGTAAAGGATCTCATTGACGGCACTGCGTAGAATCGTCGTGTTTGGACTCATTTGAAAGAGCTCGAGGAGGCCTTAGAGATTGATGATGCCATTTACTTGACGGTGGACTTCGAAGGTGGGTACAGGATCTCATTGACGGCGCTGCGTAGAACCATCGTGTTTGGACTCATTTGAAAGAGCTCGAGGACGCCTTGGAGACTGATGGTGCCATTTACCTGATGGTGGTCATTCTAGCTATATCCGTCACTGTGAACCGATAAGCACTTAGCTGGTCATCATCAGACCTTCAAAATGTATCATGTAGTAGCATCCGAGCTCAATAAGATAAAATCTGAAAGCTAAGTCATTCTAGCTATATCCGTCACTGTGAACCGATAAGCACTTAGCTGGTCATCATCAGACCTTCAAAATGTATCATGTAGTAGTATCCGTGCTCAATAAGATAAAATCTGAAAGCTAGGTCATTCTAGCTATATCCGTCACTGAGAACCAATTAGCACTTAGCTGGTCATCATCAGACCTTTAGAATGTATTATGTAGTAGCATCCGTGCTCAAATCGATAAAATTTTAAAGCTAGGTCATGCTAACTACGTTCGTCACTGAGAACCGATAAGCACTTAGCTGGTTATCATCAGACCTTCAAAATGTAGTAGCATCCGTGCTACAAGAACGACTACAATTGTTTTATCGCTAAAAGCGATAACACAATTAAAATCATTAAAATAATAACATACATAACATAACATCACGCCTACTATTAGGCCCACCTCTGTCTAACCCTTTGGGGATTACAGGCGCGATGTTATGTAATGTATGTTATTGTTTTAATGGTGTTAATTGTTTTATCGTTTTAATTATTTTGTCTTGAGAATTTCGTTTGATGGAAGATGGAGATCTGGATTACTGATGATGTCTCGTACCTAATGGTGGACTCCGAAGGTGGGTATAGGATCTCATTGACGGCACTGAGTAGAACCATCGTGTTTGGACTCATTTGAAAGAGCTCGAGGAGGCCTTGGAGACTGATGATACTAGCTACCTGATGGTAGACTCCGAAGGTAAGTATAGGATCTCATTGATGGCACCACGTAGAACCGTCGTGTGTGGACTCATTTGAAAGAGCTCGAAGAGGCCTTGGAGACTGATGGTGCCATTTACCTGATGGTGGTCATTCTAGCTATATCCGTCACTGTGAACCGATAAGCACTTAGCTAGTCATCATCAGACCTTCAAAATGTATCATGTAGTAGCATCCGTGCTCATTAAGATAAAATCTGAAAGCTAGGTCATTCTAGCTATATCCGTCACGGAGAACCAGTTAGCACTTAGCTGGTCATCATCAGACCTTCAAAATGTATCATGTAGTAGCATCCGTGCTCAGACAGATAAAATTTGAACGCTAGGTTATTCTAACTACATCCGTCACTGAGAACCGATAAGCACTTAGCTGATCATCATCAGACCTTCAAAATGTATCATGTAGTAGCATCCGCGCTCAATAAGATAAAAGCTGACAGCTGGAGCATTCCAACTATATCCGTCACTGAGAACCGATAATCACTTAGCTGGTCATCATCAGACCTTCATAATGTATCATGTAGTAGCATACGTGCTCAGATAGATAAAATTTGAAAGCTAGGTCATTCTAACTACATCCGTCACTGAGAACCGATAAGCACTTAGCTGGTCATCATCAGACCTTCAAAATGTATCATGTAGTAAAATACGTTCTCAGATAGATAAAATTTGAAAGCTAGGTCATTCTAACTACATCCGTCACTGAGAACCGATAAGCACTTAGGTGGTCATCGTCAGACCTTCAAAATGTATCATGTAGTAGCATTCGTGCTCAGTTAGCTGAAAGCTGGAGCATTCTGACTATTTCCGTGACTAAGAAGCGATAAGTAGTTACCTGGTCTTTATCAGACCTTAAGAATGTATCGTAGGAGTACCTGTGCTCAGTGAAATAACTAATGAAAGCTAGGTTATTACTTCATTAGTCAAAGTGTATAATTTATTACTAAATATTTTATTCATACATTATGACGTAGGTAATCCAAGAGAAACAAAATATGTTAGGCAAATACGATGACCACTCTGCGACACATTTCTGTTCTTTGGTACGTTTTTCTGTAGTACAGTCGTTTGCCGGTAGGGGCCGAAAAATAAACAAAAGCCAGTACAGAGGTCAAATCGTCAAAGTCATCCACTGCTGTGATCCCCTTAATGCGCGACTCTGACTCGTAATCGTTTTCGCCTGTAGTATGAGCGAATCATTCATCATCATAAGCTTTTTCCAAGTATATTGAAAGCCCCAAAGACCAGAAATATTTTGAACGAAACTCCGTTTTAGTACTATCATTAATTTTCCTTAAGAACCCCCGTTTTACGCCATCTTTCCATACTTTATCATGAAGTACGAGAGACCAACCACTAGTAGAGGGCGTAAATCCACGCCTACCCTCATAATGTAGTTCTATCTTTTTCCTTGCAAAAAAAGATGCCAAGTTTGTTTTTCTCACATCGTATTCTTATGAGAAACCAGGGTTCGAAAGGGGTTTGAACTTTTTTTAATGGAAGCTGGCTTATCGACACACCGCCATTTTGTTTTTTTTTAGAAATCACGACCCACAATGATATTGGTATGTATGGATATAAAGAGGACACCTAGACGAACAAAAAATGTCATGTAACATGTTACCCCAAAGTGTCACGTTATCGAGATATTTGAAGGTAAATATCGATAGGTATATGAGAACAATGACCACATAAAAAATATTATATTACATTTTACGTGTCTATAGGCGTTGATTATTACTATTACTATTTATTGAAAGAGGGTAGGTACATTTCATACTACTAGGAGCACGAGAAAACTGTTCTTTTACATAACAGCGCAGCGTTTTATTGGGATGCGAACGCGAAGCGATTTTCTCGTGCGCATAATCATAATCAACCTGGGAACGATTATTTGGATACAATTTAACGCCAATACACGTAGTAAGTCTATTTTTAATGATTGTCGTTGTACTCATTTTGTCGATCTTTACCTTCATAATTTCATACATCTCGGTAACGTGACACTTTGGGGTTCCGTGATTTCTTAAAAAAAACAAAATGGCGGTGCGGTGGGTCGATAACTCCTTTAACACTTCAGAACTATTACAATGATTTTAAATTAAAAAGTTTATCTAACTGTGCGGCAGTTAGATAAACTTTTTAATCTCTCAGAGAGCTTTAATGATTACTTAGGCCAACACTTAGTAAAGGTTTTGACAGTTTTGTCATACTAAAGTATGTCAAATCTTTACTAAGTGACGGCCTAAGTAATGATTAAATATCTCTGAGTACCGCAGTAAGAGAAATCAACTTAACATTTAATTTTTTTGACATTTGACACTCACGCACATTCGCGCATGCGCCCTGCACCGTCTTTCGATCAGGTCACGTGTTCTCCTGACGCGAGTTTAACAGTTTTACCCATCTCAAAAAAGTGCACAACGCCGCTTAAGAAGTTTTCACTTCAAAAACAAACTGACTTAAATAGAAAAATATAATTTGCACTTCAATCTGATTCAATATGATGTGTAGATTTTTCATATTCGCAGTCACACGAAACAATGACGAGTCTATCCCGGCATAATTTATTTTAATAAATAAAAATTACGTGCAATTACTATGTTCGTACTCACTAATCTCCGAAACCATTTAACCGATTGAAATTAAAATTTGAAAAATTATAATTTGTGAATATGTTTGGTTGGTTCCAGCTTGAATGGTAGGCCCTATAAATAGCGCCCAGCAACGCAGGGACGGGTCGCTAGTATTTTAATAAAACTGAAGGTACGATTCCAAAGGCGACAGCAGATCACAAACTGCAGTGGCAAAGCCAACCGCAATGACATACCGCAACAACACTAATGCTTTCTTTGTAATTAACCGACTTCAAAAAAGGAGGAGGTTCTATGTTCGTGTGTATGTATTTTTTTTTTTTTTTTTTTATGTATGTTACCTGATTTTTTAAAGTAAATGCTTCCGTATGATGATTGATGAATATTGACATAGACGAAATAGAACGTAGTGTTACTCACAGAATTATCACGATGGATGAAATGGCAGCAGGTCACGGGAACAATCTGCGACTACCGCATTCCCCTTAAACGTAAGCGGAAGATTTATAAAACAATGGTTGGTCTTGTATGGATCAGACTGTTAGGCCACAAAAAGGATGAATGAAAGGCATTTGCATGTGGCTGAGATGAGAATGCTTAGGATGATGTGGAAAATATTAATGCGAATGGATAAAATTAAAAATGAGTACATAAGAGGAAGTCCGAAAGTGGCGCCGGTGACTGAAAAGTTGAGTGGAAATCGATTGTTGTTGTGATGCGGGGGAATGAGGAAAATGTCGTGAGAAAGGTTTTGAGTATGAATGTGGATGGGTATAAGAGTAGAGGAAGACGAAAGATACAATGGATGGACTGTGTTAAGAATGATATGGAAAGAAAGGAGGTGGCTCATGAGATGACGAGAAACAGAGAAGTATGGAAGAAGAAGACATGCTGCGCCGTCCCCAATTGAATTGGGATACGGGCAAGAGAATGATGAGATGACGACATTACCGCCTCTCTCTAGGGTCGAGCGGCAACCGCAGACTGCATACCGGGAGTGCTTTCAATAGATGTCATGCCTGTCACCAGCCAAGCGACAATCTACGTATTAGTTTTTTTTTTAACAAATGTCTTACAAAAAAAAAATGCCGATGACGTCGCGTCTAGAATTAAAATCGAAGCGGCATGACGCTTGCGATTATTGCCAACCTCAGTCCTAACGCCTCTGCCGTCTAAAATGCTGTAGCAAGATAAAATCAACTGCTCAAGTATCGTACAGTCGTTATGTAAACTACGTAGTTACTACATATGAAACCACACTCTTCAGAAGATCTAGACTAAACTGGTTTTGAGATCTTGAGGCACAGCGGCATGAGGCTAGCAAGCTGGTTTCGTCGAGATGCTTTAATAGCTATAATAACTTTACTGCAAGTAAGTCTTGGATACTAAACTTACAAACAGCAAAGATATGGTCATTTTCGGAAAGAGATGAAGCTACACATTAACGTAGTCTTTTAAGTTTTTTTAACTCACCCGTGGATCATTGTTTTCTGAGCAAATAAATAAATTATTAAACAGAACATATAGCCCTATCCCTTTCCTATTATTTTTTTTCAATAGGAGTGTGTAATTCCCCAAAGTTAAATTATGTTGAATTTGTGGGTTTTCAATAGATGGGCCGGGACGGGATTGAAGCCATTCATGATATGATTGAATAGAGGGCCCCATTTTGAAACTTGGTAGTTAAGGGTTAATTTCTTTGAATTTGTTTGTGCTCTTTTATTAAGCACCAGCTAAATTGGCGACTTTGAAAATTATGTATGTACTATACGCAAGATTTACTATTCGTCCGTAAGCCTCTCCTAAGAGTGTTGTTACATTTGCCCTTAAATCACAAAACCAGTGGTCAAAGTTAAAAGTTGAGGGTAGATTCGAAACATGAACTGGCAATAATTTATTTTCGAGAATAGGCTTCAAAATACGCCTGGTATCGATACTTAATATTATAAAGAGTTTGTTTATTTTTTTGGTTGAACGCGCTAATTTCAGGAATTACTCGTTCGAATTGAAAAAAACATTTTAGTGTTAGATAGCTCATTTGTCGAGAAAGGCTATAGGCTGCATATAGCATTTTTAAAAACAATGATCTCTCTCTCTCTCTCTTATGTGACGCAGACGAAGTTGCCCGGGTCAGCTAGTATACCTATACGTTTTTGCCGCTCGATACGATCCTTAGTTGAAGTTGGAGAAAGGTTTTTGTTAGGGCTTTTCGGAACTAGACAGGAGATCTGATTTTATTTATCGTAATCATCTGTGCACCATTTGCTTTACTGGGATGAGAGCTATCTTAAATTTGTAAAAATGTACTTTTACCGTCATGTGGTATCTGATAGACCTGAATAAAACTGAACCGGAAGTGCCAATTGCTAACGGTTAGCCCTGCTGTCAAAATGGCTTTTGACAGCAGGGCTAACCGCCGCTAATTACAGGAAAGTATCACAACAGACGGGCAAACAAAGAACTTATTATGGAGTTTGCACCTGCCATCTGCACCTGTCCTGCTTGTAAAATAAAGATAAGCTAAAATATTGAACCAATTTATGTCTCCCACAAAGATTTTCGTTACTTCAAATTGTAGGATAACTTATCAGTCTTCCCAAGCTTTTCCCCAATGACAAATTCGGTACAAAATGTTCCACCCGTTCTCCAAACTCGCATGCCGAATTCGACTTTATGCTCCAAGATTTTGGGGCTAACTTCGCATTCGCGGTCAGTAGTCCTTTGGTTGGGGATCTATATGAAGTATGTTCGGTAGGTTGTAGAGTGAACTTGAGACGACTTCTGAGCGGGGTCCTCTCCTAAGTGCAGGCTTATGTAGTTATGTGAGGCAATAGATGGCATTAATAGTACCCCTAGGTGCTTTGTGTGAGACCAGGCTAGGCAATATTTATTTCTGCTCCAAATTAGTAACTTATTTTTGAACAGAATTTTGGTGTTAAATTCGAAGATTTGGATCAATTCGATTCGATTTCAATTTAGATATTTCAACAAATTTTGGGCACAACTCTGGAACAATATTTTAGCATCACATTTGACAATACGGCCATCTACAATTTCGAACCAACGCATGCCCTTTTCGACATAATCACCGAATAGTTTTTGACAGACCAAAATAATATAGGTAACTAACACTTAATTTTTGTTCTTAGTATCGAGCGCCAGATTCAACGTAAGTCACACTAACATTCCGAAGTGTGGATGGATTTCCGTGTAACGCACCCTTAGAGCCGTTTCTGGGAAGTTTTTGCAAGCACTTGACCCTACTGCCCCTCGTGAAGCGAAGGGAGTTACAAACGTCCTTATCTTATCGATTAGGTCGTATGCCACAACAACGTTAAGTCCGGTTGCAGTTTCTACAATGCTCAGCTTTTTGGGGTGGGTAATCATCAAATGACTCCTCCCCGAAGCCCTCTGAGCGGAGCGGTAGGGACTCGGATTTGTATTGATTAAAACCCACCCATGTTCCTTTTTAGCCCTTTGTGTTCCAGGGCTGCGGTATCGAACAGTTCCGCAGCCCCGGCAGGCATCCGCTTTTGCGGCCCCCTTTCATTTTGCTGTCATCTCTTTGAGGCGCGCGTGGGACACGAACGTGCCACCGACACGGCCTGTCGTCACAAGACGGATAGGCGGCGAGCTAGCCCAAGTTTTGTTCCCCCTTCGAATAAATAAAGTAATAGGAACTCTTATGTGTTTGACATAAAATTATTTTTTAAACGGATTTTTTGCTGTAAAGATTTTGTTTGGAATCATTCCAGTTGGTGATATTATAAGTTTATTGGGTCCATCTTAGCTTGCTATGCCGTATTTAGTTCTCAGAAATCTACAACTTGCGATCATGATTTTGAAGTTCGGTTTTTTTGGCGGGCTTTCAATGGTAATTTTTGACGATACAAAAGTGGCGATTTTTTATACACTCCGGTTTGTTTACACAGCCGATTTATCCCTAAAATGTGCCTGTCCACAAGAAACACAATATCAGTCATGTCAGTGATGATAGATCGATCTTACCGCTTGGCCACGAACCACAAACTCAGTGAAAAACAAAAGAAAAAAATTACCGTGACGATATTGACGCGAAGGAAATAAAAGAAGCACGCGCGTGTTGCTTTATGCAAGTTGCGTCGTCAGGTGCAACGCCTGAGATCGTAAACGGGGTCGGGGCGATAACGTCTACAAATAGTGGTGAGGTAATTCGGAAATGGCTCTTGAAGACGAATCATGCATTGCAAAAGTGGCACTAGACTCTAGTCAACTCTAGTGCTACTTTTGCAATTCGTCATTAAGTACGTGTCTTATTGCACCGCTAAGCTTACCCGTTCTCCTTATTGTTTCTTGTATAGAGAATATGGGGAAGACCATCGTCCGACCCGCGACCTAGTATTTTTGTATAGGTAACATAACAAATCGATACATAGGTAACCCAACCCGAACACGTATAACCACTTCTAAAATATCAGCTGACATAGATGCACCTATGCAAGCAAAAACGATGTCAGTTATATCATTAGGTGACATATCAATTAAAATTGAGGCCATCTTTTTTAATAAAAGATCTATATGCAAAATACCGTTTATATATTTTAAAGCAAATTTTGGTACTTATTAGATTTTCGTAAGAATTGGAAATTTTTGGCCCGCTACGATTACAAAAATATTAAACCAGCAGGACTATTATGTATCTTTTTAAATGTCAGTGGCTATCATAATGTCCATCGATTAACTAACAAATGGTTATGGTTTGGAACAAAATGAAACCATTTGACAGTTAATCGATGGACACTATGATAGCCACTGACATTTAAAAAGATACGCAATAGCCCTGCTGGACATCCATAAGATTATGTTGGACACCCCTGGTCTAGAGAGAGTGCAATTATACGAAGCTACGTTACTGCTTAGCCATGAGCCACACGCTCAACTGACATGCGTGATGCGTGCGACCGCGGAGATAAAAATGGTTTGTCACCGTGACGCGAACAAGTGAGACTTGCGTCAGTCGCTTAACGCAAGGCTAAAATGACCGCTTTAGCAGAATCATAATAGGATAATAATTATGAATCATGTTAAAAATCTTAAAATGCAGTTAAAGTACTGAATTGTCGTATGTCGTGACCATTTAACGAAGTGTAACCTAATTATATGTTTTTGTAATAGTGGCCATTTTAGACCCCAAGTATTAAATAACAATGCATAGATATCAAGTATTTTAACCGCGGAGTTTTTTTTGCATTCATTTCAACTGTAAATTGAGATGCATCTCAATTAAACAAATTCTGACTATGTTCCTTATCATAAAATATCCAAACAAGCGTAACTTTACGGATATTTTTGCATAATATCTTAGTGTATTATTTTTCTTCTTTAGATCCTGCTTGAGCACGTGACATACTTGTCTCATACCACGTTTTACGACTGATCTTTCATTTCATGTGGTAAGCGCTACAGACAGCCTTGGCTAAAAGTGTAAAACTTTATACTCTAGACCTGACTCTAGACAGATGGATAGTTAACGTCTACGACCTTATCTTCAATGATAATGAATGAATAATATTCAAAAATACTTAAACGAAGAGTAGGTACACTACTAACCACTTAATATTTAAATATTTATTTTGTCTCGTACCTAATTGGAGAACAAAGAACCCAGTTTTTGTCAGTTATTCAAAATCTGTGGTAAAATATCTGTGTAAGGACTGTAGTTTCCTCTCTTACGTCCCGTTCACGTACTCGGGCGAAGCGACACGCGCGTGTCACTTGTTTTTCGCTTGTACCGTCACGTCACTAGTCGCATCACGGTAGCATGCTATAAGCAATAATTGTTCTTTACGCTTGTCGCTTGAGCGTGTAGGCCGTATTATAAGTTTAAGTATTTAACATACTTTAAATGGGTGTAGCTTGGGTCTTCTACTGCCACATAAAGTGTCTGGCAGTAGAGAAGGTGAATCATACTATCCCTTATGTTATATATAAAAATCACGCTTTATAATAATGACGTAATTTAGGAGCTATTCGGCATACCTGTGTTAAAAAAATACTAAAAGGTCTTGCATTTGACCGCGACTCGCGTGATGTGATGTAAAGCGATGATGCGGCTTAGGATAGAGCTCGCTTTCCTATAATAAACCGAACGGAATCAAGGAACAGAGAGCAGCGAATTCCACAGACTGGCGTTTCGCACAATAAATGTCGAAGTACTACTCTGTGTAGAAAGTACCGGGAAATGACTATAAAAATTCATCTAAAATTTTATCATCTTCAAAGTATGCTCCTTCAAAAACCATACACTTACGCCAAAGTATAATCTAATTTAATCCAATCCAATCATCAAGACATTTTTAAACGCTTTTCTGAATTGAGTTCAGATCTCGTGACGAATTTTCCTTTATGTCTTCTACCGAATGAAAATGAGCACCACTCAGAAGCCTGTCGACTAGTTTCCGTGTCAAACTCATAAACCCAGGTCTCGTTACCAGTAACAATGCGTTTCATACCGATCGTAAATGATCGTTTTGGGGATGCGCGGGCACATAGATGCGAGGACCTTTACAGATTAATAGTCTCGTAGGTTCCGTACTACATTATTTTTTTTTTTTTTTTTAACGTTACCCCACACCAGGAATTTCTCCTGTATCGTGGGTGCGTTCACAAACATTTAAACTCACATACACAAATACCCTATTTAAATGTACGTTTGTTTAATAGTATTAAAATAGATTAGTTTTAAAGTTTTGTGTAAATAGTATAGTTAAGTGTACATAGATTTCTTAACATTAAGCATTTTAACCTAAACTCTTTTAATTCGTAACTTGCAAAGTGCAACGTTACAGTACCCCGCCAAAAAACGTAGGATTTTGCGTACTAGATGCAAAATCCGACTAGCACTACCTACTAAACTAAACCAAACTGACTAATACATACAGAATAATCTTTCATACCTCACGCAAATAGTCATCTTTCATAAAATCATCGAGTCTATTAATAATTACTTGAAACTAACAACAGAGTAATAAATAATATACTCAATTAGTTACTTTAAATGCATTAAAATAGCATTAATTATCTAACACATTTGAGTTTAAGTAGTAGGTTTTTGTATAAATTAAGGCTAGGATATGATAAAGTGTTTTTGTGAATAATGCCAAATAAACACAATGTTCTTTCTTTCGATCTGCTCCGATTTTCGGTACCTCGGGTCGCTTTACCCAGGGAGATGGCGATGTAGACCGCAACGTAACGCACCGAATCAATTCAGAATGGATGAAATGGCGACAGGTCACTGGAACAACTTGCGACCTGCGGATGCCCCTCAAGTTAAAGGGGAAAATATACAAGTCCGTGATTAGGCCTGTCGTACTGTATGGATCGGAATGTTGGGCTGTGAAGAAGATGGATTAAAAAAGGTTGCATGTAGCGTAAAGTAGTATGTTGAGGTGGATGTGTGGTGTGACAAGAATGGATAAAGTAAGGAACGAGTATATTAGAGGAAGTTTAAAAGTTGCTCCAATTACAGAAAAGTTAAAAGCGGAATCGATCGACTGTCGTGGTATGGGCATGTGATGAGGAGGGATGAATCGCATGAGATTAAAACAGTGATGAATATAAATGTGGATGGATGAGGGAGAGGAAGACCAAAGAAAAGATGGATGGAGTGTGTGAAGCCAGCGAAATGACAGCGTGACGACTAACAGGGCAGAATGGAGGAAAAAAAACGTGTTGCCCCAAATGACAAGGAATCAGGGCAGGAAGATGATTTCCTACACTTTTCCGATGTTAATTTCAGTTGCAGACGTTGATGGCCTACCAGAGCCGAGACAAATCTTCCATCACATCTCGACCGTTTTTGAACGCTTGTGAGACGAAAAATAGTAAAAAGTTTAAAGTTCATAGATTTTTATTTTATCCTTTTTAGTTCATCATGCGGAATGAACTAGATCGGTTCCGTCAAAACTGGAAGGAGGACGCGCGGGTTCGCGAAAAGTGGAAAGAGTGGAGGGAGGCCTTTGCCCTGGAGTGGGACAGAGTAGGCTAGAAAAAAAAAAAAAGGTTCATCATTAGTCAATGACGTCATATCATGTCATCCGTTCCCGATACTTTTTTGGCTGAATGTTACAGACTACAGTATAGCGACTAACCTGCCAAAGATACTACGACTTTTCGTAATAGCTAATCGTTCTTACTTATAGTAAGGTACTTCCGCAGAAATATCTCGTCACGGGATCTCTCTCAAAAACCACGGTGTCGACCTCAGTTGACCCCGGGGGTTTTACCGACTTACAGGTAGCTGTCGACTACCCGGGTTTTCGGTCTGTCATAATATTAAACGGGTATTACCGACCCGCCCAGCATTTAATTAAGGTGTTATGGTATTCTCAGAATGGAGAGCTCTGGCTATACTATGTAGCTATTACCTTTTACTCCTTTTAGTCCATGCCCGGATTATTATATAATAATAATAATTCATTTATTTCAGACATAGTCCATAAAAAATTAAATCACATAAAACACAACGATGTATTTTTGTTTCAAATACTATTTACTTGATTGAAAGTATTGAAACATATTTTACAGAAACACAATTCAAATAATTTTATATCACGTTTTTATTTCAAAAACTTGTCAAACAGTAGAATTATTTTTTAACGAATATTGTTTGTGTGGTCTATTTCTCCATGGTACTTTATTTCAACGTAAATGTAAAAACAGACGTTATGCCATCCATAATTTTATACATAAAACATACATAATAAACGTCGAACTATGATATAAGCACGATCTAGTTATGTGACTATTAGGACACTCAGAACAATTAGGTTACGTCAGAACTGTGACTATAACGCCGACCGAGCGAAGCGAGCGGTGCCACGGCTGGGACTGGCGAGCGCTACGTTGAAATTAGTCGCGATGTTACGGTACTCTGAAAGTTATGAACTGCTTTCATATAATAATGCTACGGTATATAGTGTTATCAATTATAAAATAGTACAAGTAAAATTATATTTAAAAGTGTTTCAATAATATTTGCTACGGATGTCCATTTTTAATAAGATTGATTAATAAAAAAATGAGATTATTCAATTTATAGTTGTTAGTACAATTTGATACAAGAGCGGAAAGTTTGTTATTGCATTCTAGGCGGAATGAACACCCGACCCGTATGGCGAGGGTGTTAGGTGGCCGAGAAGTGCAATAACAAATTCCCTCTTGTATCAAACGACGTTTTTCAATACACTGAGGAAGAAAAAAATTATAAGTATTTTTGTCATCGATTATTAGGAGACTAATATTTTGATTTAATTTGCTTTTTTTCCGCGGTTTGATTTCACCAGGTTGAAAGAGAAGCAAATGTATGAAGCCGCTAAATAACTTGGTATAAAAATACAAAATTCAAATATTTATTTTATTTTTATTTTATGGGACACAAATAAATATTAATTAATGTAAATATTTGTTTAAAATAATCATGTTTATTCATAGTATTCAATTTTTATAAACATAATTTAAATATTTTAAAAATATTAACGCCGTAAAGACGCATATCACTTTGCCGACATTAAATAAAAAACTGCGCGCTTAAGGCAAAACAATCTGAGACAAAGAATACATATATAGAGTGTAGGTACCGAGTAACATAGGCTATATTATATTTTCAAAATATACGTTGTAGAAGTCACGGGCGAAGTTCTAGTATAAAATAAACAGTAAAAGAATAAAGAATATATGATTTGCTATTCTATCATGAAGATTCTAAAATTAAACTTTATTTTTTCTTCAAAGTAAGTATTCTGCATTGAATATTCTATGAAATGACAACATGAGAAAAAAAAGTATGTAAAACGAAATTCTATGAAACGATTACCTATAAAACAAACCACCAACTTAGCATAATATCATACATTTTTAGTATAATTTAGATAAAGCGACGTTAAATCTAAGTCCCTTGAATTTAAAGCATACTATGCTAACCAACTAAGAATAGGATCGCACTTGCTGCCAACTTCACACGGTAGCAGTACTTATCTGACAAGTACTGCCAGCAAAAATAGAAATGCGAATAAGAAATGTTATGTTTTTTTAATCATATACATATGTCTATTTTTATAAAATACTATTTCTTGAATTCCATAAATAAATTTTCAACTCAATATGAGTTCAAAGAGAGGTGCGGTGCTCCATCCTAGAGCACGAGAAATCGTTTTAATGTGCACAAAAAGTGAAAAAAATCGTGTAATATTTTTATTAACATGTTTTTTTTCATATCCTACTCATGTATAACTAATTTGACGTAAACCTGATTAGAAACACCAAAAACAGTGAACATTAAATAATTAAACCGAGTATAATTTCTTCATTGTTTTTTCTGCACACCGTAAGCTTTGGTAATGAAGTTCGCGAGTTTTGCTGAACAAAATGGCGTCTTGACAGCGCTATTCTTAGTTGGCTCGCATAGTACTTTAGTACAAGATTCATATGGATAATGCGACTTCGGTTATAACGCCGAGTTCGGGTGTAGCGACAGTTTACAATGAATCATTTGTAACAAATTCCTAGAAATCCCATATTGCAACCGGAGTCAAAGAGCTTTCTTATCTTTTGTTTGCAAGTTTTACAACCACACAGATGGCCAGACACCAGTGGAGACCTTTTTACTTTTGTTTATAGGTATTAGCTAAGTAGGCAGGTAAACGTGTACGTTTCGAGTTGAAGTCATTACTGACAAACATCAGTGTGACCCTGGCCCTTGTACTAGCAGTTCCTGTATCACAAGAGCCAGAAATTAAATGAACGGTTCAGTTACAAAGTGGTATTTTAGTAGCAAGTGCTAAGTGAAGTTTTGAATAAGAATGGGTCGTCTACGACGCCGTCTACAGCGTAGACGCACGTTCACTATTAAAGAAAAGGCGGAAATCATTTCAAAATTGAGAGACGGTGAAAAAAATTCTGATTTATGCATAGAATACAAAGTTTCCCATTCAACAATATGTTCGATGTGGAAAAACCGTGATGAAATATTAGAGTGCTATGAATCTAAATCCTTAAAAATGAAAACAAACCGCAAATCGATGCATCCAGATATTGAAAGTGCCCTTCTGATGTGGATAAAAGCCCAAAGAAGCCAAAACGTACCTTTGGGCCTTCGTCTGCTGCAAAAAAAGGCTAACCATTTTGCCAGAAAGTTTGGAAAAGTAAATTTTCAATGTTCGGAAGGCTGGATACACAGATTTCGTCAACGATACGATATTGTAGAAGATCAAGTTTGTGGAAAAGCCGCTAGTGTATTGCAAAGCGACTGTGACAACTGGATAAAACCAGTTTTTTCAAAATTGTCTGATGGTAAGCCAAATTCGTCCGTCCGTCTTATGACGACGACAGGTCGACGCACATAGGGATATTTGATACTAAAATATGGCCAAAAATATTTTTTAAACTTTTCTCAGCAAAATTGTTATCAAAATTAGATTGACATTAAATAAAAACACAAAAGAAGACAGACTTATATATTTTAATAAAAGAATACTCAATACAAAATCTACTTTAATCACTTTCACGATATTCATCATTTTCCGAATTTTCCTCGTCCAGAATACCTCCGCTTTCATCTCCAGTTACTCCAAATTCCACAGGGTGCAGCAGTTCAATAGTTTCACTACAAAACGGTTGAGTTTTTTTCTTGGCAATGTACGTATGCAGGAAAGATAAGAATCCGAGCTTAAAAGTAAAAAAAAAAAACATTAAAAAAAAACGCTGTTTCCGCAACATCTTTGTTCATTATTAACTTTCCAGGTTATCCCTGATTACGATTCTGTTACTTTTTCTAATCGGACTAGTCCGGAAATATAAGAAAGTTACTCATTTATTACGCTATTTCGATATTTTTTCTATAATTTTTACTGTTTCTAATTTAAGCCACAAAAAAGATTCAAAAGATATAAACATTACTAAAACAATGTACAAAATAAGCTACATACCTCCATCACCAGAATCCATCATCAACACTTGTCAATAACACTTAAATTTTTTGTTATATCACTGCGTAAAGCTTGATTTTTTAAGGCGCCAAGAACAAAACGTGCACTCTAGACAATAGCTATGTTCCGAACTTCCGACTGACGCTACTGATCAATTACTAACTCTGGCGCATTGAGATGGCCGCCATAACGTGCACAATGTATTATACTATTCTACGAAATAATAATATTGTTATAATAGCAAACTTCAAAATCTGATTATTGGCCAAGTTTTAGTATCAAATACCCCTATGTGCGACGGCGCGTTCGTGTTCCACGCGCGCCTCAAAGAGATGTCAGCAACATGGAAGGGCCCGCAAGGGCCGACGCCTGTCGAGGCTGCGGGTTGTTCGCAAGGGATACCGCGACCTCGACATGAAGGGCTAAGAAGGAACATGGGTGGTTTTTAGTCAGTAGAAGTCTGACACTCCCTTTCGGTATGCCCAAGAGCGGGAGGAGTAATTTGATGATTTCCCACCCCCAAAAATAAAATAAAAGGGTAGCTTAGTATGATGTATCTTCGTAGAAAGTTTGGCGCCGCCTCAAAATTGACTTTATGGGTTGCTGGTTAGGGTTTAGAATTATAGAAGTGTATATGAGAGAAACAGTCGTTTACGTTTTGACAGCTCAAGGGCGAAGTAAATAATGTAGTGAAGTAAAAGCCAATAGCACTAGAGGCCTACAAAATACGTAGTACCAACATAAATTACGTCATAAGTCGCGACATTGATATTTGATGATTTCCCACACCCAAAAAAAAAAAAAGGTAAGCCAAATATGGAACACTGATGAGACAGGTTGGTTTTTAACAGGCTATTATTAGTTTGACATGTATGTAACGGAATCTTAGAACGTGATTTTGTTCCACTTCAAAACGTTGAATTAATTTAAAACTTTGCGCATTTATCAAGGACCGATGACAATGCAATAATTTAAATAGTTTGTCGCATTATCCTGATCAGTACCTTCAGGATTAGTGATTTCTCAATAATTCATACAACACTTGTTCTATGGCAACCTGTTTGCACAAATGAACACCAAAAAGCCGATTATTCGTTGCTACGAAGTTATCTCCGTTGTTATTTTTTTTTTAAATTTAATTAATTTCAAAACTGTAAGATGAATAGTCTAAAAATAAAATAAAACACGCTTTTAGCAGAACTAAAAAATATAAAATAAATAATAGTAAAATAAATACTACAAAATACTTTTTTGTAGGTAACCGAACTAAAAACTAGAAAATAAAAAACACGCTTTTATAGAAAAGCTAACTAAGAAGAAGAAAATCATTTTCAATAACTTTAAATTAAGAATGATTAACAAAAAAAAGACTTTTATTGTAGAAAAGCGTGGAGGGGTGGTTAATTTCAATCTATATAAATAAAAATGAATTGTTGTTCGTTAGTCTGATTAAAACTCGAGAACGGCTGGACCGATTTGGCTAATTATAGTGTTGAATTATTCGTGGAAGTCCAGGGAAGGTTTAAAAGGTGAGAAAGTGGTAGGTAGGTAGGCAGGGTAGTAGGTAGAGTAGTAGGTAGTGTAGTAAGTAGGATAGTAGAGTAGGTAGGGTAGTCGGTAGAGTAGTAGGTAGGGTAGTAAGTAGGTAGGGTAGTAAGTAGGTAGGGTAGTAAGTAGGTAGGGTAGTAAGTAGGTAGGGTAGTAGGTAGGTTGGGTAGTCGGTAGGTAGGGTAGTAGGTAGGTAGGTAGGGTAGTAGGTAGGTAGGGTAGTAGGTAGGTAGGTAGGGTAGTAGGTAGGTAGGTAGGGTAGTAGGTAGGTAGGGTAGGAGGTAGTAGGTAGGTAGGTAGTTGGTACAGAGGCAGGTAGTAGGTAGGAAAAAGGGCATTGCAACGCATGCCGGGAACAGCTAGTTATTATAATATTTTAATCGCAGATATTGGTAAAAGAAGAGTCATAATAAAAATATGTATCTTAAAAGCAAAGCACCCCACGGTTTGATACAATAAAACAATAAAAGTTTTTTTTTGCTATACCATTTGCACAACTGACTACAACATCGTCAAGCGTAACAAATGTTGAGAATTGAAACACATTACATACACAAGAATAGAGAAACTCCTCCTTTTTGGAAGTCGGTTAAAAATGAATTAAAGCAAAGTAATAAAACACAATTTTTTACTATTGCAAATACACCGAACCTCGATTATCCGGATATCCGATTATCCGGACTCATTGTTCACGACTCTAAAAACCGTATTTTATTGTCTAAATGACGTTGTTAAAAAATAGGTATTGGTAAAAGTTATTAATATTGTTTGATTTTGCTTAGAAATCGATTATCTGGATTTGCATCATACGGAATAGCCCAGGTTTTGATCCGGATAATCGGGATTCTACTGTATTTTTTTAACAATACTGTATGTACTGATCAAAGCATGACATTAATTAAAAACCCGATATAGCTATTACTTGATTTAGTTCGACCCACAAGTGTCTTTTTTGGTCACCCACCACCCACCATTGCCGGACACATTTTATAGACCGGTATTTCTGTCGGTCCTCGCCTACAGATTAGTACAGATCGATAAAGATAGTATACGTACTAGGTAATCTACTTAATTATGTCGAATTTAACCCTCACTGTTCTGAAATAAGTATATTATTTAGACTAATTTAAAACCTAGTCGCAAGCGATAAGGTGCAATATACTGTTTTAGGTTATGTTGGGGTTTTGCGGAAAGGGTCAGAGCGGAATCCTTTTGTATTCCCTTGTCGGTTCTTCCTCCCGGCTTGCCTGGGGCTTACAATAAACCCTTTTTGGTTCATATCTGTCGTATGCCGTATGACGCTAAACCGCTTTTCGGTTGAGTGTAAACTTTCTACAGAGGAGAGGCGATCTTACCTTTAAGCTTTCATTTCAGTGTTCAAGTAAATAGCCATATAATGGTTCAAGAATTTTTCCCTCACTGTTCTTAATTCAAGATAAAGTATTCTAGAATATACCTCCATGAACAAATGAGAGAAATACTAGACCTAAAAACTAATTTATATTTTATCCACTTTCCAGATGACGAGGCCGCTGACTCAGCAGGCTCAGAACAAGAGGAAGAAGGCATAAAGCCTGAAGCGAATGATGTCGCGAGCATTCTAAAAAGGCTCCAGTCTACAGGCGCCCTCATCAAGAAACCCAAACAAGAGTACCGTTGCTTCACGTGCGACCAAGACTTCCAAGATTGGGAGGAACTAGAGAAACACTTGATCCGACACGTGTCCCTGCCCTCCTTGGTACTCGACAAGCTGCCTTCCGACGACGAAGATGCCCCTCCATCCGGAGATGAGAACTGGACCGATGAAGACGAAGAGCCAGCCCCACCACCGACCCCCCAGAAAGTCACACCGACTAAAATTGACATATCACAATTACTCAAAAAGACTGGCATATCCCTTAAAAAGCCGGCTGACAATGAGAACAATAGCTCCGACTCTGCACTAAACAAACTCAGTGGATTAGGGTTTACTATAAAGAAGGGTAATACGCCAATTAAAAGTGAACCAGAACAAAATACCAAAAACGATGTAATGCAAAAATTAGGCAAACTCGGCGGTATCAAACTAAAATTAAAATCAGATGGAAATAACGCGAACTCCTTCAAAGTGATCAATGGGCTTAAAGATTTTGATGCGTCAGATAATGAGGACGAGGGAAGCGGAAATGACGAAAGTAGAGACGATCCAGACTTCGATGACGAACCAGACAAGTCAGTTGAAAACGATTCTGAAGGCGAAAATGATCAAACGCCGCCAAGTACTCGTAAAACATCAGAAAGCGATGATTCGGAGAAATCTGCGAAATTGAAACCGAGCCCGTTGAAAAACTTACAGGGTATGTCTATAACTCAAAAGAAGGATCCTCCTACGCCAGCTAAAATCCCAGTACAACAACCGAAAACGCCTGCAAGACCAGCGGTCAAACAGACTCCGAAAAGAGGAGCGAATCTTCCTATACCTCACAAAGATAATACGCTCATTACTTTGCAAGCTAGATCCCCTGCTACTCTAAGTAATGCTCCTACTCCAGAAAGACGGGAATCACGCACAAGCGTGGATACCGTTATAGTCAAACAAGAGGCTGATCTAGAGATTGAGACAGTCGAAACGCAGTCATCAAACGTTCCTACATTTTCCAGCTCTACTCAGATTAAGTCTGAGAGGTCTTCTCCGACGCCTAATAATGGGGGATCCACTCCAATACTGGCCACTGTAAAATCGGAACCAGACGCTTTGACATCTCACCAGAATGCACCGCCAAGCGCTTTAGCTTTACATTTGACCTCCAATACCACACCACTCCTCCCAGTTACCAAAAAGGAAGAGCCAGGAGTGGTAACAGTCATAGAGATAAATGGAGATTCTAACGACGAAGATGATGACTGTTGTGTGGTGTCAGCGACTCCGGCACCGGATATTAAACCTTTAGTTCCTAAAACCGAACCGCTTCCGAGTCCGACTGTGACGTACCCGCCACCATCGTACCCGACCACGCAGCCTAGCTACAGTTCCTCAGCCATGCTCGGCACACGACTAACCGCACCGTGTTTAGAAAAGCAACACAACTTCAACTGGAACGCCCCAGATTCCAAACCACCTTTGGATATGCTCGAAAAAAGCGCTGATGACATATTCGAGAGCTTACTATCAAATTCCACCAAAAAAGAAGGCATGTCTATATCAGATGCCAGTGAATACATATCCTTAGACACCTTAGGCCCCCAACATTCCTGTGAAATATGCAATACTAGATTTACTGATATGTCTTTGCTGGATGAACACAGAAGGAGGACGGGTCATACAAAAGCGCTAGTTATTCCATCATCAACGTCCACACTTATGCCATACAATCCAAATTCGAATATTCTATCTAGCTTACTACCTGTAAAACTAGTAGACCAAGTTGGAAAGTTGTCTACAATCGGAGGAGGTGGTTCAGGGTTTACTCATCAGCAGAATGTCATGATCAATATCCAAGCGTATCCTAGCAGCGGTGGAATGATGATGAATCCACAGGGAGGATACAACAGTTATCCTGGCCAGCCTCAACAGAATGTGCAACCTGATTATGGCAATAATATGTATGGTCAACAACAACCGATGTCTGGACCGATGCCTGGACAGTATCCAGGACAGGCTTTTATGGGTCAAGCAACTGGTTATGGACAGTTCCAGCAGCCAATGCAAAAACCAGCGGGCTACCCTATGCAACAGAGTCAGTTTTCGCCTTCGTCATCTCCTTACTCCGTGGCTTCTCCGCTTCACGGTATGCAGCAGGCCGTGTATAACCAAGCGCCTTCTGGCGGCGGAATGAACACTCAACTGGGACAAGCATTAGGTCAAATGGGTCCACCCGGGTCATCCTACGTGCCTTCCTCAAGCCCGGGAGGAGCCATGAAACCACCTGGAGGCGGCATTAAGATCCAGAATGTACAAACATTCCAAACTGGGCAGGGTGTAGGCATGCCCGGACCAGACCAGATGGGTGGACAAGCACCCGCACCCGGCCAAATGGTAGGCGGACAAATGCCTGCGCCAACACAAATCAGAATGGCACCCGGCGCGAATATTACAGGCACAAGACCACGTATGGCCAATCCTAGAGGCCCTCGACCAGGAATAAGGCCAGGCATACAAGTACATGCTCAAGTTCGGCAACAGAAACCAGGAGTGCGAATGCCCATGAAGAGGCCTCCAGCGCCTATGGCCGGTGGACCGGGTCAAAAACGACGCACTGACATGTTGCTACCAGGCAAGCATGACAACGAAGACTGTCAGGTGATGGCGATGCAGAAACAGAGAGAAGGCTTGCCGATGATATCGAGTGTGCAAGGAGCGAAAGACAAACTTAATCTGGGCAGCCAAATATCTATTACAAAGAAAACGGTGAATAAAGAAGCAAATGCCATGGCTAATGTGTTAGCGTCGCGAGGCATTAGTATTAAACAGAAGCAGAAGAGCCGTTCGCCGACTCCAGAACGTCCCATCCCTCATATCCCGAACCTAGGCGCCGGGATGAGCATCAAACACACGTCGAAATCAAGCAGCTTCACCATACCAGAGGCTAAAGTCGGTGGTGGCATGTTGTCCTGTAAAATATGCAAGAAAATGTTCGGTAACCACAATTCTCTCTCCGTACACATGTCCAGCGCTCATCCTCAGAGCAAACTACCAGTCTTCAAATGTGATGAGTGTCCGGCTTCATATCCAAAATCCTTACAACTACAACATCACAAAAGGGTATTCCACAATGTCACAGGACCTAACAGAGAACTGGGTCTGCCCGTTGTAGACTTATCACAGGAAGAGAACCTCAAACGGCTGAGTAATTTAGGCATATATAGTTTTATACCGCTAGCGAATAGGGAGCAAGCGGGAGGATGTTTCGGTATACCAGTAATCTCAGTACACAATGTACAAAATGGCACAAGCAGTTTGCAAGCTTTAGGAGCTGACGGACTCCTAAGTTTAGGGCCTCTTAAACCGTTACCTAACTCATAGACTGTATGAACAGTAAGTTTTGTGAAGAAAGTTGTGTGAAAGTGGCAAACTGTGATTTAATAGGTTTTGTGTAGACTTTTGAAATGGTCACAAACATTGTGAAAGACTTTATTTGTTAAGTGAACTCGAAATATGTACTAAGTTTTTTGTAGTGATTGAAATTATTTACACATTATTATATATCTTCCACTCATCTTCTTCCTTGACAAAAGGGTTTGGTGATGCAAGGGCCCTCAGTGCCTGGTAATTAGTGACCGATTTACGTTTGCCTAACTGGTCAAAATGTACTGAACAGCTGATTTTGTTTTCGTGATTTATTTTTTGGTCTCATAGTAAAAGTTGTTTGTTATCATGATCACAATCACGTGTTTAATTTGTCGGTCACTAATTACCAGTCACCTTATATATTCCTTATGTCCATTAGGTCGGAGCATGTTAAAAAAAAAAAAATTGTTCATTCAAAACCTTAAACAGGGGGTCAAAAAGCGTAAAATAGACCTTTTATAATAGTAACTGCGTCTGTGACCGGATCGGACAAAAAAAACTAATTAGTCCGTCAGATAGATTTCCAAAAAATATTGAACACATATTTTTTTCTTTTTTCACTTAAACAAAAAATTAAGACGATATAGTGCTTCGAAAACTCGTGAACACCTCGAAAACGTTACATGTCTGTACATTTTTTACCTACAAATGATGTCACAACCCCCCACTCATGATCTTTGACGCGTTTTACCACGTAAATTTTTATTAATTTGATAAAACAAAAAACACGTCAATATTTTTCGATAATCTAACTGACGGACTAATTACAATCATATTTTTTTGACTCAGTCCGATCCCCTATTTAATTGGTATTTTTTTTTGTTTTTTTTTTAAACTTGCTCCAATCTAACCTGTTTCGGGTATGAGCTGAGGCTGAATAATTATAAATTCTCATTGTCTCACTACCGACAAATTAAAAGTGCGAATACTGACTGGTGCATTGGATAACCAAAGCACATGCTAAGTAATATTTATAGATCTCGGCCTCAGACCCCATTGGCTCGTAAATCAATCATATGTTGTTTCTTTCATATATTTTATATAAGCAGCTAATCTGTACCATTTCTTAATTCTGGAGACTCAACTGACATTTCTTGTAATTTTTTTTATTGTTATAAAATATTACCAATAGTACAATCGACTATATTTGACAAAGAGGATTAAAAGAAAATAAAGGAATTTATTATTTTACAAATAGTCTAGAATTTAGTATTTGATTTTGTGAGCAATAAATTAAAGTGTCTTCTGATCCAGATTTAATAATACTTCAAGCTTTCTAAGGTCCTCTGGTATACTCCAATAGTCTTTATATTGATTTATTAAAAAAATATTCAGAAACACTACCTCTGTGGTCTAGTCGTGGCAAGCGCGTTATATAATGATAATTAGAAACGTGATGTGTCAATATATTGGTTCAGTATATTCATAATTGGCTATTACACGATCAAGGGTTCAGGGGCTTATTCATAAAGAATAAACCCCTGAATTAAATGAATTACTTCTGTCAAGTTGAGTCTTCAAGATTTAAAAAGTTTATTTTGTATAAATCCCTTTTTGTTCCTCGCAATGTTGCCAATGTGACTGCTAACATTAGTTTAAAATTTATGTAGTAATCTAGAAATGTAAGGACAAACATTTTTTTGCTGGCAATCTATTGGAATGTTTCGTAACAAGAATACTTGATGTTAACAAGGCATTTTAGGTTTTCCACAAACCTACTGAGAATTATTTTTTAACCTGTCTTTACCAAATCTACATAACTTGCATCTGGAATACTTCTTAATGTGAATGTTTTTATAAATCTGGCTATAATGTTCCCACTGGGGCTTTGAGTCTGAAAGGGAGTGGACTATATTGCAACATCCTGGGCCAGTGCGGGCCAGTGGATGTGACACACTTCATTTGCTTTGTTCCACTACCTTCCATTATGTTTTGCTTTACTATTTCTTATGTAATGTGTGTAATATAACTAATACATGATTATACATTTGCTAAAATAAATACCCTCTAACATATAAACCGAACCGCCTTGTTAAAATTCATAATTCAATGACGTAAATCAAAATGGGTGAGAAAAAGCTGTAACAATTTACATATTTTTATACTTAAAAATAAATGCACTGCTAATGTCCGATAACTATGTAATAATCAATAATATATGACTGTATTATAATATTATTTTGAAACTTGACGTAGCGTTAGTAATGGTAGCTGAATGGATCTTTTTTGGCGCCAGACCAAAATTGAAACTTTAATTAAATTATACTAATTCACTAATGACAGCGTCACTGTCAATGTCAGAAAAGTGTCAAAAGATCGTTGTACCTCTGTAAATGTAGCAATACTTGTTAAAAATTAAAGTCCTACGTGCGTACATAATGATTTTTTGGTGTAGGAATAAGCTATACTATACTTATTTTATTTCGCTAATTAATTTAACTACAGCACAAGTCATCTATAGAATCAATAGGTCAAGAGTGGAGCCAGAATTTGTCTTCCTTACTCGTGTTATAAATATCTATTCTAGAAAATATCCTCATAAAAATCGAAATACTGTTTGTTTACTTTAAGTCTTACAAATGAATGAGCAAAATTATTATTTTGAGACAAACTGTAAAGTGTAAATAACTGATATATTTTTTATAAGTAATTATAAGTTTCTATATATCTTAATATATAATTTGTTTTGCGTGCGTACAACAGAATCGAATGCAAATTGTAATTTATATATTAATGTTAACGTAAAAAGGTGCGTTTTTGTATTTTCAAAGTAAATAATGTGACAACGCACTTTTCTTTAGGCATTACTTTGTGTCACCTAGGCTTAGTAAAACCAGGCATTAGTCCTATAATGTATACGGAACTGCTGACATATTTGTATACTTTTGTTTGGCCTAATGTATCTTTACACTGATACTTAAAAAAAACTGCTATTTGTATGAAATGACAAAAGTTTTTGTTCATGCATGACCAATGATACATTTATATGTGGGGGGCTCAGAATGCAGTGCGAATACGTGGTAATCGTTTGTGTGTCGTGTCCCTTCCACATTGTATAAATAGATAGATGTATAGACAGATGGATCAAAAGATCATCTTGCAATTGCAATAACCAACTGGTTGCTCTTGGTATAAGTATAATGAGACATGGGATTGCAGTTTTTATTTCATTTTTTTTTCTAATTGATTATCTATAGCATCTTCAAACTGTTTTGCATTGTAAGACTATTTTGGAACACCCATTTTTTTTATTAATTTCTAATGACTATTTAAAAGTACTAGAACTAGTCTAAGGAGGGTATCAAAGAGGATGTATGTGGTCTTAATTACGGTTTTGATTGTATACAAATACTCCTAACAATATCAAAATGTAATAATATCATTATTAAGTGCAGTATTCCTATTACTTAAAAATATCAGGTAATAATCACTGTACAATAATGTATTCTTGTTTATTGAGTTTGCATGTTAAACATAAATGTTCTATCAGGGAAATAAATTAATTCTCAAATGAACACAAGACGTCAATTTTCCATGTTATACCATTTCATACACTCTCCAAGTAAGAGAGTTGCGACTGGATCGGTCAATTTAAGTTTGTAATCAATGGAAAACATTTTATTTTTTTGACTTTAGTGTGCAGATAAAATAAAAAATTACATTAAGTAATTTTTTATGACTAGTGATCATTCACAAACACTATTGTAGCCCTGGCTCTTGTACAGTCGGAACAAGCTAATAAGTATACAGGCTAGAGTTTTTTTTTAATTCTAGTACACAGAAAATTTTGATTGCAATTTTGTTTTATAATGCGTTTCGCATTAAGCGACTGATGTCAAACGCTGTATCGTTTGGCATCAGTCTCTAAATGTATCTGCATAATCTTAAAAGTAAATGCAAGTTAGCTGGCTGTGTACTTATTAGCTTGTTCGACCGTACTAGGAGTACCTATATCAGCCATAAGCAGTTGTGTGGACTTTTGTTGTTTACTAATGAAGCTACATATTGATATGTTTTGTCTAAAAATCTTATATGGCCTTATGTTTTCGTAATTCGAAAATTGTGCAATCAACCGATCTTTTTGTATAATAATGTGTATCAAAATGCACTTGAATTCAGTACCTTACTAATAATATATGAAGTTTTGGAACACTAAACTCGATGTCCTTTTTATGACACAGATCAAATTCCATTGAAGCAAGAAATGCTCATTAAGACTCAAAAATCAACTTTGACCTCTTACTAATAAAATAGCTAATTGACTAAATAACAGTGAATGTAAATAATATAAGATTCTGAATTCAAGTAGACTATTTCTAGTTTTTATGGCTACTGTGTACTGTCGTTACACAAATAAAACATATAATTATAGTCTATGGTTGGCTTTGATAAAAATGCGCGTTCTTAGTGCATTGTCTAACTTTAATTATAAGAAGAGATTATTTTTTAAGTTAATTAAAACGAGTGACTGTAAGTATGTTATTTGAGTTCTATTTATATGTATCTACTTTAAGAGACAAGTTGAAATACGGAAAATTATTAAAATTACCTTTATGAATACTATTACTGGTTTTTATTTGTTATTCCTTAAATAATAAACACTTTAAAAACACACTTATACATAGGTACATGTTTTTGAATTCAAAAATTCTGTACAGTAAAACGGGGTAAATACACATACACGGGGCGAATAGAGACAAAGGTTTGAAAGGGATGCTGCGGGTTGTTCGTTCCACGCCCCCGGACACAAAAAGCTAAGAAGGAACATGGGTGGTTTTTAGTCGGTAGAAGTCTGACACTCCCTTCCGCTTCGCCCAGAGCGGGAGGAGTCATTTGAGGATTTCCAACACTCCAAATAAAAGACAAAAAAAAAGATTTGAAAGGGATTATAACATTGGACCCACAGGAATAGCGCTGGGTGCTTAAGACCTACGCCCCTTGTGATGTTGTATCCGCTTGCAGGTGTATTTCCAGATGATATGATGTACGCCGCGAAATAGTAAATCGTATCCAAAAGACGAAACAGCATAGCTAAAAATAATCATAGAAATATAATCATCAAAATCATCAATACAAGCCTCCAAGTTCATAAAGGTGCAGGAACTTGAAAAAGTCATTTTTGCACCTTTATGAACTTGGAAGCTTGTATTGATGATTATAATTCTGTAACTACATACGTCTTACAGCCGCAATTAATATTCTAATCAACATACAAACTAACACTGACCTGCTAATTACAAAAAACGTAAGAAAATTTGAATTTCGCGGGGTGGTTAAACATAACAAAATTTTGAAGATTTGGTGAGGTGACCTTTGGCGATTTGAAGAACATATCTATTGCCAATAAAAAAAACCGGCCAAGTGCATGTCGAAGCGTTCCGAGAGTTCCGTAGTTGCCCATCAAAATATGTGAACTTACTTAACTGATTAACCACCCTACCTACCTGCCTCCGAACGATGATTTTATTGTAAAAATAAATCAAACTTACATATTTTGCAGTTTTGAGACCTGCGCTCCCATACATTATGTAAAGGAAAATATATCGTACAAGTAGGTACATTTTATAAGTTGGCCAACTTGTAAAGCCTAAAGTCCATTTCACGAAAGAAGTCCCGCAGACGCAGCGCTGTATGTCGCGCGACATAATGTTGTTCACAACTTTTGGCATCGTAAATAAACCTTATAACGCACTAATCCAATAATAAACTCACAAAATATCTACCACAACAAACGCACCTTGATAACATCGACAAACGACAACATGGCCGATCTGTTAAATTTAGTTTCACAATTGTCCGCGGGACTTCTTTCGTGAAATGGACTTTACTTAGCTGTGATAGTTTTCCTTTTAATTTCGTTATATGCTACGATCAAATTTTTTCACACGGTCACACTACTAGACCAGCACTGGTAAACCAGTAAGACATTAAAAAGAGTACTTAAACAAAAAAAATAACTATGTTTCTCCGGTTCTCAGGCGTCTCGGACTGCAAAATCATGGTGAAGGTACAAAGTTAAGAATGCAGTAGTTATACCTACATAAAATGTATTTGAATGCAATAGTAGAGTTTAATCTTCCTTTTTAGGGTTCCGTACCTAAAAAGGAAAACGGAACCCTTAAAGGATCACTTGTGTCTCTGCCTGTCCGTTTGTCACAGCCAATTTGCTTCGAATCTAATGGACCGATTAAGTTGAAATTTGGTACACATACAACACGGACGCATAACGTAAATAATAGTAGATTATGCACCAAGGGGCTAAAGTTGTGTCTTATGTCACGGGCGTCATATTGAATCTCGAGCGCAATGAAGGATTCGGGATTTAACTCCCGAGCGCAGGGAGGGAGTTAATACAAGAATCCTGAATGCAGCGAGCGATTCAAGCTAGCCCAAGGCAAAGACACCTTTAGCCCAGAGGAGGATACTCTACTTTTTACACCTACTGTGAGAAAATAATAGCCATAGTACGAAAAACAAAGTATTTTTTAAATAAACAAACAGTAAGAATAACATATTTAGAACTAGTTGGTTATATGCACAAACGGGTTAATGGTAACATTATCACAAACAACTTTTACCTAATGTTACAGCCAAGTACTATAACGGTATTACGGCGCGGTACGGTATTTGTTATTATTAATGCCAGTTTTAATGTTATTCCATTCCTTTTAAAAAATGGTTTGTAGTTATCTAATTATTCTTACAATATTATGTCTTCGAAAACATGGCAACGATATGAAGAAGCAGTCGTTATGATTTTGTAATAAATCGAGAATATCATCCACGCGTAGTAAGGGTATCGAGAATAGCTTTCCTCTTTCTGGGTGTTTGTTAGTACTATACTGCCAATTTAGCTGAGCAGGTGAGATTCCAAATTCAAATCACATTATTGACCAGCGGGTCATAATGAAATCCAGTACAACATTATTGACCGGCTGTGCCCCCGGCCACTAATGACTCACTTTAGGTTAAGGTTGCTTGACATATAATTTGACATTTTCGAGCAGGTGGTGTGAAAAATAATTTTGAATATGGGGGTCACTTTTGGGGAGCTTATCACTATTTTTTTAAGTTTTGCAAACTGTACAGTGTGATATATCAAATGAAAAGGTTTATTGTGAGGATCTCAAATATTTTAAAAAAATAATTTTAAGATAAACACTTTTAAAAATATTTAAGAAAATAGATGAAATTGACCATTCCCCCCATTATCTCCAAAACTACAGAGCCTAAAATTTTGAAAAAAATACAGAAATTAGTTCAATACTTATAAAGTACAGGAAAACTGTAAGAAGCTATGGTGCTAAAATAACATGGAAAATCTCTACGGAACCCTTCATGCGCGAGTCAGAGTCGCACTTGGCCAGTATTTTTTTCTCTATACTTTCTTTCTTTTACAGTATGAACAAATGTACCAGGGTGTCATGATTCAGTTGAAGATTAGTTACGGCTACGGGGTGACGGCCCGAAAGAAATGATTAATCTTCTATTAACTTATGATACCCTAGTACTACATAACACATAACACTGGTGTGATGATTAGGAAAAAAAAATCCTCACCGTCCCACCAGTGTGACAGAGCAGTGTGAAGGTTAGTCCGTCGCCGTCACTCAACCGGTACAACCTTGTTCATTACCTATATAGGTACATAAAATGGTTGGCCACCTCTCACACGCAACATCCGCCCGGCATCGCTCGGCTGTTAGACTTGTCGGTCGTTAGGGGTTCAGGTTTTGAGATCATAATCTAAAACCAATGGACTTCAGGTTTCGTTCGTGGGCGTAACCATTTTGTATTTGTATGCAGGTACATGGCGTTAAGTGCCTAGCCTACCTGCCCCATCGTGCTCATTTAATGGAACCTATACTAGGTAATAATTTAGAATGGTGTGTTTCTGCACACAACTGTGCATATCAGTCGCGGTCTCAACCTACGATTTTTGGGGGGTCACACAAGGCCGCAGCCAGGATTTTACAGGTTAATTTGTGGGAGGGGGGGAGTTGTATCTTCAGTTACCTGAAAAATTTTGAGTATAATCATGCAAGGAGTAATATTGTTGACTTACATACAAAAGCCTTTCAATTGAGGATAGTCAGGAGCGAGTGTAGTGAGCTCGTAAAATTTAAAATTTCATGACCCTTGCCCCCTCCTTAGGACCGCGCACGGTGCATATAATATTTCCAGATTCGATAGCTATTCTACGCCGAGATTGACCGCCATTATGTAAAATGGTCAACAGAACAACTTATATTTTTGTTACTTAGGTAGTCAGCCGAGTGTACAGCCAAAGAAACGATGGATGGACTGTGTGAAGGATGACATGGCTAGAAAGGAGGTGACTGTTAAATGACGAGTAATAGAGAAGTATGGAAGAAGAAGACATGCTGCGCCGACCACAAATATATTGTAAAAAGAGAGAATGAACATGATGATGATGATAGTCATCCGAGTGTAAGAATCAAGAACAATTACGACCAAGTACGTATATTATAGTACACACAGTTCCACTGGGTCCTCCTTCCTGACCTGACCAGTCGGTAGTAAACTCTTGTTGGCATCATTATTCTCTTGCCCTTATCCGAAGAGAATGAGGATGCTAGTGCAGTGTTAATAGCATTTAGACAAAAAGAAAAGAAATAGAAAAACGGTATTGTAAAAAGTTTCGCAGAGCATTATCCAAAATTGTGAAAAGTCCATCGTGCATTATGTACACTATTTGATCTACATAAATCTTAAGAGACTGGCGGACTACGCGGCCACGGTCCCGACTTTTGACCGCAGAAGCTCCGACCCAGAACAAAGTTTACGAACGCACCGCGTCGTCGAATCGGTCGGCCGTTCAAGATAGCGGCCGATCCGGCCAAAATTCGTTGTCGTGGCCGCGTAATAATGCGCGAGATGAAGGTGACTAACTGTGACGTGTCTAGTGATCGCAAGCGCTACCTACTACGGAGCATGAGTTTTTGGGTTCGATTCGCACTTTGGACAAA
This sequence comes from Diarsia brunnea, assembly GCA_949774965.1. Lineage (NCBI taxonomy): Eukaryota > Metazoa > Arthropoda > Insecta > Lepidoptera > Noctuidae > Diarsia > Diarsia brunnea. The sequence continues at coordinate 11,025,026 of OX459007.1, read as the reverse complement.
ATTTTATTGGGTTGTTCCATCAGGAATTATTTGTCAGAAGTCGGAACCAGAGTCCGAAGTTGTGTCGGCAATAAGCACGCCTCCTAATAAAATGATACTACCATAACTGGCGAAATCTGGCTGTAGCTACTAAAGTTACACCTCTGCCTATCACTTAACCTAAGATAAGGAAACCAAGACTTCAAATCTAAACTACTTTTGACTAGTGTCAGTCAAAACCTTAAAACGCGTGTTCTCTATTATAGGCTATCCAAAGGGTCACAAAAAAAACTTAAAAAAACCTAATAAGTTTCCTAATCAGATTTAATCATCATCATCATCAGGCTATAATGTTCCCACTGCAGTGTCTCAGGCCTTCTCTCTAGGAGAGGGATGGGCTGTAATACACCACGCGGGCCCAGTGCGGTTTGGTAAATGTCACATGTCTTCGAATTTTTTGGTTTCCTCACGATGTTATGCTTCACCGTTTTGAGTGCAGCGGTGATGTTCGAACCCACGACGTACTGTTTGTATGTCGGGGCCGCAAACACTGGGCCATCGATGCTCCAATGGCATTTAGGTTATTTTGCCCGTCGAGGCTGCAGGTTGTTCGCAAGAGATACCGCGGCTTCGACATGAAGGGCTAAGAAGGAACATGGGTGGTTTTTAGTCAGTAGAAGTCTGACACTCCCTTTTGCTTTGCCCAAGAGCGGAAGGGGTTTGTTGATGATTTTCCACCCGACAAAAAAAAAGGTTATTTTAATTTATCGATTTAATAAAACAGAAATCAGATAATATTGTTCTAAGTAAATGTTTAATAGTTTGTAATACCGACCAAAAGTTGTTTTGACAGCTACCTACATATATCTACACGGATAAACCCGCACACGTGCGTCGTGCAATGCTGCAATCACTGTCGTCATTCACAGAGGTCGTCAGTCGTTACCACACCGGGAACTGCTCCTAATTGACACTCACTGGGCGGTCAGTGTGACACTCGAAGCCGACCTTGTGTACATTGCAGGGGAGAAGAATTGGTTAACTGCTGCATTCCTTGACTGAGTGGTATTGTTAACTATAGTAATTGGTTTCTAAGAGGATGGTCAACGGTGTGAAATATGTATGAGAACTTACCAGGTTTTGCACACGTGTAGGTCGAAAATCATCCCGCAGGCACGTAGTTCCTACTAAGATTAGAAGTACTTACTATGCCAGTTGTAAACGGACCCTTCAAGAAGCCAAGCTTTCGGTACATCGAATTTTGTAACTCTACGCAAAAATTCATGAAGGAAACTTTTTTGAGAGTGAATGATCACGTTTTACGGTAGGACTCACTCAATGTGGTACACTCAAAACGTTGTGCTGATACATGCATTAAAGGGCCCACAAGGGCCGACGCCTGTTGGGGCTGCGGGTTGTTCGAAAGAGATACCGCGGCCTCGCCACAAAGGGCTAAGAAGGAACATGGGTGGTTTTTAGTCAGTAGAAGTCTGACACTTCCTTTCGCTCTGCCCAGAGCGGGAGGGGTTATTTGATGATTTCTCACCCTCCTAAAAAAAAAATGGATGCATTAAGTAGTAGGTACATATGGGGTTGATGGTGGTGTTAACGAGTAAAGTAAAGTTATAACATTCAAAACTTGATTTAAAATAAACGTACTACAAAATAATACACAGTTTGAACTTTCACCCCCCAATCTCCGTAATTATGATGGGGAGAACAAGTGCCCTTCAGCGTTGTTGAGGGTACTTTTACACCCTTTATGTCCTAACCTAGGTCATAAATTTACGATGTAGTTATCTTTGTGCCAAATCTTCGAAGTTGGTCATTCGTAAGACGTGAAAACTGAAAACGTAACAAACATATAATCATAGTTTAACTCTTTAGAATTTATATTAACATGGTGTTGGAGGTTTAAACAAACATTGAAATATGAAGAAATATGAGATAGTTACATCATCTGTCATCATCTGCCTAAACTTTTCCCAACTATATTGGAGTTGGCTTTCAATTTCAAGTCTAACAGGATGAAAGCAAAGTACCTACGTGACGTGATAAAACAGGTACAAAACTTACAGTTGAGATCTAACCAATTAAGTTCGGCCACAATAAATTCATATTAATTAACTCTACCTACAAACTACAGTTTTAAGCTATCACAGTTTATAACGAAACTTATACTGTCACATAAGGAATATCTTTCGTGATTATCCAGTATTATAAGCTCCAGTAATCTCATAGCTTAGGAAGCTCATAATAGTAAAAATTACAGCAGATACTTACCTACTTATGCCGTGAGTGGCAGTATCACTACAACATAATAAAAAAACAAAGTCCTCCACCGCGTCTATCTGTCTGTTTACGATTAACTCAAAAACTACTGCACCGATTTTAATGCTGTTTTCCCCCATGAAAACAGTGGTTTTCGTTAATTTACACGCGGGCAAAGCCGTGGGCATCAGCAAGTTTATAATAAAATTTTGAATTTGGCGATATATATATATATATCAGGTCATACACACATATATATATATATATATATATGTGTATGACCTGGTAAAGGTTGCGGGGACCTGGTGGATGCGAGACGCAAGGGACCGGTCAATGTGGCGACACCTGGGGGAGGCCTATGTCCAGCAGTGGACGTCTTTTGGCTGAAATCATGATGATGATGAAGTGTAGTAGAAGCTGTAGAAGGTATTTGTGGCCGAGTGGCAAGGAATCGGAAGAGAGATGCTGGCCCTCCGGCAGTAAAATGAGCATACGACATTGTTACCATTATGAGTATGGCCTGGGTGGGTGGCACAGAAGCGTGGAGATTGGCATAAACAAAAAGAAGTCTACACACAGGAGTAGGCCAGGGACCAGGATGATGATTAAAGTGTCAATGTGAAGCCTCATTCTTATCAGGACTCTGCAGGTTGTTGGAATGATATACCGCGACCCTTTGTGTCCGAACACAAAGGGCTAAGAAGGAACATGGGTGGTTTTTAGTCAGTGGACGTTCGACACTCCCTACCGCTCCTCCCAGAGCGGGAGGAGTCATTTGATGATTTCCAACCCTCCAAAAAAAAGCCTCATTGCAGACGATGTCCCTCCTGTTATGATCCTTGCGCAAAATCTCCTGTTCCTTAAGGGGTCTGTCCAGAGTCTGGGGTTACCAGAAAATGGGCAGCAGCGTTGTCTGTGCCTTCGTAACAACCATACTCCGATCGCCAACCCGCCTGCCAAGCGTGTCGATTATGGCAAATCCCCCCTTCTGGGGGAGGCCTATGTCCAGCAATGGACGTCTTATGGCTGAAATGATGATGATGATTGTGACGTCCACTAGTCACAGGGGTAAGCACAAATAGTTTATTAAATAAAACAATAGTTTGGTGGTTTGAAATAGCAATCGGGTGCAAGCCCGCTCGGTTCGAGTGACAGCTGTCAGTGACACATTTTCCCGCGCGGGCCTGCCTCCGTGTCTATGATCTTTATTCATCACACCTCTTCCTTTTTTTACAAATATAGATTTTTCAGATATTATTTTTACTAAGTAAAAACTTAGGACTTAAACTCATTTATAACGCAATTGAAATTCCTTCATTAGTAACACAATCAAATAGATTACATAGAGGTTTTAAACAAAAGAAGTGTATACATTGATACATTGTTAATTTCAAAATAGAAAGTCATTTATTCAAACCAGGCTAACAATCAGCCCTTCTCGAAGGTTAAATTTTACAAAAGACAGTCCCTCAAAACGCCCACCCTTCAACACTTCGTAAAGTTTTAGCTTAGAAGAAGAAGTGGCGGAACAAACTCCCCAGCAACACATCTGTCTTATATGTTTAGATTAGTTATTCGTTGTCTGAATCACAATCGCTAGTGTCATCAGAATCAGGTGAATTCAGGTGTTTTTTCCCATACTCTTGTCATTTACCTCCTTTTTTTTTTTCAAAATGTGGGTGTTCTATTAGGTACACCTCTGCCTAACCCTTCGGGGATTACAGGCGTGATGTTATGTTATGTTTTTTCAAAATGGACAATATTCCTTCTCAACTCTGGTCCGGTTGTGGTTTTGTAATATTCAGAGCCTCTAGAATCAACAACCGTATGTGGTGTGGGCCCAAAATTAGGTGTCAATTTGTTTTCTTTTATCTACATAACCCATTCCTTTTCTTTAATTATTCTGTCTGTGAACTCTGAGAATTTAAAAGTCATGTTAATTTAACATTATCTTTGGATTGAAAACAGTCAGCTAGGCCATGTCTGAAGTTTGTGTATTCCTTACACAACCGATACCGCCAAATAAAATATAAATTGCTTTGTTTGTAGGTGTTTTTTTTTTTTTTTTTCTTTACGTAGTAACTGAATATCATAATTCTTAAGACTATGTTAAAATGTAAATTAAAATACTTGGAAAATATTATATAGTATTTAGGTATGAGAGGCAGAAAATCAAAAATATTTTTTTTTTTTTTTTTTTAGATCAGGATCATTTGTTAAATAAGTTTAACATCCTTACAAGTAATCAATAGTAAGTTTCCTTTATTTATCAATGGTAACCCAGCCATACATAATTTATGCTGTTTTTTTTATCCTAGTCAGTTTAATTACAATTATAATGAAACATATTGGAAGCATGTAAAATTAATAATACTTGAAAATATCAAGCATTTTGGTCCAATATGTTAAACTAAAAATGATTTAGATTTAATAGGATATGCCGGCCGATGCTGATTGGGCATCAGATTGTGTTGACCATATGGTCTATAGTCTTATCCAGGATATATTATTATCTTTTACATGTATAGTAGTGTTATTTCATTTGAGTGTAAAAACAATTTTAACAGTAGCTGTATCAAGTACAGATGCTGAATATGTAGCATTACATGAGGCAAGTAAAGAAGCCATATAATTAAGAAACTTATTATTAGAACTGAAATGCAGAAATAAGTCACCTGTACTGTTATATATTGACAACCAGAGTACACAGTGTATTCCATAAAAGAACAAACATATTATTATTTACATATTATTATGATTTGTTTTTGTGAGAACTGCGGTTGAAAATTATTTTATTAAAATATAGTATTTAAATACAAATAATATGCCTCCAGCATATTATTCACAAAGAGTTTAAGTTTCCAAAACATAATAATTTTGTTCAACAGGTGTCACTCCATTGTAAATTTATTGTCTTTTTGTTGCATTCAATTTTTTTTTTTTTTTTATAACTGTCATCTTTACATGGTACAAAATAAAAAAGCTTCCGTTGTTTGTACTCTTAAATCTTTTGAACTACGCACCAGATTAATGTAGTTTTCAGTAATATTGCGATACACACACTTTTTTTTTCAGTTTAGTTTTTTAGTTTCTTTTATAATTTTTATTGTTTGTTGTGTGCACTTGTGGCATGTATTGTGCTAAATAAATATGTTTCTTTCTTTCTAATAGATATAGAATGATTCAAGATTTCGGTTTATATGTAGCACATTGCATCGGATCGAAATCGGGGCGATTCGCTAGTTTTTTTTTATTTTTTTTTTATTATTATTATCTTTTTTTATAAGGGAGTGTGTTGAATATGTATCAAAACATTGTCATTGTTTGTGAATAAATTAGTTGTCTGTGGCGAGCATATATAGTTTTGACCACAATTCAAGTCCCAATATAGTATGCTCTTGACATTATATACGCATTTTACCTGGTTTAATAAAATATTATTCTTTAAACATAACCAGGAATTGTTGAGCCTAGCATTGTGTTCTGCGTCATCGTTGCCATACGACAAAATCATCAATAAAGTTGACGACGACGCCACCACAGGAAAGAAGTATTCTTTCTGCATTATTTTTTTTTTTTTTTTTTAGAATGCTCTGGCCAAATCTTTAAACCTCGGCGATAAAAAGATTGATAGATCTTTTTTTTTTTTTTTTTTTTTTTTTTTTTTTTTTTTTTTTTTTTTTTTTTTTTTTTTTTTTTTTTTTTTTTTTTTTTGTAGTGGCTATCCATCATCATCAACATCAATTCATCATAATTTTGTTAGAGCTAATGTCGGTATGGATGGTTTTCTCTCACTATTAGTCACGATTATAGCCTTGTTGATGTATCACATGTCTACTACGCACACTCTTATATCTCCGTCCGGTTTGAGGACGGGCATTATTAGTAAGACCCATCCTGAAGGCTTCGTGCCTTTAAATAGGATATAATTATATGTCATCATCTGCCTAGCCTCTTCCCAACTAAGTTAGGGTCGGCTTCCAGTCTAACCGGATGCAGCTGAATACCAGTATTTTAAATGGAGGGACTGCCTATCTGACCTCCACAACCCAGTTAATACTAGGTAATACGATACCTCTTTGGTAAGACTGGATGTCAGAATTTCAGGTTACTGACAACCTGTAACGACTGCCAAAAATCTACATATGGCAGCCGGGACCAACAGCTTAACGTGCTTTCTGAGGCACGGAGGAAAGTCGGTAGGTATGTCGGGCGCCACCCATCCACAGACCGACCTAGGCAAACACAGCTTTTACCTAAAGATCGACCCGAGTGGCAGTTCTTATTAAGCCACGAGCTCCTTATTGTATATCTTATTTGACCAACTTGTCAATCTTTTCTTCCAAATAAATGGTATCACCAACAGGGCTGTCTGCCGGTTTGATTGAAATATCAAGTTGCAAGTCTTTAATTTTTCTTTTTATGACCTTGCTCGCTTACCGAATTAATTCCTATATCGAGTTTGAGTACTTGTACAGAGATAGCGGTGTCTTTTCCTAAAAGGTCTCGAGTGCCGTTCTTAACGACATAGAATGTTTCAGTCTGTTGTTTGTCGGCTACTTGAATATCTGCATCAAATGCTTTTTTTTTTCAAAAAGGTTTTAACAAACACTTTTACTAGTCTCCTTTTTTTTCTACTATAATATGTGGCAACAACCTCAGAGGTTTTTCTCTTTTAAGACTCAGACATAATCTTGATATAATTTCACATGAAAACTATGCAGATTAGTGTCTGAGATGGTCTTTTGAAGAAAGCACCACACACTTTATTGATTGTTCCCGCTGTGCTGCTGTCGTAAGCAACAATAGTAAATTCTGATATAAGTGTTTTTGTCATTAATTATTAGGAAACTATGATTCAATTGCTTTTTCCCCGCCATGCTTTTCAAGTTGACGGAGAAGCAAAGATAATTATAATAAGCCGCTAAACAGCTTTAACATAAAAATATTTTCGAATTAAGAATACAAATAAATGTAATTAACATAGTACCTAAGTATTTGGTTAAAATAATCATGTTTATTTGTGGTATTCTATTTATAAACATAATTCAAATATTTAAAAAATATTGACACCGTGAAGACACATATCTCTTTGCCAAGATTAAAAAACAATTGTCGCCGATAGGAATGATTTATCTGTGGATTGATTATTTTTATTTTTTTAGCCACTCTATTTCTTGTTGTGGATTGTTTTTCTTATAGTGTCTGATAAAACCAGGTCTTAGATATTGTTTTACTTTTGCAGAGCAATGGTTACTCCATTATGATTTACATTGCCACACCTTTACGCCTCTTATGTTTTCACAGGTTTGCAGTTTCATATCTATTTTAGAGGACATTTCGAGGTGAACTACACCAACCGACAACCAGATGTTTCAGTTTACTATTCATAGAACCTTATATTGTTAGTACCAACCGACAACCAGATGCGTCAGTTAACTACTCGTAGAACCTTATATTGTTAGGACCAACCAACAACCAGATGTGTCAGTTTACTATTCATAGAACTTTATATTGTTAGTACCAACCGACAACCAGATGCGTCAGTTTACTATTCATAGAACTTTATATTGTTAGTACCAACCGACAACCAGACGCGTCAGTTTACTACTCATAGAACCTCATAGAAAGTCGATCACCCGACTTACTACTTTTTATGGAAACATCTTTTCCATTTTCGCCAGTTAAGTATTTATTGTTAGTACCAACTGCAGTATGCAGTTTACTACTTTGGCGTTTTTAGTACCGGTCTATAATAGACCTACTACTCGAGTCTTTTTAAGGGTGATTCCATATAGGTCAATGCAGTGTTTACGTGCCCCATTAATAAAATTCAATACCGAACTTGAATAAAATAACACATTACCACTTGCTTAGGATCGGTATGAAAAATTATTATTTTTCCAGATCATAATCAAACATAGCATGCTTTACTTTGCTGTTGCTGAAATTATGTCAAGTTTGATATAACCACAACAAACAATTCTTTATTTATATTCGCCGACATGCGTGACAGAAATTGAATGAATCCGTCAAAACATCTATTAGTTGTACTTGGTGATATAATAGCTAAGTCTCTCAAATAAGCTAATAGATAGCTTACGTATTTCTTCATAGTATCAACCGAGTACTTGTTAGCCACGCTTATAGCTTGTAAACAGCTAAAAATAATAACATTGTGGGTGGTGTTGTTCTTTTAGAAAGGTACTTACCCTTCTAACTTCCAATCAAACAACTTGCCATAAGTAAGTACATATTATTAGTATTATGTAATGAAAATTATATTGGCAAACACCTAACGAGCTATTTTGTAGCTATCGTTATTAATAATAATCCAAGTTACGTACCTATACACTATGTTGCCCGTAAACACCGCTTAGCATATTGGTTATAAAAGGATGACAATTCCCGTTAGTTTACTCCTTTTTCTTGTATTTTTTTTTTCTCTTTTTGTTTTATTTTTGTTTTATTTTTTTGTACCTACCCATAACCTCGTCGCCATTTGTGACGTCCACTAGTCACAGGGGTAAGCACAAATAGTTTATTAAATAAAACAATAGTTTGGTGGTTTGAAATAGCAATCGGGTGCAAGCCCGCTCGGTTCGAGTGACAGCTGTCAGTGACACATTTTCCCGCGCGGGCCTGCCTCCGTGTCTATGATCTTTATTCATCACAATGATGATGAAGGGGTCTGTCTGAAGCCATTGTTAACGCTACGTTATTTCTATCTATATCCTTTATCATCAAGATTTTTAACAGGTAGGTAAAACCCAGAGACAAAAAATTAAAGTAGAAGTTTTGTTACTTGCGGTCCCGCACTTTTTTCTTGTAATGTTTTACTTTTAACCAGTTGTAGTACTTCCTCTAAATACCTAGGTATTTATATTCACTTTATGGTTTGGTTATTGTCCAACCTGGTGTCAGAGTTTTATGCCGACCATGTGTTTTTGACTTGTCGAGAAATATACTTCAAGCATGCTGGCTTCCTCGCAAAAAAAAATATGATTCTAATTAGATTAAATTAAATTAAATTTTGATTAAACAAAAAATACGTATCCATTATTTTTCGATAATCTAACAGACGTACTTATTAGAATCACATTTTTTTAAGTCAGTAAACATCCCTATTCGAGCCAACCATATAAACGTGTGACTGTGCAGTGTGCAACCATACAAAGTCATCATCTGCCTGGCCTTTTCCCAACTTAGTTGGGGACGGTTTCCAGTCTATCCGGATGCAGCCGAGTACCAGTATGTTACATGGAGCGATTGCCTGTCTGACCTCTACAACCCACAATTGGGTATTACGATGTACCCTTTGGTAAGACTGGTTGTCAGACTTTCTGGTCTGCCAAAGATCTATATATGGCAGCCCCACCAGCTTAACGTGCTTTCCAAGGCACGGAGGAAACTCGGTATGTAATGGGTAATCAACCATCCACAGACCAACCTAGGCAAACGCGGCTTACCCTAAAGATCAACCTGACTAGCAGTTTACTTGTTGCATGTGCTAGTTATAAATACAACTGTCACGTTGTACCAGTTATTCATAATACTTTTTCAAACTCATTCAATACGGACAAAGTAAAGTTTAGTGAAGAAAAAGTTTACCTCTAAGCTATGGTTTCTTTACCGCGTGAGGGATATAAAGACTCGAGGAGTCGTTCAACGTGAGCAAGTCTCTGCATTACATGCTCATTCCCTTCATTAAAAATAAAAAAATATAAAAGAAACAGAAATATTTTAAAATCGTTTATTCAATTTGTCATTAACATAATTATGTAGTTCTTATGCAGTGTTTATTATAGTCTGAAATTTTTTTTTTATTTTTTTTTTTATTACCATATTTTTGAGAAACCCCTTTAGCGAGTGATGGGTTATCTAAATATTACATAAGATTCCTTATTCACTGAAACAGTGTGGTACTTATAGTTTCTAGTTGGTCTAACTGTCATTTTTAACTTAAAACTTTAACTGTTTATTTCAATGTTTTCATATAATATATCATGCATGCGACATCAGTATTCGACAATACGACTATAAATGAAACCACTGGCGCTCGTAGTTCTAGTTCATAGGAACATTTTTAAACTATTAAATAAATCGTAACACCGAAAAAAAAAAAAAAAACTAAGTAGCATAAAACTGTAAACGAAATACAATACAATTTATTGATTTACTAACCTTAGGAATAATTTGCACCGATTAACGTGTGTAAATAAAATGTAACGAACGAATTTTGCAAAGACATTTAGGTAGGTTATTGACGTGTCGTCGGCACCACCCTCATCATTTCAGCCAAAAGACGTCCACTGCTGGACATAGGCCTCCCTGTATAAAATATAATGCATCCATTAATACAATGTTTTAGTTCGTTTCATTGAGTTGTATATACTGTGAAACGTGCAACATTACTGCAGCATTAATTCAATGTGTGTGAATGCGACACCATTTCGACAAAACACTTTTCAAAGCAGTCCTCGAAAACGTCGTAAATTGTTTAAATTGAGACTGTTGCCGTATTAGCATGAATGGTACTTACCTGTTGCATTTAGGATTTGGTTACGTCCTGGTACTCTTTGCTGAAAACTTTGGGGTTCTTCAAAATGTGTTTAAAGACTTGGTACAATACCTCTTTAAAAATAGGTACTAGGATGATAGACGAAAATTAAAGTATTTATATCAAGTAGTAACACAATGACGGATAAAATGAAGCAACAGTTTCAGCCACAAGGCACAATGACTGTGAAAGTACTGTAGTTTTTTTATTTATTTTTTTTTTATTTATTTAAAAAATTACAAGTTTCTTATATTTTAACAAAGCACACAATTAGACCTCTGGGGTCTGTCTTAGCATGCCATGGCCTGAGATTTGATCAACGCGCTATTATCAGTTAGGTTATAATCGAGTTTAAATAGTGTTCTTTTAGCTTACGCTTTACGTTTTTACTATTCATTGAGTCTCTGATGTCTACAGGTATTTGGTTCAGTAAGTTGGGTATTGTAAAGGAAGCGGTACGCCTGCCATAAAAGTTATTTTTGCGTGGCACTTGAAATGATTTTGATTTAGCTTGTCGCGTATTCACGTCATATTTGACTAAAGTTGAGTGAGTTGGCCATTCCAATTCGATCTTTATATGGAATAAGGGACAAGAAACTCCATGGACACTCTTTTAAATCCGAATATTATTACAAAATTTTAGTCACATAATTTCTGTTGAGATGGCATATTATGTGAGATTTTTTTTGAATTTACAAGTTTCCATAGTAAAGACAAAAACGACAATTCAAAAATTAATTCAAAACTGTAGCAACTAAGAGATGACTAGTTACAACTGACAGCGCCCGTTCACGAACATGACGCATGGATCAGCACTGTTCAACTAAACCATTTTGAAAAGAACTAAATGATCCACGCGCCACTATCGTCAAGGCATTTGAGGGACGTTACATACTCTCAACCGCCAGGACACATCCAACTCAATAAAATACGTAGGTTTCCAGTGAATTATGGCTATCTAGTACTCACACAAGATGCGGTATATAATACTAAATAATACTGTATACAATGCAAAGATAGTTGCACAATATTCAGCAGCTCAGCTCCAATAATTCTATTTAATGCTGCCAATTTATGGCGCCCCTGTCCCTGTGGATCAGGACTGGCATTGAGCCAAGCATTTTTATTAGCGATTTAATCGTCCAACTTATAATATGCTTGTTTTCATAGAGTGCGTTTAATGCATGCTTAAAATTTCGTCACATTCAGTTCAAGAAGTTGTGAAGTTTTATTATAGCTCGTAGTTTAATAATATCTGCTATTACATAGATCTTTGATAGTCGTTGGCGTTACAGGTAACCAGTCTCTAGAATATGTTTCCATTCTTCTTTGAGTTCTATCTTTTCTAATACGTTCTTTTATTGATAACTAGCTGATGCCCGCGGCTTCACCCGCGTGGATGTCGGTCAAATTATATACTAAAACCTTCCTCTTGAATCACTCAATCTATTAAAAAAAACCGCTTCAAAATCCGTTGCGGAGTTTTAAAGATTTAAGCATACATAGGGACGGACAGACAGCGACAACGACTTTGTTTTATACTAATACTAGCTGTTCCCAGCATGCGTTGCAATGCCATTTTTTGTACCTACATACCTACTACCTATTACGTTGTATATTATTGACATTATGACGTATGGTCTGTTTGAAGTTGACACACTAACGTCACTGAATTGTTTTGCCTTTCCGGAACCTCTCCGCTAACACTTGAACTTTAAACAATAGCAATAAAGCTCAAATTGCCTTTACGTTTTAGTTAGAAAACGTTTGTATGGGAAAAAGAAAAGGGCTGTTTTTAGGGCTTTTCCGGCCATTATTCGAATTTTTCTCGCCGTAAAAACCATCCTTGAACTTCAACGAACATTTAAAAAAGAATTGGCCAAATTGCTCCAGGCGTTGTTGAGTTATGCGCTTACCAACACATTGAGCAATTCATTTTTATATTATAGAAGATAGAGTATGTAGCGATAGTGATAGTGATAAAGCTCCAGTACCCGACGGAATAAACAAAGAAGTACTAAAACAAGCGATACAGAAAATAACTTCTATTCTCAAAGAAATCTTCAACATTCATACATACAGAAACGAATCCTCAGCAATGGTAGTCCATTGCTCGTCCCGTCGTCGGGGCTGCGGGTTGTTCGAAAGAGATACCGCGGCCGCGACACAAAGGGCTAAGAAGGAATATGAATGGTTTTTAGTCAGTAGAAGTCTGACACTCCCTACCGCTCTGCCCAGAGGGCTGCTCGAGAGTGATTCGGGGATGATTTCCCAAACTCCAAAAAAGAAAAAAGAAAAGGTAGTACATTGCTGTGGAATCGTTTCATCACCACCACCATCGGGCCACCTTTTTTGTATAGAAGGGTTATCGGAAACGCGGGCCTGTGGACGGTGAGCGACGGGCTAGCTCGCCGTCCGTCCGTCTTATGACGATGACAGGCCGTGTCGACGGCGCGTTCGTGTTCCACGCGCGCCTCGAAGAGATGTCAGCAACATGTAAGGGGCCCCCCAAGGGCCGACGCCCGTCAAGGCTGCGGGTTGTTCGAAAGAGATACCGCAGCCTCGACATGAAGGGCTAAGAAGGAACATGGGTGGTTTTTAGTCAGTAGAAGTCTGACACTCCTTTTCGCTCTGCCAGAGCGGGAGGGGTTATTTGATGATTTCCCACCCCCTAAAAAAAAAAAAAAAAGGGTTATCGGAAACTACCGGTCAATAAGTTTGATGTCCAACCTGCACTAAATATTTGCAAAGACCGTACTCAAATGAATAGAAGGAAAACTTGATGAACAACAGCCAATAAAACAGGCAGGTTTTAGAAAAGACTACTCAGTACTTGATCCTAAAAAATGAATTAGGTCTCGTAAGCCCGATATATCGCCAACGCCAATGTTTGGTATATCGCCACCAGTTCGCTACCCATATTCCCCACAATTAACTCAAGTTGATATTTAGTGATTCGTAGATTTAAACATTGTTTGTTTAATTCTACGAATTACCCTGCGGGTTGAAGCCATACGATGACGTGGTTACGTGGTTACGGCAACAATACAAAAGTTTTTCAAGAGTTGCGAAATGTTTTCTTTTCACGAACAAAGAAGTTACAGGGGTAAACTAAACAAGGCAGAAATTAAAAAAAAATGTTCGTTTGTTTGTTCTCTACGCCTTTTTTAACCGACTTCCAAAAGGGAGGAGGTTCTCTATTCGTATGTGTGTGTTATTATGTACGTCCACCGATATCTCCGTCAATTGTAGACTGATTTTCAAAATTACTTTTGCATTCAAATAAGTATTCTCCCGAGGTAGTCCCATTGTCACCAAGTCAGGATCTGATGATGGAATCCTAGGGAAATCGAGAGCAACCCTCAAATTTTATAGGCGCACATTACGTTTTCCATATATTTTCTAAAGCTGTTTAAGTATTTGCGTCTGATAATCATAATCTCATGTGCATGCGCTGATGATGGAAAGTACAACTCCTCAACGGTCAGAAGTTGAAAGGTTTAATAAGGGAATTTTGAAGGTTAAGGGTTAGGTTTCTTGGTTGAATGTTAAATGCATAGTAAATATTTGTATAGGATATTACAACTAAAAATGAAAAAAAGTATTTTGCAAAAAAAAAACCTACATAAAAAAGAACACAAAAAAAGAAAAATTAGCTTCAGAAGCTAATTTTTCTTCTGAAGTTTTTTTTCATACTTTTTCAGCGTCGTTTTTTTTGTGGTAGTCGGGTTTTAGTTTTTTACTTTTTTTATGTAGTGTAAAACCAGAACCTTGAGGCGGGAGAAAGGGGAGGCCATTACCCAGCAGTAGATGATTCCTGGTTGATTAGGATGATGATGATGACAATGATATAGTGTAAAATAGAGAGCTAAATAAATAAGCCTACACATACCATTACGTCCTTACTACTCGTAAATCAATCTAACCTTTCGGAGAATCTGAATCATTAGACCAATTATATTTAACTCCCACGTAATCCCCTATTACGCGGGTCTTAAAAATAATTGTGCGAGCCAATTGCCAAGTAACAAAATATTAAAATGTTGGTAACATAAAGTAAGTACCTACCTACGCGAGGGGTCTGCGATTGCGAAACCATTCTCCTTGCGAGCGAAGCCATAGAGAAAAAAAGTTGTTACCTAATAAAAACAGGAGGAGGAAAACCACGACCTACGCAGCTACGCTGAAAAACGGCAGTCCTCTCTGGTCCGACAAGTTCGCCACTTCCCGAGGGAACAGGAGTCGATCAACACATTAACTCCCACTCAATGAAGAGACATATCGCGGTGAGATTTTTTTCTTTTATTATTTATTAACTCTGTTGTATGTGTTTTAGTTATTCTTTAGTAAAAAGTGATTTGCTAAGATATTAGAATAAAATATTAATTACTAGATAGCTAATTGGTTAGGCATATTTATATATAATCCGCAAGAAATATTCGATAAGTGAACAGGTAAAAATAATCTGTTTCCTACGCATAAATTATTTTTAAAGGTAGCGGAAAGTCGTGCTATCTGTGTTTTGTTTATTTATTCAAAGGTTATGATATAACTAGTATTATAATAATCAGCCTATTATTAGCCTATATTGTTCCCACTGCTGGGACACAGGGTTCCTTTCTATGAGAGGAATACTAGTATGATAGACGACAATTATCATAGTAATATCCTGTTTTTTTTGCCTGTAGGATTTTCACATATTTTTTGGTCAAAAGCTTCTTAACTGCAATAAGAATTATTCCTTAGGTAAAAGTTATGTACTTTTATCTGCTCTGTAGACATGTGACTTGATGTGACTTTAGCATAAGTGTGGAAATGTGAGTGAACTATTAAGTGCTGCAGGCTCTGCATAACCATTCGGGGTTTACAGGTGTGTATGTTTATCTTATGCTAAGCTGTGACTAAAAAAATAGGTTCATGCCATACAGGGTCATGCGCACTATTGGTAATTTATTATCCCAATGTTTAATAATACATTATTTAATTGACTACTTCTTGCGTATCATGACTAAATTACTTCTTCTATATTTCTGTTCTTCAGTAGAAACGGGGTGTGTACTCTTTCTAGATATATCATCTTCACGACAGTTTGTTTTTGGGACTGTGGTAAATCATCAAATGGCTCCTCCCACTCTGGGGCGAGCGGAAAGGAGTGTCAGACATCTTCGGACTAAAAACCACCCATGTTCATTCTTAGCCCTTTGTGTCCGAGGCCGAGGTATGTCTTTCGAACAACCCGCAGCCCATCTAACATTGCTTAACCCCCCTTCTACTGTTCCAGTAAATCACATTCAATTCAAAAAGTTTCTTTAAATTTTCCCTACTCGTTCTTCTTCTCATTACATGTCAGTCGATTTTCACACAAATTTTCTGCCAAAGGTGCACATTCAGACTTCCTCTTTGTATTTATCTCCCTTAGTTAATCATCAATAGTCCCAAGATGTGATTTTAAATATTTTATTAATCTTTGAAACTACGCAACGGATTTTAATGTAGTTTACAGCAATAAATAGATTGATTCGAGAGGAAGGTTTATGTGTAGTATACCGTCACCGTCACGCGAAGCTGGTGCGGAACGGCTAGTATGTAATTAATTCATGTGCGTTTTGTATAATTATCACTTGCTATGGTGAAGAAAAACATTGTAAGGAATCCAGCATGGGGCTGCGGGTTGTTTGGTGGCTGCGGGTTGTTCGCAAGAGATACCGCGGCTTCGACATGAAGGGCTAAGAAGGAACATGGGTGGTTTTTAGTCAGTAGAAGTCTGATACTCCCTTTTGCTCTGCCCAAGAGCGGGAGGGGTTATTTAATGATTTCCCACCCCCCCAAAAAAAGAAAGGAAACCAGCGTGGCTGAGAGATATTTCTCGACGGCATGTAAAGCAGTCAGAAGCCCATTGGCGGCATAAAAACTCTGACACCAGGTCAGACACTAACCATTTGATAAAGGGGGCTTCTGGGCTAGCTTTTGTTTTAATTGGGTGGGTGGGAAATCATCAAATAACCCCTCCCGCCCGGGCAGAGCGAAAGGGAGTGTCAGACTTCTACTGACTAAAAACCACCCATGTTCCTTCTTAGCCCTTATGTCGAGGCCGCGGTGTTTCTTGCGAACAACCCGCAACCCCGACGGGACCTAATCGTTGTCCTCAGAACAAGATTGAAGTCAAGAGTAGACACATTTAATATTAAAAAAAATGACAAAGAAGAAGACCAAAAGTTAACTTAAACGCTACGTGTTATCCATTAAAATTATGTATGAATACTAGCTTGATTAAAATTATTTACATAATAGCATAATCAGTCTATAATGTTCCCACTGCCGGGACTCAGGCCTCCTCTCTAAGCGGGCCTAGTGTAGGTTGGTAGGATGTCACATGTCATATGAAGACATGTAAAAATATTTAGTTTGGCAACGTATTCATCATCATTTCAGCCATAAGAGGTCCACTGCTGGGCATAGGCCTCCCCCAGAAGGGGGGGATTTGCCATAATAGCCAAAATTGGCAGGCGGGTTGGCGATCGCAGTAACGAAGATACAGAGAACGCTGCTGCCCATTCTCTGGTAAGTCCCTAAGTCGTCTCTTACGACACCCACGGGATGGTGCTATTCTTTGCGTCCGACACCATACGGAACAACCCGGCTACGTATTAAACACTCAAAACAAATCATAATTATAACTAGGTCAGAATATCACCCCGCTTACCTGATCCGCTTTTGATTGCCTACTTGTCTCAAAAAACTCAGGTGATTCGAATCCTGAAGATAGCGAAAAGCTAAGAAAATTGTTTGTTTAATTTAAACTTAGTACTTTAATTTCATATATTTATTATTGTATCTTATTGGTCATTTAATGGATAACTTACAAGCGAAAAATACCAAGAAGGTTTAGGTATCTAAAGCTCCGAAATAAGGATTTATTTTCGAAGAAACACGTCTCCAACGACGTCCTTTTTATTTTATCTTCTATCTATTTTCGTTTCCTGTAATAAAAATAACTACAGTAATCGTTTGATTTTCTAATTCTATAATTATGCTTTGTTGTGGGGCTTACGAGATGCCGCTCAAGCTAGTTCGTATATAGTTTGTTTACTTTTAATTTCATAGCCTACTCTCAAACCTAAGCTTCCATCTAAATAATAAATTAACCCAAATAGCAACAGCTTTAAATCCAAAAAAGTTCAAAGAACTTAACTTCAAGACGTTTTTAAGTAATCATTGTACTTAATATTCCCTTTCAATTAGACAAATACACCTGAAATCTCAAAAAGCATCTTGTAAATCGTAGCCTTCTTATATAACTATCATGTCAGCGATGTAATGGCTGAACTTAACAGTGAAAACTTTTCCATTTGCATACAAATGGTGCCCACCTGAAGTGAGACGTGAAGTTGCATATTACTGATAAATTGCTTCCCTATTTTCCCAGGGAACGACCTAAAAATAGCATCTGGGGTGGGCAGGGACGTGCTGCGCATAACAGCAATTGGTCATACACCTATCGATCGCAATAAGCGCATGCGATATTTAGTTGTCGGCGGGTCTCTCGGAGTGCAGCGTTTCGGAGGAGAAAAAATTCTAAAATGCCTCTCTGTGCGGTGCAAACGTGCAAATTTGGTGTTCCCGGGCATAATGAAGACATACATGGAATCATCTTCCATCCGTAAGTACAAATTTTACATTTAACTAAAAACAATAGCCTGAAAACTACAAGTCACCTTCCTCAGCGACCATTAATCTGTTGCATTGCGATAGCTATACATTGCCGTTGATGTTAGCTCTCGATGTTCCTAGCGCTATCACAAAGGGCAGTGTATCACGCAGCGACCGATAGCGCCATGAACTCGAGGCACGTTTCATGGTGAGGGTCGAAGGCTAGAGGTGCCCCCATCATATATTTATGAAGAAATTATCGATAAAAACAATGTATTGTGTTCTAATAGAAGTGTTTCTGGTGAGTTGTGCTGTAGTGCGATGTTTTAGCATGTTTTATGCGAATTTTGGAAACAATGGATTCCCAGGTAAGTAATAGGTGTGAGACGCCATATTGCGTAATACTTTAAGGTTATAGTGAATTCAAGTTTAAAATATCAAAGTTTTATTGTGTTGTGTTAAATATTTTCTTATCAGTGTCGAAGCATTTTTCTTTTTAACGGTAAGGCGGTCCACAGTGTCTTTTCTTTGTTAAAATCATGATTTTTCCAAATATGGAAAAAATGTAGGTATATATAGTATATGGCCTACAGAACAAAGAGACCACGTCTGCGCAGGCTCGAACTGAATCTACTTATAGACAAATATGGTGACGTTGGCTTCGACCGAAAATAAAACAAAAACCTTCAATCTATAGATATTTAATAATGATTTCTACTCTCCATAAAATCAGGCACATATTATGTGTGTAGGCGTAACGTTACGCCTACATTGATCAAAACTATAATTAACTCATCTTTACTAAATACCGAACGGTTGGTAAGTGCTACGCCCCGTAGCGCTGCGTAGTGCGTAGTTTTCGTAGCAAAGCTCCGTAGCGGAAGGCCTACGAAGTGCTACGAAGCTACGCTTTATGAAGACAGGTATAACATTGAATGGTTAAAAATAAGTGTAGGCTTTGCTACAAACTATAGTTTATTTAAAAAAAAATATTTACAAATGAGGATTTGTTTGGTTTGGTCGCTTGTAGGAATCGCGTGCTGAGAATGAGATTTTGAAACCCAACGTATTCCTTTGTTGGACTTAGGATCCGTTCACACAGACCGGCTAGGCTACTGGCCTACAAACAATGAAAAAAAAACACCTGAATACTAAAATGGATGGATAAATGGACCCAATGGATCTTAGTCGTCTGAATAAACAAAATTAATAATAATGAAAACATTTTTTTTTGTTACAGCTTCCCAAAATCTGGAGAGGTCAGAGGGAAGTGGATTGATATGACTGGGAGGAATACCCGGGACACTTTCTGGGAGCCGGAAAATACGGATACCATCTGTTCGCGACATTTCCGCGACTGTGATTACACGGTCAAGAGGTCTGGCAAGAAGTACTTAAAGACTTCGGCTTTACCTTGTGAATACGTGGTCTACCCGCTCTCACTATTTGTAAGTACTTTTATATATTTTTTTAAACTAGAAACCCAGCAGTGCAGAGTGGCCCAGTGGTGGCGACAATATGTCGTGTTTTCGAACCCAAACAGGTGCATTACTTTGTGTAATTTATTTCATCACCACTGCTCTCAAAACGGTGAAGGAAAACATCGTGAGGAAACCGACATGTCTTAGAACTAAACCGCACTGGGCCCGCGTGGTGGATTATAACCCATTTCCTCTCACAGAGAGGAGGTTTGAGTCCCAGCAGTGGGAACATTATAGGCTGATGATGATGATGAAGAACCCAAAACGGTGTCAGAAGAAATCGAAAGGAATCCGGCCTGTCCTAGAACAGGAATTTCTGCCATCCATTTATTCCATCAAACTGCTCTGGGTCCGCGTGGTGGAGTACTGGTCTCTGTCTGTTACTGCTGGAGGAGTTCTGTGCTTCAGCATTGAGCACGTTATGAGCTTCTTTTTCTCCAATCTATGATGTCCATTGTCCAATTTTGTCGCACTGTAGCTAGATCCACCTCCCCTATTCCGCGCATACTTAAGATGCTTAGTACCCCTACGCAAAAATTTTTGCTGGGAAATGACTTTTTTTTTTGAGGTTAGAAATCACATTTTACTGTAAAACTCAAAGTAGCACTCTTAAAACATTGTGCTAGTGGATGCTTTGAATAATAAACGCGCCATGGAGGTAATTTAAGTAAAGTTATAACCTGAAAAACTAGTATTTACAAAAACAGCTGTGAAAAATTTGGAACTTTGACCCCCAATATCTCCGTAACTAGAGCTTCCCAGGTATGGTCTAGAACAAAAAAATTATCGCAGTGGTGGGGAGAACAAGTGCCCTTCGTTTGCGTTAAGGGTACTTTTACACCCTATATAGTTTAATATACACACACACAGTAATAGTAATAGCTTACTCAGTTTATAGTTTACTTATACACACTGTACTCTTAGCAATGTAATTTATAGCTATTAAATTTTAAGTACTTAATGGGCTGTAGGATAATTTTATATTTTTAAGATAAAATTTCAAAGAGCTGTGGATTATGTGAATAATAAATAAATAATTATTATACTTTTAACAAAGTTAAAAAAATAAAGTTTAATTTATTAATACTTCTGTTAGTCTTTACTCATTGCATACTTCATTAAAGCATGACACACCTCTTTTCCACACAAAATCACCAAGCAAAACCGTCATAAGTCATAAAAGTAAAATTTAGTACCCAATTTACGATTACCCACGCCGCAAAGGGTACATCTCTACTACCAGACTCCGCTAGATACATCTACGTGAGTATAATAGTACATCTCCTGTCTGGACGGTCCCTCGGAGTACCAGCCCGGTGTGTCAATTGAAGAATGATGTGCGAACATTATGGGTTAATAGATTCACTGGTTTATGACTGTGTATGTATTCTCCGCGATTTCTTTCTTGTGTTTGATTTTTGACGTGTGTGATTAAGGTTAGTGATGTCGGTTATTGTTTCATACCGGTTTATTCTTGAGTTAGTGCTGTTATTTATTGTTTCATACCGGTATATTCTTTGCTTTGTTTGTATTTAGTGAAAGTTGTGGAGTTATGGTTTGTGTAAGGAATTATAATGAAAGGAAAAGGAGTTAATGATAGCGTGATGGTTGACAGAGGTTTAGGAAAATGGAAGAAAATAACGTGTTGGTTGACCCGACCCCAAGTAACATAGGACGAGGTGATGATGGAAGGTTGTATGTTAAAGTATTTTATTAAACATGAAACCTTAGGCAGAACTATGCCTAAAGTTTCATGGATTACAGGCATTGATTATTATGTAACCGTTAATGATTTGTTTAATAAGAGTGCTCAGTCTTGAAAGTATTAGTAGTGTGATTAAAATACGTGCATTGTGTCTGCATTACACTGAGCTGTTGCAAGTGTGCTGGATGCCATTTTTGTTTTCCCATATTATTATTGATATGTAATTTGTTCTGAACAATGTATGAATGTATTTACTTTAAAAAGGGAAGGCCTATACTCAGAAGTGGGTGATTGATAATTAGGAGAAGTGATTGGGGCTGATAATGACGAATTGGAAAAAAACATTAACAAATTGCTTGTTTATTTTTTTTTTCCTTCACTGTGTTTAATTAATTAATTATTTGTTATCATGCTAGTTCTAGTTTTCAATAAAATAACTTCAGTTAGCATTGTTAGGCTAATTTCATGGAAGCACAATAATCAATTTAAAAGTAGGGTTTATGCATTATTTAATAAAGCAATAAAGGTTTAAAATATTTAGGTACCTACATTTAAAAAATTGTTCCCAGCTCATTGGTAATGTAAAATTCCATATGGCTGTCTATGGGATAGGGCTGGCACCATTTCCATGTACTAACTGGGTTATAGAGGTCACATAGGCTTTCGCTCCATCTACACTAATATTATAAAGAGGAAAGATTTGTTTGTTTGTTTGTAACGAATAGGCTCCGAAACTACTGGACCGATCAAAATTCTTTCACCGTTGAGAAGCTACACTTTCCACGAGTGACATAGGCTAATTTTTATCCCCGTATTCCCACGAGAACGGGAACTACGCGGGTGATACCGCGTGACGTCTACTAGTGTAAAATACAGGTATTCAGCTACATCCAGTAAGACTGTAAGCCGACTCCAATATAGTTAAGAAAAGGCTACGTGCACACATGATCATGATTACTATGTCGAATACCAAAGCTGATGAGTGCCATAAAATATTGTTATAGGCCAAAATAGCTGGCTATTAGCCGCAGTCCTCCGGTCGTGTGAATATAAATTATAACAATACAGTAAATAAAACAAAATATTTTTTTAAATGATTTTTTTTAATATTTAAAAATGTGTTAAAAGATAAATAAAGAATAAAGGAAATAATATTAACAATAAAAATATTAATTAGTAAATTACAACAGTTAATTAACAATACTTTTAACACCTTTATTATAGGTTTCAGATGAAGAGTCCTCGGACCATGAACAGTCGAATGATACTGTGGTCAAAGAAGAGCAGTCGGATGAGCTGCAGTCGGAGGAGGAAGAAATAGTTGACCCACATCGACCCGGGTTCTTTTATCAAATGCATAAATACGGCAAAAAACGTGAAAACGAGGCTCCACTTACGCGAGCCCCTCGCAGCCAGGAGCCTGATTCAACATTATTTGACACTGATAATAGCTATGAACCGTGGGACCGTTACTCAGTAAGTTTTATTAAAGTACATTTTGTACAATCTTTCCCTCCTGGGAAAGCTTGTTATTGCATTCGAGGCGGAATTAAGAACCGAGCCGCTACATGCATGCATTGCGTGTTGCATGTTATATACAATGCGTGCGATAAGAGCCAGTTTTCTCCAAGTGTATTGAAAAAATAAATACTATGCAGCTGTGTGTTCTTAAGATTTTATTGTTAAAAAGTTTTTTGGATTTTATTTTTTACGGTTCGCGTTTTTTATTTTAAAGTTTGTTGAATTTCTCAGTGTTGCAATTAACTTACCTACACCGTTTTTAGTAAAGATGTCAAAGTATTTGCTAGAGTACTATCAACAGTTTGCATTCTTAGCTTTGGTTTATTGCACACAAAAAAAATAATACACAAAATTATGCAATACCTAATATAGCTTATGCACATTACGGAGCTTATCCCAGAATTGGATTGGGTCGTTCATAATATGGTTTTACATTGTTTCATTGTGGAACAATTTCTCAAATATAATATTTAAACTATCACCTATCGACGTGCACTTAAATGGGGAGAAAATACACTATGTCCAAGAATACATCTACCTGGGCCAAGTAGTCTCCTTCCAGGCGAGACAAGATAAAGAAGTGGCAAGACGCACAGAAAATGCCTGGAAGAGCTACTGGTCCATGAAAGAGCTATTCAAGGGCGATTTACCCATCCCCTTAAAACGCAAGCTAATGGACATGTGTATTCTCCCCATTCTGACATATGGTGCACAGACTTGGTCTTTGACTAACGTCCAGAAGTCCAAACTCAAGGTTTGCCAACGAGCGATGGAGCGCAGTATTCTAAATGTAAAATTAAGTGACCGCATAAAAAACACCACACTGCGCTCCAGAACGCAAATTGCTGACGTAGCTTATAAAGCTGCGAGACTGAAATGGGACTGGGCAGGCCATGTCTACCGGATGCCGCCGCAGCTGTGGACCCGAATATCGCAAGACTGGAGCCCTGACACAGCTAGACGGAGTCGCGGTAGACCGAGGAGAAGATGGCGGGACGCCTTGGATGGCTTCCTCAACAACTGGCGAGAAGAAGCACACCATCGTAAGAAGTGGAAGGAATGGGGGGAGGCCTTTGCTCAGGAGTGGGACAATACGGGCTAAATAAAAAAAAAAAATTAAACTAATATATTATAATATATATACTAACTAGCTGACCTACGCAACATCGTCTGCGTCACATAGCTTCTAACCTTTCTCGACAAATCGACTATCCAACATATTAAATTGAGATCGTACCCGTAACAAACAAAAAATATTACCTTTCCTCTTTTTAATATACCTATTAGTTTAGATTGGCTTTGATTATATTATTAAAGTAACAATTACTATAGGTATCTCTTACTGTTTAATATCCAGTAACACCTTGTACTTGTAAACATTATGGTGCAGTAAATATTTTGAATTTGAATTTCTCCGGAGCCCCCAGAGGTCAGAATACCCACGTACCTACCGCACCGGACCGAATGACTGCAACGCGCTTAATTATTTTGTCGCCCGTATATTTTTACATTGCGATATCTTTTAAGATATTTGTTTAAACTTTATAGAGTAAAAGGCACATTTATTGTATATTAAATTTCCGTGCTAACAAACACATTTATTTTGATATAAATTAATACCATATGGGTTAAATAAGCTTCGCAAAATATCATTCTTTTTAACCTAACATTTTAATATTAAAAAATGGTTACAGTGAGTCAATCTTAAAAGATAAACATATGCTGTCGTGGACTTATTTTTAGAACTTTTAAAGAGGAACAATTCCTTCATACATGATATTTACGTAACTTAAACCGTATTCGCACTGTACGCAACGGAAGCTCTCAAAAAGGAATATCTTTTCCCGTTTTTGCAACATTTTTCATTTATGCTCCGCTCCTATTGATCATAGTGTGATGTTATATAGCCTAAAGCCTTCCTCGATAAATGGACTATCCAACACTAAAACAATTTTTCAATTCCAACCAGTAGTTCTAGAGTTTACCCTGTTCAAACAAACAAACAAACTCTTCAGCTTTATAATATTAAAGTATAGATACATTTAAAAAATCAATAGGGTAGTTGACAAAAACCGAAAAAAAAAAAAATTAAAAAAAAAAATTAGTCCGTCAGATAGATTTCCAAAAAATATTGGACACATATTTTTTACTTTTTTACGTAAACAAAAAATGAAGACGAAACAGTGCTTAGAAAAGTCGTGTGACGTCACAGTTTGGTCATGATCTTTGACACGTTTAAACACGTATCCAGTATTTTTTGATAATCTAACTGACAGATTAAACAGAATCAGATTTTTATAGTCGGGAAACATCTAGGGATGTTTCCCGACTATAAAAATCTTCTTTTTGTTTTGCTAGATTTAACAACATGGATACAAATGGCATATCTTTGTTTTTAGTCGCAGCGTAACTTCGGTGGTCTCCTGCCGTTCTTTGATGAAACTACTCAGGACGTTGGTTCCTCTGGATTTGATGATCGTTTCCTCGGGGAAGTGGGTGTAAGTATATAATTTATAGATTTGTATCACGCTCTGGCTGTGTTTCGAAACTTTATTCATATGGGATTATTATTTTAAAAAAAATTAGTTCCCTTTTTCAATCGGATTTTATCAGCAACTTCAAAGGTTTTCATTTTTTTGCAAGGAACCCTAAATATTTTTCTAAAATAAAAGTAGTCTTAGTTACTTCTTATAACAACAGCTAAGTGCCAGTAAAAGACCCGTGAAAATCGTTCTAGCCGTTTCGGACACTAACCGGAACAAACAGACCGCCAGATAGACAGACCAACAGACAGGCAAAAATTAAAAAAAAAAATGCTTTCACTAAAAAGCTTTATTATGATATTACAAACAGACACTTCAATTGTATTTGTTTTGTATAGAAGATGTATGTACTTTTTTGGCACCGTAGTAGATGACAGATCTATCTAGAGAGAGTTCCTGACGTTCTGTTAAGTTACACGATTATATTATGTTTTCGGGGAACAAATAATGGTTTAAATAACACAGGCTTCTTACCCGGTTTAGAGGTCAGAAGTTCATTCTTAAACTGTCTCTGTTGTACGACTAAATTGTAGATTTTTGTACACAATCAGATCATTATTTATTTATATTTTTACCATACGACGTCAGTCATAATTTGTTCCCATTTTATTTCCAGTCTGCTATCAACCCATACCCGCCAGTGGATTTGGGCCCCCACCTTCAACAGTTGCCGTTGCCTCGTACTCCGGAACCACCTATCATTGATGAGGACACTCAAGACAGTGTAGCTGGAAGCGCTGCTTCCATGCGGGTTGCCTACAGCCGCAACAAGGCTAAGCTGGACTCTATAAAGAAAATAATATCCAAAAGGAAGACTAGCAAGAAGGTTAGATAATAACCATTT
Organism: Diarsia brunnea; assembly: GCA_949774965.1. Classification (NCBI taxonomy): domain Eukaryota; kingdom Metazoa; phylum Arthropoda; class Insecta; order Lepidoptera; family Noctuidae; genus Diarsia; species Diarsia brunnea. The sequence goes on along the minus strand of OX459007.1, from coordinate 10,998,472 downwards.
TATAATGCTAGTAGTATTTACCTACAACGATTTTAGTCACCGTCACAATATGGCGATTCCAAAATGCACGTGCAATGTTTGAGTCTGGATGTACAGTCATCTGCAAAATTGCATATTAGTCGATAACTAGTTTACGTTAGGTGGCGTCGTTTCTTGCTTCACACGATTTTATTTTTGAATTGTCCATGCTATTTTGCAACTGTACATAGAAGAATTTAAGCTACAAGGATATTTTGACGTTTCCAAACTTGTTTTAAATGATTCATTCTTTTTCTTCTTAGCGTGTCGATGGCAAATTTCTATTAAATCAAATCGTTTTGGCCCAAAATTCGTCTATGCGAACTCCACGCGCTGATGCAGTCATAAGGTCGTCAAGTGTGCAGGTGTCAGGGCATGCAGCGCAAGATTTAGGGTGGGACATTATCTGTGGAGATACGCCGCATACACACTTGAGGTCTGAGCCGTCAGTGAACCCCATCTGAAGAGATTGTCTTTGCTACGGCCGACCTGGGTTCGGAGTCCATTTAGAGATTTCCAAGTCGCCTGCGGCAAAGCATGTCCAGGTGGAAGGCTTTCAGACGGTTCGATGAAGCCATCAAGGGGCTTAAGCAAACCTCTTGTCCCAGCCGCCGCGGGAGACGCTCCGGGCGTCGGGGACCACGTGATGGGTTCCGGCCACCGTAGACGCGGGCCTGTGGACGGTGAGTAATGGGCTAGCTCGCCATCCGTCCGTCTTATGACGACGACAGGCCGTGTCGACGGCGCGTTCGTGTTCCCCGCGCGCCTCAAAGAGATGTCAGCAACATGGAAGGGGCCCGCTTAGGCCGACGCCCGTCGGGGCTGCGGGTTGTTCGAAGGAGATACCGCGGCCTCGGCACAAACGGCTTTTCAGCCTCTGGAGCACTGGGGCGTAACTGTGCATTGGATGGCGTAAGTCAGCTTGTAGCTTCGTCCTCTCGGTGCAGATCGCTATGGTTCTACGAACTTTTGGAGGCGCAATCCCAGTTAGTGGATACAACATTCGTATCGGAGTCGGTCTAAGGCAACATTCATTAGGAATCTATAATACAGAATAATATTATAATTTCACTTACATTTATTTATAAATATACTTGCTGTTTAGGTCCAGCCTTTAGTACACCATGCGTTGCAAATGTTGCAATGCCTATTGATCATAAAAAAATAATAAAATTGCGATAAAAAAATAAATAAGCGGTTAGGGGTAGGTAAAAACAAAATATTCGTATTTGTTTTGTGATGCTAGAGGATGTATGATCCCCAGGACGCTGATACGTAATATCATAGTAAACTACGGCCAATCTAATAGGTTACATTTTGACACTTGACGTCAAAATTCAACAACGTTACCTTGTAACGGCGACCATACAATTGTATTTATTTTTTCGAAGTGCGAACTGCACAATTGCTTAACTTTTTTCAATTACGATTACATATTATTGTCGTAATGACAAAAAATATGGAATTCTACAATTTACTTTCATTAGTAAACTAAATGCGTCTCTTCTCGCCAGATTGCGTGGCAGTGGCAACAGTTTCTTGATCGTTATTGCTGATAGGCACGACAAAATCCCCATAGTGAGGCATCTTATAAAAACCACCTTGTCTTTAGTAGAATATAAGTACTATCATAGTTTTATAAGTTCTATTGTTACTAACATTCTAGTATTGTAAGGATTTCTTGTTAAATGTTTGTGAATCTGGGTATTTGTGTATGTGAGTTTAATGTTTGTAAAATAAACTGTGATACTGATGGTGTGTGGGGTTGTGTGTGTGTAACTGTGTGTGTGTGAATGGTGTGTGGTTGTGTGTGTGTGTGTCATAGGCTAAGTTATTTTGTTACTAACACACTGTGTACCTGTCTGTTTAATAAATAATTTTTTTTTTTTTTTTTTAAAAGACTGACAGATCTGTGTCAAATCTAACCTATTAAATTGGCCCTACTGTAGGTATTCCTCTAATACATTTCATAACAATTTCATAAAAGACAAGTGATTATTTTTTTCTGTTATTTTTATCTATTACTAGCTGTTGCCAGCGGCTTCGCTCGCTACAACTCGAAAATTATCCCATGGGAAGATAAAATCGGGACAAAAACTATCCTTTAAACTATCTGTGAACCAAATTTTATCCAAATCCGTTCAGTAGTTTTTGCGTGAAAGAGTAACAAACATACACACTCACAATGTTTCGCCTTTATAATATTGCCAAGTGCGAGTCGGACTCGCACATGACGGGTTCCGTACTAAAAAGGCAAAAAAATCACGTTTGTTGTATGAGAGCCCCCCCTAAATTTTTATCTTATTTTGTTTTTAGTTTTTGTTGTTATAGCGGCAACAGACATACATAATTTTCTAGCTAGTATCTCTAGTCTAGCTATCACGGTTCTTGAGATACAGCCTGGTGACAGAGAGACGTACGGACGGACAGACGAACATACGGACGGACAGCGAAGTCTTAGTAATAGGGTCCCGTTTTTACCCTTTGGGTACGGAACCCTTAAAACAATACATCACCATAATTCTCCTGCCCTTTTTTTTTTTGGGGGGGTGGGAAATCATCAAATAACCCCTCCCGCTCTTGGGCAGAGCGAAAGAGAGTGTCAGACTTCTACTGACTAAAAACCACCCATGTTCCTTCTTCGCCCTTCATGTCGAGGCCGCGGTATCCCTTGCGGACAACCCGCAGCCTCGAGCCCTTATACCAATTTATTTGGAGTCGGCGCAGCATGTCTTCTTCTCCCATACTTCTCTATTACTCGTCATCTCAGCATTCACCTCCTTTCTAACCATATCATCCTTCATATAGTCCTTCTATCCCCATCATCATCATCAGCCTAAAATGTTCCCACTGTAAGGACTCAGGCCTCCTCTCTAGGAGAGGGATGGGCTATAAACCACCACGCGGGCCCAGTGCGGGTTGGTAGATGTCACATGTCTACGAATATTAATTTTTGTTTCATGACATGTTGGTTTCCTCACGATGTTTTACTAAACCGTTTTGAGAGCAGCGGTGATGAAATAAATTACACAAAGTTATACACCTGCCTGGGTTCGAACCTTCCGCCCATACCACTGGGTCACCACTGCGTTCCATCTATTATATAATACTAGCGGACGTCACGCGGTTTCACCCGCGTAGTTCCCGTTCCCGTGGGAATACAGGGATAAAAAGTAGCCTATGTCACCCGGGGATAGTGTAGCTTCCCAACGGTGAAAGAATTTTTGAAATCGGTTCAGTAGATCCCGAGATTACCCCTTACAATTTAACAAATATACAAACACACAAACTTTACTTCTTTATAATATTAGTATAGATATAGATTTAAAATAAATTAGTGACTGCCATCACGAACATTTCTGAAAAAAATCAAAACATCTCGTTATTTAATGTTTATTTATAGCAAATCCCTCACTCTTTCCGAGGCAACCCCCTAGCAACGCCCTATGTCTGGAGCCGGTAAAGCTACCCACACCTGCCCAATTAAGTATTATTATACAGATATTCATTTACGTCACTCATTGTGTAGGTAGCTACATTAATCTTTCCAGAACAGAGCTACTAGTTTGGCGCTTTCGTTAGCGTTCATCAGTTCCTTTATTGAACAAACAGCAGGGGGCCTAAAATGGCCGCTTTAGCAGAATCATAACAGGATAATAATATGAATTGCGTTAAAATTCGTAAAATTTTCACAGACGCAGTTACTATTATGAATTGTCACTTTTTTATTTTCCTATTATGGTCCCGACATAACCATAATAGTGGCCATTTTATTAGATCCCCTGGACATTCAGGACACGTTTAAGTGCCCCATTGTTTGTGACACAGTACCACATGTACACTCCAGTGCAGTCATTTATGAACCTCCACAATAGCTACACTAATATTATAAAGAATGCAAGTTAGTAAGTTTGGATGTAAGAGGTAATTTCGGAAACTCATCATCCAATTTAAAAAAATCTTTCACTGATAATAGTAACACTATTCCTAGATGCCAGGGTCCTTTTTTTTGACACGGACAAAGTCGCGTGCAAGAAGTATTAGGACCCCAAGAAAATCTTAACCTTTTCATGCATTGACTTATATATTACTGCGTAAGGACTGGGCGGACGGCATGTTAAAATGACGCCACAAACGTGGTCCCAATAAGGTCTTTCCTAAGCCGAAGTGAACTAGTCCACGATCGGCTCTCTTCGGGTGCGGTCGTAAATTTTATTAAAAGCTTTATTTATGTTCTATAAACCTCGAAAATGCCACGCCGCTTATACAAGGTTACGTTAACGAGCAGACTACACCGATTCTCTGTATGGCGAACGCGTCGAGCAAATGTTCGGACGACCGTATCTTTAGTTTTTATATCAATGTTTTCATGCCACGAGTGTGTACAACATACGGAGAGGAGCGGTGTCCCAGTGGTGGCGGCCTCGACTGACGAACAGTAAGACGTGGGCTTGAACCCAGGTAGGCGCAATACTTTGTGTAACTTATTTCATCACCGCTGCTCTCAAAACGGTGAAGGAAAATACCGTGAGGAAACCAAAAAAAATTAAGACATGTGACATCTACAAACCCGCTTTTTTTTGGGTGGTGGGAAATCATCAAATAACCTCCCGCTCTGGGCAGAGCGGAAGGGAGTTTCAGACTTCTACGTCGTCGTCATAAGACGGATGGACGGGACGGCGAGCTAGCCCATTACTCACCGTCCACAGGCCCGCGTCTACGGTGGCCGGAAGCCATCTCGTGGCTCACGATGCCCGGAGCGTCTCCCGCGGTGGCTGGAGCGAGAGGTTCTCTCACTCTCACGTTCCGCCACCTCCTTCGCTAGCATCACTGCTTCGCTGAAGGAGGCGACGCCGTCCCATTCCCTCTCGCCTCGGACCATGGCTTGCACCAGGGCCGGACGCGAGAGGTCGCCGCCGCCGATCGCGGCTATGAGAACACGGCGTGGCTCTGCCCAAGCGGGGCAGTCCTCCACGGTGTGCTCCACCGTGTCCTCCGAGACCTGAGTCCCTGCAGTGGGAACATTATAGGCTGATGATGTGTGCACAAAGTTCAAATTGATTGGGCAAAAAACTTATAAAAGTCAAACACTATTAAAGAAAAGAAACAAAAACTCATTAAGGTAAATGGCCAAACCGGACACTGTACTCATAAAAAATGAAGTTTAATTTTCGGAGATTTTTAAAATCAAAATCTACAAGTATTATTGCAGCAGGGGGTGGGAAAGCATCAAATAACCCCTCCCGCTCTTGGGCAGAGCGGAAGGGATTGTCAGACTTCTACTGACTAAAAACCACCCATGTTTCTTCTTAGCCCTTGTGCCGAGGCCGCGAAATCATTCAAGCCTCAGGTGTGGAATGGTTTAACGTCACTCCAGTGGTTAGCTCGTTAGGAAAAAAATAAAGTTTAACTGCTGTAAGTAAACTACTAAGAGTACCTGTGTGGAAGTACCTACTGAATCATATTTCACAAATGTCATCCAATAACGCTCCCCGGTCAATGATATTCCACCGCCAGAAGATCCTTGTAGTGATGTACATCAGTGCCTGTCACCACGCTTTCCACAGGAGGAAGATAATGATCTGGTCTGGGCAGACGCTTCCTTGAGTTTCTGTTTTCAGCGTCGTAGGAGCACATACAATTTTTCTTTTTCATTAAGTTCACATGAGCACTTTTTCCACACTTCCTGAAAGATACTGATTTAAGATAGCATGTGAAATAGAAACCTCCCTTTGGTACAAAAAGTGCTCGTGTGAAAGAATTATTTTTCGCGAGAACCCGTTACTCGCCGACCACGGAGTAGTAAGCAAATGGAATGAGCACAAAGTTAAGGTGCACTTACAATATTGTTTTTGTTTGACCATATCCATTAATAACGTTGCAATCGCATTAGAGATCTATTCAGAATTAAATTATTTGAGTAAAATTTAGTTTACTGGAATTGCCTCTAACAGTGCACTTTTTCATCATTGATCATTGCATAACAAAATTTTTAAATAAATATTCTGAACCCAGAGATAGTACTTACTGAGATTTAGGCTATGCCACTTTATGCACGCGTCTGGATTGAGAGCCCAAGTTGTTTAAACATAACAGTTTTAATACACGTTTAAGAAATTCATGGCCCTTTATTTTAAGTTTTTACTTTTTTTTACTAATTTCCCTATTTAAAGTCTTTTTTTCGTCTCACAAGGGTTTAAAAAATGAGCCCTCAATCCAGATGCACATGATCATTGCAGATTGATTCACCCAACGCACTTTAAAAACTCAATGGGATCGAGAGGGATACGAGCATCAGCACTCTCTTCCCGTACTTTTGCAATATTTAAACCATAGCCCATTATTACCATTGCTTCTCATTATTTTATATTGTTGTAGCTTTCCGCCGCTGTCCACGCTGTCGTTGAGGAGGCAAAAAGCCTGAATGCCAAACTGCAAACAGGAGTATTGAATGATCAGGACATGGCACCTGCAGTAATCGCTATTCTACATAAACAGATTGCAAAACAAGACGCTTTATACAAAAAACTGAGAAAGAAACTAAAAAAGATTTCTGCTGTCTTGCGTGAAGTAAATATATTTTTTAATTAACATGTACTATATTTTTATGAGATTTAGTAAACATGCTCAAAAGATAATACACACGACGACGGTCAATCCTACCACGGAGTAGAAAGCAGTTGCCTGTTAATTTTGTTGAGTTCAATAATTTATCTGCTAAAATTTGTATTAAATAAATCTAAGAGAGCTAATGTACAATTCATAGAATCAAAACTCAACGAAGGCGACATCCTGCTTTCTGAAACTTTGCAATCAAAAGTTACTGATGATGCTTTACCGTGTTATTCAAACAAAGTTGCCGCTTGCGGATGAACGGAGCGTTGCTTATATCATACCAACAGTATAGTATTGGATCACCTGGCTACAAGCTTGTGGTAGAATTTACTCTACTCGCCATCCTAACAATCCCGCATCTTGATGTCAGGCAGAATCCAGAACATATCTGATCGCAGGAACCTCCCTTTCTCTACAAAGAATAAGGAACTTTACCTCTCCATTAATTATTACCTTTTGATGACTTGATGAGATTGTCTCTTATTCAGTTGTAAACTGGTGTCTGTAAGGGTATGCTGGGGTATTACCTGACCCCTCGTATAAAGATGAATAGGGCAAGTGATGTGAGAAGAGGGGTCAGGTAATGCTGGGTATAGACTGTACTATGTAGTGTAGTCCGGTAATCATTTCAAAATATATGTATAGGTGGTGCATTTCGTAAAAGTTAGTTTGTTGGCCTGTAACTAAAAACTTGGCCTAACCAAAAGTTTACAAAAGGAGAATAAATAAATATATTTGTTCACTTTTTTTTCTCAACTGTATGTTTATCTCTTATTATTGGCGCAGATAGTCTACGCCAGGGGGTTCCATGGGTTTCCGTCGGGGCTGCGGGTTGTTCGCAAGAGATACCGCGTCTTCGACATAAAGGGCTAATAAGGAACATGGGTGGTTTTTAGTCAGTAGAAGTATGACTCTCGCTTTCGCTCTGCCCAAGAGCGGCACGCTACTCCGAATCGAATGACACCTCGTTCATATTTTTTGGAGTCGGAGAATAAAAATTGACTTAAAATGCACTTGTTGGCTTGTTGTTGTTGTTGCACGGGTCGGAAGATAATAACAAAAATCAATTTGAATATTAACCACTCCTGAATTTTTAAAAATATATCACCACTTCGTCCTATTGTCAGTCTGTTTTTTTTTTAAACGAGTCATCAAATGTATGAGCACGTATGGGTTATTCTAAAAACCGACGAATAAGCCCTTGTGTATCGCTACACTGTCTATGATTAAATCCCTTCCTAAGCCAATCCACGCGCAAAATGGATTTGGACGTACATTTGTGCAACCTAGTGACAGTTTGATTTAATGCGGGATCAGCATCAATTAACGCCTCTCATTATTTTTTACGATCATCATTAAGCTATCTTTCTGTTTGTTTACTCCTCCGTGTTTATATTAAGTACAGAGATTATGGGTAGTTTAGTTTTTTTTTCTGAAAGCTGCACTTCGTAAAACTTTAAGACATGGCTTTGTGTAAAGTATCTATAACGTAAGCCATTTTATAGGAACGTAAAACAGTCTAGCTGTTAGTGCATTATCCGCTAAAATAAACATAACTACATAACGGCATTGTCTCCCATCCAGGTGTAACGTCCTATTTTAATTATTACCCTAAAACAAGGCTTTAACTCGTGCCAAGAACACAAACAGTTTTCATTTATCCTACCCAACCCCTTGGACGTCACTGACGCGATGTCATCATTATGAAAATGACCCCTTGACGTTTTTCACTATGTAGTAAAATGAGGACGTGACACTGTAGTAGTGTTGGGAAACGATTGCTAATTACGTAGTGTTGGTTTCTCTTTACTTTTAACTTTCGATACTTTTAGTACAACACTAACTCTTTCTCTTTCTGTTTTAGGAATAGTCAGCGACGACGAATAGAGGCGCTAGGCGGCGGAGTATTAGCTATAAGTTTCACTACTGTTTTCTCCGATAACACTTCACTACTTTGCTCAAGTAGGAGTATTGTGTGTTTCTTTCGGTCTTCGTGATTAATCTGTCCCCTTCCTTGAGCTGTTATTAATAAGAAGTAGATAGTCAGAATGACTATAATTGATGTATACGAAGAAAAGTTAATATTTATACCCTGCGAATCCTTAATATAGTTTGTGGGGTGAAACGAGGATAATATTGTTTTTTTTTATTACGCCTGTGTATCATTTAAGTCGTGTTAGCGGAGAACCGGGCTGAAAACAAAAACAAAAAAGTACAAAATTTTAGTTGAGATTTTAAAGGTGCAGGGAACATACTAAAGATTTGATTATTGTCACTGAGCTTAGAAACATGTACCTCAAGTTTCACCAAAACTGTTATTACGAATAAAGGTAGCTATATATACCTGTTATTCGTTTACACTCCACTTATATATGAATATATATTTTTTTTATGTACTGGCCTAAGTCAGACAGGAATACACTGAAGAACGATCTATCAAATACAATGAAGGAAAGGCTTTGGAAAATGCTGAAGCATTAAGCTATCGAAGAAAAGAACATCGAAGTAAACAAACATGAGTGGTGTGAACAAGAATTGGCCATTTATACAACATATCTATCTCCTACTGACCAGCTTTTGATGTTAACTATTAAATAATGATAAGAAGATGGCGGACTCGCATTAGGCCTGTGCGCCATGTAAAATAAATCGATGTTTTTTAATTATAAGGAATGTGAAAGCGAGATGAAAACGTACTATAAGGTATTTTTTTGTCCATTATAAGATTGGTGAACTTTATTTTAATACCTATTAAAATTAAATGATAATAAATATGGGAAGATCAGAAAGATCAGAAAATCATGGATTTTGAAGACTTCTGTCACGTTTCGAATTAAATCTTGAAGAATCACCTATTAAATATATTTTAAAATTGAAATGTTGGACCCCAAAAGAATGATTCAACACTCTTCCAGGTAATTCTCAACATTTGATTTTAGTTGTTATTTGCGTAAAATATTTTAGACTTTCTGTGTTTGTTTATGTTTTCGAGAGTATTTGCACTCGTGGGCAGTAGCTGAAAATCACATTGCGTCAAGTGGTACACACTGTGTTGCCATCTAGCGTTATGCTGAGCTTTGTTTTGTATATTTTTTAAGGCTTTTAATGCCAAACTGAAAGTAATTAGTTATAGTAGGTAGTCAAAAATGGCACTCTTGGTTTTCACACGGACTGTGACACTTGGTATCAAGGTATGTCTACATCTGTGGTACCGACTTGTTTTCTTGGGCCCCGACTCCCTTACAATACTGAGTAGGAATTACGAACAATGAGGGAAAGGTCTGACACAACCTGTGTTCTTCCGAAACGTAAGCTAGGTGTTATAGAAGATATCCATAATTTCTCGCAAAATTAACCAATCCTTTTTTTCCAGTACTAGAAAAAACAGGAGATGGCAACACCAGGAAGGACCTTTGCAGAAACTATCCATCCAGCGCCGAACTGAAACAGGGCCTCTGTAAACTAGTCTCGCTTACGACGGACTAACATAGTAACCTACTTATACAATTATTGAAATTGTTAAATGTAGTGTTTAAAGGGTACTATCTTTTGCCCGATTGTAAAATATTTTATTGGTGTATTAAAGTGTGGAAAATGACAGTTGTCTTTGTTTATTTAAGTAGCGACCTGCCCCTGCTTCAGACACACAGACGCTGCCACACAACCAAGCCACACACACACACATTTAGTCTTGGACAGTCATACTGAAAGTAGGACCGGCATGCAGATTGCGGTTACTACTCAAACGCAGCAACAGACGGCAATGACGTCATTCACGAAAGCATTATCTTAGACTTACAACGAAACTAGGCTTTGAAATTGCACTTGCAGTTTGAGGTCAGCCTTCGTAATTGAACCTTCAGTTGTATACTAAAATACTAGTGATCCGCCAGCAATTCGGACAGCGCCACTTTTCGAGTCCAAAACTACTGTCTGTCAAGCAGAAACCACAACTACACTTACACAACACACACACACACACACTAGGTACACACTTTGACAAAATCGTTCATTGTGGGTAGTTTGGCGTCCATTAGCGTCTACAATCATAGTGACACGTGATTTTTATGTATTAAATACTTCTTGTCGGATTGTCAGAATTTGTTCCGTTAGACTCGAGCATTATAAGTAACTAGCTGACCCACGCAACTTCGTCTGCAAAACATAATATAGCTTATAACCTTTCTAGATAAATCGACTATCCAACTTATTAAATTGAGCTATATCGTACTCGTAACAAACAAAAAATCTTACCTTTCCTCTATAAAATACCTATTAGTTTAGATTGACTTCGATTATATTATTAAAGTAACAATTACTATAGGTATCTCTTACTGTTTAATATACAGTAACACCTTGTACTTGTAAACATTATGGTGCAGTAATTTTATTGAATTTGAATTTGTCCGGAGCCCCCAGAGGCCAGAATCCCCACGTACCTACCGCACCGGACCGAATGACTGCCACGCGCTAATTATTTTGTCGCCCGTATATTTTTACATTGCGATATCTTCTAAGATATTTGTTTAAACTGTATAGAGTAAAAGGCACAATTATTCTATATTAAATTTCCGTGCTAGCAAACACATTTATTTAGATATAGATTAATACCATATGGGTTAAATAAGCTTCGCAAAATATAATTCTTTTTTAACCTAACATTTTAATATAAAAAAATGGTTACAGTGAGTCAATCGTAAAAGATAAACATATGCTGTCGCGGACTTTTTTTTAGAACTTTTAAAGAGGAACAATTCCTTCCTACATGATATTTACGTAACTTAAACCGTTTTCGCAGCGCACGCAACGGAAGCTCTCAAAAAGGAATGTCTTTTCCCGTTTTTGCAACATTTTTCATTTATGCTCCGCTCCTATTAATTGTTATATAGCCTAAAGCCTTCCTCGATAAATGGACTATCTAACATTAAAAGAATTTTTCAATTCCAACCATTAGTTCCAGAGTTTACCCCGTTCAAACAAACAATCAAACAAACAAACAAACTCTTCAGCTTTATAATATTAGTATAGATTATAACATATAACATATTGACGGCACGGTTGGCGCAGTGGACTGCTACGCTGCGTGTCACGGGTTCGATCCCCGCACGGAACAAATATTTGTATGGCCCACAGATAGTTGTTCCGGGTCTGGGTATTTGTGTAGGTATGAGAATTTAAATGTTTGTGAATGCACCGCGATACAGGCGAAATTTTTAGACACGACACAAAACGAAGCCCGTTTAAAAAAAAAATGCGCAGAACTAGGGTTTCGTGCAATGAAAACAAACTGGGTGCGATACACTGTTTTTGTTAATAACAAATTACTTAAAATCACTATTTAACACAATAACACGGGGCACAATAAATTGGGTACCTATTACATAACGGTTTCGGGACGTCTCAACTCCGCTGCGATCAGCCACCGAATTTCATCCTCCTTGTGAGCTGAAACCATGACGACTCTGTTGAAGCGCGCTCTAGGTGTGAGTAGATTTGTAAGTAGGTCGTGTGGTGCACCATTGGCGCACTTGCGATTTATTATATGTCCATCTCAATGACCGGATCTGAGGTACCGATACTGTTAGTTTGCGTCATCCAACTGCCGGGCAAAGACCTGTTAAGTAATGACTTCCAATTAATTGTTTTGAATGAGGAGTAATGTGGAACACTGGTCGTTGGCGTTTCTCTAAAGCTGCTAAGCTGAAGTGGGTCTGGCTTGCCACTTGCACATTGAGTTGTGATCCAAGATAGCTAATTTCTGGAGCCAAACTCTTCCAGAAGCCATCGCGGCAGACCTCGTAGAAGATGGTGTTATTTTTACATATTTATCAGCAGCTGCAGCTGTTGTTACCGGCTTCGCCCTCTACTACTCGTTAATTATCCCACGGAAAGATGAACTCGGGATAAAAACTATCCTATGTGTTAATCCAGGTTATTATCTATATGCCAAATTTTATCCAAATCCATTCAGTCATTTTTTTTTGCGTGAAAGAGTGACTGACTGACTGACTGACTGAGTGACTGACTGAGTGACTGACTGACTGAGTGACTGACTGACTGAGTGACTGACTGACTGACTGACTGAGTGACTGACTGACTGACTGAGTGACTGACTGACTGACTGACTGACTGACTGACTGACTGACTGACTGACTGACTGACAGACAGACAGACAGACAGACAGACAGACGGACAGACAGACAGACAGACAGACAGACAGACAGACAGACAGACAGACAGACAGACAGACAGACAGACAGACAGACAGACAGACAGACAGACAGACAGACAGACAGACAGACAGACAGACAGACAGACAGACAGACAGACAGACAGACAGACAGACAGACAGACAGACAGACAGACAGACAGACAGACAGACAGACAGACAGACAGACAGACAGACAGCCAGACAGCCAGACAGCCAGACAGCCAGACAGCCAGACAGCCAGACAGCCAGACAGCCAGACAGCCAGACAGCCAGACAGCCAGACAGCCAGACAGCCAGACAGCCAGACAGCCAGACAGCCAGACAGTCAGACAGCCAGACAGCCAGACAGCCAGACAGCCAGACAGCCAGACAGCCAGACAGCCAGACAGCCGGACAGCCGGACAGCCGGACAGCCGGACAGCCAGACAGCCAGACAGCCAGACAGCCAGACAGCCAGACAGCCAGACAGCCAGACAGCCAGTCAGCCAGACAGCCAGACAGCCAGACAGACAGCCAGACGTCAAGACATACAGACGTCAAGACATACAGACATGATGATGGCAACCGACGACCGTGACGGTCGTGATGTGAGACAGACAGATGTCTTTAGGGCATTGGCGGTGCGAGGAAATGTGCTGGCTCGTAGATTTGCGCGTTGCTCGGTAAAAGTGAAAATCACCCTGTTCAAGGCATACTGCCAATCCTTCTACTCGAGCAGCCTATGGGTGAGTCATACCCGGCGGGCCGCCAATGTCCTTAGAGTACAACACCATATTCAGGATGTTGTTGCGGCTGCTTCGTTACTGCAGTGCATCTGCAATGTTTGCGGAGGCACACACAGACGGCTTTCATGCGATTTTGCGCAAGAAAGTCGCGTCTATTTGAAGATGGTTGCTTCCCGTGCTGATTGCCCAATCCAACAGAGATGGATGAATGTCATGTTGGCACGCTAGATATCGGCAAACTAGCGCTGGAGTTTGGTGGTGTCTGGCGTGCGTAATAGGGATGATGGTGACGTGTCTGACTCCCCGATTTTTTTAAATTAGTTCTTTGTGTATCAAACTCAATTTTATTTAATTTTTGATTCATTTAAATAAATCTTAAAAAAATTTATGTAATTATTGTGTTAGGAGTTTTGATTTCGGTTTATTTTGTGTTGTTTTGATTATGATTTTATTATGGTTTTTATTCTATGGATTTATGTATCTGAAATAAACGTTTAATGTTAACGTTTAATTTAGATACGTGTAGGTAATGATTTCGTCATACAATATTGCTACCTACATGAAATTGTATTTCCATAATTAGGTTTTTTATAAGTGAATATATACTTCAATAATTATCATAAAACTGGATCATTAGATTTTACTTTTAGATTATTTTATCGGTTCTTTGGACATCGATACCTGCCATCTAGTGAGATTTTTTAATACTTTTAAGCTGTATAATGTTTTCAGAGTAGACTATTAGATATCACTACTTTCGCGCAAACAATGCTCGTAATAAATATAACTGAGAGTTCACCGTTACAAATGGTACCTACTATAATTAGATTTTTTTAGGGGGCTAAAAAAATCTAATTAGTCCGTCAGATAGATTTCCAAAAACTATTGGACACGTAATTTTTCTTTTTTCACGTAAACAAACAATGAAGACGATACACTGCTTTGAAAACTTGTGTGACGTCATATTCTAAGATATTAGTATGTCATTTTTTACCGGTGAGTGACGTCACAACCCCCCACTCAAATATTTGACGCGTTTTATCTTCGTCAATTTTTATTGATTTCATAAAACAAAAAATACGTATCCAATATTTTTCGATAATCTAACAGACGGACTAATTAGAATCTTATTTTTTTAGGAACTTTTTTCAGACCTTCAGTGTTGTTAAACCGCGTCGCCACTAGGGCCGCATGGCTCCGCTAGGCCTGAGCCGCGCAGTCTAAAGCCCCTTGCCCGTCGGTGACTTTTTGTAGCGATGCGTTAACTAGCTTTATGTCCTCGCCCACAGTCCGTAGTTGCAAATAGTCACCGTGGGCGAGGGGCCTAACAGAAACGTTTCAATTCGAGCCGCGCGGCTCGTAGTGGAGTCGCGGCTTTAGCATCAAAGTGCATACTTCCATAGACAACTCAAAAATATTTGATTTTGGCAACACTCATTGTCCTCCGCCATCATTGAGAAAATCGGCGTATTGGAAGCCGCGACGCGTGGTATCGGATTTATTAATTCGTGTAAATAAGTTATCTAAACCACCATGGGAGTAAACGTGGAAACTATTTCTCCTGGAGACGGTAAGTTATTCTATAATTTTCAGTTTTACTCGGTCGATTGTCATATTGAAGTAAAAAAAAACTATCGTTTTCTCGAGTTTTCCTGCATAATTTACGTAATTTTAAACTCATCACGCCCAATAATATGTTATTACCATTAATTAGGAGTTGATTTCTTGCTCGTATGTTCAAGTATTTCCTGTTTTTTTTTAGTATCTATTTTTGCGTTCACCGTAGTGACGCCTTGGTCGTATCATTACGATGGCCAGGTATTTTGCACAAACAATGACTAATCTGTTTTCTATTACTCATTTTCATATTTGTTTCCGCCATTACCTGTTAATAAACAGAATTATCGCGTTACTTTTAAGTTCACACTACATATAGATACAGAGTGGGTAGGGCTCCTGCTAGGTTGTATAGAAAATGCGTGGGAACATACCACGTGTGGAACTACTGCATTATACTAATATTTTTTCTTCACAATTAGCAAGACAGTGGTACATAAAATTTCGTCTAGTAATTATAGCTGTTATATAATGTATATTAGTTGAGATAAGTGCCAACATGTCATAACAGAATAAACATTATGTACATATTACATTAAGTATACAGGTTTGCCTTATCAGTCATTTCCTTTGGTGTAAAACATTATTTTTTCTAAGTCTGTCTCTATAGCCAATGCAAATTACTCACTACCAAGAACGTGCTTACCTTAGTTTCATTACGAATAATAGATAACAATCAAAGATCATCATTGCATGTTGCTGATAGATGACAACCGTAGAAGTCTTATTTCATTTTATTATTTAAAACTAACCTTCATTTATTTGGTACTATCCCAAAGTGCCTCTAGAAAAGAAGTAAAATGGCAAAGTTACACTAGACTTAGGTAACTAAATTAAGCTCACTCAAGGTTGCTATAATGAATGAAGAAAAACACATTCTTTTAAGTGTAGGTTTTAATAAATGGCAGCAATAAATTGTAGGTTTAATATACTTTATTCTCCTTAAAGAGAAAATACTTACATGAGAACATTTGATAACATAATGTAATAAACTTGTTCTACCATTTAACTAAGTAGTACCTCAACATATCTTCCTCAGAATCCACGTACCCTAAGTCCGGCCAGACTGTAGTTGTGCACTACACAGGCACACTGACCAATGGCAAGAAGTTCGACTCCTCCCGCGACCGTGGCAAGCCTTTCAAGTTCCGCATTGGCAAGGGAGAGGTCATCCGAGGCTGGGATGAGGGTGTTGCAAAGGTAAGGAATCATCTTCTATATACTGTTTGAGAAATTCATTACTAGTAAGCCATTTCATGCATCTGTCAAGTAAAAATGACTGTAATTATATTCAAATGGTTAAGTAAGTAGGTAAGGTACTTGCTTATTAATGAATTTTGCTGTCAAATCAGAGAGTTCTTTTCTTGGCCCTGCACAAGCAAACCTTTTTAGAGGGTGGGAAGTCATCAAATGACTCGTCCCGCTATGGGAGTGTCAGACTTCTACTGACGAAAAACCACCCATCACCCTCTGTGTCTGGAGCCCCGGTATCTCTTTCGAACAACACGCAGCCCGGGCAGTGCACTAACTGAGAATAGTTCAGCAGTGAGCAATGCTGTGAAGACAGACTAGGCAACACATATACTACCAATAGAGACAGTGCTTAAAAGTTCATATAGACACGCCCAAATTAACATATTGTGTCTAAATGGAGCCAATGTTTAAATTAACATTGACAATAATTCATCTTAATGGATACTATACTATATATACTATTTGTGTTCATTTCATTTAAGTATCCTGTGTGTAATGTTCAATGGCTGCAAATATTGTAGACTAGCTGACCCACGCAACTTCGTCCGCGTCACATAATATATAACCTTTCTCGATAAATCGACTATCCAACATATTAAATTGAGTTAAATCGTACTCGTAACTTCGTAACAAACAAAAAATCTTACCTTTCCTCTTTAGAATACCTATTAGTTTAGATTGGCTTCGATTATATTATTAAAGTAACATTTACTATAGGTATCTCTTACTGTTTAATATACAGTAACACCTTGTACTTGTAAACATTATGATGCAGTAAATATTTTGAATTTGAATTTTTCTGGAGCCCCCAGAGGCCAGAATCCCCACGTACCTACCGCACCGGACCGAATGACTGCCACGCGCTTAATTATTTTGTCGCCCGTATATTTTTACATTGCGATATCTTCTAAGATATTTGTTTAAACTGTATAGAGTAAAAGGCACAAATATTCTATATTAAATTTCCGTGCTAACAAACACATTTATATAGATATAGATTAATACCATATGGGTTAAATAAGCTTCGCAAAATATCATTATTTTTAACCTAACATTTAATTATTAAAAAATGATTACAGTGAGTCAATCTTAAAAGATAAACATATGCTAGGAAGGGGAACAATTTCTTCATACATAGTATTTACGTAACTTAAACCGTTTTCGCAGCGCACGCAACGGAAGCTCTTAAAAAGGAATATCTTTTCCCGTTTTTGCAACATTTTTCATTTATGCTCCGCTCCTATTGATCGTAGCGTGATGTTATATAGCCTAAAGCCTTCCTCGATAAATGGACTATCTAACACTAAAATAATTTTTCAATTCCAACCAGTAGTTCCAGAGTTTACCCCGTTCAAACAAACAAACAATCAAACAAACAAACAAACAAACAAACTCTTCAGCTTTATAATATTAGTATAGATAATGAAATTCGAGGCTGACTGACATGTGCTTTGTAGGGGTACTGTGATCTGGTACATACTTCTCTCTAGGTCATCAATAGTCATCATTGTATCAGAATATTTTACAAAATACATTCTGTAACATTAAACTTGTTCTTCCTTAATGTCTAATGGTTTTATAGAGATTTACATTTAATTGAATTCTAACCAAATTTTAGTCCTAGTAGAAAACAGATACTGAGAATCATTGCAATGTTTTAAAATATAAATTGTTGGCTCCTATGCCACTCACAATGCCATGTGCATTGTTTTATAAACTAACTACACATGTAGCTTGTTTGTGTCCCATACAATTGTGTGAAAAAGAAACAATATTTGTTTAAACAAGGATGTTACGAGTTACATTTTTAACTTCATAATAAAAATGCAAATATTTCTTTCTATGTCATATATTTTTTAGTAGCCAAGTCAAGTTTTGGTTAGTTGGCCTAAGAGAAACATCATATGACAATATTGTTCCTTCATCATCATTCCAGCCGAAAAACGTCCACTGCTGAACATAGGGATCTACCCCAAGGTCCCGTGCGTCTCATCCCAGCGGATCCCCGCAACCGTCACCAGGTCATATTGCTTCTTACATTTACTTAATTATTTGTATTCCTCTTTACAGATGTCAGTGGGTGAACGCGCCAAGCTGACTTGCACCCCCGACTTCGCTTACGGCCAGCAAGGCCATCCCGGAGTCATCCCCCCCAACTCCACCCTCGTCTTCGATGTGGAGCTCCTGCGCCTCGAATAAACGCTTAATACAACCACCTACTTATAATTAACTTAGACATTATTTATTTCAACTTGCAAAATTCTTTTTACTAATGTATAATAAAAAAGAAAAACTTAAATGTGTGGGTACAGAAAATGTCTAAGAAGAACCATTTAATTGCCAAGATCAAAATGTGCAATCTCCCCATTTTATGAATTTACTTAGCTTGTATTGGGAGAGGGAGTTACACGTAATTTTCTACAATATAATTTATCCTAAGATTCTGCACAATAATAACTTGTGTCAAACTGTGTTTAATATTTTATGCAAACATTTTTATGAAATAAGTACTTGAAGATTATTTACAAATGAAATTTCACTTTATTATCGTCAATTACATTTTCACACTTACTCTTATCACATTCATGGGGCAGTCGGAACATTACAAATCCATTTTCTCTATAGCAAAATATTGATGTATTCTTTTCTAATTAGATACATTGTGAGTAAATAATTAGCTCATACGACATTCCTAACGCATTTGGATTACTAGAATCGTGCAATATTGTGTAATAGTCACTTTTAGAAGTCTCGTCACTTTTGAATCACTAATTTGATGGAGGAGTGTAAAGATCCTGATAGAATAAGGCCAAAAGGAGATGTGCGACAAAGCTGTAGCCCAAAACTGTATATATTGTATGCACATATTGTACTACTTGAGTGGACTCTCATTCTGGATGTGTGGTAGGTGAAGGTGATTTCAATGATAGCTTTATCTTATAACTAAGATGAATAAACTTATTGTGGAAATTTTTATTTTTATTTTTTAACTGTCCTGTGAAATAAATAATTAATAAATTCTATAACTCAATACAGTGGGAACATTGCTGACAACAAATGCCTGTGGGGTCTAAAATGGGCACTTTAGCAGATCATAATACGAATAGTGTAATATGGACCTTTCATAATAGTGTTTAGATGGGATGGGATGCGATGGGATAAATAAAAACACTATCATTAAACACATGAAACAAAACAATCACAAAACACCTATACACAATCACTTCAACATTACTGAACACTTTATGGCACTAGATATCTCATCAAACCTCGTTGTCTCGCTTAAAAGACATTAAAAGTAGACTGAACCGCATTTTTTTTTTTGGTAGTGGCATCTCGCAGTTCAGTCTAGAGATTGGCTTTTGCTTAACCGGGCTTCCTTGAGTTTAAGGCCTCCTGCCAGGGGTGACTCGCTCCAACCTCTGCCAGTCCTTTTATATCCAAAACACACAAAAGATATTCCAGAATATTCTCTATTGTTCCTTATCAATGGATAAAGCATTCACAAAAACATTAAAACAACAAAATAAACTTTTAAGTTAAAAGAACTAACAAGGAAGAAGTTACTTTACACCCTCGGAATACGGTCGAAATTGCAATGGCAATTGCCGCTGCCGTCGCGCGTGATCTGACCTTGGGAATACAACAGACTCACTACAAGAATGTACTCGATTCTTTTAGGTACTGCACGTTAGTATCGAGATTTCTTGAAGATTCCAGATGACCGAACGTAACAATAGTAACTGCGTCTGTGACCATTTTACGAATTATAACGCAATTCACATTATTTTCATAAATATGATCTATTTTCCTAAATGGTCACAGACGCAGTATGCCAAAGAGTATATTATAGGTATCAAGGGGTGAAAAGAAAAAAGGTTTAAGCGATATTCTGGCCGATCTTGAGTTGAGTCGGAATCAGCGATTTTTTCTCCATCGACTGAACTGGGTTTCATTCAAATCGGAGCACTTTTTTGGCGCATAAAACAACCTACTTTTTGGGCTCAACGCCGTTATACAATGTAGGTATGATCCGACATCTAATTTGCCATTTATTTTGAGGACTTCAGTTAAGCTATACACAAAAATTGAAAATCGGAGCATAAACTATTATTCAAAGCACCCACTAGCATAATGTTTTAAGAGTGCTACTTTGAGTTTTACCGTAAAATGTGATTTTTGACCCCAAAAAAAAGTCATTTCCCAGCAAAAATTTTTGCGTAGGGGTACTTACTTTGATGTACAGAATGCTTGGTTGACGGATGCGTGAAGGGTTCGTTTACACCCTGTATACTAAAACTTTTTAACTTACTCATTTTGACAAAGTCGAAGCATTTATTTCAATTAAACCATTACAGGTAGGTACTTTTGAATGTCAGAAGAACAATTCATAAAACTAAACTACGAGTGCAATACATCCCGAAAGCCACCACGCCGAATCACACGTCGCCGAATGCCCGCAACAACGAACACTGCGAGCACGAAAGCACGCAGCGACGCACACCGCAACAACGAATGAGACTCCAAATCACGGAACAACGAATGCACGCCGCAACGCGCAACCGCAGCCCCGCGACCCGGAGACCCGCGCACCCACCGCCACGGCACGCGCCGCCGCGCGCCCCCGCACCCACAGCACTCGCCGCCGCAGACATCCGGCGACGCGCAACTCGACGCAGCAACCCCCGGGACGACGTATTGCACACCTAAGCTACAGTCACAGTCACGAGGCATAATAACGGTAGTCAAGCGGTAGTCTTTCTTCCCTAAATGTTGCTAGCACCCTGCCGACGACTCGCGCAGATTTCATACTACGGACTTCAACCATTCATCATCTTCATTATTTTCGTTGCAGTGTGATCGTGTTACGGTTTAATACCTACCCTTACCTACACAAGTATTTGTGTCCACTTTAAAAGCCGAATCAATAAAATCTTTCTAAATACAAGTTTTATCGGTTTTTACCCCGATAGATACGCATCCTTTATTTGATTAACAGACTTCAAAAACATAACACTCTTTTTTTTGGGGCAGTCGTGTAAAAAGGAGGAGGTTCTTACTTTGTCTCTGTTTACTCTGTTCCGATTTCGATTTTATTTTTGTTTTAAAGGGTATACTTCCAAGGAGGTTCCATGATCATCAAGTCAGGATCTGATGATGGGATCCTGGAGGAATATAGAGAACTCTTCTATAGGCAGAGTTGAAGCGATTTGGGTAGTTTTTGGAAGAGTACTTTCTCGGAGTGGTCCCATTTCAATTTGTAGATCTGATGAAGAATTTTGGAGACAGGCAACGGAACTCCTCCATAAATAATAGCAAATAGACTGGGATTGCTGAAATCTGATGTCTGTCTATTGTTTACACCAGTTCGTAACATAACATCACGCCGGTGTGCTGTGAAGCATCATCACGCTTGCAAGCACAATGTGAACCACTAAAAACTGAAAAATAATTAAAACTTTTTCTTCAAAATTTTATTTTTCACTATTTTGTGTGTATAACTATTTGCTTTAAGATATTTATAGTATTTTTTAAAATTTAGAGAATTGTTTTGCACAAATAAGTAAGTTATTTGCATTGACTTATATATTACTGCGTAAGGACTGGGCGGACGGCATGTTAAAATGACGCCACAAACGTGGTCCCAATAAGGTCTTTCCTAAGCCGAAGTGAACTAGTCCACGATCGGCTCTCTTCGGGTGCGGTCGTAAATTTTATTAAAAGCTTTATTTATGTTCTTTATACCTCGAAAATGCCACGCCGCTTGCTACAAGGTTACATTAACGAGCAGACTACACCAATTCTCTGTATGGCGAACGCGTTGAGCAAATGTTCGGACGACCGTATCTTTAGTTTTTATATCAATGGTTATTTGATTTAGTTAAAATGCGAAAATGGCGCCAACGGGTATTGGAATGACAGTTGACTATTGCAGTTTATTAAAGAGGTTTTAAAAGGTCCAAGGCGCCATTTTAGCAGGACATTCTATTCTGAACTTTGAAAGTGTTACTGCCGCACTCAGAGAGCTTTAATGATTACTTAGGCCATCACTTAGTAAAGGTTTTGACAGTTTTGTCATACAAAAGTATGTCAAACCTTTACTAAGTGACGGCTTAAGTAATCATTAAATATATCTGAGTATCGCAATAAGGAACTCTAAAATACCTGTGTAAGTACAATGAATTTTTATAAAAATTCGAAAATGTTATGCCATGGCTATTTATTATGTGCTTATTTTGATGTTCTGAACCCAGTAAATAAATCATGCTTAAATCTGTTCAAATAGAAGCTTTTATTTCCCTTTTGCTCTGGCTTGTCCTACACTAATCATTCGAGTGCTCCTAGTATATAGAGATTGATTTACATAACATAACAACATCAAGCTTTTAATCCCCGAAGGGTTACTCGGCAGAGGTGTCACATTAAGCCAGTTATGTTTTTAACCGACTTCCCAAAAAGGAGGAGGTTTCCAATTCGATTGGTATGTTTTTAAGTCTCATGCTACAGGGGCAAACTTTTTGTTATCAACCGGGCACAAATCTAGAGTCCGTGGCTGCTACTGAGAAATTGCTGATGGAAAAACGCAATAACACACTTTGCCTGGCCTTTTTTTTTTTTTTTGGGGGTGGGAAATCATCAAATAACCCCTCTTGCTCTTGGGCAGAGCGAAAGGGAGTGTCAGACTTCTACTGACTAAAAACCACCCATGTTCCTTCTTAGCCCTTCATGTCGAGGCCGCGGTATCCCTTACGGACAACCCGCAGCCTCGACAGGCCTGGCCTGACCTGGGAATCGGACCCAGAGCCTGAAGGGATTTATTAAAAAAACACACTGACACGTTCTTAGCACGGTTATGGTACGTAGTAGTGGGAGTAGAGGAAAGCTGTGGACTTTAGTCCCGCAGTCGGACAATATAAAATCTCTTCTTAGATCAGTGGGAAAAGGACAAGAAAATGAAACACCAGATTTACAAATATAAACATTTTATAACAAACATCATCGTATTCCAACCTTACATTTAACACTTAGTGCCAGGCGAAGAAATAAATAAGTAGCCATTTTGTATCATTTAGTTAAGTATTTTCATAATTTACATCTGAATTTACGTTTAACCAAAATTCCGAAAAAAGTTAAATGAAAGCAGTGGCCTAGAGACCTTGAGAAATGACAATGGTTTTATAGCGTTCCGTATTTTTCCGTGACAAAATCTTAAGGCCTGGACTTCAAAGCGCAGACTGATGTGCGGAAATCGACCAATCAGTAGTTAAAGTCAACATCCCTGTTCTTGTGTCTTCTGTGATTGGTCGAATCTTGCACATCTCTCCGCTCCGCTCGTATTCGCATTGGTCTGAACCAGGCCTAAGGCTGCGGTTCCACTGAGGTGGAGCGGAGTAGAGCGGAGACGAGCTGTGCCGCGATTCATCTTAAAATAAAAGAGATGTGGATTTCAAGCCATGTGATTGGTGAATCGCGGCACAGCTCGTCTCCGCTGTGCTTCGCTACGCCTCAGTGAAACCGCAGCCTTACGGTTGCATATAAGGCGAACTAATCATATAGTTTTGATTGTTCCGTCATCGTTGCCGCTTGCAGACAGTTACTTTATCTAGGCCCTCTGACATTAAAATTACAAAAAGTCAATAGAAATTAACATTGAATATTTTGACAAGATGGTTTTTCCATTTCACATCACTCTTTAGTCCTTTCAAAAATATTTTACTCTTGACTTTGAATTACTGTTACAATCGCAAATGATCTTTATTTCAGTTGAATTATGGTTGCAATTAGCTGACTGTGGCCTGTGACTGACAAGTCTCTCAAAATTAATGTGATCTTAATTTGCATAGTCATATGATTGGAAGTAGGTAGATGTCACTAAAATGTAAGTCAACATAACAGAGATTTTTACACTCGTAAGGATCATAGCAGACCGTAGCGTTGTGTGGTTTCTGCGTACCCCCATGGGAAAAGGACGTGAGCTTACGTATGTATGTATGTTTTACTCTCGCTCCATTACAACTGCCAGAGGTAAAATAAATTTGAAAAGACTAGAGATGTGTGTCTTGGAACCCTTTTTGTAAAGTTTGATTTAAATTGTTATTACTAACATCGATCAACAATCATAAGTTTACTCTGATAGGATAGAAAGTAATTATGTACAATGAAACATCAAATATATATATTTTTCTAAGTACTAAGTATTTTAAGAAAAAAAAGGAAAAATGAATTAGGCAAAAATTAACAACGGTGTAAGAACACTTTTAAAACCAGATAATAATTATCATTGAACAAGTAAATGAGCACTTAAATTTACGAAAACATAGTATTTCAAGAATCTTTTGGCTCATGGCTAAAATCGGAACTAAAGCCACCATCTTGTTTTTTAAATATATTTGCTAATTTGGGTACCTAAAATGGCGCTCGTATAATCTATAAGTACGTAATTGAGCGATGTTTCATTGTGCGTAAGAAAAAGGTAACTCATATTTTGTAGATATTTAAAGCTAGACGTTATACCATCACAACACATATTTATGATTTTTGTTAATATAAAATACTTTTACGTTAAGCAAAAACGGCAAAAGAGTTAAGTATGCGACGTCTGGCGATGCGACTGCACATTGACCCAGTTTATTATTTATTATGTTTAATAAAAGAAGAGGCCATTTTTCCCTGGGTTTGGTACACTGATGTCGTCTCTAATCAACTGTTACTATTATTAATATTAACTCATGTACAATCAGCAGCAGAAGTAGATTAACACTACTCAAAGTTTCAAAGCAGGTTTTTTTTGAATAAAGATTTCTTAGAAATTACACATTACTAACAAGTTATAGAAGAGTTAGGAATATTTTATTGGATAATCTTCTGAAACATTAAAAGTAATAGCTGGAGTCCTGTACATGAAATAATTAAAATTCCGAAATGTTAAACTACTTCTGCTGCTGATCATACATCGACAAAAAAAGAAAATGAAAGATTTTTTACTTAAATAGAAAAAGTTGTTTACTATTAGTATTGTATAGTAAAGTAAAGTATTGAGCTGCCTCGCATAATCGTAGGTCACTTGGATCTTAACTCTTTTGCCCACCATCCATAGATTTTTATTTTATTTTTAAATAATACACAGAAGGCCGCTACAGACAATCAGGGTATTTCAACAATAACTATATTATACTCATTTTATATTATAACATCGATTTAAGCTCGAACTAGAACAATTCATAACAAAACTTGATACCCGACCTCTTTCGTCTCTCTTTCCCCCTTTTACCGAATTGTACAAGTTTAATTCTTCATTTTTCTAGTTATCAAGTTCATTTTATACAAAATACTAATTAACATCACATTATTATCAGTTACAAAACAATACTTATGTAAAACATCGAGTTATTATGTTACGTTTTTATTACACATACATTTATAAGTATACAAAAAATACAATAATTTTAAATGTTCAACTTATGTGAAACTTAAATAAATACCACGATAAAAACTGTGTTAAAAAACTAACAAAAAAAAACTGTTTTTTAAAATTAGGGTTCACATTTTAGTGTTGTCAGGTTTTTTTTAAAATATATTTGCATTAGTACTGAATAAAAAAAGCGTATGTCACACCAAGATGTTTAAGATTTTTTTTAATATCACATTTTATTAATAGCTGCCTATCTACAAGGATTTTCAAGCGAAGACATTTAGAGAAAATCTAAGGGGACATTTTAAAGTTACACCGAATAATTTTAAAGATTTGCAATTTTGCAGCGTTTTTTTAATGGACATAGAATTCTTTTTACAATGTATGGACGAAATGTAAGGTAAAATATAGATTTGGTAATTATAGGCTAGAGAGAAAATTCTTAATTTTAGGCCTTGTTTATTTTGTATGTATGAGTTTTTTTTTTAATTATTACGAAAGGTGACAGATTATACATGCTATGGCTCCTACACACTATGCCAGCAGTCACTAGCACATGAGGTCACTAGCAACAGCATAAGATGTCGAACAAGAGAGTGAGTGACGCCATTTAAGTTGACACGGAACATGCTTGAACCGGCCAGTACGAGACTTATGCCCGGGATACACGAGGCCAGTTTTTCAAGCCAGGATAGCAAGCTAGTGTCAGTAAGCTAGTACTTCTGACTTCGTGTAGACAAAACTATCTTCATTTCTAGCATGTTTCAAGCCGGGACAGTAGGACAGTACAGTTTAGTAGAGCTGTCCTGGCTTAAAAACTGGCCTCGTGTATCCCGGGCATTAGGTAGGTGAAATATCTACGCAACATAGTGAAAAAGACATCATTCAACTCGTTTGTTGCGACCGCATTAGGCTATACACTTTTCTTAGAATTTATGGACATGTTATAGCTTTACCTGGCAGCAGCAGCAGCAATTATCGGCGTGGAATATGTTTGAGCTGTCAAACATATTCCACGCCGATAAGTACTGTTGCTACCGAAAAATAGTATAAAGGCGCCTTGATGTTAAGCAGGTATTAGGCTTATCATAGAATATAATAACGGGATAATAACTATATTCATAGGCAAAAGAATAACTGTCCATTTCTAAGTATAAAACTTGTTGGTTAGGTTTAAAATAGACTTAGAGGGAGTAGGTAGATTGAATTTACTTAAATATATCTGGGAATATTAAAAGAGTTACTAGCTTATAGTAAGCGAATTTGTGTCAAAGAAATTTTCAATGAACGTTGTTTCTTTAAATTTTAATTTTACTAGTGGCTTGTAGTCTCCTGCTTCAGTTAAATCTGTGTTTTAAAACTCGGGCCATTATTACAAACGCACGATTTTTCGTAAATCAGAGTTGAACAAGACTTACTAATACAGTGAATGCAAGCAATCCCAGCACGTATTTTTAAATAATGTTGCCTAAATAAAAACGGTAAAATTATATTATGGTATGACTTAATCGATTTCTCGTATCGATAAATACACTAACCACAGTTACACACAGCACTGGTAAAGCTCTATAAGGGACGTAAGTGCGAGCCAGAGGTCCGATAATTTTTATCTACTCAAACTTTGCGTTGGTAAAATGGGTCCGAGTTGCGTTTCCACTAAAGATGTGTGTGAGAATGCGTAGCAAGAGATGTGCATAAAACTAACCAATCACATGGCTAGCTTAGCTAAAACTGTGAAAAAGAAGCACTATTATTGATTAGTTTCAGACATATCCCTCGCTACGCATCCTCGCATCGGCACGTAGCACGGCCTACGCGAGAAGCTTGCTACGGCGTAGCGGACTAGTGCTACGAAATTACGTCGGAGAACGCATTTTGGTTGTTTAATATTCCATAGTGATGTGAATGTATCGTAAAATAACTGCTTTTTTGACAAACAACGTTCATAGTGAAACAGGATTTATCCAAAATAGTGCCAATAATGATTTGGAATGATATGTACGTATCAGAAACTTTATACACGATGTACATGTTTAATTAGTTTTTTCATTAAAATGGTCTATGAAAATAATTTAAAAGGATTTCTTTGTCAAAATGAAATTAGTTAGTTTTGTTTTATTTAAAGAGAGGTTAATTATTTTTCTATTAGATAATAATATAGAAAATTGCAGCTAGATAAATTATTTGTAAAAAAACTGTCTTAAGCTTTTGAGCCTAGAGATGTGAAAATGCCTAAATGTGAACAAATTGACTTTAGAACGATGTGAAAATAAATCGACAAGACTACAATCGTTTTTAGCTCACCTCTATTTTATTTCAAATTTTAAATACTTCTACCCCTAAATAACCCTTACAGGACGGGGCACATATCTATCTCATTTGAACCAAGATTCGATCAAATTGCTAGGTTTAAAATATTTGGCATACGATTTGGCGTTGTTAATGATCATGTAGTATATAATATTCTATGTATAATTAATATTTGTTCTCTATTTATTTGCAGAAATCAGCTTTAAAAAGTAAGAAAAAACAGAGATATTATTTTATAGGGATATTAAACCTTATAGCAGGGTTGCGATTTTACATTGACTTTTTAATTACACGTTTGTTAGCAGTGCTGCCCCAGTGGTTGCGGCCCCGACTTTCGAACAGTAAGTCGTGGGTTCAAACCCAGGTAAGCACATTACTCTTTGTTATTTATTTCATCACTACTGCTCTTAAAATGGTGAAGGAAATCATCGTGAGGCAACTGGCATATTTTAGAACCAAAAAAAATGAAAACATGTGTCATCTACCAACCCGCCTGGCCCTCAGGCCCTCAGGCCATAATGTGGGCGGATGATGATGAGTTTAAAATGTTGCGCTTTGGTATTATAAAATTATATGTTAAATGTGTTTAAAGTAAGTGTTCACTTGTGCCCGGTTTCACCAACACTAGGCGAAACCTGAATGAATGCGTAAATAAAATCGCACTGTTCAATTTTGACGCCGGAAATTAGGCGTTATTTGGGACGCGCTTATTGTTGGTGAAAATGGGCATTATAACATTCATATATTGTATCTATATAATATATAATATTATCGTACTTTCACGAAAAAGCATAAATAATAATACTTATATTTCGTGTTATTATTATTGAAAAGGTCTATCTGATTACATTCTTATTTAAAACTAGTTTGTGCTTCATTGTCGAATAAATTAAGTGCTATTTATATAAAAATAAAATCTTAGCCACTATCTCAAATATTGGAACCAACTGTTTTATTATAATATTTATATATATATATATTTGTAAGTATTAAAAACAAAGGGTCGACCAATACATGTACCAACACATATTTCGTCGGGTCGCACCACATCGCAAAAAAACCTCCCCCCAACGTAAGTAGGTACAGTCACAAACGTAAATATAAACCTTAGATTTACTCTTAAATGAGAATTTCTAGTAAAAGTTTAATTGAAATTGTATGTCACAATCACACAATAGGGATGTCTCCTGACTAAAAAAAATTAATTCTGTTTAATCCGTCTGTACATAAAATAAATATTAGATACGTGCTTTTTGTTTTATCAAATTAATCAAAATTGACGAAATTAAAACGTATAAAAGATCATGAGTGGGGCTTGTGACGTCACTTTCTGGTAAAAATGTATCAAACTGTGACGTCTCGCCTTTTCGAAGCACTGTATCGTCTTCATTATTGGTTTACGTAAAAAAAGGAAAAAATATGTGTCCAATATTTTTTGAAAATCCATCTGAGTGGATACTTACACTTTTTTTGACAATGTTACAAACACACAATTGACTATTGTACAAACACACAATTCTTAAAGCAATAATTGAAGAAATTTACGAATTGAAGTTATAACAAGAGGTAATCGCTTTTGATCGCTGCATAATTTAAAAACACATTTATTTTCGTGACTGTACATATTGTTTAACCAACGGACAGGCGGGAAGAACTCCAGGTTTCTCGTATTGAAATGCGATCCGTTACGACGCGAAGTAAATATAATGTGAATTTGACGTACTATTACAACGATTTATCCCAGCCCTTAAAATTGTTTTGACACTTTCAACGCTATACAACATCCTTGATTAAGGTCGTAAATCCATACTTAATAATCAGCAGTGTTTTGTTCTCCTTATTATTTTTTCTAGACAAGGAGACGGTTACGAGTTGAAGTAGTTACTAAACATAATTGGCTCATACCGTCCGGTAAATTTCGTTCGGCATCTACCATCGCTGAGTTATGTTCGGGTCGGGTAAGCACATTCCAGTTAACCCAAACGGCTTCTTTGCGGACGTGTATTAAATTATAGCCGTGCTGAGCCAAGCATGTGTGTACCCATAAGCAAAACCAACCATTAGGAAGAATGAAATCATCATCATCATCATTCTCTTGCCCTTATCCCAATTCATTTGGGGTCGGCGCAGCATGTCTTCTTCTTCCATACTTCTATGTTTCTCGTCATCTCATGACACTATATATTGCAAATATTCATATTGGTCACTCCATGTAAATACTGGTATACTACTGCATCCAGTTAGACTGGAAGCCGATCCTAACATAGTTGGGAAAAGGCTTGGCAGATGATGATTCATTTCGTCTGTCAACCGTAATCAAACTTAACCGAATTGTATCCATTTCGATGATTGACATGACCTTACTAGAATAGAATAAACGTCCATTTCGAGTCTGATCTGATAATTCGATTAATTCAACCCATTGAATATCGACAAGGGTATCATGTTAAAATACCGTTTGAGAGGCACTACACACTTGTCGGGGTTGGCATGATTCTGCAAAGCTGGGCGCGGCGGCAAAATCGAATATAATTATGTTTGAGTAAAATCGTTTGGCTGCACTTGAATAACTTATCTCAGTTTTTCGACACTTGTGGGTTGGTACGTTTTCGCATAACTACGTTCAATTGTGCGGGTTGACCCGACCATGATTAAGCGGTTGTAGATGCCGAATGTGGTGTGCCGATCGGGAACAAATACCGACAAAATATGTTGCTGAAATATTTTTTGTTACTCACACGGTACCAAAAAAAAAAGCAATGTTACCACCTTATTCTTTTTGGTAGTTTTGTCTGAAAATGCCAAAGATAATTTAAAACAAGAACCATTTAAACTATTACCTCAAAAACGTCAATCTATAAAAAAGTTCCTAATCAGAAAATAAATCACTATTTAAAATTCGAATGCTAAATACCAAGATGGCGTCGAATGTGTCAAAACCTCGCGACGCTAGAAATTCGTTCGGATATTGGGACGGAGTGTCGGTTGCTTTCGGATACAATTATGGAGTGGCTGGTTCTTCTTCTTGATGGTGCTTGGCGAGGGCTAGAAGTA
Organism: Diarsia brunnea; assembly: GCA_949774965.1. Lineage (NCBI taxonomy): Eukaryota > Metazoa > Arthropoda > Insecta > Lepidoptera > Noctuidae > Diarsia > Diarsia brunnea. The sequence continues at coordinate 10,967,256 of OX459007.1, read as the reverse complement.
TCATCGTCAGTTGTTTTCTGCTGATCTTGCCTTCACTGCTGTATTCGACACCTTGGAGTATCGTTTCTTCAAACTCTAGTAGGTCTTGAGCATCGTAGTCCTGAAACATATAAAGCAAACGCTCAATATTTTGGAAAAATATTGATAAAAGTGATGGTGTATTGTATCGACAGGGTGTAAACGGACTCTTTGCTAAACCATTATAAACAAACAGTTTGTATATCAAACTAAGTTACACAGACTTGTTCTGTTTAAAACATTTTTTCGTTTACGGTAGCTCTCAATGTAACACACTCAAAATATTGTGATGATGGATGAATTGAATAGTAGAGTGAAAGTATAAACGTTTAAAACATGTACTTAAAAAGTAAAAAGTTTTAACTTGTAAGTATTTATATTATATAATATATTGTTTTTAAATAATCACACTCCATGTAGCGATGATCAGTGTAAATAGTGAGACAAAAACATTCCTTAAATACTTGGTCTAGGTGGATGATGTTATAATATCAAAATTATCGTAATACATATTAATGGGTTAGTACCTACATAGCAGGAATTGTGTCTGATAAAACAAATGAATAAATAAAATTAAAAAAAATAACGGTGTGCTTTTCTATTCTTCGAAAGATAAAAAGTAATTCTTATTCGATTTCTAAATTGAGACAAAAAAGATTCGTACAAAATACTGACCTTTTTAACTAATTCTAATAAGTCCTTGAGAAATCCACGAAGTTCTTCGTTCTCGATGGATCCATTGTTATCCTGAAACAGTTTCAATGGATTCGTTACACTTCAATTTAGTTCGATTCTTTAAAAGTTCGTTTATTTTGTTATATCTGGGTTAAAAATACGATTTATTTATAAAGTTCTATAGTGTCAAAAATGGGAGTCGTTTTTTTACCTAACTTCTCAAAAAGGAGGAGGTTCTCAATTCGATGGGTATTTTTTTTAATGGTATGGACTGAATGTGTTTGGTCTAAAATAAATATTTTCAATAAGGTGTATCTAGTAAGAGCAGCGGAGGCCCAGTGGTGGTGGCCCCGACTTACGAAAAGTAAGTCGTGGGTTCGAACACAGGCAGGTGCATTACTTTGTGTAATTTAAAACGGTGAAGGAAAACATCGTGAGAAAACGTAAATGTCTTTTTTTTTTTTTTTTTTTTTTTTTATCAGCCTATATTGTCCCACTGCTGGGCAAAAGCCTCCCCCATAGCCTTCCACTCTTCTCTCTGTGTGGTTTTCCCCGTCCAATTCGTCATAAACGCTTCTAGGTCGTCACGCCAGCGTTTTCTAGGCCTCCCTCGGCGACGACGCCCGTCTTCTGGCACCCACTGGGTGACGACTCTAGCCCATCGGTTCTGATCCATCCTACAGACATGGCCCACCCAATCCCACTTCAAGCCAGCAGTTTTATTTGCCACATCAGCGATTCCAGTTTTTAAGCGTATTGTGGTATTACGTATTCTGTCGCTGAGCTTTATACCCAATACGCTTCGTTCCATCGCCCTTTGGCAAACCTTGAGTTTGGACTTTTGTGACTCGGTCAGAGACCAAGTTTGAGCACCGTAGGTTAGGATGGGCAGAATACACATGTCGATGAGTTTGCGCTTAAACGTAAATGTCTTAGAATCAAAAAATTCGAAGACATGTGTCATCTACCAACCAGCACTGGGCTAGCGTGGTGGATTATATGCCATAAAGAGGATACCTGAGTTCCTGCAGTGGGAACATTATGGGCTGATATGATGATAAAGTGTAAAATACTGGTATTCAGCTGCATCCGGTTAGACTGGAAGCCGACCCTAACATAGTTGGGAAAAGGCTAGGCAGATGATGATGATGATAAAGTGTATATTAAATTGCTATATATTACAATGTTGTTAATTTCCTTGGATATTGCTTAAAACAAGAAAACACACACGAATAACTTAAAAAAAACGGAGTAGACATTGTCACCACGAATTGTGTATAGTCCTACTAATCCTACCAATATTATAAATGTGAAAGTTTGTGAGAATGGATGTGTGGATGTTTGTTACTCTTTCACGCAAATACTACTGAACGGATTTAGATAAAATTGGGTACACAGGTAGTTTATAATCTGGATTAATACATAGGATAATTTTTATCCCGATTTTATCTTCCCGTGGGACAATTTTCGAGTTGTAGCGGGCAAAGCCGCTGGCAACAGCTAGTATTGTATATTAGTTTGAGCCACTATACATAAAAAGTCCAATAAAAGCGTTCAACTTTTCTATTTTTGGACCACTATCCCTTTTATCGAAAGTGCTCCACAAATAGGATGTATTGCTCCAAAAATACCCTTTACAAAATAATAATAAAACTTACCCTATCGTATAAAGAGAAGACCCTTTCAATGTCGTCCTTCGTAAGTTTCGTAGCGCCCTGATAACATAAATAAAATTTATATTAGTGTCAGAAAATGTGAAAAATTAACTTAAGCTCCATTTTGGGCATACATTTTATTAAAAAATAAATATTTATTTCTTTAGTTTTTAACAAAAGCGAGTATAAGTATATAAGTACAAAGAAAATTAAGTTACGGAAACTAATAAAAGCTTTATTACATTTTTTTCACATTTCACATTGCACTAAGTACCAAAATAAGATCTTTATGAAAATAATAAGTCTAAAATTAAGTTTAATATTTATAATTATTTTTTTGTGTAACTAATAAGAAAATAAAGTGACGCGCATTTAAACGCTGGCCAACCAACATAAGCCCTAAAATTGAGATAATTAATACACAGTCCTCAAGACTGATGATTATTTATTGAAAAATCATTCAAGTAAGTTCTTATAGTGCTGTCATAGCCAAAGTTTGGAGCCAGCGTGGGCCAGCGTGTAAGTGCGTCGTGAGGACTCACCTCTATGCCCTCCTAGGAGTGCAAAGTGCAGACATAAGCGTTAGTGTTAGGATAGACAGACAGACAGACAGGCAAACCAATCATAGTAACGTGCTCATTTTAATTATTTATCATTTTAAGTTTAAATTTTTATAACAGAGTTTTGAAATTCTTGAATTTGTTTTGAGTTCAGCTAGTAATTTGTTTACAGTAATAATTTCTTAGAAATATGTAGAAGTTGTTAATTCTTGCATGATCTATTAAGTTCAGAGAAAAGGTGCAAAATAGATCATAATTTGTAAGAGGTAATTATAATTAGTCCTCCTGACCGTTTCGGTCACGACAACCAATCTCAGTGAAGATTAGCCTACCGCGCCCCTCTCTCTTCCCTCACTAATTGTGATGGAATAGGCCGATGAGACGGCAATTCAACACGATTTGAGTCTCGTTAGACGCAGAACCAACGGGTAACGTGTTTTTCGAGGCACGCGGGTAGCATACCGCACGGCTAACCTCCAAATTACAGGCTGTTTCAGAGAAATTCCTTATGAAACAACCCAATAACACATTTTACTTGACCTGGGAATCGAATCCAGGATCTGAGTAGTCGCAAGATCATGAGACCAACGTGGCAGGATCTCATAGACATTTATCATCTCTCAAATTAAACTCTATCTTCAATCTATGCCTACCTGCTAAAAGTCACTTAATTGTCTATTGGTGTAAGTAGCTACGTACCTCTATGATGAATGTATAGGTAGGTGTGTTAATGTATATAATTATGAGCGTCATGAAAATGTAAAATGTCTGGTATATGAAAATGTAAATTATTTTAGGAGTTTTAGTATTTTTTTTTATTATTACAAGCAAAACTAAATGGAAAGGAAATTAGTGCATATAAACTATGATAATGTTACTATCTACTAATTTTCTATTGAAGGGATGCTGGAAAGAACTAATTATACGGACCTAGTAATTATTTAACACCGTTACATTTTAATTCATTTATTATCATTATTTATTTCTTTAAGGACATGTACAATTACTAAATAGGTAGCCATTAAAAAATCTAAAGGTGTTAGCTAAAAGGTTGTAAGTATTCTTTTATGTTGAAATTTAAGCATGAAGAATGAGATGAGCAGGCGAAATGTTATCATATTTATGCATTATGCGCTTATTTTTACATAATCTCCCCAATAAACCCTATTTGATATTTAAAAAATAATTCACTTAAAGGAGAAGTTGCAGCTTCCATAGAAAATTACCCCACGTCCGACAGCTGAGAAAAATATCTAAAAAAATAGTTTAAAATGAGTATTGATAAATTGCATACTTCCGATTGTAGTCCTTACTGGCTATCATACTTAAAAATTGCTCCAAATATTCTTTCAGGCGCAGTATTTTTTATCTTAAAAGTATTTTACTTTGAACCTACTACTATAACGATCATAAAAAGTGAAATAATGATGACTAATATGTTAAACTATTGCTTTTTTCTAACAAAGAAGGTTATTTTTGTTTTGCGAAACTACGATGGTAGCCCGAGGCCTGGTCGCAATAAGCGATAGGTACTTCAAATAATACTTTTTAAATATGTTATTATTAACCTAGTAGGTATAAAAACTATTTTCAAACAATCGCAATGTTTTTCAATCTTATTTTGAAACTAAAATTATAAGTTTTATATTATAGGCATTCTGCCCCTGAATTAATGTTTAGAGCAATTTTTAGCTAGCCAGTAAGGATGATCACCGGAAGTATATCATTTATTTATACTTCTTTTTAGCTATTTTTTGAGATACTTTTCTTTGCAGTCGGAAGTGGGGCATTTTTGCAACTTCTCCTTTACCAACAAAAAAAGGTTGCACAATGGATAAAGTTAGTTTTAATAGAATAATAAAAAAAAAAGAATGCCTTCTATTCTTAAGCTCTGTATTATATTTACTCTATGGTCTTATTGATACATGTCTGCAATATGGCGGCTGGATGAACAATGGCGGGAAATGAAACGTCACTCACCTTGAATACTTGTCGACAGAGGAAGTTCTCCTTTACGGGCAGTAATCTGAAACATGTGATCGTAATGTTAATGGGTGCTAGAACATGTTCAGCCTATAACGTTTCTTTCCTTAGGACAGGCAGGTCTCCTCTCTTTCAAGTAAATAGGCCACGCAGACACAGTTCTTAAAATGTTGGTTCTATCAACTAGGTCTGACATGATAGCGTGTCTTCATGAATAAACCCATTTTTATTTGCCAAAACCATTTTTATTCGGAAAAAAAGTAGATAGGTTTCAAATATGCAGTAAACATAATATCGGCTTTTGTTCTTAAATCTTTATAACCATAAGATATTTAATGAGATATCTTAATTTATTAGTAAAGCCTTCGTACAAAATTAAGTATTTGTATTTAAAACAAAACTCTTGAGCTGTTTTAGTTCTTTCTGGAACATTATGATCAAACCTACGAATTTTTAGGTACGGCCAAGATGATACTAAAAAGAGGTCAACATAAGACATCTAATAGAAAATGTTTGAGCCCATGTAATAGGGACGGTTTATTGTGCAATAAGTTTTTAAACTGACATGGTCGGTATATAACAAAACCTATAAGAAAGAGGTCGGATCGTTTTGTCTGCTCATAAACACAAACCCGCAGTAACATAAGTATCCGTGATCGTGGCGCTTGGAAGCCATGCCAAGTTACAAACATGGTCAATATCCTGTTTCTAATAATTATATTGCTAAGTTGAGCACGTTACACTTGTAAGATTGTTGTTACGATTTAGTTCAGGTTGTTCCATTTATCGTATATTTATACGTCTTTGTGTGCAACCCAATCACACCCGACAACCTAAAAAGATCCACAAAGAAAAAAGTACTTAAGCTTCCATTTTGTGCTTATTTTTTTCACAAAAAGGTCCGTCAAAGGAGTTGGTAATCCGTATATGAACGTGCTTACACGAGTGGTCAACTTTTGAACGGCTTAAGTACAGTACTAAAAGTTTGGGACCTTCCATTATCTACGTTTAGAGCTGCATGATACAAAGGAGACGAATCTCTTTGAATAGGTTTATTTTTCGGAGACAGATTGCTATATATTTTTAATGTACTTGATGACATTTAAAGAACATCTTAAATATTATTAACAAGGTTTTGTCTTGTGTGAAGGATGAAGTATAAGAAAAATATTATCCTTCACACAGTCCATCCTTATTCTTTTTAGTCTTCTCGTACTCTTATAGCAATTTAAAACTCAACATTTTTATCACTATATTTTCCTCATTCCTCCGCATCACATGTCCACACCACGACAACCTATTACCACACAACTTTTCAGTCACCGGGGCGTCACTTTCAAACGTCCTCTTATGTACTCATTCCCTAGTTTAACGAGCCAATAAAACTAAAGTACCCCTTAATTGATGTATCAAGTACTTGAAAGTTATTTAAATTCACTTAAAACTAACTAACGATTCAAGTTAGAAACTTCAGAGCTGTCCACACATGCTCAATTTATTCCTGAACGTGACGTTGTTCTAAATTGGTGATCAATACGGGATTTCCAATTTAATCTGTTCTGGGACGAGCAAAGCCTCGGTTAATTAAAATTAATTTAAAAGTTTTTGGACGTGAACCCGTGCGGCCCCGAATCAATGAAATATCCAATGATCGGATTCCGAATTGTTTTTAGAACGGGCCTGAAATAACTTTCGCCTCGTTCATATTGGCCTAATCTGTTGAACCGTGTAATTTTAAAGGGCTCGTTATTCTATTTTTTCGGGCTTAAGGCTTGACTAATCCTGTGTTATCTAAACGGGTGGGGTTTTTATTAACGGAATGGTATGTTTTCACAGTCGCTTAGCGTGCTTTAAACGGGCCCTGTATAAAAATTTGTTGGGGGCCCAAGTGAAGGGTAAAGATTTTTCCTTTACGACTTTTGTAATTTTTTAAGTGAAACTTCTCTAGGGACGTTGGGCACATTTTTTATGATATGATTTTTTTCTTGGGAAGAGTTTAAGTAAGATTGTAGATCACATTTTACGAATTTTTGCCTACACACGTACGGGGCCCCAGTATCCCGGGGGCCCCGTATCATTGATACGGCTGATACGGCGATAGAGCAGCTACGCCCCTGGTTGTTATTCATGCGCCGCTGCAGCCAACATAATCAAGCTAAATGGGGTATTAACACGTTCACCGCTAAATGCCAAGCTAGAATGCTGTACTTACATAGAATTTACAAAAATATTTGTATGGCCTATAGGTAATTGTTTTAGGTCTGGCTGTTTGTGTACGAATATGGGTTTAAATGTTTGGGAACGCAGCCACGTTACAGTAGAATTTAAAAGTGTGGGGCTACGATTTTAGTAGATACTATAGCAGAAGAAGAAGATTCTCAAGAAGATGTTGCTGCCTGACCTTTAAGAATCACCTTAGGTCACTAACCCCGCGTGCTAACAATAGCAGTCGGTCTCACGAATAAGCAATCATCATGTCCATGTTACTCAGAAATTGTCTACCTTGTGACACAAGCAAAGAGAAGTCTACAGACATTTTTTGTTTTGGTGTGTGTGAAATCATCAAATGACTCCTCCCGCTCTGGACGGAGCGGTAGGTCAGACTTCTATTGACTAAAACCACCCATGTTCCTCCTTAGACCTTTGTGTCCGGGGTCGCGGTATCTTTTTTTAACAACCCGCAGGAGGTCTACACCCAGCAGTGGGTGAAGTCGGGCCGTGAATGGTGGTTGTGACCTTGATGGAACCATTAGCTTTCTTTTTTCATTAAAAAATTGCAACAGTTGTAATAAAACGGCATTAGGTCACTCGGTAATATCTTTAGTATCTTATCAAATCGCAAATCATGTCATTACGGCACAGTATTATCAGATTATAACATTAATTACTTTTTATTCGGTTTGGATATTTGATGATTAAATTCTTGATTGTTTGGCCTCTACAGCGTGGCCTTGTTTATATCATATATAATAAATTATCTATTTGATTTTGTTATCTTAATCGTACTACGAAAAACAGATAGTTTTAAATACTGAACCTGCCAGTAAGTCTGATCAATAAATATTTAGGTAAGAAATATAGGTGAAACAAAAGACGTATAAGTGTTGAATTTCGAACTTTCTTGTAGTTTTTTGGAAAGAAAGAGATAACATAAAATCACGCCTGCTATCCTGGAAGGGTTAGGCAGAGGCGTACCTAATAACAGACCCACATTTTGCCAGTTATGTTTAAGTCTCGTGTAATATAGGGGCGAGCCTTGGACAAGCCCGCCACACTATTCCCAAACCACTGTAACTCCTGTTAGCCAGAATCAACAGTGGCGACCACAAGAAAAGCGCCGAGACAATGAAGCTCGACGAAGTCCCAGGGAAACGATTTAACTGTCTTGGATCCCGCAACGAAATTAATCAGAAAAGAATAGCGGAGGAGTAGGAAAAACATAATTTCCACTTCCCTCCATATCAGCAGGAGACAGAACAGAACAAGGCCAATAGGCATACAGGGACGTATACAACTGGGATAGGCCCAGTTGCCAAGCACCACGGATTGTCATTAATATTACTGGGTCCTAAGTAGTGAGCTGTTATATTTGATTCCAATAATAGGTATGACAAAAATGCTTGAACGCACGGAAATTTGTTCTAGTTTCTACAAGGTCCGTATAGTAAATAACTCCGGATGTAACCCGTACACTATTTAACATAATATTACGTTCATTCTGCCAAAGACTACACTCCCATAAAATGTGATGTGCAGATTGTTCAAATTCGCAGTCAGATGTAGAACATTGACAAAAAGGCGAGTCAACAAGCTTGAAGCAAAATAATTTACTCTTAAAGTTACCATGACCTGTGAGAAATTGGGCAACACAGTGATCCACCTCCAGCCGTGTCCTGGCCAGCCGCTCACGAACGGATGGAAAGAACTGATGGAGGTGTCGGCCTTTGATGGAATTATCCCACCTACATTGCCATTCGGACAAAAGTTCCTCCCAGACGAGGGGGCGAGCCTATTGTCATCAACCGAGGACAAATCCAGTCTCCGGGGGTGCTAGTGAGAAATTCCTGATGTAAAAATCCAATAAAATTGTACCCGACCCAGGAATCGAACCCAGGACCTCATGCTTAGGGTCGCGCTAGAAGAGACACAGATAGGTATGATGAAATAATTATAAACAGATTCATACTTACTTAGCCATTTCTGATAGTTGCAGTCTGCCATCTTTATTAGAGTCGAATACTTGAAGCTGTCAATCAAAAAATATTTAGATTAAAATATTTGGGCCCTCAAACAGAAATCTTGTTGCGCAAAGATTATAAATAAATAAAATAATAATAAAAATGTTTATTTGACACTTAAAAAAAAAAAAATATACAAGTTACAAGCACAGTCACAATAAGAGAGCACAGAAGTATTTTGTCACAAATGAGATCCTAACCCCCAAACTAGGCCTGAACCTGTATTTTAGGGGTCAGCGTTCAGCCATGGGTGCTATACAGGGTGTAAACGAACCCTTCACGCATCCGACAACCAAGCATTCTATATATCAAACCAAGTACCCCTACACAAAAATTTTTGCTGGGAAATAACTTTTTTAAGATTTATTACGATATGACTTTCGGGATGACGTATTGCACTCGTAGTTTAGTTTTATGAATTGTTCTTCTGACATTCAAAAGTACCTGGTAATGGTTTAATTGAAATAAATGCTTTGACTTTGACTTTGACTTTGACTTTGACTTTATGACCATAGCAAGGAGCGTCGCACACAGTTTGAGATGCAGGGTTTGATACCTACTTGTTTGCCGTCTAGACATAATTTTGTTTGGTAAAAGACAAACATAAATAAAGAAATTCAGTTGCTAGATTAACCAAACTAAAGAACTAACTAACAGGAAAAGTTAAATAAGAGCTTATAATAATGGAAGTCGAGACGACTTCCAGTCCTTCAAGACAATGTTTTTACTTCTGGGACAGACTGTCCCCTATGAGACAGAGTGAGAGATTCAATATTTTTCCCAGTCTTTCATTACCGTGTGGTCGGCAAGCGATAATTATACAATACGCACTAAATCTGAAAAATCTGATGTGCGTGTCTTGGGTTATAACTCGAAAATTACGACTTGATAGCCCGACGAGTACACCACTAGGCATACGCCCAGTTCGTGTGTAACAAACAATTTTGTTTTCTATAAAAAGAAATTAAAGAGTGATGTGACAGTCTATTTTTTGAGGTTGTCTCCGGTGCTTGCCTAATGTTCACCACAATTAGGTAGATATTAATTAGGTAGGTATAGATAACACACACAGTTAAGGTTTATCAGCAAATATTATTTGCATCTTTTACTATAAGCACCCTGAATGAAATTATTATTCTTTAGAATATTCAATGAATTTAATCTAGGCTAGATTTCCGACTTCCACCAGCCCAGTTGGGAAAGTAGCAATATATGGATGTCTAAGATGAGCATTGCATCGCACCCAAAACCATTTGATTGTATCGATTAGAAGACTGTGAACCGATGACCGTGGTGACGTGTCTAGCAGTGCACAGGGCTTATATGAAAATCCAATTGGTTTGGTTTTATCACATAGACAGTCGTCCCATATCATTTTCCTAGTCTGTCGATGGCAATTTAATTAGGGATGTTTCCTGACTAAAAAAATATCATCCTAATTAGTCCGTCTGTCAGACTATCGAAAAATATATATGGATAGGTAAGTATTTTTTGTTTTATCAAATCAATAAAAATTGACGAAGATGAAACGCGTCGAAGATTTGGGTAGGGGCTTGTGACGCCACTCGCCGGTAAAAAATGTCATACTAATGTCTTACAATATACGTTACACGAGTTTTCAAAGCACTTCATTATTTGTTTACGTGCAAAAAGAAAAAAGAAGACGTGTGGCACTGGAGACTGCCGCGGTAAAGCTATTGCATAGCATTTTTTATCAACTTATGCAATTATAATTATTTATTTATTTTATTAATGCAGTATTTAAATACAGTATTTATACTTACACTTTTACTAATCATCCTCATCTTTTATAAAATGTCCTTTTACGTCTCATGTCGCGCCTTGGCGACAACTATTTTTGTTGGCAGCCTTATAATCGATCTTATTCGATTTATTAACTTTGATTTTGCTGTTTTAAAATATTAAATCTAATAATTTTTCAATGTTTACTTTTCATCTGACATTACGTCAGTTGTCAAGATGTCATTTACTTTTTCTTTTATTTTGTGTCATAGTTTTTCTTAGTGGTTAGAGCTATGAAGGTTACATTTGATTTATATAATTTAATTTGTTTTTATTAATATGTTAGCTCAAATAATGTAATTTATTGATAATTTCTATTAATGGTATCTTATCTTACGCTTATAAAATTAATTAACACGCTCACAGAAATTCTTTGAGGAAGTTTTTGACTGAATAATACAGGCGGTTTTAAATACAGGCAACTCACAATTTTTGATTTCAAGAAATTGTCAAGTGTCAATTTGTCAAGTGTCAGTTTGTTAGGTTTTTATTTTCGTTACGGAATTTCTGGATTCGGTCCCCACGCTCAAGGCCCGCGATAGAAGCTATGCAATAGCTTAAAATATGTGTCCAACATTTTGTGAAATCTATCTGACGGACTGATTAGATTTTTTTTGTCAGTCAGCCCATTTGCCGCCGACTTTGGCACCATTTTTCGTTTTTTTTTGGCGGGTGAAAATCATAAAAAAACCCCTCCCGCTCTTGGGCAGAGCGAAAGGGAATGTCAGACTTCTACTGACTAAAAACCACCCATGTTCCTTCTTAGCCCTTCATGTCGAGGCCGCGGTATCTCTTGCGAACAACCCGCAGCCCCGACGGGACCGACTTTGGCACCTTGTTTGACCAATCAGATAGCGAAAACGCGTGGCCCGATTCCTATGGAAATATAATAGATTTTAGTTAAGATACCATGGTGTCGGTGTATTCAATTAGTTTGTCTTCAGACACGTCGTTGATTTTCTTTGCTTCCTTCAGAAGATCTCGGAGAAAATTCTGTGAAAGAAAAATATTGTAAATTAATACTAAAAACTGCGAAAGGCAAAGGTGGATATTATAAAAAAAATGTAGTGTTTTTTAATTGTGTTTGTATCAAAGAATTAAAAAAGTACTATTTTTATCCCATAACTACTGCTAGCCTTTTACAAAATCAATTTTATTAAATGAGCAATATTTTTATATTTGTAATCAGAATCACGTAACATTGGGGTTTAAGTGAGCGAAAAACTGATCTGAATAGGTTGATCATATCGGAGAAATCGGAGAAAATTCGATTCCCTGTATTTTGACCCGAGCAGAGCTCGCCCACCCACGTGTTATTATTTCAAACAAGTACCTACTACATGTGAATGTGACTTTATTTTTACATTTTGTAAATAAAAACAATCATCAAAAAACCTAGGAAAATACAATTTAAATTGCAATTCTCTACCACCACCAAGGGCAATGTTCACATTTAGAGTCACAAACAGCATCTGGTACTAACGATACTAAAATATTTACACATGTAGTCCCGAACTAATTGCATTGTAAATAAACATAGAAGTAGAGAATCTAATGGGTGAAAAAAATACCCTTAACACGTTGCGGGACGGTACTGAATTTTTCAAATGATTGGGGGTCAAAGTTCTATCCAAGTTTCACGCTGAAATAGGATCTAAGACAAGTAAGCTAAGGAATAGATTGGTTTAAAACGTGACTTTTATTTACCTTCAGTTCATCGGCTTCTATATACCCGCTGCCATCAGTATCGTATTCTCGCCATATCTGAAAAAATAACATACCATTGTCACAAAAATAATGAGTTAACTAAACTTTACATCAAAGGCTAGAATTCAAAAATGCCTTGAAAATGAAAAATGAAATGAAATTATTTATTTCAGACACATGATACAGGTCCATATTATGTTAGTGGGTACTTATAGCTATGTTGTGTTGTTGTTTCCCTGTAGAATTTCTACTTAATCGAATGATAACAATTATGTGCTAAATTTGAAAGTTCAGGCTTAGCCAGAGGTGAACCTAATATTACAAACACATTCACCAGTTATGTTTAAGCCCAAAATTTGCCGCCGACTTTGGCACCTTTTTTCGTTTTTTTTTGGCGGGTGAAAATCATCGAAATAAATAAATAAAAAATAAATAACCCCTCCTGCTCTTGGGCAGAGCGGAAGGGAGTGTCGGACTTCTACTGACTAAAAACCACCCATGTTCCTTCTCAGCCCTTTCGCCGAGGCCATGGTATCTTTTTTAGGGTTCCGTACCTCAAAAGGTAAAAACGGAACCCTTATAGGATCACTTTGTTGTCCGTCTGTCTGTCTGTCTGTCTGTCTGTCAAGACCTTTTTTCTCAGGAACGCGTGGAGGTATCAAGCTGAAATTCATATCAAATACTCAAGTCTATGGTCTCTTGGAGCTGTGAAAAAATCAAACTTCTAAGTCAACGCGATCAAAAGATACTCCCGTTTATGCCGCAAATTTTCGACACTCGCAAGGGAATCAAAACCTACAGGGTACTTCCCGTGAACTCAGAATCTTGAAATTTGGTATGAAGCAACGTCTTATAGCAGAGATATATGAAAAATTGCGAAAAGTATACATTTTTAGTTATATCATATAATAAAAATATTTTTAATAATTTTAAACTTACTACCCCTTTCCTCATGAACGCGTAGTGGTATTATATTGAAATTCATATCAAATACTCAAATCTATAATACCTTTAAGCTGTAACAAAATCAAACTTCTATGTCAACGCAATCAAAAGAAACAGGAATTAAAACCGCATATTTTGAAACTCGCCACTACTCGCAAGGGAATCAAAACCTACAGGGTACTTCCCGTGAACTCAGAATCTTGAAATTTGGTACGAAGCAACGTCTTATAACACAGATAAAGGAAAAATTGCGAAAAGCATAAATTTTTAGTTACATCATATAATAAAAATATTTTTAATAATTTTAAACTTATTACCCCTTTACTCATGAACGCGTAGTGGTATTATATTGAAATTCTTAACAAATACTCAAGTCTATAATATCTTTAAGCTGTAACAAAATCAAACTTCTACGTCAACGCAATCAAAAGATACAGCAATTAAAGCCGCATATTTTGAAACTCGCAACTACTCGCAAGGGAATCAAAACCTAAAGGATACTTCCAGACGACCTGGAATCTTGAAATTTGGCATGAAGCAACGTTATAAAGTACACATATAGGAAAAATTCCGAAAATCTTAAATTTTTAGTTACATCACATAGTATATTTTTTTTAATAATCATAAACTTACTAGCTGACCCAGCAAACGTTGTTCAGCGATTAAAAAAAAAAAACAGATGTTGGCCGATTCTCAGACCTACCCGATATGCACACAAAATTTCATGCAAATCGGTTCAGCCGTTTCGGAGGAGTTTGGAAACCATACCACCACCATAACTTTTACTTATATACCTACAGGTTTGTACGGAACCCTCGGTGCGCGAGTCTGACTCGCACTTGGCCGGTTTTTTTTTTTTTTTTTGGGGTGGGAAATCATCAAATAACCCCTCGCGCTCTTGGGCAGAGTGAAAGCGAGAGTTAGACTTCTACTGACTAAAAACCACTCATGTTCCTTCTTAGCCCTTCATGGCGAGGCCGCGGTATCTCATTCGAACAACCCGCAGCCCCGACGGGAAGCGCCAAAGCCTTGAACATCGATGGAAAGTTGCGGCGATGTTCATGATAGGCCGATGCCTATCCTATGAGAATTTGATGGCCTAGGATAAGTTGAATTAGGTACAGCAGTAGACATCTACAAATCGAATTGAGGAGGCTAACTGCCACTCGGGTCGATCTTTAGGTTAAGCTGCGCTTGTACGGCACCATGCTAAGTGGTAACCTGCTTGTCGCAGTCACGACGTGCAACTTCCTTTTTATTATCCCTGCTTGTTGTATTTTTTAATATTTGTTATGCGTTGTTTATGTGTACTGTTTTTTTTCCTGTATGTTTCTTTGTATGCTCGTTATGTTTCTACGACAAATAAATATTTTTTCTTTCTTTTCTTTCTTGCCTAGGTTGATCTGTGAATATTATAGGAATAGGTGACCGCCCATTACATACCGAGTTTCCTCCGTCCGAACGCGCTGTCGACACGGTCTGTCGCCATAAGACGGATGGAGGGCGAGCTAGCCCATTACTCACTGAGGATCTGACCTGAACTGACCTTCATAAACTCCACACTTGACTCCAAGGGATTGTCGAACCTGAAGAGTAGGAGGAAGTTCTCTTCCATGGGAAGTAGTTGTGCCAACTGTAACAAGAGATACGGGTGATAAGAGTTATTTATTAGGTACTTAACAGAGAATTGATTACACTAGGGCCACTCTAAAAGGCCACATTTGACATCTGTCGCTCCTTCAGTTTCAGTAAGAATGTAAATCGTATAATTATCTTTATAACTATGTAGTCGTAATTTAAAAGAGTTAAGCATATGTGCAGTTCGAACTTAGAAAAAACGTATCAAATTTTGTGGTTACCGTTACAAGGTTACGTTGCTGAATTTTGATGAGTGCAATACGTCATTCCGAAAGTTACTAGGAAAATTACACGGCGCCGAATGTTCGCAACAACGAATACTGTGAGTACGACAGCACGCAAGCGACGCATACCGTAACAACGAATTCACGAGACTTTGAATCACGGAACAACGAATGCACGTTACAACGAAAATCATCACACCTAACCACGTTACATGATGTGTCAAATATAGCCTATTAAATTGGCCCTAGTTTAAAACGCAAATTCTATTAGTAGCAATATTTCATGAACTATGAGTAGGTATGTTGTTTGATAGTACCTATTTGTAAGTTTAGGTATATGGTGGGCTATGATGTCTTAAAACAGTCCTAACCTAATCTTATTCCAATGTTGAAACGTGACAGAACTATACAGGGTTTCTAGCGCCATCTCCATTGTACACTAGATTAAGAATAAGTTGAAACTGCTGTTTATACAGAGAGGTCTGGTAAGTTTCATGGCATCATTGTTTACATTGACGTACAAAATACATTAATATTCTATTCTACACTAAATTCAGTTTATCTAGAAAGAGATAGAAACATTGACTTATATATTACTGCATAAAGACTGGGCGGACCGCATGTTACAATGACGCCTCGAACTTGGTCCTAAAACGGTCTTTTCCAAAGCCGAAGTGAACTAGTCCACGATCGGCTATCTTCGGGTGCGGTCGTAAATTTTATTAAAAGCTTTATTTATGTTCTTTATACCTCGAAAATACCACGCCGCTTATACAAGGTTACGTTAACGAGCAGACTTCACCGATTCTCTGTATGGCGAACGCGTCTAGCAAATGTTTGGATGACCGTATCTTTAGTTTTTATATCAATGGATAGAAACTTTGTGTTGTTTGACCGATTTTGGTCTTGTTTTCATTTTTTTGTCAATATTTTTATATATCGTCTCGAAAAAAAAGGCATATTTCTTAGTTACGGTCATTCCGACCCACCCTTCAAAAATCAGGTTTAGGTCTACAAGAATATAGATATTCACCTCTCGTATGTCAATCTTGCCATCCTGATTGTCGTCATAAGCCTCCATGAAGCATGCCTTCAGCTCGACCAGCATTTCATCCGACACCGCCTGCGAAAGAAGAGAAAAGAGTTTTTAGTTAAGTTACTAATCACTAGGAACCTCTTTACGTCACTGGCTATTTTTGTGCGTGGTTATAATCAGAACTAAAGTCGCCACGTCCTCTTTTCAATTCAATTTCCATAGACAATTTTACTGGAAACACCAAAAGATAGATATTTTTTTTTTAACTTAAAATAAATAAATTTGTATTTTCATTACCATTGTTTTATAAAATGACTTTATGATATCTGTATGTTTGTCAATTTCTATTGGTTTCCACTTTATTACACAACACACAAAACTAATATGAATATCCCGGCCCTCACAACAAGCCAGCTAATAAATTCCCACTATCCATTGGTTATAAAACACCACAGAAATAACCTCAATACAGCACAATAGCGTAACAGGGTAAAAGTCTAACACTAAATCATAGATCTCTGTTATATAAATATAGGTTTTACTTCCGTAGTTTCCGTTTTTCCTGCAACGGCCATTGTTAAAAGAGTCTGAATGGGAAGCAATTTTAAACTTAGAACGCCGCGCACCGTCCGCGTCGCCCAGTTCTGTCTGGATTTCGAATTAAATTCAGAATTTCACGTTTTGAAATATGAATTTCGCGCTTTGTTAAAACGAATACTGGCTGAATAACTTTTGTGCTTTGGTCTACTCATGTTGTAACAATGTAGATAATATTTTTAGTCTGTGAAAAAGGAAAATAGCGGGTATGTAAATAAGCCAGATTTGAAACTTTAAATTACGTTTTTGAATTATGTTTGTAATAATTGATTTTGTTTGTATGTTATTTTGTGAGTGGCGAAATTAATAAACAGTGTTAGTATTATGTGAAATCTTTAGGTATAAAATAGATTTGCGCGTGTGCTCGTTATTATTTGCTTCATAATAATATGTGGATTTACTGATGATAAAGATTAGTTTTGTATGTATGGGGTTACCTACATTGTTCTTAGCTATTATTATTGTTGAACGCTGGTGGCGCTGTTGTTGACATCCAAAACACGGCAGAATAATGTCATAAACTAATGTGGATGGTATACAAAGGAACTTTGGTAAGTAATAATACTTAATTAATTGTACAAGTAACCGAAATCAAGAAATAGTACGTATTATTTATGATTAGATATTATGATTATTAAATTCTAATAGTGGTCGCCAAAGTAGGTTGATTGTTTTTAATGTAAGTAGGCACAAAACCAACATTATACCTCAATGCAAAAACAGTACAATTGACGAAAGATGTCTATCAGCGCATTTATCATAATTATGTTATTACTTATTTATAGACATTTTCAAACTAGTTATGATGAAAATCAATAGATAAATATCTGTATTTAGTAGATATCGCACTTTTGGCAGCTGTGACGGCTTTTTTTAAATGAAATATTATTATAAACAATAGACCTTAATGAGAACCACAATGCAAATAAACACAAAGGGTTTGGAGAAAGATTCTGAGTATGAATGGGTATAAGAGTAGAGGAAGACTGCCCCGTTGGTCTCCTGGTTGCAAAGCGTGACTGCTGAGGGGTGTCCTGGATCCGATTCCCGTTTCGGAGAAAAAGTGCTATTGGGTTTTAATATGAGTCTCAGTGGTAGACCGGAGTTTGGAAATTGGCCGTGCTTTAGAAAACATGTTAAGACGTTGATCCTGCGCTCTCTCTCTGGTCGAGTCTTGATTGCCGTTCCATCGGACTATGAAAGTAAAATAACAGAGTGTGCACTTTTGCCGTTTTTTTTCCCCCGCGCCGATGTCTTTTCTCCGCTAAGATTGGCCGTTGTGATCGGAAACGGCCGGGAAGACTGTATAGGAAGACCGAAGAAACGATGGGTGGACTGTGTTTCTTTCCTTCTTTCCACGTAGAAAAAAGGAGGTGTCCGATGATATGAAGAGTAGAGGGAGAAGTATGGTAAAAGAAGAAATGCTGCGCCAATCCCAAATAAATTAAGACAAAGTAGGAGCATGATAATAGGTCGGAAGATTGATGGTATAAACAAATTATGTATAAATACAATAATTATCCGAGATATAAGCTATCAGAAATCTTCCAGATTATCCAATAGATAATTTATACTTCGAAATGGAATTTGGTTGCATTAACTTACTACAGTTTTACGATTAAAATCTTTCAGGTAAATAACCTACTGTTATTAATTTATCAATGCAACATGACTTTACTCTTTGACAAAAACAAAATTTTATCACTTTATGATATTTTATTGCAGATTTTTATCACAAAATCCATTTAATTAATTTTTGTCATTTAAATGATTAATTGTTTACACTGTTGTGTCACGTAATTTTTTAATTGGATTGCCTTGTTACTTATTCTAATTTAAATAAAATCTAAATAAATAAACAAACAACAAAGTTCCAATCTTATTTAACCATCTATTCACAGTCATTATCTGTCTGTTCCGTATGGTGTCGGACGTAAAGAATAGCACCATCCCATATCTTCCCGTGGGTGTCGTAAGGGACTTACCAGAGAATGGGCAGCAGCGTTCTCTGTGACTTCGTAACAACCATACTGCGATCGCCAACCCGCCTGCCAAGCGTGTCTATTATAGCAAATCCCCCCCTTCTGGGGGAGGCCTATGTCCAGCAGTGGACGTCTTATGGCTGAAATGATGATCTGTCTTTTCCAACAATGTTGAGGTCGGCTTCCAGCCTAAACAGATGCAGCTCAATACCAGTATTTTACATGGAGTGAATTCCTATCAGACCTACACAACCCAGTTAGTACTGGGTAATACCAATCCAGACTGGTATTAACAAGGCAGATGTGAGTGGTAACGCTGGCAGGGGACACCATAAGAAGACTGACCTTATTGGTCACGTTATTCAGAAAGGGCAGGTGCGTAGTACTAGTAACCGGCGACGTGTGTGTATGACCAGATATTATGGATGTGGAGGAAGCAAAAGGAGTATGTAAGGATCGTAACAGGTCCCGTCGGGGCTGCGAGTTGTTCGCAAGAGATACCGCAGCCTCGACATAAAGGGCTAAGGAGGAACATGCATGGTTTTTAGACAGTAGAAGTCTGAAACTCCCTTTCGCTCTGCCCAAGAGCGGGAGGGGTTATTTGATGATTTCCCAACAACCAAAAAAATAAAAAGGATCGTAACAGGTGGTAATGTCTGTGATTTCTGCCTATCCCATGGGAACACGGCGTGAGTTTATGTACCTATGCATGTATGGTAAGACTGATTGACGGACTTTCAGCCTGACTACCCGTAACGGCTGTCAATGATGTGCAATTGACAGCTTAGATAAATACCTAAGCCTAAATAAATCTTAATACTAAAATATGTTAGTAGCATTTGACGACACGGTTGGCGCAGTGGCTGAGCAATTGGACTGCTGCGTTGCGTGTCGCGGGTTCGATCCCCACACGGAACAAATATTTGTACGGCCTACAGGTAGTTGTTTCGGGTCTGGGTGTCTGTGTATGTGAGATTAAATGTTTGTATACGCACCCACGATACAGGAGAAATTCCTAGTGTGGGGCAACGTTTTTTTTTAGAAAAAACTCAGTTACACGCACTTCACGTTAAGACTGTCTAAACCTTCAGAGAAATACAGGCGTGGTATTATGCTGTTTAAACTCTCTTGAACAAAGCGCGGAAGCAAAAATCTAGGGCAAATTCGGGGAAACACTCCATATCCATGACCACTAATATTTTTATCTATAATCACACTTAATTGATACCAATAATTTATAATTTAGCGATTACTTTCAGAAAACAAGTACTTATGATGCAAAAATAGAATAGCAGTCTGATAAACCAGTGATAAGACAGTAGTAGAATACCTGTGATTACTTATTAAGCAATGAAATAAAGATAAGTAAATAGGTATATGTAATTTTTAGTGTCATCACTGGTGTGCCATAAACTTACATATAGGGTGTAAAAGTACCCTTAACGCAAATCAAGGGTATTTGTTCTCCCCACTACTGCAATCATTTTTTTTGTTTAAACCATACATGGGAACCTCCTAGTTACGGAGATATTGGGGGTCAAAGTTTAAATTTTTTTACAGCTGTTTTTGTAAACACTGGTTTTTCGGGTTATAACTTCACTTAAATTACCTCCATGACCCGTTAACTATTCAAAACATCCACTAGCACAATGTTTTAACAGTGCTACATTGAGTTTTACCGTAAAATGTGATGTTTGACCCAAAAAAAAAAATTCGTTTCCCAGCAAAAATTTTTGCGTGGGGTACTTAGTTTGATGCACAGAAGGCTTGGTTGACGGCTGTGTGATGGGTTGATTTACATCCTGTATTATGTGAATTTATTAACCAGCTTAAAGATTGGCACAAGACTAAACATAACTTCTTCACGCCTGTAAACCACAAAGGATTAGGTAGATCTGTACCTTTTAGTACACCCACATTCGCCAGTTATGATTCATTTCCTTGTAAAAGAGGGCGAACTTATTCCCATCAACCGGGCACAAATATAGACTTCGTGGCTGCTACTAAAAATCCCTGATGGAAAAACATGCTCACCAGTCGCGCTTGAGACCAAAGAGTCAGTCTCTTAGTACAGTACCCGGCGATAAATATTGTACATCGACCTTTGGAAAGAGTTTTATTTTATACAAAGAACTAGCTGATGCCCGCGCCTTCGCCCGCGTGTATGTCGGTCAAATTATATACTAAAACCTTCCTCTTGAACCACTCTATCTATTAAAAAAAACCGCTTCAAAATCAGTTGCGTAGTTTTAAAGATTTAAGCATACATAGGGACGGACAGACAGCGACAGCGACTTTGTTTTATACTATGTAGTGATAGTGATAGTGATGATAAAAATAATTATCAAAAGAAGCAAATCATAATTGTTTTAACAGGTCCTTATAGATACCGGACTGTTTGTATTTAGTGCGACAGAGATAACGGTC
The DNA here is from genome assembly GCA_949774965.1 of Diarsia brunnea. NCBI lineage: Eukaryota > Metazoa > Arthropoda > Insecta > Lepidoptera > Noctuidae > Diarsia > Diarsia brunnea. Next base: position 10,945,768 of record OX459007.1, on the reverse strand, counting down.
TACGAAGCCGAAATTAGCCGATTGTCTGTTTCCAGAGGTCGATGTGCAATATTTATCGCCGGGTACTGTACACTACTATTTCAGTCAAAAGTTATTCAATGTAACTTAAAGAGTTTTGTTGAAGATTTTAATAATTATGACTCTGTAAAGCAATGTTTAATTTATTTATTTAATTTAAGGTCCACCTTCATCTCGTCAGAAGCACCGCATTCTCACTGAAGGCTCTATAGCCCACTATTAGCACTGTGGAGTGCAGTCGATTGAGTTAGTACTACCAAACTACTAAAAGGAACCACTTATATTACACTTTTTGTTTCTAAACAAAAGTCATAAATAAGTGGTGCCTTTTTGCACTTGGTTTTTGAAAAGAATACATGCGTCAAACCAGCATGTTTCATGATTAGCAATAATACAATTATCACAAAATATGTACGACGATAAATTAAGGTGCAGGGATTGAAGTATTAAATAGGAAAGGAATTAGGAATTTATCAGTAACAGCCACGGAGTCTGGATTTGTGCCCGGTTGATGGCAATAGGCTCACCCCCTATTACATGGGACTTAAACATAACTGGCGAAATGTGGGTGTACTATTAGGTACACCTCTGTCTAACCCTTCGGGGATTATAGGCGTGATGTTATGTTATGTTATAATTTATTCATAATTTCGATACAAATAAGTACCGGACTTAATGCGCAATTACACTAAGGTCTACTTTTGCTGAGGGTTGTTCGCAGATACCGAGGCCTCGACATGAAGGGCGAAGAAGGAACATGGGTGGTTTTTAGTCAGTAGAAGTCTGACACTCCCTTTCGCTCTGCCCAAGAGCAGGAGGGGTTATTTGATGATATCCCACCCCCCAAAAAAAAAAAAAAAAAAGGGGATTGAAGTATTAAATATATTTATTCATAATTTCGATACAAATAAGTACCGGACTTCATGCGCAATTACACTAAGGTCTATTTTTTAAGAACGTTTAAATGTATATTTTATTTTTTAAGATTAAAGGTGTAGTTGTAGCTGTAGAAGTCAACGGGTACTTCTTATACATTTTGAACGAAGCGTTAAAGGTAATGAAAATAAAACTGTACCTAAAAAAATGGAAATATACCTAGTGTTTTGAATAAAAGCTAGATGGATTTGGAGGAGAAATTCGTGAATCAATAATATTATTTAAGTAGGAAGTGGAATTTAAGTATAGTCAGTAGAAATCTAGTATAGTCAGTAGGGATCAAGTAAAGTCAGTAAAGAAATCAAGAATAGCCAGTACAAATCAAATATAAGTAGTAAAAATTAAGTATAAATCAAGCATAGCCAGTAGAAATCATGTTTAGCCAGTAGAAATTATTGAGATAATGTGCGACTGTATTTGTGTACCCTAGGACTTATGAGTCCATTTGCCAATGTCGCAATTAGTTTTTCCGGCTTGTATTGTCAGAAATGCAGAATCGTCGACATTGACATTTATATTGCCATGAAGAAAAATAAAATAGAATAGACATTGTCACTAGATACCTGTCAAAGATACTTGTGTTTTTTTGATAAATATTACGAGTACGTATATATTCGTGTCGAGGTAGGTAAAAAATAAATATTAAATAAATAATATATAGTTTCCTAAATTTTTATTTCTCTCTATAAATCACGTGCTTATAATTGCTTATCATTAAGAAACACGACCTAGAACCAAAAATCCAATACATGGAATCCACAACTCAGAATTCGTCCACATGGTCGATTACGGCCCACTCCCTCTCACAGAAAGGAAGCCTGTGTCCCAGCAGTGGAACGATAAAGCTTCCCGTAATGTGAAACTGGCACGATGAACAACGAAAGCTCACATAAGTTCGAGACCGAAAGAACTGGAAATGTTGAACAGTGATGTAAAAGATATTTAAATAAGTCTCATTTCAGGTGATGAGTCTTATTCTCATTGTGCTAATAGCAGCGTCGGCAACAGCATCTATAATAAGCAATGAAAATGATATAGTTGAGACTACTGACCGTCATAACCTGATGCAATTGACGACTAAAGATGTTGACTTATTAGATGAGCTGAGCCTCGAGGACAATTTTCCTATCCCTTCAAGTAACCTGAGCGTAGGGGACATCACCAATGGTGATATGTTATTAGCTAAGTGAGTAACTTTAAATACTCAAACATAAAGTTACGCCTGTAATCCCCGTATGGTTAGGCAGATGTGTATTTATTACTTAACCCACATTTCACAAGTCCGATGTAATAGGTAGTTGCTCCATGTAAACTACTGGTATTCAGCTGCATCCGGTTAGACTGGAAGCTGAACCCAGCATAGTTGGGAAAAGGCTAGGCAGATGATGATGTAATAGGGAACGAGAGAAACTTTAGTCCCTCTGGTTTTACGACTTTGTAACATCCTTATATCGTAGAACTAGTGGGAACGAAAAGTCCCATTAGTTCTACTATAAATTGTTTAATAGGTCCAGTAGAACTAGTGAGAAAAAAAATTCCCACTAGTTCTACGATTTCGTACCACCTTGAATCGTAGAACTAGTGGGAAAAAAAAATCTTACTAGTTCTATCGTACGACTGTGCAGTAGAACTAGTGGGAATGATCTATCAACGCAGTCTGCACTGCGAAAGTTTTAGGCTGATTATATTATGGTGTTCAACCTGTTTTTAAATAACCATTTTCTGTTTATTCAGAGCTACTTATACCTTTAAACCTTCCCCGGACAAAATCCACTCCAAAGACATAATGATCAAAGGAAACTCAACCATTGGCATAACTGCTATAAGGGTGACAGAGGTTGGTGAACCACAGAACGGCAAGGTTTTTGTCAAGGAGGGTGGTGTGGGGAACAACTATGTGGTTATCAGGATGCAGTCAGAAAAAGGACGTGGTTACCAAATGGAGACCGAAGTTTGGGGCGTACAGCTTGATTCTTAATAGTTGTATGTTGTAGTAGAAAAAACTGCAGTGCACATGGTTAGTATCCGGTTGAGTGCCCTTGGGAATTGTCCCGTAATTTTTGTGCTTTAAATTGCTCCTGGAAACTACTAGTCCCGTGTTTTTTTAATACGATCCTAAAATTATTTTCCATTTATCCCAGATGCGCAAAGAAAATCCTTTTCCATTTATCCTAGATGCGCAAAGAAACACAGGTGTAGTTACATAGTCAGTGTCTTAAATATTCAACTTTTACACATTTGTATGAACCATAATAAGGTCACCCAACTGGCGGCAACAATTGTTTTTTTCTATTATCCGATGAAAAATATCTAAACTGTGGGTCTAAGAATCATGTGCAGAATCTTTGACGACAAATAGCGCGTCGATGTCTTTTTCACCCCGTATTTTGTACAGGTTTTTTACTCACGAGACCCCAAATATGTCTATGTGTCTAATGCAGACTTAATACAGTAATATAGGGTATTTTGATAAGCATTAGGTGTTATAACATAATGTTATCTATGACGTTTTATTAAAACAACTAGCTGTGCCCGCGACTTCGTTCGCGTGCTTGTCGGAAACTAAAATGCGTCGCTTAGATAATAGTACATTATGGTATAAGTGTGTAACGTTGGTGATTACCGCTGAGGCGCCTTTGAGACCCGAGCCGTTAGGTGAGGGTCTTAAGAGAGCCGAGGACGGTAATCATCAATACACACGTGTATCATACGACGTTTTTCAACACACTTGTGAAGAAAATAACACAAAAAAATCATTTTTAACATGTTTTCAACAGTTAAAATGACGCATCTAACAATGGCGATCGGCCATAGACTAAAAGGATGAGGTTTCTTTTTTTTGCTTTTTGCGGATAGTGTTTTAGCCACGTAAAAAATGAGGATTTCAAAGTTTTTTTATTACAGAGAAAACAAAAGTTTTATTTATTGAAAACGTAGGTATACACAAGTTGAAATTATCTATTTAAATTAATAAATTATCCTGAGCGCGCATCTAACAATGGCGATCGGCTATAGACTAAAAGATTAAGTTTTTTTTTTGGGTTTCCGCGGATAGTGTTGCAGTCACGTACAAAATGGGGAATTCAAAGTTTTTTTTATTACAGACAAAACAAAAGTTTTATTTATTAAAAACGTATGTATAAGTTGAAATTATCTATTTAAATTCGAAGTTGCATGAAATGAGCAAGGAATAGGTACATTCATTTATTTGTAGTATTGAACACAATCTTTTTAGTATCGAAACTTTTTTAAGAACAGAGCAACTCAACCAAAAAATTTAAAAAAAAAACCTATAACTCACTTGTGAATAATGGTAATGAAAAATTCACAGTTTGATTACAGGTGTCATTATATGCCTAATTGCGGTGAAATTAGAGCCACTTTATGAGAAAGTGTGTTGAAAAAGTACATTAAATCATTGCCGTGCGTTAACTGTAGAAAATAAGAAGAGGGTAATGCAAAGTACATGTCTAATACTAAAGTTTAGATGGATGGGTGTTTGTTAATCAACCACGTCAGAACGGCCGAACGGATCTTGAATATATTTGAAACAGGTACATTATAGTCGACAGGCACTGTCGTTAGCGCGTTCGTGTTCCACGCACGCCTCAAAGATATGTCAGCAACAATTAAGGGGTCCTTTAGGGCCCCTTAATTGTTGTTGCCGTCGTCTGCCGGGGCTGACGGTTGTCCGCAAGAGATACCACGGCCCCGAAACACAAAGGGCTAAGAAGAAACGTGGGTGGTTTTTAGTCAGTAGAAGTCTGACACTTTCTTCCGCTCCGCCCAGAGCGGGATGAGTCATTTGATAATTTACGAACCACAAAAAAAGGGGGGATTAGAGGCTGTTTCGAGAGGTACCTGTACCGAATCTGGGACATCGAATTTGAAATGGAACGCCATCACCTCCTTCTGCGAAGCAGTAATGCTAGCGAAAGAGGTGAACGTAAGAGGGACACAACCCCTCTTCCCAGCCGCCGCGGGAGACGCTCCGGGCATCGGGGGCCACGTGATGGCTTCCGGCCACCGTAGGCGGGGGCCTGTGAACGGTGAGTAACGGGCTAGTTAATCGTTCGTCATGACGATGGAGGCGCATTCTTGTTCCATCCACGCGCGTCTCAAAGGGATGTCAGCAACATTGAAGGGGCTCCCAAGGACCAACGCCCGTCGGGGCTGCGGGTTGTTCGAAAGAAATACCGCGGCCTCGACACATAGGGCTAACAACACACCACATCTATATAAAGACATGTTAGGCGCATTGGCTGGACGATTAACAGTAGCACTGCGTGTCGCAGGTTCGATTCCCACACGGTACAAAAAAAATATGTCGTGGGTTTTATCTAATTTTAATTTAGTTTAAAAAAAATAGTATTTTTATACTGTGTAATTGGTAAATCTTTATTTGATGACTATTCACGAAACATATGTTTATTTAATAACACCGCCGTTCAGAAAATGACATCAAATGAATAACGCCATCTGTCGAAGACGAAGATAAACTGCTAAAAATGAGCGATCAAACACACTATAGGGTTTAGGCTATGTAGATTTTGAAAGCAGCGTCATTTATACTAATATCTACGTACCTTTTACTATCGTAACTTATAGTTATCTTGTCAAGGCATTTATTAATAAGTACCATATTCGTTCAATAGATGTCGTTGCTTGTCTCATTCTTGACTGTAATGATAAGTTCTTCTTGAAAACTATAAATGCATATATCTTTTGATAGAGAGCACCGATTACGATGAAACAAAGACTAAGTAATAGCCCAAGTTACGCACAACATTTATGTATAAAAGTTACCTACATTCGTTTCGTGAATTTGACGTGATGCTTAGTCATCGAAACAGACAAACAGACAAAAATTTCAAAAATGCTGGAAATGTGTTCTGTTGGTTATACTTTAATACCCTGACAATTTTTTTTTTAAATATTTTCGATGTACAAAAAAGATTTTTCTACAGATTTATTATATGTATAGATAGATGTGATGTTTCATCTGTTTTCTTATTTTTCTCCATCACAAAATGTTTTCCTTCGATGCAAAATGAGTAGTAGACACTCGGGGCTGCGGGTTGTTCGAAAGAGATAACGCGGCCCCGGAAAAAAGGGTTTAGAAGGAACACGGGTGGTTTTTAGTCAGAAGAAGTCTGACACTCCCTTCGGGAGATACCCACACTCCAAGAAAAAAAAAGTAGTAAATATTAATGTACAACGATAAATTAAGGTGCAGGGGATTGAAGTATTAATTATGTTGATTCAGAATATCGATACACTTAAGTATCGGAATTATTGCGCAGTTATACTAGGGCTTGTTTTTTAGGAACGTTTAAACAGATATTTTATTTATTAAGATTTAAGGCACTAGGTGACGCTGTAGACCTGAACGGGTACTTCTTATACATTTTGAAGACACTAAATAACATACCTACGAGTACACTCATGATAAATAAACAATAATAAAGTAAAAGTAAAATTTGATTGATATGTGTCTTATCTTATATATTCGTTAGATATTATACATTTCCAGCAATACGTACTTACATAAACAAGCCACTCATTACCATTATCTATATTTTGTTTTGACATTTCAATTCCTTCATAAATGATATTTACGTAACTTAAACCGTTTTCGCAGCGCACGCAACGGAAGCACTCAAAAAGGAATATCTTTTCCCGTTTTTGCAACATTTTTCATGTATGTTCCACTCCTATTGATCGTAGCGTGATATTATATAGCCTAAATCCTTCCTCGATAAATGGACTATCCAACACTAAAATAATTTTTCAATTCCAACCAGTAGTTCCAGAGTTTACCCCGTTCAAACAAACAAACAAACAAACAAACTCTTCAGCTTTATAATATTAGTATAGATATAGATATTGGCCCAGGTTTTAACAAGATTTCTATCACCTTAAGCTTCACAATTGGCCAATAGCATAGTAAATAATCGAGGTATACCTTTGGCTTGCTGTGTTAGAATCAAGGATGTGATGATTACATATGAAGAGCGTACTCCTCGTGGTGTTGTTAGCAGCGGCAGCAACGGCTGCAGTAGTCAGCAATGAAGTGCCTGACGTGGTGGTGCTGCCTGACGTGACTGACGGAGACGAAATGGGTGACATTGACATGAACGAGATGCCAGAGGTCTTCGTGACTGACGTGGATGAGCTAATTGACGCAGCTGACTTGACTGACGTGGCTGAGCAGACTGGGATAGTCTTTCGACGTAGCCTTAGCTCAGGATCCATTGGTTCTTCGAATGTACGGCTGTACAAGTAAGTATTAACTCACAGAACATATCCTAATTAACAAAACAGCCCCCTCTGTAAAGGAATATCGTAAGGATGTAAAGTGATTCTGCACGAAGTTGAAGTTCACAGCATGTAATAGAACTCGGGCAGCTTAAAGATTAGTGGGAATCCTCGGATTTGGATGCTTTATTTTGCTAAATTTTCCTGACTCTCTTTTTGGAATCTGCATTTGTTGTATTTCCAGTGCCGGGCACAGGTCGAACGGCGTCGCGGGTCGCATAACTACAAGAGATATAACAGTCAGCACGATCCGCCCGCGCCGGCTAACTGCGATCTGGGTGACCCGCATTGGGGCCACACAGAACGCAACTCCTTCCATCGTGAGTGGGGGAGTTGGAAACTCATTTGTCGTAATTAGGATACGATCAGCTGTAGGCCGTGGATTTAACTATAGCGTTCAAGTCTGGGGCAAAGATTGTGCCCAGGAGTCATGTAGGGCGCATTCGGTTTAAAATTTCAAGAAGATGTACAATATTTACTTTATTATGTTTTATAAATAAATACTTTTAAGCCTATGGTATTGTTTTAAATGATTATATTTATTTAAATTAGTTTTCAAGTAAATCTACACATGTGCATGTGGAAAGAATAAAACTAATTAGAATCATATTTTTTTGACTCAGTCCGAACCCCTATTGAAGTCAGGTAATTTACAATCATGTACTTATCCTTACTTCCATTATTATCGCATAGAAGCTGTGTATCATCAGCGTATCTAAGGTTATTTATCTCGCGACCCGTAATTGAATGATATACTTTTACCCATTCTTCCAAGATAATGCGCATAATGCATTCTGTATAAGTGATGAATAGCCACGGCGATATGATGCATCCTTGTCGGACACCGTTCTCGGTCTTAAAGTGCCCAGAAAGGGTATCATCTACTTGTACCAGTGCAGTACCGTCTTCATCTTCTTCGATGAGACGGCACACCCATTTCTGCGAGTATTTTCAAGAGGTGTGCCCAAATAACAGTGTCAAATACTTTTCGGAAATCTACAAAGCAGATATAAAGCGTCCAACTAAACTCTTTTTATGTATCGCACCTCATCATGGAGATCTTTGCTTCAAATGTTATCAGAATTTTTCATATCGTTGTGTAAAAATATAAATTACCGAAACTGACGCAACTTAACTGAACATCAAATCATACTATTCAAATTCGATCGAATAATAAAATTGGATACAACAGTGCAGATTTTTTAGGCTTAGCTCTGAGCAGAAACAAAGTCTTGTTTCTGCCACGTAGGCAACAATTATAATCAATAGCGTAATGTTATTTAACATATTTTAGGTATTATTAATGATTTAAATATGATTCAGCTACTTAAACCGTTATTGCAAAGGTAAATTAGGTTGAGAATAATTGGTGGAGATCACAGCATATTTGCTACGCCGTAGCTAATCGTGGTTCGGTGCGTAGCGCGTAGCGATGCTAAACGACCTAGCTGGTTGGATGAAATTTTCTACTAGATATAGTAAAGACCGCTTCATAGGGTACTATAACAATAGGTATTTGAGACCATTGAACGTATATTTACTTTATTATCCTTAAAATTTGTTATTAATGTTGTCGCATGACCTTGAGTTACAAACAATATCGTTATAATTAAATCTGTTAATTCTAATTCGGTGTTTATTTCGTCATTGATTAATTGTCTAGGGAAACCAATTACCGTTATCTGATGCCGCTGCCAGATGTAACCTTATCATGTGATAAGATTACATCTGAGTATCTCGAGTTATCTACCTGATCGATCTGAAATTAGAAGCAAACGCATGTGTGTTTGCTTCTTTATTTTACTATAAATACTGTCTCCATTAGAATATAACTTATACTCAAATTGTGCCCAAAGCAGTTCACTTTAGAGCTTTTGGATCAAAGTAAAAATTGGAAAGGTACATGTTTTTTTTTATTTTATATTGGGCCAGGTGAATCTTAAGGTGAATGCTATTCACGTACAGCTTCATAACAGGCCAATAGCATAGCAGCTAAAAAGGTGTTGTTACTTATGGCTTGCTGTGGTAGAATCAAGGCAAGAATTATAACATTACATGCTAAATAATTTAAGGCAAGAAATAAGCTTTCATACGGAAATGTTTTTTTACTCGTACATAATGTTGAGGGAATTTGATACGGCAACTAACAAAACAAATGTGATGATTACAGATGAAGAGCGCACTCCTCGTGGTGTTGTTAGCAGCGGCAGCAACAGCTGCAGTAGTCAGCAATGAAGTGCCTGACGTGGTGGTAGTGCCTGACGTGGCTGACGGGGACAAAGTGGCTGACGGGGACCTGAATGAGATGCCAGAGGTTATAGTGACATACGTGGATGAGCTGGTTGACGAGGCTGACTTGACTGACGTGGCTGAGGAGACTACAGTTGCTTCTCGGCGTAATCTGAGCCAAGGATCCATTGGTTTTAACGATTTTTGGCTGTACAAGTAAGTATCCACTCACAGAACATAAGCTAATTAACAAAACAGCCCCCCCCCCACTGTGAAGGAATAGCACGAAGGTGAGGTTCACGTCATGAAATAGTGGCGGCTCGGGCAGCTTATGGTTTCGCCATCTCATACTTTTTCTTATCGTGTGGGCAGTAAGGTCTAACGACCCCACACGCCCTTAAACGTGCCTTCCGAAGCACGGAAACATCTTTTTATGAGACAATCAGGTGATTCAAGCCTGTAATGACCTAGCCAAACTGGGAACATCTTTACAAAGTATGCTTCCCGTGGGAATTGAACCCACGACCACTGGGTTTCAAGGCAATAGCCTAAACCACTCGATCACGGAGGCAGTTTAGCCATGAATAGTGGTGATCCTCGGGTTTGGATGCTTCATTTTGTTACACTTTCCTGAGTATCTGCATTTGTTGTATTTCCAGTAACGAACACAGGCAGAACGCCAACCCGGGTCAAATCCATACAAGAGATATCAATATACCTCGCACGAACCACGTGATCACTGCGATCCGGGTGACCCTCATTGGGCCCTCACAGGATTCAACCCCCTCAGTCATAGGTGGAGGAGTTGGAAGTACCTTTGCCACAATCAGGTTACGAACAGCTGTTGGCCGCGGGTTTGCCTATAGAGTTGTAGTCTGGGGCAGATGGTGAGGTGTCATCTTGGTCACATTTTTTTTTTGGTATTGTAGATATTTTTTCAACATAATTTATATTAATTATGTTTTATGTTTCATAAATAAACACATTTATACCTATGATACTGTTTTTATTAAATATATTTCTTGAGAATTAGTTTTCATGTAAAGCTACATACGTGGATGTAGAAAAAATAAAACTCTAACAAAGACGCACACACAATATTTCTTTCAATTTTATTTAGGTTTTTCGTAATAAGTTTGATTCCATCTCAAGAAAATCACAATAAAATCGTTTCTGCGTAAATTATTTTCTAATGAAGGATTCACAAATGGGGGGTGCCATTTGTGAATCCTACTTCTTAAATAGGAGTAGGACAAGTAAATAAGAAAAAACTTATAATCTGTTTTCAAAGGAAAAGAGAACATTTATGAACGTTGGCTAAGAATTGAGACTAGCTCAACTTATTCACTTTGAATAAGTTTCATCTTCCACCAGCACGTACTGGGCCCGCCTGGTGGGCTGTGACCGGCTGCGTCTCACAGAGAGGAGGTCTCGGGTATGGCAGTCGGACACCAGGTGTAGGCTGATTTTATAAAATCATTGCAAAAATATATACCTAATACGATGCCACGTACAGCTGCTGTACGGACCGCCTCGAACCTCAACGTGAGGTTAATCGGTCCATAGCGCTACGGTTTGCGTAGCATGTCATCATCAAATTCTTAGAGTTGAATCAATCTGAAAATATTGTCTTTATTGAAACTTGTCCAAATATATAGCGTACCCGGGCGTGGGCGTCTTCTTTGACGCGAGACCAAAAGGCGACAGCGGGCACCTCGCCCTGCAAGCTAGCTCACGTGGCAGGCGTTCCTCAAGAGTGTACGCGAAGCTGCAAGTATGGACAGGGTGTTCTAGGACACACGTAATCGACTCCACTTACCAATGTACACACTGTCCGTAACAGTTTGCCAGTTATTTTGATTAAGTCCTATGTAATAGGTAGTTAGCTATTTTACGTAAACTGGTAATAATTTCGGACTCCGTGGCTGCTACTCAGCTAATAAAAAGTATAATATGACTTAATGTAATGTATTGTGGTGGCTCTGTGTGCACTGTCCATAATTAAATACAAATAATTTACAATCATATACTTATGCTTAATTCCATTAGTGCTATCGCATAGATACCGATTTACGTCCTCTGCATTAACAATTAAAGTCGGGGTTATTTATTGCCGTTATATACTAGATAACTGACAGTATCGTCTTATCATTATGCAATGCTAGTATAAATACTGGTTCGTGCAGAACGCAGTTATATTAACCGTGAACTCGGAGTCAGCTGAAGTGTTTGAGAATCAAGTCGTTGTGTAATTGACAAGGTAAGAATAAATGCAATTAGTTGTTTTGATTATTCAACTTGTATTGTCCCAGTACTAGGCGAGTCTTCCTCCTCGCTTTTTCTTTTTTCTGTGCGTGGCAATATACGGCTTGTTTATTTTGTCAAACTAAAGATTCAATTCCGAACGTGTCGCAGCCTAACCGCATCAACAGACTATGAAATATTTTGTTTTTGGAGGGTGGGAATTCATCAAATGACTCGATTCTCACGCTCTGAGCAGAGCGGTAGGGAGTGTTAGACTTCTACTGACTAAAAACCACCCATGTTCCTTCTTAGTCCTTTGTGTCGAGGCCGCGATATCTCTTTCGAACAACCCGCACCCCCGACAGGAGACTATAAAACCTAACACTGTCATCGAATCTAATATGAAAAATACCCAAATCGACTTGTAATTACAGATGAAGAGCCTAATCCTCGTGGTCCTGCTAGCAGCGGCAGCGACAGCAGCATTTGTCAGCAATGACTATGTGGATGCTCCCGAGATGATAGTGTCGCATGAGGACATCGATGCGAGCGAGGTGGGCGAGCTGGCGGTACCGACTGCAGTCGCCTCTCGGAGCAACCTGAGCGTGGGCACCATGATGCGCACCAGCAGGCTGCTTGCCAGGTGGGTAGCACAACACTGACACTACATATCACGAGGTAACACGATACCCCTTTGATACCCGAGGAGCAGCTTTGGCCCAGTGGTGGCGGCCCCGACTTACGAACAGTAAGTCGTGGGTTAAACAGTAACCCAGGCCAGCGCAATGCTTTGTGTAATTTATTTCATCACCACTGTTCTCAAAACGGTGCAAGAAAACATCGTAGGCATGTCTTAGAACCAAAAAGACATGGAATCGAAGACGTGATATCTGCCGCACTGGGCCCGCGTGGTGGATTATAGTCAATCCCTCTTCTAGAGAGGAGGCCTGAGTCCATGCGGTGGGAACATTATAGGCTGATGATGATGATGATGATACTCCTTGGTAAGACTGCAGGTCAATCTTTGTATTTTCTGTCTACCCATTTTGTGTGATTTCAGAACCATACACATTAGGGGTGCCGCCAACAATGTGATACATGTTCAAGATGTCACTTTCCGCACTAACCTTCGGATAACTAGAATCCTGGTGGTGCACGTGGGTACCCCACAGGGTGCCACCGCATCCATCAGGGCTGGAGGAGTTGGAACTAGCTCGGTTACAATCAGGCTTCAGTCAGCTAGAAGCCGCGGCTACCACTACCAGATCGAAATCTATGGACGATAAACTGAAAGACGCAATAGGGTAGTTCACAAAAAATCTAATTAGTCCGTCAGATAGATTTCCAAAAAAAATTAGACAAATATTCTTTCTATTTTCACGTAAACAAACAATGAAGACGATACAGTGCTTTGAAAACTCGTGTGACGTCATATTGTAAGACATTAGAATGACATTTTTTACCGACGAGTGACGTCACAAGCCCCCGCTCAAATCTTTGACGCGTTTTGTCTTCGTCAATTTTTATTGATTTCATAAAATAAAAAAATACGTATCCAATTTTTTTCGATAATCTAAATGACGGACTAAACAGAATCATATTGTCTTTTGTCAGTAAACATCCCTTTAGACTTAATAAGTCATTCAATGTATTATGTTGATGCTATTGTAGCACAAGAATTTGATTTAAATCCATCATGTTTATTTTATTAAATGATTGTTTTCTTTTAACTTTGGTTTTTTCAAGCACCAAGTACGTCACGTAGGTTTACTGGCACCAGTCTCTTATCACGAGTCAACTATTTGACGAACAAAACAAGTCCTAGCCAGCTCGCATAACACTATGTCTTCTCATCAGCTAATTTTTTCAAAATGTTGGGCTTCTCCTGAGCCATGAAATATTTTTCCGAACAAACAAATGAAGTGGACAGCTGCAGGTACAACTTAGTTCGGGGGTAGTAATTCAACGAAACGAAGTGTGAACTGCGGAGCCACACCACAAGCTAAGTCCCTCCTCCTGCTCTACTATTCATGGCATTACACATACTATTTGAGGGCTTAATTGAAACCAAGAGTTCTGGACACAGTTCACGTGTAGAAAATATCGACACGATGATAGATAATTCAGAGGCGCCAACGGAAGGTAATTTGGTGTGGACAAATGTGCAGTCAAGCATGCGAAGCATGGGAGGATTACGACGATCGTGGCAACTCAACACGTGGACTCTATACACCTTAGATCCCTCTCCTCAACAGAATCTCACCATGTATTTGGATACTTCCGAAACATTAGGCTGTAGGCATCAAAATCGCCGATATGAAACAATGAATCGTTGAGGAAACGTTTTTTGCTCCCCTGAAATAAATGGCAAACCGCTTTTTATCGGGCGCAACCGTGACGCGCGCTATCAACGGTTTGGTCATGCCCATTTTATATTTTACTAGCTTTTGCGCGCGGTTTCGCCTGCGTGGGTATCGAAAATATCCCAACAAATTTTCATCCCCTATTTAAATCCCTTAAGGGTAGAATTTCAAAAAATGTTAAACGCTAAAACCTTCCTCGAGAACCACTCTATCCATTAGTGAAAACAACATATCAGTGAAAATCGGTGCAGTAGTTTTTGAATTTATCGCACAGACAGACATACGTGGCGGAGGACTTTGTTTAATATTATGTAGTGATGATGTATTCTTTAGGCATACCCAAATGGACTTAGATGGAACTTGATGCCCCAGATAGGTAGGCTAGCGCGCTGATACATTAACCACGGTCGTCTAAAAAGGCGAGAAGTATAATGAAGTGTTGGCATAATATGATGGGTAAAAAAACGCTTTTCACTACGGAACTTGCAAAAAAACTCAAATGACAGTTTCACTAAGCGTATATAGGTATTAAAGGTAATCATTTTATTGTAGTATAGTGTGCTACGCCGTAGCACACCGTAGCCAGCATAGCGGGTCACATTATGAGATGTACTAGCTGGTCGGTAAAAAATTTCTACGCATTCCCTTTATTCTTTTAAAAACGAATTAATACTCTATATACAAATACCCTTCCAAAACAATATATAAATAAAATATAAAACAATAAAACAAACATTTAAAAGAATAAAAAAAAATCAGCCCACTGGTAACGGGAACAGGGTTCAAGAAAAGAACCTCCTAAAAATACGAGCCCTGTTCAGGAGTACCGCTTTTTGTATCAAATCATTGATCCAGCTGCCTAACGAGAGCCTCCTCAGGTATTGGCATTATATTAACTCTTGTATTATATTAACTCTTGGCAATTAAGCCATTGGCGGATATGGCTATCGGCACGACGATCGCTGAGGCCGAAGCCCACATGTTGATTAACTCGCGACCTAAGTCAAGATACTTCATTTGTTTATTTTCCTCGGCTTTCACAAGGTTTCACATTGTGTGCCACTCTGATCAGTCCACCACCACTGTTCAAGCTTATTGGTTTCAATAGTTCTGTCAGCAACGATGCATTGATCCCAGCAAACGTGATAATGCCATTTTTAAGAATTGTGTCGGGCACATACCTATAGTACGGCACACAAGGCTGTATTTGAGAGGAACTTGCTGATGGATAATCCTGACTACACGGTTGCAAGAACTATGCAAGAAGTCAAGTCTACGTATAATTGATTTTTTACTTAAGTTATTTTTTGTATCTTTTATGTTATCACACGAGACGATAACATAAAAGATACAAAAAATAACTTAAGTGTGTAATTGGGTGTATGTAACTTGTTATTTTCTATTCGGCACCAATTAATTATGATGTGGGTCAAACCAAATGTGCGGCAAATATAATCTTATCAATGAGATTGCTTTCTAATTGCGCTATAAATACTGGCTCCCACAAAATATAACTTATAAACTCACACTGTCCTCAAAGGAGCTCATTTAAGAGTTTTGTGGATCAAAATAAACTTTGAAAAGGTAAGTGATTTTATTTTTTATTATAGTACATGTCTAAGAGGAATTGGCTCATGAGTACCGGAAACTATTCCACCTAATTTTTTTTATGCGATCCTCTTTAAATAGCCCTACTGATAATATGTACAATTGAATGTTGCCAGGGGGCAACCCTGTGCCATATTGTTTAAACCGAAATTGTATATACATTGCCAGTAACTGTTATTTTCCATACAGTCAATTTTTTTATATTTTTCATTTAAATACAGCAACAACAACTTTTCACGATTTTTTTGGAGATGTGAATCTGTAATAAAAATAATATAAAAAAATAAGTATCTTTTTTTATTATTTTTTATACAATAGTTAATACCATATTTAATTAAAAAATTGAAAAATATTTATTGTTTATATTGTAATAAAAACATTTCAAAACCAGGTTTTTAAACAACTTGTATATTGGCTCAGGTTTGAATAACATTTCTTTATCCTAAACTAAACGCATAGTCGATAAAAGGTATATTACCTCTGGCTTGCTTTAGTAGAAACCAAGGCAATAATTATAACATTACATGCCAAGTAATTTAAGGCAAGAAATAACTTTTTATACGGAAATAATATCTTAAAATATGTTGAGATTAGGTAGGAGATTAGGTTTATTTGTAAAACAAATGTGATTATTACAGATGAAGAGCGTGAGCGTACTGCTCGTGGTGTTGTTAGCAGCGGCAGCAACAGCTGCAGTAATCAGCAATGAAGTGCCTGACGTGGTGGTGGTGCCTGACGTGGCTGACGGAGACGAACTGGCTGACATGGACATGAACAAGATGTCAGACGTTTTTGTGACTAACGTGGATGAGCTGGTTGACGTGGCTGACTTAACAGACGGGGCTGAGGAGATCGCGGTAGGCTCTCGACAAGTCCTAAGCGTAGGAAGTATCGGTTTTAACGATATGTGGCTGTACAAGTAAGTATGCATTAGCTAATTAACACTTTATAAGAATATGATAATGTTAATATGTAAGGAAAGGATAGGTTGATTTAACACGAAGTTGAGGTTCACCGCATGCAATAGACTTTGAGCAGCTGAAAGTTAAACCATGACCAGTGGTGATCCTTGGATTTGGATGCTTCATTTTGCTACACTTTCCTGACTATCTGCATTTGTTGTATTTCCAGTAACGAGCACAGACAGAACGCCCACGCTGGTCAAGTCCATACAAGAGATCTCCGTATAGTCCGCCACGGCTACACGGTAACTGCGATCCGTGTGACACCCATTGGGGCCTCACAAGGCGGAACCCCCTCTATCGTAGGTGGAGGAGTTGGAACCTCCTTTGTCACAATCAGGTTACAGACAGCTGTAGGCCGCGGATTTGCCTATAGAGTTGTAGTCTGGGGCAGAGAGTGGCCGCGTTGACCTTTGGTTTACAATTTGTAGTTTTTTTTTGGTGTTGTAGACATTTTTTCATTTTTTTATTATGTTTTACTATTTAAATAAATACATTTAAACCTATGGTACTATTCTTTTGAATTTCTATAAATTTAGATTTCAAGTAAAGCTACATATGTACACGTAGAAAGAATAAAACTCTAACAAAGACATGCACACATCGATATATCTCTTACATATTTTTTTTGGTTTTTCGAAATAAGTTTAATTCCTGCTTATGAAAATAAAAATAAAATCGTTTCTGCGTAATTTTTTTTTTGTTGAAGGAGACCGAAATTAAACTAAACTTCGTAAATAGCTCAGCACAAGTAAATTAGAAAAATAATTATTATTTGTACCCAAAGAAAAAGAAAACCTTTATGAACGTTGATTAAGGATTGAGACTTGTAACTTTCCTATTTGCTCTGAATAAGTTAAATCTTCCATCAGCACATACTGGGCCCACCTAAAGGTCTGTGTCTGCCTCTTACAGAGAGGAGGTCTGGGCCTAGCTGTGGGATAGTTGTAGGCAGATTGTGTAAATTCGTTGCAAAAATACAAAACTTAATGCCTGTAACCCTGAAGGGTTGGGCTGGAATGTATCTAATACTATAGCCACAGTTTGTCAGTTAGTTTTTAGTCCTATGTAACCGGAAGTCATCTATTCACATAAACTGGAAACCATTTCGAATTACGTGGCTGCTACTCAGCTAGTTTTTTTTATATGAAATGGGCTTACTATTGACTTTATCGACGATGGAACGAGGTAACTCAGAAGAAGCCTATTTACTCGCGACTTAAATATACAGGGTGTAAATGAACCCTTCACGCATACGACAACCAAGCATTCTGTACATCAAACCAAGTACCCCTACGCAAAAATCTTTGCTGGGAAATGACTTTTTTTTTTGGGGTCAAAAATCACATTTTACGGTAAAACTCAAAGTAGCACTCTTAAAACATTGTGCTAGTGGATGGTTTGAATAGTAAACGGGTCATGGAGGTAATTTAAGTAAAGTTAAAACCTGAAATACTAGTATTTACAAAAAACAGCTGTGAAAAATTTGGAACTTTGACCCCCAATATCTCCGTAACTAGGAGGTTCCCAGGTATGGTCTAGAACAAAAAAATTATCGCAGTGGTGGGGAGAACAAGTGCCCTTCGTTTGCGTTAAAGGTACTTTTACACTGTACTTTTTTAAGTAGTTCTGTATCACTAGCGTATCTAAGGTTATTTATCACGCGACCTCTAACTGATATACCTTTGAGTGACCCATTCTTTCTAGATCATGCGCATGATGCGTTTTGGGTGTTCAATAGCAACGGCGATAAGATGCATCCTTGTCGCACACCGGCCTCTGTCTCAAAGTGCCCAGAAAGGGTATCGTTTACTCGTACCACTGTAGTACCGTCTTCATATATTCGCCTCAAAAGACCTATTCGATGAGGTGGCACACCCATTTCTGAGAGTATCTTCAAGAGGTGGGTCCAAATGACAGTGACAAATGCTTTTTGGAAGTCCACAAGCGTTGAATTAAACTCTTTAGCCTTGTCAATAATTTAACACAGTATGAGAGTTTGTTTGCGACCGCCTCTTCCGTTTATGAATCCAGCTTGATTGGGTGCAATTTATTTTGAGAAGTAGGTAGTCTAGTCTTGTATTGCTTATGTGGAGCATTACCTTACTTGCTTGCAATAATAGGAATATGAGTCGGTAATTATTGCATTTCTTGGAGGACCGTTTTGTGCAGTGGCTTAGAAACTGATTACGACCAGTAGTCAGGCCATATGCCAGTCTCCGATATTTGGCTGCAGATATTAAATAAGACATCGGATATAAATATTGATGGAAGGAAAGAGAGAAAAAGGTCAATGAAAAGATGTATGGATTGAATGAAATGAAGGAGAAATGAGTAAATGATACCATGACGCCAGTCTGGGGAAATTAGGAAGACAAAACGTGTTGCGCCGATCCCAAATAAAGAGGGCAAAAGCAAGAAGATGATGATGGTAAATAAGACATCGTCGCCAAGTTCTCCCATCGCTTTTAAGACTTCGATTAGAATTTAATTACATCGTATGGCTTAATTGCATTTGAGGTGTTTAATTGCAAAGGAAAATTAGGTTGAGAGTTAATGGAGAGAACAGTATCGTTGCTACGCCGTAGCTAATCGTAGCTCGCTGCGTAGCGTGTAGCTATGCGAAACGACCTAGCTAGTACCGATCTAGGTTGTAAAATTGTTATTTATGTTATCGCACGACTAAAAGATACAGACAGTATCGTTATAATTAAATCGGTGTCAGCTAATTTGGTGGTTACTTCGTCATTGATAAGTAGTCTAGGGATGTAAATTACCGAAATGTGGGTCAGATCTACTCTTATCAATGAGTCGACTTCTAATTTCACTATAAATACTGGCTCAATCAGAATATAACTTATACTCACACTGTCCTTAAAGGAGTTTACTTTAATTTTGTGAATCAAGTAAGCATTGGAAAAGTGAGTGATTTCATTTTTTAGTATATTAACTCAGGATTGTACAAGACTCCTAGCACCTAAAGCTATTGTGTATTGTATGCGCTATTGGCCACAATTTACCAATACCATAGTTGACAAGGGGGTATTTTTTTTTTTTTTTTTGAGGTGGAATATCATCGAATAACCCCTCCCGCTCTGGGCTCCTGCTTTGGCTTGCTGTACAATTATAACATAACATCCCAAGTAATTTAAGGCAAATCTAAAAATATGTTGTGGTATTTGATATGGCATCTAACAAAAAAACATGTGATGATTACAGATGACGAGTGTACTCCTCGTGGTGTTGTTAGCAGCGGCAGCAACGGCTGCAGTAGTCAGCAATGAAGTGCCTGACGTGGTGGTGCTGCCTGACGGAGATGACGTAGCTGACATGGACCTGAACAAGATACCAGAGGTTTTTGTGACTGACGTGGATACACTGGTTGACGCGGCTGACTTAACTGAGGACATCACGGTGGCCTCTCGACTTAACCTGAGCTCAGGATTGATTGGTTCTTCAGATTTGTGGTTGTACGGGTAAGTGTCCACTCACAGAACATAAGCTAATTTACAAAACAGCACCCACTATAAAGGAATATGGTAAGGTTAGTATGCGAGCAGCTTAAAGTTTGGCCACGAATAGTTGTTTGGAGGGTATGAGGAACAGGGTGTAAAGTTCCTCATCCCCCATAGAAAAGGGAGGATCTTTCGAACAGACGGGTGTTGTGTCTGGTGGGCTAACTGCCCGACATAATGTAAGTCGGGATTTTCTTTATAGGCTAATGTCGCGGATAAAGTTAATAGCGCGATGTAGGATTTGTCATTTTAGTTATCATGTGTTGCGATAGATGTCGTTGTCGCCACAGTTGTGATCCTCGGATTTGAATGCGTCATTTTGCTGCACTTACCTGACTATCTACATTTTATTTTGTTGTATTTCCAGGGCCGAGCATAGGTCGGGCGGCCTCACGGGTCACATCACTACAAGAGATATAACAATCCGCACGAACGCCCAGCTAACTGCGATCCGGGTGACCCGCATTGGGGACTCACAGAACGCAACCCCCTCTATCCTGTGTGGAGGAGTTGGAAACTCTTCTGTCGTAATCAGGATACGATCAGCAGTAGGACGTGGATTTGCCTATAGGGTTGTAGTCTGGGGAAAATAATATGCTTAGGAGTCGTCTTGGGCGCATTTGGTTTAGAATTTCATTTTTTTTGATATTGTAGACATTTTTTTTTGTGTGGTTAGTGGCTTAATGATAATTGCCATTTGGGTCGATCTTTAGGTTAAACTGCGCTTGCCTGGGTTGGTCTGTGGATGGGTAACTACCCATTACAAACCGAGTTTTCTTCGTGCCTCGGAAAGCACGTTAAGCTGTTGGTCCCGGCTGCTAAATATAGATTTTTGGTAATCGTTATAAGTAGTGAGTAACCTGAAAGTCTGACAACCAGTCTTACCAAAGGGTATCGTATTACCTAGTATTGACTGGGTTGTGGGGGTCACTCCATGTAAGATACTGATATTCTGCTGCATCCAGTTAGACAGGAAGCCGACCCTAAAATAGTTGGGTGAAGGCTAGGCAGATGATGAGATATTTTAAGAAAATGTACAATTTATACTTTATTATTTTTTAAAAATAAATACATTACAATATATGGTACTGTTGTTATTAATTTTATTTTTACAAACTTAGTTTTCAAATTAAGCTACACAATACTTGCATGTTGTTTGAAAAACTACTCACACCACTTCTAGCATTTTTGTGTTTCGTAATAAGTGTGATTACTTCGTAAGAAAATCACAATAAAAACTTTTATTTTTTAAATTATTTTCTAATGAAGTAAAGCAGATCAAGTAAATTAGAAAATAAATATAATCTGTTCCCAAAGAAAAATAGAACATTTACGAAAGTTGACTAAGGATTGAGACTAACTTTCCTATTTGCTCTGAATATGTTAAATCTTCCACTAGCACGTACTGGGTCTGCGTGGTGGGCTGTGTCCCGGTCCGTCTCACCGAGAGGAGGTCTGGGGCCCAGCAGTGGGACATTTTGTAAGCTTATAATGTAGTGTAAAATCGTTGCAAAAATACAAAACATAATGCATAATCCCTAAAAACCTGAAGGGTTGGGCTGAGGTGTCATCACATGAATTTTGTGGAATGGTGAAGTAGTAATATTATCATTGCATACTGCATGGTATACTAAAAACGATACACAATACCTCTTTTCATTTGGGACTAGTGGGAAAAATAATTCCTTACTATTTCTTCAGTAGGCCTGTTCAGTAGAACACAAGCTCTTGTTGACTAGAATATTGGGTGATATCACATGTGAAATGAGAATACCTCTTTATTCTTTATTATTATTAAAAAAAAAAAAAACACGTTGCCACACACTAGGAATATCTCCTGTATCGTGGGTGCGTTCACAAACATAATATAAAGTCACATACACAAATACCCAGACCCGAAACAACTATCTGCAGGCCATACAAATATTAACGGGGATCGAACCCGCGACACGCAGCGCAGCAGTCCAATCGCTTAGCCACTACGCCAACCGCGCCGACTTTATTGGGTGATATTACCCAGGTGAACATAGTGGACTAAACCAGAAATCGGTGTCGTCTAACTTGTTGTTAACTTCGTCACTGATTAATTGTTATATTATTATGTGAATATAAATAACCAAAATGTGGGACAGATAAAATCTTATCAATGCGTATGCTTTATAATTTCACTATAAATACTGGCTACTTCAGAATACAATTTATACTCACACTGTCCTCAAAGGACAGGACAGGACTTTAGAGTTTTGTGGATTAAGTCAAAGTAAAATTTTGAAAGGTAAGTGATTTTATTAATTGCTTATTTCGGTTAGAGGTGGTTTAGATTTCCAGCACCTTGAGCTTTATAATTTTATTATAAGTCGATAAAAAGGGAGAGTTCCGTTCTTGATACGGTAGAATTATAACAGTGAAACTATGCATAGTAATTTAAGTCTGTTGTAACTTTTCAAGCTGTGATTTTTTCATTAATAATTTTGAGAAATTTGATATAGCATCTAACAAAAGTGATGTTACTATTCCAGATGAAGAACATGCTCCTCGTGGTGTTGTTAGCAGTGGCAGCAACATCTGCAGTAGTCAGCAATGTTGTACCTGACGTGTTGGTGCTACCTGACGTGACTGACGGAGATGAACTGGCTGACGTGGATGAGAACGAGATGCCAGAAGTTTTTGTGACTGACGTGTATGAACTGGTTGACGCGGCTGACTCGACTGACGTGGCTGAAGAGGCTGTGATAGCTTCTCGACGAGGCCTGAGTCAAGGATCCATCGGTTCCTCAGATGTGCGGATATTCAAGTAAGTATTCACTCACGGAACATACGCTCATTAAAAAACGGCCCCATTGTAAGAGATTGTGGCGACAGCGATATCTACCGCAACACATGCGAACTAATTTTGCAAATCCTACATCGCGCTATCAACTTTATCCGCGACATTAGCCCCGACTTACATATGTCGGGCAGTTAGCCCACCAGACACAACATCCGTCTGGTCGGAGGATCCTCCGTTTTCTATGGGGGATGAGGAACTTTACACCCTGTTCCTCATACCCACCAAAAGATTATGGATACTTTTGAGGAAAAACAGGTAGATTTCGCAAGACGTTGAGATGTATGAAATAGGACTAGAACAGCTTAAAGTTTAGCCTTGAATAGTAGGGGACATGGAAGTCGCATGTTTCATTTATTGTTTTTGTTGTGTTTCCAGTATGGAGCAAAAGGCGGACTGCATTGCGGGCCACATCATAACAAGAACTATAACAATCCGCACGAACCGCCAGATAACTGCGATTCGGGTGACCCTCATTGGGGAATCACAGAACGCAACCGTCTCCATCGTGACTGGAGGAATTGGAAACTCTTTTGTCACAATCAGGATACAATCAGCTGTAGGCTGCGGATTTCACTTTGGGATTCAAATCTATGGCAGATAATGTGCTCAGGAGTCGTCTTGGGCGAATTCGGTTAGATTTGTTTTAAGTATTGTATATATTTTGGAAAGATATATATATATATACATATATATATATTATGCAAAAATATAATAGTATATTTAATAAAAATACATTTTAACTTATGGTATTGTTTTTATTGATAACCATTTCTAAAATCATTAACTTTTCTTTAAAATATGTTGTCAGAAGCCCTTGAGGTGGTTTAGAAACTCTGACACTAGGGTGTGTAGGGTCATTGGACCTTACTGCCCACACGATAAGAAGAATATGAAATAAGAAGAAGAAGAATATGTTTTCAAGTAAAGCTATACCTAAGCATGTAGGAAGAAAACAAAACATTAATACAGTAGTAATACATTTTCATCTAAATTATTTTCTTATCGCTTTCAAATGAGACTTCTGCTGACTCGAAATAGCAACAAGTAAATCAGAAATATAATTAAAATCTCTTCCAAAACGAAAAGAGGATCTTTATGAACGTTGAATAAATAAGGATTGAGACTAACTGTTCTATCTGCTCTGAATAACTTAAATCTTCCACTAGCGCGTACCTACAGTCTGTACCCAGCATTGCCTGACCCTTCTCCTTACAACACTTGCCCTCTTCTTCTTTATACGAGGGGTCAGGTAATGCTGGGTACTGACTGTACTAGGCCTGCGTCTGACAGAGAGCTCTGCTGCCCAGCAATGGATAGTTGTAGCCTGTTTTTGTATATTATGTAAAATCGTTACAGACTTGTACCTAATAGTCTATTAAGTACACCTCGACTTGACTAGGGAAACAGGATGGATGCCATGTATTTTTTCATAAACATAATATTTTTTATTATACCCACAGTTTGTTTTTTTTGTACCATTCAGGGTGTTTATCATCAACTGGGAACAATTTCAGACTCCGTGCCTGCTTTGCAGAAATTTCGGATGTTTATATCTTGTATTTCTTTATACTTTCATTAGTATATACATTGAGCTTCTCGGTATCTAATGGATGGTCATGTACGAACCCGACGTCAGAAAGAATAAATATTCTATTATTGTATTTGTACGCCTCTCTAGGCAAAACATGTTGAAACTCTATTTTTTATATACCTAATAATTTCAACTCATTGTGAACCGAAGACGTGTTTGTGAAAAATAAAATTGAATTGATTTGAAAGCATTGCTTACCTTTAAATAGTGACACGTGTGGTCGTTATCTTTGAGGTATAAACCAATTTCAAGCACGATGAGGACGATGGTACGGTAAATCTTACAAATATCTTTAAAGATATTTAAATATTTTTTTGAATTTTTTTGTAATTTTTTTTTATTTGTTATCAACTATAACAGTTCACACAATAACTGGGTGATATCACCCAGGTGAACATAGGACATTAAAGCAGTGTCCTCAATTCACCACGGTGAAACTAATATCACTTGGATGAAATGATAACGCCAAATCAAAGTTATTACGGAAAACATAAACAACTATGTAACAATCAAATGTATGCGCGTCTGGTCTGTGTTTTGTTTTCTTTCTACATGAACATGTGTAGCTTGTTAAATAATTAAGACATTCCGTGATAATTATTAAAAACAGTACCATAGGTGTAAATGTATTTATTTATTTATAAAACAATTAAAACTCAAACTAAATTCGTAATCAAAGGCAGCCAAGACTTCTGAGCACATTATCTCCCCCAGACTTGAACGTTATAGGCAAATCCGCGGCCAACAGCTGATCGTATTCTGATTACGACAAAGGAGTTTCCAACTCCTCCACTCAGGATGGAGGGGGTTGCATTCTGTGAGGCCCCAATGCGGTTCACCCGGATCGCAGTTAGCCGGCGGTTCGTGCGGATTGTTATATCTCTTGTAGTGATGTGACCCGCGACGCCGCTTGTCCTGTGATCGGTACTGGAAAAACAACAAATGGAGATGGTCAGGAATGTGTGGCGGAATGAAGCATCCATTTGTAGGGTCACTTCTATTCATGGCTAAACTTTAAGCTACCCGAGATCTATGTCATGCAACTCAACTTCTTGCTGAATCAACATAAGATTGCCTCAAATTATGGTTCCTAACAATGGGGATCTTTTGTTACATTAGCTTATGTTCTGTGAGTCAATACTTACTTGTACAGCCGCACATCTGACGAACCAATGGATCCTGAGGCTAGGTTGCGTCGAGAGGCTACCGGAGTGTCCTCAGCCAAGTCAGTCAAGTCAGACGCGTCAACCAGTTCATCCACGTCAGTCACAAAAACCTCTGGCATCTCGTTCATGTCCACGTCAGCCAGTTCGTCTCCGTCAGCCACGTCAGGCAGCACCAGCACGTCAGGCACTTCATTGCTGACTACGGCAGCTGTTGCTGCCGCTGCTAACCACACCACGAGGAGTACGCTCTTCATCTGGAATTTGAACATGACTTTTCTTAAATACCATATTAAATATCCAATGATAATTTAACATTAAAGAAAACCGTGACGGACTGCGAAAAAGATGATAATATAGTTAGAAAATATGAGATGATCATTATTATAAAAGAATGGGTGAAGAAGTGATGCTGTGCCGACCACAAATAAAAGTGATATCTTTATTCTACCACAGGACGCCAAAGGTTTGACTTTTCTCTTTAATTGACCATGTTTATAGTTCATCGCTAGACCAAAATAAATAAACAATTAAAATCACTTACCTTTCCAATGTTTACTTTGATCCACAAAAGTCTAAAGTGAACTGTGAGTACAGTGTGAGTATAATTTATATTCTGAAGTAGCCAGTATTTATAGTGAAATTTAGAAAGCAACCGCGTGTGATAAGATTATATCTGACCTACATCACGGTAATTTACATTTTTTTTTTAACCGCGTGTGATATGATTATATCTGACCTACATTACGGTATTTTACATTGATATAATACTACGACAATAATCGGTGACGGAGGAAATAACAAGCAAGATGACACCGATTTAATAATAAAGATAGTCTGTATCTCTTACGAGCGTTTACGCCATAAATAAGGTATTTCAAGCAAATTTTCAAATTTTGATTTTTTTAAATGCCTGAACCAATTTTAATAAAACTTTACACAATTAAGCAGGATATATAGGACTAAACCGCGTAAACTTACTCGTACAATATTTATTACAATAATGAATGATACATGTAAAATGTTTTAAAAATCATTCTAATTATAGTCTAGAGAGGATCGACCAGCTAATACTATTTTTTTTCTTGGGTATACAATCAAATAACTCTTCTCGCTTCAGGCGGAGCGAAGGGAGTGTCAGACTTCGACTTACTAAAACCACCCACCTTCCTGCTTAGACCATTGTGTTCCGGAGCCCCGGTATCTCTTTCGAACAAACCGAAGAGCTAGAATCTCGTAACACGTGCTACGCGGCATCCTACGGTGAGCTACGGCGTAGCATACTCGACTTTTGACTGACATTCTGTAATAACGTTATGAAGGCAATTTAACCATACATTTTTAGAAATGCCTCAAAAATGTACCTACTCAAATGACTAACATGCTTAAACGAAAGTTTTTTAAACCATATCGTCGAGATCACAATAATTAGTAGTTTATCGTTGCTAACTGCGTAGCGCATGGCATTGTGATTTGCGCTAGCTTGTAAATCATCTACCACAATTTTCCTAACTATGTTGAGTTCAGCTGCCAGTCTGACCGGTTGCAGCTGTATACCAGTATTTCACACGGAACGACTGCCTATCTGACCTCCACTACCCAGTTAATACTGGTAACTACCTGTAACAACTACCAACGATCTGTTTATGGCAGCCGGGACCAACAGCTAAACGTGATTTCCGAGGCACGGAGGAATGTAATGGGTGGTCACCCATCCACAAACCAACCTAGGCAAGCGCGGTTGCACCTTAAGGTCAACCCGAGTGGCAGTTATTGTAAAGCCACGAGCTCCTATATTGGCGACCAATTGAATTTATTTTTTAAACATTTTCCTGTTTCGTTGTTATTGATGTTATCGCACATGTAAGAGATACAAACACTATCTTTATAGTTCAATAGGTGCCATCAAAATGTTGTATCCTTCGTCACTGATTAATTGTCATATTATTATGTGAATGTAAATTACCGTAATGTAGGTCAGATATAATCTTATCACACGCGGTTGCTTTCTAATTTCACTATAAATACTGGTTCCTTCAGAATATAACTTATACTCATACTGTCCTCACAGGAGTTCACTTTAGAGTTTTGTGAGTCGAAGTAAACATTGGAAAGGTAAGTGATTTTAATTGTTTATTTATGTCGGCCTGGGACTGAACTAGAAACATAGTTGATATAGTAAAACTTTTGGTTATCTGTGATGAAATAAAGCTATAATTTTTTTTTTTGTGGTTGGAGCAGCGTGACTTCATCTCCCATTCTCCTCTATTAGTCGTTATCTCCTGGGTTTTAGTCACATTATCTTTAACACAGTCCATAAAAAAATCTTTGGAGTCCAATTATGATTTGATATTTAATATGGTATTTAACAAAAGTCATGTACAAATTTCAGATGCAGAGCGTACTCCTCGTGGTGTTGTTAGCAGCGGCCGCAACAGCTGCAGTAGTCAGCAATGAAGTGCCTGACGTGGCAGTTTTACCTGACGTGGCTGACGCAGACGAACTGGCTGAAATTGACATGAACGAGATGCCAGAGGTTTATGTGACTGACGTGGATGAACTGATTGATGCAGCTGACTTGACTGACTTGGCTGAGGACACTGCGGTAGCCTCTCGACGCAACCTAGCCTCAGGGTCCATTGGTTCGTCTGATGTGCGGCTGTACAAGTAAGTATTGACCCACACAACATAAACGAATGTAACTAAAGATCCCCATTATTAGATATCCACAATTTGAGGCAATGTTATGTTGAATCAGCAAGAAGTTGAGTTGTATTACATAGATCTTGGGGGAACTTAAAATTTAGCCATAAATAGAAGTGACATTAGGAATGAATGCTTCATTTTGCTACACATTCCTGACCAACTCCATTTGTTGTGTTTCCAGTACCGATCACAGGACGAGCGGCGTCGCGGGTCACATCACTACGAGAGACATAACAATCCGCACGAACCGCCGGCTAACTGCAATCCGGGTGAACCGCATTGGGGCTTCACAGAATGCAACCCCCTCTATCCTGAGTGGAGGAGTTGGAAACTCATTTGTCGTAATTAGGATACGATCAGCTGTAGGCCGCGGATTTGCCTACAACGTTCAAGTCTGGGGGAGATAATATGTTTTTTTTTCGGTATTTTAGATATTTTTGCAAGAAGAATGTTAAGGTTATACATATTTGAGTGTCTTTTATTTATAAATAAATACGTTTTAAAAATATTTGGTTGTTTTGGATGGAATATCATTCTATCACCATTTCAAGATAGGTCGTAGATGAACGATGAACAATCATCAGCGTACCAACTACAGTCTTGTTTGGTATTAAAACTTTATTCTTTTAAGTTTTATAAAGATATCTTCATGATGATGCTCATGAGTCAATCACCTGCGTAGTTGAGCCTTAGTAATTAGAGCACACAAAACAAAAACAACACAACACCATAAATATCTACTGACTCTCTCATCTTTACCTGATCAAGGGCTTCACGAGGCAAACACCAATTTTATAAATATAAAAAAATATGATTTTTTGGAATCTACCATTACTAAGTAATACCTAACATAAAGTACTAAATGTGTCTAATTATTTTGTTTTAAATAAGATAAATACGAGGTTGTACATCTTAATATGGGTCTAAAAACAAATAGTGCACCAGGATGTGATAACATCACCAGTAGCATTCTAATACAGCTTATAAACATTCTCATACATTCACTGGGAAAAAAATCAAGGGTTGTTTAAAAACTTGAGTGTTTCCGTCTTCCATAAAATGATTAGACATGTGCCCAATCTTAAACAACAACAGACCTATATTCATATTACCCGCCATATCCAAAATTCTGGAAAAAAAATTATAAACTTTCGTTTAGTAAAATATATCAAAAAAAATAAATTGTCTCACTAAACCAATACGGGCTTAGACACGGAAAATCAACAGAACAGGTAGTGAATCAACTCATGGAATTTAACCTTTTTGTTTTTTTTTTTGGGAGGTGGGAAATCATCAAATAACCCCTCCCGCTGTTGGGCAGAGCGAAAGGGAGTGTCAGACTTCTACTGACTAAAAACCACCCATGTTTCTTCTTAGCCCTTCATGTCGAGGCCGCCGTATCTGCGAACAACCCGCAGCCCCGACGGGCATGGAATTTCACCTCAGACCTAACCTGGACAAACGGAAAAGTGCCTTTCCATGTTTCTCAACCCGGCAAAGGCATTTGATACGATTTCTGTCTCCCTTTTATTCAACAAATTAGAGTCATTGGGTATTAAGGACCCAGCTTGAACTTTTCAAAAACTACCTCTCTGGGCGAACTCAATGTGTCCAAGTTGATTAGCATAAAAATTCATACCTTCCAGTTATACACGTTGTGCCTCAGGGAAGTATACTGGGGTCCACTCTATTCCTCGTGTACCTAAATGAGCTTACTTGTCTCAAAATAACCAAAGGTGAAATTATATTATTTGTTTTTGGACCCATGATAAGATGTGCAATCTCGTATTTGCCTGTCTTAATTAAAACGAAATAATTAGGGAAATTTAGTTCTTTATCTTAGTAATGTTTGATTCCGAAAATTCATATTATTATTTTGTTGACTTTTAAAAAATTGCTCTTTGCCTCCTGAAGTGAGTGATCAAGAAATAATGAGAGATATTAGCAGATATTTATGGTGTTGTGTTGTTCTTGTTGCGTGTGCTCTATACTTAGAACTCAGTACTCAGTGAACTTAGTACTTTAAGGCAAAATCACCTGCGTGGTCTACATCGCCATGAAGATTTTAAATACCAAACAAAAATTTAGTAGATTGTTCATCATCGTTCATCTACGACCTATCTTGAAATGGTATATGGAATAATATTCAAACAAAAATAACCAAATATTTTTAAAACGTATTTATATGTAATAGACACTAAAATATGTAGAAACTTTACATTCTTCTTGCAAAAATATCTACAATACTAAAAAATAAACATATTATCTCCCCCACACTTGAACGTTGTAGGCAAATCCGCGGCCTACAGCTGATCGTATCCTAATTACGACAAAGGAGTTTCCAACTCCGCCACTCAGGATGGAGGGGGTTGCGTTCTGTGAGGCCCCAATGCGGTTCACCCGGATCGCAGTTAGCCGGCGGTTCGTGCGGATTGTTATATCTCTTGTAGTGATGTGACCAGCGAGGCCGCTTGACCTGTGATCGGTACTGGAAACATAACAAATGGAGATGGTCAGGAAAGTGTTGCAAAATGAAGTATCCACTCTTAGGATCACTATAACTATTTATTTATGGCTTAACTTTAAGCTGCCCAAGATCTATGTCATACAACTCAACATCTTGCTTAATCAACATAACATTGCCTCAAATTGTGGTTCTATATCAATGGGGGTCTTTTTTACATTAGCTTATGTTCTGTGAGTCAATACTTACTTGTATAGACGCACATCTGAAGAACCAATGGATCCTGAGGCCAGGTTGCGTCGAGAGGCTACCGCAGTGTCCTCAGCCAAGTCAGTCAAGTCAGACGCGTCAACCAGTTCATCCACGTCAGTCACAAGAACCTCTGGCATCTCGTTCATGTCCACGTCAGCCAGTTCGTCTCCGTCAGCCACGTCAGGCAGCACCACCACGTCAGGCACATCATTGCTGACTACTGCAGCTGTTGCTGCCGCTGCTAACAACACCACGAGGAGTACGCTCTTCATCTGGAATTCGAACATTACTTTTGTTAAAAACCATATTAAATATCCCATGATGATTCTACACTAAAGATAACCGTGATGGACTGCGTAAAAGATGATATTATATGTAGTTACAAAACATGAGATGATTATTAATGTATAAGAATTGGTTGCCGACCACAAATAAATGTGATATCTTTATTCTACCACAGGAAGCCAAAGGTTTGACTTTCCTCTTTAATTGATCATGTTTCTAGTTCATCGCTAGACCAAAATAAATAAACAATTAAAATCTCTTACTTTTCCAAAGTTTACTTTGATCCACAAAAGTCTAAAGTGAACTGTGAGTACAGTGTGAGTATAAGTTATATTCTGAAGTAGCCAGTATTTATAGTAAAATTTAGAAAGCAACCGCGTGTGATAAGATTATATCTGACCTACATCACGGTATTTTACATTGATATAATACTACGACAATAATCGGTGACGGAGGAAATAACAAGCAAGATAACACCGATTTAATAATAAAGATACTGTTTGTATCTCTTACGAGCGTTTACGCCATTAATAAGGTATTTTAAGCAAATTTTCAAGTTTTGATTTTTTTAAATGCCTGGACCTATTTTAATAAAACTTTAAACCTCAGAATATGGTGTTATTTGCTGATGACACTTCCCTAATTTTTAAGATAAATAGACGGGCTCAAAATCTAGATGACGTGAATATTGCCCTTCTTCAGGTTCATAATTGGTTCACAGCAAACAATTTAGTATTAAATGAAAAAAAGCATAAGATAAGCATAAGATTTGCTTTACCGAATGTTAAAAGTAGTGATTGTGATATACTATTAAATAACGAGAAACTAGAATTCGTAGATAAAACGGTTTTCCTGGGGATTACGCTTGATTCACGGCTACAATGGGGTGCTCATTTAACATCTCTTGCAGGGCGGCTAAGTTCAGCAGCATATGCCATTAGAAAAATCCGTCAGTTTACTGATGTAGATACCGCTAGGCTGGTACATTTTAGTTACTTTCATAGTATAATGTCTTATGGCATTTTGTTATGGGGACGGGCTGCAGACATTAAATTTATTTTTATTCTGCAAAAAAGAGCCATCAGAGCAATATATGGTCTTCGTAGGCGCGATTCTCTGAGGGAACTGTTTAAGAACATTAACATCATGACGGTGCATTGTCAGTACATCTACGAAAACATAATGTACGTGAGAAAAAATCTGCATCTTTTTAGTAAAAGAGGGGACAGACACAATTATGTTACTAGGAATAGGGACCAGTTAGTTCAGCCAGGCTTCAGACTCGCTAAAGTAGACTCATCTTTCATGGGGTACTGTTTGAGATGCTATAACAAAATTCCACAAAGCATTCTTGAACTGAATGAGACGAAATTTAAATCATGCATCAAACGCACACTATGCAAGCAAGCATATTACAAGTTGGACGATTATATCGCTGATAAAAATGCTTGGCTTAATGCCGGTCCTGCTCCACAAGGACAGGGCGCTTAAATTAATTAAATAGGAGGAAGAAAGAAGAAGAAGATTGTACAACTATCTTTGCAATGTATAAATTCACTCTCTTTAGTATTATATAGTCGCATAGCACATATTGTGTGAGTACTATGTACTAAAAAGCTATCATTCTCTGGAAACCTACATATTTATAATTTTTTTTTTAGTTCTTATTTATTTGACTTGGATATGCCCTGGCGATTGAGAGTGTGTCATGCTCACTTAAATGTCTCGCTGATGGTGGCGGGTGTGTCGGATCATTTCGTTCCCTTCAAAATGGTTGAGTGGAATGGTGCTGATCCATGCGTCATGCTCGTGAACGGGTGCTGTCAGTTGTGACTGGTCACCTCTTAGCTGCCACGGCTTGTTTGAATTATTATTTTATCTTTGCATCGTCGTTTTTGACTTAACAGTGGACACTTATCGTGCACATCTTGCTACATCGTTCTCACATAATATACCATCTCAACATGAATGATATAATGTACCAAGATTTTGTAACAATATTCTGATTTAAAAGAGTGTCCATGGAGTTTCTTGCCCGTTCTTCTCCATAGAGATCTACGCTAGGGAATGGGCAACTACAGTACTTTCACAAGTTATTATGCCTTGTGACTGTGACTGTAGCTTAGGAGTGCAATGCGTCGTCCCGGGGGTTGCTGCGTCGGGTTGCGCGTCGCCGAATGTCTGCGGCGGCGAGTGCTGCGGGTGCGGGGGCACGCGGCGGCTCGTGCCGTGGCGGTGGGTGCGCGGGGCTCCGGGTCGCGGGGTGGCGGTTGCGCGTTGCGGCGTGCATTCGTTGTTCCGTGATTGGGAGTCTCGTGCATTCGTTGTTGCGGTGTGCGTCGCTGCGTGCTTTCGTGCTCGCAGTGTTCGTTGTTGCGGGCATTCGGCGGCGTGTGGTTCGGCGTGGTGGCTTTCGGGATGACGTATTGCACTCGTAGTTTAGTTTTATGAATTGTTCTTCTGACATTCAAAAGTACCAGTAATGGTTT
Organism: Diarsia brunnea; assembly: GCA_949774965.1. Lineage (NCBI taxonomy): Eukaryota > Metazoa > Arthropoda > Insecta > Lepidoptera > Noctuidae > Diarsia > Diarsia brunnea. The sequence continues at coordinate 10,911,795 of OX459007.1, read as the reverse complement.
AATTGAAATAAATGCTTTGACTTTGACTTTGACTTTTACACAATTAAGCAGGATATATAGGATTATACCGCGTAAATTTACTCGTGCAATATTTATTACAATAATAAATGATACATGTAAAATGTTTAAAAAATCATTCTAATTATAGTCTAGAGAGGACCGACCAGCTAATACTATATTTTTTTCTTGGGTATACAATCAAATAACGCTTCTCGCTTCAGGCGGAGCGAAGGGAGTGTCAGACTTCTATTTACTAAAATCAACCACCTTCTTTCTTAGCTCATTGTGTTCCGAAGCCCCGGTATCTCTTTCGAACAAACCGAAGAGCTAGAATCTCGTAACACGTGCTACGCGGCATCCCACGGTGAGCTACGGCGTAGCATACTCGACTTTTGACTGACATTCTGTAATAACGTTATGAAGGCAATTTAACCATACATTTTTAGAAATGCCTCAAAAATGTACCTACTCAAATGACTAACATGCTTAAACAAAAGATTTTTAAACCATATCGTCGAGATCACAATAATTAGTAGTTTATCGTTGCTAACTGCGTAGCGCATAGCATTGTGATTTGTGCTAGCTTGTAAATCAACAACTACAATTTTTCCAACTATGTTTAGTTCAGCTGCCAGTCTACCCGGTTGCAGCTAAATACCAGTATTTCACACGGAGCGACTGCCTATCTGTAACAACTACCAACGATCTGTATATGGCAGCCGGGACCAACAGCTTAACGTGATTTCCGAGACACGGAGGAATGTAATAGGTGGTCACCCATCCACAAACCAACCTAGGCAAGCGCGGCTGCACCTTAAGGTCGACCCGAGTGGCACGAACTCTTATATTGGCGAAGTATTGAATTTATTTTTTAAATATTTTCCTGTATCGTTGTTATTGATGTTATCGCACATGTTAGAGATACAAACAGTATCTTTATAGTTCAATAGGTGCCATCAAATATGTTGTATCCTTCGTCACTGATTAATTGTCATATTATTATGTGAATGTAAATTACCGTAATGTAGGTCAGATATAATCTTATCACACGCGGTTGCTTTCTAATTTCACTATAAATACTGGTTCCTTCAGAATATAACTTATACTCACACTGTCCTCACAGGAGTTCACTTTAGAGTTTTGTGAGTCAAAGTAAACATTGGAAAGGTAAGTGATTTTAATTGTTTATTTATGTCGGCCTGGGACTGAACTAGAAACATAGTTGATATAATAAAACTTTTGGTTATCTTTGATGAAATAAATATATAATTTTTTTTGTGGTCGGATCAGCGTGACTTCATCCCCCATTTTCATCTATTAGTCGTTATCTCCTGGTTTTTGGTCACAATATCTTTTACACAGTCCATAAAAAATCTTTGGAGTCCAATTATGATTTGATATTTAATATGGTATTTAACAAAAGTTATGTTCAAATTTCAGATGCAGAGCGTACTCCTCGTGGTGTTGTTAGCAGCGGTCGCAACAGCTGCAGTAGTCAGCAATGAAGTGCCTGACGTGGCGGTTTTACCTGACGTGGCTGACGCAGACGAACTGGCTGAAATTGACATGAACGAGATGCCAGAGGTTTATGTGACTGACGTGGATGAACTGATTGATGCAGCTGACTTGACTGATTTGGCTGAGGACACTGGGGTAGCCTCTCGACGCAACTTGGCCTCAGGGTCCATTGGTTCGTCCGATGTGCGGCTGTACAAGTAAGTATTGACCCACACAACATAAACTAATGTAACAAAAGATTCCCATTGTTAGAGAACCACAATTTGAGGCAATGTTGTGTTGATTCAGCAAGAAGTTGAGTTGTATGACATAGATCTCGGGGAGCCTAAAGTTTAGCCATGAGTAGAAGTGACATTCCTGACCACCTCCATTTGTTGTGTTTCCAGTACCGATCACAGGACGAGCGGCGTCGCGGGTCACATCACTACGAGAGATATAACAATCCGCACGAACCGCCGGCTAACTGCAATCCGGGTGAACCGCATTGGGGCTTCACAGAATGCAACCCCCTCCATCCTGAGTGGGGGAGTTGGAAACTCCTTTGTCGTAATTAGGATACGATCAGCTGTAGGCCGCGGATTTGCCTACAACGTTCAAGTCTGGGGGAGATAATATGTTTTTTTTTTGGTATTTTAGATATTTTTGCAAGAAAAATGTTAAGTTTTATACATATTTTAGTGTCTTTTATTTATAAATAAAGACGTTTTAAAAATATTTGGTTGTTTTTGTTTGAATATTATTCCATAACCATTTCACGATAGGTCGTAGATGAACTATGAAAGTTTTGTTTGGTATTTAAACTTTATTCTTTTAAGTTTTATAAAGATATCTTCATGATGATGATCATGAGTCAATCACCTGCGTGATTGTGCCTTAGTAATTAGAGCACACAAAACAAAAAGACACAACACCATAAATATCTACTGGCTCTCTTATCTTTTCCTGATCAAGGGTTTCACGAGGCAAACACCAATTTTATAAATGTCAAAAAAATATGAATTTTTGGAATCTACTATTAATAAGTAATACCTAACATAAAGACAACTACAGAACTATATTCGTATTACCCGCCATATCCAAAATTCTGAAAAAAAAAAAAAACTTTCGTGTAGTAAAATATCTCGAAAAAAATATATTCTCTTAGTAAACCAATACGGGCTTAGACACGGAAAATCAACAGAACCAGTAGTGAATCAAATCATGGAATTTAACCTCTAACCTAACTAAAATCGTTAGGACAAACGGAAAAATGCCTTTCCATGTTTCTTAATCCGGCAAAGGCATTTGATACGATTTCTGTCTCCCTTTTATTAAACAAATTAGAGGCATTGGGTGATAGGGATCCAGCTTGAACTTTTCAAAATCAATCTCTCTGGGCAAACTCAATGTGTCCAAGTTTATAAGCATAAAAATTCACACCTTCCAGTTACACACGTTGTGCCTCAGGGAAGTATACTGGGGTCCACCCTATTCCTCGTGTACCTAAATGAGCTTACTTGTCTCAAAAAAACCAAAGGTGAATTTATATTATTTGTTTTTGGACCCATGATAAGATGTGCAATCTCGTATTTGCCTGTCTTAATTAAAACGAAATAATTAGGGAAATTTAGTTCTTTATCTTAGTAATTGTTGATTCCGAAAATTCATATTATTATTTTGTTGACATTTAAAAAATTGCTCTTTGCCTCGTAAAGTGAGTGATAAGAGAGCCAGTAGATATTTATGGTGTTGTGTCTTTTTGTTTTGTGTGCTCTAATTACTAAGGCACAATCACGCAGGTGATTGACTCATGATCATCATCATGAAGATATCTTTATAAAACTTAAAAGAATAAAGTTTAAATACCAAACAAAACTTTCATAGTTCATCTACGACCTATCTTGGAATGGTTATGGAATAATATTCAAACAAAAATAACCAAATATTTTTAAAACGTATTTATTTGTAAAAGACACCAAAATATGTAGACACTTTACATTCTTCTTGCAAAAATATCTACAATACTAAAAAAAAACATATTATCTCCCCCAGACTTGAACGTTGTAAGCAAATCCGCGGCCTACAGCTGATCGTATCCTGATTACGACAAAGGAGTTTCCAACTCCGCCACTCAGGATGGAGGGGGTTGCGTTCTGTGAGGCCCCAATGCGGTTCACCCGGATCGCAGTTAGCCGGCGGTTCGTGCGGATTGTTATATCTCTTGTAGTGATGTGACCCGCGAGGCCGCTTGACCTGTGATCGGTACTGAAAACATAACAAATGGAGATGGTCAGGAAAGTGTTGCAAAATGAAGTATCCACTCTTAGGATCACTATAACTATTTATTTATGGCTGAACTTTAAGCTGCCCGAGATCAATGTCATGCAACTCAACATCTTGCTTAATCAACATAACATTGCCTCAAATTATGGTTCTATAGCAATGGGGATCTTATTTACATTAGCTTATGTTCTGTTAGTCAATACTTACTTGTATAGACGCACATCTGAAGAACCAATGGATCCTGAGGCCAAGTTGCGTCGAGAGGCTACCGCAGTGTCCTCAGCCAAGTCAGTCAAGTCAGACACGTCAACCAGTTCATCCACGTCAGTCACAAAAACCTCTGGCATCTCGTTCATATTCACGTCAGCCAGTTCGTCTCCGTCAGCCACGTCAGGCAGCACCACCACGTCAGGCACATCATTGCTGACTACTGCAGCTGTTGCTGCCGCTGCTAACAACACTACGAGGAGTACGCTCTTCATCTGAAATTTGAACATTACTTTTGTTTAACATCATATTAAATATCCCAAGTTAATTCTACACTAAAGAAAACCGTGATGGACTGCGTAAAAGATGATATTATATGTAATAAGAAAACTTGACATGATCATTAATGTATAAGCATTGGTTAAGAAGTGATGCTGTGCCGACCACAAATAAAAGTGATATCTTTATTCTACCACAGGAAGCCAAAGGTTTGACTTTACCATGTTTCTAGTTCATCGCTAGACCAAAATAAATAAACAATTAAAATCACTTACCATTGCAAAGTTTACTTTGATTCACAAAACTTTAAAGTGAACTGTGAGTACAGTGTGAGTATAAGTTATATTCTGAAGTAGCCAGTATTTATAGTGAAATTTAGAAAGCAACCGCGTGTGATATGATTATATCTGACCTACATTGCGGTAATTTACATTCACTAAATAACGTGACAATAATTGGTGACGAAGGAAAAAATAAGTTAGATTACACCGATTTAATTATAAAGGTATGGTTTGTGTCTCGTTTTTTTTATGGGGCGTGGGAAATCATCAAATGACTTCTCCCGCTCTTGGCAGAGTGGTAGGGAGTATCAGACTTCTACTGACTAAAAACCACCCATGTTCCTTCTTAGTAGCCCTTTTTGTCGAGGCCGCGGTATCTCTTTCGAACAACCCGCAGCCCGATTATTTGTATCTCTTACAAGCGTTTACGCCGTACGACATTTCGTACAAATTTTCATGTTCTGTTTTCAACTAATTATTTAGATATATTATATCATTTCGAAAAATCAGGACATGAAACATTTGATGAAATGCCGTAAGACGTAAAAGCTCTTACTTTTGCGACAATTATTACAATGATACATGGAAAATGTTTTGAAAATCATTGTAATTATGGTCTGGAGAGGATCGACCTGCTGGTATATCTCATAAGGCTCAGTATCCACCAAAGCGGAGAGGAGTGGAGACGAGAGGAGATGTGCGGAAATCGACCAATCACATTAGTTAAAATTTACATCTGGTCTTTCACCCTTCCTGTGACTGGTCGAATTTGGCACATCTCCTCTCCGCTCTGCTCGTCTCCATTTTGGTGGATAACGGGCCTAACACGCTACCGGGGCAATCGGGGCTTCCGGGGCTACGTGGAATGCTACGGAGAGCTGCGGCGTACCACAATCGACTACGATAACGTGATCTTCATTGATCTATTATTTGAGCCTGTTTGAAGTTCAGTAGTGAAAAGTTAGTTTTTTTTTAATAACTATCAATCGTTTATTTGCAGAGAATATTGGTTGTAATATGGATATTAGTCAAATATCATATCAATAAATTGATTAACAGTTTAATTTGACAAATCGTAATAAAGGGATACTCCGAATACGAAGAAACACCGAGGTTATACTCTCGAGGTTGTATTTGCAGGAGTGTACCTACCTTTGAAGACACCTAAAATAATTTTAAATAGGCAGATAACTATACATTTTTGGAAATGCTTCAAAATTGTATCTACTTAAATGACTTACGCGCTTAAATGAAAGTTGTTTTAAACCATATCATCGAGATCACAATAATCGGAGTCGAGTGTGCTACGCCGTAGCTTGTCGTAGCAGACTGCGGAGCGCGTAGCGTTATGATATGCGCTAGCTTGTAAATCCTCTACTAGTCCATTGAAATGTTAGATTTAGCGTGCATTTGTTAGAGAATACAATTTTATTTTTTAGATGCCAAGAAGGGGTCAGTTTGAAGTTAAACCCAAGTTTGTGGGGTTGCAGCCCTTGTCCCTTGGCCACCATCTTGGAAAAAGTGAAAAAGGGAAACGCTTCAACGCGAAACGGGGCAAACGAAGCGAGGATGACCTGCAAGTGGGGCAATTTGGGGTTGGACATTGGAATCGCTGGGGTCACCAATTGGCTAGTTTTATGGAGAAGGAGGGCGGGCCTCTTTATGATGAGCACCTATATCAAAAAACGTGAGCACAGGAAGTGGACATGGCAGAGCCCCGATGTTGCGACTAAAAATGAGATTGACTTTCTTATGTCTACCAACTAGCAAAATATGTTTAATGATGTCTGTATCTGTGATGATTCGGTGAAAACCGGAAGCGATCACTGCATGGTAACAGGCACATTGAACATCACAGATCCAAATCCAAAACCCCGAGAGCTTTCAGCTGGAACTACAGAATCGTTTCGAATGCCTAGGAAGCACCGTGGACGATTACAACGATGGGTTTGTGGAAACTGTCCATGAATACGACTGTGTCTAAATTCTTTAAGATACGTCGTGCAAATAACATAAAAAAGCTCTCAGATGACACTCTTAATTTTATGGGCAGCTGTACACGTCAACCAGTCAACCCTTTGAAAATCTAGCGAAAGACCCCAGAGCTAGACTGACCCGACACTATACCGAAGACATCCCGGATGTCAGCCTGTACGAGATTAGGACGGCTCTGAAACAGCTTAAAAACAACTAGGCACCGGGTTATGACGGAATTACGGCCGAACTTTTGAAGACGGCCGGTGCCTCATCATATTGGATTTAACTTTTAATTCATCCCCCTTTGATATCTAAGTAATAAAATTGCGTCCTATAACAAATGCACGCTAAATGTAACATTTCAATGGACAATACCACCATTTTCTCAACTATGTTGAGTTGGAAAAATGGTGGAGCTGAATACCAGTATTTCACATGGAGCGACAACCTATATGACCTGCACAAGCCAAATAATACTGGATAATACGTTGCCCTTTGGTAAAACTGGGTGTCAAACTTTCAGGTCACTAACTACCTGTAACGACTGCCAAAGACAGCCGGGACCAACAGTTTAACGTGCTTTCCGAAGCACGGAGAAAACTCGGCATGTAATGGGTGGTCAACCATCCACAGACTAACCTAGGCAAGCGCGGCTTAACCTAAAGATCGACCCGATTAGCAGTTATTGATAAGCCACGAGCTCCTGTATTAGCAACCTACTGAATATTTTTTTAAACATTTTCCTGTATCGTTGTTATTGATGTTATCGCACATGTAAGAGATACAAACAGTATCTTTATAGTTCAATAGGTGCCATCAAATATGTTGTATCCTTCGTCACTGATTAATTGTCATATTATTATGTGAATGTAAATTACCGTAATGTAGGTCAGATATAATCTAATCACACGCGGTTGCTTTCTAATTTTACTATAAATACTGGCTCCTTCAGAATATAACTTATACTCACACTATCCTCACAGGAGTTCACTTTAGAGTTTTGTGAATCAAAGTAAACATTGGGAAGGTAAGTGATTTGAATTGTTTATTTATGTCGGCCTGGGACTGAACTAGAAACATAGTTGATACTAGCTGTGCCCGCGACTTCGTTCGCGTGCTTGTCGGAAACTAAAATGCGTCGCTTAGATAAAAGTACATTAAATCATTGCCCTGCGGTAACTTACTGCCGCTGTAGAAAATAAGAAGAGGGTAATGCAAAGTACTGACTATGTCTAATACTAAAGTTTAGATGGATGGGTGTTTGTTAATCAACCACGTCAGAACGGCCGAACGGATCTTGAAGAAATTTGAAACAGGTACATTATAGTCGACAGGCACTGTCGTTGGCGCGTTCGTGTTCCACGCGCGCCTCAAAGGGATGTCAGCAACATTGAAGGGGCCCCAAGAACCGACGCCCGTCGGGGCTGCGGGTTGTTCGAAAGAAATACCGCGGCCTCGACACATAGGGCTAACAACACACCACATCTATATAAAGACATGTTTGGCGCAGTGGCGGGACGGTTAACAGTAGCACTGCGTGTCGAAGGTTCGATTCCCACACGGTACAAAAAAAAAAAAATTAAAAAACACGCCTGCCATGACAAAAAGTAAACTAAAAAATAAAAAACAAGTCAAACGAATTCAGTGATGAATGGGAGCAAGGTCCCGTAAATGTATTCGAAAATGGAAAACTGTAAACTAAAACTTTTATTGCAGTCGGGGGACAGTTCGGTGGAACAATTCTTTACAGGTCCCCCGACTGCAATAAAAGTTTTAGTTTACAGAAAAAAAAATTCTACAGATTTATTATAATAATATGTATAGATAGTAAAACTTTTGGTTATCTTTGATGAACTAAAGATATATTTTTTTTTATGGTCGGAGCAGCGTGACTTCATCTCCCATTCTCCTCTATTAGTTGTTATCTCCTGGTTTTTAGTCACATTATCTTTTACACAGTCCATAAAAAATCTTTGGAGTCCAACTATGATTTGATATTTAATATGGTATTTAACAAAAGTCATGTACAAATTTCAGATGCAGAGCGTACTCCTCGTGGTGTTGTTAGCAGCGGCCGCAACAGCTGCAGTAGTCAGCAATGAAGTGCCTGACGTGGTGGTTTTACCTGACGTGGCTGACGCAGACGAACTGGCTGAAATTGACATGAACGAGATGCCAGAGGTTTATGTGACTGACGTGGATGAACTGATTGATGCAGCTGACTTGAATGCCTTGACTGAGGACACTGCGGTAGCCTCTCGACGCAACCTAGCCTCAGGGTCCATTGGTTCGTCCGATGTGCGGCTGTACAAGTAAGTATTGGCCCACACAACATAAACGAATGTAACAAAAGATGGGGATCTTTTGTTACATTCGTTTATGCTATTGCTATTATTGCCCATTGCATTGTGGTTCTCTAAAGAACCACAATTTGAGGCAATGTTATGTTGATTCAGCAAGAAGTTGAGTTGTATGAAATATATCTCGGGGAGCTTAAAGTTTAGCCATGAATAGAAGTGACATTAAGAATGGATGCTTCATTTTGCTACACATTCCTGACCATCTCCATTTGTTGTGTTTCCAGTACCGATCACAGGACGAGTGGTGTCGCGGGTCACATCACTACGAGAGATATAACAATCCGCACGAACCGCCGGCTAACTGCGATCCGGGTGAACCGCATTGGGGCCTCACAGAATGCAACCCCCTCCATCCTGAGTGGCGGAGTTGGAAACTCCTTTGTCGTAATTAGGATACGATCAGCTGTAGGCCGTGGATTTGCCTACAACGTTCAAGTCTGGGGGAGATAATATGTTTTTTTTTTATATTTTAGATATTTTTGCAAGAAAAATGTTAAGTTTATACATATTTTAGTGTCTTTTATTTAAATAAATACGTTTTAAAAATAATTGGTTGTTTTTGATGGAATATCATTCTATCACCATTTCAAGATAGGTCGTAGATGAACGATGATGAACAATCAACAACATACTAAAGTTTTGTTTGGTATTAAAACTTTATTCTTTTAAGTTTTATAAAGATATCTTCATGATGATGATCATGAGTCAATCACCTGCGTGATTGTGCCTTAGTAATTAGAGCACACAAAACAAAAAAGACACAACACCATAAATATCTACTGGCTCTCTCATCTTTTCCTGATCAAGGGCTTCACGAGGCAAACACCAATTTTATAAATGTCAAAAAAATATGAATTTTTGGAATCTACCATTAATAAGTAATTAATACCTAACATAAAGAACTAAATGTCTCTAATTATTTCGTTTTAATTAAGACAGACAAATACGAGATTGTACATCTTAATATGGGTCTAAAAACAAATAGGTGTAAATGAATCGGTTCACTAAAGAAAGGAATATAAAATAGCAGTGCTTATCATGTTCTTAGTGAGAAAATATGCCATGTGTTGCCATTTTAGATTCCTTTCTTTAATGAACCGGGTTATATGCCCGTGGCTTCACCCGCGTAAAGTTTGGTTGTGCCACGGGAACATGCGACTGGTAAAAAGATCTTATCTTTACACATGGAATACTTTTATGCAGATCAAGACTATAAAAGGTGTAAAAGTACCTTAAACGAAGCCGAAAGGCCATTTCTTTTCTCCCCATCACTGCGATATTTTTTTTGTTTCAGACCATATCATTTCACCTGGAAACCCCCTAGTTACGAAAATATTGGGGGTCGAAGTTCCAAAATTATTCACAGCTATTTAAAAAAAAATATAATATTATAACTTTACTTAAATTATTTTTCACCCACAAAAAAAGTCGTTTCCCAGCAATAATTTTTGCGTAGGGCTACTTAGTTTGATGTACATAATGCTTGGTTGATAAAGTCCGCCCTTTTTTTTTTTTTGGCGGGTGGAAAATCATCGAATAACTCCTCCCGCTCTTGGGCAGAGCGAAAGGGAGTGTCAGACTTCTACTGACTAAAAACCACCCATGTTCCTTCTTAGCCCTTTATGTCGAGGCCGTGGTATGTCTAGTCCGCCCTTAGGCTCGGTGGAGCGACGATCTTTGCAAGGTGACTCGTAGCAACTGGATGAGAGTTTCCGAGAATCGAGCTGAGTGTCGTGCGATTAAAGAGGCTTATTAAATATCCAGCAGTGGAGTACTGTAGGTTGATGATGAAAGCCATAGTTTACAAACCATAGCTATGATTATAGATGATAATGCGACAAAGAATCTGAAGCAGGCATTTCAACAAACCTTTGGAGGCCACTGTATGTACTTAGGTTATGACTGTTTTTCTTGTGAAACTTATTTATGTATTTAATGTTGTTTATAGTTTAAATAATATCGTAATTTAGTAAATGAGAGATGGACAGACGACAAAGTTGTCATCGGGGGAAAAACTTGGATGATGCTGTCACAGGATGTGGAGATTGGCACAAGAAAAGAGAGGATTATACCCAGCAGAGGGTGAATTCAGGCTCCGTCGGGGCAGCGGGTTGTTCGAAACAGAAACCACGGCCTCAACACAAAGCGCTAAGAAGAAACATGGGTGGTTCTTAGTCAGTAGAAGTCAGACACTCCCTACCGCTCTGCCTGGACCGGGAGGAGTCATTTAATGATTTCCCACCCACCAAAAAAAAAGGTGAATTCAGGCTGTGAATGATGATAATGATGACATACAGACATTTGTTTAAGGAAATTTCTAAACGCTTAGTTGACGCTTCTCGTGACCCAAGGGCTGGCTTTTATCTTGGCCAGAGGCTAAGTGTTGCCAGTCTTTTGGGCACATTACCGGCTGACAGCGTTGAGGAGCAGTTTTTTAATGCCCTTTTATAGTTTATTTATTAGTTTTTAATTAATGTACATAGTTAGTTAACTCGACATTAAATAAATTACCCCAGACATTTGTATTAAATCTTAATCACCATATATTCGTATCATTATGCGTGAGTAGAAGAGTTAGTTCTATAAAAAATATCACAAAAACTGACTAATACTTTCACGCTAGTAGATAACTTTAAATGGTGTCATTTCACTAGTTATTTACTTAATCGCTGATTTATTAAGGTTGTGTAGTTATTTTTAAAATAATAGGTCAGATTAGTCTTATCAATGCGTTTAATTTCACTATAAATACTGGCTCCTTCAGAATATAACTTATACTCACACTGTCCTCACAGGAGTTCACTTTAGAGTTTTGTGGATCAAAGTAAACATTGGAAAGGTATGTGATTTTATTTATTTATTTATTTTGGGCTTGGAATTAACTAGAAATATAGTCGATATAGGAGGGGGGGGGGAGGAGCTCGTGACTTAATAAGAACTGCCACTCGGGTCGATCTTTAGGTAAAGCTGTGCTTGCCTAGGTCGGTCTGTGGATGGGTGACCACCCGACATACCGAGTTTCCTCCGTGCCTCGGAAAGTACGTTAAACTATCGATCCCGGCTGCCATATGTAGACCTTTGGCAGTCGTTACAGGTAGTCAGTGACCTGAAATTCTGACATCCAGTCTTACCAAAGAGTATCGTATTACCTAGTATTAACTGGGTTGTGGAGGTCAGATAGGCAGTCGCTCCATGTAAAATACTGGTATTCAGCTGCATCCGGTTAGACTGGAAGCCGACCCCGACATAGTTGGGAAAAGGCTAAGCAGATGATGATGATGATGATAGTCGATATAGGGGAAAGTAGAACATTTGGCTTTCGATGTTAGCACTATGAATACTGGATCCTACAAAAAATAACTTATACGACTCTATCTTCAAAGCAATTCACTTTACGCAGTATCACGGTGATATAAAATTAAAAAAATATTTAATTAGTAATTTTCTTAAAAAAAACTATGTACAACCGACAACCCTATTGGTCTTCAGACACAATATCTCTGTTTCATTCCAGATGAAAAGCGTACTCCTCGTGGTGTTGTTAGCAGTGGCAGCAACAGCTGCGGAAGTCAACAATGAAGTGCCTGACGTGGTGGAGCTGCCTGACGCGACTGACGGAGACAATGGGGCTGACGTGGACGTGAATGAGATGCCAGAGGTGGTTGTAACTGACGGGGATGATCTGTCTGACGCGGCGGAGACTGCGGAACTCACTCCACGTCAGCAGTTTTGGGGAACGATCGGCCCTTCAGATAGAATTTTGCACAAGTGCGTATATAGAAAATAATTTAGTTTCTTAAGCTTAGCTCGTCCACATAGCATAAGGGAAATTGTCATCTATACGTTTTTATTTAACGTGTTCTGAAAATAAATTATTTACATTGTAAATATGGCCTTGTTGGTCTAGTGGTCGCAAGCGCGATTGCTGTACATTAGGTCCTGGGTTCGATTTCCGGATGTGTTATTGAGTGTTTCCTTCAGGAATTTCACAGTAGGTTTTTTTTTTGGGCGGGTGGAATTCATCAAATATCCCCTCCCGCTCTTGGGCAGAGCGTAAGGTAGTGTCAGACTTCTACTGACACCGTGACTAACCCTTCGGGGCATGCAGGCGTGATATATAATGCTATGCCATGTAGGATTAGGATCGAAATTACTTTTAGCTTCCGATGAACTCAATTTTTTCTGACCTTGACTATTTTTTCTTTACAGTGCCACGCGTTTCGCAGGACCAACTGTTAATGGACATCATCATGATATACGTATCACTCTAAACGCTAGGATATCTGCCATCCGTGCTGGTGCAGTCCTTTATGACGGTGCACGATTATCTATCAGAAATGGAGGGGTTGGGGCCAATCATGTTCATTTCAGTGTACGAACCTCTCCAGGGCGGGGTTACCACATTTTAATAACAATCCATGGGCGCTAAATAAGAGATTTCTGTAACCTAATTAAGTAAGACATTTCACAATTCCACGACATCTCAATTTATCTGCTTTAGTTTCGTGCTGCCTCCTGCAGCACACATCTACACTAGAAAGACGGTACGGGAAATTGAAATAAATAGTTTTATTGTTTAATAAATTTATTGTTTTATTTGTAATGAATTATGACCATATATTATGTCATATTTACCATTTTGACCTATTTGATATTTCTGTAGCAAAATTTGAATTTAATTAGTTGAGATATTTTTTTTTATATTTTACTTAAAATCAGGCAATTAATTTATTTTTATTCATTTCTTGCCCGATTTTAAATAAATTAAAATATGAACTATGCTTTTGATACTTTTTTACATTGTATAAATTAAACTCAGTGAATAATTACAAAATTACATACTTTAGGTGCATTTGACTATGTCTGATCTCAAAACATTGTAACGTTAACATTTAACAGGGGGAGCCTGATAAATGTAAGGCCACAATAAGCATTTTCCTACCTAGGAGGAGAGCACAGTTTAAGAGAAAAAGGGAAAAGGTAAACAGTTATTTAATTTTAAGACAATATATATACAAATAAACCTAAAATATCTATCAGGCCCTACCTACCGGATGCTGGAGAATTCTTATTAAAATAATATACAAAAATTAGGGAAACCGGGGTGAAGGTCCTTAGATACGAAGAGTCCAGGGGTTTCTCAGATGGAAAGCCTCAAGTCAGGCCTTCCAGTCGTTGAGCTCGCAAAGGGGCCGGTTGTAGCCTGCAGTCAATCTTCCGCTACCATCAGACGCGGAGGAGGCGCGAGGATCAAGGAAAACGTCCCTCCTGCTGTAGCAGTAGCCGGCGGACGTCAGGAGTGCCGAAGAGGAGACCCGAAGAGGAGGATCGAGGAGGAGGGCCGAGGAACCTCGTCACTCGGGCACTTTTCTTCACGACGCAGACCACCGTAATCAAGATTATATTGCTCAAAAAACTAATAAGCTTCGTAGTTGAGATGTTTTCTGTACCGAGCCCTGGCGTAGACTGATTCTGACGACCCGGTTCCCAGTCATCCTGACATTTTTAAATTTCGAGCTTTTGTTCTAGAACATTAAAAATAAAATCAATTTATAACGATGTACAATGAGGTATCAATTACTTATACAACCTACTCCTAACTCCAGCAGCGAATTAAAAATAAAAACCCATATAGAAAACACAAACATTACAACATACATACAAAACATGAACAATTACACACGACACATACACATACATCTCAGACACATTTCACACACATCTTACACACATAATATTATATAACATAGTACACTTATTTAAATAAGCTGGTGTAAAGTCTATCACGTTGTCTTCTGATTTTCATGTCATTTCAATTTACTTCCTACAAATTGGAATAAATACTAATAAACTACTAATTGGAATAAATAAGTGGAATAAATACTTGAAATTGTAGTTACTGAAAAGCCCTAATTCAGTCATGTTTTTGCTTATTAAAATAAACTATTTGTATTTGTAAACTATTTGTATATTTATTTGTATACTTAAATATTTCCTTTCGCCTTGTTACTGACTTCGGTCGCCGATCAAATGCATAGTATAATGGTGGTAATACGAATCAGTCGTGTCGCTATGATCTGATATTGGGATTATCGTCTTTGAAAATATACCATAAATTAGGGCTAAGTTATCTTCCACTGCCTAGCCTTGATGAACTTTATTTGGATCGGCTTTTAGTCTTACCAGTTCCAGCTGAATACCAGTATTTTACATATTTTATGTCTGTGTAAAATACTGGCTATCTGACCGCAACAACCCAATCAGAAGGAAAACTATGGCTAGGTATATTTAAACAATCAATGTTCTTTCCTTTACCTACTGTTTAACCGACTTCCAAAAAGGAGGAGGTTCTCAATTCGTCTGTATGGTTTTTGTTTAATTTTTTTTTAATGTTTCATATCGCATATCTCCGTCATTAATGAACCGATTTTCAAAATTATTTTTGTGTTCGAAAAGGTATATTCCCGAGGTGGTCCCATTGTCACCAAGTCAGGATCTGATGATGGGATCCCAGGGAATCGAGGGCAACTCTCAAACTTTATGGGCACTTATGACGTTTTCCATGCATTTTCTAAACGTGTGGTCATCATAATACCGTGTGGATTCACTGATGATGATGGAAGGTAAAACTCCTCAACGGTTAAGAGTTGAAAGAAAATTCTTTCAAAACTATACGTACTTATGAAGTGATAGTTGTATTCTTTCAGGGTATAAGGTTGCCCTGATAATAGAAGGTAAAAATCATTAACCGACTTTAAAAAAGGAGGTTCTCAATCTTTTTTTTATGTATATTCACCGATTACTCGGAGGCGCCTGAACCGATATAGAAAATTCTTTTTTTGTTGAAAAGGAGATATCCCAAGGGTGGTACCATGATAAGAAAATCGGAATATGGTGAGGGCATCCCAAAGAAATCGAGGACAACCCTCAAATTGTATAGGCATGTGTTGTATTGGTGTGTTTCGTGCTTTTTCTAAAGTTATTTATTTATTTTTCTTTAAATTACCCCGTCAAGTTTATCACTTCAACAAAATGGCTGAAATTAATAAAAAATAAAAGAATATTCTGACTTTGACTGTTTTTTTCTTTCTGTAAAAACCTATGAAGCTGTTTTATTCTCCAATTGCATCGAGCGTACTAGGATAAAATCAAAAATTATTTCATCTGGAAAAATATACCTATCGACGACGAGCCAGCAGAGTAGGTAAGCAGTACTGGCAGTGAGCTGACCGTGTTGGTCAAGTGAAATATAACTTCAGAAAGAAGTCCCCACTTCCTCGAACCGTGAGCATATGTCCACTAGTGGGCTGCCACAGGCACACAACAACAGCGAAGTATCTAATTCCTATTGTAAATCCAGATACCTTCTATGTGCGCTTGCTGAGCTTGAGCTCGTGGGTTCGATTTCCGGGTCGAGCAAAGTGTTATTAGGCTTCAGAAATTCATGATTTATCAAGAATTTTTCAGAAGCAGTCACTGTCTCTGGATTTGTGCCTATTTGATGGCAATAAAGTCGCCCTCTAATACATTCACATAATCGGTGAAATGTGGGTGTATTATTAGGTTCACCTTTGCTTAACCCTATGGGAATTAAGGCGTGCTGTTTATTAAGAACAGTGACTTAATAATAATAGCTGCATGTGATGATTTTACAAGCGAAGCAGTACTTGCCGAAGTCGGTCCACGGATGGGCTACCATCCTTAAAATACCGACTTCCCACCGCGTCACGGAAAGCGACTATCATTGGAAGAAGATCGACCTATCTCAATCCCAGCCACTATGAATATTCAAAAACCAAATCAGTCCATACCGACGGATATCCGTCACCCAGGAAGGCTAGATAGGCCGTCATTCCATTAAAAATACAGGTGTTTAGCTGCATCCAGTTAGACTGGAAGTCAGCCCTAATATGGTTGGAAAAAGGATATTAACCGAAAGAATACGAACATTCACTCGTAACGAATAATATCATTAATTGAAAAATAATAAGTACCTAGTGTCATACTAGGTATACAGTATGTTATTTTAAACAAGATGTTTACATGATTCTAATAAAAATATATGAACAAAAAAAACACTGGTAAGATAACAGATAGAACCATACCAAATAGTTTGGAAAAGTCTTGCAACTCTTGCGCTTAGGACAGAAAATGTGCGTGGATTTTTTAGGTATAATCCATTTTCGTTTCATATTTTATTTTAAAACTGGAGGACAATAGCGAAAAAGAAACGGCTAACAAAGTGAGATCTGAAGGGCGTGCGGGGCCATGGCACAGTAAGGTAGTTGACAAAAAAGTCTAATTTGTCCGTCAGATAGATTTCCAAAAAATATTGGACACAATACATATTTTTTAATTTGTTCACGCGGAATCTAAAATATTGGTGTAATGTTGACGATGATGATATACAGAAATTAATAATAAATATATATCGCCATGTATAATTATGCGTGAGTAGAAACTAGTTCTATAAATAATAATCGCAAAACTTCCCCACAAGTAGATAATTTTAAATGGTGTCATTTCACTAGTTATTTACTTAATCACTGATTTATTGAGGTTGTGTGGTTATTTTTAAAATAATAGGTCAGATTAATCTTATCAATGCGTTTAATTTCACTATAAATACTGGCTCCTTCAGAATACAGCGTATTCTCACACTGTCCTCAAAGGAGTTCACTTTAAAAATTTGTGAATCAATTATACATTGGAAAAGTAAGTCCTTGGTCCTTAAAAACATGAGGGTTCAATGAGTGCCCTATTGGTCCACAGTAACAAAATCTTTGTTCCATTCCAGATGAAAAGCGTACTCCTCGTGGTGTTGTTAGCAGCGGCAGCAATAGCTGCAGAAGTCAGCAATGAATTAGTGCCTGACGTGGTGGAGCTGCCTGACGTGGCTGACGGAGACGACGTGGCTGACGTGGATGTGTACGAGACGCCAGAGGTGGTTGTGATTGACGGGGATGATCTGTCTGACGCGGCGGAGACTGCAGGAGTGACTCCACGTCAGCAGAGTTGGGGAAGCATCGGCTCCTTAGATAGACTTTTGCACAAGTACGTTTTTAGAAAAATCATTTCATTGACTTTTTTGCCACCGACTTCAAAGAAGTTCAAAGATTTTGAGTTTTCCCATCAGGAATACCACAATAGCAGCCACGGACTCTGGATTTGTGCATGGTTGATGGTAATAGGCTCGCCCCCTTTTCCATGGGTCTGAAATATACTACTGGCGATATGTGGGTGTATTAATCTGTACCCCATCGGTAAACCCTTTACGGATTACAGGCGTGATGTTATACTAACATTGTAGATTTAGGATCGAAATTGCTTTTATGAACTAAATTCTTTCTGACCATGACAATTTTTTTCTTTACAGTGCCACGCGGTCCGCGCGACCAGTTGCCAATGGACAGCATAATGATATACGTATCACTCTAAACGCTAGGATATCTGCCATCCGTGTGACTGCAGTCCTTTATGATGGTGCACGATTATCTATCAGAAATGGAGGGGTTGGGGCCAATCATGTTCATTTTAGTGTACGAACCTCTCCAGGGCGGGGTTACCACATTTTAATAACAATCCATGGGCGCTAAATAAGAGGTTTCTGTAACCTAACTATCATGTAAGACACTTCACAATCCCACGACGTCTCAATTTATTTGCTTTAGTTTCATGCTGCCTCCTGCAGGACACATCTACACTAGAAAGACGGTACGGGAAATTGAAATAAATAGTTTATTTTTAAATTTATTGTTTTATTTGTAATGAATTATGACCCGTCATATTTACCATTTTGACCTATTTTATATTTCAGCTGAATTTAATTAGTTGAGGGATTTTTTTAACTTAAAATCAGGCAATAAATTTATTTTTATTAATTTCGTGCCCGATTTTAAATAAATTAAAATATGAACTACGAGTATGCTTTTGATACTTTTTTACATTGTGTAAATTAAACTCAGTGAAGAATTACAAAATTACATACTTTAGGTGCATTTGACTATGTCTGATCTCAAAACATACATACAAAACATGAACAATAATTACACACGACACATACACATACATCTCAGACACATATGACACACATCTAACTCACATAAATAACATACACAAAACATACACTTATTTAAATAAGCTGATGTAGACTCATGTCACGTTGTCTTCTGATTTTCATGCCATTTCAATTTCCTCCAAATTGTATAAATTATAAACAGTGGAATAAATACTTGTAGTTGAAGTTACTGAAAAGTGAAGCTCCCTAATTCAGTCATGTTTTTGCTTAAAAGAACACTTCTATCACTAGCTACGAGTATGTAGTACAAAATCCTGTTTAATAAAATAAACTACCTATTTGTATTTGTAAACTATTTTTGAAGTTACTGAAAAGTGAAGCTTCCCAATTCAGCCATGTTTTTGCTTAAAAGAACACTTCTATCACTAGCTATGTAGTACAAAATCCTGTTTAATAAAATAAACTACCTATTTGTATTTGTAAACTATTTGTATACTTAAATATTTCCTGTCGCCTTGTTACTGACTTCGGTCGCCGATCAAATGCATCAGGTGGTAATACGAATCAGTCGTGTCGCTATGATCTGATATTGGGATTATCTTCTTTAAAAATATACCATAAATTATGGCTAAGTCATCTACCACTGCCTAGCCTTTTATTAACTTTATTGGGGTCGGCTTCTAGTCTTACCGGTTACAGCTGAATACCAGTATTTTACATATTTTTCATCTATGTAAAATACCGCCTATCTGACCTCAACAACCCAATGAGAAGGAAAACTAGTACTCAAGTTTATGACTTCAACGAAATGGTTGAAATTAATACAAAATAATGGAATACTCTGACTTCTGTTTTCTTTCTGTAAAAACCTATAAAGCTGTTTTTTTCTCTAATTGCATCGAGCGTACTAGGATAAGATCAAAAATTATTTCATCTGGAAAAATATACTTATCGACGATGATAGCCAGCAGAGTAGGTAAGCAGTACTGGCAGTGAGCTGACCGTGTTGGCCAAGTGAAATATAGCTTCAGAAAGAAGTTCCCACTTCCTCGAACCGTGAGCATATATCCACCAGTGGGCTGCCACAGGCACACAACAACAGCGAAGTATCTAATTCCTACTGTACTACTTACCGTGTTGGTCAAGTGAAATATACTCCTATGGGAATTGCAAGGCGTGCTGTTGATCTTACTAGCGAAGCAGTGCTTGCCGAAGTCAGTCCAAGGATGGGCTACCATAGGGCACGCCACGATAGTGGCGGTAAGTCCCCTCTTTGAGGAGTGGCTGGAGAGGCGCCACGGCGCCCTCACCTTCCGTCTGACGCAGGTACTCACCGGACACGGTTGTTTCGGGAGGTACCTGCACCGAATCAGGCGGGAGGAAACGCCCGGTTGTCACCATTGTGAGGATCGGCCGGAGGACACGGTGGAGCACACCGTGGAGGTGTGTCCCGCTTGGGCGGAGCCCCGCCGTGTTCTCGTAGCGGCGATCGGCGGCGGCGACCTCTCGCGTCCGGCCCTGGCGCAAGCCATGGTCATGGATGCTAGCGAAGGAGGTGGCGGAACGTGAGAGGGAGAGAACCTCTCGTCCCAGCCGCCGCGGGAGGCGCTCCGGGCGTCGGGGGCCACGTGATGGCTTCCGGCCACCGTAGACGCGGGCCTGTGGACGGTGAGTGATGGGTAAGCTCGCCGTCCGTCCGTCTTATGACGACAACAGGCCGTGTCGACGGCGCGTTCGTGTTCCACGCGCGCCTCAAAGAGATGTCAGCAACATGGAAGGGGCCCGCAAGGGCCGACGCCTGTCGAGGCTGCGGGTTGTCCGCAAGGGATACCGAGGCCTCGACATGAAGGGCGAAGAAGGAACATGGGTGGTTTTTAGTCAGTAGAAGTCTGACACTCCCTTTCGCTCTGCCCAAGAGCGGGAGGGGTTATTTGATGATTTCCCACGCCCCAAAAAAAAAAAAAAAAAAGGATGGGCTACCATCCTTTAAATACCGACTTCCCACCGCGTCACGGAAAGCGACTATCATTGGAAGAAGATCGACCTATCTCAATCCCAGCCACTATGAATATTCAAAAACCAAATCAGTCCATACCGAGGGATATCCGTCACTCAGGAAGGTTAGATAGGCCGTCATTCCATTAAAAATACAGGTGTTTAGCTGCATCCAGTTAGACTGGAAGTCAGCCCTAATATGGTTGGAAAAAGGAAATTAACCGAAAGAAAATGAACATTCACTCGTAACGAATAATATCATTAATTGAAAAATAATAAGTACCTAGTGTCATACTAGGTATACAGTATGTTATTTTAAACGAGATGTTTATATGATTCTAATAAAAATATATGAACAAAAAAAACACTGGTAAGATAACAGATAGAACCATACCATTTGGTCTGGAAAAGTCTTGCAACTCTTGCGCTTAGGACAGAAAATGTGCGTGGATTTTTTAGGTATAATCCATTTTCGTTTCATATTTTAAAACTGGAGGACAATGGCGAAAAAGAAACGGCTAATAAAGTGAGATCTGAAGGGCGTGCGGGGCCATGGCACAGTAGGTAGTTGACAAAAAAATCTAATTAGTCCGTCAGATAGATTTCCAAAAAATATTGGACACATATTTTTTAATTTTTTCACGCGGAATCTAAAATATTGGTGTATTGTTGACGATGATGATATACAGAAATTAATAATAAATACTCGTATATATCGCCATGTATAATTATGCGTGAGTAGAAGCTAGTTCTATAAATAATAATCGCAAAACTTCCCCACAAGTAGATAATTTTAAATGGTGTCATTTCACTAG
Organism: Diarsia brunnea; assembly: GCA_949774965.1. Classification (NCBI taxonomy): domain Eukaryota; kingdom Metazoa; phylum Arthropoda; class Insecta; order Lepidoptera; family Noctuidae; genus Diarsia; species Diarsia brunnea. Next base: position 10,890,083 of record OX459007.1, on the reverse strand, counting down.
TTATTTACTTAATCACTGATTTATTGAGGTTGTGTGGTTATTTTTAAAATAATAGGTCAGATTAATCTTATCAATGCGTTTAATTTCACTATAAATACTGGCTCCTTCAGAATGCAGCTTATTCTCACACTGTCCTCAAAGGACTTCACTTTAGAATTTTGTGGATCAAAGAAAACACTGGAAAGGTAAGTAGCTTTAATTAATTATTTATTTCGGCCTAGAGATGAACTGCAAACATCACTATCACTACATATTATAAAAACATAGTTATGAGTTTTTAACAGACAGACAGGCGCGGTGGAGTCCCACCGCGTCTGTCTGTCTGTTCGCGATAAACTCAAAAACTTCTGCACCGAATTTCATGATGTTTTCACCAATGGATAGAGTGGTTTTCGAGAAAGGTTTTAGTATATAATTTGATGCGGGTGAAGCCGCGGGCATTAGCTAGTAGTCGATAAAGGGGGAATGTAAAACCTTTGGCATGTTGTGGTCGAACAAAGATATAATTTTTTTTAGTGGTAATACTTCTCTATTAATCGTCACATGCTTTCTAGCCATACCATCTTTTACACAGCCTATAAACCGCTTTTTTGGTAGCTAAATTATAATCTTTTTTTATAAAATACTAGCTGTTCCCGGCATGCGTTGCAATGCCCTTTTTCCTACCTACTACCTGCCTGTGTACCAACTACCTACCTACCTACTACCTACTACCCTACCTACCTACTACCCTACCTACCTACCACCCTACCTACCTACTACCCTACCTACCTACCACCCTACCTACCTACTACCCTACCTACCTACTACCCTACCTACTACTCTACCGACTACCCCACCTACTCTACTATCCTACTTACTACCCTACCTACTACTCTACCTACTACACTGCCTACCTACCTACCACTTTCTCACCTTTTAAACCTTCCCTGGACTTCCACGAATAATTCAACACTATAATTAGCCAAATCGGTCCAGCCGTTCTCGAGTTTTAGCGAGACTAACGAACAGCTATTCATTTTTATATAATATAGCTGTACCCCGCGTGCGTTGCAATGCCCTTTTACCTGGCTACGTACCAACTACCTACCACCTACCTATTACCTACCTACCTACATACTAATTTCTCACCTTCTCTGGACTGCCACAAATGTTTCAAAACCAAAATTAGACAAATCGGTTTAGCCGTTCTCTAGTTTTAGCGCGACTAACTAACGGCAATTAATTTTTATATAATACGCAAACACCATTTGAAAAATCGTTTTTCTATTGGGAAAGAAACAGTAAATTATTTGTGATTATTGTGATAATGTCGTATGGTCTGTTTGAAGTTGTCATTCGTTGACTGAACAACTGAACGTCACTCAATTGTTTTGCCTTCCCGGAACCTCTCCACTAACACTTGAACTTTATGGGTACGGTATTAAAGCTCAAATTGATTTGACGTTTTAGTTAGAAAACGTTTGTATGGGAAAAAGAAAAGGGCTGTTTTTAGGGCTTTTCCGGCCATTATTCGAATTTTTCTCGCCGTAAAAACCATCCTTGAACTTCAACGAACATTAAAAAAAAAAATCAGCCAAATCGGTCAAGCCGTTTTCATGCCAAGTCGTGACAACGGAAAACGGGTTTCATTTTTATATATATAGACTAATACACTATTTTCAATGGAATTAACTTCATACAAAATCACGTTGATATCAAATTAAAAGGGTAATTTTTTGTTTTAACGTAAGGTTTCATCAGAAATTTGCCATATTGGTCCTCAGAAAAGAAATCTCTGCCATTCCAGATGAAAATCGTACTCCTCGTGGCGTTGTTAGCAGCGGCAGCAACAGCTGCAGAAGCCAGCAATGAAGTGCCTGACGTGGTGGAGCTGCCTGACGTGGCTGACGGAGACAATGTGGCTGACGTGGACGTGAACAAGATGCAAGAGGTGGTTGTGACTAAGGAGAATGAGCTGGCTGACTGGGAGACTGCGGGAGTGACACAACGTCAGCAGAGTTGGGGAACCATCCACCCCTCAGATAAAATTTTGCACAAGTATGTATCCAGAAGAAACGATTTCCAGTGGGCTGTAAGGACAGCCCCCTATAAGATGCAGCTTAAATATAACTGGCAAAATGTGGGTGTATTAATGGGTACACCTGTGTCTAACCCTTTAGGGATTGCAGGCGTGATGTTATATGTTTACATTATAAGTAAGATGTCGGGATTACTTTTAGCTTCGATGAACCCCATTTTTTCCCAAAAAGGAGGAAGTTCTCAATTCGTCTGTATGTTTTTTTTTTGTTTTTGTGCTCCATCATTAATGAACAGATTTTCAAAATTCTTTTGTGTTTGAAAAAGTATACTCCCGAGGTGGTCCTATTGTCACCAAATCAGGATCTGATGATGGGACCCCAGGGAAATCGAGGGCAACCCTCAAATTTTATAGGCACATATTATGATTTTCATATAGTTTCTAAAGCTGTTGCGTCTGATCATCATAGTATCATGTGAATTCGCTGATGATGATGGAAGGTTCAACTCCTCAACGGTTAGGAGTTGAAAGAAAATTCTTTCTTATTTATACTCACTTCTGGAGCGTTAATTGTATTATTTCAGGGTATCACGTTGACCCGAGGTGGTCCCATTGTCACCAAGTCAGGATCTGATGATGGGATCCCAGGAAAATCGAAGGCAACCCTCAAACTTTATAGGCACAAAAAAGTGACAAATAAACTTCACAAGAAAAAGCAGCTTCTGAAGTCGGTGGCAAGAAAAACGAAATCAATCAAACAAAATGTCACAGACTTCAGAAGCTGCTTTTTCTTGTGAAGTTTATTTGTCACTTTTTTGTTTTTCGTTTTTGTGTTTTTGAAGTCGGTTTTTTTGACAAAAAAGTTTTTGCTGACCATATATTTTTGTTTTCAGTGAGATGCACACCGCGTTACCAGTTGCTAACGGACGGCATCGTGATGTACGTATCAATACAGGCTCTAGGATATCTTCCATCCGTGTGAATCCTGCCAGCACCTCACCGGCTGTCCGTTTCAGTATCAGGAGTGGTGGGATTGGAAGCACTCATGTCACTTTCATTGTACAAACGGCGGCGAACCGCGGTTACACCGTTAGGATATCAATTTTGGGACCTTAAATGAAAGGTTCGTGTAGCCTAACCATAAGAGATACTTCACAATCACACAACACGACGAGCGACTTCTCAATTGGCTATTTGACTACTGTTAAAAAATCACGAAAATAACACGATGTGTGAAACAAACACATAACCCTCCTTTTGGGCTTCGCCGCAGTCGGGTAGAAAGTAGTAAAATCGATAAAAAAAATGGAGTAGCTACATGCTTTAGAAGTTTTTGGTGGGGGCACTTTCTATCCTTGTCACGCGAAACGGCCATTTGTACTACGTAACCGTGACGTAACTATGGCGGTATGAAATATAACGTCACGTTTCTGTAGCGCTGTCTTTGTCTAACACGTCATTTAAAATCAGTTAAAACTTAGCCATTATTTGATGGATTTTATTGCTTTTTCCACACATCGTGTTATTTCAGTTAGTTCTTTGAAATAATATAATATTTTCGTGATTTTTAGCAGTATTCAAATAGCCAATTCAGCATTTATTCAGCACACATCATTACTCACTTACCTACTCACAATTTGTACAACATAAACAATTACGCATCACTCATACACATACATCATTCACACATATCCAATTTGCATTCTTAATTGTATAAATTACAAATACTAGAATAAATACGGAACAGGTATTACTTGCCTAAAAGGGCACTTCTGTCACTAGCTATGTGGTATAAATCTTGTTCAAGAAAATAAACTATTAGTATTTTTAAACTATTTGTATATTTATTTGTGAGAGCAGTGGTGGCCCAGTGGTGGCGGCCCCGACTTACGAACAGTGAGTCGTGGGTTCAAACGCACGTGGGTGAGGCGCATTACTTTGTGTAATTTATTTCATCCACGCTGCTCTCAAAACGGTGAAGGAAAACATCGTTAGAAAATCGGCATGTTTTTGAACCAAAAAAGACATGTGACATCAATCAACTCGCACTGGGCCCGCGTGGTGGATTATAGCCCATCCCTCTCTTAGAGAGGTGGCCCGAGTTCTTGCAGTGGGAACGTTACAGGCTGATGATGATGCTGATGATGATAGGAGTAAGTGACTAAACAATATCAGTTTCATGTGATGATTTTCCAAGCGAAGCAGTGCTGGCTGAAGTCGGTCTAAGGATAGGTCCCCATCCTTTAAATACCGACTTTTCACCGTGCTTCGAAAAGCTCGTTAAGCGGTTAGCCTCGACTGTCATTGGCAGATGATCGCCCAATTTCAATCACAGCCGTTACGAGTGGGCCAAAAATTATAACAATCCGCTTTATCAATTAATCTTATCTTTTTGAAATCGAACCGAATTGCTCACAATCAAGTCACTAGTCTTAGTAGGTAATTATTATAAGGTTTATCGTATTTTAGACTGTTTTTATGTATTGAAATATCTATTAGTTTATTTAATTATATCTGTATGTATGTATTAGTATGTACCACTCTTGTACATGAAGTTAAAATAAATATCTAACACCTCGTTATGGAGGTCAGATAGGTAGTCGCTGCATATAAAAAACAGGTGTTCAGCTGAGTCCGGTTAGATTGGAAGCCAATCCAAATACACCTAGGAAAAGAAAAATAAGAAAGGAACATCAACTCGTATCAAATAAAATCATAAATACATTAAATAACTTATTTATTTATTTAGAAAAACAAAAAATAGTATTGCTACTAGAATTAAACCTAAATACATATATCATTTCGGCTATCGCTCAAAATAGCCCGTAACCAAATAGCCAACCTCCCTAACTATTAGCGCATCCAATAGAAGAATAGACAGCGATCACATAGTCGAATGCACGTCCTCTAACGCCTAGAATATTGACAGTCACAAAGCTATGCCCAAGGCCTCCTGCTTTGATGGTTGGAATGGCATGCTGAGCGGTCCCCGTGCGAGTCACCGTGACTGAAGTTATATTGGTGTGAGCTGCTGCCCTAACCGTGACGTCATTGTCGTGGATGATGAAAGACGCAGCGGCAACTGTGTGGACGACCCTGTGGTGTTAGACAAAGTGTAAGCAATTGTTTCAATTAGAGTGAGTCAAAGGTCTTTTGTTGCTGGAAAGATAATTGCAGAAAGGCGGTTCATAAGTAAGTTTTTGGCCCTAAGAGTTTGGCCTGTGCGTTGATCCTCAGTCAATCAGCTTTGACTTTCATATACAGGGTGTAAATTAACCCATCACACAGCCGTCAACCAAGCATTCCGTACATCACACTAAGTACCCTTACGCAAAAAAATTTGCTGAGAAACGACTTTTTTTATTTGGGTCAAAAATCACATGCTAGTGGAGGCTTTGAATAGTAAACGGGTTATGGAGGTAATTTAAGTAAAGTTATAACCTGAAAAACTAGTATTTACAAAAACAGCTGTGAAAAATTTGTAACTTTGACCCAATATCTCCGTAACTAGGAGGTTCCCAGGTATGGTCTACAACAAAAAAAATATCTCAGTGGTGGGGAGAACAAGTGCCCTTCGTTTGCGTTAAGGGTACTTTTACACCCTATATATAGATATATAGAGCTTTGGCAGTCGTTACAGGTAGTCAGTGACCTGAAATTCTGACATCCAGTCTTATCAAAGAGTATCGTATTACCTAGTATTAACTGGGTTGTGGAGGTCAGATAGGCAGTCGCTCCATGTAAAATACTGGTACTCAGCTGCATCCGGTTAGACTGGAAGCCGACCCCAACATAGTTGGGAAAAGGCTAGGCAGATGATGATGATATAGATAGATAAAAGTAAGGTACCGACCTGGCAATCAGCCTATCATCAGGGCCTATAACCCCGACAGTCAAGCTCTGTCTCGTCGCTGGAACAGTCCTCAAAGGTACGCCAGTCTCATCATAATCGTATTTCTCGACCTCAGTCTCTGAAGGCACGTCAACTTCATTTCTGACTGCAGTTGCAACTGCCGCTGTTGCTAACAACGCGATGAGAATGAAGCTATTCATCTGGAATAAAAAAATATAATCCGTAATTTTTGTCACGGCTTTTTTTCTAATATTGGCTCGAAGTATAAGTAAAAAAATAGTAAAATATAAGCTAGTCAGAAAGTTGACTGTATGGGGTGTGATAAACCAAAACCTCTTCCCTTGTTGGTTGAAGCACCATTTTAATGCATCCCATCAGGGGTTGGTTTCTATTCTAGCAAAGCAGCTAGCAAGGTAGTTTTTCGTCCTATTCGAATATTATTTGCACCGCTAAAAAGGTGCTAAAAAGCTCAGTTTCTTTCAGCGAGAAACGAGCACCAAGCGTGTATCTGACGCCCAAACCGGGAAACTATCCCGTAACTAAATTAAGAAAAAAAGTATAAATTGCAAAGAAAAAGATCGTTTTAAATCCGGTAGAAAGTGGTTGCAGAAAACATTTTGAAAGCCTTTAAAGAGCACAAGATGTTAACGTAAATATACGTCGTTTTTTAAATCGAAATTGCCAGTAGCCTAAACCATTTTAGTTAAATTGTTAACACCAACCACAATCATTTTCATTAATAAATATGAATAAATTCCACAAGTTGTGAAAATTAAAAAAAACTTACCTTTAATATTTCAGTAAGACGTGATGTATCAAATGGTAGCTCGTTATAGTGTAGACTCAATGAAGTTTAACCAGGAAAGCAGTATTTATATTGTTTGAATTGGTGAAAAACATAATTATAGATAATCGTGTCCTTATCGCGACATTTAAATTACATTTTCAGGGACTTAAGAAGGAAAATAAAATGTACAGGCAACGAGAAATGTCTAATGTTAAATACATATTATTATTATTCTATTTCGGTTCAATAAATATGCCGCACGTGTCGATGTTCATCGGAAGCAAGGGGAAAGGTAAGTATGTAATGTCGGGTCATTACATACCCATTTTCCTTTCTTCCTTTTGTACATATTAAACTGTTGATCCCGGCGGTAATTTAGATCCTTGAAATTCTTATACAAGTAGCTAGAAGCCGTATCGTATGAGCCAGTCACTTCGAGTGACTGCCTATCTAACCTTGACAAATTTATGTAGATGAATATCATTATTTTGAACGGAGCACTCCATGTAAAATAATGGTATAATGGTAATGTTGGTAACTCTCAGTCTGACCGAACGCAGCTGAATTTTATCTGGAGCGTCTGCCTATCTGACCTGCACAACCCAGTTGCTGTGTAATACCACCTTGGCAAGACTAACCCCAAAGTAATACCATTTTGTTCCAGTTTTACTGTGCAAGGGTTTTTGTGCAAGGGGAAAGAATTATAATTTTACTTTTGTCTCCGTCTGTACTTTCAATTAAAGTTAAAGCTAAAATCAAGTAGGCTATCTTAACAATTAGCAGTATTATGATAAAGCATACGATTACAATCTTATCACTCGTTCATCACTTGTCATACAGTATAAAGAGTATCTTCTGCAGAAGGATTTTCATATTATTGAGCTGCGTTTGGATCAACAAGTTCTAGTTGCATTATAAAGGTTAGTATTTTTGTTTTCATTGTCATACTTATTTTTGTCACTTCCTTTAAAAAATAATGACACTCGTTTTCAAATTAGTAGAAAACTAATATTTAGTGGTTATAGTACCTAACCTGTTATCAAGCATAATAATTATTCAGTAATTTTTGGTGACTGAAATATGAATGAAATATTAACTGTCTTTTAATCAAATCTAGAATTTAATTTAAAAAAAATTAATTTATTTCATAAATATAATAACTGTTACTACTTTTCTAAATAATGGTTGATTAAGGTTGATTATCCAAGATAGCCCGTGAAATTCAACTTTTTTAAATTTTTTGCCATTTGCCGGCGAGTGTCAGGTTGTATATTCGCGACAGTAACAAATGGGTATGTTTTTTCCAATATGCTTTTTCATCAAATAGTCACTCATGGAAGTAATATAAACTGAGAGGGTTGTTTATTTATTTTATTTATTTATTTAGTACTTGGAGGACTTACAGCTGATAAAAACAAACAAAAGAAGAAAAGAAACCATAGTCACCAGAAAGCCAATTACAAATCCTCACGTATAGATATGTAATAAAATTATTTATAGTGTGAGCACAAAACAAAAACGCCTTATTTAAATTTAATCATGTATGCATAATAATAATCTGACGTCTGTGATGACTAACAGCAATATATTGGTCGTTGACCCAAAAAAATAACCATAAACTTTGTTATCGTTACTAATCAATACTCATCATGTCTGCGGGGAGTTTACCTAAGACAAATTATAAGTCCTTGTATAGACAGGTACTTACCTCGACTATCAACTGTCTGATAAGCTTGTATTTTGAGTTTCTTATCATAATAATTCATACGGAAATCAGATAACTAGATTAACGACTATTGTTTTTATTGCAGATGAATCAGGTGGGTAGATTACTGACGATTTTTTTGTTCTAGATGAATAGCTTACTTCTCTTCACGTTGTTGGCAACAGCAGCAGCTGCCTCAGTCAGCAATCAAGTACCTGAAGTGCTAGAGAAGGCTGAAGTGCCACAAGTGGCTGAAGTAGATGAATTGGATGAAGAGCCACAAGCGGCTGAAGTGGCTAAATTGGCTGAGGTGCCTGAAATGGAAGAACTAGGAGAAATCCAGTACGACCAAGACGGCGTGCCAATGCGGACTCTACCAGCAGAACGACAGAGTTTGAAAGTTGGAGTCATCGGTCCTGATGATAGACTGGTGTCTAGGTAGGTAGTATTAATTATTTAATTTTGTTTAAGGTGTGATTCCACCAAAAATTATACGCCAACATTTGTGCCGCAGATTAGTTTGAAATTGTTGGTAAGATGGGTATATTCCGGGGCTGCGGGTTGTTTGAAAGAGATACCGCGGCCCCGGACAAAAAGGGCTAAGAAGGAACTCGAAGTCCTACACTCCCTTCCACTCCGCCCAGAGCGGTAGGAGACGTTTAATGATTTTCCACGCTCCAGAAAAAAAGTGTATCATAGTGACAACTATTCCGTGCCTCTCCGGTTTGGTCAAATTGGCTTTTTTCGGAACAATGAGGATGCATGAGGACCGAGAGAGCATCCTGTGTCTGCGCACAAACTTCTGCACTATAATATCTCTCACACCGTTAACAAATCCTCACTGAGATTGGTGGACTGCTGTGACCGAAAACGATTAGGAGTAGTACTGATTATTATTTATTTTTCTTGGTCCACCTCCCTATATTTACGGTCATAAAAACACGGAAGAGGTGAAAATTATAATAAATTTGACAGTAAAATTACTGGCATTTCCAGAATCACACACAACGTGGCAGCCGCCGCATTTATAATCCACGAGCAAGACGTAACCTTCCATGGCGCTCATCAGACGAACATCACATCAATCCAAGTGGACAGAGTAGGCAACACCATGCATGCTATTCCGACCATCAAAGCAGGAGGACTGGGGCGGAGCTTCGTCACCATTAATATTCTAGGAGTCAGAGGAAGTGGCTTTTCATACACGATCAGTATTCATGCTACCATTGGGTGCTCCAATAGTTAGGAAGATGTTTTTGACAAGCAGGTTTTTTTTTGTGCTAGCCCTAAGAAATAGTTTAATTGAATTTTTTTTGACATAATCTATATATATAAAAATGAAACCCGTTTTCCGTTGTCACGACTTGGCATGAAAACGGCTTGACCGATTTGGCTGATTTTTTTTTTTAAATGTTCGTTGAAGTTCAAGGATGGTTCTTACGGCGAGAAAAATTCGAATAATGGCCGGAAAAGCCCTAAAAACAGCCCTTTTCTTTTTCCCATACAAACGTTTTCTAACTAAAACGTAAAATCAATTTGAGCTTTAATACCGTACCCATAAAGTTCAAGTGTTAGTGGAGAGGTTCCGGGAAGGCAAAACAATTGAGTGACGTTCAGTTGTTCAGTCAACGAATGACAACTTCAAACAGACCATACGACATTATCACAATAATCACAAATAATTACTGTTTCTTTCCCAATAGAAAAACTATTTTTCAAATGGTGTTTGCGTATAATATAAAAATTAATTGCTGTTAGTTAGTCGCGCTAGAACTAGAGAACGGGTAGACCGATTTGTCTAATTTTGGTTTTGAAACATTTGTGGCAGTCCAGAGAAGGTGAGAAATTAGTAGTATGTAGGTAGGTAGGTGGTAGGTAGTTGGTACGTAGCCAGGTAAAAGGGCATTGCAACGCACACGGGGTACAGCTATTATATATTATATAAAAATGAATAGCTGTTCGTTAGTCTCGCTAAAACTCGAGAACGGCTCGACCGATTTGGCTAATTATAGTGTTGAATTATTCGTGGAAGTCCAGGGAAGGTTTAAAAGGTGAGAAAGTTTTAGGTAGGTAGGCAGGGTAGTAGGTAGAGTAGTAGGTAGAGTAGTAGGTAGGGTAGTAAGTAGGATAGTAGAGTAGGTAGGGTAGTCGGTAGAGTAGTAGGTAGGGTAGTAAGTAGGTAGGGTAGTAAGTAGGTAGGGTAGTAGGTAGGTCGGGTAGTAGGTAGGTTGGGTAGTAGGTAGGTAGGGTAGTAGGTAGGTAGGTAGGTAGGGTAGTAGGTAGGTAGGTAGGGTAGTAGGTAGGTAGGGTATTAGGTAGGTTAGGTAGTAGGTAGGTAGGTAGGGTAGTAGGTAGGTAGGGTAGGAGGTAGTAGGTAGGTAGGTAGTTGGTACACAGGCAGGTAGTAGGTAGGAAAAAGGGCATTGCAACGCATGCCGGGAACAGCTAGTACTTAAATAAAAAGCAAGCTTAAGCTGTATTTATTGTGAGGTGTTTTAATTAAATAAGTTGATAAATTAATTTAGAGGTTTTATTCCATACACAAACTTTTATCATAGATTCAGTGATATGCATTCATCGATTACCCATTTGACCATTAATCCGTTATTCCAAATCTAGCGGCTACCCAACGTGTGTTAAAAAAAAACAATGCGGAAATAAAATGATAATACAAAGTCAATTTCATACATGGACCGAAAGTGCCTAGCGGGCCCAGTGTGGGTTGGTAGATGTCACATGTCTTCGAATTTTTGGTTCTAAAACATGCCGGTTTCTTCACTATGTTTATTGGACATAAGTAGAAGCCATTGTCGTGTTTAGGTGACTGGTAATTAGTGACTGATACGACAACAAACGACTTTCCTAAAGCTCATATCAGTCTGAGAGTGACATACCCTAAATCTGGCGCACGGTTGGCGCAGTGGCTAAGTGAATAGCTCGTGCGCTGCGTGTCACGGCTTCGGTACTAGCACATAAGAATTAGTTGTATGGCCTACATGGAGTTCTTCCAGGTCTGGTTGTTTGTGTATGTGAGTTAAAATGTTTGTAAACGTACCCACGAAACAGGAAAAATTTCTTAAACAAAATCCTCCAACGCGTCTGTCTGTCTGTTCGCGATAAACTAAAAAGTACTGCACCGATTTTCATGTTGTTATCACCAATAGATAGAGTGGTTCTTGAGGAAGGTTTTAGTATATAATTTGACCGACATTCACACGGGCGAAACCGCGGGAAACAGCCAGTATAAAGTATATATTGAATATTCCATCGTGTAATAGAAACGCGTTGCTCTAACAATAAGTGTAGGAATTAACAAAGAAATAAATTAATATCGCAGCTCCACACGGACTTTGCCTCACCTTTTTCTTTCTATTGTTTATCGTGTGATTAGTGTCTAACCTCGTGTCAGGGTTTTTATGCCACTCATGGTCACTTTAAATGTGCCGCCGAGAAATATCTCGCAGGCATGCTGGTTGCATTTGTATCACTGTGAAAACCAAACGGAACTTTATTTTCATAGCAATTATGGTTACTGTTGCACTGTAAAATTACTGTGTCATCATCATCAGCCATAAGACGTCCACTGCTGGACAAAGGCCTCCCGTATAGAACGCCATAAAGAACGGCAGCCTGCCGTTTGCATTCACCGGTTGCCCGCGACTCACACGATGTCGTTGGTCCACCTGGTGGGAGGCCTACCAACACTGCGCCTTCCGGTTCGTGGTAGCCACTCGAGAACCTTCCTTCCCCATCAGTTGTCGGTTCTTCGAGCGATGTGGCCTGCCCATTGCCAATTCAGCTTGCATATTCTGAGAGTTATGTCGGTGACCCTTGTTCTTCGGCGGATTTCTCATTTCGGAAAATTTATGTGTAGGGACTTTACTAAGGAAGTCTCAATAGTTACTCGAACAAAACGTATGACAAGCCCCTTAACATAGCCGAAAAGCACTGGTTTTCTCCGTCACTTCAACAATTTTTATGTTCTGGACCTGGTCAAAGTACCTACTTTTTCACAAGTTTTTAATGTTGAAACTTTACTTTAAACATCTTCATAAACTTCGTACTATTCAATGCATTCATTGGCACAATTTTTTTAGTAGGTAACATTGAGCCCTAACGTAAAAAGTGAATTTTGACCAAAAAAAAGTAGTTTCTCAAAAATGGTTTTTGTGTCGAGCTTCTTAGGTTGATGTATAGAATGCATGGTTGACGGCTAAGTGAAGGGCCCTCTAACACCTTATATTAGACCTTGAGACAGACGTAATGTACTAGGAATGACTCAGTAGAAGCCCGGAACCCAACGTGTTTGGTCTTTCCCAATCTGAATAATACCACAGGGTTTATTAAAATTATTTATTTTCACAAATAACAAGGTATAATAAACAGTTCTCATCCTATTGTTAGCACCAAATAAGTAGATAGTGACAAAAACTCTCTTACATCTAAACCCATAGATAGCTCTGCTGGTCCACTCTACTGCTTTAATTGTGGCAGGGTATTAAAAGCAAATTCAAATAATTATATAATAATATGAATATATCATTATATTATCTGTTCAAATATGAATATATAATTATAATATCTATTCAAATATAAATTTTAAAATATCTATTCAAATATGAATATATATATTTCATAGTAAATTCGGTCTAGATGATGATGAGGGCAGACACAAGGAAACAGTTTCAAAGGGTCACCGTACCGTATTCGATAAGGAGGACTATCTTTTCTACTGCGCTTAAACCTTGCATTTACCTTGTCTTTTTGTAAAACTTTTTCTTAAACACATTAAAAATACTATTCTTTTACATTCATCCCTTTTCTAATGCAATATAATATGTTTGGATCCGTAAAGACATTGATCGTGTAATCAAAGCCACTACCTCGAGCACTTTTGAATCCGATGGTGATGTAATCATGATAGAGTCCTCCGTCCCAGTTACTTATCTCAGCGGGTGTTGATTGTCCGTTCCTTCTCACCGTAGTTACAGTAATGCAAGTACCGTTATCCGTGCGGTAAGTTATGTCAAGATCGTGGACGACGAACGGGACCGCTTCCACTTTGTGGGTGAGACTGAAAAGTCATCAAACCTTTATTTACAAAACTAAAAATTATAATAAAATATATACCAGTATCAAAAGGGAAGAATAGAAAGACGTCAAAAAATTCGTCCACAATGCTGTCAACATGAAAAGTGCCCAAAAGGCTGGCAGCATTCCCACGTTGGATGGCAATGCTGATTTTTAGCAAAAAATAGGCCAGCCCTCTGGTCACGTGAAAAGAAACCAGGCGTTTGGAAATTTCCTGAAATATTAGGTGGGCACTCGGACCCCATGACCCCAAGTGTTTCAACCCCAAATGGCTCAAACATATAACTACCAATTAAGTTAGCTAACCAGCAGCAGCCGCACCAGCAAAGTCACCAAATGTTTATGGTTTGGGAGTAAAAACCTTAGAATCAATAGTTGTTACACATCAATATCACGCCTGCAATAGGGATGTTTACTGACTAAAAAAAATATGATTCTGTTTAGTCGGTCTGTTAGATTAAGGAAAAATATCGGATGCGTCTTTATTTTTTTGACGAAGATAAAACGCGTCTAAGATCACGAGTGGAGGGGACGGTTTGTGGCGTCACTTTCTGGTAAAAAATGTACAGCAATGTGACAGCACACGATTTTTGAAGCACTGTATCTTCTTCATTATATGGTTACATAAAAATGAAAAAATATGTGGCTAATATTTTTTGAAAATCTATCTGACGGAGTAATTAGATTTTTTTGTCTAACGAGGCAGATAAAATAAAAACAGAGTCTGTTAGATTATCGAAAAATATTGGATACGTGTTTTTTGTTATATCAAATTAATAAAAAAATACAATAAAACATGCGTTCAATATTTTTTGGAAATCTATATGACAGACTAATTAGTTTTTTTTTTGACAACTACCCCATCTGTCGCATGCCGGGGGAGCTGTGGGCCAAAGTAACCACGCAATGGGTCCCAAACAGTAGCAATTTAAACGACAACGCGGCAGGCCCACTAGGAGATGGCGGGACGAACTGGATTCTTTCCACAGGGATTGGCAAACTGGAGCACTGGATAGGGAAGATAAGTGGAAAAAGGGAAGGGAGGCCTTTGCCCTGAAGTGGGAAACAAATGACTGATAATAGTAAACACCAACCTAGCCGACAGTCTTTCAGAAAAGTTCAGATCTCTTTGAGATCCTGGTACAGTCTCCACTAGTATGTTGTTCTCGTCAAGCTCATAGGTGGTTGGTAGACCATCCAGCATTGGTACCAAAGGTGCAGGTTCTTCAACGTTGACCAATGATCCAGCTACTGCGGTTGCTAATAACGTGATGAGAAGTAGGCGGTGCATCTGGAAGATATGGTTTTGAAAGGGCTGTTAATACCCGTACCAAAAGAATTTCTGAATTATGACACGGTTGGCGCCGTGATTGGGCGCGATTAACTGCTGTTCTGGATGTTTGTGCATTCTCATCATCTGCCCTTTAAATATTCTCACTGCTGGGACACAGGCCTCTTATCTATGAGAGGGAATGGGCTACAACCCACCACGTGGGTCCAGTGCGGATTGGTAGATGTCACAAGATTTCGAATTTTCGAATCTAGGACATGCCAGTTTCTTCAGGATCTTTCCCTTCACTGTTTTTGAGAGCAGGGGTAACGATATAAATTACACAAAGTAAGAGATAGATAGATAGGTTTGAACCTACGACTTAGTGCTCATTAGTCGGAGCAGACAACTCTAGGTAACCGCTGCTCTCTCGCTGCCTGTGCATAATAATGTGAGTTTAAATGTTTGTAAACGCACCCACAATACAGAAGAAATCCTATGTTTTTTTTTAATTTAATCTTTCCAGCCAAATTTCCAGAAAAATTATGTATTAAAATGAAATATAAAAAATTACCTTTTGATTTCACTACGACTTCCACTAAGTATTTTAAAAGCTTGCTCTTGAAGTGTTCAAAAGTGATTATAAATTGTTTACTGAAGAAATCAGTATTTATATCTAAATGAATAATAATTAGTGATTGAACGATAATATTTGAATTATTATCTATTTGGAGCGACCACCGTCAGGAAAAAAAATGTGGCTAAGCGCGAAGAAGATACATAACATAACACCACGCCTGTAATCCCAGAAGTCACAGGTGTACTAAATAGAACACCTTTTTTTTCTTTGGCGGGTGGAAAATCATCGAATAACCCCTCCCGCTCTTGGGCAGAGCGAATGGGAGTGTCAGACTTCTACTGGCTAAAAACCACCCATGTTCCTTCTTAGCCCTTCATGTCGAGGCCGCGGTATCTTTTGCGAACAACCCGCAGCCCCGACGGGTGGAAGTTGACCCCTATAGTTGGAAAAAGGCTAGGCAGATGATGATAGCAGATTGTTCAAATTCAAATACATTTTATTTGTCCGAATATGTTACATAACATGGTCTTAAATTAATAATTAATGGTTTTATCATATCCTGCCACGTAAGGCGCAGCGCGCAAATACCTGGTGCAAAAAATAAAATTATTATAAAAAAAAAATGGAAATATTAGGTTACTTAATATTACAATATAAGTAATGTCAGAAGATGAAAAAGAACTAAGTACTAGTGACGATACTTTCATACCTTTCCTTTTCTTTTTAGATTGGGTAATCATCAAAATATGACTCCTCCCGCTCTGGGCAGAGCGAAAGGGAGTATCAGACTTCTACTGACTAAAAACCACTCATGTTCCTTCTTAACCTCTTGTATCGAGGCCGCGGTATCTCTATCGAACAACCTGCAGGCCCGACGTGATATTTTCACACTTGACAAGTCTAAAAGCTTGATTTGCCCTTAATATCTACTACTCTTCATGATGTTAGGGTTTCTGTACAGTTTGCTTACCTTATGGGCTTGCCGTATTGTTAATAATAGGCAGTATAAGCACGTCAGTACTAAATACAGTACGGAACATATATTTAAATTATCAATTAATTTTAATCAATGCCAATACACACTTATTCGTTAGTCCGAAAACAATAAGATTAGTTGTCTATTTATTACTTATCGGAGTTTCTTGAGGATTAATAAGGATTAATGATTTTTGTAATGTAGGACAGATACCAACCTGCCAGGGTTGCGGAATTTGTTCAAAGGAGTCACCGCAGCCCTGGGACGAAAAGAAGAAAAAAGAAGCAAGGCTAATCAGCAATTGACTCCCCGCGTTCTGGACGGTGTAGATAGGAGTGTCAGACTCTTACTTATACCCATCCATGTTCCTTCTAATGCCCTTTGCGTTCCAGGGCCGCGATAAGTTTTTTGAACAAACGCCGCAACTCCCACGTGAGTATCGACTATTATTGCTTACAACCCTTTGAAGCGCGTGTGGAACACAACGTGCCAGCGACCTAAGCCTGGTTATGATCGGACGGCGAGCCTGCGCCTGCGGTGACCGGGAATCGCCCTGCAACTCACGACACCCGTGGCGACTTCTAATGGTGGCGGCTGGGGCGTGAGGTTTCCCTCTCTCTCACGCGTTCGGCCACCTTCTTCGCTAGCATTACTGCTTTGCAGAATGTGGTGACCACTTTTCAAGCCTGCTCGTTCCGGACCATGGATTGAACCAGGGCGAGACGCGAGAGGTCGTCGCTGCTGAACGCCTCAACGAGGACACGGCAGTCGTCAGCCCAAGCCGGGCAGACCTCCAACGAATGGTCCACCGTATTTTCCTCGCAATCCTCGCAGTGTTAACACCCGGGCGTGTCCTCCCGCCGAATACGAAACTGGTACCTCCCGAAACAACCGTGTTTGGTGAGTACTAGCGTTAGGCGGAAGGTGAGGACGCCGTGGCGCCGCTCTAATCTCTTGTCAAAGAGGGGAATTACCACCGCAATGCGCACGTTCCTAATTGGCCATTTGACTACTGTTAAAAATTCACGATAATGGTACTTCGTTATTTCGAAGAACTAACAGAAATAACATGATTTATGAAAAAAGTAATAAAATCGGTTAAAAAATAAAAACGGTTAAAATGGAGTAGCTACATGTTATAGAAGTTTTTGGTGGGGGCACTTTCTATCCTTGTCACGCGAAACGGCCACTTGTACTACGTAACTATGGCGGTATGGAATATGACATCACATTTTTGTAGCGCTGTCTATGTCTAGCACGTCATTTAAAATCAGTTAAAACTAAGCCATTTTTTGATCGATTTAATTACTTTTTAGACACATCGTGATAATTCTGTTAGTTCTTTGAAATAACCTAACATTTTCGTGAATTTTTAACAGTAGTCAAATAACCAATTATGACAATTTTACTTAAGGAAAGAATCCTTCACGGTAGCCAGCGAAATTCGTTTTTTTTTTAGTTTTTTGTAATTTGCCGTGCAGTAGCGTTTATACATATATACGGAGTTTCTTGCCCGTTCTTCTCCATAGAGATCTACGCTAGGGAATGGGCAACTACAGTACTTTCACAAGTTATTGTGACTGTGACTGTAGCTTAGGAGTGCAATACGTCGTCCCGGGGGTTGCTGCGTCGAGTTGCGCGTCGCCGGATGTCTGCGGCGGCGAGTGCTGTGGTTGCAGGGGCGCGCGGCGGCGCGTGCCGTAGCGGTGGGGCTCCGGGTCGCGGGCGAAGGTTGCGCGTTGCGGCGTGCATTCGTTGTTTCGTGATTTGGAGTCTCGTGCATTCGTTGTTGCGGTGTGCGTCGCTGCGTGCTTTCGTGCTCGCAGTGTTCGTTGTTGCGGGCATTCGGCGGCGTGTGGTTCGGCGTGGTGGCTTTCGGGATGACGTATTGCACTCGTAGTTTAGTTTTGTTTTATGAATTGTTCTTCTGACATTCAAAAGTGCCTGTAATGGTTTAATTGAAATAAATGCTTTGAGTTTGAGTTACATACTCAAAATCATCAATACAACCCACTCAATTTATATTATAATTTCCTTTAATGCCTTTTTTATCAAATGGTTTGGATTCATGATTGAACATGGTTTCATCTTAAGGATTGTCGATAAAAAATGTAGACATCGGTAGATGCACTACAATTTATATCTAAATGTTACATAATTCGTAAATGATACAAGGTGATGGAAGCATTTTTGCAATGGTTTATATCAGCAAATATAATTTAATGAAGTATTATTTTTATTGCTTATCTTTTTCTAATCTACTTCTTCTCTTTTTTCTTTCAACTTACGGACATCCACGCGGACGAAGCCGCGGGCATCACCTAGCACATCATAATTTCACGATTACACAAAAAGTAGTAATCATATTTTGTCTAGTGAGATATTGTGTCATATACAATACAGTAGCTGAATGACCGACCTTAGCTTGGTTTTGTTTTAAATAAAACCTAGCTTGATCGATTTACCGCCCACACATGCACTATTCGTCTAAGTTTTTCTGTATCAACAAAAGTAATTAATTAAGTAAAGATAATGAGTTAAGAAGATAATAATTATTAATCTTATCTGGTTTATTAATTTATTCCTATAAATAACTCTGCTTCACAAAGCTTAGGCTCAAAGGATTTTTTATTGTTAAAGTATTTTGTGGATCAAGATAAAGTGAAAAAGAAAAGGTAATGATGTTCTTTATAATGAAAGGTGATACAAGTTTTTGGCATTAATATGATGATAAACAAGCGTAAAATACATACTTACATAATGTAGTATTATGTAAGTTTGTATTTTACCTTTTCCCATGGGGGTAGACAGACACGATAGAAAGCCACGTGCTATAATCGTTAGCTACTTCGTGATTTGTGAAATAAACAAAATGGCGTCGTAAGTTTTATAACTGTCGTGAATGAACAGCTAATTTCCTAGCAACTGAAAATTTAGTAATTAATAGTGGACAGTGCTGTTGTCTACATTATTATTTGAGTAATGTAATAAGCTATATCTTGTTCTTATTTGACAAAATAAAATTAAATAAAAAAAAATGCTTTTTAAACTTTTTACAGATGAGGTGTCTACTTCTGCTCATGACGCTCGCAGCACTATCGGCTACCCTTGAGGCAGCCCCAGAGTTTCGCCAGAAAGAGAACGAGGATGAAAGGGCATTTATTATTGGACCACCACAAGACGGGGAAAACCGGCCAATTATTGTTGTACCACCACAAGACGGGGAAAACCGGCCAATTATTGTTGTACCACCACAAGACGGGGAAAACAGGCCAATTATTGTTGTACCACCACAAGAAGAGACCGGAGATTCCGTGTTTACTCTAAACCCAGCTCAAGATGAAGAAGCTAAAAAAAGCGCTCGTAGCAGCAATCTCATCGTGGGATTCTTAGGCCTACGGGATGTATTGCTATTTTAGTAAGTTACATTATCGTCTGTATCAAGTTATTACTTATGCAAACATCTTTTATGCAATAGAAAATAATTTTAGACAAATAATTAAAATCTTTTGAAACAGCCAAAGAAAGAGGTACTTACATAGAAAGAGGTAAGGGAAGTCTTTGCCCTGCAGTAGTGTCATCGTAATGAAACCTTCAATCTAAAACTTATTTTTTTGTGCCGGGGTGGAAAATCCTCATGGATGTCCTCCGCCCAGAGGCGGATGGAGGACTCTGTCAGAATCTAACTGATTAAAAAACACCTCGATGTTTCCTTCCCACATTTGCACCGGGGGTTATGGGAATTAGTTCCACGATACCCAGCCAGTGGCGTCTGCAGGCCTCCTCGCATGAATTCTAGGTTGCATTTTAAACTCAATTTTTTTGCACAATTCACTTTTACAGATTCAACTTGAACAATAAATCAAATATTTAGGCAGAAATTAGATTCAGAAACAAACATTAGGGCTATGGAGTTTTAGCGCCCACCTTGCTCCTTGCGATCACCAAGCGGTTGATCGACTCTTCCCGGGACCAGAAGGCTGGCCTATTTTTTGGTCAACCAATCAGCATTGCCATCCAACGTGACAATGCTGGTAGCCTTCAGGGCACTATTCCTGTTGACACTAATGGAGACAATTACTTTGACACCCTTTAATGCTTTTTAACCGACTTTCAAAAAGGAGGAGGTTTTCAATTCGTCTGTATGTTTGTTTCCGCATAACTCAGTCATATTAATGACTGAAAAAAAAAACAAATCGGTTCATTAGAACCGATTTGTTTTTTTTTTATAAAATTGAATGATCCATAACTTATTTGTCATTTCAGCCACACTCCTAGGTTGCCAGCCGTAGCGAACCAGGTTGTAATTCAAGATGTTCCCTTCTTCGGGAATATATTCACCAGGATAAGTTTTATTCGCGTGATTCAGACTACTGGACAACCGGCTACCGCGAGAATCGTAGCGGGAGGACTGGGAATGAACCATGTGACTATTAGGTTGACTTCAGCCAGAGGCAGTGGTTTCCAGTACTCCGTCGAAATTTACGGACAGTAAAATATTTTCAAGAAATAAAGTTCTCAATATATTTTTTGTTTTATTCGTCCGTGCCTCTGAAAGCATATTAAACCCGGTGTCATTGTTGATCTTTGATAGTCGTTACAAATAGTCAGTAGCTCGAAAAACCGACAACCAGTCTTACCAACGGGTATCGTATTACCCAGTACTAAATGGGTTGTGGAAGAGATAGGCAGTCGCTCCATGTAAAACGTTGATGTTCAGCTGCATCCGGTTAGAATGGAAGCTAACCCTAACGTAGTTGGGGAATGGCTAAGCAGATGTGTGTTGACCTACTTCGATACAAACGTTATATGACGTTTAGGGCCTGTTACACCACCTTTTATGTCTCCTCCTGCTCTAGGTGGAGCAGAAGAGAGTGTCAGAATCTTACTGACTAAATCCATCCGTGTTCCTTCTATCGCTTCGCGCGTTCCAGGGCCGCGATAACTCTTTCGAACAAATTCCGCAACCCTTGCAGGCACTGGACCTAGAGTGGGCCCTGTCTACTTTGCTGATAATTCTTTGGGGCGCCTGTGGACACATCGCGCCGTCGACCTGGGCCTGCTTCCTAATAGATTACGAGTTAAGAAGATAATAATTATTTATCTTATCAGCTTTATCATTTTATACTTTACTATAAATACCTCCTACCTACCGCTTCACAAAAGTTTGGCTCCAAAAACATACTTTTCCAAAGTATTTCGTGGATCAAGAAAAAGTGAAAAAGAAAAGGTAATGATGCGTTAAGGCACGTCCCCATTAGGGCCGTGAGGCTCTGCGAGGGCGAGCCACGTTGCCGAGTCTCGTGAGTGTGGACGTGAGCGAGGCCTGAGCAGCGCGACTCATAATGGGGACGCGCCTTAATGCTTTATAGCAAATTGACATTTAGGTGATAAACGCTAGTAAATTACAATTATGTTTTTTATCATGTGCATAAAAAAGGAGGAGATATGCGTTTCTTGATATCTGTGGAAAGGGTTTCAATGTTTTTTTGGCGGTGTAATGGTGGTAAACCAAAGTGAAATATATTACATACAAGCACACCCACGCCTTTTTCTATGGTGGTAGGCAAAACCGACAGAACGCCACGTGCCATCCTTAGTCCTTAGTCCGTGTTTCCTTTTTTGTTTGCCTTTACTCCCTGTTTTTGAACTAAAATAAAAAACAAAATGGCGTCGTAAGTTTCGAATTACGTTTCGTTTTAGAATATAAAGTTCCCCATCCCCCATAGAAATGGGAGTATCCTTTGTCTGCTTGATTGCTTACGATAGTTGATACTCTGAATATTGCGTTGTACTGGGAACGTCAGCTTAGTTCGTACTTAATTAATATTAATTAATACTTTTCAAACTTTTTACAGATGAGGTATCTACTTCTGGTCATGACGCTCGCAGCATTATCGGCTACTTATGAGGCAGCACCAGAGTTACACCAAAATGAGAAAGAGGTGCACGTTTCAGACCCTGAGGAGGCTGAAGAGTCCAGGATTGTGTTACAACCAATAGTTTTTACTCTACGACCACAAGGGGATGAAAAGGCATTTATTATTGGACCACCACAAAACGAAGAAGCAAAAAAAATCGCTCGTAGCAACAATATCAGCATGGGAACCATAGGCATAAGGGATTTCTTGCTAGCTCAGTAAGTAACATTAACATCTGTATCCATAGTCAAGTTAGAGAAATTATTTGAGTTTAAAAAGTAATAACTTATGCAAATATATTTTATGCGTTTGGAATCCTTCTTTAGTGGATGCTTACGTCATAAGAAGAATTCGTGCGTTCTGTTTCTGTGCGTTGATCCTCAGTCAGTCAGCTTTGCCTTTTAAATATACAGAAGATATACGGGTGCGGTATCCAGTTAGACCTTTTTTTTTTTGGGTTGTTGGAAAATCATCAAATAACCCCTCACGCTCTTGGGCAGAGCGAAAGAGAGTGTCAGACTTCTACTGACTAAAAACCTCCCATGTTCCTTCTTAGCCCTTCATGTCGAAGCCGCGGTATCTCTTGCGAACAACCCGCAGCCCCGACGGGACCCGCAGCCCCGACGGGATCCAGTCAGACCTAAAACGTGCATGGGGAGGCCACACACGTTAGCAACACGGATCATTTGTTTATCAACAACTCATTTGTGCTTAGCGCAGCCGTGCTACCCAATAGACGATAGCATTAATAAAAAAAATACAAAGAGAATCTTTGTGTATACATTAACCTCATTGGTAGGTATACAGTATGTAAGTTTGAACGAGGGACATATTGAAACCTGTTAGAGCATGCTTACATGATACTAATAAAAATATGAACAAAAAAAAACACCGATAAATAAAACCATACCAAATACTTCGGAAAAGTCTTGCAACACTTGCATTTATTCACAGAAAATGTGCCAGGGGCCATGGCACAATTACGTCACAAATTAAGGTTATAGTTTTGTTACCATATTTAGGACGAGAATCAAGTTTCATTTCATTTCATTTATTCAATAACAATTTACATTGTATCTGAATGTGTTACCCTCCTTCATGTGTCCCTCGTTTAACCTAACACCTTGTATATGTCTTGTGGTGTGCACCCGGGCCCGGGTGCCTTTCTGGATCCCGAAAGGCTAGGCCTTTCGGGACGTCGCAGGCAGTTGATTAACTCTTCATGTGGCCAAAGGGCTTACCTATCTTTTGGTCAATCAACCACTATTGCCATCCAACGTGACAATGCTGCAAGCCTCCAGAGCTTCCTGTTGACATTAATTTAGATTTTGACAGCCTTGAATGCCTCTACTCTTTTCTTTTAATTAAATTGAATGATACAGTCATAACTTATTTGTCATTTCAGTTACACTCCTCAGGTGCAAGCCGTGGCGAACCAGGTTATAACTCAAGATGTTCGCTTCCAGGGAGTTTTTCTAATTAGGATAAGTTTTATCCGTGCGATTCAGACGTCTGGACAACTGGCCAACGCGAGAATTATAGCGGGAGGACTGGGAATGAATTTTGTGACTATTAGGTTGACTTCAGCCCGAGGCAGTGGCTTCCGGTACTCCATCGACATTTGGGGACAGTAAAATATTTTCAAGAAATAAAGTCCTCAATGACATGTTTTGTTCTTATAATTACCTACTGCTAGACAAATGTTATTAGACTATTAGAGACTGATTCCCCATCTACATATAATTTCTAAAAAATAAATGCGTTATAAAGGCCTACTTTACGATATCCGAATAGCTACTTAAGTAAATTAAAAAAATAAACAAAATTGGAATGACACTATAATATGCCATTAAAAAAAATCATTTTTAAATTATTTCAGTAAACAGTGGCTATTTACGGCATCGTGAAATAATATGCCATTTACGTAACTTAAGTTTGGGTTTAGGTTCCCCATTGACTCTCTCGGAGGCCTGCAGCAGCCTGGGAAGGCTGCTAAAATTCTGAGACGACCTATGTTGGTTAGAGTAGTTAAAACTTAAACATCACGCAAAATGGCCCAATCAAGAGGCTAAGTGCGGATAAAAGCTCAGTTAAACCTAAGCCTAACGTATTAACTTATTCAATGGTTTAATCAAATAAGCGTGACATCGCAAGATTTTTTCTTAGAACATTTACACAAAGTTTTATAAAGAGTTTCGCGTATTATACTTTCTTAAATTCAAAACAGAAACTACATTTATCGAATAAATTACTCAAAAATATTCTGTTGCTAGTTTTACATCCATAAAACTATATTTTAGTCTCTGTCCAGCCAGGACAGCGATACTTCAATGACTGCGTGCGACGTTCGGGATAGAACTTCTCACAGGAGAGGAGCTTAAGGATTAAAAGAGACCTTTCAATGGCCCGGAATATATTCAAGCCTTTAATAAAAGTGATAGCAATCACACGATGCGTCCTAAGATGTGGTTTTAATATATAGACTTCTTCCTTTCAAAGATAGTGTTTTGTGTCACATGCGTTAACAATAAATGTATTTTTGCGATTCTTGGGACTTTGATTGGCACCATTATATCCTTCTAAGAGATAACATGGTGTCAGAGGAAATTAAACAGTATTGCTAAGGTAATAAGTGTAGAAACACTAAATGATATCTTGAAAAAATAGATATTATTCAATGTAAATGAGAGAGATTGTACCAACCGAACGGAGAGGTCAGGCCATAATATGATAGTTCTAAGCCGTAGCAACACTCGTAGTGCTACGAGATTTGTGCTACGGCGTAGCATGGGCGAAAATACTAACTATTATGAATCTTAATGTATTCCTTGTCACATAGGATATGAACGTAGAGGTTTCCGCAATTGTTTGTCAGCCATGTATCCCTGTCTACCGTGGTCCTTGATTGTCTTAAACGACCCCGACTACATTTTGATAAGCAATCTTAATAATCGAGTCTGCGCTGTATAATTTTTTTGGCAGGCGTTCGGTATGTGGTAATTTTCACATACGAGCAATCGCCTCTGCACTATATGGGTACAATATTTACATGTCAAAACATTAATAATTATCTGAGTTTAATACTGAATTAAATTTTCTAAACTGGTACTAGTCACACACGAAAATCCATTTTAATTTATTATGTGAGTTAACCTACGTATGAGTGTCTGTTATTCTGTCGATTTAACAGGAATTAAATATAACTTAAAAGATATAATAATGGTCTGTAAACGAACATTTTATTCGTATATAGTTTAAAAATCTATTGTTTTCTGAGATTAGTGTTATTGCAACACTATATAGCATGCACTGCTGCAACAAATAAATACTAAATCTCAGAAAGCAATGAACTTTTATTTGCCATAACAACCCCCATCTAGGTAGTGCAATCAATAACAATATCCTTTAAATTGCACAATAAAACGTTGATGCTGAAATCTCATGCAATAAACTTTAAAATTGTGGCAGCCAAAGTTGGCTGCAGGCCAAATGCTGACAAATCACACACCTTGGTAGAAACACCAGATGGTTTATAACATATATTATTTCATGTAGCAACTATGCTTAGATATTTGGCAGAATTTTCTTAACGTTTCGGGATAAAAGAGAAACAAGTTTAATTACATAAACTTAAATGAATCATCATCCTAGCCTAGCCTTTTCCCAACTATGTTGGGATCAGCTTCCAGTCTAACCGGATGCAGCTAAATACCAATATTTTGATATGTTTATACGTTGAAGGTAGGAGCGCGGATATAATGAAACGAGTGTCGTCCTTGATAGCTAGTTTATTACTAATTTTGGGAGGTGGTTACACTGACATATTGGCACCGTATAACTGTGTGTGAGTGCGCCCACACACAATTTACATGGAGCGACTGCCCATCTGACCTCCACAACCCAGTTAATAATAAATAATACGTTACCCATTGGTAAGACTGGATGTCACACTTTCAGGTCACCTGTAACGACTGCCAAAGATCTATATATCGCAGCCGGGACTAACTGTTTAACGTGCTTTCCGAGGCACGGAGGAAACTCGATATGTAAAGGGCGGTCACCCATCCACAGACTAACCTAGGTTAGCATAGCTTCACCTAAAGATCATCCCGAGTGGAAGTTCTTAAAAAACCACGAACTTCTCGTATATTCCTATACTTAAATGAATGAATCAATAAAAAATGTGTGTAACTGTGTATGTACTTTGACTCCAATCTATATCCCATGAACCACAGAACGCTTCTTGCTACGATCCTTACATGTCATGTCAGGATTATGAATGAGCTTATCTCAGGATAACTGCCTCGTTGGCCTAGTGATCGGGAGTATACAGCTTAGAGTGAGGTCTTGGTTCGATTCTCGAGTCATCAAGAGCATCCTATCTGAGATTCATAGAAGCAGATTGATAGATAGCGTTTCTGCTTTAATATTTTTAACAGGCGATTAAAAGAGTTCTCTTATCAACATTTCAGCCGTTATCACATAAGTTTTCTTCAGGCAATTTTTAAGTGGACACAAAACGAGTCGAATCCTATTTCTTTTGCTAAATCTTACTTTTGCAGTAAGTTCCTTTATGTGACTGGAGAAAACAACATAGTATACATGAACAGGATGTAAACAGACCCATCACAAAGACGTAATGCAAACATTCTGTCCATCAAACTAAGAAACACGAAAGTTGTTCTCTGGGTATACCCACGACCTACAAGTTGCCAGTCAAAATTGACCCTTAGATAAGTGAACAATAACCAAGTTTTAACGTCACTTTGCTTAATTTTAATTACCCTCTTTCTAAAGATAAATGCTTTATCCTTTGCAAGCGACCCACCCCAGCTTCGCGTACAAAGTAGATCATACTAAAATGTTCCTCCTAAATCACTCCAAATTACTGAAAACTGCATTAAAATCAGTTGTGTAGTTTTTTAGATTATCAATTTATAATCTAAACTGAATGTATTATTAAATTAAAGCTACTCATAGAATAATATAAAAATAAAAATAAAAATATAATGTTATTTGCCTGTGTTGTCTACTGTGTTTACATAACAATGTGAATACACAATTTATATAAAATAAACTTAATATATAACTATACTAATACTAGCGGACCTGGCGGACGTCGCACATTGGGGACAGAATGTTCAAAACCACATAGAGACCTCAAATAGAGGCTGCGGGTTGTCGTCGAGGCTGCGGGTTGTCCGCAAGGGATACCGAGGCCTCGACATGAAGGGCGAAGAAGGAACATGGGTGGTTTTTAGTCAGTAGAAGTCTGACACTCCCTCTCGCTCTGCCCAAGAGCGGGAGGGGTTATTTGATGATTTCCCACCCCCCCAAAAAAAAAAAGACCTCAAATATTAACCAAATTAAACCATTATTGCACAGAAATGTTTGAAATTAAATTCTAAAGACACTCACGAAGACATTACCGATTTACGAAATTAGGATATAATTTTTTTTATAAAAAATGCATATGAATTGAATATAAAAAAATATATATATTATGGCTGATTTTATATTATATACTGATTTTATATTATATCATACATCGGAAGCGTATATTTGCACTTCCATACAAGTGCTAGTTGAAATGGGTGACTGAAAGGGTTAAAGAACAGGGTAAAACTTGCTTTACCTTGGTTTTAGTGGGTTATGAAGTTTTAGATTTATGGAATATTAGAAATCCGATTCGTCAGTCTCTTTAGAATTTAATTACGAACATTTCTGTTCAAGAATTGTCTCATTTGGTTTATTTTTGCGATATCTAGGTGCTTTTGAACAAAAAATTGGCTCTATCCCTAATGTGCGTCGTATTGCCCGGACAGCAGCGCAGCTACCGAGTCCAATTGTAAATCGAAATCATTCTCGAATCCACTTGAACACATACACAAATTTTTATCAAAAGCGATCCAGCCGTTTAGGAGGAGGTCAGTGACATACACACGTACAGAAGAATTATACATATAAAGAAGATACAACAGTGCGCTTAGGCAGGTGGCATAGTATTAATCCTAATCGCTGTCATGCGGTAAAGATAAATGACCGGAAAAGATAACTACTGGAACCTTTGGACTTTTTTATACCAAAAATATATACTTAATCCGACCCCTTCCTTTCCTAATAAATGTTATCAAACGGAAATGACACAACATAGAATCTAGTATAATAAAGTGATATTGGTTTATTTTTACGAAAATAACTGATATCTGATAAGTGTTTATAATCTTATAACGTTGCTAATTATCTTCGGAAATGATAGTGGTGACTAATATTTGTACAGTTTTTATTATTTCCACAATTCTTATTAAACCTCGGAGATGGTTTTTTATCCATCATCATCATCTGCCCAGCCTTTTCCTAATTATGTTGGAGTCGGCTTCCAGGCTGCAACCACAACCCAGTGATTGTCAGACTTTTGGGCTACTCACTACCTGCCACGACCTACTAATTTATGTCCTAATGAAATAATAAAATACGGTTAAAAGAAATAAATCCAAAAAAATGATGATGATGATAAATATAACTCTTCACTGATTTTACCCTAAATATCTTTTTTTTTCGTTTTTTATTTATCTTTTTCTGTCGAGGTCAGATAGGCAGTCGCTCCATGTAAAATATTGGTATTCAGCTGCATCCGGTTAGACTGGAAGCCGACCCCAACATAGTTGGGAAAAGGCTAGCCTTTTCCCAACTATGTTGGGGTATCTGCCTAGGCAGATGATGACCTTTTAAATGTGGTAGTATGTAATTAAAACTACGTACAGATAAGACATAGAAAAGGTTTATTTTAAACGCAAGGTAAATCTCTTGCTATTCAAAAATGTGTCAAGAAAGTATTTGTTTTTTAGAGAAAACGTCCTGTTAGAAAACGAACTGTTTAAGGAAAATGTTGACTAAAACACAAAGTGATAATGTTGTATGATAATTGATAAGAAATGACACAGGCTTTATAAGTTGATATGCCAATAATCGGATGATTTTCATGATTCACTCTATTCAACTATGTAGATAGTGAATTGGTGAATGAATTAATCTAGCATAATCTAATTAAAGGTAGCAGATATCAATTACTAAATCTTTTTATTGTGTAACATCCGTTTGCTCATATTAACGGTGTTATCAGTCAGTTGTTGTGTAGAGGAATCGATTTGGTCACGCGGTGATATTATATCACGGTGAATTATGAAGTAACTAACTTTGAATGCTTGAAGAATAATAAAATTCTGGACACTAGGACATTAGTAACGAGATGTAACCACAGATTCGGGCTGTGTCAGTTTTAGGATTTTGCATTTCATAATTTTTCATGACTCCTAGTTTGCGGCAAAATTAGTATATTAGCCTATAATGTGAGAGAATGGGATCCAATCCTTCTCATAGAATAATGCAATCCACAACGCGGGTCCATAGTGTAGATATTATTATAATTGTTTGTTTGAGTCAAAGATGATGGTTATACTTATAGGAATAATGGATCCATTCTTAAATATAGTTTTCGATACAAACTAATAATTTATGTTCGAATTACGAAACGAAATGCTCGATAAGTATCAGCGATGGTTTTCGTTACAATCAAGTTAAGTTGCGAACTGTGGCAGCCAACGCTGGCAGCAAGCCAAGGACTGACAAATCGTTCACCTTTTTATCAAAAACAGATCATTATCATATAAAAATATGATAAAACTATATGACGCCCTCGTGAATGTCGGTCAAATTATAAACTAAAAAAAACTTACTCGAGAACCACTCTATCCATTGGCAAAAACAGCATGAAAATCGTTGCAATAGTTTTTGATTATTTCGCGAACATAAATAAAAAATTACGGACAGACAGTTGCAGAGGGGGACTTTGTTTGTAATAATATGTAGTGATAAGCAGATACACTGTATACAAGCATCATCTGCCTACTATTTTCCCATAATTCTTTAATGTAATACCACGCCTTGTAATCCGCGAAGCGATAGGTAGAAGAGTACCTCAATAAAGTACACACTTACATTTCACCAGTTATGTTTAAGTTCCATGTAAATGGAGCGAGTCTATTGCCACCAGCAGGACACAAATCTAGACTCTGTGGCATTTTTTTTTGTGACAGTATGGTTTTAGCTTTCTCAATATTGTTTCAATTCAGGAGGAATTTCAGGAGCTCGTGGCTTAATAAGAACTGCCACTTGGGTCGATCTTTAGGTAAAGCTGTGCTTGCATAGGTCGGTCTGTGGATGGGTGACCACCCGACATACCGAGTTTCCTCCGTGCCTCGGAAAGCACGTTAAGCTGTTGGTCCCGGCTGCCATATATAGACCTTTGGCAGTCGTTACAGGTAGTCAGTGACCTGAAATTCTGACATCCAGTCTTACCAAAGAGTATCATATTACCTAGTATTAACTGGGTTGTGGAGGTCAGATAGGCAGTCGCTCCATGTAAAATACTGGTATTCAGCTGCATCCGGTTAGACTGGAAGCTGACTGCAATATAGTTGGGAAAAGGCTAGGCAGATGAGTAGTCGTAATAAGTATAATAGCAGTGTTATAAAACTAGACTCTTATTGAATGAATACTGGTTTTAGACTTTTTCTAAGTCTGCCGATTTCAATTTAAATCGACCAAACCGTATTACAAATATCCTGTTCTCCGACATATTCCTAGGCTTTTTGGAATTGAGCATAATTTTGGTATTTACACCTAATTGAGTAGCTCCCGGCTTAATGAGAACTGCCACTCTGGTCGATCTTTAGGTAAAGCTGTGCTTGCTTAGGTCAGTCTGTGGATGGGTGACCGCTCGACATGTACCGAGTTCGAGCCTCGGAAGGCACGTTTAGCTGATGGTCCCGGCTCTCATATATAGATCTTTGCCAGTCGTTACAGGTAGTCAGTGACCTGTAATGCTGACATCCAGTCTTACCAAAGAGTATCGTATTACCTAGTATTAACTGGGTTGTGGAGGTCAGATGGCAGTCGCTTCATGTAAAATACAGGTATTCAGCTGCATCCGGTTAGACTGGAAGCCGACCCTAACATAGTTGGGAAAAGGCTAGGCAGATGAATATTGTTTCAATTTTCGATACGCTTTTAAATCAGAAACGTAGTTAAATCATAATAATCATCTGCCTAGCCTTTTCCTAACTTTATTGGGGTCGGCTTCCAGTCTTACCGGATGCAGCTAAATACCAGTATTTTACATAGAGCGACTGCCTATCTGATCTCCACAAATCAGTCAGTACTATGCAATGCGGTACCCCTTGGTTGTTGAGAGGTATTTTATGGATCGAAATGATAAAACGTATTACATGTTGGAAACATTCATATTGACAGAGTAGGAATGACAGGGCAAAACAAAATATTATAAAAAGCAAAGATTGAGAGAAAACCTCCTTCAACATCCTCCCTTTTTCGATAATCTTTATCGTATAAGTCCCACCATTCCTGAAATTAGATCCAGTCTGGGTTTATGCACAGGCTTAGTCAAAATATCAGCACACTGGTATTCTGTGGGAACATACTTAACTTGAAGTTCTTTTTCAGTAACTAATTCCCTTACATAAAAATGTCTAATAGAAATGTGCTTTGTGCGACGATGTAACTCTGGGTTTTGTGCAAGCTTTATAGCAGCATCATTATCAATTTGTAAAGTAGGGACTTCTATCAAAGTAGTAATTTCATTGAAAAGTCTCTTCAGCCAAACAATCTCACGAGCCGCTTCACTAGCTGCAACAAGTTCTGCTTCGGTGCTTGATATAGCTACAGAAGTCTGTTTACGACTTGCCCAAGAGATTACTCCTCCTGCATACACGCATAAGATACCAGAAGTAGAGCGTCCTGTATCGAAATCTCCACCATGATCAGAATCACTAAAACATTCCAAGATTCCAGTTTTGTATCCTTTTTTGTATACAATTGCTGTATCTAGTGTTCCCTGAATGTAACGAAGTATGCGTTTAACTTTGTTCACATCTTCTAAAGAGGGATTTGTAAGTTTCCTGGATACGACACTAATAGCGTATGATATGTCCGGTCTAGTACCTGTCATTAGATAAACTAGTGTACCAACGGCTTCACGATAGGGAAATTTAACCTCATCCTCTTTTACTGAGCATGGTTGTGCAGGTTGTGCTTCTTTGATGATTGGAGTACTAACGGCTTTACAATCACTCATACCAAAGCGTTCCAGTAGCCTTTTAGCATAATGTTTTTGAGAGACTTTGATGGAACCATCGTTGTTGTTGAAGATTTCCAAACCCAGAAAGTAAGAAGCTGGCTTTGTGGTTAATATGTCGGATGCCACTTTACAAAAGGTCATGAGATTCTCAACAGCTAAACAGGTTTGGGATGAATTGCACACTTTGTTCAATGGAACATCTGAAGACAAAAGCTATTCACTATGCTACAGTTTCTTTGGCTATAAAAAAGATCCCTCACATGACATGTCAATGCATATATCCAAACTGAAAAATATATGGCATGAATTGAAAGTGGAACTTCAAAAAGGTGAAACCAAATATGATCTTCCAGAGTTATTACTTATCTGCAAGATCTTGGAAACTTTACCCGACGAGAAGTACTTCTCCTTCAAGTCTAGTTGGATGCTGATGTCAAGAAAAGATCGAAATATAGACAATCTGACAGCACAAGTATGTGCTTACGAACGTTCACTTTTGACCAAAGAAGGTATTACTGAAGCACAAGCTCTATTTGTACAAAACAAGTTTATGCGTAAGAAAAAGTGTGGATATTGCGGACTATATGGACACAAAGTAAAAAAATGTCGCAAGTGGATATCGGACGGGAAACCTCCTAAAACACCTGGCCCATCGACAAGTCAAGCTAACAATACCAATCTGACCCTCTCATTACTGGAAGTTGTTACAAATGAAGTCGTAAATATTATTGAAGAAGATCTTGACAGTTGGTTTGTTGACAATGGTGCTACAAGTCATGTCGCCTGCCGAAACGACATATTTTCCAGCTTTCAACATTTCAGCAATAATCAAACAGTAACAACTGCAAATGGCTCAACAATTCAAGCTATTGGCAAAGAAACAGTTAATTTGATAGCAGACGTTCGCGGTCAGACACAAAACATTAGACTGTGTGATGTATGGTATGTTCCAGCAATAAAGAAAAACCTATTTTCCGTACTTGCTGCGCAAGATAAACTTGAGAAGAGTGTCTTCACATCTGAAAGAGAATTTTGTCAATTGATGGTAGATGGAAAAATTAATTTAATTGGCACAAGAGTCAAGAATGGAGGACTCTTTAAACTAAATGTAAAGACAATTATAAATTCATCTCCTGAATTGAACTCACTGTCAACGAAAAACTTTTTACAACTCTATCATGAAAGATTTGCTCACCAAAATAAAAGACATGTGAAACAATTGATTGAAAAGGAACTTGGTATAAAAGTCAAACTCGATTTTGAATTGTGTACAGGATGCGTTTATGGTAAAACACATAGATATAAATTTGGAACCAGAGAGCGAGCTAAAGCACCAGGAGAGATCATTCACACAGATGTATGTGGTCCGTTCCCCAATTCATTCAGAAAGTTTCGTTATTTTGTTTTATTTAAAGACGATTTCAGTAAGTATCGTCATGTTTATTTCATCAAGCACAAGTCTGAAGTGAAGGATAAACTTGTGGAAATGATAAACGAAACAAATACTACTGGTCATATTATAAAGACAATTCTCAGCGATAATGGAGGAGAATTCCAAAATGAAGCTGTGAAGAAGATCTTAAATAATCATGGAATCCAACACCGTTTGACAATGCCGTATACGCCGGAACAGAACGGGTGTAGTGAGAGAGACAACAGAACTTTGGTAGAAGCTGCTCGTACTATGATGCACGCTCACGAAGAACTTCCACTCTCCTGTTGGTCTGAGCTTGTCAACACGGCTGCTTATGTTCTGAATAGAACTGGTCCGACTTCTATAGAAGGAAAATCACCGTTTGAGTTATGGTTCACAAAGAAGCCCTCAATCAAACATTTGAGAATCATTGGCACTGAATGTTATGCTCATGTTCCAAAAGTAAAGAGAACGAAAATGTCCAGAAAAGCTCAAAAATGTATTCTCATTGGTTATGATGGTGATGACGGTTATCGGTTACTAAGCATAAACAATAAATCGAATCCAACACTGATACGATCAAGAGACGTAATATTCAACGAGTCAGTCATTAGATCTATTGGATTGGAGTCAGATGTCTCTGAAACAGAAAAACAAAGTCCAACTGTTGAGATGGAGGTTCATTTTCCTGAAACTAGAGAAAATCATCCAATGTTAGATGCAACGGAGGATATTTTACAAGACGCAACTACTTCAGATGTGCCTCAAACATTGAATGATAGTGCAAGTTTTGAACAAACAATTCCCAATTTGCCTACAATATCGGATGAACCTAGTACAAATGAAGAAGATTCTAATGAGTCCTATAATACACCTGACTCATCAGAAGTTGATTCAGATGAAGATGATGAACAAATAAATTCTACGACAAGGAATCTAAGAGATAGATCGACATTGCGACCACCACAACGATTTGAAGATTGTATTATGTCTACTATTGTTAGTGATTTTGATGAACCCAAATCATACAAAGAAGCAATAAAAAGTCCTCAGAAAGCGGAATGGTTAAAAGCAATGGAAAGCGAACTAAAATCTCTACAAGAGAATAAAACTTGGATTTTGGTGGATAAACCAAAGGACAGAAAACTGATTTCTTGTAAGTGGGTGTTCAAAGTTAAAACCCATGCTGATGGAAGTCTTGACAAACATAAGGCGAGATTAGTAGCAAGAGGTTATACTCAAAAGAAAGGAGTTGATTATAGTGATACATTTAGCCCTGTTGCTAGAATGGCCACAATAAGATCGATTCTTAGCATCGCTGCAAATGAAGGGTTATCCCTCAGACAGTTTGATGTAGCAACTGCATTTTTGAATGGTTCAATAGATGAAGATATATACATGAATCAGCCAGAAGGATACAGTGATGGTACGACTAAAGTATGTAAGTTGAAGAGAAGTTTATATGGTCTTAAACAAGCTCCAAGATGTTGGAACAAATGTATTGTTGATTATTTGAAAGTTTTAGGATTCAAACAATGCGACACAGATCCATGTTTGTTCATTAGAAACCGACTAAACAACAAGATAATTCTTGGACTCTATGTTGATGACGGTCTAATAGCTTCAACGAACCCAAAGGAATCTGAAAAGTTTTTGGCAGAATTGAAACGGAAGTTCAAGATAACCACGCTCTGCTACCATGTTGAGAGGTATTTTATGGATCGAAATGATAAAACGTATTACATGTTGGAAACATTCATATTGACAGAGTAGGAATGACAGGGCAAAACAAAATATTATAAAAAGCAAAGATTGAGAGAAAACCTCCTTCAACATCCTCCCTTTTTCGATAATCTTTATCGTATAAGTCCCACCATTCCTGAAATTAGATCCAGTCTGGGTTTATGCACAGGCTTAGTCAAAATATCAGCACACTGGTATTCTGTGGGAACATACTTAACTTGAAGTTCTTTTTCAGTAACTAATTCCCTTACATAAAAATGTCTAATAGAAATGTGCTTTGTGCGACGATGTAACTCTGGGTTTTGTGCAAGCTTTATAGCAGCATCATTATCAATTTGTAAAGTAGGGACTTCTATCAAAGTAGTAATTTCATTGAAAAGTCTCTTCAGCCAAACAATCTCACGAGCCGCTTCACTAGCTGCAACAAGTTCTGCTTCGGTGCTTGATATAGCTACAGAAGTCTGTTTACGACTTGCCCAAGAGATTACTCCTCCTGCATACACGCATAAGATACCAGAAGTAGAGCGTCCTGTATCGAAATCTCCACCATGATCAGAATCACTAAAACATTCCAAGATTCCAGTTTTGTATCCTTTTTTGTATACAATTGCTGTATCTAGTGTTCCCTGAATGTAACGAAGTATGCGTTTAACTTTGTTCACATCTTCTAAAGAGGGATTTGTAAGTTTCCTGGATACGACACTAATAGCGTATGATATGTCCGGTCTAGTACCTGTCATTAGATAAACTAGTGTACCAACGGCTTCACGATAGGGAAATTTAACCTCATCCTCTTTTACTGAGCATGGTTGTGCAGGTTGTGCTTCTTTGATGATTGGAGTACTAACGGCTTTACAATCACTCATACCAAAGCGTTCCAGTAGCCTTTTAGCATAATGTTTTTGAGAGACTTTGATGGAACCATCGTTGTTGTTGAAGATTTCCAAACCCAGAAAGTAAGAAGCTGGCTTTGTGGTTAATATGTCGGATGCCACTTTACAAAAGGTCATGAGATTCTCAACAGCTAAACAGGTTTGGGATGAATTGCACACTTTGTTCAATGGAACATCTGAAGACAAAAGCTATTCACTATGCTACAGTTTCTTTGGCTATAAAAAAGATCCCTCACATGACATGTCAATGCATATATCCAAACTGAAAAATATATGGCATGAATTGAAAGTGGAACTTCAAAAAGGTGAAACCAAATATGATCTTCCAGAGTTATTACTTATCTGCAAGATCTTGGAAACTTTACCCGACGAGAAGTACTTCTCCTTCAAGTCTAGTTGGATGCTGATGTCAAGAAAAGATCGAAATATAGACAATCTGACAGCACAAGTATGTGCTTACGAACGTTCACTTTTGACCAAAGAAGGTATTACTGAAGCACAAGCTCTATTTGTACAAAACAAGTTTATGCGTAAGAAAAAGTGTGGATATTGCGGACTATATGGACACAAAGTAAAAAAATGTCGCAAGTGGATATCGGACGGGAAACCTCCTAAAACACCTGGCCCATCGACAAGTCAAGCTAACAATACCAATCTGACCCTCTCATTACTGGAAGTTGTTACAAATGAAGTCGTAAATATTATTGAAGAAGATCTTGACAGTTGGTTTGTTGACAATGGTGCTACAAGTCATGTCGCCTGCCGAAACGACATATTTTCCAGCTTTCAACATTTCAGCAATAATCAAACAGTAACAACTGCAAATGGCTCAACAATTCAAGCTATTGGCAAAGAAACAGTTAATTTGATAGCAGACGTTCGCGGTCAGACACAAAACATTAGACTGTGTGATGTATGGTATGTTCCAGCAATAAAGAAAAACCTATTTTCCGTACTTGCTGCGCAAGATAAACTTGAGAAGAGTGTCTTCACATCTGAAAGAGAATTTTGTCAATTGATGGTAGATGGAAAAATTAATTTAATTGGCACAAGAGTCAAGAATGGAGGACTCTTTAAACTAAATGTAAAGACAATTATAAATTCATCTCCTGAATTGAACTCACTGTCAACGAAAAACTTTTTACAACTCTATCATGAAAGATTTGCTCACCAAAATAAAAGACATGTGAAACAATTGATTGAAAAGGAACTTGGTATAAAAGTCAAACTCGATTTTGAATTGTGTACAGGATGCGTTTATGGTAAAACACATAGATATAAATTTGGAACCAGAGAGCGAGCTAAAGCACCAGGAGAGATCATTCACACAGATGTATGTGGTCCGTTCCCCAATTCATTCAGAAAGTTTCGTTATTTTGTTTTATTTAAAGACGATTTCAGTAAGTATCGTCATGTTTATTTCATCAAGCACAAGTCTGAAGTGAAGGATAAACTTGTGGAAATGATAAACGAAACAAATACTACTGGTCATATTATAAAGACAATTCTCAGCGATAATGGAGGAGAATTCCAAAATGAAGCTGTGAAGAAGATCTTAAATAATCATGGAATCCAACACCGTTTGACAATGCCGTATACGCCGGAACAGAACGGGTGTAGTGAGAGAGACAACAGAACTTTGGTAGAAGCTGCTCGTACTATGATGCACGCTCACGAAGAACTTCCACTCTCCTGTTGGTCTGAGCTTGTCAACACGGCTGCTTATGTTCTGAATAGAACTGGTCCGACTTCTATAGAAGGAAAATCACCGTTTGAGTTATGGTTCACAAAGAAGCCCTCAATCAAACATTTGAGAATCATTGGCACTGAATGTTATGCTCATGTTCCAAAAGTAAAGAGAACGAAAATGTCCAGAAAAGCTCAAAAATGTATTCTCATTGGTTATGATGGTGATGACGGTTATCGGTTACTAAGCATAAACAATAAATCGAATCCAACACTGATACGATCAAGAGACGTAATATTCAACGAGTCAGTCATTAGATCTATTGGATTGGAGTCAGATGTCTCTGAAACAGAAAAACAAAGTCCAACTGTTGAGATGGAGGTTCATTTTCCTGAAACTAGAGAAAATCATCCAATGTTAGATGCAACGGAGGATATTTTACAAGACGCAACTACTTCAGATGTGCCTCAAACATTGAATGATAGTGCAAGTTTTGAACAAACAATTCCCAATTTGCCTACAATATCGGATGAACCTAGTACAAATGAAGAAGATTCTAATGAGTCCTATAATACACCTGACTCATCAGAAGTTGATTCAGATGAAGATGATGAACAAATAAATTCTACGACAAGGAATCTAAGAGATAGATCGACATTGCGACCACCACAACGATTTGAAGATTGTATTATGTCTACTATTGTTAGTGATTTTGATGAACCCAAATCATACAAAGAAGCAATAAAAAGTCCTCAGAAAGCGGAATGGTTAAAAGCAATGGAAAGCGAACTAAAATCTCTACAAGAGAATAAAACTTGGATTTTGGTGGATAAACCAAAGGACAGAAAACTGATTTCTTGTAAGTGGGTGTTCAAAGTTAAAACCCATGCTGATGGAAGTCTTGACAAACATAAGGCGAGATTAGTAGCAAGAGGTTATACTCAAAAGAAAGGAGTTGATTATAGTGATACATTTAGCCCTGTTGCTAGAATGGCCACAATAAGATCGATTCTTAGCATCGCTGCAAATGAAGGGTTATCCCTCAGACAGTTTGATGTAGCAACTGCATTTTTGAATGGTTCAATAGATGAAGATATATACATGAATCAGCCAGAAGGATACAGTGATGGTACGACTAAAGTATGTAAGTTGAAGAGAAGTTTATATGGTCTTAAACAAGCTCCAAGATGTTGGAACAAATGTATTGTTGATTATTTGAAAGT
The DNA here is from genome assembly GCA_949774965.1 of Diarsia brunnea. Lineage (NCBI taxonomy): Eukaryota > Metazoa > Arthropoda > Insecta > Lepidoptera > Noctuidae > Diarsia > Diarsia brunnea. The sequence continues at coordinate 10,850,764 of OX459007.1, read as the reverse complement.
TTTAGGATTCAAACAATGCGACACAGATCCATGTTTGTTCATTAGAAACCGACTAAACAACAAGATAATTCTTGGACTCTATGTTGATGACGGTCTAATAGCTTCAACGAACCCAAAGGAATCTGAAAAGTTTTTGGCAGAATTGAAACGGAAGTTCAAGATAACCACGCTCTGCTACCATGTTGAGAGGTATTTTATGGATCGAAATGATAAAACGTATTACATGTTGGAAACATTCATATTGACAGAGTAGGAATGACAGGGCAAAACAAAATATTATAAAAAGCAAAGATTGAGAGAAAACCTCCTTCAACATTGGTAAGACTGGTTGTCAGGCTTTAGGGCGACTGATTGCCTGTTTGGGGGGTATGAGGAACAGGGTGTAAAGTTCCTCATCCCCCATAGAAACGGGAGGATCCTCCGACCAGACGGGTGTTGTGTCTGGTGGGCTAACTGCCCGACATATGTACTTTTGGGATTTTCTATATAGCCTAATGTCGCGGATAAAGTTGATAGCGCGATGTAGGATTAGCCAATTAGTTCGCATGTGTTGCGATAGATGTCGCTGTCGCTACATCTGTTACGACTGTCAAAGATCAAGACTGGGACGAACCATTCTGTATTAAATTAATTCCTACTAGAAATGAACCTTAACTTAGCAGACATCTTTATAAAAGTGGTATTTTATCCGACTGCACTCAAACCATTTGGTTAACCCATTTAAACCTATTAAACCCAAAAAAATGGAAAATGGAATTAGTAATATCTTTAAAATTTATCAATGTTTCATCTATTTTCGGTGCACTATCTGAAATAGTAGTGCAGATAAATAATAGATAAGATAAGATAAGATAAGTCTTTATTTGCCTTAAACATGGTATAAAGTTGTTACAGTCAGATATTAATCTAAAGTCCACATGTTTAGCTATACAGGATATGTATCAATTGCATGCAAAATAATAATTATTAGTCAATTTTAAAGTTCAATGTCACAGATGCAAAGTCAATACAATAATAATAATACAATAACAGTAGTTTTCTCTCAGCATTATCCGCAATAACAAAAGTCCAGAAATTCATAGTTTATTGTTGAGAAAATCTTTAATGTCATAAAACATGTGTTCTTTCAACCAATTCTGTAATCTGTTTTTAAATGAGTTTATATTAAATAACAATTTTATTTCTTTGGGAATTTTGTTATAAATGCGTACACACATGACTAGGAAACTTTTCGCATACTTGGCTGATTTAGGAGTATCCTGAAATGCAAGTCTGCATGGATCTCTGTTTCGAGAGTTCAATTGATAGGCTTTTTTAAACAATCCCTTATTATTATAAACATAACTACAAATTTCCAAAATGTAAAGTGACGGAAGTGGTAATATACCTAGCTTTTTAAAGAACGGCTTACATGACTCATCAGGACGGATACCACAAATGGCTCTGATGCATTTCTTTTGCGCAATAAATGCTCTGTGTCTATCTGTGCTGTTTCCCCAAAGGATAAGCCCGTATCTTAAGACGGATTCTACATAGGCGTGATATGCTGTAATTGCTGTTTTTTTGTTGGTTATGTTCTTTATTTGTCTGAGAGCATAAACAAACTTATTAATCCTACTGCACAAACTATCCAGATGTACTTTCCAATTCAGATCTTGATCTATGAGTACTCCTAAGAATTTAGTTTGTGGAACTTCTTTTAACCTGTCAATATGAAGTTTGAAATTGTATTTAGTATGTTTTGATTTATTAAACTGTATATAATTAGATTTATCTAAATTAATTTTCAATTTATTTGCCTGTAACCATTTTATAATGTCGTCAATAGTATTATTAATGTCCATCTCATGATCAGATTTCGTTTTACACTTTTTGTCAGAAGTCACAATAATAGAAATGTCATCTGCAAATAATACACATTTATGATTAGTCACTAGCGGTAAGTCGTTTATGTATATTAGAAACAATAAGGGTCCTAATACACTCCCTTGGGGGACGCCGCAATTATTAACCCTACAGTCAGATGAATACGAGGTTAATAAATTGTCATTATCTTTATCAATAACAACGTACATAGAGGGACATGTCATTCATTTGCAAGTATAATCATTTTCCTTATCCTTTACTTTTGCTCCAATTGACAATGGCATTGACATCTTTAGTATTGAGATCAACACTTCTATGAAACAGCTTCACTTCGTGAGTCAGTGATTGTATAATCTTATCAATATATTGTATCTCTAATCTATATATACTATCTCCTCTAGAATCTAACTTATTGACACAGTGAGCTGTTAGAAGACAGCATCTGTGATCCGTGTTATTTATTGAAACAAAAACTGTAAATGTAAGTATTTTTTTACTGTTATTTTTATAAGTTTTCTCAAATGATAGTAATTTTAAAACATAACATAACTTAACCCCGTAATCCCCGAAGGGTTAAGCAGAGGTGTACGCATAAGTCCACCCACATTTCCCCAGTTATGTATAAGTCCCATGTAACAGGAGGCGAGGCTGTTGCCATCAACTTGGCACAAATCCAGACTCTGTAGCTGATCCTGTGAAATATCTAATGGAACAACTCAATAACACATTTCCCGACCTAGGAATCGAACCCAGGTCCTCATGCACAGCAGTCGCACTTGTGACCACTAAACGAACGAGACAATATTATAATACCGAAGAAAATACGTGGTTCGAAAATAAATCTACATTTTGAAATACAGTTTAGTAAATATGAGTATTTTGGCTACCATTTTAAATGGTAAAGAAACAGCCGGCATTTTAAATTATTAAAATTTACTTAGGTGTAACAATTAAAAAATTATTGAATAAACTAAACTATGCTAACATCAAACCATTGAAGCGCATCAAAAACTCCTCAATGCTGTCAGCTGGTAATGTGCTCAAGAGACTGGCAGCGTTGCCACTATGCATGGCAACACTACAGCACAAGGTAAAAGCCAGCCTTTTGGTCATGGGAAGCGGCCTCTAGGCCTTTAGGAATTTCCTCAAAAAAGGTTATAGCACTCGGGATCTCGGGGAGTTTAAAATGTGTTCGTGTGTGTATAGCGTAACCATTGAAACATTATTCGGATGCAAACGACCCATCATAACATTGGTAAAAAATTGACATTACAGATGAAGGCTAGCCTGTTCCTCCTCGCTGTGCTCGCAGATCTCGTCGCCTGCAATGACGCGGCTGCAGTACAGAATACTGTCCTCAGGGCTAACATGTATCAGGGGTCTGTCAGGCCAGGAGACAGATTACTTCACAGGTTGGTACCTGCTTACGTAAAACTAACTGTGGTACTCAGAGATATTTAATGATTACTTAAGCCGTTACTTAGTAAAGATTTGACATACTTTTGTATGACAAAACTGTCAAAACCTTTACTAAGTGATGGCCTAAGTAATTATTAAAGTTCTCTGAGTGCGGCAGTAAGTCTTTTTCTTTAATTGTGTGGTAGAGCTTAACCAATCAGCAGCCAGGAATGCAGTTATTAGCAATAGATACGGAAGGCTCTTGCAGTGTTCTATTCAAATAATTATTATTCGTGTGTGTTTACAAAAAAGAATTGATATGAGAAATGTCAGAGAGTATTCTTTCCTCCTCCTTTTTTCTTTCAAAGAAGATATTTTTTAGTCAATCGAGAGCAGTTCTCAAATCTATTCACGTAATTTGCTCTAGCAGTGAATTCAAGTAGAACAAATAAATTATCAAAACCTAAATTGTCAACAGATAACAAGAGACACGTAGGACACAAGTTCAAATAAGTTTTATCTTAAGTAGGTTTTATCGTCTACTTGTTGCATATTCTAAACATAGTTCAACAGCCACTTGAAACACTTACGTTCAGTTATTGTCTTAAATCCTGTTACAATAAACTCCATGATTTAGCCAAGAATGAACAACGTGCTCGTTGCATAAAATCAAGCAAGTAATGTTAATTAAATAAGGTTTCTTACTGAATAAAACCAAGCCGTGTTCCTCTTAATGCCTCTTGCGTTCCAGGGCCGCGGTGACTCTTTTGAACATATTCCGCGACTCTGGCAGGCACTGACCGAGTGGGCCCCGTGTACATACACTGCCTACTTGTATATAATTGAACAAGTTATAATTGTATAACTTGTACATATATTATGCAGCTGCCTTTTTTTTTCCGGGTGGAAAATCATGGGCAGAGCGAAAGGGAGTGTCAGACTTCTACTGACTAAAAACCACCCATGTTCCTTCTTAGCCCTTCATGTCGAGGCCGCGGTATCTCTTGCGAACAACCCGCAGCCCCGACGGGATATGCTGCTGCCTTACTTTTTATAATCAGTCATACAATTATTGCGATACTCAATTAAGATATACATCTGATGACTTAGCGGGTTTATTGACCGATGCGATAAGACAAAATCTTTGTCTTTCGGACTTGGTGATAATAATATTGTGTCATCGTAATTAACGTTGTTTCATTCACTTACATACTAATCAGAGGAGCTGATAAATTTAATGGATTTTTCCTACAATTTTTTTATTCAAATTGATTGCAACTTTTTCCTTGATTTCGTTTATCACTTGAGTTATCTTGCGATTTGCTTAGATAGATATTTAGATATTTTATTTCGGTTTTACCAAGCAAGTATTGCTTGACGTACAGTCATGAGCAGTAATATGTCCGAGCATTAAGGGCGATTCGAGAGTGATTTTTATTGAAATAATTACAATCATTTCAATAAAAATTAGGAGAAAGTTATATTTAAAAGGTCGCGTGTAAAAACACAACACTATGGGCGCTGCCCGAAATAAATGCTATTATTATTATTATTATTAAAAAGAGCCTTGAGAAAATGTCGTTTTTTCGACGATAACAGTTGGTAAAAGTGCTTAGAGTGAAGTCTATGTCAATCCGTTGAAATAAACTTCACTCGCACTGTTGAACGCCGCTGTAAAAATAATAAAAGCTTTTAAGGGTCCTCTCTCGAAAAAGCTTAAAACAGCGTGCAGATGAAGCGGTTTTTCACCGGCACTTACAGAGAAATTACATCTGAGAATTTTTTTTAGTAATCTACATGATATGACACGTAATTTGGTTTAGCCACAATTTTTGTATCGGTATCACATAATAAGAAAAAATATCCACAAAATCACCTCCAAATCGTTGAATGGAACCATTTTACTCCTTAATTTTTTAACAAAATAATATAAAAAAAATATCTACTGCTTTGAAATACAAAGGAAAATAATTTGGTTTTGTTACTTTTTAAAAACATGTATTATTTTAATTATAATAAATGAAAAACGCGTCCGTTTAGAGTCCGTATCTACGACCGAGAGAGGTAGTTTGTATGCACAAGGTCATTGGCGTGAATACAAGCCTTAAAGCGATTGTCAATTTTCTGGTCCGCCAGGACTCACCTAGGGCTGAAGTCTAAAGACGAGTGCGTTCTAGAAAATTAATGTTGTTTGCTTCCTTGACTTCCTACTTAGCTTCTTTTCCAACTATGTTACGTTGGCTTCCAGTCGAACGGAATGTAGTTGAATAAGACTACCTGTACGTATAGATTACCTTTGTTCACCTGTGTAAATCAATTCCAAGGTTAATTATATTATTACGACGAAGATCACCTAGGAAAACAAAAATCTACTTTATTCACTCGGATGATTGGCCCAGGTAAACATAGTGGAATGATCCGATTTCCGAGGAACGGAGGAAACTCGTTCATCCACGGATCCTAGGCAAGCGCGGCTTTACCCAAAGACTGACCCAAACGGCAGTTATTAATAAACCACGAGCTCCTATGTTTCCTTCAAAAGATAAAATGACTATTTTTATTTATTTTTCAGTAATTACTATTACAAATCACCAATTATGAACTCGGTGCAGTACCAGAATATCACGTACCAAGGAGCCTACAACACTCGTATCTCGTACATCGCGGCGACCGAGGTTGGAACGAGCCAGTGGGGCATGCCTACCCTCAGATACGGGGGCGTTGGCTGGAACAACGTCACCATTAGGCTGACATCTTCCAGGGGATATGGTTACTACTACTATGTCGAAATCTGGGGTTATTAAATTCTAGATGAATAGACAACTATAAAGATACATTTTTCGCTTAATTGTTTAATATATTAAAGTTTATAAACTTTATAATATTTGCATATGGTTTTTATTTTGTAAAACATTGGGTCCCTAAAAATTGATATTATATTGAAGAAATCAGGATAGGTAACAAAAAAACGAAAACGGTGACATTTTGTCTGTTTGATTTCGTCTTTTTTGCCACCGACTTCAGAAGCTGCTTTTTCTTGTGAAGTTTATTTTTCACTTTTTTGTGTTTTTCCTTTTTGTGTTTTTCGTTTTTGTGTTTTTCACTTTTTTGTGTTTTTGAAGTCGGTTTTTTTTTTGCAAAAAAGTTTTTTTATTTTACAATTTTTAGTTGTAATATCCAATACAAATATTTACTATACATTTAACATTCAACCAAGAACCCTAACCCTTAACCTTCAAGATTCCTTTATTATTGCTTTCAACTCCTAAGCGTTTAGGAGTAGTACCTTCCATAATCAGCTCACCTAGATAACCTGAAAGAATACAACCATATATTATTATATACGTCCCCATAACATTTTACTAAAGAATTATGCTCCAACTCCTAACCGTTGAGGAGTTATACCTTCCATCATCAACTCATCAACATAAAGTGATGACTGCTAGATGCAAATACTTAAAAAACTTTAGAAAAAGCACGAAACACGTGATACATGCCTATACAGCTTGAGGGTTGCCCTCGATTTCTCTGGGATGCCATCATCAGATCCTGATTTAGTGACAATGGGAGGAGGAACCACCTCTGGAGTATACCTATTCGAACACAAAAATAATTGTGCAAATCGGTTCATTAATAACGGAGATATGCGATAACAAACATACAAAAAAAAAAACATACAGACGAATTGATAACCTCCTCCTTTTCGGAAGTCGGTTAAAAATATGTTTTTTTTAGAGATAGAACTAACCAGTCTTATCAATTATTACTATCATGTTACCTAGTAATTGGGTTATGGACGGTGAAAGTCCAACAGACAGTCAGTAAATATGGTAAAAAACCCGTTTTCATTTAATGATAAATTGCAAAAGTTATTTGTGAGGTGTGCATATTTCAACATTGCAGGGGCTTGCAAGGGCCGACGCCTGCTGGGGCTGCGGGTTGTTCGAATGAGATACCGCAGCCTCGAATACAATGCGGTAAGAAAGAACATGGGTGGTTTTTAGTCAGTAGAAGTCTGATACTCCCTACCACTCTGCCCAGAGTGGGAGGAGTCATTTGATGATTTGCCACCCACAAAAAAAAAGGGATGTTTATTTCAATTGAAACGCTATAAATTTACATAATTATCATTTTGGTATTCCGTACATCAAGCTAAGTGACTCTACACAAAACATTCTGAGTTCTTTGGATAAAAATCACGGTTTACGGTAGGACTCAATGTTGCACACCGAAACATTGTAAAGGTATAAAGTAAAGTTATAACATTAAAATTCCATAATTTTTTTAAGCTATTGCATAGCTTCTATCGCGGGCCTTGAGCGTGGGGACCGAATCCAGAAATCCCGTAACGAAAAAACCTGACACTCATTTATTTAATAAAAGAAAAAAAAATGTTTTTTTATCGGTCACCACGCTCAAAGTGTAACTTGAATTAATATCAAAGAAAAAAAACAAAGGAAAAAAAAATGCATTAATAAAATAAATAAATAATTATAATTGCATAAGTTGATAAAAAATGCTATGAAGCTATATAAGCTTTACCGCGGCAGTCTCCGAGTGCCACACGTCTTTTTTTTTTTTTAAACCGCCTTTGTTTCCTGTGACTTACTAGCATTATTATAATTAGCAAGGAGGTACAAGTCTCGTCACGTAAAAAGAACGCTAAGCGCAGTGGAGGGGATACGGTTGCGCACCTTATGCAGTCGCGTCCTGAACTAGCTAGACTATTGTGATTGTTTTGTAAGTGTAATATTGACATATTGTAGAATCCTAATAGATACTTTACTAGAAACTTCTTCTTTGGAATAGGCAGGAATAAAAAAAAAGACAATGTTTTCCTTTGGCTTTCGGCGTTGTTTTTACATGACGCGACCTATATCAAGCATTAATTTAGTCGATCACTTCAATTAGTTCTTTATAAGATGACTCGAACATGTAATTTCTTTATCATTGGCCACTTATTAATATACCTCTTTAGTTTAGATACCAATATCGACTTTCGAGACAAGTGCCTACTACAAAATGAGTTATTTTGTCTTTAATAAACAAACATCTTGTTTATTGACGTCACTTGATAAACAGACTACAGAACCTTAATTGAGAAAGTAGATACCTATAAAGACCTAGTTAACATGTTTATTTATAAACTACACAAGTCAGCCAAAGGTGATAGACGTTTGAAACAGAAGGCGTTCATAGGGCTCGACCATCTTTTTCGCCCACATCATCATCATCATCATAAATCACGCCCGTAATCTCCAAAGGGTTAGGCAGAGGTTTAGGTACACCTCTGTCTAACTCGCCGTTGTACAGGGTGGTGCCGACAATACGACAATAAATGAAACCACTGGTAGTTCTAGTCCATAGAAACAATATTAAACTATCAAATAAATCTTAACACAAAAATAAAAAACAATAAAACTAAGTAGCATAAAACTGAAAACGAAATACTTTACAATTTATAAACAAATATTGGTTTACTAACCTTAGGAATAATTTGCACCGATTAAGGTGTGGAAATAAAATGTAACAAACGAAATTGGCAAAGATATTTAGGTAGGTTATTCTCGCATCGTCGGCACCACAACGGTGTTAGGATTTATTTGATAGTTTAAAAATGTTCCTATGAACTAGAACTACCAGTGGTTTCATTTATTGTCGTATTGTCGGCACCACCCTGTATAACAGTCCCATGTTACAGGGCGGCAGCCTATTGCCATCAACGGGGCCCAAATCCAGACTCTTCTTTATTTTATTTTTGTTGGTTTGTGGGAATCATCAAACGACTCTCCCCACTCTGGGTGGAGCGGAAGGGAGTGTCAGACTTCTACTGATTAAAAACCACTCATGTTCCTTCTTAGTCCTTTGTGTTCAGGGGCCGCAGTATCTCTTTTGAACAACCCGCAGCAGCCACGAGCTAGCATAGAGAGCGAATTTAGATTTGGCGAATTTTGAGTTACTTAGTTTTATGTAACCCTAACAAACTTCAACGTTTCTTGAAATAAATATCCTAAAATGATGATCAATCTCTTTCGAACAACCCGCAGCCCCGACGGCGCGAGACAACACCTCTTATTTTTTTTGGCGGTTGGAAAATCATCTAAAAACACCTCCCGCTCTTGGGCAGAGCGAAAGGGAGTGTCAGACTTCTACTGACTAAAAACCACCCATGTTCCTTCTTAGCCCTTGCGCCGAGGCCGCGGTATCTCTTTCGAACAACCCGCAGCCCCGACGGCGCAAGACAACACCTCTTATTTTTTTTGGCAGTTGGAAAATCATCTAATAACACCTCCCGCTCTTGGGCAGAGCAAAAGGGAGTGTCAGACTTCTACTGACTAAAAACCACCCATGTTCCTTCTGAGCCCTTTGTGTCTGGGTCGGGGTAACTCTTTCGAACAACCCGCAGCCCCGGCAATAACATGACACCTGATATCCCCGTTTTTTCAACAAGAAGTGTTATTCCTCAATAGCAGCTACGGAAACTGGCTCTGTGCCCGGTTGATGGCAATAGACTCGCTCCCTATTACATTTGGACTTATACAAGAGGCACATTGTGGAAATATTCCAATGGGTACATACCTCTGACTAACCCTTCGGGGATTACAGTCGTGATGTTTTGTTATGTTTAAACATTATGTAATCGATGCGAGAGAGGAGTCTTTCTCATACATTCTTGACTTTTTCCGCAATATTCTACTCATTCGATTTGGAATAAAACTGAAAAGATGATTTTTGAAAAAGATTAAGAGACTCTTGCCAAAAAGTCAAAAGATTTAAATAATTATCTAAAACAACAAAATGGGGTATTGTTTTTTTTCAAATATCTCAATTAACACACCACGTTCATATTTTTCGGAGGCCGAAAAAAAAATGTACCCAAAAATTGCTAACTTGTTGACTAGACTACAAATAGAATATCACATTGCTTTATTATTCTCATTGACTTGCAATTAGTCTGGAAATATTTCATTATTATCAATTTAATAATTAAGTGGTTCATAACAATAATTGTAATGTTCAAAATTAGCTCCATAGGAGCACTTAACTAGGGCGAATCTTGTTTACGAATATTATAAATTATTCCACGGGAAGATTAAAACGGGATAAAAACGATCATATGTGTTAATCCAGGTTATAAACCATCTGTGTACCAAATTTTATCCAAATCCGTTCAGGACTTTTTGCGTGAAAGAGTAACAAACAAACACACTCACAAACTTTCGCCTTCATAATATGTGATATGCAATCTGTATTCGAAATGAGAAGTGTATGTGTATCATGCACTTGTGGCTCTAATTATCTTGAATTGTTAATGAGTTAGTCACGTTTATGATTATCATCTGCCTAGCCTTTTCCCAACTATGTTGGGGTCGGCTTCCAGTCTAACAGGATGCAGCTGGATATCAGTATCTTACATGGAGCGACTACCTATCTGACCTCTACAACCCAGTTAATTAATACTGGGTAATACGATACCCTTTGGTAGGACTGGTTTTCAGACTTTAAGGTCACTGACTACCTGTAACGACTGCCAAAGATCTATAAATGGCAGCCGGGACCAATAGGTTAATGTGTTTTCCAAGGCGCGCAGGAAACTCGGTATGTAATGGGGCGTCATCCATCCGCAGACCAATTTAGGCAAGCGGGGGTTAAGCTAATGATATGATATCAATACAATATGTGTTTATAACTTTTTATTACTTCAGAGACTACTACTACAGGGAACCAAAGAAGGATATAATCTAATATCTATAGGTGACGTACATGGGTGGCAAAGACTTGCGGTTCTCGTACATCAATGTTCTCGAGGTGGGAGCACAACTTAGGACCCAGTAATATTAATGACAATAATATCCGTGGTGCTAGGCAACTGGCCCTATCCCAGTTGTATAAGTCCCTGTGTGCCTATTGACCTTGTTCTGTTCTGTCTACGCCCACCCAAAATAATATGGGACAGAAACATGATGCGATTAAGTTAATAAAATGTTTGGCAGCAATATATTTTAAATTGGTAAGTAGGTGGTTGGTGGGAGGTAGGTCGCGGGGATCCGTTGGATGCAAGACGCACGGGTCCAGTCAATGTGGTGACGATTGGGGCAGCAGAATGACGTCCACCGCTTGATATAGGCATATCAAGCGGTGGACGTCATTCTGCTGCAATAATGATTAAGATGAATTAGGTGACGGCCAAAGTGTCGCCATTTCGACATATCCTGTGTTTCTTGCTTCCAGCGTTTTATTGTAATCTTGACCGCATCAGTAAGACCTATGTCACTGTCTAGCACCATAAAGCTAACATGATGATGAAGAAGAAAAAGTACCTAGGTAGATAAACCACTGTCTCATTGGTCTAGTCTAGTCTCGGCGCAAGCGCAAGAGCTTTAACGGGTCACTGATCCTTATACAAACACAACATAGATGTAACAGATGAGAGGATGCATGGAGGCGGTAGCACAAACTCTACGATCCCTATAACCCATTAACTCTCCCGGAAGCCTGCAGCAATTTGGGAAGGCTGCAACAATTCTGGGACGACCTATGTAGGTTAGAGTAGGTAATATTTAAATATCACGCACAACTGCCCAATCAAGAGGCTAAGTGCGGATATAAGCCCGGATAAACTAAAAATAGCGCAAGAGCTGAGCATGAACACAAGCACAAGCTGGTCACAAGAAGCTATAATTTTGAGCATAACACCACAAGAAACTATATATTTTGTAAACAAAAAACTTCCACTAAGTATCGTAGCGACAAATCAATCAACAACAAATTAATAATTCCAAATTCGGTTTGATTTGGATGTATAACGTCTATCGTCCCAGTACCTCAAAACATCAAACCAAGTGAAATTGTTCGTGAAGTTTTGTAATAAACGTACATGTATAATATTATGTTACTTTGAGTTATTTGAATAAGGAACTATTTGTTGTTTACTTAATTTAGTAGAAGTGCTTTGTTCGAAAAAAAATAGCTTCTCGTGGCTTGGAGGGCTGGTATCAGTTACAACAAATATATAACAAAATATGATATTTAATCGATCAAAAGAAGCATTGATCTTTAAATGTCCTCAAATGTGAAGTATCGAATATAAAACTATCATTTAAATGTCGTATGTGACCATAATAATATTATTATACTTCTTCAGTGAAGTCCCTTCTGAAACTAGACTCTTAACTCTTATCATTTTTAAGGGGTGCAACAAAAGATTCTCGTTATATATTGTGCTATCTGTTTGGTGAGTGCTTAACCTGTATCTCGTCATTGCAATACTTGCGTATAAACATAAGCACAAACTTGTGAAGCAGTCTGTCTCCTGGCCTCTAAAGGCCGTAGGGCGTTTTGATCATAATATTTATCCATTGCTGTCAGAGCTTTTGTCAATATATCTTGAATCTGAGCGGCTAGAGTGAGGTCAATAGCGTATAGAAAGCTTTATATTTCTGAAGCGCGAGGCTAGTCATTTGTGGCGATATTGTATAGCGTCGGAGCTAGAACACTGCCTTGAGAGAGCTCATTTTTCGGGGCTCGGTACCCAAATGGTAAAACAGCACCCTATTACTAAGACTTCGCTGTCCGTCCGTCTGTCCATCTGTCTGTCACCAGGCTGTATCTCAAGAGCCGCGATAGCTAGATAGTTGACATTTTCAACTATCTACTATTTTTGGAGGGGTTCCCATACAACATACATGATTTTTTTGCCGTTTTTATAGATAATGGTACGGAACCCTTCATGAGCGATTTTAAACCAACTCTTTGCTTCTCAGTTATTATAAGCATTTTCCTCTATCATTTTACTAAGGGATTCTCCAAATTTTCAAAGATAATAAGATAAACGTTTTGTTAATGAATTAGCTAGTGATTAATGTGATAATAGAATCATTATGATATCTATCTTTTCATTATCTTGTATCTGTTTACTATATAATAAAACTTCTGCAGCTGCCAACCCACACTTCAACTACTCTTAGTAGAAACGTATTGCGTCTTTTAAAGGACTAAATAAATAACTGAAAATGTAAGTACTTAATAATATGTTAATATTTTTTTAATCAATGCTGATTAACATTCGAGTCAAATATGATAGAATCAGCATTGCATCCAACATGGTAATGCTGCCAGCCTTCTGGGCACTTTTCTTGTTGACCAATTTGAACGAATTTTTTGACGCCCTGTAATTGTTCCGTTTTTTGATACTTGTATACATTGAATATAATTTTATTTTTGTAAATTGTAGTTTGTAAAGATATATTAAGCTTTATAAAAATATTATTTCCTGCATTTATAAATCTTTGCGTGATTATAGCCATCATTAATTTGTATAATGTGACTTTTCAGATGAAGGCTAGCCTGTTCCTCCTTGCTGTGCTCGCAGCACTCGCTGCCTGCGAAGAAGCTCCTGCAGTACAGAATGCCGCCGCTAGGGCCAACATGTACCAAGGCACTTACAGGCCAGGAGACAGACTACTTCACAGGTTTGTACCTATGTTTGTACAAGTTCTTCTTCGGTCTAATAGGCACGATTTATACTTTTATACGAGAATATTGCAATGGCGTGGTACAGGTTAAACAATCAGAAAGTAGATCGCACAATAACAAGTGACTCCAATTGCAATTTCTTAAAATTAATAATAGTTAAGAGTCAAGTACCAGAAGGGACTTCACTGAGAAAACATAAAGTCACATACTTATATACTAACGATAATTTTCAATTCGATAGTCGACATTTGAGTACTTTTAAAGATGATACTTCTGTTAAACGATAAAATTTCATATTTTGTCACAGTTAATTTTGATAGTTGTAACTTTTACTTAAATTTTCTTAAGTTGGACGATTTCTGCACGATTTAACTTCATTGGAACCTTTTGTTATGAGTCGGCAATAGTTAGTAGAATTATATCACACTGTTTTTCTAAACACCTTGTTTCCTTCCAGTGCGTACTACTCCAGGAACCCAGTCTTCAACGCCGTACAGTACCAGGACATCACGTACCGAGGAGCTAACAACGTGCGTATCTCTTACCTCGAGGCAGTGGAGGTCGGTGCCACCCAGTGGGGCGTTCCTTCCCTCAGGGCAGGTGGCGTCAACTTTAACCACGCAACCATCAGACTGACTACAGCCAGAGGCTACGGTTACTACTACTTGGTCCGAATCTACGGCCGTTAAGGTTATTGAAGATGAATGAACAACTTTTACAATAAATGGTTGTTTTTTTCCAACGACGATTTTAATTTTCATTTGCTGGCAATTTTTGTTGTGTTTTTCATTGTAAAGGGTTTAAAATGTTAACACTAATAAATTACTTTTGCATTACGTATGTGGTTTGTTTTCCTTTTTCTTTACCTAAGAAAGGATGAATAGAGGTAGAAAATCCTTCCATTGAGACTCGATAAATACCATGGCATCAATAGTATTTATGAGGTGGCAATTATGATGAAATTGCAATGATCTGGCTTTTCCCAACTATATTGGGGTCGACTTCCAGTCGAACCGACTGAATTTCGTTACTGGGTCATACGATAACCCTTTGTACTCTTGGTTTAGTTATCTGACTTCTGGGCCCCTGAATACCGGTTACGACTGTTACAATATAGTCTACAAATGACAGCCGAGTTCAACGCCTTAACTTGTTTTCCGGGGCACAGAGGAAACTTACTCCTAAGAGATATTCCTATAGACATAAACTACCTTTAAGCTTGGTAATCTTGTTGAAAGTGACTGTAGTAATATTCATCGCAGTCAAGGCGATTCCCTGCACTGGTCTAGGTTTTTCTAATTCTGGTTTAATCATCATTAGCCTAAAATAGCCCAATACTGGACATTACCCTTCCTGATCATGTCGTTCATCTCGAATCTGAGAATTCTCATCTAGCCGTAACTACGCGTATTTTATTACTTCATTTAACCTATGTGGTAACCCTTCAGGCTATTAAATGGGAAAATAACTTATAAAATAAACTAAATAATCAAAAAGATTTTAAACTGTGGTCACTAGCACTATTATTTATACTGAAAACGGGATATTTACCATGTTTATTGACTGTTTCGATCAGTACTGTATAATCAAAAGTCGATGAAACCAACAAAGTCACCAACTTCTAGAAGTTTTCCATTTTTTGTTTTTTTTTCATCGGAGAAGTTGGATAGAGGTTGATTAACGACGGTTTACCCCACAAGGCAAAGGCTTTTTTCATGATAATATTCCTTCAAGTATCTCCTAATTAACAAATCTGATGATTGTATTAAGATACCAGGTTATTTTTATAAAACTGCGGTACATCTTCACGTTTATTGTCCATGAATATGTGTCATCGATAATACACTTTATACTATCTTATCATTGTACCTGAGCACTATATATACTATCAACTGCAAAGGGCAATTCATATCCATATTGGACTTACGAAGAGATAGCTACTGTGATCTTTCACTGAACCTCATCAAATAAAAACTGAAAATGTAAGTACTTATTAATTTTCCAATGTTTTCTTAAGTTTTTCAATCGATATAATAATAAGCGAAATTTGGCGACATTAATATCACCTGTTAAGCCTTTTCCCAACCACGTTGGAGTCGGTTTTCAGGTCTAAATAGTTGCGACAATTGAACCATATTTTTACTGGTTGAAATTTGACATTTGAAATAATGTGACATTACAGATGAAGGCTGCACCTGTAATGTCACATTGCCGTCTTCGAGTTTCGGTTCTTGAACATTCATGCTGTTTATCCCGTACAGAACTTAATATTTTATTGATTGGCCCCATCACTAATGTGTATAATGTGACATTTCAGATGAAGGCTAGCCTGTTCTTCCTCGCTGTGCTCGCAGCACTCGTCGCCTGCAATGACGCGGCTGCAGTACAGAATGCCACCGCCAGGGCCAATATGCACCAAGGCACTTACTTGCCAGGAGACAGACTACTTCACAGGTGTGTATCTATATGTTACAACCTCCAGCTCCCACCCTAAACGCATGTACCTTCTCCGTTCCGTCGTGGGTAAAAATGAAGTCTCTTCTTTTCACAACATTATTGTGTCAATACACAATAGTGCTGTAAAAAAATCTTAAATGCAAATGTGTAGTAACGTCATTCGTTATAGATTTTGAAGTGTTCACCTAATAGGGAAATACCCATAGCTATACTACAAAGTTCAACACTAAAAGTGGGATATAACTTTCTATGCGATTGTAAAATTGTTGGATGTTTTAATCATAGAACATCTTCGTACTCGTATCTGTTGATTCATAAGGCAATATTTTCAAATAATTAGTCCGATAAGATATGAACTCGAGTGGGGGCACTTATGTTCTTTTCCTTGTTACCTTCACAAAGTTATTTATCAAGGATAGTCGACAAAGTAGATAAGATCGCTAGTTACCTTTAAACTAATAATCTCTAATCTTTTCAGTGCGTACTATACCAAGAACCCAATCTACAACGCCGTACAGTACCAGGACATCACTTACCGAGGAGCCACCAACATTCGCATCACCTACCTCGAGGCAGTGGAGGTCGGTGCCACACAGTGGGGCATGCCCTCCCTCAGGGCAGGAGGCGTTGGCTTCAACCAGGCGACCATCAGGCTGACATCAGCCAGGGGCTACGGATACTACTACTTGGTCCGAATCTACGGCCGTTAAACTTTTAGAAGACAAGTGAATAATATCTTTCCTGACAAATGTTTTTTTTTGCAGTTGTGGTTTTCGATATAAGAAAGGGTTTATTAAAACAATGTGAACTAAGTAAAAATCTGATTAAATTAAGCAATAAATAAATTTACGTTTAAGATAAATATTTATGTTTATTTTTTATTTTAGGTCCTTAATAAGGTTAATCAAAGGTAAATAAGTAAAAGAGAATTCCAGGTTTCGACAGATCCTACTTGTAACCGACTGCCAAAAAGGAGGAGGTTTTCTATTAGTGTGTATGTTTTTAAGGTTCCGTAGCCCAATGGCAAAAAACGGAACTCTTATAAATTCGTCATGTCTGTCTGTCCGTCCGTATGTCACAGCAACTTTATTCGGAAACTATTATTACTACAAAGTTGAAACTTAGTAGGTAGATGTATTCTGTGAACCCTTTACGATTTTTTTACAAAAATAAAAGATTAAAGGGGGTCTCCCCATACATAGAACTAAAACTAAAAAAACTTTTTTCAACAAACCTATTCGTGTGGGGTGTCTATAGATATATGACTTTTTTTTTTCGGTTTTTTTTTGCCACTGACTTCAGAAGCTGATTTTTCTTCTGAAGTTTATTTTTCACTGTTTTGGTGTTTTTGATGTCGGTTTCTTTTTTTGCAAACAATTTTTCTTTTCTCTTATCGTGATCATTACGAATACAAAGATCAGGTAATATTTCTGGTGTAATACTTGCTAAAATATGAAGTTTTTCGTCATATTTTACTACAAAAAAGCGTTTGCATTTTACAGCAACAATTTGGCATGCTCTATAAAATTACTAGAAACTGCAATGTTTCAATTTTCATAAGGCAGTAAGTCGTAAAGGTAGTATGTTATTACTTCCCACAGGAGTTCGTGGAGATGGTGATTGCGTTATCATTTTCATTGACAGAAATCGATGAGGAAATATACTCTTCCTTGTAAACTGGTTCTTACCACCCGTGTATTTTTTTATGTACACTACAAGTGTGAAAATACAAATTTTCACAGATCTAAGTCCAAATTGGTTAAATTCCTATAGTCGGCGGTGATTGTTTTTTTTTTGTAATCTCCGGAAAGACATACTTTATGGCGTATTTTTTTAAATATTTGAATTGTGTTTATAAGTAGTAATTTCATAAATAAACATTATTATTTAAAACAAATTTCATTTACTTCCATCAACAAATTAATATTTTATTTATTTTCCATTAACATTTTATTGATTTTCTAATTTCAAAAATATTTTAACTTCTATTATTCATATTAATTAGGCTGAGAGGCTTCATAGTTTTGCTTCTTCTTCAACCTGGCGAAGGCAAGGTTAAATCACCGAATCAAATACTTCATGACAATAACACTTTTTGTTATATTGAAAGAGGTGGACATTTGTTACTGCAGCTCTCGGCTCTTTAACCACCTCACGTGCGGGTCGGGTGAGAATACCACATCGAATGTAATAACAAAGTTTCCCCACTTATAGTAAAATATAAAATTATTAAAAACTAAAAAATCTGCCTCTTCACACAGTGTAGTGATACATAAGTATAAATAGCTTAACTATTTAAAAATACAAATTAATATACTAATGTTCGTGAAGTTAATAAAAAAAATACCGAATTGTACAAAATACATGCAATTGACTAAATTTAAAATGCCTGATAGAATCTGCAGCTTAGCAGTGACAGTCCAGTGGTATGTATTCACCAAACAATAAAGAAAAAAATATACATGGAAAACGTAATAAGTGCCCTAAAGTTTGAGGGGTGCCCTCGATTTCTTTAGGATCCCATCATCAGATCCTGACTTGGTGACAATGGGACCGGTGACGGAGATATCGGTGAGGACATAAAAAAAACACAAACATATACACGAATAGATAGCCTCCTCGTTTAGGAAGTCGGTTAAAAAGAAGATAGGATATAAGTTATTGATAACATTTTAAAAATAATATTCCGAAAATGAGAGAAACTTGATAAAATTATCACACTCTGCCAACACATTATGATGGACTAAATTTCGGAATTTTCTATAACCAACAATCAGTAAAAGAGTGAGCAAAGCGAGCTCGGGAACTTGAAGCAGCAACCTCGAAGTCATAGAAGCGGAATGGCAGGAGAAGTTCCTTGCTAAGCTTCTAGTAGCTTTCGTACCCTACTGGCTGGTATGGTACCCTCGCTACAATTGTGGCCAGCCGATGCACAACGACTGGTTTACTAGCTGCTTCAGGGAATACTCGTGTGACATATGCGGGGAGTTACACACTTAGTACTATCACTATTTCCAATATCTGCAGGACAAGGCGCCTCAAATTCTGGTCAATCATGTCGTTTGTACCCTTATTGTAGACGGAGAATGCGACCAGTCGATACCGCCCTTAGTTTGTTCAATGGTTCAAGAATCATGAGACCTGGCGATCACCTTCTGTGAAACAGTAGTGTCGCCGAAGGAAGCTTGCTGGAAGGGAGAAACCGAGCCATGTACCGGCTCACAATAGCTGGAAAAGGCGTTGGTGGACGTTGGACAACGCCTTCTTTGAACCCTTCAACTGAATCCAGGGGTAATTCAGTGAGCGAGCGTAGTGAATCGGAATCATATATTTGTTAAACACAGGTATCAACATTAAGGATCTTATAAGTAGTCAAGGTTCTAGCTACGTTTTGACATCACTGCAAAATAAATTAAAATACAAACAAAAAACCAGTTAAAACACACGAAGCCGTAGCAGTAATAGTTGTTGGTTTGTTCGGTAATAATATTTAAGGTGTAACGAACATCTTTGGGATGTTTACTGCTCGCAAGTTGGCTTCGCTCTTTCAATGTATTTACTGGCTACTAGCAGATCTATGCGCTCCTGGTAACAAGGGAACGCCGTTTGATTTTCGTAGGTAGGAACTCAACACAACCCCTGTACTTTTTATCCGACTGCGGCGAAGCCCGAAAGGAGGGTTATGTGTTTGACCTGTACGTATGTATGTAAATATGTATGTATGTCCGTTTCAAAGCTCCTAAACGGATGAACAGATTTGGATAAAATAAACATCGTTATATTTGTTTGGTGGCGCGAGTGTCACTGGCTACATTAAAATTGAAAAACAAAGAAAAATTGTGGATTTTGAGTGCCATAACGTGGAGTTGGTAAATTATTTTTCTTCCGTTACCATCGAGTAGAATATCAAAATGAAGGGTTTTAAAAGGAGATTACAAAAATATGTACAACTTCTATGTTTAAAATAAATCGAAAGTGACAAATCGTATAGAAAGGAAATAATCGCATTTAATACAAAGAAATCGTCGCCGAAGTATTTTACGTAACTAACTGAAAACCAAGAAATAAAAAAGTAAGGAGTTAAAAAACTAAAAAAAACCGTCGGGTGGAAGCAGGCGTGGTTCACTTGAATGTAAAATTGTGAAAATAGAATGGACCCCGCCTGCTTCCACGGTTATAGCTGAAGGGCATCCAAGAGAATTTTCCTTACTTTATCACTTTCCTTAAAAATTCTCCTAACAAACAAAGCTTTCAAAGATAACGAGCTATTTTAAACAAAATTGTTGTAAATAGTTACCTATTCGTGTGATCAGTTATAAATTAGTCATTGGAAACACTTGGAATAATATCTTATCATTTTTATTAACCCGAGTACTATATAAAACTGTCTCTTGCAAAAGGGAAATCATATTCACATAGAACATTAAGTAGTGAGCTAACTGTGTGTGTTTTTTTACGAGTATTCCAAATAAAAACTGAAAATGTAAGTACTTATTTTTCATCTAATGTTTACTTAATCTTTCCAGACAATACAAAAATGATGCTCAGGTGTGCCGTTTAAAAATATTTTAATAAATATTTGCGTCATTCGACCCATCTTTAATTTAATTATAATGTGACATTACAGATGAAGGCTAGCCTGTTCCTCCTCGCTGTACTCACAGCACTCGTGGCCTGCAATGACGCGGCTGTAGTACAGAATGCCGCCGCCAGGACCAACATGTATCAAGGCACATACAGGCCAGGAGACATATTACTTTACAGGTGTGTACCTATATCAAATCCAAGCTTGAGTTTGCTTGAGTCACTGCGGGTTATTCTAAAGAGATACCGCGGCCCCAGACACAAAGGGCTAAGAAGGAACATGGGTGGTTTATAGTCAGTAGAAGTCTGACACTTCCTTCCGTTCCACCCAGAGCGGGAGAGTCATTTGATGATTTCACACCCACCAAAAAGCAACAAGAACTGTATAAGACTTTTGCGATAGCAGATTAGCATCGTGACTCATATTGTGCACGTAATTTGTATGATAAGATACAACTCAAATGGCATTTATGGTGCGTTGTTTAAAGGTAAGGAACAACCAACTAAATTGGTCAATTTCTACATGCCGTACCTGTCACTTTCACACACTCGAGGCACTCTTGTTTGTATTGGACATTTGCAACTAGTGACTAAAAGTGCTTAGACAATAAAAAAAGGAACGCTGGTAAGTATGCCAGCGCAGTGGTCTGTCATTGGCATGTTGTGTCAGTAATTAGTCTAACACGGAAGTTTCACCTTAAGTATGACGTTCTACATGCCCTCGTAGTCGATGGAGTTTATATATCTATATTCCACTATTTTCCTAGCGGGGCACTCAACATCTCCCGTTTTATTTATTTATTTTGTTTGATTTCTGCACGTTTTGTGCAAAGTGGAAGTACAATTTAGTCATGAGTCGCTTCACGTGTTTACCGACGTAACTAACGATAAAGTGGTTTAAACAAAATGAGTCTTACTATCAAAACTAAATATCCTGTAATCTTTTCAGTTCATACTACTCAAAGAACGCAATCTTCAACGCCGTACAGTACCAGGACATCACTTACCGAGGAGCTAACAACGTGCGTATCACCTACCTCGAGGCGTTGGAGGTTGGTGCAACCCAATGGGGCATTCCCACTCTCGTAGCAGGAGGCGTTGGCTTCAACCAGACGACCATCAGACTGACATCAGCCAGGGGCTACGGATACTACTATTTGGTCCGAATCTATGGCCGTTAAACTGTTAAAGGACGAATAGACAACTATTAAAACAAATGGATATTTTTTACGATAGTTGTTGATGCTTCTGAGATATTCGATTTTAGGCTGAGTTTTATTAAAACCATAAAAACTGAAAAAAAAACTGATTAGCTTAAGTACCTTTTAAATAAATTATAATTAAAATATTTACAATAATTATTTCTTTTGATTTTCCGTCCTCATCATCATTTGCTTGCCCGCCCCAATTCATTCGGAGTTGGTGCAGCATGTCTTCTTCTTTCATATTTCTCTATTACTCGTCATCTCACCAAACACCTCACCATACTGACGACACGACGAAACATTTGACGGCACGGTTGGCGCAGTGGCTAAGCGATTGGACTGCTGCGCTGCGTGTCGCGGGTTCGATCCCCGCACGGAGCAAATATTTGTATGGCCTGCAGATAGTTGTTTCGGGTCTGGGTATTTGTGTATGTGACTTTATATGTTTGTGAACGCACCCACGATACAGGAGAAATTCCTAGTGTAGGGCAACGTAAAAAAAAAAAAAAGAATACTATACATAAATAAATAAAAATAAAATTAATTCATATCAGGTAACATAGCCCATAATTATGAGAAACATGATTAAAACATTACATACAGTTACACAAAATAAATACAATTCCAAAACACTCATAATTGAATTCATCATGGTTCAAATAATAAAAATAAATAAAATAATTCAAAATAATATTCAATTCAATAAATAATAAATAAATAATTCAAAATAATAATCAATTGATTCAATCAATTCAACTTGTCTGTCACAGCAGTGTCGCACAGACATAAGGACAGTCCAACCTATTTGCTATCATATTCAGAACAGTGTTGGTGCAACCGCACAAGGGACGCCTTGTGCGCAGCGCTGCCGCATGGTCGCATGGAAGAAGTCCGTGCGCGCCCATGCGAACACACCTGATGCGCTGTAGTATCGAGGCAGACCCAAAACCGCTCTGAACGCGTTGTTAAACTGAACTTGGGTTATGCTTTACACAGTCCATCCATAGAATCTTCTTATCTTTGGTATTCGTTTACTCTTATACCCCTCTACATTCAAACTCAAAACTTTCCTCACGACATTTACCTCATTCCTTCGAATGACATGCCCTTATCACGACAACCGAATACAATCAACTTTTCAGTCACTGGCGCCATTTTTAGACTTCCTCTTATGTACTCATTTCTTATTTTATCCTTTTGATTTTCTTACTAACGGAAAGGATAAAAACAAATTTCTCTAAACACGTATCTTTTTATGGTTCGGTGTTTTGGATTTATCTTCTTAAAATGTATGATTTTAAAGCAGAAATATCAAGAGTAATTTCTAAACTTTTCGATACCATATCGCTAGATCAATGTTCCTATAAGATAACGACACTATTTTTAAGCTATTGCATAGCTTCTATCGCGGGCCTTGAGCGTGGGGACCGAATCCAGAAATTCCGTAACGAAAAAAAAAAAAAAAACCTAACGAATTGACACTTGACAATTTCTTGAAATCAAAAATTGTGAGTTGCCTGTATTTAATTTTATTATTCAGTCAAAAACTTCCTCAAAGAATTTCTGTGAGCGTGTTAATTAATTTTATAAGCGTAAGATAGGATACTATTAATAGAAATTATCAATAAATTACATTATTTGAGCAAACATATTAATAAAAATAAATTAAATTATATAAATCAAATGTAACCTTCATAGCTCTCACCACTAAGAAAAACTATGACACAAAATAAAAGAAAAAGTAAATGACATCTTGACAACTGACGTAATGTCAGATGAAAAGTAAACATTGAAAAATTATTAGATTTAATATTTTAAAACAGCAAAATCAAAGTTAATAAATCGAATAAGATCGATTATAAGGTTGCCAACAAAAATAGTTGTCGCCAAGGCGCGACATGAGACGTAAAAGGACATTTTATAAAAGATGAGGATGATTAGTAAAAGTGTAAGTATAAATACTATATTTAAATACTGCATTAATAAAATAAATAAATAATTATAATTGCATAAGTTGATAAAAAATGCTATGCAATAGCTTTACCGCGGCAGTCCTCCGAGTGCCACACGTCTTTTTTTTTTGTGGGGGTACGGGAAACCATCAAGTGACTCCTCCCGCTCTGAGCAGAGCAGTAGGGAGTGTCGGACTTCTACTGACTAAAAACCACCCATGTTTCTTCTTACCCCTTGTGCCGAGGCCGCGGTATCTCTTTCGTACAACACGCAGCCCCAAAAGCGTTTTTTTAATAGCTAATAAAAAGGAGTAACCAGTAAGATGACGACGCATTGAGATACATATGAAAGAAGAAGACATGCTGTGTCGAAATAAAATAAAATGCACAGGAGAATTGACGCTCGAACGTCTGTATTCAAAATAGTATGAGAGGCACTCAAAGGCCTAGCTCGCCGTCCGTCCGTCTTATGACGACGACAGGCCGTGTCGACGGCGCGTTCGTATTCCACGCGCGCCTCAAAGAGATGTCAGCAACAAGGAAGGGGCCCGCAAGGGCCGACGCTCGTCGGGGCTGCGGGTTGTTTACAAAAGATACCGCGGCCTCGACATGAAGGGCTAAGAAGGAACATGGGTAGTTTTTAGTCAGTAGAAGTCTGACACTCCCTTTCGCTCTGCCCTGCTCTGCCAATTATTTGATGATTTTCCACCGGCCAAAAAAAAAAACTCAGTCAAAGGCACCTGCCACGGGTTTTCTAAGGAAAGGAGTTCGGAAATTTTTGTATGAAGTTTGACTGGAATGACTTCTGCAAATGTAATTTTATATTTCGAGATATGAGCAAAGTAAGAGGGCTTTACCCAGCAGTTGGACAGCGTAGACTGATTAAAAAATAAAAAGTTATTGTCCACTTGATGGATCAAATCTCGAAAACGTGACACTTTTTTTTTTTTTGTGGGGTGGGAAATCATCAAATAACCCCTCCCGCTCTTGGGCAGAGCGAAAGGGAGTGTCAGAGCGAAAGGGAGTGTCAGAAAACGTGACACTTTAGAATACACTTTACAACATTTTGCCGATTGGTATACGAGTAGGTTTAATGCGTGTCTAATCAAATCAAAATTGTTATGAAGATACTATCAGTGAATGGACTTAAACTTTGATAGCTCCTAAATCAGAATCGTAAAACTTTAGAACATTTTGTGATCCACGTAACTTTAAGCGGACATGGCTGCATTCATTCATTTGACGGCACGGTTGGCGTAGTGGCTAAGCGATTGGACTGCTGCGCTGCGTGTCGCGGGTTCGATCCCCGCACGGAACAAATATTTGTATGGCCTGCAGATAGTTGTTTCGGGTCTGGGAATTTGTGTATGTGACTTTATATGTTTGTGAACGCACCCACGATACAGGAGAAATTCTTAGTGTGGGGCAACGTTTTTTTAAAAAAAAAAAAAAATAAAAGAAAAAAAAAAATGTCAACATCCGTAAAATCGTGTGCAGTTCACATTGTAAAGGTGCGTGCATATTATATGCACAATTGCACAATTACACAATTTATTATTATTGTTTTTCTTTTTAATATTATCATCTATCTATCCTTTTCCCAACTATGTGCAACTATGCAGCTGAATATCAGTATTTTACATGGAGCGACTGCCAAAGATCTATCTATATATGGCAGACGGAACCAATTGTTTTTCGTGTTTTCCAAGGCACGGAGGAAACTCGGTATTTTACACGATGTGACCTATCCACAGAACAACCTAGGCACGCGCGGCCTGAAGATGGCAGTTATTGTTGAGCCACGAGCTCCGTGCGTACATATTATGTATCATGTTATATGACATGTTTCAGTAATGTGGAGAGTAAATGTTAAAACATGTTTTAATAACAAGTTGTGTTATATAACATTATATATTGCATTGTTTTTCTAATTTGTACAGTATTGTTATATGTTGCAATGTTGAAAAACAATGTAACAATATAGACGTGTTATAAAACACAAGTTATACAATATGGTACATAATCTGTACGCACCATAACGTTGCATTGTCCGTTTTTGGGATCCGCTATTTAACCTCTTGGTATTCTGTTGAGTAAGCTAATAAATGAATTTGAATTTAGGTCTGTTGAATTCAGGGTTGTTCGAGGGCTGCGGGTTGTCCGAAGGAGATACGGCGGCCCCGGACACAAAGGGCTAAGAAAGATCATGGGTGGTTTTTAGTCAGCAGAAATCTGACACTCAGAGCAGGAGGAGTCATTTGACGATTTCCCACCCACCAAAATAAAAAAAAGGTCTCAAAGAAAAATATTAGTAACGATACTTCTTTTATCTTTAGAGAAGTGAAGTCTTCATAATTTTGAAGAGCATTTTTATTTTGTTGAGATCACCAGTATCATAACTAGAGCTTAATATCTAGGTAATATTTTGTCACCACACACTTTATTATCCTCGGTATAAAATGGAATGAAAAAACATATTTAACTTACAAATTATTTATTTCGTACTTATCCTAATCAGATTTTTATACAGTTAACATTGTTTCACTGAAGTCCTGTTCCACAAAAATTAATCCCCATCGTTAAAGTAACAGTCAATGTAAAAGGTGTCTTTTAAAAGTTTAACGGCCGTAGATTCGGACCAAGTAGTAGTAACCGTAGCCTCTAGCTGTAGTCAATCTAATGGTTGCGTGATTGAAGTTAACACCTCCTGCCCTGAGGGAGGGAACGCCCCACTGGGTGGCACCGACCTCCACCGCCTCGAGGTAGGTGATACGCACGTTGTTAGCTCCTCGGTAAGTGATGTCCTGGTACTGTACGGCGTTGAAGATTGGGTTCCTGGAGTAGTACGCACTGGAAGGATAAAAAAATGTTTAGTTTTATAATAGGGTAGTTAAAAAAATCTAATTAGTCCGTCAGATAGATTTCCAAAAATATATTGGACACGTATTTTTTCTTTTTTCACGTAAACAAACTATGAAGACGATACAGTGCTTTGAAAACTTGTGTGACGTCATATTCTAAGACATTAGTATGACATTTTTTACTGTCGTCAATTTTTATTTATTTGATAAAATAAAAAAATACGTATCCAATATTTTTCGATAATCTAACAGACGAACTAATTAGAATCATATTTTTTTTAGTCGGTAAACATGCCTATTATTACTTGGTTTTCTCGATAACCACTAGGAACTCATGACTAAGTTGCGTTTTAATTGAAACTGAAACGTGCAGAAATCAGTTAATGACGCTTCTTTCTTTCCTTCGAGATAGGAGATTTAGCTTTTCTATAATATTATAAAGAGGAAAGACTTGTATATTTGTATATAATGAATAAATTAAAAATTTCTGGACCGATTTGAACAATTCTTTCAACGTTGGGAAGCTCAGTATACCCAGGTGACATAAGCTACTTTTTATCCCGGTATCCCCACGAGAACGGGAACCACACGCGTGAAACCACGTGACGTCCGCTAGTAGTCAATAAGTCGATTACTGAATTCACTAATTGCTGTTACGGGTGAGCCCGTATCTTATTGGACAAACAAACTAAGTGCGTAATTACGTCGCTATTACAACGTGCCTATTTCGGTTGTGACGATGAGATTCGAGTGAAAATTGGTACATACCTGTGAAGTAATCTGTCTCCTGGCCTGTATGTGCCTTGGGACATGTTGGCCCTGGCGGCGGCATTCTTTACTGCGGCCGCGTCATTGCAGGCGACAAGTGCTGCGAGCACAGCGAGGAGAAACAAGCTAGCCTTCATCTGAAATGTCACGTTATGCCAATTAAAGATGGCTCGAATTGCACACATTGTTGGTTCCAAACAGTATGATACTGATTTACTTCTTGTTATCGATTGAATAGCTAATAAAAGTAATTAAGTACTTACATTTAAGTTTTATTTTAGTTTTAAGTCCCGTAAAAGATCACAGTAGCTATCTACTTGAAGTTCAATGTAATTATGATTTGGTTTCAACAGGAGATAGTATATATAGTATATCGGGTATTTAGGATAAGATAGTATTTAAATGTTATCTTTGAATGACTAATTTATTTCATTGATCAATGAGACAAGGTAGTAAGTAGTATCACCGTTTTTTTTTATATTAATAGCTCATTATCTTAGTATAATCTCAAACTTTGGTGATTAGGAAAAACCTTTGGGGAAAATTGTCAGGAAAACTACTGACATAACATCGAATCTTCTGCCAAACTTGTCTAATGATAAGTTTGGCAGAACATTTGTGTAATGTCCATTCATGTAACTTCTGGTGAAATCAAAGAAAAAACAGAAGGTCTACTACTAAGTGAAAATTTTAGCCATTTATGGTGACTGGACTAAACTAACCCTTAGCTTGGTCTAAATGAACCCTTAGCTGAAGTTATAAACAAACTTTCATTAAAGTGCGTATTAAACCGTTGAATGAGCAAAGGAATATTTTTCAGCGATGACGGCATCATCCCTAATACTTTATGTTTACTAAAAAAATATACAGATTAGATTTTTTAGACAATGTCCATTCTTCATCAGTCAAAAACTCAATTACTGCAAACCTATTGGGTTGCTGTTTTCTTGAGACAATATTTAGTTTGTAAAAACGTAGTATTTTGCCACATACAAAGAAATGGAAATATATAAATTTTCTTAGTATTAATGAATATTATTTTGTGACTGGTTGAAAAATGCCTATGGCATTTAGTTTGCCTCTGTACTTTGTGCTTTAAGTGTTAAATAAATAAAAATAGGATAATTATGTTAAAACTTTTCAAGCCCGCTGTATATTTCCTTCCTAACCGAGAATTTTAAATAGTTGAAATGAAATGGCAATAATTATCATATTTTTAACAACTACAACTATTAGAAATAAATACCAAGATTAAACAATTGAAAGAACCAAAATTAAAATATTGAAAGCCAAAATCCGGTAGCTATTTATAAAAAAAAATATAAAAACCCTTGTTTTGATCAATAATTAAATAATGTAGTCAGGGGTTTGATCAGCTTTGTGCTTATCACCTGGCTTTGCTTCCACGAGGGTTTCCCTACGAAATAATTTTCCTTAAAGATTCCCCTAATCAACTAATCTTTGGATTGTATTTAGATAACTAGCTATTTATATAACACAGCGGCAGCTACCTACTCACTTGTTGTGATCAAATTAATAAATTAGTCATTCGTGATAACACATTTAAACTATCTTATCATATCCACATGATTACTATATATACTATCTCCTGCAGAAAGCAAATCATATTTACATTGAACTTTAAGTAGCTAGCTACTGTGATCTTTTAAAGGACTTCCAAAATAAAGAAAACTAAAATGTAAGTACTGACTTTTATTAGATTTTCAATCAATATTAAACAAGTAAATCAGTAGCATATTGTTCAGAACTAACAATTTGTGTAATTCAAGCCATCTTTAATTTAACAAACATGTGACATTTCAGATGAAGGCTAGCCTGTTCCTCCTCGCTGTGCTCGCAGCACTCGTGGCCTGCAATGACGCGGCTGCAGTACAGAATGCCGCCGCCAGAGCCAACATGCACCAAGGAACATACAGGCCAGGAGACAGATTACTTCACAGGTGTGTACCAATTTTCGCTCTAATCTCATCATCGCGATCGATAAAGGCGCATTGTGATAGCGTCGTGATTAGTTAATTAGCAAGTTAGGCATCGTTACTCAGTAATAAAACACTCAATATTTTTGAATAACACGCGAGCTTCACCTGTAACAGCAATGTTTGAAGGCAGGAAGCGACCGATTGAGAGAACTTCACCTGGAGAAAAGCTATTTAAAGAAAGAAGTTTTATTGTCTTATTTACGCACGTTCGTCAGTAGAAACACAATTTAGTCATGAGTTTATTTATGCGGTTA
Organism: Diarsia brunnea; assembly: GCA_949774965.1. Taxonomy (NCBI): domain Eukaryota; kingdom Metazoa; phylum Arthropoda; class Insecta; order Lepidoptera; family Noctuidae; genus Diarsia; species Diarsia brunnea. Next base: position 10,820,943 of record OX459007.1, on the reverse strand, counting down.
TCGAGAATATTCGACAAAACTAAGTATTTTTTTAAATTAAACATCTTGTTATCATTCCAGTGCGTACTACTCCAGGAACCCAATATTCAACGCCGTACAGTACCAGGACATCACGTACCGAGGAGCTAACAACGTGCGTATCACCTACCTCGAGGCGGTGGAGGTCGGTGCCACCCAGTGGGGCATGCCGTCCCTCAGGGCAGGAGGCGTTGGCTTCAACCAGGCGACCATCAGACTGACATCAGCCAGGGGCTACGGATACTACTACTTGGTTCGAATCTACGGCCGTTAAACTGTTAAAAGATAAACGGGCAACTTTTACAATGAATGGTTTCTTTTGCGATGGGGATTATTTTTTCTGAGAAAAGATTTCATTAGAACAAGGTTAATAAAAAAAATCTGACTAGGTTAAGTATAAATAAATTATTTTAAAATTAAGTGTGATTTCTTTTTCACTTTTCTTACCGAAAAACCTCACACACCACATTCACTACCTATTAAGAAGAAAAAAAAGCAAATGTTTCATTAGATACCTTATCTACACTTTTCACAACCATTTTGTTGTCGGCTACCAAGTTAGCCAAGTGTAGTTAAATACCAGTACTATACATGGAACGGCTTCTTATCTGTCTTAACCGAGACATTAAGGAATCCATCCATCCAACCTCCTAAAAAAGTTCTGCCGTTTTGGTAAGGAATCCCTTTTTTTTTTTGGCGGGTGGAAAATCATGGAATAACCCCTCCCGCTCTTGGGCAGAGCGAAAAGAAGTGTCAGACTTCTACTGACTAATAACCACCCATGTTCCTTCTTAGCCCTTTATGTCGAGGCCGCGGTATCTCTTGCAAACAACCCGCAGCCCCGACGGGTGGTAAGGAACCCTTCACGTCCGACTCGCACTTGGCCACTATTTTATTTGAATTTCGGTTCTTGTATATGTTTGAACACTGTGTTTAGTGTCTGCGTCACAAATATACAGGCTGGATGAAACAAAACACTGACAGGTTTTACAGCGGGCAGCAACCTGTGGGATCTGCTATTAAACCTCTCGGTATTCTGTTGAGTATGCTAATAAATGAATTTGAATTGAGGTCTGTTGAATTGAGGGTTGTTCGAGGGCTGCGGGTTGCTCGAAAGAGATACCGCGGCCCGGACACAAAGGGCTAAGAAAGAACATGGGTGGTTTTTAATCAGTAGAAATTTGAAACTCCCTTCGGTTCCACACAGAGCATGAGGAGTCATTTGACGATTTCCCACCCACCAAAATAAGAAAAGGTCTTAAAGAAAAATATTAGTTACGATTCTTCTTTTATTTTTAGAAGTGAAGTCTTTAAAATACTGAAGAGCATTTTTATTTTGTTGAGATCACCAGTATTGCAACTAGAGCTTAACCCATTAGGGACTGAGTTTTTGAAACTCAATTTTTGTTGTTTTATGTTTATATTTGAGTTAAATGATGACCAGATAATACCTATTGTAATAACCAAAGAAATAATCATAATCTCCCAATTTTGAGTTTTAGACTGTTGCCATATGGCAACGCTAGGTCAAACGCCTACAATATTTTGCCGTTTCAAAAAAATAAGCTCTTAAATATTTATTTTATTTATTTAGTATATATTCATAAAAATACACAGATAATTACACACACACACACACACACATTCACATACACACAGTCAAATTTTGAATATACAACTCTTCCAATAGTTTTACAGTCAGCTCCATCACATCTGCGTTTTTTTTTCTACTGATTTTGGAAAGTGATTTGCTCCGTCATATCAAACCCCTTCCAAAACCCTAGACCCACATCTCGAGGTGGATGGTCGAGCACCAAATTCAGGAGGGATTCCATACTTTTTTAAGAGTATGTTTAGACTGTCTCACGACGAAAATTTAGCTGCGAAATATCCTGTCTTGATTTTCAGGACGCAGGCATTGTTTATTGTAACATCTACAAGCCACGTAAAAATAGGCCACCACCATTTTTTGCCTCGAATTCCAATCCTGTAATTATTCACATGAGCGTCCATGAGGTCTGTCCCTACCGTGTACTGATTATATACCGCTATAAGATTGGGTATCGGTAGTTTTATTTTTTGTTGGCTGGCTTTGGAATACCGATCCGCCAATCTCACTGGATTTACTTTGTGATCGGTAGAAGCGACAGTCACAACTGAATTATCAATCCACCGTACTACAACAACAACGCCTTTTTTTTATTTATTTTTTTATGGTGGGTGGAAAATCATCAAATGACCCCTCCCGACTTCTACTGACTAAAAACCACCCATGTTCCTTCTTAGCCCTTCATGTCGAGGCCACGGTATCTGCGAACAACCCGCAGCCCCGACGCGCACCCGCAGCCCCGACGGGCACCCGCAGCCCCGACGGGCACCCGCAGCCCCGACGGGCCCGCAGCCCCGACGGGCAACAACAACGCCTTGAGACATAACTTCTGCGCCAGCCAAAAGTTGTCTGCCTGTCAAATTTTCTATCAAGCCACCTGAATCTTCATCAGCAGAATCGTCATCAGTATTTTCAGTCACTTCAGGAAGCTCAATATATATTTTGCAAATCATTATCATGTTCTTGTTCCTATAAATCTGCAATTCCATGTAACTTCAATCTAAAAAGATAAATAAACACTTTTAGTAAAAATGTACCTATAACGACCTAGCGTCTAGTTCTAAAGAACATTTTTAAACTTTCAAATAAATCCTAACACTGTCGTGGTGCCGACGCTACGACAATAACCTATTTAAATGTCTTTGCCAAATTCGTTTGTTACATTTTATTTTCACACGTTAATCGGTGCAAATTATTCCTAAGTTTAGTAAACCAGTATTTGTTTGTAAATTGTAATTTATTTCGTTTATAGTTTTATGCTACTTAGTTTTATTGATTTTTCTTAATTTTGGTGTTAAGATTTATTTGATAGTTTATTAATATTACTATGAACTAGAAGTGCCAGTGGCTTTATTTATTGTCGTATTGTCGGCACCACTCTGTATACCAAATAGTATTATTGTAAACTTGAGATGTGTCTGAACATATTATATTCGACAAAGAAAAATAAAAAACTACGCGAAATTGAAATAAGTGAAACTTACATATTTATGTGCTCTATTTCTGTGAAATTTTTGACAACCAACGAATGGATCAACCACTACCCACAAATTTGAAAACAAAATGACCACAAATCGTTTCTTAACTGTGACTTGTATATCTAACTTTATGTTGTCATTACAAAAGATAGCTGAGGTTGTTAGTTTTTGATATTTAGTCTGTAAATTAAATCAACCACTCACGTTGCCGTATGGCAACGCTAGTCTTTAATGGGTACTCAAGCTGCGCGTCTTGGCAATATTTTGTCACCACACACTTTATCATCCTCGGTAAAAAAGGGAATGAAAAAACATATTTAACTCACAAATAATTTATTTTGTACTTATCCTAATTAGATTTTTATACAGTTTACATTGTTTTACTGAAGTCCTTTCCCACAAAAATTAATCCCCGTCGTTAAAGTAACAGTCAACGTAAAAGTTGTCTTTTAAAAGTTTAACGGCCGTAGATTCGGACCAAGTAGTAGTAACCGTAGCCTCTGGCTGTAGTCAATCTTATGGTTGCGTGATTGAAGTTAACACCTCCTGCCCTGAGGGAGGGAACGCCCCACTGGGTGGCACCGACCTCCACCGCCTCGAGGTAAGAGATACGCACGTTGTTAGCTCCTCGGTACGTGATGTCCTGGTACTGTACGGCGTTGAAGATTGGGTTCCTGGAGTAGTACGCACTGGAAGGATAAAAAAATGTTTAGTTTTATAATAGGGTAGTTAAAACAATCTAATTATTCCGTCAGATAGATTTCCAAAAAAATATTGGACACGTATTTTTTCTTTTTTCACGTAAACAAACTATGAAGACGATACAGTGCTTTGAAAACTCGTGTGACGTCATATTCTAAGACATTAGTATGACATTTTTTACTGTCGTCAATTTTTATTTATTTGATAAAATAAAAAAATACGTATCCAATATTTTTCGATAATCTAACAGACGAACTAATTAGAATCATATTTTTTTTAGTCAGTAAACATGCCTATTATTACTTAGCTTTCTCGATAACCACTAGGAACTCATGACTAAGTTGCATTTTAATTGAAACTGAAACGTGCAGAAATCAGCCAATGACGCTTCTTTCTTTCCTTCGAAATAGGAGATTTAGCTTTTCTATAATATTATAAAAAGGAAAGTATTTTTGTATATAACGAATAAAATTAAAAATTTCTGGACCGATTTGAACAATTCTTTCACCGTTAGGAAGCTCAATATACCCAGGTGACATAAGCTACTTTTTATCCCGGTATCCCCACGAGAACGGGAACTACACGCGTGAAACCGCGTGACGTCCGTCGACGGCGTCGACGTCCCGTTACGGGTGAGCCCGTATCTTATTGGACAAACAAACTAAGTGTACAATTATTACGTCACTTTGCTAATTAGATAGTCACGACGCTATTACAACGTGCCTATTTCGGTTGTGACGATGAGATTCGAGTGAAAATTAGTACATACCTGTGAAGTAATCTGTCTCCTGGCCTGTATGTGCCTTGGGACATGTTGGCCCTAGCGGCGGCATTCTTTACTGCGGCCGCGTCATTGCAGGCGACAAGTGCTGCGAGCACAGCGAGGAGAAACAAGCTAGCCTTCATCTGAAATGTCACGTTATGCAAATTAAAGATGTCTCGAATTGCACACATTGTTGGTTCCAAACAGTATGATACTGATTTACTTCTTGTTATCGATTGAATAGCTAATAAAAGTAATTAAGTACTTACATTTAAGTTTTATTTTAGTTTTAAGTCCTGTAAAAGATCACAGTAGCTATCTACTTGAAGTTCAATGTAATTATGATTTGGTTTCAACAGGAGATAGTATATATAGTATATCGGGTATTTAGGATAAGATAGTATTTAATATTATTTATGAATGACTAATTTATTTCATTGATCAATGAAACAAGGTAGTAAGTAGTATCACCGTTTTTTTATATTAATAGCTCATTATCTTAGTATAATCTCAAACTTTAGTGATTAGGAAAAACCTTTGGGGGAAAATTGTCAGGAAAACTACTGACATAACATCGAATCTTCTGCCAAACTTGTCTGATGATAAGTTTGGCAGAACATTTGTGTAATGTCCATTCATGTAACTTCTGGTGAAATCAAAGAAAAAACAGAAGGTCTGCTACTAAGTGAAAATTTTAGCCATTTATGGTGACTGGACTAAACTAACCCTTAGCTTGGTCTAAATGAACCCTTAGCTGAAGTATAAAACAAAGTTTCATTAAAGTGCGTATTAAACAAAGCAAAGGAATATTTTTCAGCGATGACGGCATCATCCCTAATACTTTATGTTTACTAAAAAAATATACAGATTAGATTTTTTAGACAATGTCCATTCTTCATCAGTCAAAAACTCAATTACTGCCAACCTATTGGGTTGCTGTTTTCTTGAGACAATATTTAGTTTGTAAAAACGTAGCATTTTGCCACATACAAAGAAATGGAAATATATAAATATATAAATTTTCTTAGTATTAATGAATATTATTTTGTGACTGTTAAAACTTTTCAAGCCCGCTGTATATTTCCTTCCTAACCGAGAATTTTAAATAGTTGAAATGAAATGGCAATAATTATCATATTTTTAACAACTACAACTATTAGAAATAAATATCAAGATTAAACAATTGAAAGAACCAAAATTAAAATATTGAAAGCCAAAATCCGGTAGCTATTTATAAAAAAAAATATAAAAACCCTTGTTTTGATCAATAATTAAATAATGTAGTCAGGGGTTTGATCAGCTTTGTGCTTATCACCTGGCTTTGCTTCCACGAGGGTTTCCCTGCGAAATAATTTTCCTTAAAGATTCCCCTAATCAACGAATCTTTGGATTGTATTTAGATAACTAGCTATTTATATAACACAGCGGCAGCTACCTACTCCCTTGTTGTGATCAAATTAATAAATTAGTCATTCGTGATAACACATTTAAACTATCTTATCATATCCACATGATTACTATATATACTATCTCCTGCAGAAAGCAAATCATATTTACATTGAACTTTAAGTAGCTAGCTACTGTGATCTTTTAAGGGACTTCCAAAATAAAGAAAACTAAAATGTAAGTACTGACTTATATTAGATTTTCAATCAATATTAAACAAATAAATCAGTAGCATATTGTTCAGAACTAACAATTTGTGTAATTCAAGCCATCTTTAATTTAACAAACATGTGACATTACAGATGAAGGCTAGCCTGTTCCTCCTCGCTGTGCTCGCAGCACTCGTGGCCTGCAATGACGCGGCTGCAGTACAGAATGCCGCCGCCAGAGCCAACATGCACCAAGGAACATACAGGCCAGGAGACAGATTACTTCACAGGTGTGTACCAAATTTCGTTCTAATCTCATCGTCGCGATCGATAAAGGCGCATTGTGATAGCGTCGTGATTAGTTAATAAGCAAGTTAGGCATCGTTACTCAGTTATAAAACACTCAATATTTTTGAATAACACGCGAGCTTCACCTGTAACAGCAATGTGTGAAGGCAGGAAGCGACCGATTGAGTGAACTTCTCCTGGAGAAAAGCTATTTAAAGAAAGAAGTTTTATTGTCTTATTTACGCACGTTCTATCTTCAGTAGAAACACAATTTAGTCATGAGTTTCTTTATGCGGTTATCGAGAATATTCGACAAAACTAAGTATTTTTTAAAATTAAACATCTTGTTATCCTTCCAGTGCGTACTACTCGAGGAACCCAATCTTCAACGCCGTACAGTACCAGGACATCACGTACCGAGGAGCTAACAACGTGCGTATCACCTACCTCGAGGCGGTGGAGGTCGGTGCCACCCAGTGGGGCATGCCCTCCCTCAGGGCAGGAGGCGTTGGCTTCAACCAGGCGACCATCAGACTGACATCAGCCAGGGGCTACGGATACTACTACTTGGTCCGAATCTACGGCCGTTAAACTCTTAAAAGATAAACGGGCAACTTTTACAATGAATGGTTTCTTTTGCGATGGGGATTATTTTTTCTGAGAAAAGATTTCATTAGAACAAGGTTAATAAAAAAAATCTGACTAGGTTAAGTATAAATAAATTATTTTAAAATTAAGTGTGATTTCTTTTTCACTTTTCTTACCGAAAAACCTCACACACCACATTCACTTCCTATTAAGAAGAAATAAAAAGCAAATGTTTCATATCATTAGATACCTTATCTACACTTTTCACAACCATTTTGTTGTCGGCTACCAAGTTAGCCAAGTGTAGTTAAATACCAGTACTATACATGGAACGGCTGCTTATCTGTCTTAACCGAGACATTAAGGAATCCATCCATCCATCCTCCTAAAAAAGTTCTGCCGTTTTGGTAAGGAATCCCTTTTTTTTTTGGCGGGTGGAAAATCATGGAATAACCCCTCCCGCTCTTGGGCAGAGCGAAAAGAAGTGTCAGACTTCTACTGACTAATAACCACCCATGTTCCTTCTTAGCCCTTTATGTCGAGGCCGCGGTATCTCTTGCAAACAACCCGCAGCCCCGACGGGTGGTAAGGAACCCTTCACGTCCGACTCGCACTTGGCCACTATTTTATTTGAATTTCGGTTCTTGTATATGTTTGAACACTGTGTTTAGTGTCTGCGTCACAAATATAGGTACAGGCTGGATGAAACAAAACACTGACAGGTTTTACAGCGGGCAGCAACCTGTGGGATCTGCTATTAAACCTCTCAGTATTCTGTTGAGTAAGCTAATAAATGAATTTGAATTGAGGCCTGTTGAATTCAGGGTTGTTCGAGGGCTGCTGGTTTTTCGAAGGAGATACCGCGGCCCCGGACACAAAGGGCTAAGAAAAAACATTCCCACCCACCAAAATAAAAAAAGGTCTTAAAGAAAAATATTAGTTACGATTCTTCTTTTTTTTTTAGAAGTGAAGTCTTTAAAATACTGCAGAGCATTTTTATTTTGTTGAGATCACCAGTATCGCAAGTAGAGCTTAACCCATTAGGGACTGAGTTTTTGAAACTCAATTTTTGTTGTTTTTTGTTTATATTTGAGTTAAATGATGACCAGATAATACCTATTGTAATAACCAAAGAAATAATCATTATCTCCCAATTTTGAGTTTTAGACTGTTGCCATATGGCAACGCTAGTTCAAACGCCTACAATATTTTGCCGTTTCAAAAAAATAAGCTCTTAAATATTTATTTTAATTATTTAGTATATATTCATAAAAATACACAGATAATTACACACACACACACACATTCACATACACACAGTCAAATTTTGAATATACAACTCTTCCAATAGTTTTACAGTCAGCTCCATCACATCTGCGTTTTTTTTTCTACTGATTTTGGAAAGTGATTTGCTCCGTCATATCAAACCCCTTCCAAAACCCTAGACCCACATCTCGAGGTGGATGGTCGAGCACCAAATTCAGGAGGGATTCCATACTTTTTTAAGAGTATGTTTGGACTGTCTCACGACGAAAATTTAGCTGCGAAATATCCTGTCTTGATTTTCAGGACGCAGGCATTGTTTATTGTAACATCTACAAGCCACGTAAAAATAGGCCACCACCATTTTTTGCCTCGAATTCCAATCCTGTAATTATTCACATGAGCGTCCATGAGGTCTGTCCCTACCGTGTACTGATTATATACCGCTATAAGATTGGGTCTCGGTAGTTTTATTTTTTGTTGGCTGGCTTTGGAATACCGATCCGCCAATCTCACTGGATTTACTTTGTGATCGGTAGAAGCGACAGTCACAACTGAATTATCAATCCACCGTACTACAACAACAACGCCTTTTTTTTAATTTTTTTTTTTATGGTGGGTGGAAAATCATCAAATGACCCCTCCCGCTCTTGGGCAGAGCGAAAGGGAGAGTCAGACTTCTACTGACTAAAAACCACCCATGTTCCTTCTTAGCCCTTCATGTCGAGGCCACGGTATCTGCGAACAACCCGCAGCCCCGACGCGCACCCGCAGCCCCGACGGGCACCCGCAGCCCCGACGGGCACCCGCAGCCCCGACGGGCCCGCAGCCCCGACGGGCAACAACAACGCCTTGAGACATAACTTCTGCGCCAGCCAAAAGTTGTCTGCCTGTCAAATTTTCTATCAAGCCACCTGAATCTTCATCAGCAGAATCCTCATCAGTATTTTCAGTCACTTCAGGAAGCTCAATATATATTTTGCAAATCATTATCATGTTCTTGTTCCTATAAATCTGCAATTCCATGTAACTTCAATCTAAAAAGATAAGATACCTATAACGACCTAGCGTCTAGTTCTTAAGAACATTTTAAAACTTTCAAATAAATCCTAACACTGTCGTGGTGCCGACGCTACGACAATAACCTACTTAAATGTCTTTGCCAAATGGCAACGACAACGGCGATTAACGTGTGAAAATAAAATGTAACAAACGAATTTTCGTTTGCTACATTTTATTTTCACACGTTAATCGGTGCAAATTATTCCTAAGTTTAGTAAACCAGTATTTGTTTGTAAATTGTAATTTATTTCGTTTATAGTTTTATGCTACTTAGTTTTATTGTTTTTTTTTAATTTTGGTGTTAAGATTTATTTGATAGTTTATTAATATTACTATGAACTAGAAGTGCCAGTGGCTTTATTTATTGTCGTATTGTCGGCACCACTCTGTATACCAAATAGTATTATTGTAAACTTGAGATGTGTCTTAACATATTATATTCGACAAAGAAAAAATAAAAAACTACGCGAAATAGAAATAAGTGAAACTTACGTATTTATGTGCTCTATTTCTGTGAAATTTTTGACAACCAACAAATGGATCAACCACTACCCACAAATTTGAAAACAAAATGACCACAAATCGTTTCTAAACTGTGACTTGTATATCTAACTTTATGTTGTCATTACAAAAGATAGCTGAGGTTGTTAGTTTTTGATATTTAGTCTGTAAATTAAATCGACCACTCACGTTGCCGTATGGCAACGCTAGTCTTTAATGGGTACTCAAGCTGCGCGTCTTGGTAATATTTTGTCACCACACACTTTATCATCCTCGGTAAAAAAGGGAATGAAAAAACATATTTAACTTACAAATAATTTATTTTGTACTTATCCTAATCAGATTTTTATACAGTTAACATTGTTTTACTGAAGTCCTGTTCCACAAAAATTAATCCCCGTCGTTAAAGTAACAGTCAACGTAAAAGTTGTCTTTTAAAAGTTTAACGGCCGTAGATTCGGACCAAGTAGTAGTAACCGTAGCCTCTGGCTGTAGTCAATCTTATGGTTGCGTGATTGAAGTTAACACCTCCTGCCCTGAGGGAGGGAACGCCCCACTGGGTGGCACCGACCTCCACCGCCTCGAGGTAAGAGATACGCACGTTGTTAGCTCCTCGGTATGTGATGTCCTGGTACTGTACGGCGTTGAAAATTGGGTTCCTGGAGTAGTACGCACTGGAAGTATAAAAAAATGTTTAGTTTTATAATAGGGTAGTTAAAACAATCTAATTATTCCGTCAGATAGATTTCCAAAAAAATATTGAACACGTATTTTTTCTTTTTTCACGTAAACAAACTATGAAGACGATACAGTGCTTTGAAAACTCGTGTGACGTCATATTCTAAGACATTAGTATGACATTTTTTACTGTCGTCAATTTTTATTTATTTGATAAAATAAAAAAATACGTATCCAATATTTTTCGATAATCTAACAGACGAACTAATTAGAATCATATTTTTTTTAGTCAGTAAACATGCCTATTATTACTTAGCTTTCTCGATAACCACTAGGAACTCATGACTAAGTTGTGTTTTTATTGAAACTGAAACGTGCAGAAATCAGTCAATGACGCTTCTTTCTTTCCTTCGAGATAGGAGATTTAGCTTTTCTATAATAATATTATAAAGAGGAAAGATTTGTATTTTTGTATATAACGAATAAAATTAAAAATTTCTGGACCGATTTGAACAATTCTTTCACCGTTGGGAAACTCAATATACCCAGGTGACATAATATGTCACCTGGGTATGGGGATATCCCCACGAGAACGGGAACTACACGCGTGAAACCACGTGACGTCCGCTAGTAGTCAATAAGTCAAGTACTGAATTCACTCATTGCTGTTACGGGTGAGCCCGTATCTTATTGGACAAACAAACTAAGTGCGTAATTACGTCGCTATTACAACGTGCCTATTTCGGTTGTGACGATGAGATTCGAGTGAAAATTGGTACATACCTGTGAAGTAATCTGTCTCCTGGCCTGTATGTGCCTTGGGACATGTTGGCCCTGGCGGCGGCATTCTTTACTGCGGCCGCGTCATTGCAGGCGACAAGTGCTGCGAGCACAGCGAGGAGAAACAAGCTAGCCTTCATCTGAAATGTCACGTTATGTCAATTAAAGATGGCTCGAATTGCACACATTGTTGGTTCCAAACAGTATGATACTGATTTACTTCTTGTTATCGATTGAAAAGCTAATAAAAGTAATTGAGTACTTACATTTAAGTTTTATTTTAGTTTGGAAGTCCTGTAAAAGATCACAGTAGCTATCTACTTGAAGTTCAATGTAATTATGATTTGCTTTCAACCGGAGATAGTATATATAGTATATCGGGTATTTAGGATAAGATAGTATTTAAATATTATCTATGAATGACTAATTTATTTCATTGATCAATGAAACAAGGTAGTAAGTAGTATCACCGTTTTTTTTTATATTAATAGCTCATTATCTTAGTATAATCTCAAACTTTTGTGATTAGGAAAAACCTTTGGGGAAAATTGTCAGCAAAAATAGTGACATACTCGTAACATCGAATCTTCTGCCAAACTTATCTGATGATAAGTTTATTTGTGTAATATCCATTAATGTAACTTCTGGTGTCAAAGAAAAAACAGAAGGTCTGCAAATTTTAGCCATTTATGGTGACCGAACTAAACTAACCCTTAGCTTGGTCAGAATGAACCCTTAGCTGAAGTTATAAAACAAACTTTAATTAAAGTGCGTATTATACCGTTGAATGAGCAAAGGAATATTTTTCAGCGATGACGGCATCATCCCTAAAACTTTGAAATTAAACTTGCCATTAATTTTTTTAAATATTATAATGAATTTCCTTAAATACTTTATGTTAACTAAAAAATTATACAGATTAGATTTTTTTCAACACACTTGCTCATAAAGTGGCTCTAATTTCACCGCAATTTGGCATATAATGACACCTGTAATCAAACTGTGAATTTTTCATTACCATTATTCACAAGTGAGTTATAGGTTTTTTTTTTAATTTTTTTGGTTGAGATGCTTTGTTCTTAAAAAGCTTCGATACTAAAAAGATTGTGTTCCTTGCTCATTTCATGCAACTTCGAATTTAAATAGATAATTTCAACTTGTTTAAACGTTTTTAATGAAAAAACTTTTGTTTTCTCTGTAATAAAAAAACTTTGAATTCCCCATTTTGTACGTGGCTGTAACGCTATCCACGAAAAGCGAAAAAAAAACTTAATCTTTTAGTCTATAGCCGATCGCCATTGTTAGATGCGCGCGGAGGAAAACTTATTAATTTAAATAGATAATCTCAACTTGTATAATACGTTTTCAATAAATAAAACTTTTGTTTTCTCTTTAATAAAAAAAACTTTGAATTCCTCATTTTGTACATGGCTAAAACGCTATCCGCAAAAAGCAAAAAAAACCGGCCAAGAGCGTGTCGGGCCACGCTCAGTGTAGGGTTCCGTAGATAATAAAATATTATGTAAACGAAGTTAAAAAAAAAATACGGGCAAATGAAACTTGACCTCTGGATTGTATAGGCGCTCATACGATTCAGGGACCAAATTATATTGGTTAACTGCAGTTTCCATCTGTTGTTTCCATCCAAGTTCAAAATAATTTTCCTAGAAAGTCCTTATAAAGTTCTACTTTTCAGATTTTTTTCGTATTTTCTAAACTTATGGTTCAAAAGTTAGAGGGGGGGGGACGCTTTGTTTTTTACTTTTGGAGCGATTATTTCCGAAATTATTGACAACAAAAAATGATTTTAGTAAACCCCTATTCATTTTTAAATACCTTTCCAACAATATATCACACATTAGGGTTAAAATTAAAAAAAAAAAAACACTTCCCACTTTACATATAGGGGGGCTACCCTAATAAAACATTTTTTTCCAATTTTTATTTTAGCACTTTGTCGGCGTGATTGATACACATATTGGTCCCAAATTTCAGCTTTCTAGTGCTAACGGTCACAGAGATTAAGCGAGGACGGACAGACAGACAGACATGGCGAAACTATAAGGGTTCCTAGTTGACTACGGAACCCTAAAAAGAAACCTCATTATTTTAGTCTATGGCTGATCGCCATTGTTAGATGCGCGTACAGGAAAAGTGTGGTGGGTCGTTGTCGAATTTTAGACGGACGAAACGCAACCGTTTTCGCTACGACGAAAACGGTTGCAGAAAACGGTCGTCGTTGCAACTGGTTTGAAGACGGCGACGAAGGAGAACGTGGTTCGTTTTCTGCAACCGCATTTCATGGAATAGAATTGCGTTTTCGTTTTGTAGAACGCGGAACGTACAAAGAGTCGACGACGAGTGACTTTATTAAGAAATACATTGCGTTCTCGAGTTTATTTTCATAGGCGTAAAATAAAAATTTGCACCAAGTAATTGAAAGACTAGTTTGTGCAACGAAGACTGTTCGAACCCAGAACGTAAAACGGTTCCATCGTCGCAGAACACAAAACATTCTTTAAAAACGGTTCGTTGTCGCAACGGAGGGCGTTGCGACAACGAACCGTTTTTAAAGAACGTTTTGTGTTCTGATTAATTTTTCCCGCCATGGTGAAATTTTTTTCACAACTCATTTTAACTGTTGAAAATGATTTTTTTGTGTTATTTTCTTCACAAATGTGTTGAAAAACGTCGTATGATACACGTGTGTATTGATGATTACCGTCCTCGGCTCTCTTAAGACCCTCACCTGACGGTTCGGGTCTCAATGACGCCTCAGCGGTAATCACCAACGTTACACACTTATACCATAATGTACTATTAGACAATGTTCACTCTTCATCAGTCAAAAACTCAATTACTGCCAACCTATTGGGTTGCTGTTTTCTTGAGACAATATTTAGTTTGTAATAACGTAGCATTTTGTCACACACAAATAAATGGAAATCTATGGAGGACTTCTTGTCGTATATTTTCTTAGTATTAATTAATATTATTTAGTGACTGGTAGTAAATGCCTATGGCATTTAGTCTTCCTCTTTACTTTGTGCTTCAAGTTTTAAATAAATATAAATAGGATATGTTAAAACTTTTTGAGCTCGACAATTTTAAATAGTTGAAATGAAATGGCTATAATATCATATTTTTAACAACTACAACTACTAGAAATAAATATCTAGATTAAAATATTGATAGAACCAAAATTTTAATATTAAAAGTCAAAATCAGGTAGCTATTTATAAAAAAAAAGTTATAAAAAACTCTTGTTTTGATCAATAGTTAAATAAATTAGTCAGGAGTTCAATCAGCTTTGTGCTTATCACCTGGAGATATACTACTTTGCTTCCACGAGGCTTTCCCTACGAAATAAAAGGCTCTTATCATTTTCCTTAAAGATTCCCCTAATCAACGAATCTTTGAATTGTATTTAGATAACTAGCTATTTATATAACACAGCGGCAGCTGCCTACTCACTTGTTGTGATCAAATTAATAAATTAGTCATTCGTGATAACACATTTAAACTATCTTATCATATCCACATGATTACTATATATACTATCTCCTGCAGAAAGCAAATCATATTTACATTGAACTTCAAGTAGATAGCTACTGTGATCTTTTAAAGGACTTCCAAAATAAAGAAAACTAAAATGTAAGTACTGACTTTTATTAGCTTTTCAATCAATAATAAACAAATAAATCAGTGGGATATTGTTCAGAACTAACAATTTGTGTAATTCAAGCCATCTTTAATTTAATAAACATGTGACATTACAGATGAAGGCTAGCCTGTTCCTCCTCGCTGTACTCGCAGCACTTGTGGCCTGCAATGATGCGGCTGCAGTACAGAATGCCGCCGCCAGAGCCAACATGCACCAAGGCACATACAGGCCAGGAGACAGATTACTTCACAGGTGTGTACCAAATTTCGTTCTAATCTCATCGTCGCGATCGTTAAAGGTGCATTGTGATAGCGTCGTGATTAATTAATTAGCAAGTTAGGCATCGTTACTCAGTAATAAAACACTCAATATTTTTTAATAACACGCGAGCTTCACCTGTAACAGCAATGTGTGAAGGCAGGAATCGACCGGTTAAGAGAGCTTCACCTGAAAAAAAGCTATTTATAGAAATAAGTTTTATTGTCTTATTTACGCACGTTCTATCTTCAGTAGAAACACAATTTAGTCTTGAGTTTCTTTATGCGGTTATCGAGAATATTCGACAAAACTAAGTATTTTTTTTAATTAAACATTTTTGTATCCTTCTAGTGCGTACTACTCCAGGAACCCAATCTTCAACGCCGTACAGTACCAGGACATCACGTACCGAGGAGCTAACAACGTGCGTATCACCTACCTCGAGGCGGTGGAGGTCGGTGCCACCCAGTGGGGCATGCCCTCCCTCAGGGCAGGAGGCGTTGGCTTCAACCAGGCGACCATCAGACTGACATCAGCCAGGGGCTACGGATACTATTACTTGGTCCGAATCTACGGCCGTTAAACTCTTAAAAGATAAACGGGCAACTTTTACGATGAATGGTTTCTTTTGCGATGGGGATTATTTTTTCTGAGAAAAGATTTCATTAGAACAAGGTTAATTTAAAAAAAATCTGATTAGGTTAAGTAAAAATAAAGTTATTTTGAAATTAAGCATGTTTTCTCTTTCACTTTTCTTACCGAAAAATCTCACACACCACATTCACTACCTATTAAGAAGAAATAAAAAGCAAATGTCTCATTAGATACCTTTTTTTTTTTGGCGGGTGGAAAATCATCAAATAACCCTTCCCGCTCTTGGGCAGAGCGAAAGGGAGTGTCAGACTTCTACTGACTAATAACCACCCATGTTCCTTCTCAGCCCTTCACGTATCTCTTGCGAACAACCCGACGCTTCATTAGATACTATATCTACACTTTTCACAACCATTTTGTTGTCGGCTACTAAGTTAGCCAAGTGTGGTTAAATACTAGTATTATACATGGAACGGCTGCTTATCCGTCTTAACCGAGACATTAAGGAATCCATCCTCCTAAAAAATTGCAGCTTAACCTGAGGATAAATTAAATGAAAGGCTGTTATGATTTAGTCACCACGGCAGACCTCGTAGAAGATGGCGGGACGAGATGGACACAACCAACGAACAGAGGTCCTCTAGCCTTGAACCCTTAACTGGAAGTCATGGAAAGTGGGCTTCCTCAATATTGGGATGAAGCACTGGTACGAGCAATTTCAATGATTTCAGGAATTAGTTAACCAAAACTTCGATACCTGGAAACAAAAGGAGGATACTTTAATTCTCCAATGACTCCTATGTAACGTAATCTTCCAATAATTCTTTGTCCAAACAAATCAAGTTTTTGAAGTTGGTTTGCTCTGATAAGCTCCAACATGGCTACGTTTTCTTAGCGAATATGCGCATTGAAAACATGACGACAAGAGTTCAACATGCTCTACTGTACTTATTACCTGAAAATAATAATATAGGTACTATTTTGCATGCTTGAGGGTTTCCCTAAGAAATAAAAGGGTTTTCTATTGTCATTTTCCTTAAATATTCCCCTAATCAACGAATATTTTGATTTTATTTAGATAACGAGCTATTTATTACAAACGGAAACAGCTATCTCACTTGTTATGAACAAATTAACCAATCAGTAATTCCTGATAATACATTCAATAGTATCGAATCGTTGCTACATGATAACTATATATACTATCTCCCCCGAAAGTAAATCATATTCACAATTGTGCTTCAAGCCGATAGCTACTGTGATCTTTTCGGACTACCCAATTAAAATAACTGAAAATGTAAGTACTAATTAATTTTCGAACGATTTTTTATTTCAATTGAGATTCACATCGGAATCAGGACATACAATAGTCAATTTATCCATAAATATTTGCATCATTCGAGCCATCTTTAATTTATTAAACATGTGACATTTCAGATGAAGGCTAGTCTGTTCCTCCTCGCTGTGCTCGCAGCACTCGTTGCCTGCAATGACGCGGCTGCAGTACAGAATGCCGCCGCTAGGGCCAACATGCACCAAGGCACATACAGGCCAGGAGACTTATTACTTCACAGGTATGTACATTTTCGCTCTAATCTCATCGTCGCGACCGATATAGGCGCATTGTGATAGCGTGAAGATTAGCTTATTAAGCAGGTAGGTATCGTGACTCAGTAATTAGTACACATAGAATTTACGATAAGATTCGAGCTCATCTGAGACAGCGATGTCTAAAGGCAGGAATCCTGCCGGGGCTGCGGATTGTTCGAAAGAGATGCCGCGGCCCCGGACACAAAGGGCTAAGAATGATCATTGGTGGTTTTTAGGCAGTGGAATTCTGACACCGCCTAGAGCGAGAGGAGTCATGTGATGATTTCCCAACCACCAAAAAAAAAAGGCAGGAATCGACCGATTGACTAAAAGCTAAAGAAGTGACATTGGTTTATTTCTGCACGTATCAGCTTCAGTAAAATCGCCATTTAGTTATGAGTTCCTTTATGCGGTTATCGAGGAAAGTACGTAATATTTTTAAATTAAATATATTTTTACCCTTCTAGTGCGTACTACAATAGGATCGCAATCTTCAATGCCGTACAGTACCAGGACATCACTTACCGAGGAGCCACCAACATTCGCATCACGTACCTCGACGCTATGGAGATCGGTCCTACCCAGTGGGGCATGCCCTCTCTCAGGGCAGGAGGCGTTGGCTTCAACCAGACGACCATCAGACTGACATCAGCCAGGGGCTACGGATACTTCTACTTGGTCCGAATCTACGGCCGTTAATCTTTTAAAAGACAAATGGACAACTTTTACGATAGAGGTTATTTTTTACGATGGCGATTATTTTTTTGAGAAAGGACTTCAGTTAAAAAATGTTTAAAACTGAATAATAAAAATCTGATTACGTTTACTCGTAGATACAATAAATTATTTATAAGTTAAAAAGGTTTTTTTTATCGCTTTTGCTTACCGAAGATAAATACAATGTATGGTGACAAAGTATTGCCGAGATGCGCCATCAGATTCATAGACACACTTGATCACAGTAGTAAACACGTAAAAAGTAGAAAAAAGTGTGATTTATTCTAAAAATATTGTAACAGAAAGAAAAATTCAATAACATTGAAAAAACATAAATACAAACAAATAAAACCTTTTACAGAAGAAAATACCGAGAAAGGCACTGAACTAGAGTCTAGCTAAGCTCTAAAGTTAAAGTAAGAAATAAATTTCGAGTTTGCGCCAACTAAACATAAGGGCACTGGCTAAAAAAAATAATTATGATTCTGTTTAGTCCGTCTGTTAGATTATCGAAAAATATTGGATCCCTGTTTTTTGCTTCATCAAATTAATAAAAATTGACGAAAATAAAACGTATCAATGATCGTGAGTTTGGGGGCTGTTGACGTCACTTTCTGGTAAAAAATGTACCAAACTGTGACGTCGCGCGACTTTTCGAAGCACTGTATCGTCTTGTTTGTTGTTTACGTGAAAAAAGAAAAAATACGTGTCCAATATTTTTTGGAAATCTATCTGACGGACTAATTAGATTTTTTTGGTCAACTACCCTATTAATAACGTGAAGCCTGAAATGACGAAATCTTGATTAAGTTTAATGTTTTTGGCACCGTCTCAAAATTAATTTCTGACTTTAACTTTGGGGCTTAGGTAGACTAAAGGGCTTATTTTATTTTCTGAGTTTTAGTTTGTTTTCATCGATTATTTTTTTGTTAAAACGTTATTCAAATCTATAAGAGTTCCGTCTTTTGTCATTCGGCTACGGAACCCTAAAAAACAGGTGAAGTGATGGTGTACATCTCATCTAGTATCCCATATTTGCCAGTTATAACGGGTAGTTGGTCGGCTGAAAGTCTGGCAACCAGATTTGCGAACGAGTGACAGAATCGGTACCCAGTAACTAAGCTACCGACACCCCCCATCTGGGAACAGACCAGACACTCGCTTCGCTAGTAACTGCAATGTTATTATATTCTTGCGGTGTGGAGTGAGATTTAGTTGTTATTAAATCAATAATGAATTTCACCAAAAATTGTGTGCGGTACACCTTTTTTAAAGCGATACCTAAATTCATCATCATTATCAGATGATGAGAAGAAAGTTTCATAAGATGCCTATCCTTTTCCCAAATATGTTGGAGTCGGTTACTAGTCTAATCGGGTGCAGTTGAAGAGGAGTATTGTAATAGGTTACAGGCTCACAGCATTCTAGGCATAAAGCCTACCCGCGCTACCTGCGCTCTGCGGGTTTTCGAAAGAGATACCGCGGCCCCGGACACAAAAGACTTCTACTAACTAAAAACCACCCATGTTCCTTCTCACTCAGAGCGGGAGGAGTCATTTAATGATATGACACGATCCAAAATAAAAAACCTGCCTATGCAAAAAACTGCACTTGAAAACATAAATACTGACGTTGTTACAAAAAGCAAAGCTGAAGAGGGACTGGACTTGCACGTAGTGTTTCATGTCCAATGAGCTATGGAGCTTAATCAAAATAGCCATTTTGTAGAGCTCTGATATAACCAGAAAGCGTCCCGTCAGCCCTCCTAAAAGATGGCGATAACTGACCACCACAACCCAGCTTGGCAAAAGGTTATTCCTTCATCATTTTTCTTATATATTCCCCTAATCAAAAAAGCTTTTGATTCTATTTTGATAACTAATTATTTTTATAAACAGAAACTGCTACCTCACTTGTTATGATCAATTTAATGAATTCGTCATTTTTGATAACACAATCAAAACGATTTTATCACATTCACATGATTACTATATTATTATATATACTATCTCCTCCAAAAGTAAATCATATTCACAATATTGTGCTTCAAACAGATAGCTTCTGTGATCTTTTACTGGACTAACTCAATAGTAAACTAAAAATGTAAGTAAACTTACCACTTTTTAATGTTTTTTTTCAATCGGGATCCAAATCGGAAACATGACATGCATAAATATTTAAGAGATTCGAGCCATTTTTGATTTGACAAAAATGTGACATTACAGATGAAGGCTAGCCTATTGCTCCTCGCTGTGCTCGCAGCATTCGTCACCTGTAATGACGCGGCTGCAGTACAGAACGCCGCCACCAGGGCCAACATGTCCCAAGGCACATACACACCAGGCGACAGACTGCTTCACAGGTATGTATCTAAACTTATATTTAAACCTAATTTTGTTAAGATTGCCTCGTTGGTCTAGTAGTTGCAAGCGCGACTGCTGAGCATGAGGTCCTGGGTTCGATTCCCGGGTCGGGCAAAGTGTTATTGGCTTTTTCAGTAACAGCCACGGAGTCTGGATTTGTGCCCGATTGATGGCAATAGGCTCGCCCCCTATTACATGGGGCTTAAACGTAACTGGCGAAATGTGGGTGTACTATTAGGTACACCTTTGCCTAACCCTTCGGGGATTACAGGCGTGATCTTATGTTATGTTATGTTAAATTCATTGGAACCTTTAGGTATGAGTTTACTCGCAGTTATTGAGAATGTTAGATAAAACTTAGAAGTGTGCAACACTGTCTAAACTAAACATCTTGTTGTGTTTCCAGTGCGTACTACTCAAGGAACCCAATCAACAGCGTACAGTACCAGGACATCACGTACCAAGGAGCTAACAACGTGCGTATCACTTATCTCGAGGCGGTGGAGGTCGGTCCCACTCAGTGGGTCGTCCCCTCCCTCAGGGCAGGAGGTGTTGGCTTCAAACACGCGACCATCAGACTGACTGCAGCCAGAGGTTTCGGATACTACTACTTGGTCCGAATCTACGGCCGTTAATCTTTTCAAAGACCACTTCTACGATGAAAGTATGTTTATACGAAGGGGATATTTTTTTCTGAGTAATGACTCCAGTATAACAATGTTAACTGAAAAATAAAATCTGATTTGTATAAGAAATAGTAAATTATTTGTAAGTTAAATATGTTTTTTTCTTTCATTTTATTTACGGAAGATAAATACAATGTATGGTGACAAAATACTACGACGAGGCGACTTGTCATGGGTTCCGTAGTATGCTTTTTACTCTTAGAATCCGTTCTTCCGAATTTCTGATATATGTTAGGGTTCTTGGAGATATTATTTACTTAATTGCTCCTGTCCTAATAGGCACATTCAATCAATGTTTGGACAGTGGGAAGTTTCCTGACTTAATGAAACATAGTAAAGTAGTACCAATTTTTAAATCAGGATGTAAGAGTGATCCTCTAATTGAGTAAAATCTATAAAAAAACGTTCTGAACCAGATGTTGTCTCACTTCAACTCAAATAGGATTCTTCTTAGTCAACAGTTTGGTTTCACGAAGGGTAGGTCGACCACGGAGTAAAACTCTTCAGTCACATTTTGGAATCTTGGGAAAAGTTCCAGGATGCCATTGTCATTTTTTGTGATCTCTCAAAAGTGTTTGACTGCGTCGACCACAACAAACTGACATATAAATTACACCACTACGGAATTCGTGGACAACCTGCTGATCTTGTTCTTTCTTATTTATCAAACAGGCAGCAAAGAATAAACGTTAATGCAGCGACGCCCTTCGGATCTGTAGTCAAGATGGGCATCCCCCAAGGTTCAATTCTCGGACCTTTCCTATTTCATGTTTACAGTAATGATCTCCCTTATGGACTGTATTAACCCGTGAGAAGGCGCGCTATGAGCAATTTACTCACACAAAAATTTAAAGCAAAAACTTTTGGTGACACTGACCCCCTAACGTCTCAAGCGCCTAGGTAGCTTCCTAACTATTCATCCCCTTCCCCCTGACGCAACTCTCTTAGCGGTCAGTTCCGTTGCGACCGTGCAGCGAAGTGTTTGTGGTGCCCGCGGAACATCGTGCGGTGATTTGCTCATCACGCGCCCATCCGTGTAAGTATTTATTTTTCTAATAAAAACATATCACATATATATGTTCAATGTGTTTCGATACGCACACTCGTATAGATCTCATGGAAGACTATTTTTTTTAAGTTTTTTGTTATGTAAGATTTTTTATTGTGATTTATATGAAGACTGTCAAAATTAGAAAATAAAAATAAGTTGATTTGTTATTTGTTTTAGAAGTTGCATTTATGTTTCATAGTTTTAATTAAAATACTTATTTTCTTACTTATTAAACCTTGTTTTATTTATATAAATCCATTATAAGCCAATAGGTACTATAAAAGTAGAAATATGAGCATTTAAAGTAGTGTGAGTAATTTGCTCGCGCGCGCCTCTCCGTGTAACTAACTGAGGCGCGCCTTCTCACGGGTTAAGAATGATATGGCAAAAAAGGAGGTGTTTTATGAGATGACAAGAAACAATGAAGTATGGAAGGAGAAGACATGCTGCGCCGACCCCAAATGAATTGGGATAAAGGCAAGAGAATGATGATGGCTAATGATCTCCTTATGATGGTAAAAGTATCGGATATAATTCCATTTGCTGGTGACACTTCTCTAATTTTTAAAATAGATATGAACGATACGGATGTCTTACATGTCAACGAAAGTCTAACCATTCTCTCGAAATAGTTCGCAGCCAACAATCTAACAAGTGCCTATCCGACCTCCACAACCCAATTAGTATCGCGTAATATGATACCCCTTGTCAGAGTTTCCTGCGACTGATCAACTACTACGACTGTCAAATATGTACGAATTACAGCCGAGACCAACGGCTAAATGTGTTTTCCGAGGAACGGAGGAAACCCGGTATTCAATGGCTTATCGCCCATCCACAGACAAGTCAGGTGCTGCTTAATCTAAAAAATTATCTAAGCGTTCTGTTATTATTTTGTCACGAACTCCTCTTACTTAGGACCGGTAACTAGCAAGCTTAGAATTGCAGCTGTTCGGGTGAAGCTTTGGTCGATACCAGTTAATTACACACATATATTATTCAAAACTCGTACTCATAATAAAATGTTGAACCTGTTAAGTAAGAACCAAAATTTTTTAAAATTGTAATTTTAATAATTTGAAAGCCGTAACTTTTCGGGGATCCTATGCCTGTACTCTATTGAAAGTGACAGAACCAATCTATCTACCTAATAAGTATATCGTGCAATTTACAGGAGACCATGTATGTTCTAAATAAGTACCTCTATTGCATTGTATGACTGTTTTATTACTGTTCAATTAAAACGTTATTTCTGTTTGTGCCTTACACTTTAGTCATAGCAGTAAGATTTGAAATCGCTACAAATTTCGCAAACTTCTATTCTACGGTAAAAAACACTGAGCAATTTGTAATGTTGCGAAATAAATATTGTTGTTATAGACTATATAAGTCCTAAAGTAGTTTGTTCAGAATCATAAAATAACATCCCACCTGTAACCCCCGAAGGATAAGGCAGAAACATACTTAATAGTACACACATTTCGCCAGTTACGTTTCTGTCTCGAAAACCACGTTAAATTGTTTTAGCCCCATGACAGTCATTACGAGAAGTTAGAAGCCCAGTCTTACCAACGGGTATCGCATTACCCACTCACTAGGATGTGGAGATCAGATAAGCAGCCGTTCCATGTAAAATTCTGGTACGAGTATTCGGCTACATCCAGTTAAGGAAGGCGATCCCAACTTCGGTAGATGGGAAAAGGCACCCACAGGCAGATGACAAGTTCAAGGTAACTGTGAAATCTCAATTTTTGAGCTAAAAGTATCCACGCGGGTTTTCCCACAAAATAAAATATTTCCCTCATAATTTTCCTTAAAGATTCTCCTAATCAACAAAGATTTTAATTTTAATAAGATTACACACTGACTTGAAACAAGACACTGTTTAGCACTTGATGTGATTAGTGAATTAAATTAGTCATTAATGATAATACATTTAGGACCATTATCTTATCATATTATTCAAAACACTATATATGCCACCTCTCACAGAAAGTTCATCACATTTACGTAGTCAGCTACAGTGATTTTTACGAACAACCTACCAAAAAACTGAAAATGTAAGTATTTATCAATTTTCCAGAGCTTTTACACTTTTTAGTCAATTTTAAAACGTGTATAACATAACTACATAGCATAACTTAACGCCTGTAATTCTCAAAGGGTTAGGCAGAGGTGTACCCACATTTCTTCAGTTATATTTAAGTCCTATGTAGACAATACGTGAGTAATAAGTAGGTAACAGAAATCACCTTTAATGTTCTCCCACTGTTGTAAAACGGGTCTCTTTCTTGTAAAAGAGAGCCATTATCTACCACGTAAGCCTTTTTTTTGAGGGTGGGAAATCATCAAATGACTACTCCCGCTTTGGGCGGAGCGGAAAAGAGTGTCAGACTTCTACTGACTAAAACCATCCATGTCTCTTCTTAGCCTTTTGTGTCCGGGGTCGCGGTATCTTTTTTGAACGACCAGTAGCCCCGGCAGGCGTTGGGGCCCGCGGGCCCCTGCAATGTTGCTAACATCTCTCTGAGGCGCGCGTGGAATACGAATGCTCCGTCGACACCGCCTGTCGTCTCATAAAACGGACGGACGCGCACGGTTATCTAGTCATTACTCACCGTCCACAGGCCCGATCACGTAGGCCTAATGCGGCTTAGCAGATATCACATGTCTTCGACTATCAATACCGGTCATGCTCTAGAGAATATGATAAGTGATTAAAGCCATCATTAATTGTTTATAATGTGACATTACAGATGAAGGCTAGCCTGTTCCTCCTCGCTGTGATCGCAGCCCTTGCTGTCTGTGAAGAAGCACCTGCAGTACAGAATGTCGCCGCCAGGGCCAACATGTACCAGGGAACATACTTGCCAGGAGACAGACTGCTTCATAGGTGTGTATTTTTTACAACTATAACCTTTCCATCGCTTTAGTCAGCCTGGTTTATATATTTATAAATCAGGCAAACTATATTAGAACATTTCAATACCAGGATAACAGATTTGTCAGCAGGTAGATAATGGCGCTTCTAGATTACCCTATACGGCATAATATCCTTAAAACGACAGTACGGCTTCCGTTCAATGAAGAATTTCATGTTCAAAATTGCTAAACACATCTGTTTGATCGAAGAGATCGAGATACCATCATTGAATGGACTTTAACTTTAATAGTTCAAATCTCGAAAACGTGACAATTTAGAACATTTTGTGTCATAAAAAAAATATTGTATTACCAGCAATCGATTAATATAGGGTTTATGCGTGCATTGAAAAAAATATTAAAATGGCGGACGTTGGGCAGGCTGTTTAATTGAAACCCCTTTGAATGTACCTACTTAGGCATATTTGCCCTACCATCTCAGAAAACTACTTAGGTTTGGTAGTTTGATACTAAGGCATCAGAAATCATAACAGTCGGTAAACAAATGGGTGGTGTGATCTTTGTTCCATACTACACGTAATTTGCGCCACAAGATAAGAACTCGAGTGTAGCACTTATGGAGCGTAAACCTACATGAATCGACCAATCGTATTGATTTAGATAATACAACATATCTGTCATGTTCCGTGATTGGTTGATTTCAACACATTTCCACTTCAGAAGAACGTGCCAATAGCCACGCGGTTTTCTAAAAATCTAACCATCTTGATATTCTTTCAGTGCGTACTACTCGAGGAACGCAATCTTCAACGCCGTACAGTACCAGGACATCACATACCGAGGAGCTAACAACGTGCGTATCACTTACCTCGAGGCGGTGGAGGTCGGTGCCACCCAGTGGGGCGTTCCTTCCCTCAGGGCTGGAGGCGTTAACTTTAACCACGCAACCATCAGACTGACTACAGCTAGAGGCTACGGTTACTATTACTTGGTTCGCATCTACGGCCGTTAAATTATAAAGAAGAATGGACAACTTTTACAACAAATGGATTTCGTTTATCACGGAGGTTTTTCACCAAGGGGAGTTTTAATACAAAGGGTTTTAATACCCACAAAAAAGATATCTGAGTTTAATTCTGGTTGAGTACAATAAATTAATATTTTTTTAAATGTTTGTTTCATTTTCTTTGCTCTTTGTTACTGAACCTCAGCAACTTCTACAACAATGGTTACCACCAGGAAACCGCCAAGGCAAAGAACCTCTCACTTCCTTTTCTCAGTCGTAACACTCTTGTAAGTGTTACG
This sequence comes from Diarsia brunnea, assembly GCA_949774965.1. Taxonomy (NCBI): domain Eukaryota; kingdom Metazoa; phylum Arthropoda; class Insecta; order Lepidoptera; family Noctuidae; genus Diarsia; species Diarsia brunnea. Next base: position 10,794,507 of record OX459007.1, on the reverse strand, counting down.
ACTGAGAAAAGGAAGTCGGAGTCGTGGTTGTGCAGACGAGGTTCACAGAGACATGTACGATGAAGTCCCAGAGAAACCATTTTCGCAAATACTCAGAAAAGGACAGCGAAGGAGTAGAGAAAAGATAATTTAATTTCCCTCCATATCAAGCAGAAAACAGGACAAAACAAGCCCAGTTGCCTGGCACCACGAGTAAATATTATCATTCATATCAATCGGTCCTAAAGTGGGAGCAATAAGAGCTGTTATATTTGATTCCAATAATAGATTATGGCAAAAACTTTAACACTGAATTTTGGTTTAGTTTCCGCAAGTTCCGTGTAGTAAATAACTCAGGATGTAACCTGTACACTAGCCTACAAAATGTAAGGTTCATTCTGTCAAAAAATACACTCCCTACGATATGTAGATTGTTAATATTCGCAGTCAGATGTAGGACATTGACAAAAAGGTGAGGTAACAAGCTTGATATTATATAGATAATTGAAGACAAATAGGTCATCAGCTGCTTAGCCTTTTCCCAACTATGTTGGTGTCGATTTCCAGTCTAGCCACCACTAGATAGATGCAGTTGAATCCCAGTACATGCAGCAACTTCCTATCTGATCTCCGCAACCTAGTTAGTAGACACAGAGTAATATGATACCCCTTATTAAGATTGATTGTCGGACTTTTGGGTCATGAGTACCTGTTACGTCTGGCAAAGATCTATAAAAGAGAACCGGGACCATCGGGTCAACGTGCTTTCCAAGGGGCCCAAGGTGGGATACGTTCAGGGTCAGTGGAGCGACGATCTTCGCAGGGGGCGATCGATTCAAGTGGCGCGCGATTGGGGAGGCGTATCCCACCAGTGGACTGCTGTAAGCTGGTGATCAGAAAGTTTTTCAGACACCAACATAATTATCACAATTCGACCGCGGTATTGTTACTTGTTCGATTGACATTCACTACTGCCCAAAATACAAAAACCTAGCGTGATATATAAAATTGTAACAAACAATGAATAACAACATTTTCTCACATATTTGTAAGATCTCAACATTCAGGCTAGCTAAAGTAGACTAATCTTTCATGGGGTACTGTTTAAAATGTTACAATAAAATACCCCCTCACATTCTTCAACTGAATGAGACGAAATTTAAATATTGTAAATAAACGCATACTATTAATGTAGGCAAGCATACTATAAGTTGGGGGATTACATTGATGATAAAAATGCTTGACTCAAAGCTGGTCCTGCTCCACAACCATAGAGGCAGATTAATTGAATATCATATTGTGAAGTTATTTTAGAAGCTGCAGAATACTAAAAATATCTTTGCATTGTATAGATTCAATGTCCTAATATTACATAATTGCTTAGCACATGTGTGAGTACTATGTACTATAAAGCCACTTTTTTATATTTAGTTATATTTCATTGACTTTGCCCTGGTGGCTGAGACAATTTTTTTTTTTTTTTTTTTTTCACATGCATAAAAAATATGTATAATTCGTCACAAGTCTTCATAGGTACAATGATGACATTGTCTCAGCCACCAGGGCAAAGTCACCATTTGAGACACAGACATTTGAGTGAGCATGAGCTCACTCAAATGTCTCGCTGATGGTGGCACGTGTGTCGGATCATTTAGCTCCCTTCAAAATGATTGAGTTGAATGGTGCTGATCCATGCGTCATGTTCGTGAACGGGCGCTGTCAGTGGAGACTGGTCATCTCTTTGTTGCCCTGGTTTTTATTTATTTTTATTTTATTATTATATCTTTTTACTCCGGACGCTCTTAACTTGCACGTCTTACTACACAGTTCTCATTTAATTAACCATCTCAACATGTATAATGTAAAAGTACCAAGATTCTGTAACAATATTCTGATTTAAAAGAGTGTCCATGGAGTTTCTTGCCTGTTCTTCTCCATAGAGATCTACGCAAGGAAATGGGCAACTATAGTACTTTCACAAGTTATTATGCTTTACGACTATGACTGTAGCTTCGTTTTATATGTATTGTTTTTCTGACATTCAAAAGTGCCGGAATGGTTTAATTGAAGAACATGCTTTGAGTTTATAAAAGTTACCTGCGAAACGACACGTTACAGGTGTGATACGTCTGACAATAAGTCTTACACAGGGCTTACATACCTAATTACTGGATGGCGGAGGTGACGCTATCGTTCCTTCCCTAAGATCTGGGCAAGGGCTTGATGATTGTAATCCCGACAATACCAGTAATAAATAATTACAGATCGATCAAGATAAATAATTTAATAGCTGTTTGTTCTGCTACAACATTGCTAATTAAATAAGTCAGGGGCATAGGAATGTTTGGACAAAGCGGATCATGATGTTTTCCTTCACCATTTCGAGAGCAGTGATGATGAAATAAGTGAAAGAACGAAGAAGGAGCTCGTTACTAAATATTAACGGCAGCTCGGGAAGATCGAGGTTAGCCCGCGCTTGCATAGGTTGGTTCTTGGATGAGTAACCACCTATTACATAACAAGTTTCCTTCATGCCTCGGAAAGCTCGTTTTGCCGTTGATCCCCGCTGTCTACCAAGGGGTATCGTAATACCACGTTATTGGGTTGTGGAGGTTATATACGCAGTCGCGCCATGAAAATGGTGCCGGACTAACCTTCACACTGCTCTGTCACACATGTGTGACGGTGTGGATTTTTTTTAAATTCAAACATACAACTTACGATGCGTGATTAACCTGTTTGTCGCAGTTACGACGTACAAGCTGTTAATTTTTTTTTTATTATCACTGCTTATTTTATTTCTTACTGTTTGTTATGCGTCGTAAGTAACTATTGTTTTTTTTTTTCACTATTGTGTCTCCTTGTATGTTCTTGTTTCTGCGACAAATAACAGTTATTTCTTTCTTTCTTTCTTTTCTGATTAAGTTACAGCCTTCTGCCTTATCTTGAAAAGTCTTAGCTGGTATGCGGTGGTAATCAATAGAAACCAAGAAAGGAAAAAGAGGAAATAAATAATATTGTTATTGTAATAGAAAAATGGAAATACCTACCAAGTATGATAATATTAAGTAGATTAAAAATAATTTGCAAAGCCTAATTGCCTTGTTAAATCTTAATTTTCCAAAGATTAATTGTCCGCGTGATTATTACGATTAACACGTACTTATCATATCTGTTCGATTAATTTACAAATTGGCCGATTACAGTCCCTTTATCAAGATACCGTACTATTATCGTAATCGGAAATTATTTTATAATAAGTGGTGTCAGACATGGCCTGTTGTGCCTATACAAAGTTATTTATAGATGGACTTTGGCCTGTGAAATATGATAACAAGTTAAGGTTGGTCAGTTGTGTAGTACTCACTACCGGCCTGCGTGTATGACTACATTTGTATACAGGGTGTAAGCAACGGCCCTTCACTAGGGTTAAATTATATTTGTGATACTTACATATTATAGAAAAATAGCATTGTATTATCGAGAACTCGAGACGTAAAATCTGAGCGAAGTGTACACTCACGAAATTAAATAAACATTTGACAACGTTCTAACGTAATGGTTCTTAATTATTCGAGAAATAACGATTGCAACTTTGAGTTATATAATATTTATCTTATGATAATATGGATTCTAAAATATTATATATCTAAACGTTTATACGAAGTGTATAAAGGAATAAGAATCAGTCCTCCGTAGACTGTTGCGGTGAATTCAGTATATCATACTAAGATGACCGGTATATTAAATTATCTCCGGAACATAACAGAAAACCAATAGATTTGTTTTATTTCCTCAACCGCTACGGTGTGTTTTGTGACAAAACACGGTAGCGAACGGCAAGCATGATTACGAGTTCGATGAACTCTGTAGCTAGGCAGGAACTGGTAAGAAGTCAACAGCTAATGCTTTAGAGATAAGGTTGAAAATCTGGATTGTAGTAGCTTGATGTGCAGGCGTCAGTACAACGTACATACGAGCGTGATCAGATTTCATACATCGGCAACTACGGACCTTGTGTTCATTGATCATAACTAAAAATATTTGTATAATTAAAACAAAATGTCATAATTATGTTACTTAGCTTATTATATTTGTACGAACAGCCCGAGGAAGTAGTTGAGACGAAACTTACCTGAAATAAAAAGAAAACAATTTTTTAGTTTTATAAAACAATCAATTCCTACATTTTTATATATCTGTAAATTTATTTAAATTATGTCAACACAGACCAAGAAAAAAAACAACCTGATTAAATGATTTTGATCAAATTCCTTTGGGACCAATCGGAATAAATATGTTTTCACATAAAAAGAACAATGAGATGTTTTCAAGTAACAAATGACGGAGACAATCATTTAAATGAAATGAACAAGTCCTTTTTTTTAAGTTGGTTAAAACAAGTCAACTCATATAAACCAAACGATATTTCACCACAATTGGCAACTTGAAATTAACAAGATTTCAAGCATTTGATATTTTAGGACATCGAAGGTCACGGGAAATCTATTTTATTTATGACTAGCGGACGTCACGTGGTTTCACCCGCGTAGTTACCGTTCCCGTGGGAATATAGTTATAAAAAGTAGCCCATGTCACCCGGGGATAGTGTGTTCTCAACGGTGAAAGATTTTTTTAAATCGGTCCTGTAGTTTTTTAAGTTTATTCGTTACATATACAAATACAAATCATTCCCCTTAATAATATTAGAATAGATATTTGGTGGGTTTGTGATCCGTAAAAATGACAAAGTGTTTGCCTTCAAGCATGTGTTTAAAGTGCTTTACACTTTCATATATACAGCGAGCAACTCCCTGTCATAAGCGCTGTACTTAATCTGCGATTTGGACAGTTTTTGAGAGAAAAAAGCGAGTAGTTGCCAACCACCGTTGATTCTTTGCTGCAAGACTGCACCTAGAGCAGTGTTATAAGCATCAGTAGTCAGAACAAGCGGTGCATCACGTCGGGGTCACCACTTTGGTTTGCACTAATTATAATATACGTCTTAAATCGTCGAATAAGTTTTTAATCATAATTCCCGACATCACCCACCAAAGATACAGTCCGTATGTGGTCCACCCTGTATGTTTAATATAACCAACTGGAAAAGTACATCCGGGTGCTCATCGCCTGATTCACCAGATAAACCATTAGATTGCCTGTGATTTGTCGTGTAATAGAACCTTATCACGTAATTATCAGTAGAGATAATAATTATAGACTCGTATAATAAATATTCATCACACTGCTAATGTTGATCTATAATCAGTCAGCACTCGAAGGAGATTAGCTACTGTAATTGCTGAACTAAGTGAAATATTGATTAATTGTAAGTGTGTTTATAATTGTTAAATTTCCGTGATACGCCAAAAATAAAGGAAAAAGTCTCTAGAAAGTAAACAACTAATGATTTTCTGAATTTTTAAAAATAATTTTACATGTTTGCATCAAAATCTTGAATCACGGTTTGAAAGTTATCCGTGACTTAAAACTATACGGTACGCTACGGTAAATGTACCCGTTTAGTCGGTAAATTCACCCTTTTGTGGATGAAGCACTTTACACCCTGTTCTTCATGCCTCAAAATCCACAACCCGCTCGTGGTTAATGATTGGTCGACCAATTATAGAATAATTTGGAAAATCGAATATTATTTACACAATCGTTAAGCAACTATACTTTCAAGCCGTCATTTATTATTAACGTGGTATCCTTACAGATGAAGACCTTCATCCTCATCGCGGTTCTCGCAGCACTAACAGTCTACAATGACGCAGCTTCCATCCCTGATGAAATCACTCCGTACGAAGATATCATTGTGACGGAAGAAGCGGACGAATTCTTCCAAAAAGATTACAACTACGATTTAGAAGGCAGATCTGGCAGATTCTTTGAAGATGATGAGCTTATCCTGTTCTACGAGTATGTATATTTTTAATATCTTCTTCATCTTCTTTACGTGTTTATGAACCTTAAATTGTGTTGCCGACGAACTGCCAAGGCATAGTACGGCTGGTTTTTCGGATTCAAGTGCATATTGTATAATTTTCACCTGCTTAACTGCTGGAGAAGTAAAACATCGTGAAAAACCAGCATGCCAAAACGATATACCATACTATAAAGTAATAAAGTTGTATCTGTCACAGGCAGAATAACTACTAAGGACTTTAGAATCTCTAGATTATGACAATCTAGAGATTCTACAATCAATGAAACATGTGATTTTGTCTGCTAGAAGACCGCACCCGTAGGTAAATGATGCAGTATCATTTAAAAAAACAAAGTTTTAAGATAAGATTTTGTTAATCAGTCAATTAATTGCTTATCCGGAAAAATAAATCAAAAATTGCTTCAGGTAAACCAAACAGCTTACCTTTTGAATTGGTACTACTATTTGTTAATTAAAATTACATCCGAGTTTTGTTAAAATAACCCGAGGCTCGCTCACTTTAACATGTGACTTAATCATAACTGGCGACTGGGGGTGTATTACTAAATCTGTCTAATCATTCGGAGATAATAGGCGTAATGTTATGTTTCGATACTAAGAACTATGATATCAGATGTACTTATTCATATTTTCATCATTTCAGAGAATTAGTGAACTTGCCAGCTATCCCGAACGTAGTGCAGATTCGTGAAGTAGTGTTCGAAGGTAACTCCACCACTCGGATCAACCGTATTAGCGTGTCAAATGTCCCATCACACACTTTTGTGGGAAATTACCGGACACACGGACTTGTCCGGCTTACTTCAGCCGCTGGACGAGGAATACTAAGTCGAGTTCAATTCTCCGGACATTACGCTGACCAGGTCTGAACCTAAGGACACCGTGGAAAACTAAAATGAATTAATACGGTTATAATTGAACATTGTGTTTTGTTTATTTATAATTTAATAAAAAAAAAATTCTTAATAAAAATTGAACCAGCATTCAATGTATTTTTATTCCTTTCCTCGTCATAATTATCTGCAAGTCTTTTCTCGACTATATTGGAGAAATACCTGTGAATAGTAACTTAAAAATTTCACTACTTTCCCCGAAATCGGTAATCATTAAAATTACTTATCCGATTTCAAAAATGTTTTCACTGACGTAGAGGTAGGTACATTTCTGCCTAACCCTGCGGGAATTATAGGCGTGATGTTTTCCATGTAAAATACACTATAACCAAGTGCTATAATATGTTTTTTCAACATGGAACAAGTCGCAGAAACAGCAGCCGTGTAGTCAGAAGGTCCCGTCGGGGCTGCGGGTTGTTCGCAAGAGATACCGGCCTCGACATAAAGGGATAAGAAGGAACATGGGTGCAATGGTGTAGTGTATATCTATTTAATAGATATGTAAACACTGTCTCACAACCACAAGTGGTAAGGTGAGCTGTCACTAATGACATCTGTCAGTTACATGATGGCGGGAAGTTGGAAATGAAGTGATCCTGGACTAAGGCTTGGTGGTCTGGTGTGAGCCTGTGATACTTAGTTAATTATAAAATCAACCGATTAGGTCTGCTACTAGTGGATACTACAGGTGGTTATTAGTCAGTAGAAGTCTGACACTTTTTGATGTACAGACACAGCTTGATGTGCTGACGTCTGTATTTCTACCCGACTGCAGCAAAGACTAAAAACAGGTATAAACCTAAAAAAAATTAAGTTGAAAAAACTAAAAAACCCGACTGAAAAGACTTAAAAGTAACATCCAAGCACAATAGTTGGAAGCAGGTTATTCTATATTCAAATCCCCCCCCCCCATCGGTTATTTAGAAGGCAAAGCTGACTGACTAAGGATCAACGCACAGGTCAAACCCTTAGAATTTTGCACACGTATTCCTCTTATGAGGTAGGCATCTACTAAGGAAGGATTTTTCATAAATAGATCATAGATATTATAAAGTTATCGGATAAAATAGATAAATAGATCTTCTTTTCAGATCTGCAAGATTTGGGATTTTAAAGTTAATTCTTTATTTTTGTCATAGATGGCGCTGTAGTAAGTTATTGTAGAAGATACGAAACGCTTTCAAATCAATAACTGCTTGCCTTGATCTAGATCCATACTATAAAAAATATTTATGGTCTTAGCTTATACCCACAATGTAGCTTTCTGCCAGTGATTTATTTTTCAAATTGGATTATTAGTTGCGGAGATTACCCCCTACATACATACTTACAAATAAATATCACCTCTTTATAATATTAGTATAGATGGAAATATTCGAATAACTTATCCATATTTCAATATATGCCTTTCATTCACATTTCATTCTGAACCGTACAAGACAGCAGGTCTAACCATTTTTTTTTGTGGGAAATCATCTAATAACCCCTCCCGCTCTTGGGCAGAGCGAAAGGGAGTGTCAGACTTCTACTGACTGAAAACCACCCATGTTCCTTCTTAGCCCTTGTGTCGAGGCCGCGGTATCTCTTTCGAACAACCCGCAGCCCCGACGGGAGTAGGTCTAACCATTGTTTTATAATCTTCCCCATAAATTTAATGGGAATGCAGGAGTCACAGAACTAAGCAAAATAATTACATTAATTTATATAATCATTCATGATGTATTAATAATCATCCGTACTGCCTCCCACGTCGGCGAACCGATGATGTGATGAAGGTTGACGAGACGCACTATACCGGTCAATATCGTAGTGGACGTCTTTCGGCTGAAATGATGAAATTAACAGAAAATTAATATTATTACTGAATTAAAAGTTTTGTGAATTCGTGAACATTGTGGGCCTTGTAGATTCCTTGACGCTTGTTAACTTTTTCTCTTGATCTACATTTTTTTTTCTTTTAAGTTTTATATAACATGATTTTTTGGTCACCGTCCAAAATCTTTGGCGAAAATCATTGAATACGTGTTTTTTCTTTTAGTATCACTCAATACAAAAATATTGAGACACCACATCACAAAGTTTTAACGTTTCACGGACAGCGGATAATTCTTTCGAGAAAATGATTTAATATGAAAATTTTAGGTATTGATTTTTTTTCAAAAATGGTGTTAGTGAATGATAGGTACCTAATGCCTAGAAAAAATATGGACTGTGACTAAAAAATCATCTTGTATATACAATATACAGGGTGTAAATCAACCTATCACACAGCCGTCAACCAAGCATTCTGTACATCAAACTAAGTACCCCTACGCAAAATTTTTTGTTGCTGGGAAACGATATTTTTTTTTGGGTCAAAAATCACATGTTACGGTAAAACTCAATATATCACTGTTAAAACATTGTGCTAGTGGATGCATTGAAGAGTAAACGGGTCATGGAGGTAATTTAAGTAAAGTTATAACCTGAAAAACTAGTTTTTACAAAAACAGCTGTGAAAAATTTAGAACTTTGACCCCCAATATCTCCATAACTAGGAGGTTCCCAGGTATGGTCTAGACCAAAAAAAATATCGCAGTGGTGGGGAGAACAAGTGCCCTTCGTTTGCGTTAAGGGTTCTTTTACACCCTATATCTACTTTTTTTTTTCCTTTGTGTAGTATTCTACGACTTATTGTCAGGCCTACGTTGTCCCCCCATATCTAAATACTAATGCTGTAAAATGAAAATATTGTTAAACCCAACTATTTTAAAAGAGTAGCTTTGAAGTTTCTTACCGTGCACTTTTTGTCGACGTTTTAAAAGTGCTTTGTAGAAATAAAATATTTTGATTCTGAAAAACTCAGGTGAAGACCCGAAAGTCTGACAACCAGCTAAGGCTGGGCAATACGATACCCTTTGGCTTACCAAAGGGTATCGTATTGACCAGTACTAACTAGGTTTTGGAGGTCAGATAGGCAGTCGCTCCAATACTAATATTAAGTTGCCTCCGGTTAGACTGGATCTCGACCCTTAGGAAAAGGCTAGGCAGATGTGATGACTAATCAATTAAAAAATAAAACTTCCATTATCAATTTAATTCTCACTTAGTCCAGTAAAAGATTACAGTATCTCTGTATTTTTTTACGCTGTGTGACTTTATATCTACATAACAATATTATACAACGAACACGGATCTAGTACCGATAAGATATAAGGTCTAATAATGTAAAAAAGCGGGAAAAACAAGGAAAATGAATACAGCGCAATTTCTTTTAAATTTTATTATTACTGAAAATTTTATAAAATCTCGCACTTATACTGGTTTAGGTCAGACAGGAGTCGTTTTATGTAAAATACTAGTATTCAGCTGCATCCGATTAGATTGGAAGCCAACCTCAACAAGTTGGGAAAAAGCTAGGATGATGGTCGGAAAAAATCACACTGTAAACTTAATTGATATTATTATGATTACTTGATTGACTTTATGGGTAATAAAAAAAAACTTAGAATATAATTTTTTTTTTTTTTTTGTTTATTGGTCCCAAGCGCGACTGCTGAGCTAAGGTCTTGGCTTCGATTCCCAGGTCGAGCAAAGTATTATTGGGGTTTTCCATCAGAAAATTCTCTGTAACAGTCATTGAGTCTGGATTTGCGCCCGGTTGATAGCAAAAAACTCGCTTACTATTACATGGGATTTAAACATAACAGGCGAAATGTGGGTGTCATATTAGGTAAACCTCTACCTGACCCATCGGGAATTACAGGCGTGTTGTTATGTTATAAATGCTTGACTGTTTAAAGTTTTTATGCTACCAATACGAGTATGTATTTGTATAAATGATGGTATGGCATAAAAGTTGACTATCCAAGTTTTGACAGGGATAATTAATTACATCCTGAAAAATTGAGGTGTTGTCAATTTTCAATTAAAATAAGATCTAAAATAAATTGCACAACACTAGTTTTCCGTGTTTACTCAACGACCGAGTGACTCAACGCAAATTATTTTTTCTCTTTATTATCTTATCACTATTGTAGATCCGCGAAGCTTTAATACATATATAATAATCCCCATATTGCTATGATTATCAATAGTCTTTCAGCCTTTTAAGAAGAAAGAGTTCCTGTGATATTTTACTGGTCTAACAGAGAAATTGATAATGTAAGTACTTATTTATATTAAAATAAATAAGTCTGAACTAATATTGTCACTTATGAGATATATTTCCTGATTATCCTTTATTACGAGTAGGTATCCGATATTTTGACGCTATTCTAAGCATCATGAAGTAGGTCTAAAACTGAAGTTAGTCAAATAAAAAAAAATTGTTTATCTCCTCATATTTTCTAGTTTCACAGAATGTATTACTATCAATTTGATACTTTGTTGCAAAAATATGTATGAACTTGATTAATATAGGGGTCAGTCTCACAGAGATGATATTTTAATTAAGTTATTTTTAATCTGAAAACAGCTTTCTAGCTAATTTATAAATTACTAGCTGATGCCTGCGGCTTCACCCGCGTGGTTGTCGGTGAAATTATATACTAAAACCTTCCTCTTGAATCACTCTATCTATTAAAAAAAACCGCATCAAAATCCGTTGCGTAGTTTTAAAGATTTAAGCATACATAGGGATATAGGGACAGAGAAAGCGACTTTGTTTTATACTATGTAGTGATGATGATGATTATTAAGATATGTCTTTTTATTGTAATATATTAAAGTTACTATTTAAGATATATTTTAATTATTCTTTTAGTCTGACACTAAGCTAGATAATTCATAGAAAATTGCCCATGATCCTTTGACTCTGAAAACAGCTTTCCAGTTAATTTATAAATTATAATTATTAAGATATGTCTTTTTTGTAATATAATTTAAAATATATTTGAATTATTCTTTTAGTCTGACACTAAGCTAGATAATTCATAGAAAATTGCCCATGATCCTTTGACTTTGAACAGACGTGACTTAATTTAAGCTTTTCGCTAAATTACGTCAACTATCATCGTTATCGTTAATGAGGCTATCACGTTCCCCCCCTTCCTTAGATTGGGGTTTATCGAAGTTCGATGACATTGGTATACCACATGGGTTTTCACTAATCGATTAACATGAAAAACAAATAATTGTTATTTCTGGCACATGTTGGGTATTTTCGAAGATTAGATATGAGATATAATGTAATATAGCATAATCACAGCTACGGAACCACGTGATTGATAAAATTAAGTTAATATAATAATGATTATCCGTCCATCGTATCTGATAACTCTATGATCTGGTACTATTTATAAATCACATAGCTATTGATATTTATTATTCAGTGACTTTGTTTGTTTCATTGACATTTTGCCACCGACATCCGAAAGCAACGTCATTTTAGTGTTTTTTTTAAGTCGGCGGTTTTGTTTACGATTTTTTTTATTTTATACTTTTTAGCCGTAGGTAAGAGACACACAAGAACTTTTAAAATTGGTTCCTAAATGATGAAGTAATGAGGTAAAAAACTAAATAGAAAAATACAACCGAATTGAGGACCTCCTTCTTTTTTGAAGTCTGTAAAAAACTACCATTAATACCATTAATTAGGTACACTATTACGTACACTTCTGCTTTTACCTATGTTATATTTTGGAAAAAAAAGGAGAAGAAACTCTTTGCAAATAATTCACCACGACAGCCATGAGTAATTGTTAATTCTGTATAGTTTTGGTGAAGGGAAACATCGTGAGGAAAAATTCGAAGACTTATAACATCTACCAATCCGCACTGGGCCCACGTGGTAGATTATAGCCCAATCCTTCTAAAAGAGAGGAGGCCTGTGTCCAACAGTCGGAACATGAATAGGCTGGTGTTGATGCTGATGATGTATTCTTTCAGATGAAGAGCTTCATCCTCATCGCAGTGCTAGCAGCACTAACAGTGTGCTATGACGCAGCTACAGTCCTCCCTCCGCCTCAAGAGGAAATCATTATCGTCGAAGAAAGTGATGAATCGTTCACAAAAGATTACCATCTAGAAGGAGTCGCTGGCAGAGTGGCTGAGGATGATAATTTAATCCTGTTTTACGAGTGAGTACCTTTTTACGAAGCCTAAAAGGAAGGTTATTATATGTTTGGTCTGCATGTTTGTTTGTACGTCCGTTCTTTGTTCACTCATAACTCCTAAATGGATGACCTGATTTGGATAAAAAATACGTCGTCGACGATAGCGGGAATTTTGAGGGCCATATCTTGGAGTTTGTTTTTCTTCCATTACAATCGAGTAGGGTGTCAAAATAAAGGGTTTTTAAAAGAAAATTATTGTTTATGTTTTCGAGCGTGGTACTCGTAAGCATCAGCTGAAAATCTGCGTCAGATGGTACCCACTGTGTTGCCATCTAGCATTATGCTGAGCGGAGGCCTTTCGAATTATGTTAGTGCTGTATACAGATTGTTAGTTTTAACAAGGGACATACTGAAACCTGCAATAGGGCATGCCCACATGATACTTATAAAAATATTAACAAAAAAACACTGAAAAATAACAGACAGAACCATCCTACTAATATATTATTATAAATGCGAAAGTTTGTGAGGATGTATGGATGGATCGATGTTTGTTACTCTTTCACGCAAAAACTACTGAATGGATGGGGATGAAATTTAGAACACAGATAATTTATAACCTGGATTAACACATAGGATAATTCTTATCTCGGTAGTATGATCCCGTGGGACAATTATCGAACTCCACGCGGGCGAAGCCACTGACACAAGCTTGTACGAAATACTTCGGAATAGGCTCGATCCAGAAAATGTGCGTGGGTCAATGACTTCTAGGTATAATACATTTTCCCTTTCTATTTTAAAACTGGCGTAGGACAATGGCTAAAAAAAAAACGTATAATAAAGTGAGGTTTGGAGAGCGTGCGGGGCCATGGCACAATTACGTTACAAATTAAGGTTATAGTTATTTAATATATTTAATCGAATACTAAATGTTTATTAAAGTCGAGTTAACTTACTATGTACATTAATTAAAAACTAATAAATAAACTAACAAGAAACTATAAAAAGGCATCAAAAAACTGCTCCTCAACGCTGTCAGCCGGTAATGTGCCCAAAAGACTGGCGGCATTGCCACGTTGTTTGGCAACACTTAATATCCTATCCTACTTCCTACTAATATTATAAATGTGAAAGTTTGTGAGAATGGATGTGTGGATGTTTGTTACTCTTTCACGCAAAAACTACTGAACGGATGGGGATGAAATTTAGAACACAGATAATTTATAACCTGGATTAACACATAGGATACTTCTTATCTCGGTAGTATGATCCCGTGGGACAATTATCGAACTCCACGCGGGCGAAGCCACTGACACAAGCTTGTACGAAATACTTCGGAATAGGCTCGATCCAGAAAATTCGCGTGGGTTAATGACTTCTAGGTATAACACATTTTCCCTTCCTATTTTAAAACTGGCGTAGGACAATGGCGAAAAAAAAACGTCTAATAAAGTGAGATTTGGAGAGCGTGCGGGGCCATGGCACAATTACGTTACAAATTAAGGTTATAGTTATTTAATATATTTAATCGAATACTAAATGTTTATTAAAGTCGAGTTAACTTACTATGTACATTAATTAAAAACTAATAAATAAACTAACAAGAAACTATAAAAAGGCATCAAAAAACTGCTCCTCAACGCTGTCAGCCGGTAATGTGCCCAAAAGACTGGCGGCATTGCCACGTTGTTTGGCAACACTTAATATATATATAATATATAATATTAATGAATACCTAATGGGTATTATGGACATACCTTCAATATGTCCCACGTTTAACCTAACACACTGTATATAATATAATAAATACAATTTCTTTCTTTGTTTTCAGAGAGTTAGTGGATATCCGACCTATCCCCAACACAGTACAGTTCCGGGATGTATTTTACAGTGGCAATGCTACCACTTACATAAGCAGAATCTCGATGTCTCGCCTCCCTCCTGTTCCGGGTCACACGTACGTTCAGTTCAATTGGACCAATGCTAATGTCAGGTTTAGGACTGGCCCAGGCGATGGCCTTCTCAGTACAGTCCGATTCTACGGAGTATACACTGACTGGGTCTCAACATAAGAACACCTCTGAAAACTATTTTTTTTTAAATAGGCCTGCTCTAGACCTCACGCTTGATGAAAAGCGGTGAATGATAATTTCTGTTATATGAATATTAATAAATATGTATTTTAAAAACAAACGTTTTTTTTATTCTTACTTGATCTCCTAACGCTTTAAAAGAAATAGTATTGTTCTATATGTTAATGTCTTGCGGTTAAATCACGCTTGCCTAGCTTGGTCTATGGATGGAAGACTACCCATTACATACGAGTTTCCTCCGTGCCTCGGACAGTACTTTGAACCGTTCGGTTCCGGCTGTCTTTTGTAGATCTTTGGCAGTCGTTACAGGTAGTCAGTGACCCGAAAGTCTGACAACCAGTCCAGTATTAACTGGGTTGTGGAGGTCAGAGAGGCAGTCGCTCAATGTAAAATAATTCAGCTGCATCCAGTTAAACTGGAAGCCGACCCCATATAGTTGGGAAAAGGCTAGGCAGATGATGAGAGATATCTAAATTAACTTAATAAAAATGTTCGCCATATTCATTTACGTATTGCTATTATTAACTAGCGACAAATTCTAACTCCGTGGCTGCTACTGACATATTTCTGATGGAAAACTTTAACAACACTATAACACACTGATGTAAGAATTAGACAATACAGGGTGTAAATCAACCCATCACACAGCCGTCAACCAAGCATTCTGTACATCAAACTAAGTACCCCTTCGCAAAAATGTTAATAATCCTAGGTTGACGGCTGTGTGACGGGTTGATTTACACCCTGTATAATGGCAGCCGGGACCAACAGCTTAACGTGCTTTCTTGGGCACGGAGGAAACTCGGTATGTAATGGGCGACAGACCAATCTAGGCAAGAGCGGCCTAACCTAAAGATTGAACCGAATGGCAGTTATTATAAAGCCACGAGTGTATAGATTTAGTTATATACAGGTTGTAAACGAACCCTTCACGCATCCGTCAACCAAGCATTCTGTACATCAAACTAAGTACTCCCACGTAAAAATTTTTGCTGGGAAATGACTTTTTTTTTTGGGGTCAAAAATCACATTTTACGGTAAAACGCAAAGTAGCACTCTTAAAACATTGTGCTAGTGGATGCTTTGAATAGTAAACGGGTCATGGAGGTAATTTAAGTAAAGTTAAAACCTGAAATACTAGTATTTACAAAAACAGCTGTGAAAAATTTGGAACTTTGGCCCCCAATATCTCCGTAACTAGGAGGTTCCCAGGTATGGTCTAGAACAAAAAAAATATCGCAGTGGAGAGAGAACAAATGCCCTTCGTTTGCGTTAAGGGTACTTTTACACCCTTTATATTATCGACCGATAATAATGCGCTTATGTGGAATAACCTTTTTCCTCCCCAAAATGACTGCTAAAGTAAATTACGACCGCAACATTTGAATGCCTAATGCCCGATTTTACCAACACTAATTGGAATCTAATTGAATGCCCATCTGATGATTACCACTGTTGAATTTACATGATAACTTTGTAAGAGCGAACGAACAAGTTTAGATATTATTATTATGAAAGTACCTTATCTAATTCTTTCAGTGTTTTAATGGCGTATATAACACTGTACATACGCACGTGTATGATAGCATCTATCAGGAAAGTAATTTTCCGTTAGCCAATCACATCGTCGTCCACGCAGACTTCCAACCAATGACGAGCGGTAATGCGCAAACGCTCACCTTATGACGACCACACGCCCCGCCCATACGTCCACGTCAATCATTACTTATTTTGGGGATTATCATTCATCCCGAAAAAAGTATTGATACTCTATGTTCGTTTCTGTACACCAGACAACGTCTATAGGTAAGCAAATATAAGGGTAATGAGTTGAGTGGTTTAAGCGTAAAAAGTTACAAACAACAAATAATCTTACTTTCACATTTATAGTACCTTCTACTAATTGGGTTTTAGATATTTTTATTTATATGTGAAGCTTACAAATGTAATAGAGAAATTGCGATTTATTATTATTCAGACGTAAAATCCGAGCGACGGGTACCGGTCGAGGCTGCGGGTTGTTCGCAAGGGATACCGCGGCCTCCACATGAAGGGCTAAGAAGGAACATGGGTGGTTTTTAGTCAGTAGAAGTCTGACACTCCCTTTCGCTTTGCCCAAGAGCGATAGGGGTTATTTGATGATTTCCCACCCCCCAAAAAAAAAAAAAAGAGTACCGTAATTATTGTTTAAATAACAAAAAAAAAGTAACAGGATATTTTCCACACTCACCGTCGTGGACAGCAAAAAAAAAACAAACATCTATGTAAGTTATAATTTATTGTACAATCAAAATTTATCAAAAAAAATCTTGTCCACTTAAAAAAATCCCTTACAACCATGTAGTGTCATATCCCCATACTTGGACCAGATAGTGGAATCCTCCACCGGCAGTCGTGTTCATGATGATATTAGCGTTGTTTTGTCCCAGACCACTTACGATATCGGCGAATGCGAATTCGAAGGGTGGTTGCGCGGATATGGCAATGGCGGTTATCCGGGTGGTGTAGTTGCCGTTGTAGACTACATTCAGGTGCTGTATTTTGCCGGGAATACCTACTCTGCGGTAGTTGGACCTAAAAAGAGAAGTAATTTTTATGATTATGAAACTATTGAACAGTGAATAAGTCCTTAAGGTTAACTACTACTACTACTTAAGTATTTGATAAATCGTATTTTATCTCCATTGAATTGGTTTAATTGAATTGATTTCATTGGATTGATTTCATTGAATTGATTTCTTTGAATTGATTTATTTGAATTGATTTCATTGAATTGATTTCATTGAATTGTTTTTGTTGAATTGATTTCATTGAATTGACCAACACAATCCATTTGGATTGTGTTTTCGAAGGCAAGGAACTTAATTTAATTTATTAACAAACCTGAAAATCTCGGTATAGAAGTCAAATCTGGCATCTTTTCGGTTCTCAATGGCTTCCTGTTGGTAAAGAGCGCCGTAACTCTCGGAGGAGGCGTCATTGCAGACTGTTAGTGCTGCTAGCACCGCGATTACGATCAGGGTCTTCATCTGAAAATGTAACAGATTAATAGTAAATAATTGCCGCTGTTGCTAAGATATTCCACGTGTGACGGTCGACTTCCATTTTAAAGGATGCAGCTATTCAGCTGTGTGTAAATAAGAATGGGTGTAAAATAAAGCCAGTTAAAAGGTCAATAAGGTCCTGTTAGTCTTTTCTACACACTGTGTCTATATTTCTTATCCAACTTTCCTCTCGCAAGTCTGCTGGAAGAAATTTCTTATGAAATAAGCAGTACCTTTGTGCTCTACTATTTTTTTTTATGTTTTGTTTTTTCCTTTTTTTTGTATTTTGTGTGTACATAAATAGATAAATAGGTGGCATAAAGACTGACACCAGGGCAGGCACTAACTTCACTATATCATTTTTTTAGTCTGAATCATACCTGCGAACCTTCTATAGTTACGGAGATATGTGAGGTCTAAATTTCAACATTTACACAATATACCTATTTCAAAGAAAAAACAAATTCCAAAGACGATCTGAATGTCTATTTTTGGAAGGAATGGAGGGAGGTGAATATGGGCCAGCTATAGTAATACTCGCTAAAGCACAAGGTTCGAGGCAGCTTGATGTGCGTGTCGTCTGTACAATATATATTATATTGCATTGTCAAGAGGGCACTGTTGATAAACAATTGCGAACACAGTTTTGACAGCTCTCAAAATTGTAAAAATCGAACAAAATGGCGGCGGTAGAACCGATTAAAACCACACGCTTAACTAATAATGCAGTGATTTAGTAAATAAAATACACTTACATTTGCTCAGTAGTCCGGTAAAGATCACAGTAGTAACTTCTTAGTGTGCACTGACTATTTATATTAATAAACACTGCATAAAACCCATTAATTACGGATATAATAATTAGATTAGATACATAATCATAACCACACAAACATGTAAAACGATAAACAATTGATCAAGTCATCGTTCTAAATTGGTCCACCCAGTTATCTTAATCGTGATTAGTTATCACTTTTTCCTCCTTTAGGGAAAGTTACGTCACATGACATCGTCTACATTGAAAAAAAAATTTTACAATGTTTCTAAACAAATAAATTAATATAAATTTTAAAAACAATACTTATAAGTAATTCTTAACTTCAATCATTTAACATAAAAGACTAACCCGTTCTTCCTCTCTCCTACTTGATCTGTACTGTGCCCAACAGGGTCTATAATTGTGACTAATATAAATTATTTTCCTACTTTCCTAAACCATTGCATCACCTGAAAGCCAGAGTTAACAGTAGCGACCACCAAGCGCCGAGACAATAAAGTTCGACGAACTGTCGGAGAAACAATTTAACAGTATTGAATCCCACGAACGAAATTCAAAATTGCGCCAACAATACAAAATCTGAATAGTAGGAAACAATAATAATAATAAAAAACAAAAAAGCCGACCGAAAAGCAAAAAAAAACATACACAATTTCGATCAGGATTTTTAGTTTTTACAATAATAATGGTTCAGTTGTGAAAAAGCAACTGACAGACAGACAAACTGTCACGTGTATAATATTAGTATGGTTGGACTCGTTGAGGTTTCCGGATATAATCAATACAGGATAAAAACAGGTGATATATTCGCCAATATTTTGATTTGGAGATAAAAGGCTTAAGATTTAGATTATTGGAATTCATATTATCTGTATGTTTTGAGTCTTATCATGCAATTATATAGTATATAAACTGTTTCCTGTTGAATGAGTAGTCACTCTGTTTTCTAAGGAGGTTCAAAGCTGTGATTTTGAAAATGTAAGTCCTTTTAACATTTTTAACACAATTTCTACCCAACTTCATGAGAGTTAAGACAGTGATATGTTTTTCACGCGTACCTTTTTCTCGATAGCATAAAGTAATTCATGGACCGAATTTTGACTTAACATTGCCAAGTTGGCGTTTCATACGAATCTTCATCCTTCTCCTGACCTTTCAGAATTAATGATGTATAGAGGTATTGTAACAATAGATACACGTCTTGATTTAAAAGAGAATCCAATGAGTTTCTCGCCCATTATTGATTCGCAACGAACATTTGAATGAGCAAACGATCATTCGAATGAGCAACTATAAACCAGTCACAGTTATTATGCCTTGTAATTAGTACTGTAGCTTCATCTTTCTATTTTTCGTAACTTAATAGTAGCTTTATGGGTCTGTTTAAATTGATGTTTTGGTTTTGATTCAGACGGCAGGTTTTTCATAATGAAATCTACATTTTATGGGCAAGTTGCCTATCCACAGTTACTTCCGCGTAAACTTTAATAAATGTTCATTTTTGCTAGCCTTAATGTCTTAATCTTTGATATTTTTCCCTTCAACTAGCAGGGCTATTGCGTATCTTTTTAAATGTCAGTGGCTATCATAGTGTCCATCGATTAACTGTCAAATGGTTATGGTTTGGTATCCATTTGACAGTTACCCGATGGACACTTTTAAAAAGATACGCAATAACCCTGCTAGTCTTATTAAACTTAAAAATGACATTTCTATAAATGATCCGTCCTTATAAAAACAATATTTATCAATACATTTTCTTGAAAACTTGTCATGGCAACCAATCAAATTGTGTTCTTTCAGATGAAGAGCGTCATTCTAATCGCAGTGCTAGCAGCACTAACAGTCTGTTATGCGGCTACCGTCCCTGATGTTGTCTCCGTGTTCGAAGCAGGATCTATTGCCAGGAGTAGACACGTACTTCACGAGTAAGTGCTCTTTTAAGACTGTAAGATTAAGAGATGTCAGCAACATTGCACGGGCCCGCAAGGGCCGACGCCTGCCGAGGCTGCGGGTTGTTCGAAACAGATACCGCGGCCTCGGACACAAAGTCCTAAGAAGGAACATGGGTGGTTTTTAGTCAGCAAAAGTCTGACAATCCCTCACTGGGAGAAATAATTTTGTTAATTTAACAATGTACAAAAAAAAACTATTTAAGATTAAGAGCTGGTTTAAAACTATGTTCGTGTTGACTTCCAGTCCAAACGAATGAAACTGGATCCCAGTATTTTAATTGGCGTGACTAATTAAAGGTTTGAGAGATTCAATCAATGGCCGGCTGGTTATCACGTACTTCAATTATTGGTTTTGAACGCTAAACTGTTATGTTTTAATCTTTTTGTATTATGTTCTTACTTTTCCGTAGGCAATTTACCTTATAAACAAATTTTTAATCAATACTCACAGATTTATCATCTAAAAACACAAATATATACACGAACAAATCATATTTTTACCCACACACAAAAACTCACATTACATACACTTAGTACCTACCTTATCTACTTTTACCGTGCCTTATTTATATTCCTCTCTGTCTGTAGTAAACCTAGTCTTTGTCTTTGTACGGTTCCATTGTGATTGTGATCATCATCGCTCAAATGGCTAATTTAGTAGATAATATAGTATTTAATTTGGACGATATCTCAGTTGCAAATGCTTATTGCTGTTTTCCAGAAGAATGTTCAAAATACTTAAAAATATCAAATAACTCCTTTAAAGTTTTACATAATTATTAACGTACGCAGTATAAATAAGAACTTCGACGAACTCTTAGCGCTACTATCATTAATTGACGTTGATTGTGGTATTCTGATATTGACTGAGTGTTGGTTAAGTAAAATCACAAACCTTCCGGTGTTAGATGGCTACAACTCGCACCTAACATACAACAATAATAACCAGAATGAAGGAGTAGTAATGTACATAAAAAGCTACATTCAGTGTACCGTTCAGAAGCCTGTTTTTACTGGAGGTAATTGTCATTCTTGCCAAATCAATAACGAACTAGCCATAATTGCCGTATATCGTTCGCCCTCTTTAAATTCTAAAGTAGATTTTGATAACTTTCTAGACAGTCTGGACTGTGTGCTTACAACGTTAAATAAGTGTAATAGTATATACCTTATCGGAGATACTAACATAGATATTAAACCGTTTAACACAGAAGAACGATGTGCTAATTACCAAACCCTCAAATAACCCCTCCCGCTCTGGGAAAGGGAGTGTCAGACTTCTACTGACAAAAACCACCCATGTTCCTTCTTAGCCCTTGCGCCGAGGCCGTGGTACCTCTTTCGAACAACCCGCAGCCCCGACGGAACTCGCAGCCCCGATGGGACCCGCATCCACGACGGGAACCCTCAACGCCTCCCATGGTCTTTTACCTGGACATTACCTTCCCTCTAGAATTAACAATTGTATTGATCACGTTCTCCTAAAATCCACCAGATCTACATGTATACTAGTCCTGGAATCCCACATCACGGACTCACTACTAGTATGTATGGATGGTCCAGGTTCGGGAAAACAGACGGTTCCTGCTTATAAAATCCCTAAAATTGATTATCCAAATGTCAAGGAAGACATGAAAACTCAGGATTTCACTCAAGTCACTAAAACCAAAGACACAAGATATTTCTACCACTTGTCTAATAAACATAGTTCAATCAATACTACAAACACACACACGTATTGTCAATGTTCCTAAGAAAGAAAGAAACCTAAAGCATTGGATTACCCCAGGTTTATTGCGTTGCATTAGACATCGCGACAAACTCCATGAATAAGCACATAACTCACCCAATAATGATATCGTCCAAATAACATACAAACGTTACCGAAACTATTGTAATAGCCTTCTCAAGAAACTTAAAACAGCACATGAAAATCATCTTTGCAGTCGTTACAGGTAGTCAGTGACCTGAAAATCTGACACCCAGTCTTACCAAAGGGTATTGTATTACACAGAATTAACTGGGTTGTGCAGATCAGATAGGCAGTCACTCCATGTAAAATACTGGTATTCAGATGCATCCGGTTAAACTGGAAGCCGACACCAACATGGTTGGGAAAACGCTAGGCAGATGATGAGTGATTCAATCAATATTTTTTCTATTTTCAGACAATCCTACTTCCGCGACTCTAACGGAAACAATTCTGTGGCCTTTGATATTAATTACCTAGGCAACGCTACTATCAGGATCACCGGTGTAATGATCACCTTCCCCCCACAATCCCCAGGATCATATTATGACTTCGGAATTTTGGGATATAGTAACATCACTGTCAGACTGGTAACAGCCCCGGGCAGAGATCTCGGCTCTACCGTCACACTCTATGGAAGCGTAGTTTAATTTTGAGGTTTATAAAGGATTGGAAGTCATTTTTTTACTAAACTAAGGATTTTGTTAAAATATGCAAGTGTATTAAAAATACTGTCTGAAATAAAAGATACAATTACGAAGCACAATTTTGTTTTATTTTTCTGTGGTGATAGTTGAACAAATTCACATAGTAACTTCTCTTTCTGAGACTTAACCAACTTCCCCCTAGCGACTATCTTGTTGAGGTCCACAACCCATACCTGAGGGCCTCGAAATGTGACGCTCCAAGCGAATTCGCCTTGTGCTGCAAGTGTGAGCGTCGAGCGTCAAGCGAGCGTTTTCTGTGGTGATAGTTGAACAAATTCACATAGTAACTTCTCTTTTCGAGGCTTAATTTACTTACACCTTGTTTTTTTTTTGGGTTGTTTGTTATCAGCAAATAACCCCTCCCGCTCTTGGGCAGAGCGGAAGGGAGTGTCAGACTTCTACTGACTAAAAATCACCAATGTTCCTTCTTAGCCCATGCGCCGGGGCCGCGGTATCTCCTCGAACAACCCGCAGCCCCGGCGTGCGTCGGCCCTTGTGGGCCCCTCCCATCCACTTACCCCTTGCGACCTGAGCTACACAACCCAGGTACCTCTTGGTAAGACTGGTTGTCAGATTTTCGTGTCATTGACTACCTGTAACGACTGTCAAAGTTTTATAAATGACTGTCGGGACGGCTTAACGTGCTTTCCGAGGCATGGAACTTTCTAACTGCAGTTACTACTAAAAAACTGGCCAAGTGCAAGTCAGACTTGCACATGAAGGGTACCGTACCAAATTGGCAAAAAAAAAATCGCGTTTGTTGTATGGGAGCCCCCTTAAATATTTTTTTTGCTAAAGCGGCAACAGACATAGTAATAATAGGTGAAAAATTCAACTGTCCAGCTATCGCAGTTCTTGAAATACAGCCTGGTGACAGACGGACGGAAGACAGCGTCAAGTCTTAGTAATAGGGTCCCGTTTTTATCCTTTGGGTACGGAACCCTAAAAACAACAAATGGAAACAAAGTGCTCATTGAGATCTAGAATATAATAATATATTTCTTTTTTGATTTTTCACTCTCTTAGTTTAAAACTTAGAGGGGGGGGGACACATTTTATCACTTTGGAAGTGTCTGTCTTTCTGACGATTGACTTTGATAAGTTATACACACTGCTCAACTTCGACCGAGTTCGCTGTAAAAATCTACACTAATAATATAATCATTTATTTAGACAACTAACTGCGGTACTCAGAGATATTTAATGAATGCTTAAGCCGTCACTCAGTAAAGATTTCACATACTTTTGTATGACAAAACTGTCAAATCCTTTACTAAGTGATCCTCAGCAAACATAAATGACGCGCTACAGAACCGAGGCAGACGCAACAGCACTCTAAACGCGTTGTTGTGCTGATCGCAGAGCATTCTAGGATTTTTGGGTGTAGATAAACCACGAACTCCCCGAGGACAGTGACATACAATAAGTTTTAAACAGCGTTAATTTGACAATGGCTGTACAATGGAACAACCGGGGTGGCCCGCATATTTGCCTGAACCGACAATACTATTAGTGCAATCTATGAGTCCAACCGCCTGCTTACACATTACACACAAACACGGCGCATGGAGTATTGTGACATAAGGTTATAACCTTATGTCACAATACAAGGACACATGTATTGTGTGTGTGTATATATACAAGGACACATTTTCCACGTAATTTAAATTATTCGACGGTTTTTATAACAGCTATCTCTGGCTAGCCTTTTCCCAGCTATGTTAGTGTCGGCTTCCAGTATTACCGAATTCAGCTGAATACCAGTTTTACATGGAGCCACTGCCTATCTGACCTCCACAAGCCAGTTAGTACTGGGTAATACAACGTTATCCCAAGGTACATATAAAGCTAGTTGTCACAGTTTCAGACTGCCTGTAACGATTGTCGAAGATCTACAAATAACAGTGACGGCTAACGGCTTAACATACTTACCGATGCACGGAGGAAACTCGGTACATAGGGTGTAAAAGTACCCTTAACGCAAACGAAGGGCATTTGTTCTCTCCACCACTGCGATCATTTTTTTGTTCTAGACCATACCTGGGAACCTCCTAGTTACGGAGATATTTGGGGTCAAAGTTCCAAGTTTTTCACAGCTGTTTTTGTAAATACTAGTATTTCAGGTTTTAACTTTACTTAAATTACCTCCATGACCCGTTTACTATTCAAAGCATCCACTAGCACAATGTTTTAAGAGTGCTACTTTGAGTTTTACCGTAAAATGTGATTTTTGACCCCAAAAAAAAAAGTCATTTCCCAGCAAAAATTTTTGCATACATTATTATCATTATTTTTGTACTTTGTTTGATGTACAGAATGCTTGGTTGCCGGATGCGTGAAGGGTTCGTTTACACCCTGTATAATGGTTTTTTGTGATAAGCACAAGGTTACGAGACTTTCATTCATTTATTCATTCAATAATTTATTGCATATCACATGTGTTTACACAAGATCTTAATAATAATAATTTAGTTCACATGGACCCTGTCAGGCACAACAATTTTGTACAATATGAATAGCAGCATAGCTAAGTAACAATTATTAGAAATTGTGAATTTAAATAAGCAAGCAATGTCATAGGAAAAATTAAAGAACAAAAAATAATTCAAATAGAGAATAAAAGTCGTCAAATAAAATAAAATTATAGTCAAATACATCGTGTCATTAAAATAATAGTCAAACTAATCAAAATACAATCCTGTTAAAGATGTCAATAAAATGTCAAATTTTAATAATATGTACAATGAATGTCAAAATGTCAAATAAAATAAAATATTTATATATTTATATTGTTATGTCGATGATCTGGAACATTCGAGAAACCCCGGTACTACTACTACGTTTGTGTACCGATTTCGAATATTTTCTAGAAAGTTTAGTTTTCTTAAGTTGCTACTTAAGAAAAATACAATACGCGTACGCAACCTACTTATAAAAACAACGTAATTGCCATTGTAATGTCGACCTTCTTCCTTTTGATTCTTTTAACTTAAAGTTTATTTTTTGTTAATGCCGATAATGCTGTCAGTCTACTTTTGAATAAGACAAGTGATATCTAGTGCGATAAGTATGCAGTAGTGATTTTGCGATTGTGTATTAAGCGTTTTATGATAAACTAGCTGTTCCCGGCATGCGTTGCAATGCCCTTTTTCCTACCTACTACCTGCCTGTGTACCAACTACCTACCTACCTACTACCCTACCTACCTACTACCCTACCTACCTACTACCCTACCTACCTACTACCCTACCTACCTACCTACTACCCTACCTACCTACTACCCTACCTACCTACTACCCTACCTACCTACTACCCTACCTACCTACTACCCTACCTACCTACCTACTACCCTACCTACCTAGTACCCTACCTACCTACTACCCGACCTACCTACTACCCGACCTACCTACTACCCTACCTACTTACTACCCTACCTACTACTCTACCGACTACCCTACCTACTCTACTATCCTACTTACTACTCTACCTACTACCCTGCCAACCTACCTACCACTTTCTCACCTTTTAAACCTTCCCTGGACTTCCACGAATAATTCAACACTATAATTAGCCAAATCGGTCTACAACTACCTACCACCTACCTATTACCTACCTACCTACATACTACTAATTTCTCACCTTCTCTGGACTGCCACAAATGTTTCAAAACCAAAATTAGACAAATCGGTCTAGCCGTTCTCTAGTTTTAGCGCGACTAACTAACAGCAATTAATTTTTATATTATACGCAAACACCATTTGAAAAATCGTTTTTCTATTGGGAAAGAAACAGTAATTATTTGTGATTATTGTGATAATGTCGTATGGTCTGTTTGAAGTTGTCATTCGTTGACCGAACAACTGAACGTCACTCAATTGTTTTGCCTTCCCGGAACCTCTCCACTAACACTTGAACTTTATGGGTACGGTATTAAAGCTCAAATTGATTTTACGTTTTAGTTAGAAAACGTTTGTATGGGAAAAAGAAAAGGGCTGTTTTTAGGGCTTTTCCGGCCATTATTCGAATTTTTCTCGCCGTAAGAACCATCCTTGAACTTCAACTAACATTTAAAAAAAAAAATCAGCCAAATCGGTCAAGCCGTTTTCATGCCAAGTCGTGACAACGGAAAACGGGTTTCATTTTTATATATATAGATAAAATTATTTCGTGTGTTTAATTGGTAGTGTTTTCATTTATCCCTTACCCAGCTCGTAACAATATTACATAACAGAACATGTTATAAAACTTTGTTATATAACATGTTTTATTAATGCCTGATATTAATGTTATAAAACGTGTTATTTATCATGTTACAAAATGATATATAACTTACGCGTACACATGTATTCGAGAGAAACGACAATGTTATATAGGTAACACTGTATTTAATTTTTATTCTAATGTGTACACTGCACAGTATTGTTATGTTGCAAAATGAGTGCGTCTTATAAAACACAAGTTACAATATAGTGTAACTTGTGTTTTAAATTACATACATACATAAACTCACGCCTTTTTCCCATTGGGATAGGCAGAAGCCTCAGAAAGCCACCTGCTACTACCTTCCAGTCTTACCGAATGCAGCTGAATACGAGCATGTTACTTAAGCGACTGCTTATGTGACTTCCACAAACCAGTTACTGTTTGGACCAGAATATAACATCATGCTGGTAACCCCTGAAGGATATGCCAGAAATATAAATACGTACTGGTCAACATGATGTTTATGAATACATCATACCGCACAACGGCGACGGCACGGTTGGCGCAGTGGCTGACCGATTGGACTGCTACGCTGTGCGTCGCTAGTTCGATCCCCGCACGGAACAAATATTTGTATGGCCTACAGATAGTTGTTCTGGGCATGGGTATTTGTGTCATCATCAGCCTATTGCAATCCACTGCTGGATATAGGCCTCTTTAATCTTGCGCCACTCAACTCGATTTTCGGCAACTCTCATCCAGTTGTTACCAGCCACTCTGCGAAGATCATCGCTCCACCGAGCCTGAGGGCGTCCCACCTTACGCTTGCCGTTTCGCGGTCTCCACTCAAGAACACGTCTACTCCAACGGTCATCGGTTCTGCGGCTAAGTGTGAGTTTAAATGTTCGTGAACACACCCACGGTACAGGAAATTCCTAGTGTGGGGAAACGTTTGTTAAAAAAAAAAAGAATACATTCTCTTTGCAACGACGCAACGTGACCTTCGTTCTGAAGTAGGTAGTTCAAAAACGTAACCAGTGTTCAAGTAAAAAATTGTATTCCTCTTTAAAAGAAACCTTCCATTTTGTGGGTCTTACTTTTGTGTTAATAATATTTTAGACTATTGAAAATTGTTGACTTTGTATTAAATTGTTGTTTTGTGTAATGAATCTTTTTTATTGTTATTTCATATAGCCGAGTTAGATATACAGATGCCAATACATCAAGCTATACGAAACTGTAAAATTTTGTCTTTCTACCGTGACCCTTAATTCTTTAGCGGTAAAGATGAAAATACATTAAATTAATTTGACAGATTGCAGTAGTTTGATGTGCTGGAGTCTGTATTTTAATTTTGCAAGAGATTTGTAATAAAATTTATTACCTTTATTAGTAGGTGCTTGGTTTTTTAAAATTTTCAATGATTGTTTTCTTTTAACCTTCAGAATATTACTTTACAGTGGAAAATCAGTGGTGTATTCTGAGGTTATATAGAGATATATAGGGTGTAAAAGTACCCTTAACGGAAACGAAGGGCACTTGTTCTCCCCACCACTGCGATCATTTTTTTGTTCTAGACCATACCTGGGAACCTCCTAGTTATGGAGATATTGGGGGTCAAAGTTCCAAATTTTTTACAGCTGTTTTTGTAAATACTCGTTTTTCAGGTTATAAATTTACTTAAATTACCTCCATGACCCGTTTACTATTCAAAGCATCCACTAGCACAATGTTTTAGGACTGCTACTTTGAGTTTAACCGTAAAATGTGATTTTTGACCCCAAAAAAAAAAGTCATTTCCCAGCAAAAATTTTTGCGTAGGGGTACTTAGATTGATGTACAGAATGCTTGGTTGACGGGTGTGTGATAGGTTGATTTACACCCTGTACAGTCGCAGTACGCAAAATTTTATTGCTCGTACGAGTGTACAGTGACAAGCAATAATAATTATTGTATACACTTGGCAAAGATCTAACTTGAATGTTCTCGTGAAAACGATTGCAACTTTGAGATATAACCTACTTTACGATAATCATCATCATCAGTCTATAGCAATCCACTGCTGGATATAGGCTTCTTTAATATTACTCCACTCAGCTCGATTTTCGGCAACTCTCATCCAGTTGCTCACCAGCCACTATGAGGGCGTCCCACCTTACGCTTGCCGATTCGCGGTCTTCACTCAAAAACACGTCTACTCCAAGCAACGGGCAGATGTTCTGAGGTTAATATGGCTGGCCCACTGCCACTTCAGCTTACTTATTCCGTGAGCTATGTCGACAACTCTGGTCCTCTGTCGGATCACCTCGTTTCGGATGCGATCCCTGTGAGAGACTCCTAGCATAAATCGCTGAGCGACCTTGAATTTATGAACCAACCGTACCGTGAGTGTCCACGTTTCCATACTCAACTTTACGAAAATATGGGTTCCAAAATATTAATTTCAAGCTAGTTATTTATAAATGCAAAAAAATTTGATGGATCGGTGTTTTTTACTCAATCACGCCAGAACAGCTTAACGGATATAACACAAAGATATATTGTAGTCTCTAGTTTACGCGTAAGCTACATTTTATCCCGGAAATGCACATCAAAATGACCACGCGAAGGAAGTCGTGGGCAACTCACAGCGACATCATTATCAGTATAAATGGCCTCGTTTTATTTAGATTTCCTGTACAATGACAGATCTACATAAACTGGTTCTGTATAGCCTGACTGGTTGTCGTGCGTACATAGAACAAGACAAGTACAAACCTACGTACTTAATTATATATCCTTACTTAAAATGGCAACTTGACAGCTGATTTTTTACTACCTTGATTCTCGTTTCCTTCTACGTCACAAATCTGTACTACTCTCGACGTCACAGATCAACTAAAACTATAACAGGCCATTGCTCTTTATAACATATGTTTTATTCCATAATTGAAATAAACCAGTTTTTTGTTATAATTTTTAAAACTGTAATATTAAAATCAGGTGTGCGATTAACATAATAAATAAATAATTTAAAATATTACTTTACTTTTATAAAGCTAAAGCTACATCAGCGGTATTGATTTATCGTGAGTATTTCTTCGTTGGGTACACTACGTTTGTATGTCATCCATGGTGTAGACGTGTCGGCAACTATTCTACGTTTTCTGATAAAATGTCGGCGGTATTGGGGTGAAACCTACACCCCTTGAACCCCCCCATTAAACTATCCTGGGACCAAAGACAGCTAACACAATTGTGCTGAAATGCTCAATTATTGATACGGCAATAGTCAATTTCGACGATTTTGGTAACCTTCTTATAAAATTGAAAAACGTTACCTAGTATGCCATCGGAATTTTTTTATAAACTTTCCGATTGCGTGCCACTGACACTTCATTGGAAAAAACAACCACATTCGGAAATATTTTATTGATTTACATGTCGGATTGTCTGGATTTATTCCGTTAAGTTCCTACAATAAGGGCGCATAGAAGCGAAGATGGGTTTTAGTGCTATGAAAGCACACTGACACACACACATCTAACATTTTTTTTATTTAAGTAGAGCATTCCATATTAACCATGGAGTTTCTTGCCGGTTCTTCTCCATAGGAATCGACCAACCAAACCGCAAACCGTGCACCTTTTTTTCGACGTTTTACAAGTGCCCATGGCCTCTGTGAAATAAAATATTTTGATTGATTCTAGGAAACTAATTACTATATACATAATTATGTTTTTTAATTCCATGGTTAGTTTAAGATATTAATTGGAAAAGATTCCTTTGTTCATTCAACGGCGTAATAGGAGTTGCGTGAGTGATACTCTAATTACAGATAGCTTTATATGGCATCCATTTAAAGTTAAGGGCACGTGTCTGATCACGGGAGAACCGGGCGATTGCCATATCCATATCGGAACGCAGGCTTAAGCGTATTTCACGATATTCCTTCTTGAGATAACGTCTTATAAGCTCAAATAAAGGTGAGCTGCGGGTTGTCCGTAAGAGATACCGCAGCCCCAGAACACAAAGGGTTAAGAAGGAACGTGGGTGGTGTTTTTAGTCAGTAGAAGTCTGGCACTCCCTTCTGATCCACCCAGACCGGGACGAGTCATTTGATGACCTCCAAACCACCAAAAAATGGACAAAATATAAAAGTTAACCACATTCCTCCAAAAATATAAATTAATAAAGATTAAATATTCATTCTAACAAGAAATTAATGCTTAGAGACCTTATACCTTGAAATGGTTTTGCAACGTCAAAGGAGGTATCCAGTATCATGTATTAAAATTATGATCTTAAAAAATGACTGACTGGATTGATTTTTAAATATATATCCAGAAGAAAAAAAATCTGTTAAAAAAAACCGTAAAAATCAGTTTATTATTTTTAAATAAAAATATAACATTATTGTGATAAACTTCTTTAAGGATAACTTGATAAGACAGACCATTCATCCGCTAATGTAGACACAGCGTTAAGCTTAGAATAATTATATACTTAATTATTCTACTTGTGTATGCAATCAGGGAAGGCAAAAAATTACTATAAAATGTCATGTAACTCGTTTAGAAACTATACTACGTCGTGACCGAGTGCTAGAACCAGTCAACATGAAGAACATTTATGTGGCTTTAATTTTTGTGTTTATACTGCACGTCTTTGAGACGTACTGGATCCCAGAATCCGATGAGGATTCGACTACGAAAGCTTCAGCGTCATTCAAAGAAATATGGAAATCAATGAAAGACAAGAGTGGATAAACAGAAGGATAATGGAAGTTGTGAATCACAGAGTACGGGGGCCATGCCTCGATGCTCATCATCATCCAAACCATTTTAAGTTGGAGTCGTGTTCCAGTCAAGAACGATGCAGCTGAGTACCAGTTTATTACAAGGAGCGGCTGCCTATCTGACACAATGCAGTTACTGGTAATACTGGAGCATATAGAAAAAGTACTAGTGAAATTTGTAGTAAGCGGGGACGGACCGTCTTTAAACCCGTCAATTTCAGTGTATCATTAGTTTCGTAGTGTCAGTAAACGGTAAAAGTTTGACTCGGCTGCCGAGTCGCCTCCGTGCTCTATGTAAAATCTGATTGTTATTTAGTGTGATAAGGTTCCAACCAGCGTAAAGAACATAATTAAACTAATTTAAAATTGTTTGAGCGTATCATTGTTCGGTTCCAAAACGGTTGGTATTATCTTCTACGACCTAGGGGCTTTATGTGCACATTGCCCCAAATAGATTTTCATACAGGCCTTGGAAAGGCCATAGTTTATAGTAGAAGTTCATCCCGTTAATTTGAGTAAGGTTTAAGGGTCAAACACATAACCGCACAAAATACAAAGTCGCATCTTATTTCATCATCCAAGTTGACCTGATGAAAGAAGGTACTCGTAAATATCATTAACCGACTTAAAAAAGAGAAGGTTCTCAATTCGTCAGAATCTTTTTTTATGTATGTTCACCGATTATTCGAAGACGCCAGAACAGATTTGAAAATTATTTTTGTTTAAAAGATACCTACTTACTAACTTAGGAATACTTCCCAGGAGGTCCAATTCCAATTATGATCGAAATCAGTCGATTAATTTTGGATGCTAATCCAAAGACCAATAATATATCCAGGGAGAGATCAGGCCCAGGACCGACTGTTTGCCAACGCATAATGATGGCACTTCACCAACTTTCAAACGAATCAGCGAGTAAACCTAGAACCCCATGTGCCAGCTGCACAATATTGTGCCAACCTAACCTAGCGCCTTACTATGATATGTTGTGATTCCTGTTTGCTTGAAGATTACGAAGATGGAAAACACATGATTGAGTTTTTGATGGATTATGCCGTAAGACGTTTTGATCATAGTATTTACCAAGTGCTTCCAGGGCTTTCGTCAATATTTCTTAAGTCTCTTCAAAGCTAGGTGTCTAAGCGGCTAAAGCGTGGTCGTCAGC
This sequence comes from Diarsia brunnea, assembly GCA_949774965.1. Classification (NCBI taxonomy): domain Eukaryota; kingdom Metazoa; phylum Arthropoda; class Insecta; order Lepidoptera; family Noctuidae; genus Diarsia; species Diarsia brunnea. The sequence continues at coordinate 10,761,175 of OX459007.1, read as the reverse complement.
ATAGAAAGCTTTTTGTTTTTAGAGTGTGAGGCTGGTCATTTGTGTAGATGTTGAATAGCGTCGGTGCTAGTACAATTCCTTGAGGGAGCCCATTTTTTGGAATCCGCCTCTTCTTGCTGTTTTTAAGATGCACTTGGAAACGGCGGATGTTTAGTAATACGCTAAGAAGATGTACAAAGCCATTATCTTTCGCGAGGTCGCTGATCTTTAACAGAAGTCTTTGGATGTTGACTGTGTCATACGCTGCTGACAGGTCAACGAATACAACACCTGCCACAATTATTCCTTGAAAACATATGCAATGTTTTCATCAGTGCAGGCACCAACGTTACACTTTTGTATGTTATGTTCTTTTTTATTTGGATTATGGATTTTATGAACCTAAAATGTGTATTTTTCAAAACAATACATACATATTATTATCACGTCTGTAATCCCCAAACGGTCAGGCAGAGGTGTACTTAATAGTACACCCACATTTTGCCAGAACTTATGTTTATGTCCCATGTAATAGTGGCCGAGCCTATTGCCATCAACAGGGCACACAAATATCCAGACTGCACATCAAAATGACCACGCAAAAGAAGTCGCGTGCCACAGCTAGTACTCACAGCGACATCATTATCAGTATAACATGGCCTCGTTTTGTTTAGATTTCTCGTACAATGACAGATCTGCATAAACTGGTTTTGTAAAGCCTGACTGATCGTCGTGCGTACATACATAGTACAAGTACCTACGTACTTAATTATACTCGTATATCCTTACTTGAATGGCAATTTGTCAGCTGATATTTTACTTCCTTGATTCTGTACTACTGTTTTGTGTACAACTCTCTGCGTCACAGATCAACTAAATAGGCTAACAGGCCAATGCTCTTTCCATTCATTAATTTTTATCAGGTGTGCGATTAGCATAATATATAAATCATTTAAAATATATCTTGACATTTATAAAGCTTAGATATATTTCTAGTTAATATAAGTTTATCGCAATATAAGATCCCAGTTTGAGCCTGAATATAATACTTTTTCCCAAACATCAAAGGGGTATTCAATATAATGTATAATATTATAATGATCTTAACAAAATTTGAACTTCTGGTCACATATTTAAAAATCTGTTCAATCAGTGCATACGAAGCTTTGGTTAATTTGAATAATTCAATAATAGTATACTTAAATAATTGTAATAGACAATATACATGTTTAAGGATAACCTGATATGACTATTCGTCCGCTAATGTAGTCGCAGCGTTAAGCTTAGAATAATTACATACTTAAATATTCTACTTGTGTATGCAATGAGGGAAGGCAAAAAGTTACTATAAAATGTCATGTAACTCGTTTAGAAACTATATTACGTCGTGACCGAGTGCTAGAACCAGTCAACATGAAGAACATTTATGTGGCTTTAATTTTTGTGTTTATACTCCACGTCTTTGAGACGTATTGGATCCCAGAAGCCGATGAAGATTCGACTACAAAAGCTTCAGCGTCATTCAAAGGAATCTGGAAATCATTGAAAGACAAGAGTGGATAAACAGAAGGATAACGGAAGTTGTGAATCACAGAGTACGGGGGCAATGCCTCGATGCTCATCATCATCCAAACCATTCTATGTTGGAGTCGCGTTCCAGTCAAAACGATGCGGATGAATACTAGTATTTTTCCCTGGAGCGACTGCCTGTCTGATCTCCACAATGCAGTTACTGGTAATACTGGAACGTCTAGACGAAATACTTGCGAAATTCGTGGCGTCAAAAGTGTGATGTGACAGTTACTCTCAGACCATATTCAAACCTGTGCCTGTCAGTTCTGTGGTTTCGTAGTGTCAGTAAATGGTAAAATATTTTTCGAGTTGTTTCTGTGCTCTGTGTAATAATATCTGATTGTGATTTAGTGTGATAAGGCTGTAACTAAAAGGACACTTCTAATGTCCTGATTAAAATAATTTAAAATTGTTTGAGTGTATCATTGTTGTATTCCACAACGTGCAACGGTTTGTAAAATTCTCTAGGTGCTTTACGTTTACATTGATTGTTCTAAATAAGACCTACAGAGGCCTTCAACAATATAGCTTATAGTAGAAGTTCATCCCGTTAATTTTTGTAAGGTATAAAGGTCAAAACACACACGCACAAAATACAAAGTATATGCACAAATATAAAAGCATTGATTGCGCTTCTTTCTGTCTAGTTATTAAATCTTTTGTTGGTTTCATATGAAAGATTAGCGTTATTTTCTAACGAATATCTATCAATGAGGGTGCAATAGGTCTAAGTTTGATACCTACCGATAATTGCAACCATATTTTAATGAGCATAATGTTTTAAGTTTGCCATCCTTTGTTATTTAAAAAAAAACCAGAAGTTACGATTCCCAGTCGTCTTGACAATAACAGGCTACAAGTCTTTAGGCCGAGCGCGGCACCGATTTATAAAATTATAATCTATTTGGCACCAAAGATAGCGTGTTAACTTGTACTATTTAAAATCAACATAAAAACAGGTTTTTATTAACATTTGCAACTCTTCTGCTTAAGGCCTTATGGTAAGTAGGCGTGCGTGACATATTCAATCTTATCAAGTTGTAATTTGTAAGGAAACCGCAATTTATGCTTATAAACATAACATGTCATCACACCGAAGGGTTAAATAGAGGTGTAGGTAGATCGATTGTTCGTAAGAGATACCGCGACCCCGGACACAAAGGACTAAGAAGGAACATGGGTGGTTTTTAGTCAATAGAAGTCTGACACTCCCTTCCGCTCCGCCCAGAGCGGGAGGAGTGATTTGATGATTTCCCACCCTCCAAAACAAAAAAAAAAGGGGTGCAGGTAGGTACTTAAACCTCACCCACATTCCGACAATTTTAATTATTTTATTTATTTTTATTTTTTAAAAAAACGTTGCCCCACACTGCGCCAACCGTGTCGTCAATTAAGTTCCATGGACAGGGAGCAAGCATATTGCCGTCAACCCGACGAAACGAAAAGTTTTGGAGTGGCGACCGCGAACCGGAAGGCGTTGCTTTGGAAGAACTCCCATTAGGTAGACCGATGGCCTGGTGAAGGTTGCAGGAATCCGCTGAATGCGAGACGCACGAGAGCAGTCAATGTGGCGACACTTGGTGGAGGCTTATGTCCAGCAGTGGACTTCTTTCGATAATGATGATTAAACAGATTTAAAAAAAATGCATGTAGCATTAATACTGAGTTTAATCATTAGGAACACAGACATTATTAAATCTAGTAAAGCCTTGAACACACTCGTTCGCGACTATGATATCGTATTGTGGTTTCCTGTCAGAGGATGGTTTAACACTTGTAGTTTGATTCTCCCCTGGTAATGTTGGACTAGAACCGATTGCCACACTTAACACCAGACACACAAGGAGAACCACGTTTATGTACTTCATTTCGACTGTTTTTTTTGCACTGATACACTATTTATTTATTAAACACTTCAAGCACACACACGAACTTGGCAATAAGGAAGGCCACAATAGTGATGTGGCCACTTTAACCCCCAAGTGTTCGTTGTATATTTTTTAATTTATTTTTAAGACTTTTTGTTAAAACTTGTAAATACAAATGTACAAAAACAAAAGTAAAGATTGACTGATTTCTGGGTAGGAGATTTATTGCTTTTATACGTCTTTAGTTTTTGCCTAATTAACGAATAACAGGTTGGAACTAAATATTTTATGACTGATGTACCTAATTAAGTTGTACAATCTGGTTTTGATTTTTAAATCCCAAAACTTGTAACTTATAAAATGACAACTCGTTAGAAGCATTAGGATTTATGGTGTTAGGTTCACTAAACTGCCATTCGGGTTGATCTTTAGGTTAAGCCACGCTTGCCTAGGTTGGTCTGTGGATGGGTGACCGCTCATTACGTTCCGAGTATTCTACGTGTTTCGGAAAGCAGGCAGTATTACTCAGTATATATTAACTGGGATGTGGAGGTCAGACAGGCAGTCGCTCCATGTAAAATACTGGTATTCAGCTGCATCCGGTTAGACTGGAAGTCGATCCCAACATGGTTGGGAAAAAGGTAGGCAGATGATGATGATGAGGTTTGCTAAAAGGTGTCTTAAATTCTACCATATCAACTGGTGTACTACAATTAATCTCAAGACATAACTTTAGGAAAATAAATTATTAGAATCAATGAAACTTAGATACCTACATACATTGAGAGTCTAGTGTATGTATATCTTCAAAACTATGCATGCACGTTTAAGAATTTTTGTGTTTATTTTTACTTATAGAATATAACCGTATAGTAACGGGATATAAAAAAACAGGTTGTTTAATTAATTCAAATCGACTTTTAACCTTTAAAATCAACATATTTAATCAGACTTTATTAACATTTGAAACTCAAGAGGAGTTGCAAATGTTAAGCTTAAGACTTTATAGTAAGCAGACGTATTGTTCTGTTGCATTGTTTAGCATAATAGGGATGTTACCCAACAAAAAAATAAATCTGTTTAGACCTGTGACGTCACACGAGTTTTCGAAGCACTGTCTTCATTTTTGTTAACGTGAATATTTTTCGATAATCTAACTGACGAACTAAACAGATTTTTTTTGTCAGGAAACATCCCTATTATTCAATCATATCAAGTTGTAATTGTTAAAAAAAATGAGCAATTTATGCTTATAAACATAATACCTCATCTACATACCAAGAGGAGCTCGTGGCTTAACAATAAGTGCCACTAGGGTCGATCTTTAGGTTAAGCTGCGCTTGCCTAGGTTGGTCTGTGGATGGGTGACCATCCAATACATACCAAATTTTCTCCGTGCCTCGGAAAACACGTTAAGCTGTTGGTCATGGCTGCCATATAGATCTTTAGCAGTCGTTACAGGTAGTCAGTGACCTGAAAGTCGTACAACCAGTCTAACCAAAGGGTATCGTAATACCCAATATTAACTGGGTTGTGGAGGTCAGATAGGCAGTCGCTCCATGTAAAATACTAATATTCAATTGCATCCGGTTAGACTGGAAGCCGACGAGCAATATAATTGGGAAAAGGCTAGGCAGATGATGACCTCCCCTACATTCCGCCAATTATGATTAAGTTCTATGTAATCCCGGGAGCGAGCAGATTGCCGTCATGGTTGCTACTTAAAAATACCTGATGCTGCAGGTCCTGTGTCAGGTAAAACCAGCGCACACCACAACCCAACGGAAACTTATTCATAGTTAGTAATCTATATATATAAAAATGAAACCCGTTTTCCGTTGTCACGACTTGGCATGAAAACGGCTTGACCGATTTGGCTGTTTTTTTTTTTTTAATGTTCGTTGAAGTTCAAGGATGGTTTTTACGGCGAGAAAAATTCGAATAATGGCCGGAAAAGCCCTAAAAACAGCCCTTTTCTTTTTCCCATACAAACGTTTTCTAACTAAAACGTAAAATCAATTTGAGCTTTAAAACCGTACCCATAAAGTTCAAGTGTTAGTGGAAAGGTTCCGGGAAGGCAAAACAATTGAGTGACGTTCAGTTGTTCAGTCAACGAATGACAACTTCAAACAGACCATACGACATTATCACAATAATCACAAATAATTACTGTTTCTTTCCCAATACACTATACCCAAACCACTGTTACTCCTAAAAGCCAGAATCAACAGTGGACAAGAAAAGCGCCGAGACAATTAAGCTCGGCTAAGTCCCAGAGAAACAATTTAACTATCTTGGATCCCGCAACGAAATTAATCAGAAAAGAACAGCGGAGGAGTAGGAAAAACATACTTAATTTCCACATAATATGGGTTAATAGCAATAGCAGAAGTGCTGGTATGCATACCTATTATACTGAGGTATACTCAGGGACCCGTCGGGGCTGCGGGTTGTTCGCAAGAGATACCGCGGCCTCGACATAAAGGGCTAAGAAGGAACATGGCTGGTTTTTAGTCAGTAGAAGTCTGAAGTATTTGATGATTTTCCACCCGCCAAAAAAAAAAAGTATACTCAGGGTCAATGATAATGTTAGGCAGATGACATTTAATACCGACTAAGCAGAATAAAAAAGTGTACAATATAAATACTGAATTTAATCATAAGAAACACAGAGATTATTAAATCTAGTAGAGCCTTGAACACACGCGTTCGCGACTATTATAGGGAACTGCAAAAAGAATTCATCGTTTTGCGGATTCTTCTCAAGGGATGGTTCACCACCTGTAGCTGTCTTCTCCTCTGGTACTGGTAGAGGAGAACCGATGGCAAGACTGCATATCAGATAAACCATGAGAACCACGTTTATTATTAAGTACTTCATTTCGACTGTTTTTTGCACTGATACACTATTTATTTAGAAAACAATTGAAGCACACACCATAATTTATTCCTGTTGAACGTGGCAATGCTGATAGTTTTGTAGGCAAGACACTGGTGTGGAGTACTTTGACCCCTAAGTGTTCTTATTTTAAACCTTTTTGTTAATACTTTGATACACAAATGTGCAAACACAGACTTACAGATTGAATGCTTTCTGATTAGGAAACCTTGCTTTTATACCTCTTCATTTTTTGCCAAACAAACGAACAACTGGTTAGATAGAGACAGATATGATTAAGAAGGTACAATCGGATTTTCTAAAATTCAAAAACCTAAACTTTTACCTTGTATTAGACAACTCGATGGAAGAGGAAGTCTTGCTGCGGCGACCACAAATGAATTATGCTAAGGGCAGGAGAAAATAATAAAAAAGTCTTAAATAACTTTTGTTTCGGTAGTCTGTCTGTCTGTCCGTATGTCACAGCCACTTTATTCCGTAACTATTAAGACTACACACAGTTGAAATTTAATAGGTAGATGTAATCTGTAAACACCTTTGCGATTTTTATACAAAAATAAAAGATTAAGGGGGGGGGGACATACATGGAAAAGAAACTAAAAGATAATCGTTTGGAAAACAGACACTTCCAAAGTGGTAAAATGTGCTTCCGCTCTTCTAACTTTAAAAACAGTAAAAAATGTAAATAAATATGAGCTGTAGTAGGAAGAGCTCGTGGCTTAATAAGAACTGCCATTCGGATCGATCTTAAGGTTAAGCTGCGCTTGCCTAGGTTGGTCTGTGGATGGGTGACCGCCCATTACATACCGAGTTTCCTCTATGCCTCGGAAAGCACGTTAATCTGTTGGTCCCGGCTGTCATATATAGATCTTCGGCAATCGTTACAAGTAGTCAGTGACCTGAAAGTCTCACATCCAGTCTTACCAAAGGGTATCGTATTACCTAGTGTTAACTGGGTTGTGGAGGTCAGATAAGCAGTCGCTTCATGTAAAATACTGGTATTCAGCTGAATCCGGTTAGACTGGAAGCCGACACCAACATAGTTGGGAAAAGGCTAGGCAGATGATGAGTTCTCAATGAACAATCTCAACCAAACTTAGTTTGAACGAGATATAGTCAGCAGTTTTTATGACTAACCGCAAATAATTATAACTCTGTCATAAAAATACCTACTATGAAAAACAAACTTGTCACAGAATGTGTATTTCTGTTGCCGCTATAATAACAAATAATCCTAAGTAAAGGGCACTACGATGGTACGGAACGCTTCATGCGCGATTCCGGCGCGAACTTGGTCGATTTTGTGTTATATAATCTCGAACTCTAGATGATGCCATAGCGGCGATCACGTGTTTTGTGATTTATTTATCAAAAATTTTCCTCATTATGCATCTTCAATCAAATCAAGTTATTTGATCAAAGAAACCAGAATTATATTAAATACTTAATTACATCATTCATAAAATATTTTAATCTATCAATAACAGTGTCTAGATGTAACCTGTTATTCGTTAATTAAGATTAAAACGTAGAGAGGACCTATAAAAGCCATGTTATCTATTCAAAATGCATTCAGTATTTTAGTCTACACACTTATCTTCTGTACATTTTTGTGTGTTCAAAAAGTGTTGAACAAAACTGGTTAAAAACAAAAAAAGAACTTCAAAATACAAGAAAACTGGCAGCATTGCCACGTTGTATTGGAATAAAATTGTGTGTTCAATAAATAGATAGTGAAACAGTGTAGAAACCTATTTAAACAAAACAAAAACAACTTTTGGGGGTCAAAGAAGCTCCTCACCATTTTCATGCCAAAAATACTGGCAGCCATCACTTTGCTAAATAGTATTATTTGTGTGTATTTCAATTGTTTTAAAAATAAATAACACCAATAACAGTGCAGAAAACTGTCAAAATGAAGTGCATATACGTGGTTTTCCTTGTGTGTCTGATGTTCAGTCTTGCTATCGGTTCTCCTCTACCAGTACCAGGGAAAAAGAAAGCTACAAGTGCTAAACCATCCCTTGACTGGCATACTACTACTTCGAGAACGTTAATAGTCGCAAACGATTGTGTTCCAGGCTTTACTAGATTTAATGAAATCTGTGTCGCTGAAAATTAAACTCATTAAACAGGCTATCAATTATTGTTTTATTTTGTTAAAGCTGTTGTAAAAGTTATCTTCCAAGCTGTTTCCAAACGACGTTGAGGTCAGCTAACCCAGGTCAGACAACTGCATTATAAAAGTCCCGTCAAAATCAGTCCAGCCGTTTTGAAGTTTAGCCGGAAACAACCGGACAGTTTAATTTTTTTTTTTTTTTTATAAATACCGTGGGTGTTTGCTTTCAATTATGCATTCAGTAAAAGCCGTTATTCTGAGTTAACAAACACACCGTTAGATTATATTTATTTGTAAACATTTATATGCGTTAAGTGTTGGGTGGAAACAGTAATCGTTTAAAAACTACAAGTAGCTGCGTAACAATAATGCGTTATAAAGTGACAAAAATAACATAGGAAGCGTAAATAATATATAATAGCCCTAAATAGCAAGAAAATTGCTCCGTAATGTGTTGGCATAAAGTTTGTTCAAATACTTGTTTCCAATTTGATTGATGCCATGTCCTCTTTGACAAAATTAAATATTAGATTTGTCCCAGTGTGTATTAAGTTAATTTTAGAATTATTTATAGTATTAAAACAACATAAAAACTCATGAAAAGAAAAGAGGGACAGCCAGCCTTTCATTTTCATGTGATTTTTTGCGAGAAAGAGTCAACCCGGCCGAGCTGGCTCTTTCTTTGGTCAAAGAATTAGCATTGCCATTCAACGTGGCAATTCTGTTACTCTACAGGGCACGTTCCCGGATGATAGCGATGCGGAGGAGTAGTTTAACGACTGTATTATTGTAGGACAGACAACAATAATACATTTGTTGTCTTTGTTTATATTTTATTAGGGTTATTTTTGTTATATTTGTACTTTGTATATAGTATACAATAATGTGTTTATTATGTACTGATTTTTTTTTTATGTTTCATGCGATAGTGGAAACTGCACTTTAACTTATAGTTTAAGAAGTAATACTTGTTTGCGTGTTTGAAAACTATTTCACCAACGTAGTATATAGACACCAACGTAGTATGTTATTGAATATACAAATACTTATAATTTAAGTGCTTATGATCATCATCATTATTAAATACCCATCACAATACAGTCAAAATATTATAGGCTAACAAATATTTAAAAATAAAAATGCCGTCAGTACACCATCAGTACACCTTGAAATTGGAAGAAAAACAGTCGAAATGAAGAACCGCGCAGTGTTATTCTGTTTTATTCTATTCACTATAACATGTGGTTACCCTAGTGGAGTTTCTACAGGAGGTATGGACGCGCAAGGAGGGACCAATCCTGGAAATAATCAAGAACAACCTTCCAGTTCAATGTTAAACGTGGATCCTTGCCCAGAAAACGGAGTTAGAGTAGGCTCAACTTGTGTTCGTAGAGATTAAAATGAATTTATTCTGAATGTTTTTTTTTATTTATAGTATATTAATCATTGAAGTAAGACTATACTAAATATACGAACTAAACTGAAAGTGTTTTTTTTTTTTTTTTCATGGTTTGGTTAAGTGAAACGTGTCAATCTACAGAATACAGATTTTTGCAATTTGCCAGTCAGTGTCAACTGTACCACTACAACAAGAAGAAGACAAAGTCCTCCGCTGCGTCTGCCTGTCTGTTCGCGATATTTTCACCAGTGGATAGAGTGGATCCCAAGGAAGGTTTTACCATTAATTAACCGATATCCACGCGGGCGAAGCCGTCGATTCGCGACAGTAACGGCGGTTCGCGACGGTACACCTCTGACTTACCTTTTTTTTTCTGAGGTTCATCAAATGACTCCTCCCGCTCTGGGCAGAGTGGTAGGGAGTGTCAAACTTCTACTGACTAAAAACCACCCATGTTCCTTCTTAGCCCTTTGTGTCAAGACCGCGGTATCTCTTTCGATCAACCCGCAGCTCCGACGGGTTCCACCTTAAGCCGAGCTTGCCTAGACTAGGTTGATCCGTGAATGAGTGATGACCCATTACTTAACATGATCCACAGACCAACTGAGGCAAGCACGGCTGGGCTGCGGGTTGTTCAAAGAGATACCGCAGCCCCAAACACAAAGGGCTAAGAAGAAACATGGGTGGTTTTTAGTCAGTAGAAGTCTGACACTCCCTTCCGCTCCGCCCAGAGTGGGAGAAGTCATTTGGTGATTTCCCACACTCCAAAAGAAAAAAGCAAAGACAAGTTCAAAATTTCTCGCTGCGAAGTTCAAAATATTTTTTTTATTTGTATGCCCGAAGTTGTGATGGGTGCTTCGAAACCGAAAGTGTTAACCTGAAGGGCGACCCGAGCGGCTGTAATTAATTAGCAATGAGATTTTTAATGCGTTGAAATAACAAGCGGTTTGAGGAAAATCTTAAACAAATCCTGTTATGAATCAGCATTGATATGTAATTATCCGATAACTATCCGATTATTATCATGAGAATAATTAATTACTTCACTAATACATTATATACAAAGTAGTAAATAAAAATTAAAACTAAGACCTACATAATTATACAGAATGTTTGTAAACGAACCCTTCATGAAGCATTATGTACAACAAACTAAGTACCTCTACGCAAAAATGATTGCTGGGAAACAACTTCTTTTCTGGGGGTGAAAAATCAAAAATTTTACGGTAAAACTCAATGTAGCACTCTTAAAACGTTGTGCTAGTCGATGCTTTGAATAGTATACGGGTCATGGCGGTAATTTAAGTAAAGTTATAACCTGAAAAACTAGTATAAAAAAAAACAGCTGTGAAAACCCGGAACAACTATCTGTAGGCCATACAAATATTAGTTCCGTGCGGGGATCGAACCCGTGACACGCAGCAAATTAAAAAACCTGGTACCCGGTAGATGGCAATATGCTCTTCATCACACATGGCTAGGCATGAAGTGGGAGTTTAACATGACAGGTGGAATGTGGGTGTACTATTAGGTACACCTCTGCCTAAACCTTCTGGGATTACAGGCGTAACGATATGACCAAAAAACAAGCTCAAAGTCACCCAAAGGGCAATGGAGAGTGTTATGCTTGGAGTCTCCTTGCGGGATCGCATCAGAAATGAAGACATCCGCAAAAGAACCAAGGTTACCGACATAGCCCGAAGAATTGCCAGACTTAAGTGGCAGTGGACAGGGCACATTGCTCGCAAAACCGATGGCCATAGGGCCTAAAAGTTCTGAAGTGGCGACTACGAACCGTCAGACGTTGCGTTGGACTGTCTCCCCTGGGTGGATCGATGACCTGGTGAATGCTGCGGGGATCTGTTGGATGCGAGACATAAGGGACCGGCCAATGTGGTGACACTTGGGGAAGGCCTATGTACACTTGTACAGCAGTGGACATCTATCGGCTGAAATTATGATGAAGAATTATGGCATGCCATGACATGGGACTTCAACAAGACTGGTGAAATGTGTGTGTACTGTCAGGTACACCTCTGCCTAACTCTTCGGGGATTACAGGCGTAATGATATGACCTACAATTCTTAAGTCACGTCCGTTTACACTGGTGCACGGCTGTTTTCATTGACAGCAGGTTTTGTTTCCCGATTATAACCGGATTCATCCTCTATAATTCACAAAGTGGCTTCCTCTGAGAATAAGTAATTTAACTAGTAGACAGTAGTCACGTCAGATTCATCAGAAAACATTCACGAAAGTCATGTTCACACTGTTTAGCGATGGTAAGCACACTTTTCAAATGCTTATGATTAAATTATGTATGTTTACATAACACCACGCGTTTGATCCTGGAAAGGTAAGTCAGAGGTCCCGTCGGGGCTGCGGGTTGTTCGAAAAAGATAACGCGGCCTCGGCACAAAGTGCTAAGAAGGAACATGGGTGGTATTTAGTCAGTAGAAGTCTGACACTCCCTACCGCTCTGCCCAGAGCGGGAGGAGTCATTTGATAAACCCCAGAAAAAAAGGGTAAGTCAGAGGTGTACCAAATAGCTCCAACATTTTGCCAGTTATATTTAATTCCTATGTATTAGGAGGCTCACCTATTGCCATCAACCGAGCACAAATTCGACTCCGTGGCTGCTACTGAAATGTTCCTGATTGAAAAACCCAATAACACTATGCCCGACCCGGGAATCGTACCCAGAACCTCATGCACAACCAAAGACATTCAAACTTAAATCTCTTCGTGCACAACAGAGGCCAACCACCAACAACCGCAGTCATCGGTAACCGGTTTCGCCCACTATAATCAAACAGTAGTTTTGTCTGAGAATAAGTGGCGACTAGTAATTTAGCTGGTAGACTGCAGTGACGTCACGTAGATTGATTATTCACAAAACAATCACGAAAGGGCCCGCCACACTGCTTAGCGAGCTTAAGCTTTTCATTACCAGCGCTGTGACATTTGTCAAAACTGTTGCAGCACCATGCTGAGATAGTGGCCTTTTGGCCTCGTACGGGACTTCGTTTCTTGTATTATTTTTTTAGTGTTTCTCTTGTCTTCTTTTTTATGTAATTTTTTTAATTAATTTCTTGTCCTGTGTGAGACCAATTACTTTTTCTTTTTTCCTTTCTATGAATTTCGTTTATTTTTGCTATTTTTCACCTTGCAGCACTGTCTTGTGTAGCATGTCTTTTAATGAGAGCAGCTTAGAACTTAGACAAACCTCTATAGCTTAGCCAAGGATGGTAGTAGTTATTTTATGCACCCCCCTTGATATGGATATCAATTAAAACGGTTTGCTGAGAAAAAAAAATTGTTTAAAAAAATATTATAATTATGCTTGTTTACTGTTTCAGTACCGTTATAACTGATGTTATAACTATTTAGGCCCTGCTGTTTTTTTATAAAACATCTTATTTCATCGGGACTTCCTTGTGTATAAGCCCTAAAACACGTAATAACCCCCACAAAAACAGAAATTGCTCTGTCATTTCGAACAAGTATGATAACAATAGAAAAACATGAACAAATATAAGGAAGCGGCCATTCGATCGTCAGTTCACTTATAAATAGGAAGGAAGGCAGCCGAAATGAAGAGATTTTCATTGTTATTACTCTGCGTTGCATTATTTTCAATTACTTATAGTTTTCCAAGTGAAGTGAATATAGAAAAGTTTCAAGAGCGTGAGGTTACCGACTTGGATAATTCAGAGGTCTCCGTGAGTGCTGTCTTCAGCGTAAATCCGTGTCCTGAAGACAGTGTTAGAGTGGGTTCAATGTGCGTTAAAAGAGAATAAATTCGTTTAAATTTAAAATGAGGTTTTACTTAAAAGTTAACACAAAGTACAAAACTGTTTTACGTCCGTCAAGTCGGGCACTATAGCTGCTAGGCAGTTTGAACTGGGCCTATTTGACACAGTCGTGAGACACACAATATTATGTCTTTTTTCTGATTTTTGTTGTGTGCACTTGTGAGATGTGGCAAATAAATATACTTCTTTCTTTATTTATTTAAATTCTGTTATTGTAATATAATGTAATAGAAAAAACACAAAAAAGTGAAAAATAACTTTAGCTTCTGAAGTCGGTGACTTTTGTTTGTTTTATTCAGTTTTTTTGTCACCGACTTCAGAAGCTAAAGTTGTTTTTCACTTTTTTGTGTTTTTGAAGTCGGTTTTATTTTTTGCAAAAAAGTTTTTTTATTTTTCCATTTTTAGTTGTAATATCCTTTACAAATATTTGATATTCATTAATTTTACTTTGTTAACAATACATGTCACGGTAATAGGCTTATCCGCAATAAAATGGAACTTAACATACCTAACTCTCGAAATCTGGGCGTCTTGTACACATCTGCGTACCCCGTCAGAGCATACAGGCGTGATGGTAAGTTAAGATGTTGCGTAAACAATAAACATCCAAGCGATTGCAGCAATCACGACAGATTTGCCGTCTATTTTTGAAGAGTTCTATTGTATATCTCCGATGATCAGGATCAGATCTTCACCAATTTTTTAAATGGGACCACCTCAGGAGTATACTCTTTCAAATAAAAAAAGAATTTTGAGAATCGGTTCACAAATGGAGGAGTAATCAGGTAACATACATAAAAAAAAAAAAAAAAAAAATACATACACACGAACATATAACCTCCTCCTTTTTTGAAGTCGGTTAAAAATAGACCATTGTCGCGTCACTAAAAACTGGCATTTACTTTTGGGCCACGGTACATGTGTATTGGGGCAGCGACTCCCTACAAAGCAAATGAAATACGAAGTAAACAAGTGTCGCCCAAGGCGTCGCATCGTGCAAGGTTGTGAACTGACCCTACTAATCGTAATAACACAAAAGACAAAAAATAAACAGTTTAACTTTTTTGCCCATATATATTATGGTAAAGATGAGCAAATATAACGAACGTATTAATACATCGTCAGTACACCTTGACGTGACCAGGAAAACAGACACAATGAAGAACCTTGAAGTGTTAGTACTTTGTATTGCATTATTTACGATTTCTCACAGTTATCCCAGTGCAGTGAATGAAGGAGGCAACGGGTCGGATTTGAATTCTACCCTGGTGCATGCTGAATCGTTCTTCGAAGGTGATGATTGTCCTGACAATCGCGTTAGAGTAGGCTCAGTGTGTGTTGAGAAGGATAATTAAACGAAATGTTTTTTTTTAGAAAAACGTTGCCGCGCACTAGGAATTCACAAACATTTAAATTCATAGTACACTGCACAGTTACTGTTTAACTGTTTTCAATTGTAAATAAAAAATCTGCCATTTGTGTCCCACTGCAGTGCAAAGGCCTCCGTTTCCTCTTTCCACGTATCCCTATGCAGTGCTCCGGTTTGCCAACCCCTGCGAAAATAATCCAGTTCGTCCCGCCATCTCCTACGGGGCCTGCCGCGCTGTCGTTTGCTGCTGTTTGGGTCCCATTGCGTGGTTGCTTTGGCTCACAGCTCCTCCGGCATGCGGCAGATGTGGTCAGCCCAGTTCCATTTGAGTTTGGCAACCGTGTGACCTACATCAGCAATTTGAGTTTTGGAACGCAGTATCGAGTTTTTTATGTGATCAGTGAGCTTAACTCCAAGGATACTACGCTCCATTGCTCGCCGATAGTTTATTTATATTTCAATTGTAACTGTTGTTTATTTTTTTAAACGATTTTAAATAAAGGAGAAGTTTGTAATTTAATCATATTTATTATTATTTTTTTATGTAGTGCACCTATTTCTGTTTTACATAGTCTCATTTGAATTTAATTATATTTCCAGATAGGTAGCATACATTGAGTAGGTAAGCTCCACAATTAAAGTAAGTATTTAATCTACTTCGTCTATATCGATGTTTATATCGAGCCTATCATGTTCCAATGCAGGGACTCGGGCCTCCTCTCTAGTAGAGGGTTAACCTAATCCACCACGCGGGCCCAGTGCGGGTTGGTAGATGTCACATATCTTCGACTATTTTGGTTCTAAAATATGTATATGCCGGTTTCCTCACGATGTATTCTTGTATTAGACAGAATTTCGGCTATGGGAATCAATCTTAGCAGAAGCTAGCCATGATTGCAAGGTGTGTGCAATCTAAAAGCACCTCTCTCTTCGGTAACACTTATAAATGCAAGAATTAAATCAGATGCAGTACCAACGGCTTGAGGGTTATTTCCATCAAGCGAAAAAATCCTCGAAGTCACTCGACCAAGAGGAGACGATTTTGTATGCGTCGAATTTTGATTTGACTACAAGTAAGGTAAAAGGAACTTGTTCTCCACGCCATTGCGATTGTTTTTAACCAAGTTCCCAAAAAGAAGGAGGTTCTCAATTCGATCGGATTTGTTTTGTTCTACATACTATACTTGGGACCCTTCTTGTTGAGAGGTCAAAGTTCCTTCTTTATTACACGTTTTTAAAGTTATGACTTTACATACCTCCATGACTCCTGTAATCATTGCATCCATCAGCAGAATTTGTTGAGTGCAAAACATTGAGTCCTACGGTAAACAGTCAGTAGGGTAGGTAATGAGATTAATAAATAAAAACAAAACAGTTGTGTCAAATTGGTGAGCCACAAACTAAGCATCGCTGATTTTTGAGTCAAAAAAAACTGTTTATCGGTATTTATTTTTGCATAGAGTAAAGAAATTCAACCAAGTTGTCGTATCGTGTCAATTTATATCTCACATAGGAAGTGATACACGAATAAGTATATTTTGTTTTGAAGTAAATAGTTTTTGTTGTGCGAGTACCACACGAGCAGGAAGAAGATTTCCAAAGGGTCACTCACCTTGGAGGCTTTATGTTCGTGTTTTTATAATTAAAGTGCAACTCATGCTTTTTAAACTAGTACTTATCAATTATGAGATGTTGAGTAATTCAATACAAATGAATAAAAAACATGGAAGAACTTAAGCAGCGCACCTAGCCAAAAAATTGGCAGGAGCAAGTAGTAATCGCGCGCTGAGGGTTCTGTATGCAAGCTATAACGCAACGTCACTTAAGTGACACAGTCTCAGAACTTAAAATTTCATATTAAATGATCATTGGGTCGAGCAAAGTATTATTGCCGTTTTCCTTGTGAAATATCACTGTAGCAGTCACGTGATCTGGATTTGTGCCCGGTTAAAGGCAATAGATGTGATGGTGAAATGTGAGTGCACAATAATTAGGAACTATGTGTGTTACTTTCGATGCTGTTTTCGGGTAAAAAAATAAGTGCCTTTGAAAAATAATTCACTTTATCTTTTGAATGTGTTTACTTTCACTTATTCTTAGGTATAATAATCTTAGGAAAAGACATATTTTGATAGACAGACTGTTAAGGTATCTTTCGAATACACTTAACCCTAAAATACAGAGAAACTCACAAACAATAATAGTTATTAGTACCACTTGTTATTATCGATCAAATATAACTATTTAAGAAGCTGTAACCGTTGTACCACCAGTAGTAACTTTGTGCCAAGCTCCAAACCAGTCACGATGAGAGGTCTTGCTGAAATATTCTTTTGTGTAGCATTATTTCAAATTGCTAATGGTTTTCCGAGTGAAGTGACGATAGAAATAGTAAAGTTGGAGGTGTATGAAGTGAATACCGAAAATTTATACATGATGAAGAATCAGGCCGGAATACCAGTCGCACCATCGGTTTTTAATGCGCTTTGTCCTAGCCTTGGAATTAGAGTGGGAACAGCCTGTGTTGTGGCAGATTAAATAGTTTTTTTTTGTTGTTGTTTTATTTTTATCAAACCGAAAGATGTTAAACGTTTTTTCTTACGAGATACGTAACCCTAAAAAACAGAAAAACTTTCAGACTAGAGTAGTTATTAGTTACTTTTTACTATCGAAGATGAACAAATGTAAGTATATAAGTAGTGGTAACCATCATACTGCCAGTAGTTAACTTTGTACCACGCAATAAAGCAGTCAAGATGAGATATCTTGCTGTAATATTTCTTTGTGTTACATTACTTCAAATTACTAATAGTTTTCCAAGTGAAGTGACGATAGAAAAGTTGGAAGTTTACGAAGTGAACATTACCGATAGTTTAGACATTATGATGGAAATTCCAGTGGCCGTATTCAGTTCATCGGCCTTTACTGCGCCTTGCCCCAGCGATAGTGCTAGATTCGGATCAAACTGTGTTCATAGAGAATAAATAAAATTTTGTTCATTGTGGTTTTATTTTCATCAAACCGAAAGATGTTGAACGTTTTTCCTTACGAGATACGAAATCCTTTAAAACAGAAAAACTCACAAACATTAATAGTTATTGTACCACTTGTTATTATAGAACAAATATAAGTATATAAGAAGTTGTAACCATCGCATCGCACCGCCAGTAGTAATCTTTGTACCAAGCAACAAAGTAGTCAAGATGAGAGGTCTTGGTGTAATATTTCTTTGTGCTACATTACTTCATAGTACTTATAGTTTTTCAAGTGAAGTGACGATAGAAAAGTTGGAAGTGTACGAAGTGTATGAAGTGAACGATCATTCAAATTCAAATAATCCAGTAATTACAACGGAAATACCAATCTACCAAGTTGAATTCGCACCAGCGCCAGCGGTCTTTACTGCACCTTGCGTCGGTGGTAGTATTAGAGTTGGATCATTATGTATTGATAGAGATTAAATTAATATTTTCTTTATGTTGTGGTGTTATTTTTATCAAACTGAAAGATGTTGAACGTTTTTTCCTTACGAGATACGTAACCCTTTAAAACAGCAAAACTCACAAACAATAATAGTTATTAGTACCACTTGTTATTAGAGAACAAATATAAGGTGGAACATCGACAAGGTATGGGTGTTAACCTGCAGTACTTCTGGTCTCCCAATGGAAGAAGAGATATGGTGGAATGAGCTCGTAGAGCTCAGAGTACACTCTCCAAAGCACGGTCAGTTTCACTCATTTCTAGCATTCTAGTGGCATGCAATATAGTTTTTAACCGCAATATGTGACAAATTCCACAAGATCGCACTAAGTATCGTGCAAGTGAAGTGAAGTGCTACTAACATAGTTTTAAGTTATTTATACTAA